>JAZGTH010000065.1:5885000-8325000 GCA_036877525.1 Chromobotia macracanthus | reverse complement strand
TTGAAAACAAATCCACACCACCGCAGTACAGCAGATGCAAACCTGTTTAATGTTAGCCAACAAATAATGTTTTAACCAAATTCTAAATTCTTGTTTCTTTGTTAATGGAAGAACACTGTAAAACAATGCTATAAAGATAACCAAATGTGAAAAAATGGGTATTAAATGATGACACAGTAAAGTGTAATACAGTAACATTTCCATTTTACATTTGTTCATCTGTATAATAGATTTCATGGCCCTTGAGTTGCACATTAAGGTGTTCTTAACCACCCATTACAATAGAAATCTCATTTATACCTCTTCCTCTGCTCTCCATTAATTTGTGTAGGAATTTTAACTTTCTGACCGTGAACCCCTAAATGAGAAATATTATAATATAATATAAAACAAATGACATTTTTATACATAATGTACAACTCCAAATCTGAAAAAGTTGGGACAGTATGGGAAACACAAAAAAAAAAAGTAGTGATTTCCAAATTTACTTTGACTTGTATTTCATCGCAGACCATACAACAGCATATTATTTAATGTGTTCCTCATGATTTTTATTGTTTTTTTCTTAAAAAAAAAAAAAATTCCTATTTTGGTTCTTGCAACACATTTCAAAAAAAGTTTGAACAATAAAGCATTTACCACTTTGTAATGTTGCCATTCCTTTTCACAACACTTAAAAGTAGTTTATGGACTGAAGACACCAAATGAAGAAGTTTCAGGTGTAATTTTGTCCCATTCTTGCTGCAAACAAGTCTTAAGGTGGGCAACAGTACGGGGTCTTCGTTGTCGCATTTTGCGCTTCAAAATGCACCACACATTCTCTATTGGAGACAGGTCGGGACTGCAGGCAGGCCAGTCAAGTACCTGTATCCTCTTCTTCCGCAGCCAGGACTTTGTAATGTGTGCAGAATGTGGTTTTGCATTATCTTGTTGAAATATGCATGGACGTCCCTGGAAAAGATGTCTTCTTGAAGGCAGCATATTATGCTCCAAAATCTCTATGTACTTTTCAGCATTAATGGTGCCATCACAGAAGTGCAAGTTACCTTTACCAAGGACACTGACACAACTCCATACCATGACAGACCCTGGCTTTTGGACTTGTTGCTGGTAACAGTCTGGATGATCCTTTTCTTTTTTGGTCCGGAGCACACGGCGTCCATTTCTCCCAAAAAATACCTGAAATACTGATTCATCTGACCACAGTACACATTTCCACTGTGTGATGGTCCATCCCAGATGCCTCAGAGCCCAGAGAAGTCGACGGCACTTCTGGACACTGTTAACATAGGGCTTCCTTTTGGCACAGTACAGTTTTAACTGGCATTTGTGGATGTAACTACATATTGTGGTACTTGACAAAGGTTTGCCAAAGTAGTCCTGAGCCCATGTGGTGATATTGCTTATAGATGAATGACGATTGACCGCCTGAGGGATCGGAGAGCACGGTTGTTCAGCTTAGGCTTGTGCCCTTGTCTTTTACACACTGAAATTCCTCCACATTCCTTGAATCTTTTAATTATGTTATGCACTGTTGAAGGTGAAATAAGCAAATGTCTTCCTATCTTTCTTTGAGGAACATTGTTTTTAAACATTTCAATAATTTTCTCACATATTTGTTGGCAAACTGACAATCCCCAGCCCCTCTTTGCTCCTAAAGGACTAGACCGTTCTTGGATGCTGCTTTTGTACCAAATCATAATTACAATCACCTGTTGACATCACCTGTTTCAAATCACATCATTATTTAACCAGTTTACCTGATTATTAGCCCTAAATTGCTCCTGTTCCAACTTTTTTTGAAATGTGTTGCAAGAACCAAAATAGGAACTTTGTTTTTTTTGAAGAAAAAACAATAAAAATCATGAGGAACACATTAAATAATGTGCTGTTGTATTGTCTGCAATGAAATACAAGTCAAAGTAAATTTAGAAATCACTACTTTCTTTTTTTTATCTGTGTTTTCCATACTGTCCCAACTTTTCTGATTTGGGGTTGTATAACTTGAATGTACTGTAAGTCTGCCAAATGCGTAAATGTAGAAATACCAGCCTTCCAAACCCACAAAAGACTGACAGTGGAAGTTTGTTTGGTTACTTGAGGTGTCTACCTTGGCTGCCGTTATATCCATGTGTCCGTTTCACACAGTGCTATTTCTGTGTTTGACAAACAGTACTAACAGGGTTCCATAATGTGATGGCTGTGTCCTGAGGTGCAGCAAAAGAATGAACTCGCAGAGCAGAGCCAGTAGTTCCTGTCCGCAAACATTTGCTGCCTACAGTACTGTGAAAATTCAATTCAGCCTATTGAAAAGTTTTCTCTACCAGCAGTTCACCTCGTGCAATCTTTAACTTACTCTGAGAGAGCTAATACGCAAGAACTAAAGACATTAATTCTATTAGGATCTCTATTTGTCTGCTACGTTTACCAAATCTAAGGTGTGAAGAAACCCAATTAAACTGAACTAACAACAGTAAACACAGGCTGTTTCCCCTTCTGAGAAATTACTTACAATTTAGGTCTATCAGTCAAAAACAACAACAAAAAAATGCCACTCCTAGAAAAAAACATACAGTTTATTATATTTATTGCCAATAGGGCTTATTGAGGCTATAGTAAAGTGAATTCAATTTCCCTCTATAGTTTAAATTAAATGAAAAACAAAGCCTATGGCAATTATACGTTTTATTTACCATCTGCAGTGCTGATTAGAGGACCTAATGGACAGAAAAAACAGAAATGTCAGAAAATGGACAGAAAAGTAATTCCAGCCTAAGGTTCAAAACATATTTAACACCTCCCTGAGGTTACCCTCTTAAACTTCTCAGAACAGCCAAACTCTTTTGACATGTCTGTATTTCATTTAATTTTGCCTGGAGTTTATTTGTCCCTGAATCATGCCCAACAGAGCATCTTTGAGAAAAGTACTTAGTGCTTAAGGTAAAAGGGGCCAGGTGGGAATTTTAAAATGTGTTTTAATGTCTGTCACTGCTCCCACATGGGGCAATAAACATGTGAAATCTTAGCTTAAACACAACATGGCTGGACTAGGAGAATGTTTTCTCATATTTCACAGCCATATGCCCACAAGAATGATAATGCGATTAGTTATGTGGTCTGTAATATTTTTAAAACGTTCCACTACATTTATACATTTGGCAGACACTTTTATCCAAAGCAACATATAGTGCATTTAAGGTATACAATTTATCAGTATGTGTTCCCTGGGAATCGAACCACAACCTTTGCACTGCTAACACAATGCTCTTCCAATTTAGCTACAGAAACACACACAACTTAAGCATAAAGTTTTCAATATATATGATATATAATGTTAAAAATGTTCTACTAATGTTACTGCAAGAACTTTTTTGATAACTTGATAACTTTGATGGTCTGAGAACGTTCCCCATTAACTGTCATGTCTAAATGTTTGTTTAGCTCTGTTTTATAGCTGCTTTGCTTTGGTGTTTGGTAAAAACAAACAAACTCAACTGTAGTTTCTGTTTGTTTTCAATTTGTGTCTTTATTCATGGGTCTGTCTCCCTATGTCTTCTTAAATTTTTCATTAGTGGGAGTATATGTGCAGAAGGATGGATGAGAAATTGGAGGAATTGAAATGATGCAACAGTACACAACTAAAAGAAAATTTCTTAATTTCTTAAAATTGTCATGATAGAACTGTGTGTGAGTTTTCTACTCAGTATATCAGATTCTGAACCTTTAATTGATTGCCTTGACAACTGGTCTGTTTCCTTACTGTCATGGCCTCACCACATATGTATATAGAATAGCCATTACTGCAAAATAAGACAAATAAAAGTCTTTAACAGAAAAAAATGAAAGTTCTTAAGTCTTTGGAAACTTAGTTGTGGTTAATTCACTTTTTCCATGTAGACACCTACATTTCAGGACAATTTGTTCATTCTAGTGTTGTTCAGATATAACTAGTGGGAGATCAGATATAGTTTAAGCTACAAACTTTTGTCAATAAGTTGACTACTTTAAGGTCATCTCTCAGAATAGAGGTCCACCACACAGAACGGTTGTCATACCAACTTTATTTTGAAGCAACTAGATGAAACTACTTTCATCTCTATGTCTACTTTCGTATCCTGTTGTATTTTCTGCTTTCTAAACAGATAAAGTTTTGCTTAACCAATGCAGTGCTACTTGGAGAGAGAAAAAGAAAAGTTTGGTACTAGAATGATGGGTGCATTAATATTGTGCCCTTCATGGTAGATGCTATTTCCTATAGACCTAAGACCTAAGACATACAGCACAGAGTGACAGAAAAATAGCTGTCTGTCATAATTTTGTTTAGCTCTGTTTAGATTTTAAGTAGAAAGTAATTATATAGCTCACCACACTGGACCAACAAAGCTCTCTGTTTGTGCCACTGCTTTCATTTGGAAAAAGTCAGCATGATAAATACAATAAAACAATTTCCACGTATCAAAAAATAACCAATAATATTATATTATTGTTTACATTAACATAGAGCACTAATATAACTTTATAACATCAAAGTCTGATGTGCATACATTTTTTAAAAAAATATTGTTTATTGCCACAATAATTTAATAACAGACACAAAAATTAAGTAAAAAGCATATTTAGTATAGCTTTAATTTGTTATTACTAACGTTTGTTTGACTACTATTTATAGTCACCTTATGGATCATTAGGTGTAATGAAGGTAAAGTAGCTTTAATGTAACCAAGCTAAATGGTCCCTAAAAGCTGGCTCAGCCACAGATCATTTCCATCATTTAATTCACAATAATTTTAAGTTTATTATTTGGATGGGACTGAAAGTATTAATTGTCTGAGTGGGTGAATTGTTAGCTCTGTAATTAGTTTGTCTATTTCCACCAATTTGTCCCATTCAGATCCATTTGCAAACTGGTTGTTAGGCGGGCAATATCATATTAATATAATGCAATAATGCAATCAGCCAATCATAGTGTGATGTGTGATGTGCATAGTGTGAGAGCTGATGTGTTTTTCATATGCATGTCATTGTTCTTTTACAGGAGGAACTGGCTCTTCTGAGACAATATATAGATATTATTGAATGTGTTAAGTTATTATAGACAAATTCCAGATAAGCAACTCATTGCACTGTGATAAAGACAGTAGCTAAAGGTGTTCAATCTTTTGTGGAGAGTATGTGCAGAATTATTCACTGTCAATGAGCTCTAGCATTCTCCCCTTTTTTCAGCCACTGTTTCCAACCTGTCCAAGCTTGGTCTGATAATGGACCTGGCATTTCTGAGCAGTTTATTCAGGCACTTAGAAACCTTGGGTTGATACTATTTCCCTGGCAGACCCCAACAAAGAAAAAAAAAATAGCTGGCAACCACACATTAGTAGAACATTTCTAACAGTCTGCTGCACATGTTGAAACACCTGAGTCACTCGGGAAAGAACAGACTGCTCTGCCCTTTTTATGTAGCTTTATTGTTAGATCCAGTACTTGTAGGGCCACACTGAAATTAATAATTACTGTGAACTTCAAATCTTATGGTGCTTGAGTCAGCACATAATTAGGTAATCATTTAATTGGGAAGTTAACCTGCTTTCGATAGACCCATGTACCAATTTTTCATATTAAAATAACTTTTCTACTTCAGAAAAGTTCAATAATCTTCCATAATTCTATATAGTTTTTCACTTTTATCCATTTTTTGAGGTAACATCACTTCTTCACAAACCTGTCTGGATAAGGGCAGATTTTTTAAACAGTTCCAGTTCCGTTGTTGGCCTTCTTAGGCAGGTAAAATCAGAAAACTGTATGCGGACCACATTTGTAATACTTTGGCCCCTGTGAGTCATTTGCATCACATCACATAATATCCACGTGTGGAAAAAGTGCCTTTGTTCAATTGATTGAATTATTGTGTTAATGCAACACAATGAAAGAAAGCCATTCAAATTGTCCTGGCAGGTGGAAAGTTTTGATTCAAATCTGGGGCAGCCATCTCATGGATTTTGTAACAGGCCATTTTCCTTGCCTTGCATCCAAAATAGCCTGCATATACTTGTTGCCATTGTGCCACCTGCACCTCCCCTCTCCAAAGGTTTTCAGGCAACAGCTCAAGATGTGCTCTAAGGAACCTCTTACCAGGCAGAGTGGGCATGCCGGTGTATCATTATACCCCAACAATGCAGGTTGGATGGGCATCATACACTGACTGGATTAGAAACATGAGACTAGCTGGTTCTGACTTCCAAATGTCTGCCCAGGTTTATCTTATGCACAGCTGTATGTTCCCAATTAGTCCCAGCTCCCTGCTTGTGCATAACAACTGTCCCACTCCAGTGCTCCACCTCTGCATGAATCTCTCCTTGTATCAGCTGATGTCTCTATCTCACTGTTTCTTTGTCATGTTATGTAGCTACCAACTCAAGCTCGTCCCAGTGCCACAGATTCTACCAGCATGCTGTGTCTCAGCCTTGCTTCTGCCTGTTCAACTGCCTCATGTGCCTCCCACTTTTTAAATCCCACTTTCGTTAAATCTCTATAAAGTAGCATTTCTCTAACTTTGGTTACCTTAAGTTCCTCTGTCAGGCCAGTAAACAGCAACTGCAGCTTGTTACTGTGCCCATAAAGGACAATGCTGCTCAGACTCTTTGTTAGGCCCAGCCACCTACGGAGGTACTGGCTGATGTTATGCTCAAAACCCTCCATACCTGTGCTGCACTTTGTACATCGGTAGTGGCCAGATAAGTCTTGCCAGAATAGCATATTAATAAATCCATACCAATCCATAAACTTTCCTGGCAGTTTTGACTTATCCACTGCTGATAGCCATGCTTTCAACTCTGCACTAGTTGCCTGGTCCACCGTAGTACCTTTCAGGGTGCAGTCAAAGACCTTTCCCAGGCTCTTCACAGGCTTCTTAGACACGGTTGGAATTTGGACTCCTCCCAGCAAGAAATGGTGCATATCAGACACGTTTCCCTTCCTCACAACCAGGGACCTGGATTTGGCCAGTGTAAAACTCATTCTCATCCATGTAATGTCAATCAATATCCTGGCACTGATGTTTCTGTGACAGTCAGGTCATCCATGAAGGCTCTGATTAGACGTTGAAATGCACTAGATCTAGACAGAGACCCGTCCATTCCACTTCTGCTGACTTGACAAGCATGTTCATCGCCAAGCAAACAAAGACGCTGATATGTGGTACAACCAGTGATGATGCTTTTGTCAGTGCCATGCAGATGTTAATGTTCAGACTACAGACAGATATAAACATAAGTTCTAAACTATTTTAACAATTCAATATGAGGTTTATATTATTATTTGCAAATTCTGGAATTGCCTATTTAAATTGAGCCTGGGTACACATGGTGTATCTGCAGACTGCCCTGCTAGTATATGAGCAGTTGTCAAAGGCAGTAGACAGGAAAAACATACAAAAAACATTCACATTACATGTTTAAGAGCTCCTTAAAAATAGGGCACTAGTAAAACATCTACTTAAAGCTGCAATCCGTAACTTTCAACTCTCTACCACCATCTCTTAAAACAAAATTGCAGGTTACTTTATGTATTTTTCATTATGTTTGTTAAAGTCAGTTGAAGCAAAACTGACATTTCCCAGAAAATCAGACCCAACAGCATTATAAATCATTATTACAAATTATCAGTTGGGAATCGGGGTAAGGTAAGGTGACCGTGTTAAACAGTGATCTGTCATGTACTTGCTCCACAACTGATTTTTATTCATTTTTAACCCAAACAAATTACGGATTATAGCTTTAAGTATTATGAAATATTATCTAAATGATGACTATTTTAATTAATTGATGTCAGAATTTTTAATAATGTTTTTTTAACATCTACTTCCACCTTAATCCTAACATGGAGAAAAACTTAATTGCATCTTAAAGTCCAGAGTACCTGCAATTTAAATCAAATCATCAGATTATATGCATTTATAGGCAATTTAAGACCATTTCTCATAGCTTTTTTGGAGGCAAAATGGAATTTAGTGTTGAATATACAGTCCTTTTTAACCTTAATTTCATGTTTCTGGGCTCAGACATTTTGGCACTGAATTATCAGCTTTTAGCCTGTACTTTTAGCCTGTCTTGATTTATATATTTACCTGGCAGTAAAACTGTAATTGTAAGGGACAGCTTTTTCCATGCTGCTCAGATGTACTGGCATATTGATGTTGACTAAATTAGAGGAACACATTCAAAGAGAAAATGCATGTGTAAACAAATTAAGGTGCTGAAATCTCTCATTATATATTTCATTTTGACTCGTTTTGATCTCAGGTTTATTTGCTTTTGGTATGTGGCATAAATAAAACAAGCACAGGAACAGGAAATTAAAGATAAAAGGAAATAATATTTTTCATATTAGTGTTTAAAAAGGTGTGGAGCACTTTCAGATGTGAAACAACACAACTGTTTGTCTAAGAAAAATTTCCTTTGATTGAATTTGTATCTCTAACAGAATAACAGTTTTAGAGGTTTTTGTGATTAAATTGTTTGAGCTGTTTAAATTTTGTTTAATTTCCCCTGTCAACAGTGTAAAATTAATTAGAGATTTTTGAACAATTCAAAGCCACAAATGGACAATATTGACAAACACACATTGTCACAAACGATGAGAAATCTGTCTGCTGATAGAAGAGTCATTTTAATTACAATATTAATTGAGTGACATAACAGATAATGAGATCTGCAGAATCTGTCAAAATAGGGGCAGATATTAAATGATCCTTTGAAACTTAAAGGTCAAATAGTCACAAACACTGTGAAGGACTTTCACTGAACTTTTTTACACATTCACTGTAGGCCTTTATTTATAAAGTTCTGAGGCATGAAAGAAGTTTGTTTTTCTATAAGGCAACATCAAGTCTGGGGTGGATCTCTGCATCTGGGTCAACCTGCCACTGCTGTACCACTTGAAGCTAAATAAGGAAATAAGGATTCTATGATGATACAGCACACACTTGGACAGTACCACTGAAACCATCTGAGATGTGATGTATAGTCTGTTCTATCTTAAATTGATTCCCCTTATGTCTGTCCTATATTGAGATTTTTTTTTATTTTCACATCAACAGCTTTCTGGAGCTAATGTATTAGAAACATCAAGAGGGATTCAGTGTCATTCCTGACCTTACTTTCCACTGACAGGACCATCATGCAGGATTAATGCCATTTAACTTTCACCACCTGTTTTAAATAAAAAAAGAGATCTGAGTGAGGTAAAGGGTCTCAGATCATTTACATGTCTGCTGTCAAATGTCAAAATCCCAAGGCCAATGTGGGTTTCTTTTTTTTTACCCTTTAATTGGACAGCAGGGTCAATGAGGTCATGGCATTTGGCATGTGCTTTTAAGAATGTAGTGTATAATTTATTGTGGGATGGTTAGCTGCCAAATTTATATGACTGCTTAAACATCTGTTTAATTGGTAACAAAGTCCACAACTGGGTGTAAACTAAGGAGGAATTTTTAAACAGCAGTGGATGAGCTTGTGTCTACAAGGAAGCTGACCTAAAAATGTTGTTTTCCCACAATCATCTCCATTAAGAAAGAAACTAATCTCAGTTTGTAAAATGATCTACATTTCTTAGTGTAAGATCATAGAAGATCAAGTATATCACATGGTCGGCCAACAGCACATCATTACTATCACATGGGGGATTTGAAGATTTCAGTCTTTCATTGTGGTTCTGAAAAATAGTTCTCAAAAAAGTGCAAAAAGTTGCAAGTTGGTATCCAAATTTTTGTTTATTATAGATTTATATATATTGTGGATTTTGTTGTGGATATATATATATATATATATAATATAACATAATCAATTCCACTGTTTTATAAAGTACATATGCAGACAAATCATGGAACATCTAATGCATGTAGGATTATACATTCACAGAAATATGTTTGATATGAGAAAATCTAATTTTAGTGTTTTTTGAAGTGTTGGTAGTGTGATTTGATTTTCATATACTATGACTCCTCAAAACAGCTTTCTGAAAGAGCACTTCAATCTTTCCTTAAATCTCTATTACAGGCTGAGTGGCCGTTGCAGCGGAAGAAGGAAACACACACACATTATGATAGATCTGCACAATCTCTTGTGCAAAGCCCTGCAGAAAGAAAGAGAGAAAGACAGACAGACAGAGAAATAAGGAGAGTCTCCCACTTGCCCGTTTTCATTTTTGTCTCACCATACCATGCAGTGATTTCTCTGCCTGCAGCTTTTCTGTTCATCCTCTGATATTAGCTTATTACTGTTTAAAGAGTTCACATGGTCCTGCCTCTGAGGGTGAGTCAACACCGTGGGGGCAGGTGTGGAGACTGAACAGAAGAAAAATGGGAGAACGGTGCCTGATGCTGATATTTGCAAGTTTGTTCCACCCAGGTAAAGTAGAGGCACAGAGGGTAATGATACGGGTGTAATGCAGAATGCCCTGCAAGTATTTTCTCACTGCATACACTGTATGAAAGCCACAAACGCACCTTCCTCCCCAGGCCTGCTTGACACACTTCATTAATACCTTATGGAGTCATTCTCTGGGAAAATTCTCTGGGAAAATTTTGTGTCAAAGTTGGGGGGAGGAGTCAGTTGTGCCAACGCTCCAATGCATTTCAAGTAATTTAACAAAGTCTTGGAACATGGCGTTCTCCACCTCTTGGGTTTGTATGAGTGAACATTCTGAGATGAACGAGTTCTTGACGCTTCACTGGCATGAAAGTTGTTTTTAGAAATTTAGATTTTTTATTTGTCAAGTTTTTGTCATATCGTTTTTTTTAACATTACAAAATAAAAAGTTGAAAAAGGCTCCATTGTATGTATCGCTTATCTGAAGTATTAGAATTTCAACACCTAAAGATATTGTGTTCCCTTTTAAGGGAACTGTAAATGAAAAGAACACTGTTTGTATGTTCTGTAAAAATATTTAATGCTATGTTAAAACTGTTTAACCAAACTACAAAGCAGTAAAACGTTTGAGTATCATTGGGAATCAAATTTTCCTTTGAGAACATATAGTCATTTATTGTAATGCAGAGTAAAATGCAGGAAGGGCTGTCAAACTGTTCCTGGTTTCAGCTGCTCTACAGATCCTCCTGTAGAATCCAAATGTTAGACACCAACAACAGAAGTTTATTTTTTTTAGTTTATGTTTAAGGTCCCTGATAATTTCAGTCTGACCTTCACGGTTTGTGGAGCACATTTTATCATGCATTGTTTTGTACACCTGTCAGAGTGCAATGCAAAGAGGCTGATACTGAAGGACAGGGCAGTGAAAACTATACTAAACCTGACAGAAAACCCAAAGTTTGCAGCATAGCACAGTGTGCATAGCACAGTGTCTCATTTCATATACAAAAAAGGCATTTACATAGAAGTTTAAGGGTCAGAAAGGCTATAGAAATATTTTTTTTTTTTTAAAAATGTTATTTCAGTGAACCTCAGGGAAGAAAATAAATGTATGTACATGTAATGTAATAAAATTATGTATGATATGACCTCTTTGATAGAGATATTTTAATGGCCATCTCCATCCTTTGGTGAAAGAGGTAGAGATGATTGAAAGAAGGCATGCTGTACCTCACCAGAGTATAAACCTGTCTCCAGGGGATAAGCTTCATTCCAACCATAAAACCCAATCCTCTTTCTCCTCCTCCATCCATTTCCAGTATCTTGAGGAGATGCAGGGGATGGAGGATCTTGCAGAGCTCATGACAAACCTGAGCCAGTAAAGCCAGAATCTGTCAGGGCTATTTTTGCTGCTGCTTCACTAAGTTCTTCCGTGCTCTTTGTTTCTTGTCTCTCATCTCACACAGCAACAGTTTTTGTTCATTGTTGCTAATTTCTAAGACCAATTTACAGCATTTGTATTGCCTCTCAGAACGTTCATGGTGTCTGCCTGATAATATATACATTTTGGTTATATATTTGATGACATTTATAAAATTGTGTGTACACATGCTGTAATACAAACAATGGACTTTATTGTGGATTTGATAAATGAATTGCTCTCTGAAGACAATTTAGGGTAAACAACAAGAGAGTGTCTTATTAGAGAAGGCTGGTGAAATTAGTAACAGTATTTTTCAAAAACGTTTACTCTGGTGTATATTTGCTTGAAATTAACTATTTGTATTAGAATCTTCACGACTGTAAACTAAACATAGCTCTGGGATTTAAGAAAGCTGGTTTATAATAATAATTAAGTTTGGACTCTGGAGCTTATGCATTTACTTTTCAAGGCGGGCTTATGGGTTAAGTAAAATGTTGCGTAAAGGCCAATTGGTGATGGGATGCAAACTGCATCTGTTTTCATGGTAACTTTAAGCTTTTATCTCACTGACTCCTGATATAAACAAATGAAAGCATGTATTACGGTGTTGTACACTGAAAAGCCTGTAATTTAGGCAAATTCAAAGTAAGCTTCACACAGCCCATAAAAGTACATTATTTACATGTTGTAAATAATGCATCCAAAGATCAAAGATCATCCAATTTGTAGTAGCAAATGTTCCTTTAAATAATCTATATAGAGACATACTTTATGTAAGGAAACCCACACCTGTATGTGTAAAGTCAGTCAAGGTGATCATATTACTCTTGATTTCTAGTGGCAAATGTATTTGTATACTTAATCTATTGGGGTTTTGCCAGATGTAATCATTTAAGTTCTTGCTAAACCCAAAATTAGTTATGGACTTTCCAATCCAAGGTCTTTCTGCCCTATTTTTTATTTTATTAGCTAACACTGGCCTGGAGTTGGTGAGTAGCTATGTAGTTAATTTGTCAGGCAGAGATTTCCATAACATTGATGCTAGATCAGAGACGTTGGCTTGGTAGGGAAGGAGAACGTCTTGACAGCTACTATATGCTCAGAGGACAATCTGGTAATTACTTTTCCACACCCATTAAAAGTTCTTCTCCAAGGGTTAAAACATTGTTTCCAGCTGTGCACAAAGTTTTTCAGGAGGGGCTCCCTTACCTTGTTTTTAACAGTACTTGATTCCAAAGCCACGTTTGCTGAGAGAACTGATGTGAAATACATCAATGTTGGCTGCTTTCTATAGCCAATGTTTTTTTTTTAATAAATAGTATTTTTTTTATCTTTAATACCATAGCAGCTGAAATGACTGTGTGTTTCCTTGTGAGCTGGAGTTGTAAGCACTATAACATATAATTTGGGACTGTAATTGAACAATACTGTAAGCATGTGATGTTTGTAGTTGTGGCGTCACTAGTGTCAACAAACACAATTGCAAAACCTACTGTAGGTGGCCAGTAGGATGAGGGGAAGAAAAGAAAAGGAAACCTAAGAAATGCATGATAAATTTGTCAACAGAGAGTGATTTTAACTGTGAAACTCTCTAATTTAAGTGAACTTTAAAATATAGGCTTGCCATTGCAGCCAAGTGAAATGAATGTCAATTTTTTTCAGTACTGAGCATTCTTGGAAACTGACATTTAATGCACTAAATACTATTACATTTTAGCGTTTCGTAACAAAATCAGCATAAATGGTAACAAAGTAAATGGATCGGTCAGCTGAGGGTAATGCCTGGAGAGATTTTCTGAGCAAGATCACAGGCACAAATTGAACATGTAGGGATTTAAAACAGCAGCTTGTATTTGGTCTAAGAAATTACATCAGTACAGAAACATCAAAAACAGTCAGTATGAAAATGTCCAATTAGTCATGGGGCATGTGCAAAACATTCTATAATGGTTTAATGAGTGTCACCTTTTATTAGCTCATTAAATTATGAAGCTCTTAATGATTCAACTAAGAAATGTTCATCAAACCATCTCTACAAGACACAATATGAAACATTCATAATCAAAAACATCCCCCATATACAAATTGCCATTATTAAAATGGTTGAGCAGCATAAAAGCTTGCAATGCTTACAGTTCCTCAGGGAGGCTTGCACTGCTTTATATCTAGGAAATGGTTTGGTTCTCCATCAGTGTTTTGTCTTTTCTTTGTTTAAAAAGATTTGGATTCATTGCCTTCAACCATGGCCAATTGGAAAAGCCACAGAATCATTACATTTGTTAGGTTTAAAACAGTGAGGCTACCACAGTGAGCAATGATGTAGAACATTGGTGATGTCTATTAGTGTTAATCCAATTAAAACAAAAAACTAAATAAAGCAAAAGGTTGTGTTTTGTCAAGTTGTTGTTTTGACAGGTGGCACACAACTACAGAATCCATCCTGGTGAAATACAGCCTGCCAATCAAAGACATCATTTAGCTCTGCTGTTGTGTTAGTAGTTTAACAAGCATCTTCTTGATTTTGAACCCAAGAATGCTATGAAAAAGCTGTGGTCAGTGTGCAGAATGCACAGAATGTGCAGAATGTTGAAAGGGAAATGCAGGTTGGGGAAGAAACAAAAATGTCAGTGAAATAATTTGTGTGGACTAATGCTCTAGTTACAAAAGCCTTGTGGAAAGGGATATTTACAGCTTTTGCAGTTATGCAGAACCAATGAACTTACAGCAAAAGGACAAAGAAGAAAGAAATGGTGGAAAATCATGTGCGTAAATGTATCCTACTGTATGTGATGCTTTAATAAATAGTTTAATTACTTTTAAGGAAAACATATTTAAAAGTGTGCTTGGACTACTGTGCCTCATTATGTGAGGTTACGTGTCCCTTAACCCAAGTTACAATGATTCAATGACTAAATACCTCAAATTAGATGACTTTTTAACATGTATAAATTATACTTGCAAGAATACTAATATACAATGGAAAATTATATAATCATGTAAATTACACAACCTATGAATAGAATATTAACAGCAGAAAAACACCATCTGACAACACTGCATTTTCAGAGATATGTAATACAACTACATCCACTAAATGACTTAAAATGGTAACTTTTTTCATTTTAAAAGAACGTTTCAGGTAGATCACTCAAAAAATGAATTTTGATCCTTGTTCAATGTACTTAAAGAAGTTAATTCAACATGATTTTTCAAAAAATGTCCAGTTCCTAGCATGCTTTGCATGGAACCAGATAATGAGAGTAAATGTTTGCTAGTATGTGTTGCTGCTAGTAGTGGGATTTTTAAATTTAATATGTTTGTATCAACTCAATTTAATTATGCTAAGGTAACCAAAAACATTTAAACTAAATGCATTTATCTAAATTTAGATAAGTTAATTGTGCAATCATTTACCTTAAAAAAATGAGTAAATTCAATGAAGCATTTTTTAAATATATAAATACTTGACAAGTCCCAACCACCAACCAGTTCTTAGTGTTGAAAAAAATCTATGTTGCAGTCTGCTTCCTGAAAATACATAAAGACTGAAACCTTACTTCTGTGCTGCAATATGAAAGCTCTATTCAACAGCATTTTACTATCAGTTTGGGAGATACAATACTTTAATGGATGTTTCGTGAAAAAACAACCCTGCAGACAGGTTCTTTGTGTGTTGATTACTGTTTGGTGATGATTTGACATCTGGATTGTATTGGATGATTTGACAGTGCTGGAATGCTGTATAAACAGTTCAGGAGGGACAGGTATTTCCTAAAAAGTAAAAATAAATAAAACTAGTATTGTTAACATGTTCTATATTTTAAGATGAACATGACAAAATTTGTGTTGTCATTCATTTGTGTTTTTTATGTCTGTTATTCTACAGGGTGGTCTTTTTTGTGTGTCATATTTAATTTAGGCCACAAGCGCAATGTGGACAGAACACTGTACTTCATACAGCACCACAGCAAAAAGCAGCTGCTATTAAGTGCAATGTCCTGTTCACATTGGTCAAAGAATGCAGATATTCAAAGAATCATTTATGGAACCAAACATTATGAATTTCTGATGTTTGTTCTTGAATTTCAATAATAATGATGGGTTAAATTGCTTGGGTCTCTAGTAAGACGAGAAGATCTGTTGTGGCTAGATTGAAGGCAGTGTTTTTCATTTATGTCAGGAGGTCTGGTGGTTAGAACCGGAGGTGGGGTTAAAACTGTGCAACATTTCTGCACATAGAGAATATTTTTAGCATGTAAATTGCACATCTATAATGTACAAGCACAAGCTTTTCTAATACAAAATGCATTATGTATTTATTTAGGCAACAAATTAGTTTCATTGGCAAAAATCTATGACCTTAAACACTGACAGTTCATTAAGCAAAATAGTGCATGTAAACACTCACACTTATTTTCATGATCTTATTTTATCTTATTATTAGCATATTCTCTTATCTTAAATTGCACGTGCAAGAAACAGTTCCTAATTACATAGACTACAGAATTCTTTATAAATGTAGGTATCTTTTGCATGCAAAAATGTTGCAAAGTAAGCTGTAGAGGGCATGCCGATGTTGCCTGTGAAATCATGAGCCTGGTACAAGAAGAAGAGTTGTATGTCATCAGCATAGCAAGGCATAGGTAAGGAAAGCCTGGATGATGGGGTATTGTGTATATTCAGAGGAGGGGGGAGTCCAGCAACCAAACCCTCAGGTACCCCTATGGACAGATGATATTTTTAGTTGATAGAACTTGGTGGGGAAGTGCCAGTGAGGGCTGATGGTGGGTTGATGATGTGGGTTTAGTGTAGGTATGAGTGAAAAGGAGGTGGTTTGATGAAGATGGAAAGGAATAGTGGAAAGAGGGCAGGTGGAAGAGTAGATGGAAAGTAAATGTTTAGAGACTTGAGCTTCTGTGAGGGGAGAGAAAGAGCAGACAGTTGCATGTTGGTGGGTGTTGGTGAGAATTAACTGCTGATGGTTGTTATCTTGTCTGTAAAACAAGTGTCAGAGTCGTCAGACAGTAGATACGAGGTCAAAAAGGAAAGAGCAAATAGGTAAATGTTTTAAACAGTTTGTGATAGTCTGAAGTGCTGGATCAGAGCACAGTAGTGAAGCTTAGTGCTGTACAGTTCTAGTAAAGTATTGCACACTGCAGTAGACTGCTGCATTCAGCCTGCTCTCAGAAATGCAGACATAAACAGCATGTCTTAAGAAACGATGCTATCAGTAAGCACAATTAATTACTGGTGAATTCCCCAGGATTACACAAACAGCCTCAATTTTTGCACGCATGTTTATGCCACTGCCGTTTTTAATAGTTCCTTTATAGTAACTGGACATTAAAACACAAACGTTGCATGCAAATAAATGCCACTACCATGTGTTTCCGGAAATAAGTACATTTTGTGCTGCTTATTATATAAGAACCAAAACGAACATTTAGAACAGTTGAGAAATTGAGTGAGAAAATTGGAAATATAGACCAAATATAAAACATTTATAATGCCTCTATAATGAATGCAGAGATATGTGACCTTCTTAGCATCTGAAAGAGTGATGTCTCTCCTAAATGACTCAGCTTCAGGCTTATATTATATTTAACTATTTTAGATATTTATATAAATCTACTGTTTGCACATTTACATTAAGTTCTATGAAATAAAATGTTCCTAAATAATGTTTTACAACACTGATGTTGTCTTGATTCAACACAGATATTCAGTATTGGTATTTTGTTCACACACTGCTTGTAGAATATATATTTATTTATTGACAGCAATTCAAAGTGTTCTTCACTTTGCATTACACATCATTATGAATGATAATCAGTGATCTGAGAGTTCTGATTGACAGAATATGGTGAATTTAATATCCACTCACACTATATACCCAGATGTTAGCAACAGCTCAGTTATATACTAGATAATATTGATAAGAGCATCTGTTTCTCCCTTTGCTAACACTCTAAGCTTCTTAGCATCATTAAATTGATATCCTGCCATGAGGATGGAAAATATCCCAGACTGTCACACTTCCATTAATTTGTCAGACCGTCAGACAGTTCAGGTGACCTTGCTCTTTTTGCACTCTCTAAACAAACTCTGATTAATACTATGACCTCTTACTCACCTTGATCAATAACAATAAAGACAATAAAGAGTGAAACAAGCCACTTATAAATCCAATAATGTGTTTCCTGGTTTTCAGTTATTTAAAAGGGCTGATATATGGCTTTAGTGTTCAGAGAAAAGGGTGTGGATTTGTAGAATTAAGCACAATAATATTTTAGATGAGAGGCAAGAAGAATCTTGTTTAAGAACGCTAGTTCTCAGCAACATCAAATGATAAGTCCCTGTTATTTCCGAATATGCAAATACATGTTTGACATGTACAGAAGGTTTATCCTTGAAGAGTTTTGTTTGGTTAGACGTACCACAAAAGCAAGGTGCTGTTGTTTGAGACTTTGGGTCTGAGGCACCAGTATGTGACAGTCACTGAAAGTTTGCCTTTCAGCCAAAAACTACATCAAACAGAGAACAAGCATGCAATATTTAAGTGAAGAACTCTATCTGGCTTTAAAAGCATGTATGTTTACTGTACTTTCTCTCTAAAATGCAGTTAAAAGAGGATATGATGTATGCTGTAAACCATTTTAAATGTCATTAAAATTCAAAAAAAATATATTTATTTATTTTAAGATTGATTATTTACTCTTGCATTTTAAAAGTTAGGTTTATAGGCATTAGGTGATGATTACAAGAATGTACATATTATATATAAATTAAGGGATCATAAAGCTCATCTAAGCAGGTGTGCACCATGCAGATGGAGCCTGCAGCAAGATGAATCACTGGGCCAAAGTCACCTTTCCCCATTGCACCTGATCCAGAAGGAGGACAAGAGGAAATGGAGAAATAGGCCAAATGGTTAACATTTTAAAAGAATCCATCTGTGGCTATACCCAACCCAATCCCTTGCCACAGCAGGGGCTCATCCCTGAAAATATCATCTAATTTTAATGAAGCCAAAACATCCAGAATGTTCTTCCTTAAAAAATAAATCACCCCCCATTAAACATATTAAAAGAACCTACCTCATCTACCTAATGGTTTACATTGTTAATACATGCAAAAGGTTAAGCTACGAGATGCAAAAAAGTCATCAATTGTCAGCATATGGGTTCTACAGAAATTCATATATAGTCTACCAATAGTTTTCAGCATTGTTTTTCTTTCCTTGCACATGAAATTACCACAAAGGTTTTTAAATCTTTTTAAAGAAACTGGAGCTTCCATATTTTTCAAGGAAATAAAACAATTTGTTACAAAAATATGAAACAAACTTGTCTTGATACCCAGATGTGGAATTTGTTTGACATTTTGTAACACAAACTTGCTAGTTATTCTGCTAAACTACTCTATAACAAAGAACAAAGACTTTCTAGAATATTTTTGCAGCAGTTTACTGAGACCTCCTAGACGGCTCTGGTCCCTGGTTGATATGTACTGGTCTAGAAAAAAAAGCCTGTGTTTATAAATTTTGTCTGAAAGTGGTTGTTTTTTCCTTCTGTCTTGTCTTTGCATTTTTAATGGATTGCCTTTAAGAGTTCAACTGGTTAAGGTATGGCTGTGGGTGAAACAGTAGCTTTTGGTCTTGAAAGCAACCTTCTGTTTTCTACCACAAGCCTTTTTTAAATTTCTGTTCATTTTTCATCATTATCATCAGGAAAAGTTTCTGCAAACCCAGAATACCACCTGCAAACCCAGACTATTAAAGCTTTTATGTATGGTATGCTTAAAAACGTTAAACTTTGTCAAAACAGAATTTAAAGCTTTGCTCATTAATCAACCTGAAAGGCAGTTAATACTGTTTACAGTATGCTATGAATGATTGTTATACAATTAACACCTTATAATGTTCTTTAAATATAAATCAAATCCCTGAGCCTCATTTTGACATAGTATTTAAGAAGCAAATATGGAGAGGAAGAAAACAGTTCCTCAAGATACACAGTTATAATAATAGCATTAGACAATATTTACATATCAATGATTATGTCTACAACAGAAAATCACCAGCAATATCTGACAAATATCATGTCTAAAAGTCATGTAAATGACTTTACCAATAGTAAACCTGTAATGGGTGCCTTAACAACTGCCCATGTTAGCCCACAAAGCCCAGAAGGCTTTGGCATATACAGTGCAATTATACTCTGATGTTATTTTTAGAAAAAAGTAACTTTAGGTAAATAAATAACTATATCGTGAACAATTTTAGACCATGTGTGCATCTGCTGACTTGTTGATGTAAGCTGGGGCTATTTCTGGAGCTTTTACTTAATCCACGTTTTTTCACTTGCACCCACCTAACTAAAAGGCAAACTGCTGCTGATATATGGTCTATGTAAAATGAATACAATGACGCAGCACAATCTGCAGTCAAACATCTAGTATAAAGCTGCATACAGTACTATTACACTCACAAACAAATTAATTACACAGTATTTAACTTCCTTAGTATTTAAGTTTCTAAGTCTCTCATCTGTCATTGCCTTCATGTTATTTTCTCATCATTTGTTGCCCCCTAGTTTCACTAGTTTCAGGTATTTGCCTTTCAACATTTACTCATGTTGCCAGTGTGACATGGTTTTGTAGACTATGCCACCAGATGAAGGATTTTTGAGGGATTTGTTTCACTCTGTGGTTTGCTTGTTTACCTTGTTTTTAATTCCTCCCAATTTCTAAGCCATTTCTTTATCCTACTTGTGTCTTAAAATGTTCAAATATGCAAATAGACATTTGGATACCATTGTTTGCTGTTCAGAGCCACAATGATTTAAGGACATTCCTCATGCATATTTCAATCATTCTATGCGGGCTCGTGCAGTGATGTAGGTTAGGTTTAAAATATTCCAAATCTTTATCTTAACTGTAAAGATTGTTGCAGTTTATGTGGAAGTTCATGTGACACACACCCTCTAACAACTTCACTATCTTAAATGTGTGCATTTTATTTGCCTGGCTGAGTACAAGCTAACACTGGCAGAGTAAGCAAGATTCTGTTGAAAGAACTTGAGAACGAAAATGCTAGAAAGGTGTCTATTTTTGATTATGTTTGCAGTGCATAAACTGCACATGCTGGACTGAGCATACTATTAATCAAACATTAAACAGAATACAACACTGTCAACACAAACACAAAAATCTCCTCTTTCAACATGAATGAAAATCATCAGACCATATGCAGTGACTGAATATCTTAGTCAGGTTATTTTCGGCAATATTTCAGGGAAAGTCATTTACTCTAGTATGGTAAGGATTTTCTGCTCACCTTCAGGGATCAAACAGAATGTATTCAGGAGCACTGGGTCATTAATCCCCCTGCTATTAACACACACCATCACTGGACATCTCTCTCCTGTTCTCGTAAACACCTAAATAAATGAAGTCCAGGCTGCTTTATTTCCACTGAATTACTAAGCACGGTTGGATACCACTGCTAGACTTAACATGGTGCAAGACCAAACACCAACCTCCATCTCTTTTATGAGTGGTGGTAGTCCTCTGTCTAAAGCTTTAGGTTGGCAATGCAATTAGTGATAGTATTTCACTACCAAGTTAGACACTGAATCCCGGGTTGCATGAAGGTTACTGTCCTTGCAAATACTGTTCCCCAAAGAGCTCTGAATAAAAATTATTTTTAATTACACTCTTAAAAATAAAGGTTCTTCACAGCAATGCCATAGAAGAACAATTTTTGTCTCCCCAAAGAACCATTCAGTCAAAAGTTTCAAAAATAACCATTTCTTCCTTCCTTTTTGTAGCCTAAAAAACCTTTTTCTACCACAAAGAACTGAAATGTTCTACAGATGTTAAAGGCACTTTATGGAACCATACAGCCAAAAATGGTTCTATGGCATCATAAAGCACCTTTTTAAGTGTGTAGTAGACTAGTTTAGACGTTTAGATTTTTTCTCCATTCCACATCTTGTAAAGACCACTGGTTTATTATAAACCTACTGAATACTGTCTTGTGTAGAATGGCTATGTAGTGTCAAACATACAGCATATGCTCATAGACAGATTGCAGAAATTCTTAGTATTAATGGATTAATGTTGATTTAGGCCTAATGTTAACTTTAAAGACAGCACATAATGCAATGTCCAGTGGTTGTGGAGATTCTTGCTAGCATTGCCTTTAAAAGACAGCTTCTATTAGGTTAATGTTGTGATGTGTCCAGTGTGAGTTTCTTTACCAGTATAGACGCAAGGCTTAAGGAACGTGCCAAACCAACTTGTGCTAAGCTGTTGGTAATTAATTACTTCCAGCATGTTGGCAGTGGTGGCAGTTTTGCAGTTTTGCAGTTTTGATGTAGTGTGTAGGGCCAGTCATCCTTGATTTATATTTTTTGTGAAAAACTGAGAAGTCAGAAAGCTAGATAAAATGAATCACATGCCCATGTCAGTGCCTGTGACTTGCTCTGGCAGATGACAAATGAGGAGCTATTCTGTGGGTATAGCAGACCATACAATTACAGTTCTAATCATTGCCCTACATGATGGACCTCCAGCCTAATCAGAGAGGTACTCTTAAAGTTAGCTACAACTCATTTTTCTTTACCCATTTAAACCATTTATTTTAATGTGCCAGTTCAGCATGTACTGTTAATAAGGCTGCCACTTGAGAATTTGTGACATCTGTTTATGTACAGCATTTGTGCCACAACTTACAACTGGTTCAGATTAAATCTGCACATTTCCCAATTGTATTTTAAAAAAAACTTTAAACACTTCAACTTAATTTTACAGTGCTCACATTATTATGACAATGTAATGTAAGAGTCAAAGCATTTTTGTAACGCAAAAAATAACAACAACAAAAAATCATCATCTGTCATTCATTTCTATACAAAATTTATACAATATGTGAATCTGGCTATTGGTTAAGCTCTTTTGTCATTCCATGTGTTTGCAATGAATACACAAACGCATCACACATATAATTACTATGATTACTCCAAACGTCTTTGTTGATTATTTGACCATTTACCATTCAATAAACAACTCTGAACTCTGATAAGTTGATACAACTTGACGTAGTGATGTAAATAGCCCAAGTGTCAGGAAATGATAACACAATAAGTGTCCTTGCTAAAACAGATTTGGCATTGTGCTACCATAGCAACGTCCAATCAATGACCAACTTAGACAATTTGTAGGCCCATAACCTGAAATCCATTTAATTCTAAAATTGATTATAATGCAATTTGTTGCATGAGATGCTAATCATGATTTTGATGAGAAATCCATATTTAACTAAGCTGTAATGCTGTTGAGATGTGTGTTGTTCACATGCAATCTATAAAAGCTTAAATCCGTTCTAACTTGCAGCTGTAGTAAATCAATATAAGAAATGCTCAAGGTCTCCATTTCAAAGACTAGCACATTTCTTACAGTACAGGCATACGAGTGGCACTATGGGTGATATGGTCAGTTTTGCTTCATTTAATTCATGTAACAAACAAAATATTGGGAAAGCTTATTGTCGTCGTTTTAAATGTACTTTCAAAATATGACTACCATTAAAATTTTGACTTTCTATTCATAAAAGTCCTACTGTGAAATGATTCTAAAATGTTATGCTTTATATCGCAATCGTAGATCTTTCTGGTAACATGTAATTTCAAAACCAATGTACAACAAAGATTTACAAACATTTCCCCCTTTATTGTACAATTTCATATTTCTTTAGTTATTGCTGTTTAAATTTACATGTGATGGATTGATAATCCTACACATTTCATGGAACGTAAAATTGTCTTTGTGCATAATGAGAAGTGACTTGTGCTTTATCATGCTCAAATAATAAAAAATGAATGCAGTGCAGCAAGCATGCTGTCCATCTCACAGACATGGTTAGCTCCAGATGCCATCAAATTGTAAATTATTAGTAGATGATTCTTACCGCAGCTGCAAGTCATTTCTTTTCTCTGACTGATGTCCACAGATCCTGTTAACTAGTACATTAAGCCACATAGATGGATTTTCAGTGGGCCATTTACCTGTCTCATTATTTGTCATATTGGAACAATTCCTCCTCTGTGATGGTGTTCCAATAGATGTGTCCTTCAACACTAACCCTGTCATGTTTTATATTAGTTATAGAAAGGGATTTGATGATTATCCTTTTAGTTCCAATTCAAACGCCCCCGTTCACATACAGTACATTTCGATTACATTTACATACTAGTCAAGTGCTTCTCTTTCCTACCAATAAAAAGCCATTGACTTCACTTACATTTACATTGAGGTATGTTTCCACTTATTAAAAATTATCTTTTTGGCTGGTTTTAACAACTAGTGCAATAGTTCAGAACAACTGGAGATCTTTAAAGGTAATCTTAAACCTTTTGATTACTTTTACAGTTCTTTCACAGTTCTTCCCAAAGTTTGTAAAAGACACTTGCTTTTCCAGTTGCATTTGGTAACTCAACAAGTATCTTCACAAAGAAAGCAATTACTTTCTGCACTGAGCATTACCTTTTATCTCCAACAAGATAAGAGCTCTATAGTATCAAAGCTAAGGCCATTAATACCGATATGAAGTGATATCATTTGTGCCATCTCCTCCCATTTCCCACACTTAGATCACTTGAATATTTTTGGGTGGTTAGTGTTTTTAGAGAAATGAGCTTGGAAGGTCAAAGAAAGTTATATTGGATTACTTTTTTTAGCATTTCTGTACTGCTAGACTTATGTATTATACTTAAACATTATCTGTTATAACTGTTCATGCTCTTTAGGACAACTCAAAAATAAACACAAAAGTTGGGTTAAAGCATAAGATTTTAGTTTAGCTGAAATGCACATAATATTTTCATTTCCTTTATATGTACACTTAAGGCTTTACTGTGATAGGTTCTGAAAACAATCACAAGGCAACCCTGATGGAACTCAAGAACACTCTACATCTGTACACTGATGTAGGAAGTTCCTTTTCTTAGCAGAATATTGGATTTTAAAGCATTGTTTAAAGACTTAAAGAGGCTGTTTTTCTGAGGCATTCTGTTTTCTGAATGCTATCCTACATGCTATCTTTGGGTATTGTGGCTATCTAGCGTAGTAGCTCTCAAACTTTTCAGGCTAAGGATCACCTTCAGTCAAATCAGATCGTCAAAGGACCGTATAGCCACCATCACCAATGTTCCACTAATGTAGCGATAGGAAAACTGATTCAGCTGAGCGCGAGAGACTCAATTATTATTATCTTTATTTTCCTTATAACGACAATTTGCCTTTGAGCTTTTGATATTTTCCAAACCACTTCAAATTCTGCTGTGTAACATAATATTACCTAATAATAAATATATTCAGGAATTGAGCAAAGTAGTATTTCGAAACGTTCCCCCATCTTTTTAATGATACTTAAAACTGCCCTGTCTGATTTCATTAAAGATGCCATACTCATTGCTGACTGTAGTGTGTCTTAGTCAAATGCAGGCCATTTTGATTTTGTCTTTAGGAAGTCAATCTTACAGACTTTTGGTGTAATACTATTTGGTCTTCTCAATTTTTTTTTCTCAACTTTATTGCTTGAAGATTTTGTAGAATAAACATTTATTCTGCAGACAACATGCAAAGAGTGCAGAGAACTGTGCTGTCCTCAATTAACTGTTTAAATACACAGACAAAAATGAGCACAAAAATAAGTACTGGAAAGCAATTTTAATAACCATGAGCACCAACACTGGGAAAATTTGCTTTCTGTCTTTTTTGTTGTAAATGTCACAAGTTAATTCATGAAAGCCAAGAAGATACAATAAGTAGTTAATTTATATTCTACAGGCTTGCTTGCTCAGTTTGTGTTACATTTGACATGCAAGGTGATCAACAGAATTGGGCCAGCAAACTACAGTACTTCATTTGTTTCATTACAAAACTAAACATTTTGTGTCAAAAGCATCTCAGGGTGGAACAGAAGTTGAATGATAAAAATGGCAAAGCACAAATTCTATGCGAGTAGCCACTTTAAAAATGCATTTCGATTGAATGCAATGATTCAACAAATGATTTGGACCACTTAGTGGATGTAAAGATACTATCAGGATGTAAAGACACTTTCAATCAGCATAACAGATAGATGTTGTATAAAAACAATCATCTTACTTCCCTTACTGAATATATTTTGTATTTTTACATAAATCCTGTAGTTCCAAAATAACTGTGTTCTATCATACCCAGAGTTTACTATTATTCAAAACTGTGAAACAATGTATTAAGTTTAGTGCTTATTCTTTATTGACAGTGATGCACATCAAAATGTTAAATATCATGTTCATATTAGACAGCAAAAAAATGCTGTGTATATACAGAAGGTTAGCTTTGAAGGTTAGATGCATGTTTCAGGATTAGACAAGCATGTATCATCATAACAGTAAAAGCTTTCTAATCCAACTTCATCCCACGTCATGCATCTGCTGACCTTTAAGTCTTCAGGAAGGACAGTGCTAATTCTCTAGAGCAGCTCAAACTAGTTCAGCGTCACATCTAAGCCTTCAGCACACATTTTTTACATCTTCCAAGGACTGCTGTCTCAGGTCTGAGGTTCTTCCGGGTACTTGGCAACTTAGTGACGATATATGAATAGCCTGGAGTTTTTTCTCATCGCCCTGGCACGTGTGTCCAAAACTGTCTTAGATTAGGTATAGTATGACACCACTACTGTCACATGGGTCCTCACTGACACCTCATTTCATAAAGAGTTTCCTTTCATTTATTTTCACAAACACTTTTATTCTTTCTTTCACAAGGGCAGTTTTATTGTGTTTTCTAATACAAACTGCTCTGTCCTATCCTATTGACTTTATCCTAAGAAGGAAGATGATGTTCACTGACAGTAATTGAACTTGGCTTCCTTCCTCTTCTCCCCTAAAGTATATTTGACCCTAAGGTGTAAAGCATGGCGACATGCTCTGTATGTGCTATATAGTAACGTTCTGCTTTTTTAAAGTCATGTTTGATAAATGCTGTCTGTATCAGTTTAATACATCCTTCATCTTAGGTCTCATGCCGATTCACATAGTCCTTGAAAAACACAAAAAACATTTAACGTCAAAATTAGGCCCTCAAGGAATATGATATATGTATTCAAACATACAAACAGCAATATATTGGCTACTCTACAGTGTGAACCTGCATGCAAAAAACACAAACTGCAAATATAGACAATGTGTTGAAATGTTTGTTGTGTGCAATGTAGCTTCAGCACATGCACAGTCAGATGTACTCTTTCAAAATTATCTGATGTATAACAGAATGGCAGCACAACAGGTCTGGCAGCACTGTGTTTCAATGGTGATATGCCTTTCTAACATAAGGCTGTGTTTGCTTTACACCAGATATAGGAGGGCACTCACTAAATAGGTTTGAGTAATGAACGTTATCCAGATGTGTCTTGGGTTTCATCCAAGTGCTTTTTTGGATAACGTGAGAAGAACTTTTTTTTGGAAGGCTGTGGTTTCTGTCTAGCTACTAAAAACTGACTTCCATGAAGTCAATTTTTTCTCTAATTGTTGAGTCACAAACAATGACCTTAGCTGATGCTAGAGAGTCCTTGCTATTTCCTGAAAAATATTGGCTTCTGTGATTGGGAATATTCCTCATTACTCCAAAACTAAATGGAGCCTTTTCCCATTGATTATTTGTCACCTGGTAATCTTTTGATGTAGTTGTCAACCAAACTGAGAGTTGGTAATACATTTAAAATATGAAAGTAATAATGTTGCATGAAGTAAAGCACCACCTCTTGTTTTCTGGTTTCATTACATTTTGGCACTTATCTTGCTCATGTTAAAAATGGCCTCTAAAACGAACCCACTATGTTGAATGGTCATTAAATTCAAAGGTTCATAAATGTAACCTACCTGTATCCACACACACTAGTATCCTTTAGGCTTGCTTCTGAATTGCAAGCTTTGCAGCATCTCAGACAATTGCATACATTGAAAATACATGTTCTGGCAGATTGCACACTTATTATAACCTGAGAGCAGATCAAGCTGTAGACTTGTGTTCCTTATACTAATTTGCAAACTAGCCTTAACACACATTTAGTCTGCCTGTTAGGACTGTGATTGTTTCAGGCCCAAAGCAAAACATGTTTCAGTTAACAAATAAAGAAATATGCCTGTATTGTACATACAACAATAACATTCTTAAATTACTTGGCAGTCTTGTTAAGGGTGTGTGGTCTGGTTGTGGTCTGCTCTTGGAACAGAGGGACTCACTCATGTTTGTCCCTTTAAGTTGTCAGTTATTTAGGGAAGGAAACTATAATCAATGCATTGGAAGTGGTGGAAATTGACAGTAACTTGGAGTGCCAGACACTGCAGAGCTTGATGAAATCCAGTAGAGAATTTTATAACTAACACAAAGGTAGGATGACAAAAGAGTAGCACAGCATACCAGAACAGGGCAGCTCTCTCCTAGGTATTTCTGAAAATATAGATGTTAGGCAGTACACAGTGAACTTTTTTTGTATTGGTTTATGTATTTGAGCTTAAGAGGTTACACCAGAAGAAAAACAATTATTTTTGTGCATTTAATAACAGTAATAACTGATCATTAGCAGTAATAACTATAAAACTTGATGACACTTATTCATTCCAGTAGTGCCAATCATATAATTACAGTCTAAATGTCTGCATGCTGATTTGGCATGTTGTAGCATGTTTGTACCTGCCCATGTGTATGCTCTTTACATTTGATGCTATGACCTATGAGATTTGGCTGACCTCTGTCATTTTGCCTGTACACCTATTTGTTTATTTGTTTAGGCCTCATGCAGAGGACAAAGTCAAAGCATGTGTTATCATACTTGGTCTGCATGTCACTTCACTAGCACAATACTGTTTGTGTTTGCAGATGATTAAATAAGGTGTGTGAGCCACCATGCAGTCTGAATGATGTGGTAGAACAGAATATATTTTACTTGGAATATTTTATTTGTGAGTACAAGGATATACATGTTTCTACAGAGAGGGTTGTTTTGCATAATTATATTGATAAAGATAAACATTCTGATAACTAAAGATTATCTGTAATTACAAGAGGCATCAGATTCATTAGTGCTAATGTTCAAATCAATCACATTGGTTCCATTGTTCTTATCTCTCAAATTTACACACACCCAAGTAAACAAATTGCTTAATTATATAAGTCAGTTTCCATAAGTCACTTTTCACCCAAGATATATGATCTTTAATAATGCACTTCATATAGGTAAAAAAAAATGGTGGTATTCACACAGAAATGGCTGTAGAGAGGCAAAAGTTACAGATTGCAGCATTAACATTTTGAATTTTGTAATGATTAGTTAATATTTAGAATGTAAGTAATTATAGTAGTCTTTTATTTTTTCACTGTTTGTTATTTATAAATTCCATATTGATTTCATTTTTTTGACTGATAAAACAGAGCTTGGTGGAATATTTGCCTCTATATACCAATGTTCATATATTAATGTATTCTCTGTAAACCTCTAAATCTTTTAATCAAACTGATCATAAAAGAAGCACTTCTTTTTGCTGCAGTATCTGTTGCTGTTCTCATATTTCCATATTTTCAATTTTCACCTTGCTCATGGTCAGAAGTTACCAAACTGACAAGCACAATGTATGTCTGATAGTGAAAGCACACTTTTAAATCTATCGCCTCATATCATCTAACGTCTCATCTCTGGGGGCTAAAAGAACTCCTATCTATCTAAATGAGTTGATGGTCAGGGTCTCAGAATGAGGTGAAATGCTAAATAAACCTCTCTTAAGTAAAGTGGTAATTATTTTTGGTATAATTTTGACCCTGCTGCTGAGCATCTGATGTCAGTGATTACTCCTAAGGTTGCATTGAGTGACAGTCCACAGCTGCTGATGGTCACTCACCCCATTCCGACGTTAATTTGATAGATGGGCTTTGGAATTGTTATAATTTGATCCAAGTCACAGTTAAGATATGATGGGTAGAGGGGTAAGCCCACATAAGAAGCTCAGTGCTTCTTGATGTGTAGCACATAAAGAGGGATTATATTCAAATAGTGAGAACATAACTAATAATCTACTTAAAACCTAGCTGAGCTTTCCCTGTGAGTTAGAATAGTATAATATCTTTGAACCTGGTCTATGCCTGGTTGTCTTCATCAAGGAGTGATGAATTAGGAAAATCAACATTGCTACTTTTCCAGGCAGGTGCTAAATCATACAGGTGATGCAATCAGAGTCTTGTAGACATCTCTCTAAGTTCTCTATTGAAATAGCTTTGATTCTTATCTTAGCGCTACACTGTTGGTGTGGCAGCACAAAATTTCACACCCTCTTTTATCTATAGGGCATCCGTGTTTGGAATTGCCTGCACTTAACAACTGTTACTGTGTATTTTATCAGTAATTAATTTTAGCCTTAAAATGCGCATTTGCGCAAGACAGCTAAAAATGGGTGATTTAGACCAAATAATGAAGAAAAAGCAAGCCAATAAGAGTGTAGGATAGAGGGGAAGTCTTTCAAAACTGTTTAAAAAGCTTCTCAGGATGATTCCTCAAGAAACTGGGTGATAAAATGTCAAGAAAACACCTTTATTAATTCTAAGCAAAGGGTAACCACATTGAATATAATAGAATAATTTATTTTCAATAAATTTAGCTAGGTTAAAAATAAATTTTCAATAAATTAAGTGTTATAAAAAAGTGTTTTCATATTTTGTTTACTATTATTCTAAAATGTGGGAAAATATTAATAAAGAATGATAAAGTGTACCTTCCCTGTATATAAACAAATTCAAAGCTATTAAAACAAATGCATTATGAGAACTGACTCCCATTCAATAGATGCTTTTGCCGTTTTACGTAAATCAATAATATATGTAATATATAATGTAATTTTTTGTATTTTTGTTTTTTAGTCACCCCCCTATTATGAAGCATAAATGTGATTGTTTTCTTTTAAAATTAGCTTGGTAAAACAAACCAGGTCTAAATTGGTACAGTAGTCCTCGCTGTATGACACCATTTAAACTCCTGTGGAGATTATAGAAAAAGCTGTGGAGATTAAAGAAAGCAAATCCCTAACTGACCAATTAGTGCGTGATTAGTTAGACAGTATGTGGGAACATTTACCCTTAACAACTGATGTTTTAAAGAAATCAAATTCTGTTCTTGCCAACAAGGTGGTACTTACCTAATAAATTTATTTTATGTGTATACCGGACCTTAGTGTTTTATTATAAATATCAAATGTATATATAATGTTTCAGAGTATGTACAGCATATATTGTACGTTAGAAAGCACAGATTGAGGTTGGTCAGCGGGGATATTGGTAAAGGAGTCATGCGCATAATTTCTAATGGCCTAAAAGCATCATTTTTACAGGAGTGGGAAAAGGCTGCATTAATGGGGTTTGTAGGTCTGTTCTTGTCCTGTGGTGATGGCAAGACTGTCCCACTGAGGGCCCAGGTTGTCTTAGGTTTGGGTAACAATTTGTATTTTATTCAGCTCTCAGGTGAGTTAATACCCTCCGAGAACCTGGCTGCTCGAATCTTAAAACCTCTGAATAAGAGAGACACATGGGCTGCAATACCTGTCAGTACATTCCCTGTGTCTGCTGTCTGCATACTATTAAAGAGTGCATATAGCACCTTAATGAACATTAGTAGAAGGCAGTGGTATACATCACACAAAGAAATTACATTTACAATATGAGAGCACATTTGCTTTTTTCATGCTCTGTTTTCTATAACCTAAAATATTTTTATATTTTAAGTTTTTATCGATCAAATAAATAAAACTTTTATATCCTATCGATTTGATTAGAATGATTACGGGAATGTTTACCAGCAACCAAAATATATATAGGAAGATAAATTGCTTGTGTGAAGATCTGAGGGTGTCAGATACTGCTGTATGGTAAAATAGGTGGCATATTGTATGGTAGTATGTCAAGCTGAATAAAAAGTTTTATTTAGATTAACTTTTTTACTAGTTGAAATTGACAGATACATTTTTTGGGCATGCTGAGGAAAAAAAAAAGAACTAGTGTTTTTCAACTAAGGTTTTCAAAGAAACAGCTGTAACTGTGTAGGATTTCAATGTGGGCCAATATTGTTATATAATTATAAAAAACTAATAAATTATCCATTTTAAATTCTAAGCCTTCTTGCTTAATTTTGAAATGGACCATGGCACCAATCACACTTTTTCATTGCAGAGAGCAACAAAGTTGGCTTGTGGTTGTCTTTGGATTGCCACAGGAGATGCTGCATCGTTGCTGTGGCTTGTTGTTATAATAATGTTATCACTTTTTCAGAAATGGCAGATCCCCAGGCAACTGGAAATATAGCGTTTTTCCTGAAAAAATCCATTACATTCACTTCCATGCTTAATACATCTCCATAGGGATCTAACTATCACATTACTGTACTGGAATCAAATGTTGTATTTTTATTCTTGTTTTTAACATACTCAATGGCTAATTTTAACAATGGAAAACTACTTAGCATTCATGTTGGTGTATAACCTACGCAGAATGCATCCTGAATACAAAAGCACATTTCTTGATAAAACAAACATACTCTCCCTCACATACACACACACAGAGGGTTTGTGGAATAATCTCTGAACTGGTTTAATCACTGAGCTGGAGTCAATCATGTCGTGATGGCACACATTTGTCTTGTCTGTGGCAAGATGGCAGTTCTTGAATTTATTGATTGGCTGGACAGAATCCTGGGGCGGTATCTCTATAATGGCTCTCATTCTATTTTCCAGTGTTTCTTTACATCTGCTGGGCTCTGTGGGGTGAGAGGGTTTTAGGATATTGTGTACTCACTGATTATAAGATGTGCTGTAATGATTAAATTTTGTTTTGTACATCTGGGCATTGGACAAGATCACATGCTCTTGATGCTATAGACTTAATTTTAAATTAAACCATGATTTTAGAACTGGGCATTTATAATAAACCCACTGAAATTAAGGTATGCGTAGCTATACAGATATTACATTATGTAACTGATTGGACAAACGAAGGTGAGTATCTTAACAGTTTATGTGATTTATTTACGTTTTTTTTATTTCTTCTCCGGATGGTAAAAACATTTACATCCATACTAAATGGTATGCAGCACGCAGAAAACGTACACTTCTACTGCCTCTATAGTAGTTCACGCTGGCCAAGGCACATGAAGAAAATTTTTATATTCAGTAATCACAGACATTCACATTCAGACGGGAGTAGATTTCTCAGAGGACCACTGAGTTAGCCGATAAACAGAAGGTAAATTGTAATGGAATTTTTATTGTGTGAGAAAAACAGATGTTGCAGACTCAGAATGTGTAATTTTAATCCCATCCCTAAGAAACACAAATTTCTCTCTAACCTTCTTCAGGCAAACTAGTCCTCTCCAAACAGGGCTTTTGCATACAATCCTGTCCTAACAACTTGGTTAGCTTTAATTTGTGTCAGACTACAGCAGCTGGACACCAAAAGTGGAGATGTGATCATCATTATAGCAGTTATCCATTTCCACCCTAAAACATGGTGATGGAATGAAAAATCGAAAGAGTAAACAACTTTATATCATCCACAATTTAGGCAAAGATGATATACATTATGTGAGCTCCTGCATTCACCTGCATTATCAACCCTTCTATTCTTTGTGGTGATTTTAATTATTTACTGGAGTCTGGTTTCAGACTGTAAGAGTTGTTATATTTCCATACACGTACAAAATACATTTTAATATGCTCCGCAAGAACAATTGCAATAATCACTGCTAGTATCACTGGCAGATTAATGGGTTTTGCAGTGTAGTAAGCACCTCTATGCCATAGTGAGCTCCCTGAAATTCATCTCACATTATGATAATTAGATTTTTGTCTGGATTTTTCTCTCTTACATAAAGAATTGATTAATGTCTGCTTGTGCTGCTAAATTTGGCATAAGGGATGAGTTTGAATATAGGAAATTGAAGCCAAATCTATGAATAAAGTTCTCAAAGCTGGAATTAACTGATAATTAACAGTTTTTTTATAGTGTGAATGATTTATTGATTTAACCATTTACACAAGAGGATACCTTATACCTGCAGCAGCCATCTTTTGTCCTCTGGGTTTTAGTAGCTATACAACGTAATTTCTTGTGTATATCCTCCAGCAGAGTTTTACATGAGAAGCAGTAAAACTATTGTGTTTCCAAATCTGAACGTCTTACAGCTAAACTATTTCTGTCTTTTGTACAAGCAATGTGGCCAGTGACTGTGAAACTAGACATGACTGCGGGGCTCTGTGACAGAGACTATAAAACTGAAATGATGGTCATATTGTTGAACCATAAGGGTCCACATAGAGAGAAATGTCTATTTGGATCAACAAATAGACAAATGGGCTACAAAAGGTGATTTTATTATTTTAAGTCTTTTGTGACAGAGGCCTTCTACATTTGTTCGTAGTCATTTAAAACTTTCACAAAGGTTTTCAGTTATTACAGACAATCTGGAGGACAGTCTGAAAAGGTAAGTCTAGACCTAAACCTCAACAAAAAATACCATTCATTTATAATGATAACACAGCCTGAAGTCATGCACAGCCTGACTTGTGTTTTTAATCATTTTCACATTTTTTATTATTTTTATTTTTTTTTTAACCATGGTACTTTTCGTGTTCCAGGTCTTTTGTATTTAAACCATTATAAATGTTCAGACTGTAATGTGGCAAGTCATGTTTTATTTTTTTCTTAGTGATTTGGAATAATGACAGAAACAAGGACGTCCTTTAAGTTTAGACATTTAGGATTGAGGAGATAAATAAAATAGATGAATTAAAGCCACTGAACGGGACCAGAAGTCTAATAAAAGAACAAGGAATATCTCCAGAAACTGGAACCTCACTTTCTATAGCCATAGGTGGAGTTTGGGAGGGGCCAGGAGGGGCACTGCCCCCCAAGACCAGATCCAATTAAATGTTTTGAAAATGAATTAATGAAAAATAGAACAGAAATTTACATTTTCTACTTTTAATTGTCTTATTTTATTACTGTAGTGGGTAAAATTAGTAAATTATGGCTTATTTAATTTTAATTGCAATATTTTCATTCACCCTCAGCTTGTGAAAGCTGAAACTGATCTTGTGATCTTGCGTCACCGATCACCCTTGAAAAAATTCTAGTAGTACGGAAGGACAGATATCCAAACTTTTCTAACTAATGCAGCTTGCACTCACACTGCCTGTCGGCTTTGTGAAATTAGAAATAAGTTTTTCAGTTATGAGAAGAATAAGAAACTGTCTCTGATCCGCAATGACCCAGGACAGATTCTCAGATCTTGCACTGCTGCACATTGAGAATGATTTGACTGCAAATTTGCCAGAGGAGAAGATTGTGGACATCTATACATCTCGGAAAAAATGATGCTTTTTCTGTATTAGGTAGGATGTTTTTATTTCTTGTATAGCATTAATCGGCAATGCATTATATAAACACATAAATATGAATTATATGAATTCTATAAATATATGAAATGTGGAAATAAAACAAAAAGTGCTTGTCTGGCCTGTCTGCTGCTAGGTGTCTCCCCATACATGAGTGAAACTTCACCCATGCCTATAGCTACAGATTTTTGGCAGCTTGTAAACATCCTTATTCACAGTTATGTGCAGTTTATGGTCTGCAATGTTCAAAACAAATCAGGTTAATTTAAGTCATTCATTTCTGTGCTATTTTTTAATTATTAAAGGATAGAAGAAAATGACTGAACCATTATCATTCTCTAGCCTGCACTCTTTCAATCACTTTGTCAATAGAATTCATTAGAAATAGTTTGCCTGAAGGACCTCTTAATCAGACTTACATTCATTCTCAATGTAGGAGAGTAGAAAGAGAGAGAGGGAGACTTAAATGACTGGGACTAAATGTGAAAGCTCTCTCTGCACTAGAGCACAGCTTGAAAATGGCAGGAATAATAATTCTCTCAATAGTTTGAATTTATGATTAAATCTGGAGATTTTTTTTTCTTCTATCCCTTAAAAATAGGCAGAAAAAAGGAAGGAGAAGGAATAATGTGCAGCAGCTTGTGACCATGACTGTTTGTTTTTACCAGCAGTCTCAACTGGACTAAATTTCTTCTTTTAACCCATTAGAAGAAACACCGTTTCTTGATTGAATTAGTGTTCTTGTATACAACAAGAATTTGTCATGTTATCTTGTATGTGATAATTGCCCCCTTGCTGTGATAATAACCTCATACATCACAGACATGATTGCAGTGTGAATTGGGAAAAGAGTCAAGGAAATTATTGACGGCAACTGAATGACCTATATGTGAATAAGCTTTAGTGCACTGTTTTATTGAAAACCAACATATTAAAGCTGTTTTACATGTTTAAAACCCACCCTTAGACATTGTTTCATCTTGATTTTCTTTTGAACCATATTGAATTGTTAACAAAATAGGATTTTCTATTTATATAGTTTGGGATCCAATAGTTTAGTTTCTTAGATACTGTGTTGTACATGACTAATCACTTATTACTTACCCCAGACTAGCTGTTTAGAGTATCTGCTGGTGCCCCGTTGTCAAAAAATATATTTAGAAGAGAATTGTAATGAATAATGTACTTAACAGCATCACAACATTTCCTGTTTTGTTGGTACTAATACTTTTTCTACGTAGTCCATTGATCTCTGTTCGTCATGGCCCACAATCCTTTTAATCAAACATTGGCTAAATCACTGTACTTTTCTCCTCAGGTGAACTATGGCTGTTGTCAACCCCACCATTACCCAATCTCTTACTCTTAACTTCTTTGAATGGAAGTGCTGTACAAGATGCTATATACAGTAAATGTAACAGCTCAACTTTACTAATCTTAGTTATATGACAACATCTATTTAGATCTCTTTAAATTGAAAAGTTTGACAATTCCCATGCTTGTAAAGGAATAGATGTTGTTTTCTTTTCTTTTTTCAGTATTTTGTAAAGCAACATGTTTATTGGTTTTATAGAGATCATTGTAATCTTCAAAAAAAAAAAGACTATGCATCTGAGTCTAACAGCTGTTAGACTCTGTTCTCTGAGAGATGTGGGAAGCGGCGCTGAGACATTTCCCATGTAAGGAGGTAAATACATCATTTAAAATATATTTTAGTTGATTCTTTCCTTAACAAATGACAAGGTTCCATGCAGACAATCCATCAAACCACTTTGTGCTGTTTTTTTCTCATGGTACCACTTCAAATGCTGAGAGTGGAAAGAGCATTACATCTTTTGTACTGCCCTACATAACAGACACAAAGTGGTGCCAAACATTCGCCTCATATTGAAGCACTCACCACTATTTCCCTGCCAACCCATCAGTCTGCTAGCAAACCAAACGAGGTTAGCGTGTCACACCTAAAAGGAAAATTTATTTTGGAAGGCTTTTAGGGGGCAGGTGTGGAAGTCTCTTGCCTGCTTCTGTAATCCATGGCACAACTTGGTTTTACAAGGTGCTCTTTTGACTATCACACAACTGGAAAATGTCTCTGCCACCTTTCATATACGCTCTTATTTTTCTCTCCCCCTGTCATTTTGGTTGTGCCACCTTATTGATATATACAAAAAAAATACCAAAAGCTTCCCTTGTTTCCTGTGTGTTCTAAATATGCTGCAAAATGCTCATGGCTTGGTGCTTTTGGGAGGCACTTTATTTTTAACAGAGAACATAAAATGAGCACAGAGAGAGCTAGTGCAAAAACCAGAGTAATGCAATAGTGGAAGGGTTGGGTAACCGCCACTTTGCTAAAAAAAGCAATTTTGAGGACCACATTGTGAACTTTAAATGGACTGTAGTAAAAACAATGAATGAGGGAATGTCTACGCCATATTTAGGGACTATATAAAAGGACCTTCAGGGACTTTTGCTTTGCTGTTCCATCCTGCTTTGCACAGAATTTCAAAAGATACCAAAACCACCTGAGGTGGCAGCCAATACCAAATTATTCACTTCCCCCCTTACATTTAATATTTCATACATGCATTAAATGGTAATGGTACCAAAAATTGACACTTTCTTATGTGTAATATTTTCATAGTTTTATGGGAAATACCTATGACATTATGCAATTTTATAAACTGATTAGCTCCATGCACTTTCTACATAGTTCAATATAAAACTCTTTGCATTAGGAAATTCAATTTGTGGATGTGCCACTGGCTGTGTTTGTGGTTTTAAAGATAAGACCAAAAACAATTCATGAAGGTCAGAGGGATGCTGATCTCCAGCCATAAGGTTAAACTTTATACTTACTTTATAATTTAAAGAAAATACAGCCTCTCTTTCCATGGCAGGCCTTTCATGGGGAAACAATTCCTAGATATACACTACTGTCTCTGCTTAGATTTGTCACATTGAAGTTTCCAGGCAATGGGGAAAGTAGAAACAAGTTACAGAAATAAGCAGCTGTAAGTTAATTAGTAGAGTACACTCTATACTCTACTAGTTATCTGTTATTGTGTGTAAGTGGGAAAAGGGAGGATTTTGACACACAAAGTTACTAACACACTTAACTTGTCTTAATTAATGCAGCACTGTAGGAAATAGTGGAGATAATTTACCTCAGTCTGGTACACAAGTGTGTCAGCAATTTACCTGTTCCCAGACTGTTCTCTTTTTGTTTGTTTGTTTGGCTCTTCTACAAATATCTCACAGATAATTGCCTCAGCAGGGTAATATGTCCTGACACAGAGTTTTGAAAATAGTTTAATAATCCTGGCATGTTAATTTTGCCATGCTGCAAAAAAGTGTTATTTACACATTACATGCACACTCAAATCCAAGTTTAGTTAATAACATTAGTTAAACAAAACATGTTGCCATTAATCTGATGGGCTTCATCGATTGTTAGGGGTTCCCCACCTTTTAATTAATTTTTTACACACAGGAAAAGACATCAGAATTGTCAAGATTAAATGGTGGGAAATGATCCAAATTAGATCACCGGGAGTGTTGGTGGAGTGTTATAACAAATAGAATGAAGTCCAAAACAATACAACTTGGATTTTTATGAAATACATACACATATATATCACACACACACATATATATATATATATATATATATATATATATATATATATATATATATATATATATATATATATATATATATATATATATATATATACATAAAATCTGTTTAATGCTATGATCATTATCATGAGATCTATTAATTTTAAACTGTTATTAAATGTAAAGATTTCCAAACAAAGTATTGGATTTGTTATACAGATTTGTTGACAAGGGCACAGCATGGTTTGTCTCTATAGGGTCTCAGTGAACTCCTGTCATACAATGGTTCTGTCAAATTATCTGTGGTATCTTTATGTAGCAGGAGAGAGGAAGCAATGAGAGCTGCAGAAATTATTGCAGAATTATTAAGCAGTATACGTAAATACATTTTAAAGGGTCATCCTAACTGAATTTCAAAGGAACTGCAACTCTGTTACTCTACAATGGATCCTTCTTTTACTTCATTTATTCATTGTAAGAAATAGATGTTATCTATATTATTGATAAGACGTAATGCCATTGAATATTGGGTATTTTATAACTCTCTTATGATGTGACAACATTTACTGCTTATTTGAATACAGAAACTCATCTATCATCTTGTTCATGGACAAACAAGCTCAGGAGACCTGTTGCAGTCACATCTCCATGACAACATTCGTCATTAATAACTAACCATATGTTGTAAGTTCTGTAATTCTAAAACAGAAAACTGATATTTCATCAGCGTGTAATATGTAGGATCTGTTCAATAAGCATTGGTTTTGCTCCAAGCTGTCTATATTAACACAATCATAAATACGTAAAATGTGTAGGTTTGCATTTTATCATTCATAGGTGATGGTGATGTGAAACAAGGTTGATGTAATGCATGAAATCATACCAATCTTGTTTTTTCTTCATGGCTGCACACACAATACTGAAACACATTTTTGCATAGACATTTTGTGTTCTGCAAAGTTCAAGGGTAATGTTTAGAATTATTCAATAGTCACTGTGGGTTTGAAAACAACACCTTCATTTTCCAGGCTGTGACAATTGTGTCCTCTCATAGTGATTAGATTTATTGAAGTCTGTGGGGTGGAAACAACTGGGCCTATAAACATGTTGTAGGTTTAATTTTTCCCAGGATGAATCTGACCTTTAATAAAAGTCACATCACCTGGATGTTTTTGTCTGTGGGTGCATATAAATGTGTGTGTTCTGCAGGAGATTCTTGATGCCCTATGCAATGTCCAGCAGGGATAACCTTGAGATGAGTGCAGACATGTCTCAGGGCAAACGAGTGCTTGATATAATTTCAAACAGCAGGGCGGTTGGTCATTATCTGAATCGATGGTGACAGTTTAGAGTAAGAAAAACAATGCACTCATTACTCACACCTTTGATCTTGGACTACAACATCACCACTGTGTGACTTAATATCTCACTTTTCCTTTCAATTAAGGGGCCACCTTGCACTGCATCATGTGTCACTTATCACATCAATTAAAAGAAGTACATTAGTTTTCCTCTGCATGTCTTTGAGAAGTTGCTCACCAGATAGTTACAGACAAAATGTTTTATTCAAGTCCATTTGTCTTTTGTGAACAGGTAAACATTTATTTTTTTGCTTTGACCTTTTATTTTATTTATTATTCATTATTATTATTATGTGTCAGAATCTGACAAATCACAGAAAATGAATGTTCTTAGTGGATTGTGAATGGCTATGACGTCACATCTAGTATCTGATTGGCAGGCAGCTTTGCCAAGTTTTATAAAATCACTTTGATAGATGAATAGAAAGGAGCCCATCAAAACTAACAAATGACAGCCCATCCTGCACTATTCATCAGCCAGCACATTCAGAGCACAGCAGCATTACAGGTTAGATATACAAACACAAAGCAAATATTCTTGCTATCTCTCTTGCTTTAAACTCAGGTATGGTGTGACAGTATGTTTTTCAGTTGTGGAGCTGTCATTTTCACACTCCAACTAATTTTGTCCAAATCAGGCATATTTTGCAATGAAATTGTAATGACGTCTTTGGGTTTTTACAACATCTCATGAAAACAAATCACAAAGGAAGTTAAACTTGCCTTTGTGCTTTTCTGTATTGAACCTATTTTTCTAGTTGTGGATGTTTATTTTTTTCTCATTCTTTTCCAACAAAACATAACAAAGCTAACAAATAAGATAAAGCTATTAGCTCCATGTTTATTCCGACTGTTGCATAAGTGAGAGTTTGGCCTTGTCAGACTGGAACATCCATCAAACATTATGTGCGGGCTATTTACCAGGCAAATTGAGAGGTGTTTACATGACGTGTGTGGATGTGAATTAGTGGCTTGTGTGACCTCTCTGTCATAAAAGCTTACATATCCAAACAGAATTTAGCATTCCGAGCCCTGGATGCCATCCAGATGCCCTGATCCCAACTGAACTTACTGACACTGGCCATTATTCTCCTCTTTCATGGCTGGAGGCCTTAGTGATTCATAATTCAAAAATAGGGATTAGGATAATTGCTGTTGTTACCCCAAGTTTCTAAGTGGAAAATTAAATAATAATATAAAGAGACAGTGTGGAAGAGAAAAAAATCAGGGGAAAAAAATCACTTTTGTGCAATGTAATTTGTTTAACCAATATAAATCTGGCATTTCATTTTTACAATGATCCTAACAATCCTGGAAGGACAGAGAAATGTGCATAGTTGTGGCAAACACTAAATATATCTGTTTGAAAAAATTCAAACTTTATTATACTGAAATATTATACTGAATGGCAGCTGTGAATTGTTGTGGATCTGTTTAATCAGACTAATAAATAAGGGAATACATAAGAGAACCTGGTGCTACACTAGACTCCAGTGAATTGGAGGTCATTGTTATTAGGTTTGGGATATGTTTCCATTTTATTTAGGTGTTCATAGTCTTGTTGGTGTAAATGTGTTGACAGTCCTGCCACTGTATATGTATTTACATAAATCAGACTCAATTCATTGTCATTCCAATCTAAATTTGTAAATAGCCTTTTCATGGAAATCTGTCTGTTGTTTCTTACAGCAGTGGTGCTCATAATACTCTGGTTGCTGACAGCAAAAGACACTTGCTTTCTAGTTGTCAAACAAGTCATCATATATATTTAAATAAACCCATAGGGAGAATTTTCGTAGGAAAGACTGAGTTCCTGAAAATCTCGGTTTCAGCAAAGACATCATTGATAAAAGCTTCACATAAGTTTCCTACACCTTCCACCTAATAAGCTAGTTTTTATTCAATTGGATTAGAGATTTCATGACATGTAATAATCAAAAACACTACATGGGGATAAGTGGCTGGCAGAGCTAAGTAAATATTGCTGTAGATTATAAAGTCACTTTAAGATATGTATCATTTTCATAATATGGTATCATAATTAGCTCTGTGTATAGAGCTAGAGTCATTCAGTCATACTGCTCTTCAGGTAATCGCAATTGGCAAATAACTTCCTTGCTCTTTATAAAATTACAGTAATACCATAATTCTGTGTGTGACTGAATTCTTTGAAGGGTGTTTTTCACTAACTTCAACACAGTCAACACAGAATGGTAAATGTTTCCTTTAATACAACAATTGTTTAAACAAGATCATTTGTGACCTGCTCCATCATTTTGAGTCAAATTGATTCAGAATCTTTATGAGACTTATATTTTATGGGATTTGGTGTAGAAACATGATCCCATCCTGAGGTTTTCTGTCATTTCTGAGAGCAGAAGAGCATACTGTCAATACTGTAAATTATATTGTAATACTTGTTATACTGGGTTATTAATTTAAAGGCACAATGTTGGATTTTTACATTAAAATATATAATACTGTGCTAGTGTTTTTTTTATATTTTGTTCATGTGTACTTACATTACTCCAAAAATTTTAACCCAGCAATGGTTAAAACTGTAAATTTATCTGGATTCAAACAGTGTAATAACTCTGTTCATAAGTTCACATGTCAATAGCGTTATGTCCAAGTTATCAACCTCAGTTTCTGCTTTTACATCCATAGAGACCATGGCAACAGTGAAAAATGCAGAAAAAGCAGTTGTAGCTGGTACAGTCTATGGCAGTGTAATTAAATACAGTATGTCTTATAAAGCAAGTCTGTAGCTGTAGGTACATTTAAATGTAGTCTTAGTATGATTGTTTTGAACATGTAAAACTGTACTGTTTGACCTTACCCAGTTCAACAAATGAAGTGATATGTATGAGTAATAAGAGTAATGCAGTTTTAAACATTGCTACTTGCAGGTAATTAATTAGAAAAAAATAACACAATGTGATCAAATGTAACAGTTACTTCAATACCTCATACATTACATAATGTCCACGCTTCCTTACATCATCATCAATCTACGCTTTGTTTGAAATATGCAATCTTTTCCGGCGAACATTACATGCTGTGCCTTAAAAAGTGGGGGAGGCAATTCTGGAGAGACAAGCAAGAGCAACCTAACTTTGGAGATCACTCTGAACTGAGCGCAGGATCTTATGCTTTCAAAGCCATGTCCCCTCCAATAGTTTATGGAGGTATGCAATTACATAATTTGACATCCTATAATTGCATTTGGACCAATCATTTAAAGTTATTGTATGAAGTTATTGTAATGGGTCAATTGAAAATATGCTTATGCATAAAAGATTTAGATGTAGTATAGCCTTTTTGGTTCTAAATAGTCTGGCAATAGATTTTTGTAATCAGAGAAAGTGCATCTAAGGAATAAAACATTTAGCCATTCAAATAGTGCTGATGTGAATGTTGTGGAAAAATGGGTAGTCATACCCACTTCATTTCACCACATAAGAGTAAGACTTCAAATCTCATGGAATCAGCAGATGTTGAGAGAACGACCGTTTTGTGATGAGAGAAATTGCTTGTGCTGCCCTGATTCAGTGACTCATGCATTCATGAGTTGACGTTTCATTCCTAATATTAATCTTCCTGCCTATTCTGCCTATCTTCCTGCTCAATTCAATCACTGCAGAAAAAGTGTCTCTTGCTGTGTTTAATCAAGACATTAAGTCTCAATTTTTGTTCATTTCTGCAGCCCAGTCATTTCTTTGCTCTTGGCTAAACCTTTGCAGATTCACCTATGACAATATGACAGTATAGAGTACAAAAAATGAATTTTGGATTTTTTTTGTACATTTTCAATTACTTTTATACTTTTTTCCCCACTGGCTTCCTTTGCTCAAACTGCAAAAGGCTGATCCATTACAGAAATCAAATACAGCAGCCAGTGATAATAAGGTATTCCTTGAATATGGAAAGAAACATGCTTGTATAGACCGCTATTGCTCAAGATCAGTGAATAAAAGAGGCAAGCAAATAGAAGGACAAATGAAACCTGGGACATCATCCATAAAGACTGTTTGTTCAGTTTATGGTCTAAAAGAGAGGCTGTGGTGATATTATGCTTACCGATCTCTTCTGTTCTGCCATAGAGAGAGATCAAAAAACAGACGTATGTTTTAAGTTCTTCTAATTTTCATACATTAGTTATTAAAATTTCTGTAATGAAACAAAATAAAGCAACAGGGTAGTTAATCATTGCACTTATGACAATACTCCATGTGAGACTAACGACTAACTAGAGTCACTTGCAATGTAATGATAAAATATGTAATATTCTGTTTGCTTCTTCCACTAATTCAAACATTCAGATGTTTGTTTCTGGAAAGTGTATAGTAAAGTGATTTCATATATCATTTAAGGAACATCTTAATGGATTTTGGTCCCCATTTCTGATACGAGGGGTCACAATTTGGGATGATGTTTAAAAAAGTAGCATCTCACACTTTAGTTTATGCATATCTTTTACTTTTACACATCTTCTAAAATGTACAGAAAGTACATTTCAGACGCTTATCTTCATTTGAAGTTATCTTCAAGAATCAAACAATTGCCCACTTATCACAATAATGTGACTGAGTTTATGTGGAAAAAAATTTCTCTGAAAGTATATTATCAATGTTGAGCAACAAGTGCTGTTTGTGTGGATAACGTATGTTTAATTGCTTTTAGCAGAAGAGAGAGCAAATTTCAGCTCATTAGAATTTAAAAGATTTTTACACTGTTGAATAATCAGATATTTCAGCAGTGCACAACTGAGGTGTCTCTCCTACAAGCTCTCAAAAATGGAAAAACGTTATATGGCAAGACATATGAATACATAAAATTAACAACTCTAAACAGTTTGACACATTCAACACATGCAGACCACGCATTTTAATTTCCAAATTGCCAGAATTTTCAGCTAGTCCAGACCCAAATTTATTTTTACCCATCACAGCACGAATGCTACCTTAAAAACTCATTTTGTGCCATCTAGTCTAAAGTTGTACATACAGGCTGTCCTAATCAGTCAGGTCTTTTGGAGATAATTTTTATTGATCTGTTTCTTCCAAAACAACAGAATAACAGAGATGTACTGCTCTCTGACAGATTAGAAGCCTGGATCACTGAACTGAACAAACATGACAAACTTTATCACATAAACATACTCAGTGACAGTCCGTCAGAGAAGGCAAAAGAGGCAGAGCCTCTTCAGAATAATTAGTAATAGTTAACAGTGTATCAATTTTATATTAGACCCCAATAAATATTCCATTATGGAAAAATTAATATTCCTTTACATTCCTATTCCTTTATTCCTTGACATCCTTTACAATAACAGATTGCTTCACAATATAAAAAAACTGCTTTTATACTGCTTGGCAATATAAAAGAAAATATTGACATCGACCCCTGGGTTCAGGTCAATAATCTGACCTTCAGTCATGGAGGGAAACCAGTTTCACTCAGTTGGCAGCAGGCTAAGATTTGATTTAACCACTGGTGCTAATGCTTCTGTAATGCTGTGGACTTCATATGTTCAGGACCATAGACGTCATGTTAAGCAGACCATCAACAACCTTAAATTAATTTGAGTGCTATAGCATATCTTCCTTTTTTGATTTCTTTCTACAGTGTTTTTCAGTGTGTTTTTCTCTAAATGTACAGAAGTTGAACAAATCTCTTTCTGCAACAGCAGGCCGTATCTCCTAAATCTCCTAATTTCCGCCTGATGTAAAAATTGATGATTCCGATTTTACTAGACACAAAATTTGACCTGCTGTTGCTGATTTTCTATGAGATTTCCCATGTTGAAATAATACCAAGCAAATGCATGGTGATGTAGCAAAGAGCAAGCAAAGAGGCCACTGCTCCAGGTTTTTTTTTTTTTGATTTGCTTTATCTTTCCTCATTCATTCATATGGAGCCATTCTTCTTTGAAATATAAATGCCTGTGCAGAAAAGGGGGATGTGAATTTAATTAGAATACATTTCTGAAAGAGGCCAGGGGATGGAAAGGCCAGTGTGAGAGTTCCAAATGCGTTCAGTGCATTTCAGTTTTCAACTCTATTCTGTGCAAAATTTGCTGTACAGCATCCAAAAAGATGCCTAAGCTTTCATCACAGCTCACCAGTTTATTCACCTTGATTTATCTAATCTTTAAACTATAACATCCACAAAGAACTAGCTTTTACCTTGCTAGTTTAAAAAAAGTAAGAAAGATAAAGTCAGTGTTACATCATGTGTTGTTGGTTGTTATATTATTTATATATATATATATATTCATTCCCCATTTTTCTGTCTTACTTTCTCACCTCCTTAGGATCCTGCAATTTGCTACACCCTGCTGTCCCTCTTAATTAACCAGATGACGTCACTCTCTCCATAACCAATCATTGACCCCTTTTGCCTTAAGCACACAAGTATTCACTCATGTTAGCTTAGACTGTTTCATTGTACCATTTTCGCTGCCAGTAGTTCAAATTGCTGCAATTTTCCTTGTTGCTATTGTCTAGTTTACCCCGATTGTTGTGCATTCATTGTTCTTATTATACTCTCGTCTTGTTTTGTGACTTTTTGTTGGGGAAAAAAGGACAGATAAGTATGTCTTGTGATGTACATTGCACACCACACTTTGTTTGTTAAAGTTTAGAGGGGTTTAACTAGTTTTGTTTTGTTGTTTTCTGTGATTTGGCACCACACGTGTCCCTCTTACCATGTGTTTGTTTAATTTATAAATATTGCAAATAGAATTAACCTTTCATCCTCAAGTTGTCACATTGCAACTGGAAATAATAAACCACCTTATTTGCACCAAGTTCGTTGTCTGTCGATTGATTGCCACACACAAAAACAAATATTTAATAGTCTATTTTATCTTTGTTATACCCTAAATACTCCTAATCATCTAGGACTGTAACAGTGAGTAACAGATCCCATGCTGCTGGACTGAAGACACAAGATTACATTTCCTATAACCTCCCCACTTTTTGAATGCATCATTTAAAAGGGCTCAGAACATTGCTCTTTTAAATGTTTAGGATGAGGTTTGAAACCAGATCAGTCACACTGATGAGACACTGCGCCTTTGTGAGTGTGTGAACACATGCATGACATCACACTACACAGATACTGCTGTTATCATCAAAGTAACTCTCATTCACAGTGATGGAAATCATCCAGTTGCCACAGAGAACATGAATTATACATACACAATGCTCATCCATTTTCTGCTCTCTGGCTATCTTTTTTGCCAGCACAAGCTTTTACAAATTGGATCTCTATTAGGTGTAGATGCTGTAGACTGTTTTTTAACTTTGTAACTTTCTGTTTTCTGCAGTCATCACTCTTTTTCAATGATGTGTGTACATTCAATTTGAATAGTACATTTGACAAATTCTTTGCACTTGTGCTTGCTTTTTAAAAATAAAATACAACATTTTAACATTTACCAAAATTATTTTAAATCTAACACGTGTGGAGACACTTTCATTAGCAGATGGCCACCTATCTTGTATGCAAGCGTGGCAATAAAACCAAAAAGAATCCATTCACATGCACTTGCTTCATCATATATGCTCTTTCACTTGGGCATTGAAAGCTAGAACAGCAATGACATGCACAGAATCCTTCATCAATGTGAAAAAGAGGGAGAGAACTACAAGCATTTTCTGTTTCACCTTTGGTCATTGCCAAGTATGCCAGTGTTCTCAAGGTTGAATAAAAGATAGTGTTTGTTGTAATCATCAGATGTTTGTTTCTCCTAATTGGTCCTGTTATCACTTTTTTTCTGTTATCTCTTTTCAGCTCAGCAGGACTAAGGGGACAAGCAGTCAGTCAGAATGTAGTTGGACAGTGGGTCTGAGGCTTTGTGCTGCAGATTTCACTTACATCCATAAATGAAAATATCTAAGCTCCTTGTCAGCCCTTGATAAACTTCAGAAGGCAGATTTAAGGACCCTTTTTGTTCAAAGCTGATCCCATCAAGGCAAAGCTCCAGGACACTCAGACAATGATGTTGAGCCTGGTGACCAGAGCACCATAATGGGGGGAGGATTACGACAATTCTAAGGGCCTTGGTCATACAGGGGGCCCAGCAGAGCCAGAAAGTGCCCCTGTGCCATTCATACAGGTTCAGCATGGACTGAGGGTGTGGCATTTGTGTCATGACAAAATCGGTCTATATCAATTCGTTTACATTTTATCCAAAGGTATTTTTGGAATCCCATTCCCTGGGAATCAAACACATGAACAATCATGCATGACACGTGCATAGCCAAGCAATTTGCATGGCAGAGGCAATAAGAAAAAACATAGCAAATGCAAATGAACCAAATCAGCTTACAGATTTGTTACTTTGGATTGAATGAAGAATAATAGAGAAAGTGTATTTCAAGTGTCTGTTAGATGTGAACTTGAAGTATGTACCACCTCATGTTCTGCCCTTTATAACATTGTCAACATTTAAATCCAAAAAAAACAAAAAAGGTGAGAACAGGTAAAAGAACATGTCTTGCGGGTATAAAAGGCAAGGCTATGCAGTGCAGCTGTCAAAAGGCTTTTAAACTCCAGCTCCAATAATTATGCTTGCTGTGGATAGACCAGTCTGAGAATTTGACATGGCTTCAAACTCTGCTCAGATCAGACAAGGCATCTGTACATGACTGTATTCTGTGGTTGTTTGCACCTTTGTTACAACTTCAGTCACACAGATTAATCAGAGCCTTGTCTTCAGTACATAAAGGAGGAATTTGCTGAAACCTTGTCTGCTCAAAGGTCAATAAAGGTTAATCAGAAATAACAAAGCTGGCTGGAAGACAAAGCACAGCTTATTTAATGATAAGCCTGTCTAATTCTCTGAAATACAGCTGGTCAGCATGTTTGGACCAAAACTTTTGGAGCCTCTACATTAACACAAGACCTCAATACTCACTAGCACCAAACACGTCGCAAAAGATGTTTCAGTAAGCATTGGACCTTCATCAATTTTAATTATGGTGTGCAATGCCCAAGCATTATTAGATTGCAATGAGCAGGTCAGCAGACATGTTTATTTCTGCCAGAATTTCCTGCTTACTTTTCCAAACAATATTCAGGTAAATTAGCCTTTGTTTAAATTCTTAAATTATATGATTTTTTTTGGAATTAAGTAACAATTAAGGTTTTTTGTATCTGTTTATTAGTGAGTGAAATGAGTTCTGAAAATGGCTATGGCATACAAATGTTTCATCCATGTATCCAAGCAATAAAACTGCACCAGATAGTGGTGAACAGATGATGCTGCCCAAGACCAGAACCATGGCTCCCCCATGTGATTTGTATAGGTCTCTCTCTTTTCTCCTCAGCCCCCTATGGTGATTGGGGTGAGTGCCTGGTCACCGTGAGCAAATGTACCAGCCATCTCTAGCGCATCAAACACTCAAAACACAGGCCGAAATTATTCTGTCAAAACTTTCTGAGGTCAACAGAGGGAGAGGGAGAAGGAAGGGAGAGGGAGAGGGAGAGGGAGAGGGAGAGGGAGAGGGAGAGAGAGAGAGAGAGAGAGGAGAGTGAAGATGCCATGTGAATCTTAATGTGAGTCATATCCTATATTCTCTGGTCTATGGAAGAGTTACTATTATTTCTGTAGTGGTTTGCAACAAAATGTCTTACTGTGAAATACATAGAAGAAAAGTACACTTGCATTACACTCTAAGTGACAAACCAGTTTTTGTTTGCAAGGTGTTAATAAGGTCTAGCTGACAATGTGAGATTGATAGACACCTTTTGGGCAAGATGAAGAAATAACATACCCAGAAATGCTGGGTTTTGTATGGCTTGTTATTTATCACTCACTGTCATTGTGTATGATGCTTATTTCCCTGATAATAAGACTGTGATTTTGGGATTCTGGCATGATGAAACTAACCTTTTGGATATCTTATTGACAATTGCTGAACTGCGGGTTGAACACACACTTAAAGGAGTATCGAAATCTGCCTGTTGGGGTTTAAGCTGACAGCAGATTGTAGCATGTAGCATGGCAGGAAAGAACCTGTATTCCTGGCATAATCTGGTTTACAATACACAAGCTAAGGCAATATCAGATAAAGCCGAGAATGCTTTAGATACTGGGTTGCGGCCATTCAGAAATCAATATCTAAGTAGGTCATTAGAACACACTGAATACTGTTTGACTGGTGTAAATTGGATGACATTTTGATCACTAAAATACATGATCAGGTATTTCACATGACATGTGAAACATTTGAAATACTTTTCAAATATGGTGTCTTTAATTCTGCTTTTAATCTTTGTTTATATTAAAAGAGCTTGTAATACATACAGTTTAATAATAGTTGTTTTTTTATTTATCTATATATCTAATTGTATATAGGATGCATATTTCTTGTTTATTTTTATTTAGCAAAAAAGAAAATCTACAAAACACATACAAAGATTGAATGGAAGAAAATATTTAGACATCCATCGAAGTGAGCTCATTTTAGCCTTAGTGGCACATCCTGGCATAACCATGTAAGGCAGCAGCATTCTCTAAACAGAGCAGTATGTATATAGCATATAGCATCACTATAGAAAAAAGGAAGTCCAACATTTTAGCCAACTGCCAGAAAAAAACTAGAAAAATACATATTTTTGCCTAATTTCAGAAGAAAAAAACATGTTTTTGTTATTTTATTGGGGCCTCAAAATACGTTATTGAATTGTAAGGTCAGTCAACATTTTCAGATTTTGTAGGTGTATTTACTTGTGATTGTCCAGTATGTTCCCTTCTGTTTTAAAGGCCAAGTTCATCTTCGTACTCCATAGGCACTGCCAACTCTCCAAATGACCCTAAACAAGTGTCCTTCTATTGATTTTCTTCCTGAAAAGATTTAATCAGATAGTTGCCATGACTGGAAGAGGACAAAACCCTCTGTTTAACCCAATTGTTATATCCTTCAGTTATCATTCCTTCTTTATCTTCACAGGAATTCCATTTGCTCTAATCAAGAAGAAATATAGGAACTGTACATTAGGAAAAACAGAGATTTTTTCCCACATAGAACTATTACTTTACATAAATGTCTCAATACTTTTTTTTTATATTTACAAATATGACATGTAATTAGCATCCTATTTTTGCTTTCAAAATAATCCCTATACTTTTGGGAAACCCTGCATATGCTTTACCATATTACTCAAGACATGACACCTTGCATATGGTGTGTGAACTAGAATATAGATTACCACAAGACCTCTGGGAAGAACTATTTCACATAAGCTCCTCCATTCTCTTAATTATACACTTTTTGAGTCACTCACTGATACAGTTTAATTCTTTCAGTGAATAAAGGAGAAATCACTGGAATAAAACAGCAGCTTATTTTAAGTAGAAATAAATATAGTACTTCTTTAGTACTTCTTTAGTAAGTATTTAAGGGACCTTAATTGCTCTTTGATGTTGGCTTAAATGGCTTTTCATGGGTAATGTTTCCACAACTTGCACAGACATGAGGAATAAAGAATATTTTAACAGTAACTCATGTGAAGGATTGACATTTATAAATTCATTCAAAATGACATACAATGGTGATATAACAAAATGTTCTGATGGATTATTGATTGATAAACTGAGCATTGGTTCAACACATTTGCATTATATTACTTGATATAAAATGAAAGAAAAGTTTTTTTATGCAAACACATCAGATAGTTCTCAAACACATTTAAAGTGAATTTTAGATAAATAATTTCATGCAACAGAGCAATCAGTGGAGCAACAGAATTAAACTCAGTCAAACACGATAGTAGGATACCATTGGAAAGACCAGTGAACTGAAAAACAATAATAGTTAGATTCACAGAGTGGCCTGGAGACATTCAGTCACTGGTGCAGTTACTGAATATGATAAAGCTTGTGAAAGCCTACATAGAGCTTTTAAGGTTTCTTTTCTTTGGAGGAATTTACACTTTGTCGCTCCATGTTGTTTTTACTGATTGAATGGCTGTCCGTTCATAAAAACCAAGTGTAAATGCCCTTTAAGATGCATTCAAGATGGACAGCAGTACAATCACTCACACAATTTCTGTAATGTCTGGGATAAAGATTTTATGGCAAAATATGCTAGTTGTGTGGGCAGCTGGGATCACAATTGCAACTTTAGAAATAGAAAGGTGGTTTCAGAATGTAGCACCATGAAGTGTCTGTAACAATACAAACTACAACATCTAGAATTAAACAATGAAGTCTCAGAATCTGAGATCATTTTTGTAATTAAATAAAATATGGATTACATTGTATATAAATTATATCATCATGATGATGTTGACCTGAACATGTTTTGGGTTTAAATGGGATTTTGAAATGCCAGATTCCAATGGCATTGGACTTTTGGGAGACTTTGGGACCCAATTGTAAATTGTAACATTTAAAATTTATTAAAACATTTCTGCTTTATTTGGTGCACTAGCCACTAGCACTGCCACTAGCACCAAATAAATTTTGCACTGCAAAAATACTAAGTCTAGTACACATTATTTCAGCACATTAAACTTTACTAGGAGAAAATATTTAAACCACAATGGAATGTTGTATGCTGTCTACAGTATGTGCAGCAGGTATGAAAATTAGAAGGTGTGACTGTTATTTTCCAAAAGCTCTATCATATAAGGGGTGACACAGTGGCATGTTGTCCCTGTGTCAGCATGGGTTTCCCCCAGGATGTCCGTTTCCTCCCACAGTCCAAAGACATGCAGGTTAGGTGAATGTGAATGAAAGTGTGGTCATGACTAATATTGTGGACATTACTAAAGGCTGGTTCTCGCCATGACTACAGCCATAGAAGATGGCATGGTGTCAAGAAAATAAATAATAAATGCTATATCATAAATCAGCAGCTGAGTGTGTCCCATATTTACACAGAGAGAAACAAAAAACAGACAATATCCTTACATAAGAGCCACCCACATATACACAACCAAGAAAATAGAGAGAAAATGTACTTTCATGTTATACAGAAACCTTGTGAAAGTGAATGTTAGATGCTTGATGTGCTAAGCCATTATCTTTAACATATTAATGATCTACATTCAGATACACATCCGTACTTGTTTGTAGATTTAATTTAATGCATAACTGAGCAACAGTCATATGCTGTAAGATTAACCAGCTGTCTCTGTGTTACTGCCCCTAAGGAGAGAAAAAGGGTAGTCCATGGGGGATTCCTGTCAGTACAGAAAAGCAGCTTTCAGATAGCTGACATCTTGTCATGTGTTCTCTCTTTTGCAGTGACTTTCTCCCTGAACATGGAATGTTTTCTCCATATTGTGTATCTGAAGGCAGAATCTGGGTAAAAAAAAGAGGCACAGGAATGATGCCAAATTCAATAACATTATGGCAGATGGCTCCATGGGACCACTGTGCCAGATTTTTGTGGTACACATTCTGCAGACAATCCTTTGTGTAGAAAATGACACAGCATGTTGAACATCTGCTAAAAGCAAAGAAAATAAATGATAGTGATGCTGCATTCCAAGAAAATATCCTATAAACTCATGTTGCTTTTGTGAGTTGATAACTTAATGTCAGCCTGTTTCTTACACCAAGCTATTGTATGGCTTCAGAACACTTTAAATATAATAGGCTGTGTATGTTGTACACAGTTATTTTATGATGTTTGCATCCTTTCTGAACCTTGAAGGCCTCAATCTGCATGCATTGTAATTTCAAGGAGAAACATCCAGTACATTTCTTCAAAATGTTCCTATTGTTTTCCACATGAGGAAAGACAGCCAGGTTTGGAATGAACCTGAAATGAATCCAGCTAATCCTTTAACTCAACCACATTCAGAAGGACTAGATGAACCTTTAGTTATTTAGAAAAATCTTAAGAAGTGTTTCTCATTGCCATTGCTCATGCATGTGCTCCGTATGCCAGGGAAGGGCTGGCTCACTTGTTAAAAGGAAGGCAAAACAGTAAGCACTTGCTGCCTTTGCTTTATCATGAGAGCACAGAGGGTTTACTAATTAGAGTGTCTTCTGGAGAGACAGTGAGCTGAAACAAAAAAACTGTGATATAGCCATTGACGAACAGCCTCATTGGTATTTTGATGATTACTCTGCTGCCTACAGGTTGCATGTAAGACGGTATGCAAAATCAAATTAACATTTAATTTGCAGTTACATGACTGATATTTTAATTATTCCTTCACATCTGTCTCAGCTCTCTGGCATCTTTATGCTTCCCTGATAAAACAATACCACACAGCCATTTTAGAGATGTTTTTATTAAAAGAGACACACACCTCTTTCTAAATTTAGAAAAAAATCAACATTTATCCTTATTAAATTACTCATACAGCATATGTTTGGCTTTTTATGACTTACCACTACAATTCTGTACTTAAATTTAAGCTTTGTTCCAGTGCATCTTTGCACACAAGGACCATATTTCACAGCTGATGGCAGATGGTGAGTGTTTATTTTGTAACATTTAGCAGTGGATGGAAAGCCAGAGCAAAGGAATTACATCAGCACACCCATCAAATTTACCCCAGTAGTCTCTATTATTAAAGTGATATTATGTATGTGTATTAGACTTAAGATATTTTGAAGATATTGCAAGTAGTAAACATGATGTAAACAATATTTCATCATTTCCAGAGACAACCCATAATAATGATCCAGAATGCCAGAATGCCAGGATCCGGAAAGCCAGGAATGCCTGTTGATAAAAGACTCGTAAGAATAAAACATTTATTAAGTGTCTTTCTGCAGTTGTTGTGTCCTTAATGTATCTAAAATAGAAGACAAGATTTGCTCTTTCTACATAATGTACACTGAATTTTCGAAAAAATTGAAAATGTGTGTTGTCTCTTAGAGACATAAATAGAGAGACTGAGAAACAATTAGGGGAGAGGGACAACGAATACATCCTGGACACTTGTGATCCAGTCAAAGCAATTTGAAGTTTTACGCATGATACCAACAAAATCTTATTTTGATTTTTAGTAGCACACGTAAAACTCAGTGGTACAATATTCCCACAATCCTTTGCGCTGTAAAATATACATCTCAGTGAATCAACCTGCCAAATAAACATGACATGCACACAGCAGTAAAAGAGGAGGAATTTCTGAATTCAGAATGTTTAGGGATAGGTCTGTGTTATATTTAGGGACAACAGCAGTGAGAAATGTGACCGGTGTCTGAATCTCATGTCTAATCACGCTAATGAAATTGGCCCACGGCAGTGCCTTATGCATATCAGGTATAATAGGGCACCTGTAGAGCATGTCATCAGTTTTTTTGTCTTCAGGAGCCATTTGTTTGCCTTGTTGTCACACACTGTCTTTCATAAAATGTGTGCCCCGTGTCAGAGGCTTTTGACACCGGAGGACACACATGATCTTTGTGATGTGTGTTTGGGCAAAGATCATGTGCGCTCAGTTCTTGAGGGAGCTGAGTGCACGCATTGCGAGGGCTTCTTTCTAAAGAAGCTCTGCTCTCGTGTCTGGCTGTCTGCTCGGGTGAGCCCGGGCGGACGCCCTGTGGGGATGGTCCCACTGCTCCTGGGGCACAACGGAAACTCGCTTCGTGGGGTTCACAGGTAGACTTGGCAGAGGAGCTGGAGAAGGGCATGAGTCTTTCTCGCTCCACCGCAGAAAAGGAGAGCTGTCCACTGGGTCAGGGGGAGCATGCATCAGACTTCAGATCCATTGGAAAGTCTCTTGCTGCCGGCAATCCTGAATCTCCTGGCTGTGGCAGAGGAGGCAACGAGTGTGGGCGAGCCTTCTCAGCCTGCCTGCCCCACATATGAGGAGTTGTTGGAGGTCATGTCTTGCACCACAGGGTGACAAATGTATTAGAATAATAATTATAGTTCAACAGGAAGAGGGGCAGATTATATTTAGCACCTTTCTTTGCAATCATTAGTTCAGAAAGAATATGCATTTATGTCCTCATTATGCTGTTTCAAGAAGTTCTATGAGTTAAAAAACAGAGATCATGTTGCACAGGCGTCAAATAAAAACTATTCCTCTAATCATTATCAAATGCACATGAATGCATATATTAAGCAGTATATATAAGACTATATGAATGCATGTGATTAATAAAACACATTAAACAGTGTTAATATTTTAATGATGTTAATGCATTTATTCAGTGACATAATGGTTTTATTCTGCTAACTTTAACCACATGCCCTAATTCCAAAACACTCTCTTTCAAAGATGTTAATCCCAATGTCAGCCCCCCCCCTCATTCTGCCACTGTCATGGAGACCACTGGGATTGCTCAGGATACCTGTTTTAGTGATATCTGTCAGGTAGCAGGGAAATTTTATGTATGGTTTTTCAAACAGCAATCTCTTATTTTTAATTCAAACTCAGTATGAAACATCTCCCACAAGCAAAATACATCTTCATTTGTACAAACATGAATAAGGCAGTTTTGAATTATTCAAAAACATTTGTTATGCCAATAAAATTACATTACTAAAATATGGGAAATTGTTAGATTTCATAGCAGATCTGCACTGAGTTTTATTCCTTAAGATTAGTGTTAAGAATAATTACTATTAAACAATTTAACTAAAATGCAATAAAATCCTCATCCTTTTCAAGATAGCATAATCAAATCTGCCTTGTTTGTTCTGGGATAATTCCACAAAACCTTTGGCCCTCACATACTGTGCACATTTTTCTAAATGGACAATTTGTAGTCACATTTATCCTTCTTAAACCAAAAAAGATACATTGTAGCATTTTCTGCATAAATAAAGGCATTCTGAGGCTTGTTAGAGCAGAACAAATATTATTCAATAAATTAATGTCAACATGAACGCTTTTGGTGTTTGTGTGTGTTTGCTTTCATCTTATCAAATATGTCTACAATTTGCTGCAATTTTACAGCAGGCAGATAAATGACACATTTTCAACTCAGTCTGCAAAATGAATACCAGAATATCTACACTGTCCTGATCTGCATGCATCTTGGAGCAGGAACATCTCTGGCATGGAGCTCTTTGCTTTGTCTATATAATCAATTAAACAAACTTTGTCCTGCCTTCATACAGGCAGAGATATTTCAGCCTCCCATCATCATTGAAGCACCAGCAGATGTTTGAGCCCCTTTGCCTCATTCATCTATCTGCCAACTGCTTATATTTTGCTCTTCATCAACCCCAAATCTTCCCTTTTCTGTTCCCAATAAGCCAAACCATTCATCTTGCATTCTCTCTCATGGTTGTTTTTCTCTGTGTCAATTACAGTTGATTTGCTGTTCAATAATAAACACTCAAAATGGTTTTGAAAGCATGAGGAAGATATTGTTTTGCCAAAAACAGCAATTAGTATACTGCGTGACATTTTTAGTAATATTATATCTTGCACATCAGTTATTGCATTATTGTTTGGTAATGTGTTACTTTAATTTGGTGAACAGCCATAATTCATTTTTAATAAGGTTTTTTTTTAAATAATTTTTCAATAGTGAGATGTTATTCAGAGTAAGAAAATGTACTCAGTGGGATATGATCCCCCTCCAAACAGCCATCATATTACACACACATACCACAGACCTTCTGAAAAGAAGCAGAGCAGAGGCTCCAGCCAGTCTTTAGGGAAACATAAATTGGCCTGACACATCAATGCTTCTTGCTAAAACTTATTTTCGAGTGGATTATTTCTGGAACTTTTTGAAATATAAGTACTGAATCAGTTGTTTAAGAGCCCACTAGGAGGGAAAAAAACATGTTATTTGGCAGGAAGGGAAAGGCAGCTAATTGGATATGCCAACTACCATGAGTTCAAAGAAGTGTTAATTACTCTGATCTAAACAAGATTATGAAGTCCTGCTGAGAGTCTTGTCCCAATCACCTGGAGCACTGTTGATTTCTTCCACAGAAGACAGATATATAGGACTAAGGTGCAGAGAGTAAGAAAGAGAGAGATCCACTGAGATAAGTGGGTTGTGGCTTGTCACTGGGATGCAGAAGTGCTAGAAAAGGAGGAGATCACCACACATAGTCCACACAAGTTCACACAAAGCAAATCCTGGTCAAGAATGGACCATAGCAGAGGTGGCTGTACACAGCCCGAAATGATGGAGATAGTAATGAAGCTCAAGTAATCAAACAGAGTGATTGTGTATTCACCACAGGAGCAGCCCGTAGGTTAACCCGGGGCACAGTTTTCCTCCTTTCTACTTTTGTCCAGAAAATGACTCAGCTGCTGTTTGCTGTTGACTGACAGGATTAATGAAGCTCTTCACAGCCCATCCTGTAGATCAGCACCGGCTTGTAAGAACACAAAAACTCCAGGCACACAAGGAAGAAGAAAAGACTTTCATTAGTTTATAATTCTCTAGTCCTGCACATCTCCCTAGCTTCACTCCAGAGTGAAGAGTCATTTAAGGTCCATTCTTGGCACACACCGCATGGCATATCACGTGGAGAGCACTTCAGAGGGGGCTTTCAAAGCTTCAGCTGCAAGCAGCATTGCACCGTTGTATGAAAGCAGAGACCAATTTTCTCTAATGATATGAAACTTTGTATGTCATGTCTCGTTTCCACCCATTCACCCTAATACACACAGCAGAGAAGAGGACTGGGACAATAGTCCATCTTTCTGAATTTATCCATTCTCGCCTTTTAAAGCTTGTCATTAGAACACACAGAGACTTTTTTGGAGGGTATTAGTCTCGCAGTGGTGATAAGTGGATCTATATTTTCTATTTAAATATAAATGTTTTTTTAATTTGTTACCCTATTAATGTATAAATTGATTAATAATTTCTTTAGCATGTTCAGCGATCAATAATGTCTAATAAAGTTAAATGCCCTACATACAGTATATGCATCATGTTTACCATATTAATTCTGAAACAAGTTTAAAGTAAGACAAGCACAACTGTGATTATGACAGATTGGATTCACTGAAAATAAAATGTTTCCTATAAAGATTAATAAACAGATGATATTTGAGGAAAAGACAAATTAGCAGCCTATCCTAATAAAGAAATGATCATAGTAATGAGTACATAATTTATGCAAATAAATTCAAATGAATTATCATCCTAATCTGAATCACCCTAGAGACAAATGTGGGATTATTACATTGTGACATCAGATACAAGGAGAGCAAATCAGTGAAAATTTTAAACCAAAGACAATTGGTTTCCTCATTCCACCTCATTTGCAACATTTGCACTGTTCAAAGATAAGCCACAGCATCATTTGCCTCTTCCATAAACTCTGAAGGGTTCAATTTAAACTGAGGACATGATCAATGAAACTGTAGAGTGGTAAAAGTATTGTGTGCCATAATTTGGTCTTTTCCTTGTATTTTATTTTTGTATTTCTTTTTTTTATATCAGAAAAAAATCATATTTAAAATGTCCTTGTATCACACTCAAAACTAAATCTAAAAATGAACAGCTATGTCAAAAGAAAAATCCTGATTCTCATCAGATTGATTTGTATTTGTATCACAGACTTATTGATAACTGGAGGCTGCATCTCATGCAGGTCTCCACCAGGCTAACTGACAAAATACAGCCCCTCCAGAGCTGAATGAGGAATGGCAGTAATTTGCTTTTCAGAGAGAATACTTGCCCAGAAAATAGCCCAAATAAAAGATTACTTGTGAATCTGAACATGTATTTTAGGGCCAGAAGTCACCTGATTTTTAAATGATACACAATGTATCCTGATATTCCTAGTGATATTATCATTTTGTCACTCAGGCCTGTATATCCACCAAAGCTGCTGGCAGGCAAACATGGCACAGCGTTAAGGGCTCCAGGTTGCATGTCACAAGTTGTGCATGCATGTCACAAGTTGTGCATGCATGTCACAAGTTGTGCATGCATGTCACAAGTTGTGCATGCATGTCACAAGTTGTGCATGCATGTCACAAGTTGTGGATGGTGTCAGAGGGGGAGACAGAAGATGAGAATCCGGTGCATTAAGTGCATTAAAATAGCCAGAGCCAATCAATGCATGTTCTGTGCTGGGTTTCTACACAAAAAGTAAAATGCATAGAGATACAACCCATGTTTACATTTCCTAAATTCAACATCAGTGTTATACACCACTTGATTTTTTAGTTAATTAACCACTTTCACCATCTCAAATATTGTAGCAGTTGGCTGCATAAATGTAAATTACAAGTTGTAGTTTATATACAGCAAATGATGGTTGTAGAACAGGCTACATACAGGTAACTATTCAGTCACCAGCAAATGACAACAGCCTTAATTTATCATGTCTGATATGCTGAAATGCTGACATTTCAAGGACTTGGAAAAAAAAGACACTTGATGATGCATCAGATTTATTCAGCACATACGCTGGAGTTTCATTTATGCCCAGATCATTAAGAGTATGCAAACTTGTATCTTGTAGATAAATGCTCTTATTAAATGTTATATTTAGTGTACTTATCAGCTTCCACTAAATATACACTGCAATTGTGTTCCAATGCCTGACTGAATAAATAACACTGACTGAGGCTTTCTATCAGATAAAATACACATTTATTACTTACAATTAACCACTGTCACCCACACAGTCAATGTAGATAATTTGTGCCTGAAGCAAGATGGACAAATCAAAGAAAGAACAGATTCAGTGTTGATCAAAGGTATCAGCAGAGTATTGTCCTTTCCGTTATCCTACGATCACTGTGTCATCATCTGGGAACTCGTAGAATGGCACTTCCAAATTGAGTGGAGCAGGACCTTTTCTAATGCGACCGGATGCATCGTAATGGGAGCCGTGGCACGGGCAGTAATAGCCACCATAGTCACCAGCATTAGCAATGGGCACACAGCCCAGGTGGGTGCACACACCGATGACGATAACCCAGGATGGGTTCAAAACACGGTCTGTGTCATGCTGGGGGTCCCGAAGCTCAGACAGATCAACATTAGCCTCAGCTGTTATCTCCTTTTCCGTTCGGTGTCGGACAAACAGGGGCTTCCCTCTCCATTTAAAGGTCATGTTTTTACCCTCAGGGATCTCCGATAGCTTGATTTCAATCTTGGACAGAGCCAGCACATCAGCCGAGGCGCTCATGGAGGAAACAAACTGAGAGACAACCGTCTTGGCTGCATAGACCCCAACCACTGCTGTGGAACCTGTGAACAGATAAGAGAAGGCACGCCGGGAATCGCCACTCTCTTGCGATGACTTCTTAGGGTCCACAACTTCAGGTCTGCGGTAGTCGGAGAAATCAGGGATCTTGATATCTGTGTGGGCAAAACGCACTCCAGAGCGACCTATAAAAAAACAGTACTAATTAATAAATTATTTCAGTAATGTACTAATTTTTCCAAAAAGCTTTGGTAATGTTCATACAATCATCAATAAATAATTTCAAACCATCATACATCTCCAATGCTATCACTAAATTGCTTTATTATTTCCATGTGTAATAGATTAAAATGTCAGTACGCACATATTAACTAGATGTAAATATGTGCATCTCAAACGCGATATCACGTTTAGTAATATTCTTTATACTTTGAATCTCATTAACTGTACCTTGAAAGTGCAAATTATCTTATTTGACGCAATATAGTACATCTACACAGCCTGTTACAGCAGCCCTAACCTAACATGCTATTAACTACTATGTGCTATCAAAGCCCAAATCAAACAAAAAAATACTTTGACATATTTACCGTAACCTAACATTCAATACTAATTCGAATATAACATTTTAAAAGAGCGATATAATACAATGGTGCATGCACAGGATGCACACAACCAGATTAGAGCTATAGCTGTTGCCTTCTAGCTATAGCAAGGACATTAGCGAGGCCTTGGTTAAGGTAACCGTTTTCATATTTGCGAACTTCCAACAAAACTTATTATATAAAGTCATAATAATGTAGTCTTAATTTAATAATGTCATAAAAGCGGCACAAACCCTTTAATGCAACATATTAAGCACATAATAACGCTGTGCCCTTGAGTGAACCCCGGCTACAAGGCCTGCGATGAGACCGGGAGTCTCGATTTCACTGTTGCGGGACTCACCGTTGAGGCTGACGGATACGGAGAGCCCGGTCTTAGCGCTCTGACCGGACAAGGACTCGCGGCACAAGAACGGTTTCTTGACGTCCATCAAGAGTTTATCGCTCTTCATGACGACCCCCGGTACTAACGCCTTCAGTGGACCTGCCACGGCATAGTTTGTAACTTGCAGGTACGGGGATAAGGTCCCCGAACGGGTAGCAAGGGACATCATGTTTCTCACCTAGCCGCACAGCTATCGATTCTCCTTGCTGATCTACTGACGCCTATGACGCATGTGCGCAAACGTAGAACGTAGAAAGCATGACGTCAGGGTTTTAAACCTGTTGCATTGTTATGATTGGGTTCAGATATTTTGATAAAAAAAAAATCATATGTGGTAAATCATAATTTACGATGATAATCACAGACCGAAATAACATTTGTGGTTGTTTTTAAGAGCACTGTATAGAATGAACGCAAGCAATGAGCTTTCAATACTTCTCAACCATTCTTTTTCAACTATGGTGGTGCTACGTGAACACCATTGTGTTGCTTCACATATACAGTACAGATTGGATATTGCATGAGCTGGACTGTGTAGTACAAGTATTACAAAAGAGTGTTTCACACACATCCCCTGAAGCAATCTCGTTTGTATGTTCCAGTTTATCTGCACTGACTGCGTTATAGCTTGTCAGATTTTTAATCTTTTTAATAAAACCAGTACAGTTAAGTACATCTTATTACTGCCTACTGTTGCCACAACATCAGCTTTGATCAATGTGATGCGGTTTGCCTGCAATTGAGTCCCGACTGTTTGAAGCTGCAGTTTCTTCTGTGAACTAAAAATAAAGTCTGTTGACATTTTTAATCTAAGGTAATGCACCTTGGTTCTGGCGTTCTGAATACTGTATCACTCTTGACATTTGGCACTGCTGCTTTCACAAGCCTACTTATTTGTTTCAGAGGTGCAGTGGGCAGCTAGAAGTCTCGGCAGGCTGAGTTTGCGCTGCCATTCACTCTACTTAAAGGATTTGTTAACCCCAGAATGAAAATTCTCTTAGAATTCATTGACCCTATTCATCCCAGATGGATATGACTTTCTTTCGTCAGTTGAACACAATTGAAGTTATATTAAATAATATTCTGGCTCGTCCTAGCTTTGTAATGCCATTGGTCAGGGATCAATGTTTTAAAAAAGCACATGCATCAATTGTTAAAGTAATCCAAATGGCTCCAGTGTGTTAATATGTCTTCTGAAGCAAAATTATACATTTGTGAGATGTATATTTGAATGTTAACGTGTATGAAAGACAACACAGAACATGGTGGCAAGCCGGTGCTGTGCAGCATTTTGATTCCCCTTGTTAAAATTGGCTAGTCCTAACCCTGTCTCAAACTTAATCCTAACCCTGACCATAGTGGGGGTCATAATTCAGCAGGAGTCTTTTAGGGCACCACACCATTTTAGTCGTTAACGCTGAATCTTTTTGGTTCTTTTGTGTCGTGTGACATATGCATGTTTCATAAAAGATACACAAGAACCAATAAGATTTGACTATCAACATCAACCATGTTTGAATTTATAAGCGCTGTTCTGTTTGACTACATTCCAGAGGGAATGATGGGAGAGCCACACTCAGAGTACAGGCCGCTTTACCAGAGACATATTAAGTCCCTTGTATCCTGCTGCTCTGCTAACAGCACAAAAGCTGACAGGGCACCACTGACCCTTTGCATCAGACCCAACTATTCACTGATGTATTATTCTAGCACAGCTGGACACTGGCACTTTGTGAAAGGGATTATGTCACAGGCATTGTAAAATAAGTGTCATATCTGAGCGAGTTTCCAATGATGCCCAAGCAATTAAGCTGCCTGTCTTGTCATATTCCAAGGGATGCAAGAATTTTTAAGTTTTGAACTTCCACATCAAAAGTAGTTACAGCGCCCACATGAGGACACTGAAAAGAAAATGCCTTAATCCACAAAACCTTGGATTATTGTAGTGCAGATGGAAATAATGACCCCCTGAGCTTCACTAAAACTAGAGACAAATGAGAGTCAGAATCAGGTCAGTGCTTCTTTAAATATGCTATGTGTATATCTTATGCACTCTCCATGTGATCCATTGATTTTTTCATTCCAGCATTCTCAGACCTAATAAAGGCTTTTCATTATTTGACCTTTGAATTTAAAATAATGAATCATGTGTCTTGGAAAACTAAATGCACTTTAATCAATCTGCATTTCTCTGGTATTGATTAGTTGCTGGAGGGAGAAAGTTATTGCATTTGACTGTGAAAGAGTGGATAAATATCACACCCTCCTAGACCACTGTGATCAGAGTTTAAGGAGGTCTGTAACACTTGTAATGAGGTATTCTTTCCTTTTACCATTCATCTCGACAGCATCTGCTTGGCTGGTGCATGTACCCCTAGAGGTCTATTTCCACAATGTGGGGATTGGGCAGTCAGTTCTCAAATTTATTATATATTTTGAGCCAAAAACGTCATATGGCAGACCACTCTATAATAGAACTTCTTACAGCAAACAGAAAAAGTCTAGTCCCTGAGCTCATCTGCCATAATATAAATGATATTCATAGGTTTCTTAAGAAGAAATGTTGTTTCCTTTAAAATGCACAGCTGCTTTGGAGAAGAGAAAGATGCTTTTTACCCACATAACAATGTAGTTACAGCATCTAACACAGGAGGGGCTTGAATCTAGTTGGTTATTTAACATGCTCTTGTATTTTGTAGAGATTGTGGTTATATTTAAAGTCTAAAAATTCTTTAAAAAAAGTCAGTGACTCACGTTGTGCCTGTTGTAAAATGAAATCAACATGTCTGTGCCTTGCAGTTATAAATTTTAAGTGGAGACACACTGAGTGGTGTTACCACAGGAACTAAGCTTGTCTTCCATCTATTTCAATTTATAGTAAACAGATTACCAGTCTCCTCTATCTGAAAAAGAATGAGGAATTTACTGCATACCAAATGGATAAGGCAATGGCATCACTGTGAACAGCAAATGACTGTGGAAATTACATCAATGTGTAAAGAAATCTGGGGTGTATTTCACTATGAGGAACATACTGTTTTTCACACCAATATATTAAATATAATTTATTGCATATATGGGTCATTCCATAATTTACAGTATTGGTGAACAGTTTGGAAACACTTTTTCCCATTTTAGAATAACAGTAAACTCACCAAAACACAGATGTAACTTTTGGAATATTCAATGTAGTCAACCTTTGACTAGAATTTACAAAAATGTTTGACATTGTCATCCAGTTTCTTGAGAAATCATCCTGAGAAGATTAAGAGTTGTGAAGGAGTTCCCATCTGTTCTACACTGTTGGCTGCTTTTTCTTCATTATTTCATCCACTTTTAGTGGATAATCATCCATCATTTAGAAACATTTGTAAATTAAATTTTCTAGTTACAGAAAATATTTTGGCAGAACTATGTTATTGTCTATAATGATAATTTTAAAGATTTTCTGCAAACAGCATCAGATGAAAAAATATTTAAGACGATTTAAGATTTTAAAGAAACATTTCAGTCAGGTGTTTCCCAACTTTTGACTGGTAGTGTATGTGTGATAATATAATCCTACAAAATACGATGACACACAAACACAAGTGCCTGCTGCTATAATAATCTCATACCTGCTTATATTGAGATGCAGAGCTTATCTGAGTCCCAAATTGTGCTCAAGGGCAATGATGTCTATCTTTCCCTTCAATAGTCATTACTCACATAACCAATAATGCATTACCATTCTATTAACTGAGACCTAAAAGTGGCTTTGTATATAAGGAGGTTGATTGGGAGGACTGAGTGACTGACGGCGTGGTGGTAACCAGATGGGATATTACTTATCAAAATGAAAATTGGAATAGTCAATGTCTACTTTTCATTGCTTCATCCAAAACATGATTTTATAATTAAGATTATGTAAATAGAAAATAGATTTGAGAACTCAGTGTTGCTCAGAAGCAATGCTTCTTTATAAATAATGTTTTGTAATTGCTTATAAATTGAACACATATCAAATGTTTAGTTTTTGTGCAGACAAGGTTGCTCCTTGTTTAAAGAATTATCACACGCTGATATGCTCTTCCCTGTGCTGCTGATTGGTCACCTGTTCTGTCAATGTCATCGGATGCTCCAGAGAACAAAGCATACAGAAACCCAGATAATGTCATCCCTTACAATCAACAATTTAGTGTCGGGCTTAGTGCAGATGTCACAGTCTGATAAGCTGTCATTTATGCCAGCGCTTCTAACATGCTACCTTTGCGGTGCACTCTGGATGTCTCAAGCAGCACAGTGATGGGACAGGACAGCAGCAGCTCTGGGACTTCCTGCAGTGAAGGGAAGGTGATGGCCTTATCTCAGGTCAAAGTTCTCTGTCTTCATGTGAAGGCTGGGAACTGTATTCACTTTACCAACTCTATCTGTGGCCTGCAAAGAGAGAACCTGCTGAAGGAGAAATAATAAATCACAAGAGTAGCTGGAACAGTGTGCCCTTATCTTAGGGATGACAAAGGTGTGTACAATATGGGTCCATTTAAAACCTTTAAAGGAATGAGACATACATAAGTACTTTTTTTTTCCCCAAAAACTTGTAAGTAGCAGTGTAGAATTATGATAGCATATTAGGCAAAGGCACATGTTATTGGATTATGTATTTGTCAGTAACTTATTTTAATTCAAGTGCTAATGTAATGCAGATCACTTCTGCACAGGTAATGCATAAACCAGAGGATGTCCATTAATACCTTGTAATTGTTCGTACAGTATGTAGACTGATATTTAATTATGCCTATGTATTAAGCACTCGGGGAAAAGGATTTGTGTGTGATCATGCTGACACTAATGCAATAATAATTGGAATTTAAGGCTATTGCCCTAAAGTGTACTTGCAAGGTTATTGTTTTGCAAATTTGATTTTATACATTAAAATTTGAGTTTTGAAACTAATAAACCTTTGCTACCTTCATTACCATTTATACTAAGAAATTGTCAGATATAATTAGGCAATTTAAACACTGAATGAAACAATTGCAGGGACAATGCAGCCCTCTCCACACTGATTATTCAAGCTGTTATGTATCATACGGCTCATGTTAATGCTGCAATTTCTTTTGCCCTATCCAGTCATACATCTTCCTTCAGCTCTGCCCATTTGTAGCTCCTCCCCTGCATAGTCAATTCACATTTATTTGAAACTTTGATACATATTGTGACAAAGCGCCGGGTTGTTACCGCTGAGGGAGCGGCACTGGCTCGTACACACACTCACATACACACTTACGCACCCCATCCACTCTTCACTCCCCCTCCTTACCTGTTGCTTCCGCCATCGGCGAAGCGAGTGCACGCGCCGAACCGATCGCTCACGGACATTTTTCCAAAACTCAGTTTCCTCCCTCTCATACCCGATCATCTCACACACACACATTAACTGTGTCTTGTGTTTTCGTCCTTGTGTCTTCGTTTAAGTTTTTGTTTGTTTGTCAAGAAATAGTTTGTCTTGCGTGGGATGAATGTTGCGCTGGCCAAACTGAGCAGACGGAGGGCGTCTGCTTTTAAAGGCACAGAGTGGGTCGCGTCGGCACAATGCCGCCGGAAGCCGGCGAAACCATCATTTATTTGTGGTAGGGATGGTGTGAATTATGTGTTAAGTGTTTACGTGTTGGTGTTTTGAATAATAATGCATATGTGTTTTATTTGAATATATAATGGTGGAAAAAGTGTTATTTAATTAGGAATTAATGAATGTCTTAGTAAATGTTGAAGAGAACATTAATGGTATAGCTGAAAACCTACCTGTTAATTGAGTTGCCAAGGAAGGGGCGGAGTCTGGCCTATAAAAGGGGAGGCCAGACTCCCAGATAAGGGGCTTGTTAACCAAGTCAGCGAGAGTGTTACTGTGGTACCTCGAGCAAATCCCTCAACTAAATTGTTTGTATATTGTGGATACGGTGTGTGGTTGTAAATACGTTTTTTTTCATCTTTATTTTCCTGTTTGTTGTTTCTTTGCTACTTTGGAATATTTTTGTGCACACCTGTATATATTCTTCACTGTGGACTGTCTGGATTATTGGCACTGAAAATAAACTACACCCTGCACGAAAGTGCTTGCGAGTAAGCCATCGTTTTTTTTGTTTTTTTTGTTTTTTGTTTGTTTTTACGGATTAATGTTCCCTTCTCCCCTTCCCCGAAGTGAGTCGTGGGACTCACTTCATCACATTTGGTGGCAGCGGTGGGATGGCTACTCGCAAAACAGCGCCAAAAGGCAGAAAACCCAGAGCGGGGTTGCGATCACAGATGAAGGCGACAGTGGAGGATCTGGCCTGGAATTCGCCAGAGACTACAGAGGAAGAGGAAGTGATGGCAGGGTTTCCTGATACCTCAAAGTCCAGGTTACCACGGACAGAGTCAGTCACTCCAGTCGCTACAGCCGGTAAGGGAATGGTATCCCTGATGCGTCAGTTCCTGGATGCACAACAGCAGAGAGAGGAAAGATATCTGCAAGAGCTCCGGGGTCTACGCGAGTCTATCCTGCAGTCGACTCGACAGGCGGAAATGTTGTCTGTCGGCGAGAGTCCACGAATGGAGCTACCGACACCGGCTGCACAGAGGGTTTCCAGGCAACACAGAGCAGCACATGACAGAGACTCCCCAAGTGTTCCTGTGCAGAGAGAGCCGATGCAGCGAACTGAACCAAAGATGCCAATCTTCCAACAGGGGGAAGATATTGAAAACTATCTTCGGCGGTTCGAGCGTCTGGCCAGGACCTGGAGGTGGCCTGAGGAGGAGTGGAGCTATCGTCTGGTTCCACTACTGACTGGGCAAGCGTTAGAGGCGTATTTGGCGATGAATGAGGAGCAGGCAGAGGTGTACGAGGACCTGAAGGAGGCGTTATTGGAGAAATTCAACATCTCACCAGAAACCTACCGACAGCGATTCCGATCACCTGCTGTTCCAGCTGGCGAATCACCAACTGAGACATACCATCGCCTCAAAAACCTGTATCAGCAATGGGTTCGACCAAGAGAGCACTCCAAGGAGGAGATTGGTGAGGCCATAATCCTGGAGCAGCTACTGAGGGTGCTACCATATGATGCTTGCACCTGGGTACGAGAGCATGAGCCAACTTCTGGACTAGCAGCAGCTAAGCTGGCTCAGCAATACCTGAATGCACATCGCGGGGGTCTACGCACTCAACCATCTAAAGGTACTGTTCGCACTCATGTTGGGGCTGAGAGGGGTCGTGCTGAACTGTCCGAGCATGCACAAAGCCCAAAGTCAACAGGTGGAAAAGACTTGGTATGCTTTTACTTTCAGCAACCGGGGCACAAAGCAGCAGTGTGTCCGGTACGTAAAGCTAAGCTGACAGGGTACTGTTATGTCCCAAGAGAGGGGGACTTGGAACTAGGCTCTGTGTGGGAGAGCCTCATTACATGTGATGTGACTGTTAATGGACATTCCCTTCAGGCTTTATTGGACACTGGTTGCTCTATGTCAATGTTGAAATCAAGTTATGTGACAAATGCTGACTATATGAATACTGCCTCTGTTCAATGTGTGCATGGGGATGTGAAGCGGTACCCCAGAGCTAAGGTGTTGGTAGAAGTACAAGATCAAATGTACCTATTGAATGTTGCTATAGTTGACAGTTTGCCTACAGACATGATTCTCGGACAAGACTTACCAGTATTAAATGACTTGCTACAAGCCACTGCCAAAAACTCTGCCAATGTTGCCACTGTCACTGAAACCCCTGTAAATTTGTCATGTCCTGCCATTACTCGATCACAAGCCAGGGCAGGTCTTCAGCCACTGCCAGATTTGTGTGATAGTCTGTTGCAGGGCGGGACCAAGGGCCCAAGAAAGTCACGCCGACAAAGACGGCTTGAAAAGTACCTCGGTACACCAACCCCTGAGGCATCCGTAGTGGGCCTTAAGGTTAATGGTTGGCAGGTGCCAGGGAATGTTGCTGAACTGCAAAGAAATGATACGACTTTGAAACCATTGTTTGAGAAAGCTACTGCTGCTAATTCATCTAACTTGTGTGATGAAAGATATCTGCTAATGAATGATGTGTTGTATGTGCAAGCCAATGATGTGACCCATCTTGTTGTGCCAACTTGTTGTCGTCCACTTGTCTTACATCTAGCACACACAGTTCCATGGGCTGGCCATTTGGGCCAACAAAAGACATACGCACGCATTAGCTCACGTTTTCACTGGCCAACATTATACACTGACGTACTAACACACTGCAACATGTGCACCACATGTCAGAAAACCAGTGCTTTGCCCCAGCGGAGCAAGGCACCCTTACAACCTCTCCCTGTGATTTCTGAACCTTTCAGGCGGATTGCTATGGACATTGTGGGGCCGTTGGAGAAAAGCAGTACAGGTCATCGGTACATCTTGGTAATCAGTGACTACGCAACAAGGTATCCAGAAGCATTCCCACTGCGTACCATCACCACGACTAAGATCATCCATTCCCTCGTTCAACTTCTCCAGGGTAGGAATACCAGGGGAGATCTTGACGGACCAAGGCACTAACTTCACATCGCGGCTCATGGGGCAGCTGAACCGACAGTTGGGCATCACCGCTATCAGGACCAGCCCGTATCATCCACAGACAGATGGTCTGGTCGAAAGATTTAACCAGACCCTCAAGAATATGCTGCGAAAGTTTGTGACAGACACAGGACGAGACTGGGACAAGTGGCTACCTTTCATTCTCTTTGTTTACAGAGAAGTTCCTCAAGCTTCGACTGGTTTCTCACCATTTGAGCTCCTCTACGGGTGGCAAGTGCAAGGACCGCTGGACCTGCTGAGAAAGAGCTGGGAGGAAGGTTCTGCAGCCAAAACTGAGGAGAGAAGCATTGTGCGGTACGTGCTGGAAATGAGAGACCGACTAGAGAAGTACCGGGAGCAAGCAAGAGAGAACCTACAGATGAAACAAGCACAAAAGCAATGGTATGATCAGCACGCAAGACTGCGACAGTTCCAACCAGGGCAGAAGGTGCTACTCTTACTACCCACTTCTTCAAGCAAGCTCTTGGCAAAATGGCAAGGTCCGTATACCGTGGTCAGGAAGATGGGACCCGTAACTTACGAGATTCACCATCCAGACAAAGGGAAGTCCAAGCAAACTTACCACGTCAACCTGCTTAAGGAGTGGAGGGAACCACCGGAGAAAAAGCCTGAGTCAGCACTGATGGTTCGGAAGGTGACAGATGTGGAGGAGGAAGATGGTTCTGAGATTGCAGAGAGGCATACGTCTGTGGTGAGTCTGACTCACCTAGAGGACATCAAGTGCCAAGAATTGCAACACTTACTAGGCCAGTTCCCCGCTTTGTTTCGTCAGAGGCCTGGGCGAACAGAGCTAATTCAACACACCATCCACCTTACCAACATAATACCATCAAGACAAAGTCCTTACCGGGTGCCTGAGCGACTGGTGGAACCTCTAAAGAAAGAAATTGAAATGATGAAGGAGCTGGGAGTGATTGAGCCGTCAATGAGTGAGTGGTGCAGCCCGGTAGTCATAGTCCCAAAGAAGGATGGAACCCTACGAGTCTGCATCGACTTTCACAAGCGCAATGCCCAGTCCCAGTTCGACGCATACCCAATGCCACGAGTAGATGATCTATTGGAGAAGATAGGAAGAGCCAAATACATCACCACACTAGACCTTTGCAAGGGTTACTGGCAGGTACCCCTAGAGCTGACATCCAGACCCTACACTGCTTTCAGGACACCCGTGGGGCTCTATCAATTTACAGTCCTTCCCTTTGGCCTTCATGGAGCTCCAGCAACATTTCAGAGGTTAATGGACAGAGTCTTACAAGGATGTGAGGGGTGGTCTGCAGCATATCTGGACGACGTCGTTATCCACAGCAACTCCTGGCAAGAGCACCTACAGCATCTGAGACAGGTCCTGAAAAAGATCACAGAAGCTGGGTTAACAATGTGGAAAAGTGTGAGTGGGCAAGGCAAGAAGTGAGTTACCTGGGTTACCACCTAGGCAATGGGCAGCTACGTCCGCAAGTGAACAAGGTGGAGGCCATCCGTCAAAGTCCCAGACCAAAGACCAAGAAGGAAGTGAGGTCATTCCTCGGACTGGTGGGCTGGTACAGACGGTTCGTTCCAAGCTTTGCTTCAATAGCTGCGCCACTGACTGACCTGCTGAATAAAAGGGTGGCGAACCCTATCCCATGGACAGAAGACTGTGAAGCAGCGTTCAAAACTCTGAAGGAGAAGATGTGCTCCAGTCCGGTCCTGCAGAGTCCTGATTTTACCCGAAGTTTCCTGGTCCAGGTAGATGCCTCTGCTATAGGACTCGGGGCAGTCTTGGTCCAGGGAACCCAGGGAACCCAGGGAAACAAAAAGCCAGTCGTCTATCTCAGTCGTAAGCTGTTGCAAAGGGAGACTCGCTATTCGGCGATAGAGAAGGAGTGCCTCGCTGTCAAGTGGGCCTTGGAAAGCTTACGGTATTACCTCCTTGGACGAGAGTTTAGCCTGGAAACAGACCACAGAGCCTTGACCTGGTTACATTCAATGAAGGACCATAATGCCAGAGTCATGAGATGGTACCTGTCACTGCAGCCCTACAACTTCAAAATTCGGCACCGGCCTGGAAGACTGAATCTAGTTGCCGATTACCTGTCCAGGTTTCCGGCCGGTACTCGGCTTGAAGAGGAGGGAGGTGATGTGACAAAGCGCCGAGTTGTTACCGCTGAGGGAGCGGCACTGGCTCGTACACACACTCACATACACACTTACGCACCCCATCCACTCTTCACTCCCCCTCCTTACCTGTTGCTTCCGCCATCGGCGAAGCGAGTGCACGCGCCGAACCGATCGCTCACGGACATTTTTCCAAAACTCAGTTTCCTCCCTCTCATACCCGATCATCTCACACACACACATTAACTGTGTCTTGTGTTTTCGTCCTTGTGTCTTCGTTTAAGTTTTTGTTTGTTTGTCAAGAAATAGTTTGTCTTGCATGGGATGAATGTTGCGCTGGCCAAACTGAGCAGACGGAGGGCGTTAAAGGCACAGAGTGGGTCGCGTCGGCACAATGCCGCCGGAAGCCGGCGAAACCATCATTTATTTGTGGTAGGGATGGTGTGAATTATGTGTTAAGTGTTTACGTGTTGGTGTTTTGAATAATAATGCATATGTGTTTTATTTGAATATATAATGGTGGAAAGTGTTATTTAATGAGGAATTAATGAATGTCTTAGTAAATGTTGAAGAGAACATTAATGGTATAGCTGAAAACCTACCTGTTAATTGAGTTGCCAAGGAAGGGGCGGAGTCTGGCCTATAAAAGGGGAGGCCAGACTCCCAGATAGGGGCTTGTTAACCAAGTCAGCGAGAGTGTTACTGTGGTACCTCAAGCAAATCCCTCAACTAAATTGTTTGTATATTGTGGATACGGTGTGTGGTTGTAAATACGTTTTTTTTTTTTTTTCATCTATTTTCCTGTTTGTTGTTTCTTTGCTACTTTGGAATATTTTTGTGCACACCTGTATATATTCACTGTGGACTGTCTGGATTATTGGCACTGAAAATAAACTACACCCTGCACGAAAGTGCTTGCGAGTAAGCCATCGTTTTTTTTGTTTTTTTTTGTTTTTACGGATTAACGTTCCCTTCTCCCCTTCCCCGAAGTGAGTCGTGGGACTCACTTCATCACACATATTAAGCGCTATTAAAGGCTGCTTTACAGAAATACAACAGAATGTACTTCGCCAGAAGTACTGTTTTTGTAGTGATTTAAGAATTGCAAAAATTACAGATGTTAGTTAGATCATAGTATGCTGTTGGCTACTATTGTGTATGTATTTAGGCTGAAGTCTGAAAGCCGCGCCAGGGTCAGCATCCTCTCTACACGTTGTTGGCGTCCTGGGCTGTCATCCTCTCTCTGTAGTCATCATCTTAAAATGCTGGATCCATATTGTAGCAGGTGTAATCTGAAGATACCCTGGGATTGATATCCTGAGATAAAAACACACAATGGAGAATAATTAGCATAATTAGCAATTAGCATTGTTGTTCATAACATTAAGAGCAAAAGATAATCATTTGTTTTATACAAGGTAAAATGGAAATGCAAGGTGATGATGCATTATGAGAATGCTTTACTAAAGAGATGTCTTTAATTTAGATTTGAACTGTGAGAGCATGTCTGGGCCCCAAACAGCATCAGAGAGAGTTTAGGAGCCAAGTGCAAAAATGCTCTGCCACCTGTCCACCTAGTGGACTTTGCAAATCCGGGTACAACCAGAAGTCCAGAGTTTTGTGAGCATAAAGAGCGAGAGAAGGGCCATTAAGAAAATGGGGCACACCCATTAAAGTCTTTAAGTAATACAGAATTTACCAGGTAACCGGTATAGAGATGTTATATGGTTATATGGTCATATTTCCTGGATCTGGTAAGAACTCTAGCTACTGCATTTTGGACTAACTGTAGCTTGTTTATTAAGAATGCTGAATAGCCATCTACAAGTGCATTAATATGACGACCAAGTCTTTACATGGGTTTGGTCCAAATAAGACAGAGATATTACTTATTTTCTTCTTTTAAATTCAATGAGTCATCCAATACTTTATATTTTTAACAGTCTGATAATTTAGATAAGGAAGGAATATCTTCTGGTCTTGATGTAATATATAGTTGAGTATCATCAGTGTAACAGTGGAAATTAATCCCATGACTAATAATATTTCAGTGGGCAGCATGCATGTATTCTTAAGCAAGGCCGTATTTCACTGACATTAATTTAAATGATTCCCCATTTAAATGAACAAAATGGTAGGATCAACAGACAAGTAGGATCGCAACCACTGCAGTGCCTGCCCTTGAATGCCAATGTGATTGTCGTCAACCTAAGAATATGTCATGATCTTAGTGCAGCACTATAGTCACTATATTACACTACAGACCAAGTAAAATTAACAATGAGACGCAACCTTGGTCTGCTAGAAATCAGTAATTTGTCATTTTGACCAGGGCAGTTTCTGTGCTATGATGTGGTCTGAATCCTGACTGGAACTTTTCATAAACATCGTTTCTGTGCAAGGCACACAGTTGTGTGGATATGACCTTTTCTAATATTTTAGACATAAATAGGATATTTAAAATGGGTCTGTAGGTTGTCAATTCATTTGAATCTAGTTGGTTTCTTTATAAGAGGCTTAACTTCTAACTTGAAGGGTCTTGAGACATGACTTAAAGATAGAGAAGAGTTAATAATGTTAATAAGCAGCTCTTCAGCTGCAGGTAACAGTTCTATAAATAGTTCAGTTTGTATGGGGTAATAAGCATATTATTGGTTTGGATGAAATAAGTTTGTTCAGCTCTTCCTGGCCTTTGGCTGCGAAGCATTGCAGTTGTTCTCAAGGGGCAATTATTAATCATCAGTATCATCAGACAGTCGCGGGTTGTATATTTTCAATGGTATTCTGTATAGTTTCGATTTCATTACTAAAGTTTGATGGGACATTATAAACCCCACGTTTGTTTATTTGTCTGGCAATTGTATTAAATTCAAACCTAGGAATTTTTTTTCTATTTGTTCCCATTAAGTGTGCCAAGAAGTCTGGCCTTGCGGACAAAAGTATGAGACTTTTGTAGCGGGCCATACTGTCTTTCAAAGCTAATCTGAACACCTACAAATTCGATTGTCTCTATTACCACTCAGGGTTGCAAGTTTATCCTTTTAGACAGAGTTGTACTATTGTACCATGGTGCAGTACTTTTCTTTTTGACTTGATGGGTGCTACAGTATTTAGCGTACTGGTGAAGATTTTGGGGGCAGTTGTGGCTTACTGGTTAGTAAGTCCACTGCTCCAGGTGTGTGTGTGTTCACTCCTTACCAGTGATGGGTTAAATACTCAAATAAGTCCATATTTCTAGTCATTTCATCTAGATCAATAGTGTTTATGGGTGTGCTGAGGCATATTCTGCCTACTAACCAAGCAAACATACACCAATTACTGTTTACTGCATATCACCTCTCGAGAGCAGTTATGTAAATAAAATGAAATCACTTGGTTGCATTTGTGTTCCAAATGTAAATCTTCCAGGCCTTTTTGAATATGACTTAGACAATTTTCCATATTATTGCTACAAACAAAGCAATTTAATCATATTCTTAAAGTTTGTCATTTACAAAAAAATTAAAACACTATGAAATTACAGACTGCCTTTCCACTCCAAGATAGATAGGACAAGCTCATTCCCAAAAAAGACTTAATTATCATACAGACATGTTGGTTAGCCATATGTGCATAACACCTGAACTAAAAGTGATTCAGTTAAAAGGAACCAATTCAAGAGACACTTTGATCAAAGCTGATTCTTGAAGGGATGCGTGACTACAATTTACATTTAGAAAGATGACGGTGATATCACAAATGGTAGGGTGATACTGAGAACAATAGGTGATGTGGGAACTGCCACCACAACCTTCAATTTACATTTAAAGGGAAACCCTAATTTACATTACAGTATGAAAGGTTCATGTTTGTTGTTCCATGTTCATTCTGACCCCGCTGAACCCTGAGTGCTTCGTGTACTTTAATAAACTACTACTTTGTTGACAGCTCCAACGTCCTCATAATTTTTTCTTTTCTAACACTTTCATTTTCCAAATAAACCAAAGGCTCTGAGGGTTTTTAAATGAGATCACCTGGGTCAAGTGTTGTTGTTTCTATCTCTGTAGTTTTGCCTTGAGTTTAAGCATTATAAATTGTAAGAACAATGATTTGCCCTGGAACACCTTTCAAAAAGTTGTGCCTCAGTCTAAATGATGCTTTACACCTGCAATGCTTAAAGATTTCTCCATGTCTTAGCCTTCAAATGTTAAATTTCTCCTAATTAAAAAGGTTTGCATAACTCTTGGCAGAACTCTTAATGAACAGCCTGGTGTGTTGATTATTATTAAGGTTATTGCTCATAGCAGCTGTCATGACCCAGAAAAATTTAAAAATATAAAAGGACTAGTTTTGAAGATGCCCCCCTCTCTTTCTCAAAAAGATGGCATGTTTGAGCTCCTGCTATCTGGACTAAAAACATTTTTATTAATGCTGGAATATTTAAAATATTTTGGATACTGGATACTTCCATCTAGATTTTCACATCTACAGACTTAATCACCACTTTGATTTAAATTAGTTATATGAAAGTTAATTTATTGGAATAAACAGCAGTTAAAGAGAAAATCAACAAAAGGAATCACATGGGAAGACCAAATAACCAAATCTTAGATTTTATTGCTGAAAGAACACACATTACTGATTACACATACTAAATAATATCATTTAACTTTATCTGAACTGCATAATTGGAAATTTGAAACTTTCTGGACAACCCACAACATAGACTACATAGACAACAAGGGGCAAGCACACAGTTCCACATAGGTGCATGTGTGCAGACTTGCAGTGTAATGAATGATATCATTGAGAAGTTCTTAAGTGTTCTACAATCTTGGACACCTAAGGAAAACATTTATATAATTTGTTTATATGTGGATATGTACACATTTTAAATTAAAGAACAACAACAACAACAACAACTCCCAACAATCTTCTCTGGAAGTGTGAATTAGCAAATGTAAATGCAACTAGGCTAAACAGCCCATTAAGAGGATGACAGTCTGAGAACGGTCAATCCAATTACAAATAGTCGTTTATATTGATGTTTGAATAGTCTCACACGTACGCGCACGCACGCACAGTTTATTCAACACAAGAGTGCCTCACAACTGGAAATGGAAATCACTGAATTTAAAGAAAGTAAGCTCCAAAAATCAGACTTCCCTTTAGTTAAGTGAAGAAATAAGGGTAAGCACAGTCTTCAAGAATGCACCCTATGCTCAGAAACTACAACCACCAAAAACGGCTGTTCTAATAGACTAAAATTGCATATTCTTACACATCAAAAACTCTTTCCTAAAAATGCGGTTGGTAAATTTTGGTGCCCCCACAAACCAAATGCATTCCAACTCCTCTGCCAATCCACTTTGCACAACCCACAAAACATCATCCACACAGAAACCGAAGAGAAAAAGCCACTGACAGTGATGTAAGAGTGGCTAAGAATGCTTGCAGGGAATTCCCACAGACCAACATCACCATCACCACTTTACAGAATGGACTACCCATCTAGACTGATTAACAGAATCAACCAGGAAATCACCCCTGCATGTTCCAGCCTCACAGCAATTAATGTTGCACACCATCCAAACTTAAGTCAAAGTATTTATATGATCGTGTGCACCTAAGCCAAGAAAGCGTAAGAATCTTAGATAAAAACAAAATACTCAGCTCTTGGCAGAAACGTATAATCACTGCATCACTGCACAAGATGAACAGCCGTCATAATAACCAACATCCAACTTCAAGAAGATGCCCACAACCAAAAAACACTTCAGAACATCAGAACAGAACAAGCAACACGACCACAACTCTATGAAGCCCAACCAAGTACTTCTTAACTGAACTCCAGCCAACCTACTGGATCCTTCTATCCATCAACTGGAAGCTCCTGAAAGAACAGCACAGCCCATCTTACTATCACAGCAATCCACGTATGCCGAGATAGTAAAGGGCAAGCAACACAACAGCCCCTCAGACATTACAGAGGTGAAGCATCTTGAACTTCTAACTGAGAAAGAACAAAAGAGACACACCAACAGAGACCATAAGAACACAGATGAGGTGTCTCTCTACCCTCCAAATGTACCAAAGAGCAAACCCACCCTGCCCTCAGAATACTATCTGACCCCAGCTTTGGCATACCCTCACACATCATACACACTGGCATCAATGACCTCAGAACTGAACAAGAGAGAGTTGGGCAATTGATCTGCCCCAACACAAAGATTATCATCTCCACTCTTCTACCCTGCAGAGACATTCACCCAGACACCATGCAGAGTGTCAATGCTGACACACAGAAGATGTGAACCCCTGCCCAGTGTGTGCCTAGCTTATTGCACCACCATCATAATTAGAGACCTTTATGACCATGTGCATATAAAGGACAAGTCAATACCTTTGCAAAAACACTAAAAGACAAGGCATGGAGCAGACAGACCACCTAAACGCCTTTCAAAACAAAAACAGGCACTCAGCGGAAATCCATGTTTCATCGCAGTGAACACCCATTCCCAATTAGACAATACCAGGGACCTCCATCACACACTAAAGCTTACCTAAAAGCTCACCCACTCTCTGCTGACAACACACATAACTCAGAGCCATTTCCACACCCCAGAAGCTATGCCTAGGCCTTCAAAGGACAGACAGAGACCCTGGAGATGGGGGAGATCAGACAGTTGCTGAACTACATTAGTGCCCAGCTGACAGCATGACAGTCCATACATCCTACAAACAGGAATGTAAAATGCCACACAATATTAATAAAAAGACAAAAAATCTGGTACAACTCTAAATTCCATAACCACATCAAAACATGGCAAATTCATATCTGGCTTAAAATCCATCAGGAAATCCTGCTGTCACAAAAAGACGCATTCTTTTGTGCCATATACATCCCACTAGTCACCTTACTACAGTGAAGACATTTAACAAGACAGAAAAAAAGCATCTGATGGGGTACTAAATGAAATAAAACATATCAGCAGTAAAGGTCAATCAGCCATTCTAAAATTGTTCAGTGTGGATTTGAGTGTAGGTCACACTTCCCTGACACCTGGAATCAAGGCTTGACAACACCTCTCTTTAAAAATGGAGATAAATATGACCCTAATAACTACAGAGGCCTTTTGTGTGAGCAGGAACCTGAGAAAGTTATTCTGTAGCCTAAGACTCTTGGACTTCATCATGACACAATGTCCTAAGCAGAAGTCAAATCGTATTTTTACCAAATTACCGCTAAAGGGAGTGGTATCCTTAGCTCCACCCTGTGGCAATCATATCCTTTTTACATATAACTAATCAGCATTTATCTTCCAATAAGGTATCAATTTAAAAAGGATTAAGATCCAATCAGTATTTAACCTGGTGCAATTCTATTATAGTTAGAAATGTAAACTTAAGAGTGTTACTAGAATTACTGGAAGAGTTCCTTAGTTCCAGAAATTCTTAGGAACATATGTCTTTTACTATTTCTTACTGACATACCACCTCAGAAAAGGCAGGTGTCCCTGCTGGTATGAAACATGCTGGGGGCCTAGTGAATCAATCAAACTGGAATGAAAGCATGTATTGTAAGCCACAGCTTTTGAGTCACTATTGGCAGAGTAATTAAACTTCCGAGGATATGAAAGAAACCTTCAGGAACTGCAGGTGCGTGTGCTTGGTTACGGATGGATCAGGAGAAGCGTGAAGCAGCACATATAGGTGGTGACCTATGACTTGTTTCAGCTGTTTCTGGACTTGCTGCTGTCATATGTGACGATCTATGGAACATGAAAAAAATGGTGTCCTAAAAGTGCTGATATAGAAATGTTTTTGTAGTAATCTCCATAGTAGGACTTAGGTCCCAGACTATATCCTAACCAATCAGAATTGAATATTTGTGTAAGCTATGACGTAGATTAGTTGACTCTCTTAGCATAAATACTACTGATTTTAATGTAACGGCAGGTTGGCCTTTGAATTCCTCCTGAGTGATGAAGCTGACATCTGCTGGCAAAACTACAATTGATTTTTCTCCAGTAAATTCTCTTCTAAATTGACCATCTCTGCTTCCTTGTCTTCAATCATCATACCTGGTCTATTGGTCTTAACTGTAAATCCCCTAGACCGCATATCTGATGACATCTAACATGCTACATACTCTAATTGAGAAACATTAATTCAAGATAAAGGCAGTATATATGCATGCTTTATTGAAGCGTTTCATTCAATTTGGCACCAAAGATTGTTTTACAAACTTATTGAAAGTGGCATAGAAGGTAAAACCTATGACCTTATCAATGTACACAGAAAGTAAATGCAGTGTAAAAATATATAAAAACTTTTTCCCAGGAGCGTGTAGCAAGACAGGGATGCTGCTTAAGCCCAACATTGTTTAACATTTACATCAATGAACTGGCAAAAAGTCTGAGGTGATCTGCAGCCCCTGGACTCGCCTACATGACTTAGAAATCAAATGTCTGCTCTACGCACATGACCTGGTTCTGCTGACTCCCATTTAACATGGCTTACAGCAGAACCTGGACCTGCTAGAACAATACTGTCAGACCTGGGCCCTGACAGTCAACATCAATAAAACCAAAATTATGACCCCAGAGCATGTTTACACTAGGCACTAACCACATAACATCACACACAGGTTTGAAAATCACATCCACTGGAAACTTTATCACTGCAGTGAATGAACTGAGACAAAGCCCGCAGGGCCTTCTATGCCATAAAGTGGTCTATAGAGATCCCAATTAGAATTTGGCAGAAAATATTTGAATCAGCAATTAAGCCGATTACAATCTATGACAGTAAGGTGTGGGGTCCACTTACAAATCCACACATCAAATAAATGCATACAGGGCAGAAGTAGGCAAATAGCCACTAATTTTAAAGCTACAAAAAGGGCAATCAAATTCTCAAAACATCTAACACTCAGTGAGACCCAGTCATACCATTAAAAAGCCCTGCAATACCAAGAATTCAGCAAAGAAACCAATCCTCTCTCAACTGGTCCAGAGCTTCAGTCCTGATGTTCCATAATCTACTGACCTTCATCACACTGATGCTCTGAACCAGAACAACACCAAACTAATTACATTCAAACAAATAACACCACAAATTAAACACAATTACACCACTTCGAGACACTCAAACACAACAACAAAGTAAAATGCAATGCTATTTGGCCCTTAAAAGGAATACACCATGGCAGAAAGTGTGTACACAGTGACAGACAAAAAACTGAGTCACCTTGTCCAGGTGTCTCAGACAAGCAGACACAGGACAACATGATCAAAACAAAATCGCGACTGCACCTTCTAACAGGTAACAAAAAAGATATTCAGACAATGTTCTACCAAAAAATAAACAACATACACCAGACATTTGAAATACTATCAAACAAATGAAAAACTGACATTCCTGTTAGGAGACACAATGTGTGTTAGCACATTGTGTCTGCCTGCCACAATATCAGAGACTGATGATCTTCCCTGACTCTGTTTCCCTCAGTTGTAACCAAATTATATAACTTTTTACTACTTTATTTAAATTTATAAAATGTATCTTTATAATTGCATTGTATTATCTTTTTCACTTTAACTTTTTGAATATACTTCGTACATATAACATTGCACACATTATTGTACGCAGCCTAACTGCCATTGCTTTGGCAATACAGACAAATTTCTTTCGTCATGCCAGTAAAGCACACTTAAATTAAGAGAGAGAAAAAACCTATCAACATTGAAGTCATGCAGTGAAATAATTTTGAATCCATAAAACATCACTTGGGAAAGTTTGCCTCTGATATGATCAGACACATACATGTGGGAAATTAGAAGATCTAACTACACCTAAAAGACTCCTCCTTAACACTGATCATTAACATCATTTGCTAACTGCAATTTTATGAAGTTGTTCTAAAAGCTTGGTTACAAAAAGTACAAAATGAAAGTTAAAGTTTACAGCCCGGCAAGTGAGTGAAAGAGAGGGATGAGGAAGACATCTTACTGAAAGAACATATGCAGGCATAAACAGATTGTTTGTCTGTAACTGTGTCAGAAGTCCACACCTCTACGTCCTCTATATGTTTGTTTCATGTCAGACCAGAGTCCAACATAATCCTATTTTTGGAACATGAATTCAGTTAGAGTTCAACTACCCTCAACTCCCTCTCTGTTGCCCTTGTGTGTAGTGTATGTCTGTAGTAAATGCCAATATAGAAACCTCCAATAGTAGAGTATGGAGAAGTAACAGCAGGGAAAAAGCAGAGCACACAAGATCAATGAAATGCACATCAATGAAAGATCAAACTAACCAAAAGGCTGCTGAACTTGGCTGGCTTTTTGTCCGGTAGATCTGATACAAGCATATATATACACACAGTATAGGACTGCCATTATGAACCAACTGCAAGCATGAACCAGTATGGCAAACAAAGAAGAATAACTAAAATGAACAGATTAGGATGAAAAAGTCTGGGCAAGAACATGTGAAATTTGTCCTTTGGTGTGGTGTGACAGGGGTTAGAAATCTGTAAGATTGCTGGTTCATACCTTGTACCTGCTTTGTACATTGTAATTATTACTTGTGCCCTTAAATAATGCATCTCTTTGTTGAATGCTAAAACACTATTTAAAGCGGAGACATACTCTATAGAAGTACATGAATTCAAATGTCCGTAGCCTATTTTTTTTTTAAGTTGTGAAATTAGAATGTGATTAAAAATGTTTGTTGAATTCCTGGGTTGCTATAAGGGGTAGTGCAACGCGTTTTCTCTAGCAGGGTGTCCACAAATTATTTGATTTCAAACTAGCTATTGTAAAAGAAACAAACAGTTGCAATCAGAGCTAAAGTTCTAAAGCAAAATTCATTGTCCCTTTTGCATTATAATGCATATACTTGACATTTTAATTGTATGTTATGTACTCTGTACATAATTATTTTGATGATTTTGTCATGTGCACAACACCACACAGTGTAGTCCTGTCTTAAAACCAACACTATCTGCAATATGTAACAAGAGGTTCTCTTGTCCCTTTTTCCAAGGATCCTTGGTCTAAAACAGATTAAAGACCCCCATTTTGCAGGTTCTCTTCTCATTCAGGTCAACTGTTATATAGAGCAACAGTTTAAAATAAATCCTATTGGGAAGGTAGCTACAGTAGCTATCTGAATTATAACCAGTAATAATCTTGTTTATTACTGGTTATGTGCACAAACATTTAGGATAACTGTTTTTGCCACTGTAATGCTGATGCATTATGTTGCAACACATTGGCAACATCAGAGTAAATTGCAAAACATTTCAGCACCACGGACAGCTCCTACTGCAGGTTTCATCTTAATTGTACACATTTTAATGTGCCTCATTACAATGCTTATCCATATATGGTTATATTGGCAGGTATCTGGCATTTAGATAAAAAACATGGGTACAAATTTCCTCCCGTTTCATCTCTGGCCAATAATGATTTTATTGGAATGCTGGTAAAATGTGTAATATTGGTATACTATCAATACTACAGAAGACAAGTTACATAGAAATGCACACAAGGGTGATATTTTACTTGAAGCATGAAAAATGTTCCGTTTATGACACGACATATCTTAAAAAAAAATTGGCAGCAATTGTTCATGAATTGTTCAGTCAATTTTTTCAAAAAAAATTGTTCATGCTTTCTTTTCATTTATCCTATGTCAGGAATCTTTAATTGGCAGCATGTTTATGCTTTATATTGGCTCCTAATACAGATTGTTTCTCTCACTCACCTTTTCAATTCAACTCTGATACCTTACTTTTCTATACATTTCCCCATTTGTCTTTCTCTCTTTCATCACATTTGGGTGTGCTAAACTGAAGGTCACATAGCACATTTTATGATTAAATGACAGTCACTGCTCCATTTACATGTGTAATGTATCAGAAATCTCACTCGTCAGTTCAAAGCTACAGACCGATGACAGGATGCTGAAGGGACAGGAATGGGGGATTTCAGACAAAAGGGAGACACATTCCCAGCCAAGCTTTCTGTTTCTATTCTGAGATAACAGGGGAACACAGGTGGCAAGATATGACTTGCGGTCAGGGCCAGTTACATCTCTTTTTGGACTCGACCCTGCTGGCCCATTTTTCCACTCAGAAATCATTGTTCTGCTATCAGACATCATTCACTTTTTGAGACACATACTTGTAGATAAACATCTAAAATTAATAACAGAGAGTGTTCACAGCTTGGCTATATTTATAATTACTAACAAAATTCTCGTGTGTTTTGGCTAATTTAATATAAAAACAATCCTCAGCGTTTAAAAGAGGGTAAATCTACAATATTAGTTATACATGCCTTTTGGTCTGTGATTCTAAGAAAGACATAATTGTAAAGCGAGACATTTCCCCCTAATTTTAACTGCTGTTCACACCATAATTTTCTTTGTTCAGACTAAAATGGACAGTTGCAAAAGCTTACGACATCTTTAATTTGTCTTATTCTCTATAAAAAAGTTCAATCAATTCTCTTTATGATGTTCGGCGACGTGCCAATTTAAAAACTAACGTTGCTGTTCTTGGGAAGGTAAATACATTTAGAACAAGCAAATTTGCATGTATTTGAACTCATTTATACACTGAATCTGATCAATGTTATCCACCTTTTCAGTGGCACAAGGTACCATGACTTCAAATATAGAACATTATTCAAATCATTGCAAAGAAAGGTTTTATTATATTCCAGACCAACAGTATGACTGTGAAGCCACATGTAATTAATCCTTGTTCACATTAAAGTCCAGAACATACCTGCCTGCTCATTCAGATTTGCTATATTTATGTCTATCTGCCAGTGCAAACTGTACTGTACAAAATCTCATAAGCTGACAACATCATGGGGAGTAATCGTTTTTAGTCCAACCCGACATTAACTGACCCCTGATGCATGTTGAGTCGTTCACAGGTATATATGTATTTTAGTCGTATATATATATTTTTCAAATGTTTTGAAATACTTGAGCTTGTCTGATCTTGTATTTGCCTCTGGGTTCAGAAAATTAATAATCATGGGTATATAATGTATTATGGGTATATAATGCATATAATGGTGTAACGAGGATCCATGTGCAGCAGTTTTAGCGTTAACACAGCAGACAGGTATAACAGGGATGAGGCAAATCTGTGTCGATGAACAGGCAGGCAGCAAACAATCACGAAGGTATAAACAATCCAAGACAGTAGCGGGTAATCCGAAATACAAGGGGAACCCGCTCAGAGATGTTAACTGGGGCAAAACAAGGCTTCGCAAACAGTGTTTGTTAACCAGAGGTTTATATTCGTGGAATAAATGGGTTCAGGTGCACCAGGAACTAATCAGCCCCAGGAATGTGGCCCTATGGGAAATGTAGTCCAAATGAAGCTAGTACTCAGGAGACGGCTCCCTCTGGTGGTTCGGGGGTAGCGGAACGGGAGCTTCCACCGTAACAAATGGCTGCTACCCTTCTACAAGAGAACAACTATAGAGCACTTTGCATTCATTGATCAAGCTTTTATCTTTGGCTGTTCAGGATCAAGAACTGCAAATGCAAATGATAAAGTATGACCTCGTTTGCAGTACAGACAGCAGCATTTAACGTTTCATTTTCAATATACAAAAAAAGGACATTCTACAGAGACTGCCCTGCTGTCTGTTGTTGAAAACCTATGGCAGACAAGAGCCAACTACATGTTGTCTGTCCTAATTCTTCTTGACCTTTATTGCTTTTGGCACACCACCAGATCCTGCTGTCCACCCGTCCCGACCTGGGGATCACTGCACTTGCGCATCTCACAGGCAAATTCTTAAAAGGTATCCTGGAGAGAAATCCATGTTACATCAGCTGACCACTTGGGTTTCTCACAGATTGGTTGTTGGTCTTCTCTTCTCAAGATACACATCTTCCCTGGGTTGAATCATTAGGGAACAATTTCTCATACTGTTGATACACAGATGACAAAACATTACCTGTCATTCCAGCCCAATAACCTCACCCTCTCAGTTCTGATCTCTGCTTGCCTATTGGACATCTCATTCTGAATGAAGGAACGACATCTTTAGCTCAACCTTCCTAATACTGAACTCAACCAATCCATCATTAAAACAATTTCATGATTGAACTTGGATCATCAACTCTAACACCCACTCAGTCTGCTAGGAACCTCGGGTGGTGTTTGATCAGCTGAAATTGACCAGCCACGCATTGCAACAACCTCTTCAAATATACATATTCTCCTGCCATCTACGTTCTGTAAATGAGTGAAGTCTGATTGTTCCATCATAATGAAGAACCAGATCCCTCTCACTCCCAGATCACATTCTCCTATTCTGTTCCACTCAAGGCGAATGAGCTGCCAGCCTCCACCTGATCTGTAAATCAGATCAGGTGTAGACTTGGCTTGTTGACTCCTATGGCAAAATGGAAAATGCTCTTCATTTTTAAGTCCCTTTTGGATAAAAGCGTCTGCTAAACAAATAAAATATAAATATGCTGTACACAAAGCTTAAGACAGTAGGAGCCATATCCAGAAACTGGACCACTAAAAACAAAATCACCTAGACCAGTGGTTCAACCTTTTTGACTTTGACCAAGGCCCCCCATTGTCCAAGAAAATATCCAAAGTGCTAACAAGTGTTAAACAACATTACATGCTTATCCAGTATAATGTAAAGCATATTTTGTAAACACGAAAGGCATGCTGCCATTGAGGGAAATATTATTCATAATAAAGCATTATTATATGCAGTAGTTTAAAAAACTGCTATAATTAAACCTCACCAAACTTTCATTCTCTTATGTGGACTCACTCACCGTTTAAACAGTATAAAGGCTTAGATATCAGGTGGAAAAGTCAGGTCTCCAAACCTTTTTCTTTCTTAAAATCAATCATATGCGACCTACATTGACACCTAGGCTAACTCACAAGGTGATCAGCTCACTAAGAAAACTCTCTGTACTTGCCACTGGTGGTTATTAAAACAGAGTCTCACACTCTCTCTTTACTGTAACCCAATCCCTAGGTTTGGGGACCAGCGAGTGTGCAGTTTTGAAGGATAAACACCCACTGCATAACACATCATTCTCCTTAACACCCACATCACCTTCCCTATCGCTCCCACCCACGTTCTACCACATTCTGTCCTGTTTCTGGTTGCTCTTTTCATTTCCCCCAAATGCTCTCAAAAGTCACCAGACCTTCTCTGTTCTTTTCCTTCTTTTTCCTCTCTATTTAATAATATTAGTCTCAATCTTTATTTAACAATCTTTATTTAAAGGGGAAAACACCACAGAATACTACTTGAATGCCACAAGCTTTTATCCTTGGCTGTTCAGAATCAAGAACTGCAAATGCAAATGATAAAGTATGACCTTGTTTTCAGTACAGACAGCAGCATTTAACGTTTAATTTTCAATATACAAAAAAGGACAGAGACTGCCCTGCTGTCTGTTGTTGAAAACCTATGGCAGACAAGAGCTTGAAATTCCATAACATCTTATAGAATTGCAGAGGATTATGGGATTTTAAGGGGCTTGGCTGCTTAGCAACATGAGCCAAATTAATTATGACTCTGCTGTGATGAAAAGCCACACATTACACTTAACTAGGCATGACCCAAAGTGTCAAATGATTAAAGTTCTCTTTAATGTTAAAATCAGAGTTTCAGACCTATCCAGTCATGCTTCATCAACACCTGTCACTACACTGTCAATTTTGGTTTCTGCACTGTCAATCTTGGAAACTTTGTTTCATAGAGTAGGGCTGTCTACGTGTTCCTAGTTTAATGATCTTCAGCTGTGTGTTGTGCTATGAATACAAGGAAGGGTGCAAACAGATTTTACATTAGGTTTAGCACAGTGTTTTCTGAGGAAGGAATTCTGAGATACAGGAAATTCAAGTAAAAACTCTTGTGGAAGGACAAAGGCATTACAATATCTAAATCTTCAGCAGCTAAAGCATATGCACTACTCCATACACTATTTATTAAAAAGGCATATTTTAGATGCACAGACAAGAGCATGATCATTTATTATAGATGGGTAATAGTCAAAACATGGAGTGGAAACCTTGAACAACAAGGTTTCCATCAAAAATACATTAAATCCCACATGATGATTGTGAAGTAAATTTTAAAAATCAGTTAAGTTAGTTAAATGTTTTTTGCAAAAAAGCCTGAGCTTCTTAAGAATGCATAACGACTAAGCCCAGCAAACCATTATAAATATTTTTCTAGAACAGGAATAAGCTCATGTAAGCCACATGTGCGCCCGATTGTTGTGGCAGTGCTCTATACTCCTATTTCATGCCTGATGACTTTGTGGATATAGTGTTTACACAAACTATATCCATCCGTGACTGCAGAAAATGAAAAAGTCAACATAGCTATAGAATAAGTGATCAGTACAAGTCCATACTTGGCTACAGGTCAGTGGGTGGAAGGTGAGAGATGATACTGCGAGACATAGGACCTGTCATTCAATCCCTGCAAGTGTGAACAGTCCATTGTCATGAATTGACATACATGGAATCGTTTCTGTATCTTCACCAACCCCCAGAGTTCAATATTTGTGTGGTTGCAAGAACAGAATTTTGTTTATGTAAAAAAAAAAAAAAAAAACATTTTCTGACACATTAAAACATGGTGACATTTTCACTGGCCTCATCACAAAGGAACATAAACTGGCCCAACAAGCAGAAAAATCTTTGTTTGCATATGCAATAGAAATGAAAAAACTAAGGAAAAAAAATGTAACAGGATTAAAAATAAGGTCTTTAAGGTTAACCTCATCTTTGTGTGGGAAAATCTAACCATGACCAATTGGAGGAAGACTCTACACAGTCAACCTGTAGAAGGCTGCCAGCCCAGACAACATTCCTGGCAGGGTGCTCAGAGGATGTTTAGACCAGTAGGCAGATGTTTTAACGGACATCTTTAACACCTCCCTGAGCAGCACCTTATTCCAACGTGCTTCAAGGCCACCACCATCATTCCCATGCCAAAGTCGTCTCCAGTGTCCTGCCTCAACGACTAGTGTCCTGTTGTACTTACACCTATCATCATGAAGTGCTTCGAGAGACTCATCATGAGGTACATCAAGACCCTGCTGCCCCCCTCACTGGACCCCCTGCAATTCTCTTAATGCTCCAACCTCTCAACAGATGATACCATCACTACCACCCTCCATCTGGCCCTTACCCATCTGGACAATAAAGACACGTTTGAATGCTGTTCATAGACTTCAGTTCAGCGTTCAACACAATCATTCCTCAGCACCTGATTGGAAATCTGAACCTGCTGGGCCTTAACATCTCCCTCTGCATCCCTCTGTCTTGGACTTCCTGGGAGCCACAGTCTGAAGGAACAAACCTAACACCAAACTGAGATGGGACTTTCAGGAGTGAGAGGAAGAAGGACCGGAAGCAAGTAAGTAAATCAAGTGAGAAGAATGACAGGGGTTATCAAAAGAGGGAGTAGAGAGAGAGGAGGAGAGAACGGTGAGGGCCAATAACCTGTCTCTGAACAAGAGAAAAGAGAGTTTGAAGAGAGAAGAATGTAATATGAAAAGGGGTTTGGAGATCAACTAGAGACCAAGTTTGGTGTTAATGGAGAGAACCTCAACTGGTAGTCAAACCAGTTAATAATTAGCCCAGAGGTGTATTTGAGAAGATGAGGAAAGCACATCTCCACCCCATTACTCACCATGTTCTACAAGGGACTATTGAGAGCATCCGTGCAGCTGCATCCTGCTGATTTGAAATTGAATTGGAGCAAGACACGTATAGTGAGGACAGCTGAGAAGATCATCAGTGTCTCTTCCCTCCATCACAGAATTTACACCTCAAAATCATATGACCCCCCTCACACATTCTTTACCCTCCTGCATGCTGTGATAAAATGGTACCAAAGCATTCGGGCCTTCATGACCAGACTATGCAATAGTTCCTTCCCCCGTACTATCAGACTCCTCAATACATAGAACTGAAGCTGAAGGAACACACACACCCATACACACAACTGTTTATCTTCCACCCTGAAAGTTTTTGCATGTTAAATACTTTTGGCTGCTAAATGCTTATACTGCACAGTCGTTTGTTTCCACTTATGTTAACACACATCTTTATTTCACCAGGATCACTCTGGAACAGAACTGTGTGCTGGTCGGCGCTGCACTGGGACATACTGTCCATTGTCTGCCCCAGAAGTCTGAACAGGTTTTGCACTTGTGCAATTTATGTATAAATTATGTAGCCTTGCAGTTCTGTGTTTATGTAGCACCTTGATCTTTCTTGACCTGGAGAAATGTTTCGTTTCACTATGTCCGTGGCTAAAATGACAAACTCCACTTGACTTGACTGTTTATTCAGTATGAGGAGATTGACCATTCATACCTGTAGTGTCTGGCATGGCCTAATATTTGGATCATGTAATATTTTATGGATCATAAAATACCCCTTTTTACTTACTTACTTACCTATTGCTCGGGTATTGAAGTGACAGTTCTGTCCATGGTGGTATCTGGTGAGTGGCTCTGTCTGTTCTGACAAGTCAGGGGAGTTGGTCCTGCTACTGGTACCCACCTGGAAGACCTCAATTCACACCCAGGCCTACTAAGTCAGGTTCAGTCCCATTCAGTTGCTAGAGGCACCAAAAAGAAAGAAACACTGTCTCCCGAACTGTTTGGCCTGTCCCTGCTACTTTTTTTTTACTAGCTGTACACATCAGTTAGATGCACCACACATAGCCCATATATTTAGCTCACTAAATCTGTACAGACTTGCACTGGCTCTTGGTGCTTTTCTCTCTCCACCTGTGTGCCACTATGTCCAGATCATCCAGCCCTGCCACCCACCGGATCAGCTAGAGGCCTGGCTGCACTCCTGCCTGGGATCACCAGTGACATACTTCAACAGCTGGAACTGGGAGACGGATCATGATGATCAGCCAGCTAGGATCATTGGTGCCCTCGCCCACAACCTCATCGTCCAGTTAAGGCCAAGCAAGGATGAGTCACCCTTAAGAAAACCTGGAGGAACTAGGAGCACACGTAGAACCGCCCAGACCAGCTGCACCTGCAAGTGACAACAGATAAAAAGGACTAGGAGCTACGGGAGAAAATGGAAAGCTTCAGGATGTCTTTGTAGAACCCTGCACAGACACTGAGCACAGAGAGCAGTTGGAGAAGCCAGAAAGGAGCTGGTAGGAAAACTCCAACAGGCAGACGCTCTTAACTGCCCAGGCAAAAACTTGAAACAATGCCTGTAAATGCCATCTGTAAGCAGCCCAAGCTAAAGCCCAACACCTAGCTTAGCAACATGACCAGTCCAAATGTAAGTGGACACAGATAAACAGATTAACCTAACATCAGACAGACAAGCCCAAATCTGAATTTCCCCTGACCAGCAGGCCCAGGACCCCAGCCAAGAGTCCCAAGCTGCAAAGGAGGGGGGACCGAGAGCCCGCTGTTCACACCTTACCAGCCAGCAATCACCAATGGGTGGGGGCAGACACACATCACCTGGCCCCATGGCCCCCGGCAAGCTGGCCACAACTTTTCACATATCCTGTGGAAGGCCACAATGCAGGTACCATGTTTGTTTATCCCTGATACCAAAAGGGCTACTCAGGAATGTCTCAACATTTTGCTTTCTCAACTCTGCTCTCTGAATCTACTGCCCATTTAGGAGGTTACAAAAAGATGAGAAAGGGCATTAACTTCTGCAATTCTGTTTGGGCTGCTTGGTTTGTGGTCTCTCAATTGGTCTTTGTCTGATATTTAGGAAATGGGCATGCCCAGTAACCATTGAGCCTTAATCAAATGACTAAGCATTCCAAATAGAGTGGCAGCTAGCTTTCCCAATGTTTAAAAGAAAATTCTAAACTTTTTTTTATTCTGTGCAGTATGATGTGGAAGTCTCTGGAAACAAGCTTCCAAACAAGAATCCAGGATCATATATGGATTATATCTATCACATATGATGTTTCATAAACATCACCTCATACAGGTCACCAACTCTTCTCCATTTTACTCCCCTTTTCTATATTTCTGTATCTCAATTGTCTACACGTCTCTGGGATGTGTAACTAAGCAAATGTGTTTACAGTTACCAGACAGTGTAAAATGCAAAACTATTATGGAATAAATATGTATCAGAGTTGAGACTCATGAATGAGTCATATCAGATGAAGACACCCAACTGAACATAAATATCCCTTTGATCACTACAATGTCTAATAGCAATAGATTGGATTAGATCAGAAGTGCAGATTAAGAACAAACCATAATCAGGCAGACCTGAGGGAACCCACATGCCACCACACAGATATTTTCCTACTTTCATGTGTTTAAGTATGTCTATAAAGAGGATATGATGGGATATGGCTTGGTAAAAATGCTGAAACAGCACTACTCAATGTCTTCTGTTTGTATATTGAACCTTAATCCAATTTATCTAGTGTACCTTCTCTTGTATTTTTACAGGACACTTACTACAGAAGGTGCAAATAAGGGTCAGAAAAATCAATTAAGATTCTTACCGTCCTGCCAATAGTCTGTTTTCATGGTTACAGTCAGATAAGCAGAGCCTGAGGGCCAACTCAGTTTGCTTTCCCAGGCTATTAGAATTCTTGAGGATGCAACATTGAACTGCCTGACATCTGTGGAGCAATCCTGAGGGTAGAGTAAATTTACAGCAAAAGTTTAGGCCTTTATAACTTGAAGACTTTCAACTTTGTAAACCTTCAAAGAATGTCAACCCTTGTTTATTCCACTTCCTTGCATTGAAATTCAAATTGCAGTTCTACATCTAGTTTGCTACTGTACCTCTTTCAATCCAATTCAAATTCAGGAATTGAATGGGATTTAAAAGGTGTCCTCAGTTCAATTCTAAATGCCGCACAACCCTAGCTTCTGCCTTTTAATACATAACACTGCATATTTTCTTAATGCATAGCCTATTCTTTTCTCTATTTATGTATTAAACAAAAGTTCACATCCATTTTTTTGGATATGCAATAAATAAAACCTTAAACTTTATCATCCCCTACTCAACCTCTTCCCTAGACTCACGCTGTATAAATATACATCTCAATACACCCTGATCTCTTACTCCAGCTGCTTCAAACAAAAAATTCAGTATTAGTAAATGCACTGCAAACAGACCACATCATACTCTGCCTCCCTCATATCTCTCATATCACACAGATTGGAGGGCAGAGTGATGCTCTAAAGTTGAGATCTGTGAGCCTCTGTCCACACACACAAATTCTCAAACCCTAAAATAACTCGGCCACATCACCAATCATACTTGGATTGGATAATTATATTATAAAAAACTATAGCCGTTCGCCTTGCTACTTCACTGACCTCAGGCTTTGTCTTCCACAAGAACATCCTATGGGCAGTGGCAAATGACTAGAACTCTGCAAAATGGCCCCCACCTGACAGTTTGTTTGCCTGTCTGGAAGCTGAATTTATATTCAGACTTTCTGCTCTCTCCCTCCTATGCTTCTTCAGCTATGGAGAAATGCTGGACTTTTGCATGCAGACCTTCTGGGAATTCCCAGGGGTCTTTATCTGTGAGCAAAAATTGTGTGGATGAATGCATGTACCTCTGGCCAGATCAGCTTTGTGAACCCTTTTACTCTTTGGCTTTAAGTAGTGCATCATGACGGAATGCATGCATGCACACACAGACACTGCCACTGCCACTACTAAATATTCTTCATGAACAACTCGCAGCATATATTTAACAATAAATAATGAATCAACTATAAAATGATTTTAAAAATGTCTTGAAGTGCCCCTGAAGCTTATAGTATTTGCTTGTATGGCAAAACAATTTTTTTTTTCACAATAGCCTCACATAACTGTAACCACACAAAATGTGCAACAGATTAAACTGCACCATGTACAGATAAAAATGACAGCAAATTTATGCCACCACTGATGCAAATGTGTTTGCTCAGTCACCTTGTGTGTAAATGGATTCCACCAAATGTCTGTTAATTTTAATGTGATAAATGTCACACTGCCCCTCCTGGTTTGACAACATGCATTACGAAAACAACTGTTATTGTTCAGACTGAGGTCTGGATAGTACATGCACACTGCAATACTGGTGTGGTATTTCCCTGTATCTTGTGTGCAGTGTTCTCAATGCTGCTGTGCACTTTTAGATAAGAGACTAAACCTTTAAAAGGGCACAAAGCAAAGATGTTATCAGGTGTAAGAGCTGAACACACATTAAGAGAACAGCCTGTGTTTGACATTACACATAGCTCCCACCTGCCAGGAGACCCATCAAGGTATAATGTCATTTTTTAGGGTAAGTCTTTGTTTGTTATATTGAGATAGGAAATATTTTGACATTGACCTGCTGTGGTGCATGTCTGATAAGGCAAAATGATTGTCGTTATTTCACAAAACTAATTCTATTTCCTGCTGCACCCCTCATATATTTATATAAAAACTGTTGAATGTGAAGGGATGCTTTGATATTGCATAATGATTTGTGTTTATAGTTTGCAATTAAAAAAAAAAAAAAAAGCCTTTAAACAAATTCCACTCCAAAATATTAGGACAGGTTAATATTTAAGCAGCACTATGGCTAGAGTTTTAAAATCTAAAAAAAAAAGTTTGTCTAACATACCATGACTGTTACATTTTAATCTGCTTGTGAGTATTGGTGTAGCTAAACTACACTACGCTGATACCCAGACAGAGTGTGGCTGTGTCCGAAGTTAAAGCTGAATTGTGAAGATTTATTCATAAGTGTCCAATGAACAGGAACTCTAAATAAACAGACTAACATCTTAAGTAACCAGAATGTATAGTCACTGTAAGTTGTAAATGCCTACTGAATATTGCACATAATTCAGTAAGATTCTGGGAATGGAAGAGCTGATTATTATATAATACATCAAGCATGGCTCACAGGGAATGCTTGATGGGATAGAGAACATTGTTGATAAACCATATGAATGGGCTCTCTCAAAGTTTGAAAATTTTCCCAAAATGCCCAAAACAAGGAAAATTGGCTAATGCAAATTTGTTTTTGCCTCATACAAAAGTAACCCAGAAAAAATAGGAAATGGGGGCAGAAAATAAAAAGCTTCACATTTTCTGCTTCACAGAAAATGCTCCACTCTAAAAATCAGTGACAGTGCTCTGGCTATAAGAGTTTGCCAGGCTAGTAAAACTATTTGGAAACAAGAAGAAAAAAAAAACACAGAATGAAAATGTACATCTTAAAACAATGATTTGCTTTATTGTCCAATAAAACAATGCCCCATGAGCTGGATGTCAGTTATGATGAAAAAATGACATGGTTGAGACAAACACCAGAAGGAGATCTGCAGGTGCTATGTTTAATAACCAGGTCCCAGAAATGTCAGATTTCCAGAAACATGGTGGCATGGATTGGGAGGAAGATTCAATCACTTAGCAGTAACCAAGACTCGAACTGACAGTTAAATTTCCCTCGGCACCAATCCATTCCACTACAACAGTGTGGGCAAGTGAAAAGGGGAGGGAACAATGTCTTCTATAGTCAGAGGGTTTAACCCAAATGAGCTAGAAACTATAAAGAAGAATATTGGAAAATTTAAGCAGGATCCATTACATTTTGTGCCTACCTATGAGTGCAGGTGATGAATCATTTGAGCTGCAAACAGCGAAGATCGTGTCAGGACCACATACCGATGAGTAAAGGTTCAATAGACTATTTGCATTACACCAAGAGATTAACCATTTGTTTAATGAACAGAAACTACTCTTTATAAATAATTGGGCTGCTAAAGACCAGAGATGAGGCATTCAGATCAGGAGATAAAGAAACCCTAAAAACAGCAAGAGCCAGCCTGTCCTGTGGCATCAAGAATGCAAAACGGTCATATGCACAAAAAAAAATCAATAACCACTTCACAGACTCAGACTTCAGAGACTCACGGACAACACATCCCTTCACAGGCCTATGATGACAACACATCCCTTCCAGACGCACTTAACCAGTTTTATTCACGGTTTGAAATGCAGAATGACACACCTGCACAAAAACTGCCCACACCTCCCATCGACCAGGCGCTCTGTCTGTCTCCAGCCATAGTGAGGAAGACCCTGTCTAGGATTAACCCACGCAAGGCTACGGGTCCTGACAACATACCTGGCCGTGTACTGAGAGACTGTGCTGCACAGCTGACAGATGTCCTAACAGATATCTTCAACATCTCGCTGAGCCAGGCAGTCGTCCCCACGTGTCTCAAGTCCACAACCATCATACCGGTACCTAAGAAATCACCTGTGCCTGTCTGATTGACTATCGTCCCATAGCACTGACTCCAATCATGATGAAGTGCTTTGAGAGGTTAGTCATGAATCACATAAAAACCAGCCTCCCCAACACACTCGACCCGCTCCAGTTTGCATACCGTCCAAACCGCTCTACGGATGATGCAATTTCCTCCACCCGGCTCTTACCCACTTAGATCAGAAGAACACTTATGTAAGAATGCTGTTCATTGACTTCAGCACAATCCCACAACAGCCCATTAATAAATTACACCTGCTGGGCCTTAACAACTCTCTCTGTAACTGGATTCTGGACTTTTTAACTGAAAGACCCCAGTCAGTCCGTGTTGGCCACAATACCTCGAGCACTACCACACTGAGCACAGGTGCCCCACAAGGCTGTGTGCTCAGCCTGCTGCTCTTCACACTGCTGACCCACGACTGCACTGCCAAGTTCAGCTCCAACCACATCATCAAGTTCGCTGATGACAACGGTGGTAGGTCTCATCAGCAACAACGATGAAACGCACTACACAGAGGAAGTGGCACAACTAGCGGCATGGTGTGGCGCGAACAACCTGTCCCTCAATGTGGAGAAGACAAATGAGGTTGTGATGGACCTCAGGAGAAACTCCACTGACCACCCCCCACTGACCATCGACAGCTCGACTATGGAGAGAGTCAGCAGCACTAAATTCCTGGGGGTGCACATCACAGAGGATCTCACCTGGACCACCAACACCACGTCACTCTCCAAAAAGGCACAACAGCGCCTACACTTTCTCCGCCGGCTGAAAAGAGCAAGTCTCCCTCCACCAATCCTCACCATGTTCTACAGGGGAACCATTGAGAGTGCGTTGACCAGCTGCATCACTGTCTGATATGGGAACTGCAGCGCCGCAGACCGCAAGACCCTCCAGCGGACAGTGAACACAGCTGCAAAGATCATCGGTGCCCCTCTCCCCTCCATCCTGGACATTTTCCTTTCACGATGCTCCAACAAAGCCACCAGCATCGTAAAGGACCCCACCCATCCCTCACACAGTCTCTTCCAGCTCCTGCCGTCAGGAAAATGGTACCGGAGCATCAGAGCCCGCACTGCCAGACTGCTCAACAGCTTTTTCCCCCCAGGCTGTGAGAGCCCTGAACTCAAGCATGGCCCCCCTCTAAAAAACCCCATACCTCTTGAAAATATATATATATACACATTTATTTTTCTCCCTTGTGCAATTCTGAATGTGCTACACACAGGTAAGTAGGCCGCACAGACCACCTGTAGTAACACTCTCCTCTATGTGCACTAGACACTTTTTACAACCGAGGGTACATAATCCCACAAAAAAGACTCATAACATATGTTTACAAGCCCATGCTACTTGACTTGACTTAATTGTAATCTTTTCGGGGAGCAACCAAGGCTCTCTCGTCCTGACCCTGCACCCCAGGAGACTCGGAGCAGATCTTATGTCGGACATTATCTCCAGGAGTTGCTGTTCCGCTTTAAAAACATAATATGCTTGTGTAGTCAGGTCAATATAGACTGTGTCTGTTCCCTGAATGGTGAGAAAAAAAACAAAAAAAAAGACCTGTGGCAAGACCTAGACAAAATCTTGATTAAACCAGAAAACACCACGAGAGAACAAAAACACCTCGTAAAGCTTGGGCTCCTTCACATAAGATCACTAACACCAAAGGTGGTTATTAAAAACGAAAATGATCTCAGATAAGTTGATACATTTCATTTAACTGAAACTTGGCTCAAAGCCAGATGAATACATTGGACTAAATTAATCCACCCCTCTAGGCTATTCTTATAAGCATGAGCCCCATCTGGTCGGTTGTGGTGGGTGTTGCTGCTACTATTTGTAGACATAATAAAGGTCCCTCAGATCAGACAACTTAGCTTTACTTCCTTCAAATTGATGGTACTTGGTATTACTGTTCCAAATAAGTAAACAATCTACGCTCTCTTTCGTGCTGGCTACTGTGTATAGACCTCATGGGCACTACATTGATTTTCTGAAATTCAGCAACAGCATTCAGCAACTGAAATCCTCAACTTCTGTAAAGCCGGAAAGAACTTGCGCACCTTACGCAACCCGGCAACCCACCAATCCTGTCAGGGATTCCCCCACTATACGTCAGGCGAGCTACTGTTCGCCATCCAATCCGCAAAGCCGAGGAATCCCTCAACCAGGATGAGGCTCAGCCGGCAGCCCTCTAAGCATGTAAAACAAAAGGTGCGTGTGTGTGGACATATGAATCTCTGGGAGTTGACAGCCTAAGAATATTCTCCTGCCACCACATTCAGCAACAGCATTGCATCTTTCACTCTGTTTATTCCCTTTTATTCCACTTTTACTCCCCTATTACTAGGGTATGAATGCATGTATGTCATTGCTTGGTCTTTAACGAAAGCATATTTTATTTGCTGTAACTCAGTGTAAATGAAATGCTGAAATTCTGTATATTCTGTGATGTTCACGTTTATAGAAGTTAACCAAAACTCTGCAAAGAGTCTTGCTCACGTGATGACGCGGGCAGCTTGCCAATTTATGCAAGGAAACGGAGCCTAGGAAGCGGAGCTCCGCCTTGCAACAAGTTGATTGGAGGACCACGTCGTGGGATGGGCCCAAAGCAGTCTCCTTAATCTAGTGCCATCACTTCGCTGTTTGCCATGGTTTGAAACTGCTTCAACTTTGCGCTCATACACCGCATCAAACCATCTCATCATGTACAGCCCTCTAAGCAAGTAAAACAAAAGGTGTGTGTGTGTGGACATTATATGAATACAAGCAACACTGAGGACATTTTGGATTGAGGACAGGGCCAGTGTCCTCATAATTCAGACAATGCAGAAGTGCTTCTATAGGTAGGGTGAGCTAGAATTTAATTTCTATGAAAGTCCTTATAGTTCACAATTACCTGACTGTGTTAAGTGTGTGTATCGAGACTGCACCCCTGTAGGCTGGTCCCGGAACTGCATGTCCCCAGTATTCAAATTTGTGTATCGTATCACAGATTTTGATTGGCTGAGAGGCCAGAAGTCCTCAATTTCAGGCATGTCAAAACCATTTACACCAAGGACAATAACGATAGGATGAATATAAAGATACGTGTAATATCGTCCTTAATATAAATAAAATGACAGAGTACAAACCCCAATGTATACAAGTAACAGCAGAGAGAAACAATATTGTTGGAATCACTTTCAGAACGATTAAATTTGTGCCGGATTTTTTACCATTTTGTGCAGACTTTTAAAATTAAAATTAACATTGTTTGAAATAAATAACTAACAGGACACTAAAATAAAATGACACCAGGCTTTTGATGACCCCTCTTCACCCACCCGCCGCGTCACTTCACACTGTTATGATGCGCACCTGCGGACGGATCATCAGCATGGAGAAAATAAAGGTAAGACGCAACTCGAACACCGCTAAAGTCAACTTTCAGTCAATGTTAATATTAATGTTATATTGCGGTAGTTATAAAAGTTAGCATTAGCGTTTAAACAGGCCAGCTTTGGTCTCGTGTCAGTATTGATCTAGCGTTTGCTCAAATCATAAGACATTAAGTAATATTTTGTATCATAACAGTGGAGGGGAAAAAAAAAAAGCTTGTTTGTTTAGGGTGGGAAAGTAAATGGCTAATTAACAGTGCTTATGAATTTGATGCCAGATTGAGATCATATTTACTTTGCGGAAAATAGTGTTGCTGCAGGTGTCTGTACAGGTTTCACCTGTATAAATGTCATTAGACTAATATATCATATCAGTGTTTCTTTCTAGTGATAGTAACTGTTTGGTTCAGAAGGAGAAAAGCATGTTTCAGATTCAGATTGATAAGTTTAAACACAAATTTAAGGTCCAAAATATTTGTCCTGTTTTACTGGCACGCAAATGGTCCAGAATAACCCCTATTGTTATTAAAGCCCTCTACAACAAATTAAAGTATAAACCCATTGATTAGATCAGTGGTCTAAATGATGCAGAATCTTTATAAACTATTGATTCATTAAACTGTCCTCACAAATTTCCTATACAACAGCACAGATGACATTCCAATTTATGTTTAAATAACTTTATTTACTTTTTTTAATTTTATTTACTATTTTACAGGTGACTTCTGAGACATAAGAACAGTCAAATGGTTTGGTCAGCTGTGCAGGAGAGAATGGAACAGAAGGTAACTGTCTGAAGTTTTTGTAATACTCAATAGTTATTTTAACTACCATTAGCTTTGGTAAGATGCAGAATCAATACCTGAACATTACTCTTGCATTCTTCCATTGTATTGGAAACACATTGTATTACCATGTACTGTGTCCAATAGTAATGTTACATGTTTTACAGATATCAACAACGTCTGATCCTCAGCTGAAATGTTATGACAACACTCCACAGGTAATTTACTTTTAACTGAAAATTAGCATTTAATATCTTATTTCATATATGTTCTTTAAATGGCAAAAATGTATTGGAGAAGCAATTTCAGGAGAAGCATTTTATCTGTATGAGCTAGCAGTAGCTGTAGTGTACTTACTGTGTTTATTTGGTGCTGGATGTGTAGCTGTTTGCTAGAAGGAAGTTTGAACTACTCTGCACTTCCTAAGGTAAGCTCTTTTTTAATTTGCTGTTAGTGTGTAGAGTTTAACACCTCCAGACATTTTTGAGCCTTGGACCCGTTAATTGAGTAGGTGGGCTCAGCTGTGAAGCAATCAGTGAGCCACATTAGTTAACACTTAAACTGGAGCGGCAGCCCTCGTGTGTAGCCCTCCTCGTGTGTGAAGACATACGAGTGTAAAGACTTACGACTCCACCGAGCAGGGACACCAACAGGGCATTACAAGCATGCTAAGTATCCATTGCTCGATCACTTTCTTTACGCTCAACCAAGATATGCTCCCAGTATATTCCCACTGCTTCTTGCAGACGCATTATCACACACTCAAGGTGACAACGTAACCCACACCTTCTACGCTCCCTCAGTAGAACCTCTACTCAGCCACTCTCTCCATCCATTGGGTTGTGGAACTGCCAGTCAGCGGTCAACAATGCGGACTTCATCCCCGCCTTCGCCAGCCAGTCAAATCTCAGTGCTCTGGCTCTGACAGAGACATGGATCAACAAGGAAAACACTGCAACTCCATCAGCCCTCATCCAACTTCACTTTCACATGCACGCATGCAATGCAATAACTAAGTCTCTTCTCCAGCAAAAATCTACCTGGTTGTCATCTATCGCCCCCCAGGTCAACTTCGAAGAACTCAACATGCTGCTATCATCCTTTCCAGAAGATGGCACTCCAATGGCAGTTCTTGGTGACTTTAACATCCACCTACACAGACCGCAAGCAGTCAACCTCTTAGCTCTTCTGCCCTCTTTTGACCTCCTACTAATACTCCTCCCACCCACAAAGAAAGGAAGCAACTAGACCTGATCTCTCGTAACTACACCACAAATAATGTCCTTGTCACACCTCTACATGTTTGACCATTTCTTCATACAATTCACTGTTACCCTGCCTCCATGCTCACCACCCATCCCCACCCCTGTCTCTGTTCGTCGTAACCTCTGCTCACTCACCCACTCACTTTAATCAATGGTTTCCACTTCCATCCCATCAACAACCCAGTTCTCATCACTCAGCGCTGAAGCAGCAACTGATACTCTCTGCACAACTTTAACATCCTGTCTTGATGATATCTGCCCTCTAACCTCCAGGCCAACACATGCAACACCCTCAAGTCCTTGGCTGTCTGAGACCTTCCGCAGCCACCGGATCACACTCAGAGCCATGGAGAGAAAATAGAGCAAGTCAAAAGACCCCGCATCTCCCAACAAGTATCAGTCCCTCCTCTTTTCCAAAAGTGTCTCCACTACCAAAGCTGCCTACTTTTAAAATAGGATCAGCAACACCTCTAACAGCCGTCAACTATTCTCAACCTTCTCATCTCTCCTTAATCCCCCCACTACATCTGATTGCCAATGACTTTGCCAATTTTTTCACAGACATAAGTAGCCATCATCAGCAACCAATTCTTTGCACCCCACACCTAACCCCCCCTTTACCACCATGCCATCCAACGCTCTCCTCTCTCTGAAACCAAAGTCTCCAAAATTATCCTCTCCAGCCAACCTGCCACCTGCCCCCTTCACCGTCCCCTCACACCTACTACAACCAATCTCTCCACTCTTGCCTGAACTCACACACATTCTAAACATGTCAATCTCTACAGGAAACGTTCCTTTTTTTTCAAGCAGGCTCAGGTAACCCCACTGCTAAAAAAAAATCTACACTCGACCCCTCAGTGGTCAGCAACTATAGATCAGTTTCACTCCTACCATTTCTCTCAAAAGGTTTTTGAAAAGGTTGTTTAATCAGCTGTCTTCCTATCTCTCACAGTACAACCTACTTGACAGTCAACAGTCTGGTGTAGCATCTGGTCTGACCAAAGGTTACAGTTGGATCTTAAAATACAAAAAGAATAGGACTGAGTGGGGGGCTGAGATCGATTATTACCCAACAGCACCGGGGAGTCTGTACCCCCACCTACCACCAATGGTTTTATGGCCAACCAGAACACCTCTGGCCTTTTGTTCCCCTCGTACCCCTGACAGAGGAATGCCCAAAAGGGGGGAAGATAGCTCTGCTTACGAAAGTGAGAAAAAACAGGTGACTGAAGAGACTGAAGGACTTTCAATACACATCAGGAGAACTTCTCAACTCAGTCACCAAAAGAGCTATCCAAAGTGTGTGAGTGTGAGTGTGAGTGTATACACTCACGTTATGTTCTTGATTGTATGTCTCCATATTAACCTCCATCTGTTGCCTTGGCATACGCGCACGCACACACACACACACACACAAAGTCAGACAAGTATTCTACCTGTGCGCATATTCTCAAGGTAAATTGCATGTTAACGTGTAAACATGACCAGGTTCGACATGACCAATGATCCTCTCTGGATGTGCTGACTAATGCAGTATAAGGTGAATGTAAGGTATATGAATGTATCTGGCCTCATATACTTATTTTAGATTTGGCTAAAGCACACAAACTTTCCAGCAACACGAGGAACATGTAAATGAGGTCTTAAGCAGGACAAAGAAACTTTTCCCGCCTCAGTATACACCTCATTATTGGGCTATCAGCCCTCAAGGGGTGTGGTACACCCAAGGTTAAGTCCACCACACAGACCAAACTTCGCTCGCTCTCTCCCTCACCCACTCGTTTCACATCCTGTCGAGCCCTGCCTCACTCTGAGACGGCCTTTCCAGGGGTGTTTACTTCGGCTCAGTTTGTCCATCTTCGCTGACCAATCCGACGTTGGGAAGGACCCAACGAACTGCCGCTTCGAACGCATCAGGACCTGCAACATCCCTCACGCACACCCAGACTCTTGCTTCAGCACATCTGAGTTCAATGCAAGTATCCGATTTGCTGCGTTTAAGCTTTACCCCTTTTGAGGTGATTTTAACTGATGGGTTATGCAGAAGTGGTTAGCCAATTTAATCCTGCCATTCTTTACTCCTGCTCTTTTCCCACTGTTTATGGTTTTATGTATTGGTTTGTTTAGTGTATGTTTATTTGTTTAGTGTAGCCATACATGTTCCCCGTAGTGTTGAAATAAACTGAAAAACCTTTAATAGTATTCCATTTTTGTTATTCTTTAAACTAAGCTTCCTCCTCTTTGAATTCAAAGCGTTTATGGGATGTTGACAGTTTTAGTTCTCGTGACTTATCCTTGGGATGTTGACAGAGTCTTAGTTCCCGCAACTTTGGTGCTAAAACCATTTGGTGATATCAGGCTGCTGAGGTGTTATTTGGGGAAACTTCCTGCCTCCTCTGTTCTTGATCTGATCAAAGGAAGTCACCTCGGGGTACTGTGTCAACACCTCTAAGGCCCGCCTATGAATGCCTAAATGTATATAAACTAAATGTATCACTGACCTAGTCAGACTTGTTTTGATGACTGCAGCGCGAACCAGCACGTTTCTCAAAGAACTCTGCTGAAAACCCAAAACGTCTCCTGGTCTGAAGAAACTTTACAACAGATGGTGTCGTGACCTGGATAGAGTTTCTCACCTGAATCCAGACGGAATCCTCAAAGATCTGACCTTGTTTCCAGACTGAAGCTTTTTTCCAACCAAGGGTTTGTGAGTATCACTCTCAAAAGAACCTTTAAAAGACCAGTACAATTTCGGATCCTCTGCGCTGTAGGGTTGTAGGGTTTAGTTAGTTAAAATTCGATTTTAGAGATGAAAACCCTCTGTTTTCAGGCAGGGAAGAATTAGCATACAGTGCTAATAATTTGTTAGTTGTTTTGTGTTTACAAGTGTACCCTCTGTTGATCAAAGAAGTTTGTTTTGATTGTGTAGTAACAGAGAAACTCACAAAATGTTTAGGAAGAGCCCTAGACTGGTCCCCACAACTGAGAAAGGTGGTCTTGCGACTCCTTTATGGTCAGATAGTGAATTCAAATCACTGTTAGGAGAGCAAATGAACCTAATAGTCACTGAGAAAGTTAGACAAGAACTAACTAAGAAATATGAGATCCATCCAGACAAAACTTGGTCGGTAGATGAGTGTAAAAAGGTACTAGGAGCGTGTATTCGCAAGAAAAACCTAAAAGGGATTTTGCTGCCACAGAGAATTTGGTTTAGTGTTAGCTACACAGCAGTCTCAGCGTAACTCAGAGCTACAGGAACAGAACAAAGAGCTTCGTGCTAGAGTATCCGCTTTAACTAAAAAATTGAATTGCAACAAAAAGGCAGCAAAAGCTGATGGGGAAGATGTGAGTCAGTCAAGTAACATTTATCCTGACTTACAAGCTTTCTTTGAAACGGATGTAACCATCCAATCAGTAACTGATGTGCCTATAGATTCAGTGAAGGTATGTGGAGCTAGGAGATCGCAGGGAATTGAGGGAATTTAAAGTGTTCCTCCAAACTCTGTTGTCCAAGTACAAACTGTTGCCAAAGCACTAGGACCTAAAGATATAGACTGACTCTATCCCAGAGTTTACCCTCAGCACGGTCAAATTTTTCTGAATTTAGAAGAGCATTGATCAGTAAAATGCGTCTCTGACATGTTGTTAACAGAAGTAACGCAGCTGATGTCACAAATTCTAACTGAATCTGAATTCAACAGTTTTGAGTCTGCAGTTACTTCTGAACTACAACATGCTAGTAAAGGCAATTTGAGAGGAGTTTTGAAAATTCTAAAGAATATGTTGGGACCCAAAATTGACTGGTCCAGAATCACGAACTGTGTGCAGAGAAGATGAAACTGAGTGAATATACTGAAAGAATTTGCCAGTCAGCAGTAACTTACAGTGGGATAGTTGATGATCCTGAAAGTGTGTTAGATGACAAGGGACCCTTAGTCCGCTTCTGGTCAGATGGTCTTGCAGCTGAGTACAGAAAAGCTTTGCTATTCCTATATTTAACCTAGTCTAACAGAACGCTCAGAAGTAACCTAGACAGATTATCTACATGGGAAATAGATTCTGATGTTAAGGCAAAAGTGAGAGTAGCAGCAGCTACGTTTACCACAAGAAAACAAGACAATAGATGGCCTAAAAGAGAGAGAAGGCAAGTGCAATTACTGTGAAAGACCAGGTCACTGGGAGAAAGAGTGTAGGAAAAGTTCCAAGATAGTAAAAGAAATGCTATGCATAATTCTGCTCCTTCTCAGCCAGCCTACAACCCTGAAGAAATTCCGACAATGTCCACTGAAACTTTAGGAAAGCTTGCTCAGGCTCTTCTAAAAGCACAGAAAGAACAGGAAAAAAACACTCATTGTTGGGCTGTGAGTAGCTACCTTTCCCCTGTAATTCATCACAATGACAAAAGAATTTTTGTGAAAGGTAGCATACAAGAAAGAGATTGACTTTTTTCTTGATACAGGTACAGAAATTACAGTAAATCCTATAAAATTGGCTGAAGGTTTAAACATCCCGTACAAGAAAACTAAACTTTGTTTAACTGGTGTAATAGGTGAAGATTCTATTTTGTATGAAACTCCATCCATAGAGGTACAATTAGGCCCAATGACTATGACTACAAAGTTGTTGTGTGCTCCATTAAATACAGGTGCAATTCTAGGCATGGATCTACTCAGACAAGTACATCTAACTTTAGACATGTCCTCAGAATCTGCTAGCATAATTTCCTCAGCACAAATTTCTACTAATAATGTTTCTCCTGAGTATGCTTTCTTACAGAATCATCCAATTTGGGCTAAAGACAAGGATGATTGTGGATTTGACAGGTGTAGAACCAGTCAAATTGACAGGAACTCAACCTCCTGCTACCAAACAATATCCGATAAGTAAGGAAGCTATACAGGAAATAAAACCTATTATAGAAAAATTGCTAACACAAGGAGTGCTAGTTAAAACAAACAGTCCCTGTAACTCGCCTATATGGCCCATTAAGAAATCTAATGGGACATGGAGACTCACTATAGACTACAGAGTAGCCAATAAACAGACAAAATCACTCCCCTAGTGGCAGATCCATCTACCATTTGTAATGGTTTACCATTAGATTGTAATTTTTTTTTTCTGTAATTGATGTGTCTAATGGATTCTATTCTACACCCTTGCACTCTGACAGCCAACCATGGTTAGCGTTCAGTTAATTATGAACATCAGTGGACTCGTCTCCTGCAGGGAATGAACTCTCCCACATGGTACCATCAGACTGTCAGGCGTGATGTGTGACCCAGAATGTCCAGTCAAACAGTCAACTATGATTCAATATGTCAATGATATTTTGGTTTGCTCTATAAACCACGAGGTACATAAAAATGAATTGACAGCATTGTTGGACTATTTGCAGAAAAAAGGACACAAATGCAGCTTTCACAAAGCTCAAATTGCTAAAAATCAAGTCACATTTCTGGGTCAAACAATTGGTGCAGGAAATAGATCTATTACACAGGATCGAGCCGCTTCAGTCAAAGCCATACCTCCACCTACTACCATTAAAACCCTTAGATCATTTTTAGGAACAGCAGGTTACTGTAGACCTTGGATTGAAGATGTCTCGATTGCTCAGCCTTTCTATGACTTGTTGAAAGGCCAGGTTAAGGATTCCGATACTGTTTGGAAGAAATTCATCTCAAAGCTTTCAATGATTTGAAAAGAGCACTGTCATGCACCAGCATTAGGAATTGCACAATCTGACAGGCCCTTTGTGCTTTATGTACATGAACACTTAGGCTTTATGACTGCATGTCTAATGCAAGATCATGGGGGCAGTTTACGTCCCATTCACTACTATTCCGGTAAACTTGACATAGTCGCTCAAGGGATGGGCCCTTGTCTTAGAGCAGTGCAGGCAGTTCATCTAGCTCTCCAGGCTTCATCAGGAATGGTGTTAGGACAGACTGTAAATGTAAGATGCCCACATGCAGTGTCCGCACTAATGATTCAAGCAAAAGTCACTTCTGTCACCTCTTCTCGTTGGGGAAATTGGCTAACAACTCACAGCCCCGAACATTGTTTTACAGCGTGCACCAGTTACAAACCCACTCTCATGTATGATGTCTGCAATGACTGAAGTTGTGTTAGAGGATGAAGGTGAAATGACTCACGATTGTTACGCTTGCATATAAACCTATGAGTGAAATAGCAGAAACACCCATAGAAAATGCAGAATGAGTTGTTTGTTGATGGTTCAGCTCAAGTCATTGAAGGTAACAGACGTGCAGGTTATGCAGTAACTTCTACAACTGAAGTTGTAGCCTCAGGTCATCTTCCAGATCATTTTTCAGCTCAAGCTGCACTAGAGCATGAGCTAGCTTTAGGATCAGTCGCAAATATCTACACTGATTCCAGGTATGCTTTTGGAGTGGTTCATGATTTCGGTGTCATTTGGCAAAAGTAGACAGTTTTTAACTTCTGCTGGGTCCCCCATTAAGCATGCTGGATTAGTGAAAGATTTGATGTTTTCCATGAAACTTCCAAAGAAATTAACGGTGATCAAAGTGAAAGCACATCTCACAACTAATACTACGGAAGCTAAAGGTAATGGTCTTGCTGATGTAGCTGCTAAACAGGCTTGTTCTTATGCAAATGTACAGGTGTGTTCCAGTAGTACAGCACAGAAGACAGTTTTGCCCTCTGAATCAATTGTTGCTTTGTCTAGCCATGTCCATGCTTCATATAGAGGAGTGTCTTTGTACAAAGGAACCACCGTGGATTTGGTTGCTGGACCAAAGGAGGAAAGTATGTTGCTCCCGAATCACTGTTGCCATATTTGGCTCAACAAATACACAATTTGGGTCACAGTGCTCCAGCAACGATGAATCACAGGTTCTCAAATCAATGGTGTAATCCAAAATTCAGAAAGCTAGCCATTGAAACAGTCAAGAGATGCGTTACTTGTCAGAAAAATAATGATGTGCCAGCAGCAACTACAGCAGCAACACATACCCCAGCACCACCAGGACCATTTCATCACCTGCAAGTTGATTACATATCGTTGCCTCCTTGTAAGGGAAAAATTGATGTTTTGGTAGTAATAGACAAGTTCTCGAGATGGATAGAAGCTATCCAACAGGGCGTGCTACAGCTGCACATACTGCTAAATGTCTTATTACTGATTTCATTCCCAGATGGGGATTACCAGATAGCATTGATTCAGATCAAGGTACACACTTCACAGGACAGGTAGTCAAGAAAGTGACTAAAATGTTGAAGATTAAGTGGAACCTACACTGCCCCTACAGGCCACAAGCATCAGCACAGGTTGAACGAGCAAACAGAAGGAATCAGGAAGGAATACCATGGGTCAAGGCATTGCCAGCGGTACTGTGTAGTATGAGAGCGTCTCCTAACAGAACAGTAGGACTGAGCCCTCATGAGATTACAGGACACCCAATGCAGATGCCAGGCATGATTGATCTTAGAAATTCTGATGTACACATTGCCTCAGATGCTCTGATCTCTTACTGTGAAAACCTCACAAAGGCAGTACAGAGTGCCAGAGAGAGAGTTGAGTCATGCTGGCAGACTCCACCAGAAGGGGGACACACAATCATTCCAGGTCAGTGGGTCATGATAAAATCATTTAGGAACAAGCTGTTAGAGCCTAAATGGCACGGACCACATCAAGTGATGTTGATTACAGCAGCTGCAGTGTTGTGTCAGGGAAGGAAAACTTGGACTCATGTTTCACACTAAACTTGTTCCTCCACCCACAGGGATAGGATAGAACACACGGACCAGTGAGGGCCCAGGGAGGAACAGAATGCAACAGGCTTCGGGGGTTAACCCTGCGTGAACATTCCCTCATAGGCTTTCCCCATCTATTAGTCCATCCTTACCTCACTGTTCCTTAGGTGTCATAAAATTAAGATATAGGGAAAGACGGAACAACAATAGTAGACTTAGATCAAAGAGGATACAAGTCGTGTTTAAAGTTTACAACAAATGCTGCTCTTTTTGTTTTTTCCTTTCTCTTACTCTGTGCAGATACCACTTGATGGCTGTCCCGAGACCCATATGCACCAACTTTCTCACCTGCGTATGAAGCCACAATCTCTAAAAGATAACCAGACTGAAGATAACTGCTGAGCTAGCTGTCACGTAAGACAGAAAAAAAAAAACGCAGATAACCACATACGAGAACTTCAGTCATCTAGCAACATGATCAAGATTGCCATACTAGTAATCATCATGGACATCACACAAAGTGCAGACTCCAGAAACAACATTCTTAGAGCTGATGAATGTCAAGAAATGCCTTGTTTGCTGGAAAGAAAATTCAACAAGACATTCTTGACCTATCAACAAAATTACATCAGATGACTGAAGATAATTCTTTATGGTTCGGAAAACTGTTAGGTAAACCCTGGCTGTGGATCAAAGAAATAGCAATTCTGCTGTCGTGTCTTCTACTGGTGTACTATGCATCCACAGTATTAAATGTTTCATTCAACAAATGACTCATGCCCATCACAAGGAAATGACAGTTCCAACCAGCAAAGACTATTACCCGTAAGAACTTTATGGACCCTAGCTGCATGTTGTTTGTGTCAACATGCTGTTACAGACAATCAACACAGAGCAAGTGTTAGGTGCCTGTAACGATCACAAGTTACAAGAAGGAACCAGCATCATAAAGGACCCCACCCATCCCTCACAGTCTCTTCCAGCTCCTGCCGTCAGGAAAACGGTACCGGACCATCAGAGCCCGCACTGCCAGACTGCTCAACAGCTTTTTCCCCCAGGCTGTGAGAGCCCTGAACTCAAGCACGGCCCCCCTCTGAAAAACCTCATTATATATATTTTTTTTTTATATATATATATATATATATATATATATATATATATATATATATATATACACACACACACACACACACACACACACACACACACACACACACACACACACACACACACACACACACACACACACACACTTTCTTTCTCCCTTGTGCAATTCTGAGTGTGCTACACACAGGTGAGTAGGCCGCACAGACCACCTGTAGTAACACTCTCCTCTATGTGCACTAGACGCTTTTTACAACCGAGGGTACATAATCCCACAAAAAAAAAGACTCATAACATGTTTACAAGCCCATGCACTACAGATCATTTTGCACTGTTCTCCAGCCAGGAACAGTGCTTGACTTTTTTTCCTCATGTACAGTATTTGTGTGAAACATTTGTATAGTTTGTATTTTTCTAGTTTGTATAGGCAACTTTATATATAGTATATTTATAATCTAACTCTGTTAGTATGCGTTTAGATTTATACTGTTTCACGTCATTGTTGTATGTCTGTATGTAGCACCGTGGTCCTGTGAGGCACGACATTTCGTTCCACTGTATGTCCCCACATGTAGCGGAATGACAATAAAGCTCAACTTGACTTGATGTCCCCTCCCGCCAGCTACGGTCAGCTAACGTCTGCCTGTTCCCCCACAATGAGGCATCAGATCATTCTGTAAAACTCACTTATTCCGTTCCTTTGTGGTGGAATGAACTTCCAGCCTCTACCCGATCCGCTGAGACCAATCACAACCTTCAAAAAAAGACACCTGTCTAAACCCTAAAGCTCTCATATCAAAAAAAAAAAAATCCTTGTTTCTAGTTCATCTTTCTCTCTAGTAACGCTACATTTACAAGCGGATAATTGTATTTTTGCAGACTTGGCTTGTTGGCACACAAGCCAAAATGTTCAATGCTCTCATCCATTGTAAGTCGCTTTGGATAAAAGCGTCTGCTGAATAACTAAAAATGTAAGTTAATTTTCTGAGCTTTCCTGATCTTCTCTTAACATCTATTTAGTTAATTTTAAATTGAATAATCTGAATAAAATGTAAGAATTGTAAACAAGTAATATCCTCAGTAGTATCAAGCTTGAATAAATGTGAGGGCTGTAGTGGACCCTTTTCTGCTTTTAGGTGGATTAGCATGAGATTTAAGAATAAGCATTGTGTGCGCAGCAGCATTAAAACCCTAAATGGTGTAATTGTGAAGTCCTAAATGTATCATTAATTTATCTTACACAGTTTTATGTAAGCTTTCTTGTATTTGTATTCTTCTGAGCACTTCTTCTGTCTGTCCATCTCTATCAATATATCAGTGTCTCTTACACCAGTGAGTAAATGGAAAGAAATTCTGTTGGATGCTCTCCTGCTTCATCCCACTTCATCTTAGGAGTCTCTCTCTTGTCTAGGAGACAAGAATAAGAATTTAACTACTAATCTATCAGGAACTAAGCAACAATAAAGTCAGACCTTTAATTTCTCTTTTTTTTGCAATTTGATGGGAGTGGAATGTAACATCAGGATGGGCCAACAGTTAAAACAATTTATTTATTTGTCCTCCTTACCAAAACAAAGACAAAAACGTTTGTTAAACAGCAGCCCATTTTTACACAAAAGATGAATAAACTGCAAAAAGATTCAGCTAAAGACAAGGGTTGATAAGTGTGGCTGGGAGAAGAGGGAGATGAGATCCTCCCTTCTGATGAAAGGGATGATGCAAAGAGGAAACAAAAATAAATCAACAAATTGCTGCAGCAATGAGACATTTTTGGGACCACATTGCAAGGGGTAAAAACTCACTACTAAACCTGAATGCCAACAGTGCAAGAATGCGGAGCATCCTGCTTTGGCTAATCTCTCCGTCCAAAACATGGCCCCATTTTCTGGCACCGTCACAATGTACGGAATAAGTTTCAGTACATTGTTTTCCTGCTGTTAATGTTCTATTGAAGAATGTGTGCTTATACAAACTTGATTGTTCTTGGTTATTGTAACAAAGAGAGATGGTAGGATCCATTTGCAGTTGTTTATTAGAGTAGTCGAACAGGCAGGGTCAGCAAACAGGTATGGCAGGGGGTAGGCTAATCGGTAACAGTAAACAATCCAAAGGTCAGGGCAGGCAGCAAACAAATCTAAATAAATAACCATTCAGAAATGTCAGCCAAGGCAAAACAAGACTTTCAATAAGCTAATCAAAGGCTGGGGTTTATATACACAAGAGTTAATGGTAATCAGGTGAACAGGAAGTAATCAGCCCCAGGGATGTGGTCCTATGGGAAGTGTAGTCCAAAAGCAACCTAATATTCAGGCGACTGTTCCCTCTGGTGGTTTGGGAGCCTCCACCGTAACGGTTATAAAGTTTAAATTCTTCACCTCAACACGTTTTAGAGGGGCTTTTTTTTTTACACCTCATTAACACAAGTGTCTCTTGTGATGTAAGAAAGGCAATTACTGTAATGTTGCTGTAAACAAAAACTAAATTAAACACTGGGCAGGGGCAGGGCAATGTTTAAAATATAGAACTGTCCCCCAGTTGGATTTAGGGAAGTGTTACAGCACCACAAAAGGCCAATAGAATGGCAGTTTCTGGATGTTTAAACCCCATACAGTCAGCCAAGACCACCAAAGCCAAGACAGACAGCATGACTTTTTGGACTAAAACATACAGACTGAGCAATAGAGAAACAACCCTTTGAACATCACACACAATTTGCTTCCATTTGTTTTTCATTAAACAAGTTGCCAAAGCAATACATGAGTACTGGGATATAGAATTACACTAGGTGCTCAGCCCAGGTCAAAAGATGAATGAAGCATTGCCCATGTAGGCTACTGTAACTGTAGGGTTATACTAAGATGTCAATGCGCTGGTCTGTGGGTGGTGCCCCATATTAGCCAAACAGGAGTAATGGGTTATAGCATTGCCCTCTAGGAGCACTTCACAGAATTCTCTATAGGAAACTATGGTGGTTAAGGTGACAAAGGAGGTCTTAATGGAACCTATGTGCCATTAGGTTCATTAATTGATGTAATTGATAGCTGTCATAGGCACAGGTTAACATATTAACCATCTTTTACAGGTTCCATGAAAAAGCTTTGACCAGGGGCATTTTGTCAGAGGACAAGTGCCTCCTTAAACATGAGTGACAAAACTAAAATGAGAACCAGCTGTGACCATTTCATTGTCACAGTCATTTTGACCCAAAACACTGATGTAGAAAGTTATTCAGATGTTGGCTTTCAAAACACTTTGACCTGCTGTGTCATGCATTAAGCACACTTTTCTAAACAGTGAACCCTGAAGAATCTTTCAGTGCATTCTGAAAAAGACCCAGAAGTACTGAGTGAATACAAAAGGATAAAGGCAAAATAAAGATTAAAATTCATATGATAGAGGCTCATTACGATTTGCTGATTTACCCTGTCAATTTGTATAATGTCTTACCGTGTTTGAAAAATGCCACAAATCTGTTTGTAAGACAAGGGTATAGGGTAGACTGTAGGATGGTATACTTGTAGGTTATCACTCTCTCCTTTGATGGGTCCCTCTGCTGCTCCTCTACCTCTTTAGTTTGTTTAATTTGGCAGTGATGGGTCCCATTTCATAGATGAGGCTCATTAGTATCAAGCTTGTAATAGTCTTCGGCACGTGTGCACGTGCGCTTCATTTCAAGATGCCAAGTCTGTTTTTTTACTCCGAGGACTGCATCTATATCTTTTGCTGTGAAGACAACAAAAAGCGTTGCTAAGATGCAGTCCCCATACCCCTGGGTGAGCACAACCATTGCTATGACATGAATTTTGTTTGTGGCGAGATGCCCCCCATACTCTGTTCAGTCTGAACAGAATTCATTACACCCATACATTCAAAGCATCATGCCACAGGAATCAGTATACCCAGAGCTCTTACCTACGACAATGGAGGACATTCCCAACCAACAGGACCCCGCCCCCGAGTCAGATAACACTTGGCTGAACAAATTCTGCACAAGTTGGGTGACCACAGCTTAACTTATAACTTGGTACGAAGGCATTGCTGAGGCTGTAGGCTGTGGGGGTGATGACGTTACTGATGGATGCATCGGGGCTGACGGGTTTAAAATCATAAAGGCCAGTGTGCTGCTGTCACACATCGTTAATACAAAGTTTAAAGGATCTGTGCCAGGGTTGTGATTTTAATTTTTTTTTTTTTTTTTGAAGATAAGATGGCGGCGCGGTCGGACGCAGCGGCTACTCCGGGTCTAAAAGATGGTGTTTATGTCTGTTAGTCTCGTCTCTTCGTCTTCAAACAGTTTAATTTCTCCGCAAAATCATCAGATAAACGCTCGGAAACACAAATATGATCGCCAGAGCCTTGTGGAAATCGGTAGTGCGTACAAACATCAGCTTCGCCGGCGACCACCGAGAAGCTACGACGCCTCTGCCTGCTGCTGAAGCCGAACCCTGAGACCGCGGCCCCGTCCACTGATGCTACCCACACAAGCCGCCGGCGCTGTGAGAGGGGACAGAAACGTGGCAAGCGCGGGGGTGTACGAGCTAGGCTAAGGGCTAACCCCACCAGACCAGCGATCCCATCATTAACGCTCGCAAACGTTCGCTCAATGGTAAATAAACTGGACTCAATTCAACTCAGTCGGTCTACACAGCATGAGTCAAGGGATTGTTGTGTGTTTGTTTTCACTGAAACATGGCTAAACGACAACATACCGGACTCCGCCATTCAGCTGCACGGACTAACCTGCTACCGAGCGGACAGGGATTCATTACTGTCTGGTAAGACTCGCAGGGGCAGCTTGTGTGTACGTCAACAGAGAATGGTGTAATAATGCTGCAGTAGTGACTAAACACTGTTCGTCGCTGGTGGAGGTGATGTTTGTGAAGTGCAGACCGTTCTCTCTGCCGCGGGAGTTCATGGCCATTGTTATTGTCGCGGTTTACATCCCCCCGTGTGCAAACGCTAAGGACGCGCTTCGCGAGCTGTACAGCGCCATCAGCGATCAACAAACAAACAACCCTGACGGCTTTTTCATCATAGCCGGGGATTTTAACCACACAAACTTAAAGACAGTCTTGCCAAAGTTCTACCAACATGTGAACTTTAAACAAAGTCCAGTGTTATTTCCCCTTGTAGCAAACACAGAAAGACGCGTACAGGGCTGAACCCCGCCCCCATCTCGGGTACTCCGATCACATCTCTGTTATGCTAATCCCAGCATACAATCCACTGTTGAAAATCACCAAACCGGTTCAAAAACTCAGTCTGGCCGGATGATGCTACCTCAGCACTGCAGGACTACTTTCAGACTACAGACTGGAGCATGGTTAAAGAGGCAGCCACCTACAACAACAGCACCGACCTGCATGAGTACACTGAAACAGTGAGTGCATATATCAAGAAGTGCATTGATGATGTGACGGTAACAAAGACCATCACCACACGTGCCAACCAGAAGCCGTGGATGACGGCAAAGGTTCGTGGGCTGCTAAAGACCAGAGATGAGGCATTCAGATCAGGAGATAAAGCAGCCCTAAAAACAGCAAGAGCCAGCCTGTCCTGTGGCATCAAGAATGCAAAACGGTCATATGCACAAAAAAATCAATAACCACTTCACAGACAGCAGAGACTCACAGAGCCTGTGGCGAGGCATTCAGACCAACACTGACTACAAGCCCCTGCCACAGGCCTGTGATGACACATCCCTTCCAGATGCACTTAACCAGTTTTATTCACGGTTTGAAATGCAGAATGACACACCTGCACAAAAACTGCCCACACCTCCCACCGACCAGGCGCTCTGTCTGTCTCCAGCCGTAGTGAGGAAGACCCTGTCTAGGATTAACCCACGCAAGGCTACAGGTCCTGACAACATACCTGGCTGTGTACTGAGAGACTGTGCTGCACAGCTGACAGATGTACTAAAATATCTTCAACATCTCACTGAGCCAGGCAGTCGTCCCCACGTGTCTCAAGTCCACAACCATCATACCGGTACCTAAGAAATCACCTGTGTCCTGTCTGAATGACTATCATCCCATAGCACTGACTCCAATCATGATGAAGTGCTTTGAGAGGTTAGTCATGAATCACATAAAAACCAGCCTCCAACACACTCGACCCGCTCCAGTTGGCATACCATCCAAACCGCTCTACGGATGATGCAATTTCCTCCACCCTCCACCTGGCTCTTACCCACTTAGACCAGAAGAACACTTGTAAGAATGCTGTTCATTGACTTCAGCTCAGCATTCAACACAATAATCCCACAACAGCTCATTAATAAATTACACCTGCTGGGCCTTAACAACTCTCTCTGTAACTGGATTCTGGACTTTTTAACTGAAAGACCCCAGTCAGTCCGTGTCGGCCACAACACCGAGCACTACCACACTGAGCACAGGTGCCCCACAAGGCTGTGTGCTCAGCCCGCTGCTCTTCACACTGCTGACCCACGACTGCACTGCCAAGTTCAGCTCCAACCACATCATCAAGTTCGCTGATGACAACGGTGGTAGGTCTCATCAGCAACAACGATGAAATGCACTACAGAGAGGAAGTGGCACAGCTAACGGCATGGTGTGGCGCGAACAGCCTGTCCCTCAATGTGGAGAAGACAAAGGAGGTTGTGATGGACCTCAGGAGAAACTCCACTGACCACCCCCCATCGACAGCTTGACTGTGGAGAGAGTCAGCAGCACTAAATTCCTGGGGGTTCACGTCACAGAGGATCTCACCTGGACCACCAACACCATGTCACTCTCCAAAAAGGCACAATAGCGCCTACACTTTCTCCGCCGGCTGAAAAGAGCAAGTCTCCCTCCACCAATCCTCACCATGTTCTACAGGGGAACCATTGAGAGTGTGCTGACCAGCTGCATCACTGTCTGGTATGTGAACTGCAGCGCCGCAGACCGCAAGACCCTCCAGCGGACAGTGAACACAGCTGCAAAAGATCATCGGCGCCCCTCTCCCCTCCATCCTGGACATTTTCCTTTCACGATGCTCCAACAAAGCCACCAGCATCGTAAAGGACCCCACCCATCCCTCACACAGTCTCTTCCAGCTCCTGCCGTCAGGAAAACGGTACCGGAACAGAGCCCGCACTGCCAGACTGCTCAACAGCTTTTTCCCCCAGGCTGTGAGAGCCCTGAACTTAAGCATGGCCCCCCTCTAAAAAACCTCATACCTCTTAAATATATTTTTTTATTTCTCCCTTGTGCAATTCTGAGTGTGCTACACACAGGTGAGTAGGCCGCACAGACCACCTGAAGCAACACTCTCCTCTATGTGCACTAGACGCTTTTTACAACCGAGGGTACATAATCCCACAAAAAGACTCATGTTTACAAGCCCATGCACTACAGATCATCTTGTACTGTTCTCCAGCCAGGAACAGTGCTTGACTTTTTCCTCATGCAATATTTGTGGAACATTTGTATAGTTTGTATTTAATAGTTTATGTATAGGCAACTTTATATATAGTATATTTATAATCTAATTCTGTTAGTATTTGTGTTTAGATTTATACTGTGTTTCACGTCATTGTTGTATGTCTGTATTTATGTAGCACCGTGGTCCTGTGAGGCACGACATTTCCTGTCCGTTTTAACCAACAGCCCATTTCTTTGATGGGTACTTTAACATTTAACTGTTGTTTAAACTCTGCTCTGAAACAAATTGTTCAAAGCAGTTTAAACACATTATAGTTAAAGCTTTGGGCCATTGTGGTTTAAGGCCTCACCCACAAAGGGTTCAAGGAGCTATGGATGCCATTTTGTGTGAACTGTGTGACAGACCCTTTGTGGGAAAAAAAGGGTAATGAGATCACAGATAAGCTTGTGGACAAACAGTGAGAAAGTTGTCTTCGACGCTGTGGATTGTTGGAAAGACATGTATGAGTGTGCCTGTAATATGGGGAACACATAGCGGTATCGATCTGGGTAGGCATTTGGTTAAAACAGGTGTGAACTGACCAATGTAATGTATGCTATCATCTCTGATGCTATTGCCATAGGTTTACCAACAAATGGTTGTGTAACTGATGCCAACTGTGTTACCGGACTTAAGAAATGGCTGGTGTGAGAGCTTGTCACGTGCATGGCCTAATATGACTCAAGTGTATTAATGCTGGGGATTCTGTCAATATACTTGGCAGAAAAGGTCTTGATGTTGTGGGATTACAAATTTTACAAAATTATAAATACATTAAGGTGAAGATGCTGACATTCTAAGTAGGTCAATTCAGATAGCCCAGGCGTCTGAGACATTCAACTTGTCTTTACGCACTTCCTGAGCATTGGGCAGGGTCCCAAGTTAAAGGTGATTGCTAAGATCAAGGCACAGCTGTGCCTTTGTCCCTATGATAATGTGAAGGTATGGGCCATACTGTCAAATTGATTGGATTAACATCTATGCATTTGAATGGCACTGTTATGCTGATTAGATCAGGATTGAGGAGACGCCGGCAACCGGCTGATTCCTGTACTACATTTGCATGCTTTGTTTAGATTGTCTCCACCTCTATGTATCACATCCCCCTGAAGGGTATAAACTCCACTGTGCTGAGCTATGGTCAGACTTGGATGACTACAGCGACGCACAGCGAGTCCTCAATAGAGTAACTTCTGCTTGAACGATATCCCAACGTCTCCTGGTCTCTGCTTCGAAGAAGGAAAAGTTTCCAACAGTTTTGGCACCTGAATCCAGATTGAAACCTCAAGCTCAAAGATCTGACTTTGTTCCAGACTGAATCTCTCTGTACAACCGAGGGTTGGTGAGTGTCACTCTATTCAAAAGAACCTTTAAAGACCAGTAAAAATATCCTCTGCACCGTCAGAGAAGAGTTAACAGACAGCTGTAGGGTTTGGTTAACTAAGATATCCTCTAAGAAATTGTATTTTAGAGATGAACGTTATCCTCTGTGCTTCAGGTATCAGGGACGATTAGCATTACGTGCTAATATTGGTTATCCTCTGTCCAGGCAGGGAAGATTTAACATTACGTGTTAATATTTGTATCCTCTGTTTATCAGGGAAGAAGTTTGATTTATCCTCTGTTTAAGTCAGAGAAGAATTGGGGCTATCCTCTGTTTAGTCAGAGAAGAATTGGGGCTATCCTCTGCTGTGTAGAGGAGGTTAAGAGCAGTGATTTTCTGGTGAACAAAAGAAATCAGCAAACATGGTTAAAAGGCACCCTAGACTGATTCCCACGACTGAAAAAGCTGGTCTCGCTACTCCTCTATGGTCAGATAGCGAATTTAAATCACTGTTAGGAGTCCAAATGAACCTGATAGTCACTGAGAAAGTCAGACAAGAGTTAGCTAAGAAATATGAGATCCATCCAGACAAAACTTGGTCGGTAGATGTGTAAAAAAGTACTTGGAGCATGTATTCGCAAGAACAATGTGAAAGGTATTATCTGCTGCCACAGAGAATTTGGTTTAGCTCTAGCTACAGAACAATCCTAGCGTAACTCAGAGCTAGAAGAACAGAACAAAGAGCTCCGTGCTAGAGTATCTTTTGACAAAAAAATTGAACCTCAAAACTGCAGAAAAAATGGATGTGGAAGTTAGTCAGCCCGATAAGAATTATCCTGATTTACAAGCCTTCTTTGACACAGATGTAGCCATCCAATCTGTAAATGATGTGCCTGTAGACTCAGTAAGGGTATGTGGTGCTCAGAGGAAATCTAAGAGAAGTGAGGAAATTGAAAGTGCTCCTCCCAATGCCTCTGTTGTCCAAGTACAAACTACCAGAGCGCTAAGACCTAAAGATATAGAGAGACTATCTCAGAACTTACCCTCAGCACGCACAAATTTCTGAATTTAGACGAGCTTTGATCACCAAAATGCACCTTTACGACATGTCGTTGGCAGAAGTCACACAGCTGATGTCACTCATTCTAACTGAATCTGAATTCAACAGTTTTGAGTCTGCTGTTACTTCTGAACTGCAACATGCCAGTAAAAGTGATTTAAGAGAAGGTGTTTTGAAAATTCTAAAGAATATCATGGGACCCAAAATAGACTGGTCCAGAATTACTAACTGTGTGCAGAGGAAAGAAGAAAGTGTGAGTGAATACACTGAAAGGTTTTGTCAGTCAGCTGTAACTTAGTGGAATAGTCGATGATCCTGAAAGTGTGCTAGAAGGCAAAGGGCCACTAGTCCGCATCTGGGCAGATGGCCTTGTAGTCGAGTACAGAAAAGCCTTGCCATTCCTAGATCTATCTTGGTCTAACAGAACTATCAGCAGTAACCTAGACTGTTTAACTACATGGGAAAGAGATGCTGATGTTAAGGCAAAAGTGAGAGTTGCAGCAGCTACGTTTAGCACAACGAATCGAGACAATAGATGGCCTAAAAGAGATAGCAAATGCAACTACTGTGGAAAATTAGGACATTGGGAGAAAGAGTGTAGGAAGAAGTTGCAAGATAGTAAAAGAAATGCTATGCATAATTCAGCTCCTTCTCAGCCCGCCTACAACCCTGAGGTAGTTCCATCATTGTCTGCTGAAACTTCAGGACAGCTTGCTCAGGCTCTAAGAGCACAACAAGAACAGGAAAAAAACTAATTGTTGGGGCTGTGAGTAGCTACCTTTCACCTGTGATCCATCACAATGACAAAAGGATTTTTGTGAAGGGTAGCATACAAGAGATTGACTTTTTGCTTGATACAGGTGCAGAAATTACAGTAATTCCTACAAAATTAGCTAAAAATTTGAACATCCCATAAAAGAAAACTAAACATTGTTTAACTGGTGTAATAGGTGAAGATTCTGTCTTGTATGAAACCCCGCCCATAGAGATTCAATTAGGCCCAAAAACTAACTACAAAATTGCTATGTGCTCCATTAAACACAGGTGCAATTCTAGGCATGGATCTACTGAGACAAGTACATCTAACTTTAGACGTGTCCTTAGAATCTGCTAGCATTCAAATTTCCTCAGGAGTGGTTGCATTATTGGTAGAAACTTGTGCTGAGTATGCTTTCTTACAGAATCATCCAATTTGGGCAAAAGACAAAGATGATTGTGGATTTTTGACAGGCGTAGAACCAGTCAAGTTGACAGGAACTCCACCCCCTGTTACCAAACAATATCCGATCAGTAAGGAAGCCATACAAGGAATCAAACCTATTGTAGAAAAATTGCTGAAACAAGGAGTGCTAGTTAAAACCAACAGCCCCTGTAACTCACCCATATGGCCTATTAAGAAATCCAATGGAACATGGAGACTCACCATAGACTACAGAGTAGCCAATAAACACATTGATAAAATCACCCCCCTAGTAGCAGACCCATCTACAATTTGTAATGGCTTACCATTAGATTGTAAGGTTTTTTCTGTAATTGATATGTCTAATGGACCCTTGCATTCTGACAGCCAGACATGGTTAGCTTTTACAGTTAACTATGAACAATACCAGTGGACACGTTTGCCACAGGGATTTCAAAACTCTCCAACCATATACCATCAGGCTGTCAGACGTGATGTGTGACCCAGAATGTCCAGTGAAACAGGCCACTATGATTCAATATGTTGATGATATTTTGGTTGCCTCAACAAATCATGAGGTACATCAAACTGAACTGGCAGCATTGTTGGACTATTTGCAGAAAAAAGGACACAAATGCAGCTTTCACAAAGCTCAAATTGCTAAAAACCAAGTCACATTTCTGGGTCAAACAATTGGTGCAGGAAATAGATCCATTACACAAGATCGAGCCGCTTCAGTCAGTCATACCTCCACCTACAACTATTAAAACACTTAGATCTTTTTTAGGAACAGCAGGTTACTGTAGACCTTGCATTGAAGACTATGCCTTGATTTCTCAGCCGCTCTATGACTTGTTGAAAGGCCAGGTTAAAGATTCTGATACTGTTTGTATGGCAGAAATTCATCTCAAAGCTTTCAATGATTTAAAGAGAGCACTATGTCAAGCACCAGCATTAGGGATTGCACAATCTGATATGCCCTTTGTGCTTTATGTCCATGAACACTTAGGCTTTATGACTGCATGTCTAATGCAAGACCATGGGGGCAGTTTACGCCCAATTCATTACTATTCTGGTAAACTGGACATAGTCGCTCAAGGCATAGGCCCATGTCTTAGAGCAGTGCAGGCAGTTCATCTAGCTCTTCAGGCTTCATCAGGAATGGTGTTAGGACAGACTGTAAATGTAAGACGCCCTCACGCAGTGTCCGCACTAATGAATCAAGCAAGTCACCTCTGTCACCTCCTCTCGTTGGGGAAATTGGTTAACAACCCTCACAGCCCCGAATATTGTTTTACAGCGTGCGAAAGTCACGAACCCGTCCTCATGTATGATGTCTGCAATGACTGAAATTGTGTTAGAGGATGAAGGAGAAATGACTCACGATTGTGTTACGCTTACATATGCACCTATGAGTGAAGTAAAAGAAACTCCCATAGAGAATGCAGAATTTGAGTTGTTTGTTGATGGTTCAGCTCAAGTCATTGAAGGTAACAGACGAGCAGGTTATGCAGTAACTTCCACCACTGAAATGGTAGCTTCAGGTCGTCTTCCAGATCATTTTTCAGCTGAAGCTGCAGAACTAGTAGCTTTAACTAGAGCATGCACGCTAGCTTCAGGATCAATTGCAAATATCTACACTGATTCTAGATATGCTTTTGGGGTAGTTCATGATTTTGGTATTATATGGCAAAGTAGACAGTTTCTAACTTCTGCTGGAACCCCCATTAAGCATGCTGGATTAGTAAAAGATCTAATGTTTGCCATGAAACTTTCAAAGAAATTTGCAGTGATTAAAGTGAAAGCACATCTCACAGCTAATACTATGGAAGCTAAAGGTAATGCTCTTGCTGATGTAGCTGCTAAACGGACCTGTTCCTATGCAACTGTACAGGTGTGTTCAGGTAGTACAGCACAGAATAAAATTCTACCTCCTGAATCAATTACTGATCTATACAAAGACGTTCCTCTATATGAAGCATGGACATGGTTAGACAAAGGAGCCACAGTGGATTCATCTGGCTGCTGGACCAAAGGGGGAAAGTATGTCGCTCCCGAATCATTGCTGCCGTATTTGGCTCAACAAATACACAATTTAGGTCACAGTGGTCCAGCAGCGATGAATCACAGGTTCTCAAATCAATGGTGGAATCCAAAATTCAGAAATGTAGCCACTGAAACAACCAAAAGATGCGTTACATGTCAGAAAAATAATGATGTGCCAGCAACAGCTACAGCAGCAACACATACCCCAGCTCCGCCAGGACCATTTCGTCACCTGCAAGTTGATTACATATCGTTGCCTCCTTGTAAGGGAAAAACTGACGTTTTAGTAGTAGTAGACAAGTTCTCGAGATGGATAGAAGTTTATCCAACAGGGCGTGCTACAGCCACACATACTGCTAAATGTCTTGTCATGGATTTTATTCCCAGATGGGGATTACCAGATTGCATTGACTCAGATCAAGGTACGCACTTCACCGGAAAAGTAGTCAAGGAAGTGTCAAAAATGAAGATTGTGGAATCTTCACTGCCCATACAGGCCTCAAGCATCAGGACAGGTTGAACAAGCAAACAGAACAGTTAAAACCAGGCTAAGCAAAATGCATCAGGAAGGAGTACCATGGGTCGAAGCGTTGCCAGCGGTATTGTGTAGTATGAGAGCGTCACCTAATAGATCAGTAGGACTAAGCCCTCATGAGATTACTGGAAGGCCAATGCAAATGCCAGGTGTGATTGATCTTAGAAATGCTGATGTACACATTGCCTCAGATGCCCTGATTACTTACTGTGAAAACCTCACTAAGGCAGTACAGAATGCCAGAGAGAGAGTTGAGTCGTGTTGGCAGACTCCACCAAAAGGTGGACACACAATCATCCCAGGCCAGTGGGTCATGATAAAGTCATTCAGAAACAAGCCGTTAGAGCCTAAGTGGCACGGACCATATCAAGTGATGATTACAGCAGCCGCAGTGTTGTCAGGGAAGGAAAACCTGGACCCACGTGTCACACTGTAAAGTTGTTCCCCCTCCTACAGGGATAGGATAGGACACATGAACTAACGAGGAGCCCAGGGAAGATCTCAATGCAATAGGCTTCAGGGGCCACCCCTGCGGTGAAGACTCCCTCATAGGCCTTCCCCAACCACTAGTCCATCCCTTTATCCTCACGGTTCTTTAGGTGTCAAAATAAAATAAATAGGGAAAGAAGAAACAACAATAGCAGACTCAGACTGAACAGAGGAACCCTAGTGCAACCCTAGTTGCAGTCTTACAACAAAATACTGCTCTGTTTTTCTTTTTTTCTCTGTGCAGATACCACTTGATGGCTGTCTTGAGATCCACACGCAGCAACCTCCTCTCCTGTATATGAAGCCACAACCTATAGAAGACAACTAGACCCACTACAAAGAAAAAAAAACACAACGCAGAGTATCACATACGAGAACTTCAGGTTATCCATCAACATGATCAAGATCACCGTACTAGTAATCATCATGGATATTGCACAAAGTGTAGACTCCAGAAACAACATATTCCTAGAACTGATGGATATGTCAAGAAATGCCTTGTTTGCAGGAAAGAACGTTTGCATGCCACATCCACCTTCAGTAGGAGCAGGAATCCCATGGGTGGCACACCCCATCTCCAACTGTGACATGTACCTTATTCAAAGTTCCTACCAGTGGAATATACAACATGAGTACATGCCACAACATTACAATCCCTCCAGCTTCTCAGTGTTGCATTCCTGGATCATCTTCCTGCAACTTAACTTCAGCAACTCCCATCATGACAGATCTACTTTTGCCAATGTTCTTTCCTTGGTGCGTGGAAAATTATGCTTCAGCCTCGACTCCATTGGGTGACATTCCTCAGGAACATTGCAACCTTGTGGTCAAGATGAGAACAAAATCCCATGTAGACATTACACCATCAGCAAGGAAAGAGGAAAAGAACTTGGAAGGGTGTCTTCGCAATAAATCAGTGGTGTATGGTTCCTACACCTACTGGCACTTTTTGGTTATGTGGAACTTCTGTCTACAACATCCTACCCAGCCAATTCAATGGTCGGTGCACCCTGGTTTATGTTCTACCAGCGATCAGGGAAAATACACATTCCACTCGAAGCTCCCCACACCTACATAATTCAGCTCCCATCACGAACGAAGAAGATGGCTGCATTCCAGGACTCACTTGTGCACAAACATGGTGGTCAAGAACTCTTGGAGCATTAATCCCGTTTTATGGTGTCATACAGGCCCTTGATCAAGTCAGAAGCTTATCTAATTCTGTGCAAAAACTAGCCAATGATACAGCTTTGGCCCTGGGTAACATCACGTACACTCTCGCTTCACACAAGATAATGATCTTACAGAAAAGAGTAGTTTTGGATTACATTCTTGCAACGCAAGGGGGAGTCTGCACCATTATCGGACCTGAGTGCTGCACGGGGTTAATAGATCCAACGGAGAACTTGAACAAAATCCAAAAGGACATTTTTGATCTTTCAGCAAAATTGCACAAGATGACTGAAGACAATTCTTCATGGTTTGGAAACCTGTTAGGTGAACCCTGGCTGTGGATAAAGGAAATAGCCATGCTACTGATGTTTTTCCTACTAGTGTGCTATTTATGCATCCACAGTATCAAGTGTTTCGTTCAACAATCAACCCACACCCATCACAAGGAAATGACAGTTCCAACCATAAAAGACTATTACTCGTAAAAATTTCACCAACTCTGTTTCTGTGTCAACATGCAGTTAGTAACTACAGACAATCAACACAGAACAAGTGCAATGTGCCTGTAACGATCACAAGTTACAAGAAATAACTTTTAAGTGTTTAAATTTGTATTTTGTGAGAGTTATTAGAACTCAAAGGGGGAACTGTGGGATTACAAATTTTATAAAATGAAATACTTTAAGGTGAAGATGCTGACATTCTAAGTAGGTCAATTCAGATAGCCCAGGCATCTGAGACATTCAACTTTTGTCTTTACGCACTTCCTGAGCATTGGGCAGGGTCCCAAGTTAAAGGTGATTGCTAAGATCAAGGCACAGCTGTGCCTTTGTCCCTATGATAATGTGAAGGTATGGGCCATACTGTCAAATTGATTGGATTAACATCTATGCATTTGAATGGCACTGTTATGCTGATTAGATCAGGATTGAGGAGACGCCAGCAACCGGCTGATTCCTGTACTACATTTGCATGCTTTGTTTAGATTGTCTCCACCTCTATGTATCACATCCCCTTGAAGGGTATAAACTCCACTGTGCTGAGCTATAGTCAGACTTGGATGACTACAGCGACGCACAGCGAGTCCTCAATAAAGAGTAACTTCTGCTTGAACGATATCCCAACGTCTCCTGGTCTCTGCTTCGAAGGAAAAGTTTCCAACAATGTAATGGATGAAACCATTACATGTGTTTGAAATTGGTAATGTTCTCATTATGTGTACATATGTAACAGATGCAAGTGTAGCCATGGTGTCTAGAAAAGATCTGATTAGTGTCTGATTCTTACCCATCTGGATCACGTGTAACATCATAATCTGTTGTTTGAAAAAAATACATGGAGCATGTCTGAGCTCTTGAGAAAGGTTTATTACACACCTAATCCTGGCTCATTAGGTGTTAAATTAAAACGGGCCATTTTAAAAGGACACAAGTGTTTGTCTGATGGATAATGAAGTTTCAGATTGGCTCACCTCTGAATATGCCTGCCTATACACTACATTAAGCAGCTCCTTGTCCTGGAGGATGTGCAACTTTTGCTGACACTGTGCTTTGCAGCTCACCGGCCTCAGCATAGTCAGGCCTACAAACAAAACAGCACAACTGTCCATCCCCTCAGTAATTGTACGGTTTGATATTTACACATTTAACCATGTATGAAAAACAGTTTACAACATGTTATGCATTTTTCCAGTAGGGATAATCAAACATTGTGAGCCGGTTTCCATCAGGAGTATCCGAGAATCACCCGGCAAGGTCCAGCTGTGGTATAACATCCCTGGGGTCGTCTGGTTGTAAGCGAGTAGTGACAATGGTCGCTCAGATTCACGCGTCGGCTGACGGTGAAACGTCATACCAAAATGTGAGATCGCAGAGCCCGTTGGTACGCATGTGAAAATTGTCAGAGACGATCGGGGTTATATTTTCAGCATTTCATTCATGCCTCGTTTAATCACAGATCTGATTGTGGACAACGCTGTGGCCGATATAAATGACGTTCGCACCTGGGGTACAGAACTGATGCGTGGGACACTTGTGAATTTGCAAGTCCCTAAAGATACACATCAGAGTGAGCCTGCCGTGGGGGATATGGATCCTATGGAATTGCCTTCGATCAGAAGCTTTACAGACAGGAGTCACGGCCCAAAGGCAAGCAAGCATAGCGTGTTTGAACAAATACAGAACGATTTTAATTTGCCAGGGTCCCATCATAATACCACTGGAAGTTGTTTATGTTATTGAGAAGAAACAAGAATTAAATGGGTTGTTTTGGATAAACTACAACAGCAAGACATTCAGTTTAAAGAAATTTGACAGCGTTTGCTTGGTAACCAGGGCCAAAGTCTGACTTGTTAAAAAGGTGATCATTTTGCTTCAGAAGTTTGGATAAGTCTTAAATGCTTTCAATATTTAGCCGTTTCTTTATTTACAATTACTACATTTAGATTGCGTTTAGTCATTGCCATTTCGGGTTATTCCGTTTTCTGATGGATAGCTAGTCCTGTTTTGTGCTTAAGTTTAGGGTGAATGCCTTGGTTTTATCTGATTTGTGATTGTTAGAGTTTTTTGTGGTGTTTATTTTAACTGGTTAGTTATTTCATGCGTGTATTTCCAGAGTATTTAAATGAACAAAAGTCTGATTTAAAAATGCCAAATGTTGTCGTCAAGAACCATATGGTTGTGATCAGGAGCCAGCACCAAGTGTTAAGCAGTATACAGTGATAAGGATTACCCTACAGACAGACTGATGTATTTAAATCAATGGACGAACTGAATAGACCTAGGTCTACAACTGACAGTTAGAATTACTAGACCTTGTGAATACAATGATAGACATAACCAGAACAACATTTAGAATTAAATTTAAATCATCAGGTGGGGTGGGGTGAAGAACCTGCTAGTCAACCACAATACATCTGATCCTGAATTACCTGCCATGAGGTCAACACTGTGATCTTGATATGCTTGTAAGGGGTGGAGGTGAAATCAATAGTTACACAAATTACCCCAAAACCCATTCAATAGTCTGGAAATACGCAAACAAACCTACGGTCTATATCTTCCACAGACTTTGCAGCCTATTTTGCTAGCAATTTTTGCAAGATGCATTGAGAAATGGTTATTTTCCAGATTATTGGTTGGTGTAATTAACATAACATTGAGAGGTCCCAGTCTGACAGGTGATGTTATAGCTCTTTTGAAGCCTAGAAACAACTACAGCACAGACATCTTCACAAATCAGCTCAAGATAATGCAGAGCAACTGTAGTGTTGACAATTTGGCATTAAATGCGTCTATAGCAAGGAGTAAACAAGGGGACACGTATCGAAACACTAGTCATTAGTCATTGCTATAATTTAATACTTAAATCATAACAGCACAGATCACAACGCTGTAAATCTATAAACCCTTACAAAGTGCTGATTGCAGCTGTAACGCATCAGAGGAGAAATGACCCTTCCGGTGAGCCTGGGTTCTCCCAAGGTTCTCCACATTCATCATTGGAGTTTGGGTTCCTTGCCACTGTTGCCGTGTTGGAGTGCTCACTGGGAGACTGAGGATAATAGATTTGATACTCTAGTAAATATCTGACTTGATACTTTGATAATTGACATACCGTTGTTACTTGTATCATTGTATATATTTCCTTGTTTTTCCTTTTTCCTCCCTGTAACGCGGCTTTGACAATGCCACATGTAAAAGCGCTATACAAAAAGATTAACTGAAACATTGGTAGAAACAGGATGAATCTCTTCTGCCCCACCAGCTGCAATCCTGCAATCCCCTGCAATCCTATACAAGCGCTCCAAACGACGCAAGCGAGGGAGACGCGCCGGCGCGCTCGTGAAATTCCGACAGCGCGGACTTAGGACTCCGCTGCCGAGCATTCATCTGGCGAACCTCCGCTCCCTAGCAAATAAAAGACGAACTACTCCTCACCCGTACAAACAAGGACTTTTTAAACTCAGCTACGCTCTGCTTCACTGAAACCTGGCTGAACGGAGCCATCCCGAACAGCGCGCTTCGTCTGCCGGGCTTCCAGCTGTTCAGAGCGGATCGCATTACTGAGTCATCGGGGAAAACGAGGCGGTGGATTATGCTTTAACATCAACGAAGGCTGGTGCACAGACGTGACAGTGTTAAAGGAGATGTGCTGCCCTGACTTGGAAGCCCTCTTCATTAACTAAGCCTTTTTATTCGCCACGGGAGTTTTCCTCGTTTGTTTTGGTGAGTGTATACATCCCTCCCGACTCGTGCGTGAGCGTCGCGCTTGAACAGCTGACTGATCAGATCGCACACACAGAGCAACGTTACCCGGACTCTTTCATTATCATTCTCTGTGATTTTAATAAAGCCAATCTCACCCGCGAACTGCCTAAATACAAACAACACGTCACATGCCCCACTAAAGACAGTAATACACTGGACCACTGTTACACTGCTGTAAAGGGTGCATATCACTCTGTCCCCAGAGCGGCTTTGGGACTCTCTGACCACTGTTTGGTTCATCTTTTACCAGCCTACAAGCAGAAACTTAAATCTGCTAAGCCTGTGGTAAGAACTGTAAAGAGATGGTCCAGCGAAACAGAGCAGGATTTACAAGCCTGTTTCGACTGCACTGATTGGAGTGTTTGAGGCCGCAGCCACTGATCTGGATGAGCTCACTGACACTGTGACATCCTACATCAGCTTCTGTGAGGACATGTGTGTTCCCACCAGGACTTATATAACAACGACAAACCTTGGTTCACTGCTAAACTCAGATATCTTCGCCAGGCCAAAGATGCTTTCAGGAGTGGGGACAAAGTCTTGTATAAACAGGCCAAGTACACACTGAATAGGGAGATGAGTAGCTAAGAGAAGCTACTCTGAAAAGTTGACAAACCAGTTTGACGACTCTACAAATGTGTGGAAGGCCCTGAAAACAATCAGCAGCTACAAGACCCCACCCCCCAGCATTGTGGAGAATCAACGTTTAGCAGAAGAACTCAACACATTCTACTGCAGGTTTGATACACCCCACACCCGCTCTGACTGTCTCTCCACACAGCCATCAACACCATCCCCCTCCCTCCCCCTACTGTGTTCCAGCCTGGACTCATAATCAGTGAGATGGATGTATGCAAGGATTCTGTTTGTGGACTTCAGCTCCGCTTTCAACACCATAATCCCGGACTCCCTCCAGAATAAACTGACCCAGCTCTCTGTTCCCACCTCCATCTGTCAGTGGATCTTCAGCTTCCTGACAGACAGGCAGCAGTTAGTGAGGTTGGGAAAACTCACATCTAGGACCTGCACCATCAGCACTGGTGCCCCCCAGGGGTGTGTTCTCTCCCCACTGCTCTTCTCCCTTTACACAAACAACTGCACTTCAAAAGACCCCTCTGTCAAGCTCCTGAAGTTCGCAGACGACACCACAGTCATCGGCCTCATCCAGGACGGAGACGAGTCTGCTTACAGAAGAGAGGTTGAGCAGCTGGTTGTCTGGTGCAGTCGTAACAACCTAGAGCTGAACACGCTTAAAAACAGTGGAGATGACGGTGGACTTTAGGAGAACCCCCCCAGCACTCCCCCCTCTCAGCATCATGGACAGCACTGTGGCAGCAGTGGAGTCATTCAGGTTCCTGGGCACCACCATCTCACAAGACCTGAAGTGGGACAATCACATTGACTCCATTGTGAAAAAGGCCCAGCAGAGGTTGTTCTTCCTTCGTCAACTGAAAAAGTTCAACCTGCCACAGGCTCAGATGACAATTTTACACAGCTGTTATTGAATCGGTTCTGTGCACGTCTATAACTGTCTGGTTTGGGTCAGCCAACAAATCAGATAAAAGAAGACTGCAACGGACTGTCAAGACAGCTGAAAGAATAATTGGTGTGCACCTGCCCGACCTTCAGGACTTGTACAACTCCAGAGTGAAGAAACGGGCAGGTAACATCACAGACCCCTCTCACCCCGGACACAACCTGTTTGCACTTCTGCCCTCAGGCAGACGTTACAGATCGCTGCGCACTAAAACACCTAGGCACAAAAACAGTTTTTTCCCCAATGCTATGTTAGCTGTTCAAGCTGGAGATATCACCACCTGTCCTTTTTACTATTAACATCTCAGTATCTGAGAGAGAAGCAAGTTTTTTTTTTTTTTTTTTTTTAAAAATGTAAATACATATACTTTATTTATACATTTCTATATACAGTAATAAATGCACATATCTGTTTATAAGTCCCCTGTTCTATTCCAGATGCATATGTTATTTCTCTTTCCCTTAGTCATGTTTAAATGTTCTTATATTCTCTTTCATATATGTATGTCTATTTATATGTATGTGTGTGTGTGTGTATGTACCAAGAGCTCTTGTAAAACCACAAATTCCTTGTGCGTTTGCGCACACTTGGCGAATAAAGTTGATTCTGATTCTGATCTTTCAAACAATTTGTTTTACAATCTGCTTGGCACATTTTCTAGAGCCTATAGCATCAGCAGTGCAGGAGTCTGCAGGTTTCTCTGAACAGGATAAGATAGGATTTAATATAAATATCTAATTAGTGGTCTTCCACAGGTCAAGCTCTGGTATGTTGAAGTATACAACCACTGATGTACCTCATTACAACAGTGTTCCTGTACCTGCACGAAGGCCATTATTTTAGGATTAAGGACTTATTTATATATTAAAGGCGTTTATTGGTGCGAATTGTCTGTGACTGTTACCAAGGGTTTACTAGCTGTAGAGATCATCGTTGCAAATATGTCTGCAATGTCTGTGATGGACCCGATTGTTATAAACAACCCACTAAAATGAAGCATTGCCGTGACTGTTTGCGATACTGTAAATCTGACCATTACTACAGCATGCATAAAACCATCCTTAGGGGAGCAATTCGCACTGTGATGTTACAATACTGTATAAAAAAAAAAAAGTTAACGAATAAAACCAAGCCACACGTGCACTTACTCGGTGCACACATTGTGGAGAGGTGTTGGTCAGTGGTGGTGAACATCTGTTTTATACAGCCAATAAATATTGAGGTGCCTAGTGAAAAGTACATATTCTATGATTTTGAAATGCGATACGAATCTGGCAAGCACGTTGCAAATTTTGTCTGTGCCATCACTTTTAAAAGGGGAATCCACAGCCGAAGGGGCAGACTGTAACTGGTTTAAACATCCACACTTCTGGTTGATAAAATCAGGGCTCACACTTAGTCACAACGCAGAAATGTCGGCTAATTTTAATGTATGACACCACCTTTAAGCAGCACGTTAGACAGCTATTAATTAATTCCTATGCATTTGGCCAAGACTGCTGCAGCGTTAAAGATCCTGTCCTGTGAAGGCTACTTCCCACATTTTAACAGGTTAGAAAATGAAAATTACATAGAAATTGTCAGGGTGTGGTCCTATGGGTACAAGACCAAGTCAGACAGACAAAGACATTTCCTGGTATGGCACATTGACTAACAATATCTTTGATTTAAAAAAACAAAATATACTGGTGTTATTGATGTGTTGCTCAGAGGCATGCATGACGTACCATGATGAATTCAATGTACCAGCCTCGACCCGTTCAGATACACCACAAGCAGATTGTTGCATGGCCGTGTATAAAACCCAGTATTTACCAAAGAGACACACTAGGTCTAACCGACAACGCGTACACAAACCAGAACAAAACATTTCCATCGAATGGCTTGAAGTTAAAAAAAAACCCCAAAAAAAAACACATGGGGTGTATGGTCAACATGCACTAAACATGGTGAGATAACTGGGCAATTTCATCTTGACGGATATGAGAAGGATGGTGTAAGAAAAATTCTAGAGCCTAATGGATGCATGTTTCATGGGCATGAATGTTATAATCCTAACCATATGCATCCTTTATCAAAGGTACCTTATGGGTCCCATCAGAAGGCGGTTTGATGAAAAGGTTGAAATTTTAAAATGTGCTTACGGATTGGAGATGGAAGTGATGTGGGAATGTGATTGGAACAGGATTAAACAATCTGATGCTGATGTAATGGTGTTTATGGTCTCATACACCTGCTGAAAGGCTGAAGCCCTGTGATGCTCTGTTTGGCGGGCATACTAATGTATACAAACTGCAAAGCCACTGAAGGTGTGAAAATACATTGCTGAATATACAAGTTTGTATCCATTCTGCCAGGCCAACAAATGTTACCCCACTGGACACCCCCAAATAAGGATTTAACCTCTTAAATTTTGGATTTAAAGGCCTGTGTTCTAGTGGGAAGTTGTTTCCACTGTCATACATATGCAGAACAGATTCAGACCATCATGGACGAGAAAAGGGCTATCACAGGCTGCTGGGTTAGTGTTGAATTGTTAACCCTTCTCTAAGGCCTTTGTAACAAAGGTGGATGAGGTGTGGCATTTTCCTCAGCGATCAGATACCTTGTTTAGCAGCTATGTGAAAACCTTTCTGCAGTACAAACAAGAGGCTAGTGGTTACCCTGCTCATGTTGTGACAGATGTTGACAATCATACAATGATTACTGAGAAAGAGGGCATCAGGCTGGATCCTGACAAGATAAGTCTTAACCCTGCACGCTGCTCCATTAACAAGCTATTGTTAAATAGTTTGTAGGGTATATTTTTAATGAGGGAAAACCTGCCCACCAGAGAGTTGATTTCAGACCCTGAACAGTTTGCCCAACACATTTTTGGTGACGGTTACAACATAAGCAGTTGTCATGTGTCAGACACTGTTGCATTAATTCAGTGGTGCTACGTTGATGGGAAAGGTGGTCAGACCCACGACATTGCCTTTCTTGGAGCCTTTACAACAGCACACGCACGGCTAGAACTGTATGAGCTCATGGACAAGTTAGGGGACAGGTTGCTGTACAGTGACGGACAGCATCATTACCTCTAGAGATGGTGACTGGGACCCACCCCTGGGGCCTTACATCGGCAACTTAACTGATGAGTTTGAAGATAATGACCAGAGATATTTTAATCAGAAAAACTTGTTACACACCTTAAGATGAATTTGTGACCCAAAGTTTCAGATCAACCACTTGCAATCAGCCACTCGTGTTTGTCTGAAGTGTGAACATTGGAACTAACCCAACTCTGTATTAAAGCACATCATAAACATTCCCCCCCAATAAAAAGTCAAACATTCACACGTGCTTACAAAGCTCTTGAGAGAAAGTCACGAAGGAAAGGGGGGTAGGGGGAGTTGGGAGGGTCATATGGCAGAGGGTCAGATCCACTTGACAGCCATACAAAAATCACACCATACTTTGGTTTGACTGACAGTTTGACATGGTGTCCGAGTACAACTAAAGGTCTAGTGACAACGGTCACCCAGGTTCACACTCATGCTGGCAGGGGAACTCCTCAACTTGATCAGTGGCTATTAGTACAAATTTGAAAAATACAACCCTGTTTGTTTCTGATGCATTATCTTTCACCACTTCATATATTCAAACCCATGTCTTATCAAGAAGCCGTGCCTGATAGAAACATCATAAATTCGGAACTGGGATGCGAAACTAATAGATGCATGTGATGCTTGTGAATTCTCCCAAGTGTCTGAAGACTCACATGAGAGCTAGCCTGCCACTGAGGATTCTGATCCTGAGGAATTGCCTGCAAATCAGAAGGTTTACAGACAGTGAAAGTGGCATGTCAGTGCCAACCATTTTAAAGAATTATCAGCAGCATATAGGGTTAGATTTAGTACATGCTTTCATACTACATGACATTTGGAGCAGTGCATCTTTAAAGAGCTAATTTTCTTCAGCTGCTTTCTTGCACAATTTCCTTGCTAGGAAGTGTTGCAATTCACAGCCACATAATCCACTTAGAGCATCTGCAATTAGCAATAAAACTAACAACAGCAGAGAAGATTTAATGCAAGACCAGTCATGGCGCTACATTATACTTATGCAAAAAACAGCTTGTTAAAACAGATGTTACCAGTCAATGAAATGTTTTCATTGGTGTAATGGGTTAAGCAAGCATGAATCAAAATCACCAGGATCAGACAGGATAAAAAAAAGGGCTGGGTTGTGGAAGGGGTTAAGAATAGAGACAAAACGCTGTCAAAATAGAACAGATGTCTCTAATCACTACCAGCTATCCTCAAACAACTTTCCATGATGCTTCCTACATCATGCATCGTTTCTCTTGCGCAGCGTTTATCCATTTCAGATCAACATTGGTGGCGTTTAACCACCTAGTGTGTAATATTTGAAGTATATTACAGTTACACTAGATTAATGTTTGATTTCCAGTAATACAAGCACAATTTCTATTGATTCTAAGACATGCAGTATTTAAATGGATTTGATTTTGACAGCAGGGAGGGAGTGGGGATCCTTGGGCAGAAACAAATTAAACATTCAGATGAACAAGCCATATCACTGTATAGCATGTGTAAGGCTAGCTTTTCTCCAGTGGGTTAAGAGAGATCACTGACATTTCTATAGAGAACATTAGGAAGCAGAGGCTTTATTTGCTCAAAATATGTATATAATGCTACACAAATAATAAAAAAAAAAGCTTGTCTTACAAACTTGATTCAAACAGATGTGGACTTTAGCAAAACATACATACAAATTGACAGGATAATCAGCAAATTCAAGTGACAAGACAAAACCCTCTGGATTAACTCTTTGGACCTTTTCAGAAACAAGGCAATAGACCCTTCAGTCTAATTTAAAAAAAAAAAAAACCTGCTCCATCATGCACTAAGAAAAGTAGTTTGAATTTTTTGAGCATCTTAGCAACTGTTTGAGTATGAGTGTATATATATATAAAAACCCTACAGTAAAGACTTTCTACTTGTTTTAGGTCAAAATGAATCAACCATACATGTCACAGCTGGTTTTATTTCAGAATATTTGCTTCACACATTGTGCGATGAAACGGTGCAGCACTCCCAGAGAGCACTACCCTTTAACCCATTACTCATGTTTAGCTAATATGGGGTACCACCTACAAACAGGAGCATGAACATTTTTACATAATCCCACAATTACTACTCAACAGCCTACTTAGACAATGTTTCATTTATCTTTTGACCTAATGCAGCACCTAATGTAACTCCACAACCCACTACATATGTAGGTCTTTAGACACATTAACTGCTTTGCTCCTGACACCAACTTAAAAAATATTTGGGAATTTTCTTTTTTTCTTTTCTTTCACACCCCAGTTCCCATATGAAATGAGCTAGAAACATGCTCAATCTGCAGTTATTTATAGACACGCCTTTCCCTCTACACCAATCAGATCAATCTAGTAATTATTGCAGACAGCTGTGCTAGTGGAGGAAGAGTATAAAGCTCAGTGTTCTGAGTTAAGAAGTTGAAAGAATGTTGTTGGTGGTTGTTTAGGCTGTAAAAGTTTATTTTATAATTGGGATTTTTAGTTTGAATTTTTCCTTTTATTTTCTTTTTTGAATCATGTTTTTGTGTCATGCTTGCACAATTAATGAAGGATTGAGAAGGGTTATGCTTTTTACGACTTTGTCATAAAGTATCAGTGCATTTCTTTTGTAAGAGGATAAGTTAATTGATAGTTTAAGACTGCCAATGATGGCCTGTTTGTTGCTTAATCATCAGTTATTGAATCAGTTATGTGCTGGTTCAGTCTCTAATGAAGTTGTAAGTGTAAAGTCAGTCAATCCTGCCAGAAAGACTGCTTTACATTCCTGCACTTATCCAAACTAATGGTCTTACTGGATTTGCCCTGGCAAAATAAATTAATGTACAATATAAATAGTGCTAAGGTTACTATGATGTACATTGTGTGAACACTTCAACTTCATTGTTACTGCTGGCCTCTTTCATGTCATCAATGATCAGCCAACTAATTTGGCTGATGGGAGCAAATTATCAAGTCAGATTGAGGCATTCCTTCAAATTTAATTTTGTATGTTTTCAACAATTCATCATATAAGGGTTGCCAACAGTCATAAATATACAATATTATCAACATTTTTAATCAAATTTACAGCATTTTGTAACATTTTTCCATAAGACTTCCCAGAGTTTGATGGTCCAGCCATATGGAAGTGTGCTGTGTCCTGTTCAGAGTAACCTGCAGACTCCTGCATTGCTGCTGCTACAGGCTCTAGAAAATCTGCCAAGCAGATTGGTGGGGCAGAAGAGATTCATCCTGTTTCTTTGGTTTTGTGTATATCTTTCGCTTCAAGTCCCCTTGTTTACTCCTTGCTATAGACACATTTGTAAGGACCACCCATTGGCCCAACAACGGAATCCAATGGTGTGGGTGAAGGTATCTTGCGTGTTCTGCCTTTCTGTAACACTTCTACAAATTTCTCTTCTTACAATTTAGTTTTGACCCTGTGGTTAGTTCCAATCTGACTCCAACTTCATATGAATTTTTAGATTAGTGTTTCCAAATTATCTGTTGATCATAATTTAGGTTTGATTACTTGGATTCCCATACTCTGTTATTCTTTCATTAGGGACCCATGGTCGCACTGAGTCTCGCGCCGGCTGATATACGTGGATCTCATGATCACAAAATGGTCATTTTGGGCTTATTGAGGTTGTCGGGTAAACTATTAAACCTGGCTGTTCCATGCTTGCTCAGATCTAGTAACAGTTGTCTTAGTCAGGATCTGCAGCTTAAGACAGGTGATAGACAGAAACCTGGAGATCTTGGTTGATGTGTTCCTAGCTCCTTTCAACTACAAGTCCCCAGTATGATCGTATCCTGACACTTATTTTGCAGTAACCTTGGACTCCTAATCTACTTGTAATAATTTCTTAAGAACTTCCAATGTATCACGAAACTATTTGCCAGGCAGGTTAAAACGTCAGTTCAAAGAAATAAGACAATATGAATTTGAATACAAGAAAATGCATGATCAACAGAATACAAAATGAGGTACAAAGTCTAAATTGTACCTGGCAAATAAGACGCGCAGCAGTTGTGTGGGAAGTTCTGGTTACAGAATGCTTCCTTGAGTCTTTTGCCTAGCCACCTTATACACGAGTCAAACTCTGGCGAATTCAGGTTTTGATCTGAGAGATCTTGTGACCTTAAGGGGCACCCCACTGGAAGAGAGAACACTACAAAAGTCCAGGACTCCTGGAAAAGACACATTCATACCAGGGGTGTAGATTATTTCCTATGTTTTTAAGTCTTTTTACCCATCACACCATAACCTTCAAAATGATACCAACGACAATGGAAATTCAATGACAATAACGTACAAAATAACGTGTATTTTGTACGTTATGTGAGCTCCATTGATCTGAGCCTAGAGAGGGGGAGAATGAGAGAGAGAAGGGGGGAGGCAGAAGTGAAATTCAGGGTATCAGTGCCACATGGGGGGAAGAAAGGAACCATAGCCTGGGAACAAGCAACAACTGTTTTGTTTTACGGTACGTTTCTGCAAGCAAACCCAGTGCTCATCTCTAGACCAGCTGCCTTATGCATTTAACGCCACATTATCGTCAATCAATGCTTTACAGTTGCTCTGCATTATCATCTTGAGCTGATTTGTCAAGATGTCTGTGCTGTGGTTGTTTCTAGGTGTCAAAAGGGCTATAACATCACGTCAGACTGTGACCTCTTATTTTAATTACACCATTTATCACCAGCCAATAATCTGGAAAATGAAACCATTTCTGACACTGCATCTTGCAAAAATTAAGTCTGTGGAAGAGAGCTCATAGGTTTGTTTGCGTATTTCCAGACTATTGAATCTGGGTTTTGGGGTATTTGTGTAACCATTGATTTCACCTCCATCCCTTACAAGCAAATCAAGATCACTGTTAACCTCATGGCAGGTAATTCAGGATCAGATGTATTGTGGTTGACTGGCAGGTCCCTCCCCCAACTGATTATGATTAGAATTACTGTCATTCTATTTGTTGTTCTGGTTGTTTTGTCTATCATTGTATTCACAATGTCTAGTAGTTCTAACTGTCAGTTGTAGACCTAGGTCTACTCAGTTTGTCCATTAAATGTGATTTAAATATCAGTCTGTCTGTAGGGTAATCCTTATCACTGTACTGCCTAACCCTTGGTGTTGGCTCCTGATCACAACCATATGGTTCTCAACGTTTTGCCATTTTAAATCAAATTATTTAAATGTTCCAAGGCACATGAAATAACCAGTTAAAATACACCACTCAAATAACAATCACAAATCGGATAAGAGGCATTCACCCTAAAAATAAAGCACAAAACAGGACAAGCTATCCATCAGAAAACAGAATACGAAATGGCAATGACTAAATGCAAATGAAGAAACCAGTTAAATATTGAAAGGGTTTAAGACTCACCCAAACTTCTGAAGCAAAATGATCACCTTTAACAAGTCTGTGGTTCGATCATGATCATTAATCAGACTTTGGCCCTGGTTACCAAGCAAACGCAGCCTGGCTAAAACTTTAAATCAAATATCTTGCTGTTGTAGTTTATCCAAAACCGCCTTGTTTAATAAACATGTTTCTTCTCAACGTCCAAATGACTTCCAATGGTATTATGTTGGGACCCCGGTGATTAAAATTGTCCTGTACTTGTTCAAACAGGCAATGCTTGCTTGCCTGTGATGGGCCATGACTCCTGTCTGTACAGCTCCTGATTTAAAGGCAGTTCCTCAGGATCCGTATGCCCCATGTTAGGTTCGCTCTGTATCTTAGGGACTTGAGAGAATTCAAGCGTCCCACGCAGCTATCGGTTCCGCATTCTGTCGTTTATATCCACCACAGGGTTGTCATCCACAATCAGATCTGTGATTTTAAATGAGGCATGAATGAAATACTGAAAATGAGAGGCATGAATGAAATACTGAAAATGAGAGGCATGAATGAAATACTGAAAATGAGAGGCATGAATGAAATACTGAAAATGAGAGGCATGAATGAAATACTGAAAATGAGAGGCATGAATGAAATACTGAAAATGAGAGGCATGAATGAAATACTGAAAATGAGAGGCATGAATGAAATACTGAAAATGAGAGGCATGAATGAAATACTGAAAATGAGAGGCATGAATGAAATACTGAAAATGAGAGGCATGAATGAAATACTGAAAATGAGAGGCATGAATGAAATACTGAAAATGAGAGGCATGAATGAAATACTGAAAATGAGAGGCATGAATGAAATGCTGAAAATGAGAGGCATGAATGAAATGCTGAAAATGAGAGGCATGAATGAAATGCTGAAAATGAGAGGCATGAATGAAATGCTGAAAATGAGAGGCATGAATGAAATGCTGAAAATGAGAGGCATGAATGAAATGCTGAAAATGAGAGGCATGAATGAAATGCTGAAAATGAGAGGCATGAATGAAATGCTGAAAATGAGAGGCATGAATGAAATACTGAAAATGAGAGGCATGAATGAAATACTGAAAATGAGAGGCATGAATGAAATACTGAAAATGAGAGGCATGAATGAAATACTGAAAATGAGAGTATTTGTTGATCCAGCAAGGCCGATGCTGACACGCATGTGACGATCGCTGCTGAGCGTGGTGACTTACTACGATTTTCCACTAGCATTTGTACTCATCCACAGGGTGATCTGTGAATAGGGGGTATCCCTTGAGGTTTAAAATTTGACCTGTTTGACGCCATTTGTTTAATGCAGCCATGTGTATGTATCCGCAGACAACCCCCATTCAAATAACCCACCATTGTGACACGTGCCTTGTTCTATAGTATGAGAGGTCTTGACTATTTTTGGAATGCAAGAATGTGGTGATTGCTTAAATCGGTGCTAAACATTAAATTGGTGCTTATAATCTGGAGTCCCTAATTCTGCTGATCTTTGCTACATGAGTGTTAAATCAATGTATTACATGATTAAGAATTCCCCAAATCATTGATTCCAGTATGCATGTATGTGTTTCCCTTACACAGGGAATGGTGGATAATAGAATTTATTTTGAGTGAACTTGTTCATATGACTAAATATTGTTGAACAAGCCTCAGTATTAATTTCCCTCAAACACTTTCGCTACAAAGGCTTTCTGATGATTTGAAGTGGACTAGAGATGGTTTTAAATATTTAGTTTAGGAAATGAATTGTATATTTAAGGCATTGTTGAGAGTCAAAGGACAGCTAAATAGGTGGAAATTAACTCCCCAAAGTGTCCCAGAAGGGTTGCATTTTGATTTGTCATCAATTTAATAGCCTCTACATTGTGGCATTGTGTAGCCTGTATAGATCCTCCAGCTGATATACTTGCAAAAATCCAGTCAGTTTTAATTGAAGTTTTCTGGGATAAATTGCACTGGGTACCGAAAAGTGTTGTACCTGGCAAAGGAAGGTGGATTTGGCTTAATACACATGCAGAGCAGAACTGCTGCTTTTCGCATTCAGTATATACAAAGACTTTTAATGCTCCCCATTGAGTCAAATTGGGTGGGTGTTGCCTGTGTATTACTCGGGAGTATTAAAGGCCTTGGACTGGATAATCTTGTTTTGGCTGGATGCTCAAGACTAAAAATCAATAATGCTCAAGTCTTATCGCAATTTTGTTTAAAGTTTGGTCTCTGTTCAGGAGTAATAGAGGAAGCAATGGCTTCTCTTTTCTGGTTATTGCAAGAACTTTTAATTTGCAGTTCATGACTGGATTGGTCACGATGTCTTTCTATACATTAACATTTATTCATTTAGCAGACGCTTTTATCCAAAGCGACTTACAAGTGTGGAATACAAGCGAGTCAACCTGAAGAGGCAACTAGACACCAAGTGCTCACAATACTCTTAGCAATGTCTGAAACTTGTATCATATGCTACAACAAGGGAGAGATTTAAAGGAAAGCGAGATAGGAATTGAAGGGAGTTTAAGATGGTTAAGTGCTCACAAAAGGGGTTTTCAGCTGTCTCTTGAATATTGCCAGGGATTCTGCATTCCGGATGAAGGCAGGAAGACTTCCACCAGCATGGAGTAGTGAACAAAAATGATCTGGAGTGATTTTGTGCCTCTCTGTGATGGTACCACAAGCCTTCGTTCCTTCTGTGATCGCAGGCTTCTGGTAGGAGCGTAGACTTGTAAGAATTGAAAGTAGGAGGGTGTTGACCCAGTGATAGATCTGTAAGCAAGCGTCAAGGCCTTGAACTTGATCTAAGCAGCAAGCGGTGTAGTATTTTCTTTGCTCAAAATAAATTGCTTGGAGGTTTTGAAGCCAGACTTCAACCAAGTCGAGTTACATGGTCAGGAAGTTACCTTTGCGAATGTTTTACACTCATACCCCTAAAGCTGTGTATGGCATACCATATGTTTTGGGACCAGGCATTTTTTTCCATACGAGTTCTGACAAAACGGTTTCTGAAGGTTGATCAATAGCTGTCATGTATTTCCAGCTCCTGAACAGGTTCTTTGCATGCCTATGTTTTTCAAGCTTTAAAGTTTCTTCACTGCCACTTTGCACGCAGTCACACACAGAGCAGATAATAGTAGAATAGTTTTCTCTTAGGTATAGGCATAATTCTTTGAATCAGGATCAATATTACACTTCTCCCCCCTCTGGGGCTTGAACAAGTCCCACTTCCCTATCTTTTCCTAGAGTGTTATTTCATAACTTAGGTTTTTCAGTTTTAGCACGTTAGTGACTAAATGAAGTCACAGATTCATTACCAATGACCTAATTATGCAATCACGCTCCAGAGGACACCAGAACCAAACATCTCCATGATTTTTGCTGGATTTGAGGAGTAAAATTCTGGTTCCCTAACTCCTTGGGGGTATGATTTTTGCTTCAGTTTTGTTGATAGTTTCCTTATTTCATCAATTACCATCTCATTCAAATCAAACAGCATGCATAATGTCTTCAACCTCTTGAGTTTTAACATTTCCATTTGTTTAACTGTAGCTTTAACTACTAATGATCTTTATGTAACACCCAACAAAATAAAAAGAACATTCCTAGTTTAGCAAACCATGCTCCTAATTGTAAATCAAGCCAGTCCCATGTCTGACTGTCTCTTCTGGCATTTGCTTTAACTTCAGTTCTTTCTTTTTTTTTTTAACTATCATAACTTTGCTAAATGCTCCTCCAGGTGTAGTGTTATTTGGTATGTAAGTACAACATTGATCTCCAAACATGACAGACTTCTCCTTTCTCAGCTAACAAATAATCTAAGGCTATTCTATTTTGCCATGTCATTTTGCTTGTTGCATCCAATTGTTCTAGGACTGAAAGCCTCTTGTGTAATTATTAAATCTTTGCTGATTGTAATATGTAATTAATCCATTCAGTATTATAAGAAATCCAAATGAGTATTGATTCAAATCCTGATTTAACTTCATATCTTGCTTTAAACTCATTAGGTATTCCTCTAGGTTGACCAATTGAATCTATATAGACTGAAGGGTCTTAGGTTTTTCTCGGTCTGCTTTTTTCTTCACTGGCTATTTCTTCATCTAGGGCAATGTAGCTCATTTTATGTGTTAGCATAACCCTAGTACATAATCCTGACCAATTTTCTGGTAACGTTGACAATAGGCCATATTCTGATCCACACATCCACCATATCTGCTAGTGCCACATCAATTTCATCAAGTACAGGTGGTGGGCCTTTGATTACGAAATGGTCTTCCTTACATTGTGGTATTCTCCAAATTTTACTGCATCTTCCTTCAAATCTTCCTACATCAATGTTTCCTTTTTATAACATTCAAATTCCTGATCTGCCATTATTTTTCCTTGTGGCTGTATTTCTGTACTATTGGCCATTTATGAGTATGCATGCACTAATTCTGTTGCGGACCTGTAGTTTGTTGATTGGAGAAACTGGCACCAGTATGGGCAAAATGCCTTTTTGGGTACAATTCCTATAGCTATTTCTTTCTATAAAATTTACTTCCCAGTCTTACATCTAACCCCATGGCATTGGATAATCCTGGACAGTTTTTAAACCATTCATTATGAAATATTTTACAACTAGAACTGGGATTGGGATTGGGATTGGTATAATATAAAATTGGTTTTGCTTCAAAGCAAACTGCAGTTTTTCCACTTCCCTTTAACTGCTGTATAATTTACCTATTTATACCAATTATTTTCGTTTGCCTTTTCCCATAAGATATCTGCATTGTTCATTGTTCAGGCTGCTTCCTTGTTTCCTGCACACAGATAACTAACTGCAATACAAAGCTTCTTTATATACACTCCGAGTTCCATTTGCAGTTGTTCAAGTGAGGGTCCTTTATAGGGGTCCCTACAGTACGGCGCAGGCATGGGTCGACCCGTAAGCATTTCATGCGGTGCAAGTGCTTATTTCTGTTAGTTTGCATACGATAACTCGATGCAAGAGGCAAAGCATCAATCCAGTTAAGTTTAGTACTTGCACATATCTTAATTTTTGCTTTAAGGGTACCATTGACTCTCTCAACGATCCCTTGCGATTGCGGATGATAGACACACCCTAGTCTTTGTTTTATTCTTAATTGTTGCAGTACTTGCTTTACCGTTTTCTGGATAAATTATCCATTATCGGAACTTATTTCAGATGGTATTCCAAATCTAGATCAAAGAATTAATAACATCTGGATAAGTTGGCAATGAGAAATATCCCAAAATACGGGCTGGAGTCAGAACATTTTCCTTGTTCTATTAATTCCAGTTTTCTGCTGTCCAATCTTCCACTTTCATTAATTGCTCTTAGATTATGAACGAGTCACCATTGAGATTTATCAGCTTTTATGATGGGAGCAATTGGAGTGTTACAATAACTAGATGTTTCTGTTAGCACCCCTGCTTTCACTAAACCTTCAATTTTTTTTTTATGCCTGCTTCAGCTTCAGGTTGCAAGGGGTATTGCCACTTCCTTGGCAGGCATACATCAGGTTTAAGTCGTACTATTATCGGATTTGCAAATTTTACAAGTCCTACATCGGTGTCATGCTGAGACATACCTCAGGTGGAACTTGACTTTCCATATCTTTAAACAATTCACAATTGGTAGTTTCTACTACTTCAGGACCCGTCCTCATTTGTGCTTATTTTGTCATTAAGTACTTCCTGAGGTACACTGGTTAATGTGGTGTTTGCTAAATATTTAAAGTTTTTTTATCCTTGGACTGAAAAATTAATGGCTTTTAGTTTCCCACTGGTACTGTTTAGCCTTTTTCATCACTGGTCCTAAATCTCTTGCGTCCCAATCCTTTCCTACATATGGAACAGAATTTGGTATATTGAACCAATCGTTTATAAATGTGTTTTCATTTGTTCATTGCCGCTCCCTGTTTCCCCACTAATATATTCTGAAATTTCTTTTTTTTTGTCCCTTTGTTTTCCTGCCAGTTTATTTTTTCCGTATTCTTTTTAGGATCATACATCAAAGTATAATGGAATCCTGTCTTTGGTAATCATGCTTCAGGGATTTGTGCTTCAATGAATTTTCCCCAGTTCTCTTAATTGTTCTACATTTTCTAGTTCTCCTAACCAATATACATTAGCTGTGGGTTCTGAGATCATAATTTGAGGTTCTAGCCCTTGCTTTATATATATATATATATATATTCGTTCTCTGGAGAACACCAAATTTGCAAGCCTAATTTGCATAATGTATCTCGGCCTAATAAATTAACAGGGGTTTGATTTGATAATAGGATAGGTATGGTCACTTGTTTTTGGCTTGTAGACACTGCAGTCATTGGAATCAGCTGCATTTTGTCCCAAGAATCCTACTGTCTTTACAAATTTTCCAGACATGGGGAGATGTGAAGCATAATTTGAATTAACAAGTATATACTGCTCCTGTATCAGTCATTAATGTAGATTTACCTTCTATCTCTACTTGCAACAGGTTCTTGATTAGCATTTGATGTTAACATTGGAAACTGATTCTCCCCCATAGGATTCTCTGGACCTCCCTAATACCCCTGTTTTGAGCCTCCACAATGATTTATCGTGCCATTTGTTGGGCCTCGTGGTGGACCCTTAAAGGGCTGGCGCATTTTCCCCACTCTAATCTACTTCTAATTCTAATCAATTTCTGTTTCTTTAATTTTTTCATCTATTTTTGCTTCTATTACTTGAGTTTGCATTTGTCCTTCTCCTTTCCATGACTGGCCTAGAGCTTCCTCCTCCCATTCTGATCCCCCCCTCGTACTGCGTTTTAATTGTTTCCAGTGCTTTTCGCGCCTGTGCATAAAGGCAAAACGGGTTTTCCTTTTTTTCTTTTGTAGCTGCATTGGTTTTACATCCAATTCGGTTTTTTCCCTTTCCTAACTTGACATGTCCCTCCATTTGAACTTCTCCAATTACTCCTACAGTTCCTTTTAACATGGGAAACTGACCTTCAGTGGACCTATATGGTAGTGGTGGCATTTTAACCTTTTTCTTTCTGCTGCTTTCAGATTTTTTTTAGAAAATTTTCATTTTTAAACAGTGCCAGCACTTTCTTTCACGTTTAGTGCTTAATCCTTTTATTTTGATTATCAATGTTTCCATTTCCTCACACAATGCCACATCAAATGCTCGCCATTTTGTCATTAATTCTTTAGTTCTCCTTTTTTTAAATTTATGAATTTTGCACAACAGGTATTTTAACCCCAGAATTTCTACTGGAGTGGCAGCCATAATTGATCTAATCTTTATTTACTTAAGGACAACTTATGTATTAAGTTATACTTATTTCATACACCTTTCCAACAGAATTTACTTTTCCTTATTTAATTTTAATTGAGTTTCAATTATATATTATCTATCGGCTTAGTAATATTAACTGGTAATATTTGTTTCCCCTTCTACTCAATCTTTAAATAAACCAGTCTTGTGTCCCTTGTAAGACCCATTCCTGTAAAGAGTCTAACGACACCACTGACACCCAAGACAGAAACACTATGATCTCACTCTGCTTCAACTACTGTTACACTTACACCAGTGTGCACACACAGACAACATGAATCTTCCTCTGCTCTACTTCCTAGAGTGGCCTTACAACCTCTACCACTCTAACACATTATAACCACTACAGGATTTTACAGGAACTACCCACCTTATTTCAGGATTTTCTTCTAAAACTACTTTACTAAAACTAACCACCTGTAATATCCGGTACCATAACCTTATTTCCAAGTGCTTTAATACCTTGCTGTCATTTTACTACAAAACACAACTGTACTGCAACAATCTTAATTCCAGATACAGTTAAACCTTTGCATGCACCATGACAGCCTACTGTTAATTCTGGATTCAAAACCCCCTATTATATTCTGGATTCTTAACTTTGGAAGAGCCAATCGAGTACTTACCACTGAGCAATTCTGGACAATAGCACAAACCAAATTTATAAGCAAAGTCCAGTAAAGGCCCCTGTGGGTTCTCACTCTTTTTGCTTTGTTGATTTTGTGAAAATGTGGATTTGGCAGCATGGACTTCACCAGAAAAGGATGAGCAGGGATTGATGGTTGCCTAGATCAGATGGGTCTTTGGATTTGTGCCTTTCTCTCTGCAGCCCTTAGTTTGGTCCGGTGTTCACGGAGCATCAGATAACCAGGGATTAGAGGGAGTAGCATGTGCAGGCCTGGATGACAGAGGACAGAGTTTGTCTAGAGAGGAAGTTAAGGTGGAACATAAGGTGTCTGTTGCTGTATTCACATCCAGAGATAAGAATTGTGAGGGAGAGGGAAGGGCAGCAGATAGAGAGCACAGGTTTCTTCTAAAGGTGACGGGTAAAATGTTCGGAGGTGCACAAATAGGGAGTTGCAGATTAAAAGTAATTAAGAAATGATCCAAGACGTGCAGAGGTTTTACCAAAATGTTGTCTGAGTTACGTGTAAATTAGGTCAAGTTGGTTGCCAGATTTGTGGGTGCTAGCGGTGGTGAGTCGATTGAGATTGAATGAGGCTAGGAGAGAGAGGAAGTCAGAACCATAAGGCTTTTCTAGATGGATGTTAATCACCAAAGTACAAGTGGACAGCCATCCTCTGGGAATGAGGACAGCAACATGTCTAGTTCCTCTACAAAGGTACCCAGTTGGCCTGTGGGGCAGTAAATGACTACAAATTGAATTTTGACAGGAGTTGTGATAGTGATTGTATGGATTTCAAATGAATTGTTGTTGCACAGGGAGGAGTAATTAGAGTATTTCCAATTGTTGGAAATGAGTAGACCCATGCCCCCACCCCTCCCCGACTGGCGAGGGGTATGACAGAAAGTGAAATTATTAGAGAGCAGCAGGAGTTGCCGAGTCTTCTGGACGAATCCAGGTCTCAGTCAAGCCCAAGATATTGAGATTAGAATTAGTAGCAAAAGTTGGAATGAAGTCAGCTTTGTTAACAGCTGACTGACAATTCCATAGACCCACAGAAACAGAGAGAGGAGTGTTAGAAGATAGCGCTGCCTTTTAAGTGCGAAAGTCGAGCGTTGCCGAGAGACAACAGGAATGTATTGAAAGCACATACTGATTAAGTAGAAGAGATGTGAGAAGGAAAAGGAAGATACTTAAGTGCCCTACCCAATGCCCAATTTTGGGAGAAAGTAATGGTATGCTTTATTTTAACAATTGTGGGTTCAGTAATTGCACCTGGTAAATGTTTTATTAAAAACTTAGACCTATTATTCAAAAATGTATATATAAAAACTGACACCTTGGAGAGACGTATTTCAGCTTGATGTAGATGAAAAACCAGAATGGAGAGCTTTATATAAGTCACCTTTGGTTAAGAAAACTGGGGATTTGCAATGCAGAGTATTGCACAGTGCCATTGCTGTTAATGTTCTGATGTTGTCCTTTTTGTTCAGAGACTTTCATGCATTTATGTATTGTGAGGTTGAAACATCTGACATGTTGGGAATGCTTTTTAATTCTTTTAATGTATTGTTTTCAATGAAGTGTTCATTTGTGATTTATGTTGGTAGTTGTCAAAAGTCTGATTAATTTCTTGTTGGGTCAAGCAAAGATGGCTTTTTATTTATTTTTTTAGAGACAATGAAGTCTAATAGCTGTTTATCAAACTTGTTAAATCTAGAATTAACTGATTTTTATTACAAAATGCATGATCTTTTAATGTTTGAGACATTTTGGTGTTTAAATGGGGTCCTTTGCAAAGTTGTAGAAGAGCTGTTTTTTCTTTAAGGCTTTAAGCCTGGTGTTTTTTTTTTCGATTGTACATTGTATTGTAATGACGTTTTGAAACTAAATTTCTCTCTGTCTCTGTTTTCCTTACAGGGAATGGTGGAGAATATAACAACATTAATTTTAAGTGGACTTGTTCATAATTACGTCTGCAATGGCGAACGCTTATTTGCGAACAAATCTCAGTATTAATTTCCTTAACACATTTCTGCTACAATGTTATCAATGTCTTGCAGCCGTAAATCAGGCATATGAAAAAGCATCTAGGATAACTGATACCCAGTTATCATTTACACACACAACTGCAAGTTAATTGAACAATTTGTTTTGACTCCAGCCCGTACTCTAGTATATGCATCGTTACTTGCATATCCTAATGTTACTATTAAATTATGAAATGCTGTTAATCCAGCAGAATTTCTTTGGTTTATGAAGGTAAACCATGATTGTGTAGCTAATTCATTAGCATATGCAAATGGTAAAAACAAACAATTTTGTGCCTGTAGTCTCGATGCACACAGCCATAATTTGCTCAACTAGCAGAATTTAAAGCCCTTACAGTTGCATGTCAATTTGCATGGCAAAAGGACAAACCGTGAATATCTTCAACGATTCTGCATGTTCACATGGTGCGTCTCGTCTCTTTGGAGCAGTATGGAAACAAAGAGGTTATATAAAAGGAGTGATGGAACTCCCATTCAGCATGCTGAACAGATAGGTGAACTAATTTCTGCTATGATGCTACCAAAACAATTAGCAATCATCAAAACTTCCAACATGGCAGATTTAGAAGCTAAAAATGCCTCAGGGTGTCAGTTATATTGGCTCCAGAGGTAATTATAGAACCACACCCATGCTTAGACAAATTCAACAGCAGGCAGGCCCTTATTAATCATCCTTATCCTAGATGCATGGTTTTGATCATTGTGCAACGGGAGAAGTAATGAGAAATTAAACGACAAGGGTATTGGTATACTTGTACGCAATGGTAGAAGAATGTCTACATGTGAGATCTGTGCCAAGTATAATGTCAGAAAGGGAATAACACCAATAGGTCATATACTCGTACCTGAAGGACCTTTCAAACACTTGATGGATTGTGTGGATGAAACGGGTACAGGGCAAGAGATGCATGTTTGTGGTCGACCGATTTAGCCGTTGGGTAGAAGCAATACTGTCAGCAGATTAAGGGGCAGGAACAGTAATTAAAAGACTAAGCTGCATTTACCATCCTTAAATCGCAGGGACAAGTTAAGAAAATGTATGGTCTTCAAGTCCAAGCTCAACAAGATATGTGCAAGTACTAAACTTAATTGGATTGACGCTTTACTTTTGCACTAATGAGCTACCACATGCAAACTAACAAACACACATTTAACACCACATTAAATGCTTACAATCCTATGCCTGGTTGACCAACCTATGCCTGTACCATGCAGCAGAGGCCCATACAAAGGACCCCCCATTAGAACAACTACAAATGGAATTAAGATCATGCATGAAAAAGCAGTTTGTTTATCCATAAAGCTATTTGTGTGCAGGAAAAGAGGAAGCTGTTTGAGGAGACTGAGATCTGTCCAATTGCCCCAGGGGATCAAGTCTAAGAGTATTCAGGAGGAAATGGAACAAACCAAGAAGGGAAGGACCTTTATAAAGTGACAGCAGCTACTACAATGGCAGTCCAAGTGGAAGCAACACCTGGTATCATCTGAACCATTGCATGAGTTCCTAAAGAGAAGGAAAAACAGGAGAAACTGGATCAGAAACAAGTGAGCAAGAAAGTCTGAGTTGAAAGTGTGGCAGAAGGTGTTAAACAAAATGAATAACTCTGACAATATGCCTGATCATCATATGATGGTCACAAGTTCAAGCTACAGTCAAAAGTACAACTCCAGAGCTCATAACTCAGACTCTTAACCACATTTCCCTACCCTTAACTTTTCAGCCCTCAATGAAACCCAGTAACAACTCTTTCAAATACAATTGAACTGGGATTGTATGGAAAACAGCGTAGGAACAGGAGAATTACGGCATGTATGAAGACAACATCAAACAATGTTTTAAATGGAAAACGGCACAGAGTAATCAATGGTATGAATGGGCAACCTTCACAAAAACGGGGCTAAAAAAGAAACTGCCTATTCTATACTAAAACACTGAGCCAAGCAATGGTAGTCCCAAACCCATTCAGTTATGAACATTGTGCTGAATTCAACAGACTTTTGTCATTTGGAATGACCTTTTTGTCCAGCTGAATGTTTAGGCTTCCTAAACAAAAGCTGCTCTTTTTAGTATATACCACGATTGAGAGCTAAATGCAGAAACTTTGATAGAACTGTTCTAGAACTTTCCAGTGAAGACCAGGAGACTTGGATTCTCTTCAGCAGTAGTCTTTATTATAGAAAATGATTAACTAAAAGCACAGTTGGAAGTAACACATGAGGGTTCACTTGTTGACTCAGGCCTTTGAGTCATTAAGCAAGAGGCCAGCAAATGACCCACAGCATCCTGTCTCCGGTGAAATAGGGGCTCAGAGAAAACAATGAACAACATCTAAGTACTAATGTAAATACAGAGTTGTTACTTCACTTAGTTTCAAACCAAACAAATTACTTTTCCCATAGTTTGCCCTTTGAGAGTTCTAATAACTCAGTTTCTTTAAAGTTAGTATTCTTGTAATCTTTGAGCCATTATAGGTAAGTTTCGGTTTTATGGATAATAGTACCTAGTTATTGAGGCTGCCATGATTTTGAGTGGGAGTAGTAGCCTGCTGTATGCAGTATAACACAAACCTGCATAGCCCAGAAGGAGAAATAAGACCACTGTTTCCTTTATCCATAACCATGACTTGCCATAACCAGGAAGAATTTTCTATTGTCATGCTATGTAGCTTAATTGACAAATCACTGTCTGTCTAAAATTATCAATTGAGTATACTAGGCTTGTGCAACATTCAGGACCAATAATAGTGCATACCCCTTCTTGGGTGGCAAGGATATAGTCTAATGCTACTCTGCTCTGTAAGATCAATTTTATGAGGCTAGAGTATTGCAGATGTTGCCAATGGCAAGGGCTGTACCATTAGCTAGCTGCTGTACTGCATTTTAATAAACTTCTAACTTGATCAAGAGCCTGCATAACCCTGTAACTTGGAATTAGTGCCACAAGAGTTCTTGACAACCAGGCCTGAGCACATTTGAGGCCTGGAACACAATTTCCCAGACAGAAGGGGAAAAATTCTGCAATTGTGATTAGATCTTGATTGTGGCAACTTTTGGGGTTTGGGTTGGCGCTTTCTCTGATGGCTGGCAAAACACAAGCTAAAGTGCACCATCCATTAAACCGAGCTAGTAACTTGCCATAAATTGATTCCACCTAGCCAATATGTGCTTACTGGGGAGAATATCCTACCACTTGTTAATAGCCATTAGCTTAAACCATGATCTGGTTGCTTAATACATGGTTCTATTTCATCATATTGCTCCATAGGTGATCCAAATGCTTATTTAAATGGAGCACCCATCACATATACAAAAGCACAAGCAGCACGAGGAATTTCTCCCAAACTGGGCGAGTCAGGGAAATGTGCTTCAACACTAGTGAAATGCAATGGTTAAAGTAAATCAGTCATTCTAGGTAATGCTGATGTCCAGTTGCAAGACTTCAAGCCTGGAGTACAACATTGTGCAGCTAAAGGAACTGTAAAGTTGTGGCATGTGCTCTATTGAACTTCTTTGTGTCAATGCGTAATGAAGTGCAGGTGTCATGAACAGAAAACCGGGTGTGCTACCCATGGAATTCCTGTCCTCACAGATGGTGGATGGGGCATACATTCTCTTCCAGCAAACAATGCACTTGACATTCAGGCCGTAAACAAGTTGATTTTGAAATCCAATGCTTCTACTAGGCTCACAAAGGTCACTAATATGATCAAACTGTGCATTGTAAATTGCAGCTACTGTATGTTGTCCAACAATAGTTAAGAGTCCGCAATCATCCTTGTCTTTACCCCATATAGTCTTGTAAATGTGAAAATTCAGGTGGTAACTATGTAGACATTAACTCACTATTTTAATTGTGGCAGCATCTGAAGAGATGTCTAGTACTAAATGTAATTGCCTTAGCAGATCTATTCCCAATATTGCACCAGTATTTCATGGAGCACACAACAGAGATGTAGTTAATAACTTTGGGCTGAATTGAATTTCAATGGGGAAGTTTCATACAAAAGTCATTGTTTAACTGGTGTGGTAGTGCACAGTTTTGTTTTGATAAGGAATGAGACCTATTGGCTAATGTAATTGGAATAACAGTAATTTCTGCACATGTATCAAGCAAAAAAAAAAATTGTATACTACCTTTCACAAATTTGTCAATTGTAAATAACAGGAGAGACACTGACAGCCCTAACAACTTTTTTTGCCGCTCCTGTTCTTGTGCTTGGTTTTAACTGTGTGGAGTATCTTTTGTTAGTCTTTTTCTGGCCCAACTTAGATACTCAAGCATGTAATTCTTTATTTTGCTCTTCTAGCTCTGCAATATGCTGACTGAGTTCTTGTGCTATTGTAACACCAAATGCTCTGTGGCAGCAGATAATTCCTTTTGTTCTTCCTAATACATGCACCAAGAACCTTTTTGCATTTTTCATTCTTAAATCCTTCCCTGACCAAGCAGAGGATACACTAAAATCATCAAATCACATACCAATGTGGAAATGAGGTTCAGTGGACTACTTGCATTAAACGAATGGTTAATCTCTTGGGTGTAATGAACAAACTGCTCTTTATAAATAATTGGAATCTTTTGTGGGAGCGACACCCCAGCCAACTCGGAGCAGATCTTATGTTGAACAATATCTGCATCACTATGCACAATTTGACTAAGTTCAGATGCATCTTATCCTTATTGCTGTTCTGCTTTAACATAAGCTTGTGTAGTCAAATCAATAGAGACTGTGTCTGTTCCCCGAATGGTGAGGCAAAAAAAACCCTGCGGCAAGACCTAGACAAAATATTTTCTGATTTAATCAAGATAAGGTGGTGTTTGTTTTCTCATGTTAAGCTTGGGCTTCTTATCACTAACAAAGGTGGTTATTGTAAACAAAGTGAACTCGTATAACAGTTAATATACTTTGTTTAACTGAAACTTCGCTCAAGCCAGATGATTACATTGGTCTTAATGAATCTGCCCCACCAGGCTATTCTTATAAGCATGAGCCCCATCTGGACAGAGACATACTAATGGTTTCTCAGACCAAATGACTTGGCTTCACTTCCTTCGAATTGATGGTACTTGGTGTTACTTTACCAAACAAAGGAAAATCTACGATCTCTTGTGCTGGCTACTGTGTATAGACCTCCTAAGCACTGCATTGAGTTTGAACGTGTTCTCTTACTGATCTGTTGGTGACTGTTGACAGCTCAGATTTCTGGAGATTTTAATATTGACGCAAATGATGCGGCAGGAACTGCATTCAGGGACCTGCTAAACTGAGTTACTACATTACTAGACCTACTCGTATCATGGACTGAACCCTACAGATATGTCACCCGCAAAGTGATGGGATGACTGATCATCTAATTTCATGGGCATTGCAATACAAACCGCTGATGTTAGGACCTGGGTGGCATAAGACATGATTTCAAAAGACAAATTACTGTGGCTTTATTATAAAAACTTCCACCTTAGAAACATTGCTAGGCTGCGTAGCAGCATCTACTTCTGATGTAGAAAAGCTGGTCCATGCTTTTATGATCCCCAGACTGGACTATTGTAATGCACTTCCAGGTGGCTGTCCAGCTTCCTTAACAGTTAGTCCAAAATGAAGCAGCTGGAGTTCTTTCCAGGTCCAAGAGATCTGACAAAATTGGAATTATGGTCATATCTACACTTGTTACCTTTTTAAATTTTGTATTTATAAAGTTCTACTGCTTGCCTACAAAGCCTTAAATGGTTTAGCCCCTATGTACTTAACTGATCTTCTCTTACGCTTCAAGCCAGTGTGTGCTTTACGCTCTCAAAACTCTGGTCTTCTGGTTATACCCATAAATCGCAAAAAGTCCAAAGGCGGCAGCGCTTTTTCGCATTTGGCTCCTAAACTCTGGAATAGCCTGCCCAATGCTGTTTGGAGCTTAGTCACTCTCTCGCAGTTCAAATCTAGTTTAAAGACATCTATTTAGCCAAGAATTCTCAATGCTTCATCACATTTTCCTCATTCTACCTCCTAAAAATCATCCCTGCTCCAGTACAGTCAAGCGCTCATCCTCGTGCCAGAGCAATGACTACAGTGATAACCTGGCCCACGCAAAAGCACTGGATGTGTGCTGGACATCTTTTTAATTTTAGTTTTTTACAGACTGCAGCTTTAGCGTGCCAGAGGAGAACTGGCCCTCCCTGCTAAGCCTGGCTTCTCTCTTTTTTTTTTTTCGATTTATATCACTGAAGTTTTGGTTCCTTGCCACTGTTGCCCTGTTGGCTTGCTTACTAGGAGACTGCTGATAGCAGTAGCTTTGTACATTATCATTTGTACACTGTGCTGCTTTGTAACAGTCACTGTGAAAAGCTCTGGAAATGTGCGCAATGTAGATTTCATTTTAAAAATGGATGTTGAAACAATGCTTATGTTCACAAAGGTATACTAGGATGGCATGTCTCTGCTATGTAAAAACCTATACAGCCTATGAATATACAGTCTTACATTTAATTATAGGACTGAGCCAATGAAATTAAACTATGTCTGCAGAGACGGATGGTGCCTGCATTAACAGGGTGTGTCAAACAGGTCAAAGTTTGAGCTTCGGGGGATAGCTTCGCCCCCACATTTGAAGATCACCCACTGGGAGTACAAATGTAAGTGTAAAATCATCAGGTCACCACACTCAGCAGCAATACTCACACATTTGTCAGCATTGGCCTTGCTGGATCAATAATCTCATTCTAATTAAGAATTTCACCATCTTTCTGCTTGAATTTGTTTTTAAATAAACCATCGGAGATGGCTTCCTGTCGTAAAAGCACTGTTTAACACATTGTCATTGTGTAAAGAGTGGCCGCCGAAATGTATAGCTTAAACAGGATCTCTAATGACCTAGGTGCCTTCGACATTGAGTATTAACCTTAGAGGAGATATTAAATCAAACAGAGGGTACGTCAACCAATTTACATTTGCTTTGTGTACAAAGTGTGGATGTGTGGAACGATTATGCATTCTGTTATTCTTTAACAGCTCATCAGCCTCGGCATAGTCAGGCCTATGAACAAAACAGCTGCAGCGTCCATCCACTCAGTAAGTGTACTGTTTTCATGATATTTATGCATTTAACTGTGTGTGAAGTAAACATAAGAAACATGGTTCACAATATGTTCTTATGCTTTTCCAGTAGGGATATCAAACATTGTGAGCCGGTTTCCATCAGGAGTATCCGAGAATAACCCGAAGAGGTCTCATTGTGGACGACAAAGCGGTGGCGGATATAAATGTTCGGACCTGGGATGAGGAGCTGATAGATGCGATACGGATCCTGAGGAATTGCCTTCAAATTGGGAGCTTTACAGACAGGAGTCATGGCCTGTCACAGACAAGCATAGCCTGCCTGGGGTCCCAACATAATACCACTGCAAGTCGTTTGGATGTTATTGAGAAGAAACATGAATTAAGCAAGGCTGTTTTGGATAAACTACAACAGCAAGACATTCGGTTTAAAAATTTTAGCCAGGCAGCGTTTGTTTGGTAACCAGAGCCGAAGTGTGATCAATGATTGCAACCTAACCACAAACTTGTTAAAAAAGGTGGTCATTTTGCTTCAGAAGTTTGAAGCTTGAGTCTTGCGCTTTCAATATTTAGCCGTTTCTTCATCTACATTTACTATTTTGGGTTGTTCTATTTTCTGATGGTAGCTTGTCCTTTTTTTTAGGATGAATGCCTCTTAGTTTTCTGATTTGTGATTTATGAGCTTTTTTAGTGGTATTTTAACTGGTTAGTTGTTTAATGTGTGTATTACCAGAGTGTTTAAACAATTCTGAATGGCAAAACGTAGAGAACCATATGGTTGTGATCAGGAGCCGACACCGGGGGTTAAGCGGTACAGTGATCCTACAAACAAATCAGTCTGTCTGTAAAACATAATGGACAAACTGAATAGACCTAGGTCTACAACAGACACACTGTTAGAATTACTAGACATTGTCTATCATTTTCACAACAAGAACAACATATAGAATTAGACAGTCATTTAAATAATCATCAGGGTCCTGTTAGTCAACCACATAATACAACTGATCCAAAATTACCTACCATGAGCTTAACACAAAGGGATGTTGACGTGCTTGTGAGGGATGGAGGTGAGATCAATGGTTACACAAATACCCCAAAACCCAGATTCAATAGTCTGAAAATACACAAAACAAACCTACGGGGTATATCTTCCACAGACTTGGCAGACTATGCAGTTCTTGCAAGATGCAGTGTCAGAAATGGTTATTTTCCAGATTATTGGCTGTCAATAATGGAGTAATTTGCATAACATTGAGAGCATAACTACAGTACAGACATCTTTACAAATCAGCTCGAAGATAATGCAGAGCAACTCTGGAGTTAAATGTGTCTACAGCAAGGAGTAAGGGGGTGGATATTGAAATATACGCGATTTAGCACATGACGAACACATTGGTAGAAACAGGATGAATCTCTTCTGCCCCACTAATCTTTCAAACAATCTTTCACAATCTGTTTGGCACATTTTCTAAACCCTCAGAAGCCACACAGCCTGTAGCATTAGCAATGCAGAAGTCTGGGGGTTACTCTGAACAGGATAATAGGTTAATGACATTTTAAGCGCATGTTACACATTAAAATAGTGGTCTTCCACAGGTCAAGCTCTGGTATGTTGAAGTATACAACCACTGATGTACTTCATTACAAAAGTGTTCCTGTACCTACGTGAAGGCCATTATTTTATGATTAAGAACTTAAGCGTTTATTGGTGTGAATTGTGTGTAACTACTGTTACCAGGGGTTTACTAGCTGTAGAGATCATCATTGCAAATGTCTAATGTTTGCAATGGACCCGATTGTTATAACCACCCCACTAAAAGCATTGCCGTGACTGTTTGAGACTATAAATTTGACTATTGCTACAACATGCATAAACCACCCCTAGGGGAGCAATTTGCACAGTGTGATATTACAAAATACTGTAAAAAAAAAAAGTAACGGACTTTGTTAGCGGGTCAAATCCCAAGCCCCCGCATGTGCGCCCCCTTGATGCACACATTGTGGAGAGGTGTTGGTCAGTGGTGGTGAACATCTATTTTATACAGCCAATAAAGATTGAGGTGCCTGGTGAAAAGTACATATGATTTTGAAATGCGATACAAATCTGGAAAGCACGTTGCAAATTTTGTCTATCACTTTTAAAGGGGGAAAAGAAATTCATGGCCGGAAGGTCAGACTGTATAATGCAACTGGTTAAAAGGTTTAGACACCCACGCCGTCAGAATTTTACTTTGGTGACCCACAATGCTTGGTTGTGATAACTTTTTACTTTTGGAATATTTCACAAAATCAGGACTCACACTTAGTCACGAGGCAGGGATGTCAGCTAATCTTAGTGTATGACACCGCCTTCAAGCAGCGTTTTATCGACAGCTATTCATTCATTCCTATGTGTTTGGCCAAGACTGCTGCAGCGTTAAAGATGCCTTTCTTTACAGGACTACTTCCCACATTTCAACAAGTTAGAAAATGAAAATTATGGTGGAAAAAAATGTTCTCGTACCCATAGAAATGTTTGTCAGGGTATGGTCCTAAGTCAGACAAAGACAATTCCTGGTACGGCACATTGGCTAACAACATCTTTGATTTAAAAAACAAAGCTAGAAATAAACTGTTAACAATGTTGTGTTGCTCAGAGGCATGCATGAAGTACCATGATGAATTCAATGTACCAGCCTCGACCCGTTCAGATACACGACTTTAGCAGCTTGTTGCATGGCCGTGTATAAAACCCAGTATTTACCAAAAGACATGCTAGCTCTAACCCACAACAATGCATACACAAACCAGAACAAAACATACTTAAACATTTCCATCAAGTGGCTTGAATGTCAAAAACAACATGTGGGGGTGTATGTTCAACATGCACTAAACCATGGTGAGGTGAGAGCAATTTCATGTTGACGGATATGAGAAAGATGGTGTAAGAGGCTCTAGAATTTAACAGATGCATGTTTCATGGGCATGAATGACGTTATAATCCAAACCATATGCAAAGGTAGCTTATGGAAAAGGTTTAGATTTTAGAACATGCTTACGGATTGGAGGTGGAAGTGACGTGGGAATGTGATTGGAACAGGATTAAACAATCTGATGCTGATGTAATGGCATTTATGGTCTCATACACCTGCTGAAAGGCTGAAGCCCTGTGATGCTCTGTTTGGCGGGCATACTAATGCATACAAACTTCACACCTTCAGTGGCTTTGCAAATACATTGCTGAATATACAAGTTTGTATCCATTCTGCCAGGCCAACAAATGTTACCCCACTGGACACCCCCAAATAAGGATTTTGAACCTCTTAAATTTTGGATTTATCAAGGCCTGTGGAAACAACTTCCCACTAGAACACTGTCATACATATGCAGAACAGATTCAGACCATCATGGATGAGAAAAGGGCTATCACAGGCTGCTGGGTTAGTGTTAAATTGCTAACATAACCCTTCTCTAAGGCCTTTGTAACAGGTGGATGAGGTGTGGCATTTTCCTCAGCGATCAGATACCTTGTTTAGCAGCTATGTGAAAACCTTTCTGCAGTACAAACAAGAGGCTAGTGGTTACCCTGCTCATGTTGTGACAGATGTTGACAGAATCATACAATGATTACTGAGAAAGAGGGCATCAGGCTGGATCCTGACAAGATAAGTCTTAACCCTGCACGCTGCTCCATTAACAAGCTATTGTTAAATAGTTTGTAGGGTATATTTTTAATGAGGGAAAACCTGCCCACCAGAGAGTTGATTTCAGACCCTGAACAGTTTGCCCAACACATTTTGTGACGGTTACAACATAAGCAGTTGTCATTTGTGTCAGACACTGTTGCATTAATTCAGTGGTGCTACGTTGATGGGAAAGGTGGTCAGACCCACAACATTGCCTTTCTTGGAGTCTTTACAACAGCACACATATGGCTAGAACTGTATGAGCTCATGGACAAGTTAGGGGACAGGTTGCTGTTGTAGCGTCTGGTCTGACCAAAGGTCACAGCTGGATCCTAAAATACAAGAATAGGACTCAGATCGATTATTGCCCAACGGCACCAGGGAGTCTGTACCCCCACCTACCACCCATGGTTTTATGGCCAACCAGAACACCTCTGGCCTTTTGTTCCCCTCTTACCCCTGATGGGGGGGGAAGATGGCTCTGCTCACGAAAGTGAGAAAAACCAGGTGACTGACAGACTTTCAATACACATCAGGGAGAACTTTTCTCAACTCAGCCACCAAAAGAGCTATCCAAAGTGTACGTATATGTGTTATGTTCTTGATTGTATGTGTCTCCCCATATTAACCTCCATCTATTGCCTTGGCATATATATGTCAGACAAGTATTATCTGTACGCATATTTAAGGTAAATTGCATATTAACTTGTCAAACCTGGTCATGTTTACATTCTAAATGATCCTGTCTGGATGTGCTGACTAATGCAGTATAAGGTATGAATGTATCTGGCCTCATACATTTTAGATTCAGCTAAAGCGCACAAACTTTCCAGCAACACGAGGAACACGTAAATGAGGTCTTAAGCAGGACAAAAACTCTTTTCACGCCTCAGTATATACACCTCATTATTGGTCTATCAGCCCTCAAGGAGTGTTACACCCAAAAGTCCACCACACAGAGCAAACTTCGCTCGCTCTCCACATCCTCTTGAGCCCTGCCTCACTCTGAGACGGCCTTTCCGGCGGTGTTTGCTTCGGCTCAGTTCATCTATCTTCGCTGACCAATCCGACATCGGGAAGGACCCAACGAACTGCCACTCACTTCGCACACCCCACATCCCTCACGCACACCTGAGTTCAATGCAAGTATCCAATTCGCTGTGTTTAAGTTTTACCCCTTTTAAGGTGATTTTAACTGATGGTTTGTGTTTTACGTATTTGTTTGTTTAGTGTATGATTATTGCTCACATATTAACATCACTTAAACTACCTTGATTTCGTTACCTGCTCTGAAGTAGTACTGTATTACAGTAAGAAAGGCCAGAAAAGTAACTTTCTTAGAGCTGATATGCGATCCACTGAATACCCGATGGACGAGTAATTTAGTCTGTCCCAAATATTAACACTACTGCATCAGGTAAAATCTAAAACACGTACAATTAATAACATCAAATTGTGCGTGATGTTTCCCTTTTGGGCTAATCATCTAGTGTTCCAAATACACTACACTGTACAGTGATGGACAGCATCATCTTTACCGCTAGAGATTGTGACTGGGACCCTCCCCTGGGGCCTTGCCTCAGCAACCTAACTGACGAGATTGGCGATAATGACCATATATAAATTCTGCTCATCAGGTCCAAAAACATAAGGCTATAGGACAGCAAACGGGAAGGTCTGTATGAAAGCCAAGGGGATCACTCTCAACGCTGTTAACTCAAAAGCTGTTAGGTTGATACGCTGATTGGTCTTGATCATATTTTTGGGGGTGGTAAGTGTCAACATTCTAGCATACACTGACAATATTGTCAGAAATAAAAGGCAGCTCACACTACACAATAAATCAGTTGTTAAAGTTCAAGGTAGGTGTATAAAAAACGAGTGCTGCTCCCTGATTACACCACACTTGATGTAAATTTGATTTCTAAAAATGTTGATATTGTATATTTGACTGTTGGCAACCCCTGTATGATGAATTGAAGAAATCTCTGAATGTTGATAATTTGCTGATCATTGACATTAAAAAGGTCAGCGGTAACAGTGAAATTGAAGGTATTCACACAATGTAATGTACATCATAGAAACCTTAGCGCAATTTATATTGTACAGAATTTGTCTGGGCAAATCCAGCAGGACTGTTAATTTAAATAAATTCTGGTGTTTAAAAACCCCAGAGATGCCAATCAGGTCAAATGTACTAGGCATACAGATGTAACCAGGAAACAATTTATGTAGTGCTATCATGATGCATCCAGTAAGCCTTTAGGATACCTGATGGTTGATAAAGCAAAAACACCCGAACACTGTCTCACAACAGATTTGCTTTCACCACATCCTGTAGTATACATCCAGTAAAGTAGTAACTACTGTGTGGGAAAATGGCAGCCAGACTTTGTAGAAACCTCCCTCTTTTAAAAGCAACACCCAAACAGAGATGGGTTATTCTACAGAGTGCTACAGATGAACTTGACACTATGTGAAGTAGCTCTTAACATGCTCTACGATAATATACCCCAGGAGGAGGAAAAGCGAGATTGTTTGTTGCAAACAAGGTTGGTGTTAAGAGAATAAAAAACCAACAGGGTGAATTTCTTCCACCCCTCTAAAATGTGGCTGTTCCTTTATTTCAAGTTTGATTACCTCCGGATTAAAAAAAAAGTATGCAGACAAATTGCTTAGTACCACAGCATCAACTGGACAAACTAAAGGCCACAAACCTTCGGGAGTCTATACAGCATGTTGTAGAGAATGAGTTGGATATAGCTATAAGTAGTATCTTGCACAGATCTGATTTGGACATTCATGAGAAGGCCAAACTGTATACAAATGCTTTACAGAGGTTTTTAACCATTGCCAGACAGAGCAACAGGGAGACCAGTACATTAATGCTCTCATTACCGCCTGACCTCTCTGATGAAGTGCCCGCTATGTCTATTGAGGATGTCAGAGATGGAGATGACGGTCACCAATGTGTTAAATGTGCCAGCAAGAAGTCTGAAATGTTATACATTCTAGATGAAACTCCTTTAGCTGTAGACTTTTTTTTCAGATTCAGGGGAGTGTTTATAAAGGAAATATCATACCTGGTTCACATCTACTGGACTTAAACGTGAAACCATATTTTTATAAAAATGTACCCACTCCCAAAATGTACCAAATGCAACCAACTCTCTCTTTGTTCATGTAGATGGCTAACCAGTGTTCACCGAGGAGTGTTGAAGGGTGGGTGTTGATTACGACCATAGATGGTAATGTTCTTAACGGTTCTCGGGGTAAATGATCACATGGTAGTACTCCAAGAAAATATGTATTGTGAAATCCTGTCCATGACATCTGTGAGCTGACTATTAGACTAGAGAACTGAGCCTCTAGTCTAATATTCCCAGACTTAGTGACATGTTGCCCACACACATCATCTGGTGCTAGGTTAAATTCGTAGTGTATATCCATGCAGAAAATCCTCACCATCAATAGACAGAGCTTGATTTAAGACGTCTTCCAGAGGCCAGTGCTAACTGATATTCTCGCACTGCAGATCCACTTTCATATTCAGGTTGTAGCAGTTCAGCTGATTGTTGTTGACCATCCACATAGACTGCAAAGAATTTCAAATCAACTTTTGAATGCAAATGGGTTTTTAATAAGCCCCAGTGAACGCATCAACCACGGCTAGAACAATAGATTTGGGTATCGTCTCTAATCAGGAAAATGTATTCTTTAGACACCTGTTAACCAGCAGGAGTTGAGATTTGCGGATAAGGGTGGAACTTCTATGCATTTTTTTCTATAGCTGTTAGTCAACGGTACTGTAATACGATCTAGTTCGAATTTAATACATTCTTCTGATGTGTAGTAAGGCCATGATTTAGAAAATAGATCTCCTTGTGCTAGGGGATGTGCGACGTTTTGCTGAAACTTGTAGTTGGGTGCACTACGTAGACATCAGTTGGAAAGCGCATTCTTTACCGGCTGACCACTCCTCTTACTTCCTGGCGGCCTATGCATGCATTTACGGGCTATTAACAAGTCCGAACCCATCTTGTGCATTATTATTAAAGACCTTGTCAGTGTATTGGTGACTGTCACCAAGTATGTTTTTTGCAGCTGATTTAAGACGCGGTCTGGCTGTGTTAAATAGTTTTGTCAGCAGTATGGCCAGTCTAAGAAGTCTTATTTCCCCCCCAATCCACCTCCATCCATAACCCCACCCTCCGCATACCTGTTACCAGCCTGGTTTTGGTAATGGGCCATTTAACGCTCAGGGTCAACGTTGTTGAAATACGCCAATTTTAAAAGGAAATCTTTCTTTAGGTCTAAAGTGAAGTTTAGCAACAACTTTTCCGTAATTAAATGGTACTTGTTCTGATTGTCTCACTTCAATAGTAATGTCGGTAATGGTGGATTTGATCGATCGCTTTTCCTGTATAATTGTCTACTTAATTGCCTTGTTTTTGCTCAGTTATTTGTTGTAGCTCTTGCTCAAAAACTACTCTCAATAATCTCACCATCATAGTCACACTCTGCCACATTCTGCTTTTTAATGGTCCGTTAAAACATTGAACAACACTGGCTTTTAAATCAGAGGCAGTTTTAAAAAGAATATTGTACTTTAGTCATGTCTTGAACATGCTTTGAACAATATTTATGCATGTTAAATATTTATCATTTCTTTGAATAAGCAGTTGTCAACCAGGTCTGCCTAAAACTGAAATTCCATGCTATAAACAATTACCCTATTCTCTTGTATTTTAAAGGAGCTGCTCTATGTAGTGTATAGGCATTTTTAGAGGCAAACCAATCTGAAATTATCCAACGAATAATTTAGACAAACACCTGTGTCCTTTAAAACAGCCCGTTTTAAGCGATTTTTACCACCCAACGACCCAGGATTAGGTGGTGTGTAATAAACCTTTTTCAAGAGCTTGGACTTTTGTTCTTGCTGCTGCACCACCCCACAAATGAATAACAAATTGACATCTCTTAAATCGAGCATTTGTTGTTTGAAAATACTTACACATGATCCAGGTAAGAAACTGTATACATGTAAATGTTTGTCACTAATTCAGCCAAAATTTAATATTCAGACATTGGATCTTTAGACACCATGGCTACATGTACACAATGAGAATGCTACCAATTTCAACACACCATCGGTTTCACCCATTACATCAAGACCTTTTCTGCCAAGTATATTGACAGAATCCCCAGCATTAATACACGTTTAAGTCATATTAGGCCATGCACGTGACAGATCTCACACCAGCCACTTCTTAAGTCTGGTAACACGTTTGGCATCAGTTACACAATCATTTGCTGGTAAACATACGTCAACAGCATCAGAGATGATAGCATACATTACATTGGTCAGTTCACACTTAGTGTTTTAACCAAATGCCTACCCAGATCAATACCGCTACGTGTTCCCCATGTTACAGGCACACTCATACGTCACTCCAACAATCCACAGCGTCATAGACTCCTTGAATCCTCTGCGGGTGAGGCCTTAATGTCGTCACCCCTACAGCCTCAGCAATGTCTTCGTACCAAGTTATGAAAGTTAAGCTGTGATCACCCAACTCCAAACTGTCCTAATTAATGTATTACCCTGTTTAAGGAGGGGTGTCCAATTTCGGGTCTAGTTTTACATGTCAATCATGTTTATGTTGTAATGTACTTTTAACCCCTGTCCCCTCCTGAGGACCTGCCCCCCCCTGAATTTATTGCCCTATTTTGGAGTTTGTTTTCCATTCTAGATTGTCCATGTCATTAGTGTTAACAATCATAAGATTTAGTCTACCCTGATATCACTGAGGATCTGAACTCCTCTCCACCTTTCGACACCAGATGTTTTTGACTAACAATTGTGTGATTGTGAGCAATAAGGTTTGAATGTGTGAAGTTTTGTAAAAGGGTAAATAACTGTTTACGGTGTGTGTGTGTGTGTGTTGACTGTAGTAAGAGCTGCATCTATTGGTTTGTAGAGGCTATTAAAACAAAGTTAACAAAGCACATGGCCTCCATCCTGTCTGACCCCTTCTGGCTTGGGAAGATAGCCATCCAGAGTGAAGTGTTCTTTATACGATTATTAATAATCAGTGTGCACTAGATGTCTCAAATCAGAGAATGAAATTAATTTAGCATACTTTATACTGTCAGGCATGGGCAATATGCAACAGCTTCTAGTTTTCTGATTCCAGGTTCTGACTAAAGGCTATGCATTCACAACTTGTGAATGCTTGTTTAGATTATTTAATCATATTTGACTCAATCCTGTGATTTAAATATGAAACTTGTGAACAGTTTCACTGTTTAATATGGTGAATTCTTAAATCAATGCTATTCTTAAACTTACAAGAATACAATCATTCATACATTCGTAGAATAGTTAAGACCTCTCGTCCTATAGAACAAGGCACACGTCACAATAGCGGGTTATTTGAATGAGGTGGTCTGCAGAGACGTAGGTGTCCGCGTTAACAAATGGTATGTCAAACACGCCAATTTTATGAGCTTCGGGGGATACTCCCCTATTTGCAGATCACACTGTGGATGAGTACAAATGCTAGTGGAAATTTGTAGTCAGGCACCAAGCTCAGCAATCCTCACACATTTGAATTTCATCGTCTTTCTGCTTGAGTTTGTTTTTTTAAAAGGACACCTACATCGGAGATGGCATCCTATTGTAAAAGTTCTGTTTAACACATCATCATTATTGAAAGTGTAAAGAGTGACATTCGAAGTATTGCTTAAACAGGATCTCTAACAACCAAGGTGCCTTGGACATTGAGTATTCTGACCTTAATCAAGGAGATCAAGATATTAAATCAAACAGAGGGTACGTCAGCAAGTTTACATTTGCTTTGAGTCCATAAAGTGTGGATGTGTAGAACGATTATGCATTGTTGTTATTCTTTAACACCAACAGACCATCGGCCTCAGCATAGGCAGGACTGTCAGGCCTACAAACAAAATACCGCACCAGTCCATCCCCTCAGTAAGTGGGTTGATTTTCATGATATTTATGCATTTAACAGTGTGTGAAATAACATACGGTGTTTACAACGTGTTCTTATGCTTTTCCAGTAGGGATCATCAAACATTGTACGCCGGTTTCCATCAGGAGTATCGGAGAATCACCCGGCGAGGTCCACCAGCAGTATAACATCCCTGGGGTCTTCTGGTCATAAGCGGGTAGTGACAACGGTCGCTCAGGTTCATGCTATGGCTGACAGTGAAACATCATATGCCAATATCATACGGCAAACACGAGAAAGGAAGCACTTGTAAGAAATTATAGTCTGCCTCGACCCAACTCCACTCCAAAGTATATTATCTATGCTCCTTTCTCTATAAAGAGCTTAATTATCATAGAAATAGTTCTGATCTATGTAAATAAAATATCTCTAGAGGAATAATGCCTCACTATAGCGTGGGAACGGTAGTAGGCCTTGGAGAACCATCTGTTGACCAAAAGGGTACATCAAACAATTGATAGGGATTCTGTTTAATCTTATCACCTTAACATTTGGGGTTGCTTACACTTGAAAGTCTACCATTTGTTTGGGAACGGAAGAATATCACTTTCATTGTTGTCCGCAATTTACATTTAAAACGAAACTTCATTTACATGTTGAGCGTGAAGAGGATTGGAATCGCTGCAATAAGTTATTTTTCACTTTCTTACACTGGCGAGCCTCCCATCCGCGGGGATTTCCAAAAGAACAGAGAAAGGTAAGAAAAGCAGTTTTTATTTTTGCTGGTTTTTGTCAGGGAACCCCTCGTTTAAAAGAATCTAGACAAAGATAGTGTAAGGATAGAAGATAATCGAGTTTCAGTATAAGCAGGAGGAGTCCTTAAGCCTATTCTGTACAAATCTGTTCAATTCTAACAGAACTGAATTAACCCGACGTAGTGTGGTGGCGGAGTTGTATTAGATCTTTTGGTGTTTAAAGCTGTACGTTTCTAAAGTAACTGAAACTGATGGTGAAGATGTTATAATTCTGATTAAATTCTAAAGTAACTGAATTGATCCGACGTACGGTGATCACAGAATTATTTCATGATTGTTGTATTGTAGTGTAAGTTAGTGAGTCCAACGTACCGCGACTAAGTTTAAAAATAGTAACCCGATGTATTGCGGCATTGTTTTAATCTGATAAATATCAGTTTGAGCCGAACGAAGTTTTGAATTACCATAAGTAGTTAATAAAATTTTGAAAAATGGAAGAAATAATTGTTAAATACATTGCTAAACACGGCACTCAGGGAATGTTTGATGGAATAGAAAAGATTGTTGAGAAGCCATACGAATGGGCCATTTCTAAATTCGAAAACTCCAAAAATGCCCAGAAACAAAAAAGGAAAAATTGCCAATGCACTTCAAGCTGTTTTCGCATCATACAAAGTAACTAGGAAGAGAGTAGATGAGCTAGAGGCTGAAAATGAGCGACTCAGTTTGAGTAATCTCCACTAAAAATTACCATGCAAGTGAAACGATATGGAAAGAAAAAAAGATTAGGATGCAAAATGAGATCACACTTCTTAGAACTAACAACAACATGCTTAGATCCTCTGTAGAAACATTGTCTAATGATTGAGGAAGCAAAAGTTGCTTGTCAGTTTATGATGAAGAACGGCACAACTACGAAACACAGCAGTAAGATGGCGCTATGTAACCCAATTCCAGAGATGCTAGATTTGCAGGGAGATGATCATTGGGAAAGAGATTCTGAATCATTCTGTTCTCAGTATTCTGACTGCACAGCTAGATTCCCTATGGCACCAGTGCACGCTACTACAACTATTCGTAATAGTGAAGAAGAACCAGTGACCTCTACCATGGTCAGAGGGTTTAATCCAAATGAACTAGAGGCTGTGATCAACAACATTGGAAAATTTGATCCTGCCAAACGAGACCCATTAGATTTTATAAAAAAATTGGAAGAATATGCTGAAGTCTACAAATTTACAGATGGCGATGCATGTGTTCTTTTAAGAATGTGCCTACCAGACACCTTGTCTGGAGCCTTAACACAGAAAGTAAAGGACAGAACTGCAAACCAGTCAGAGAGAAAACAGGCAGTACTTGAAGCCTTAGGTGTGATGTCAGTGAATTGGGATAAAATATGAAATTCAAATGAGGAAAGGAGAGCATCCAGCTACATTTTCAGAAAGACTACTGGAGACATTTAAAACATTCAGTGGCAATCCTGATATTACTCAATGATATCTGTTAAGTCTGCTTTGATTAGCAAATGTGACCCACTCACCCATTCTGCTGTGACAATGCTTGTGACACCTCAATCTGATTATAATGACATTATTGCAAAGATGACAGTTTTACATTTAACATTTACTACAGTGGTTGTAAAGTCTCTTGGAAAAGAGAAGACCATGTAAGTGGAGAAAAAGGAGAAAGACCACCTCTTTATAACCCAGATCTCCCAGTATGCTATTCTTGTGGTTAAGAGGGACATATTTCTAGGGGATGTAAATTTTCCCTTAAGAAAACAGGTCCAAAAGTAGACAGACTGAGTAAGGAGAATGAGGAACTGCGTTCTCATATGAATAAGCAGAACTCACAAGTCTTCTTCAGCATAGGGATCTAAGGCCTCCATAACACGTTGCACCAGTGTCACGAGACAATCATGGTAGACCAAACGTAAATATTGCTGTTGGAGGCCGATGCAATGATTGGTTAGTAGATTCTGGAGCGTCCTTAATTCTTCATTCAGATAATCCCTCACAAAAACGTAAAAATACAATAACGTTGGAAGGTTTTGATGACATTTATCTGATTGTGATGCTAGAGAAATCGTGCCATTTCAGATTGGCAAAGATGAGTTCAAAGACAAAGCTTGGCTCAGCAGAACTGGTGATGGTCGCAGTATCCTAGGTTCAGATATCATGACCAAGCATGGTTATGTAATTGACTATGGCAACAATTTGTATCTGGCGTAATTCTCAGACTGAAGATAGTTGTGGAAATTTCTGATGTACATGCTGTACATACAATCAAAAAGTCAGAGGATTATGATTTAGATGCATTTATCAGTGGAAGATTCCGACCTGTCAGAAATTAACTAAGAACAGAGATGTTTTTGCTAAATCAAAAAATGATTGTGGCAGAGTGGATACTAGTGTGATGGAAGTGAAGATTCAGGGGCGTGACCCACCTGCTCTCAGACAGTATAATTACCCAGATGAAGCAAATCCATATATACAGCGTACTGTGGATTCTTTACTAGAACAGGGTGTCATCAAGCAATGCTTTTCTCCATCATTAGCCCCAATTTGGCCTGTTCGCAAGCCAGATGATTCTTGGAGATTATGCATAGACTACAGAGAACTTAATGTACACAGACTTGTGCACCTGTAGTGGCTTCCACCCCGATGTATTGGCATCTCTCTTGGCAGAAGCTAGCTATTACTCAGCCCTGGATGTGTCTAATGGTTTCTGGTCAATTCCAGTACATCCAGAATGCCAGTATAAATTTGCTTTTAAGTTCAAAAACACAATACACATGGCAAGTTTTACCACAGGGATTTGTATCCTCGCCTACGCTGTTTCACCAGTGTCTAGCTAAAATACTGGAACGATTTTCTAAGCCTGAATGTCTGATTCAGTATGTGGATGATCTGCTGTTACAGACAGCTACCAGAGACGAACATCTCACTTTACTGGCAGAATTACTTCAGCTACTAAAAGAGGCTGGACTAAAACGGAATCCAAAAAAAAGCTCAGCTGCTGAAGTCTGAAGTCACTTATCTAGGCATCAAGATAAGTGAAGGGGGGCGTACACCTGATCCACACAAGGTGGAAATTATTCAGAGACTTCCAGTTCCAGTATCAGTAACAATTTTGAGGTCATTTTTAGGCATAGTGGGATTCTGTAGAGAACTCATTGAAGGGTTCACAGACATTGCAAAACCTCTGAACACTCAAAAACGATTCTCTAGATTGGGGTCTCGATCATCAGACAGCCTTTGAAAAATTGAAAGCAGCACTACTCGAAGCTCCAGCATTGCGCAATCCAGACAAAACACAGCCATTTATTTTGCAGACAGCTGCAACGGAGGAGGCTCTTTCAGCCGTTCTCCTTCAAGAAGTTCAAGAAAATATGCGTCCTATTGCTTATGCGTTTCGAGTACTTTCTCCAGTTGAAAAGGCTTTTGACTCCTGTACAAGGCACCTCCTGTCTGTCCATTGGGCAATGTCACATTTTGAATACATTTATGGTTTCAATGAGGTAACATTGCATACTCCACACACACCACTGCAACTTCTTTTAAACGGAAAAGTGAAAGGAGTGTCCAACGCCAGACTAGGCAGGTGGACATTAGACTTAGGGTCTAAAAATTTGAAAACTGTTTACAAGCCCAACTCGATGCTTCCCCGAACACTGCTGTATGAAGGTACACCACACACTTGTGAAGATGAACACACACAACCCCCTGAAAGTGTATTTGAGGTAAAAGCAATTGAAGGAGCTGTGGATGTATATGTTGATGGTTCTAGATATTGGCAAGATGGACAATATCATACAGGTTTCGCCATACATTCTGACAGAGGAAATTCTGTATAAATGTCCACCTCATTTTTCAGCTCAGAAAGCAGAGGTGACAGCAGTGCTACAAACGCTAGAGGTAACTACGGATTCAGATTTGAATATCTACTCAGATTCTGCATTTGTAGTCAATTCTCTTACAGAATATCTGCTGATTTGGCAGAAAAGGGGTTTTACTAGTGCAGATGGCCAACCTTTAATTCATTGTGGTCCAATTCAGGCCTTGTGGTCAGCTGCAAAGAGTAACACCCATAAGATTGCCTTGTTGAAAGTCAAAGCACACCAGAAGAAAGGGACAGACAAGCATGGTGATGGAAATTTAATTGTTGATGAGTTAGCAAAGAAAGCTGCTATGGAAGGAGTAACATTTTCAGATAGCACAGAACAAAAATCAATTGCTGCTATCAACATTACAGAACCAGTAGACCTGAAAAGCGCTCAGCAGAATGACCCTGTATTAACAGAAGTTATCAGGAAGAAGAAAATTGAACAAAAGATTGTTGATGGTCCATTTGCCCAACATGATGCGCAGCTAATTGTACATAACATTACTGTACAAATTATGAAAATGCAGTATGGGTTTCACCTACTAAATTGCGGAATGATATTCTGTATTATATCCACAATCAGGGGGGACACTTAGGTGCAACCAAGGTGAAAGACAGAATAGTCAAAATATTTTGGTGGCCAGGTATGGATAAGGATGTGAAAGATTACTGTGCAAATTGTTTAACGTGTGCTCAGATGAATCCATCAGGGGTTAAAAAGAAGGGCTCCTTAAGACCTACATGTTTGGCTGAAGGCCCATGGACAAACCTTCAGATTGATTATGTTGGCCCTCTACCTGCAGCAAAAGGTGGATATAGGTATATTTTAGTCGTTGTTGACACTTTCAGCAAATGGATCGAAGCATACCCAATAAAATCTGATACAGCGTCTGCCACAGCACGAGTACTTTGGGAACAAATTTTCTGTAGATTTGGTCTTCCTCTAAGTTTGGAAAGTGATAGAGGTACCCATTTCACAGGAAAAGTCTATACAGACCTTACGAAAATGCTAGGTATAAAACATCGACTACATATAGCACAACATCCACAATCTTCAGGAGGGGTGGAAAGATGTAACAGGACATTGAAGACAGCTTTGAAAAAAATGGTGTTAGAGAATGGTCCCAATTGGGCTCAAAACCTTCCAAGTATATTAATGTCAGTTAGGGGAATTGTTCACAAAAGCACAGGTTACAGCCCCCATGAATTAATGACAGGAAGAAAAATTAGACTACCAGAACACCTTTTCTTTGAAATCCCCAAGCCTATGATCGAAGGGTGGACGACTGAAACATATCTCAAGAATCTGTGTAGCTCTTTACCAGCCATGCATCACCAAGCTGCTCAACAAATTGGGCTCAGTCAAAAATACAACAAGATGTATTATGATCAGGATGTGCATGATCATAAATTTGAACTTGGTGATGAGGTCATGGTAAAGAACTACCACCATGAGGGTCCATGGACTGCTAATTGGGTGGGACCGTACACAGTGATAAATGTGGAGATACAGTATACAAGCTCTGTCATGAGACTAAAAACAGAAAACAGATGAAGAAATGGTTCCACGTGGACCAAATGAAATCATACAAACATTCAGAAGGCAATATTCCAGAGCCTTGTGTATAGAAAAAAAATAAGATTGTTTGTGTGTGCGTGTTCAATTTGTTTATCAATAATATAAATGTTTACTGTATATTGTTTACTGTGTTATGTGGGACAAAAAGGGGGGGATAATTCTCTGTTTGCATGTGTTTTTCAGAAATTTAACCAAGAGATAGAGATGTGGCGATGGATCCTGACAATGGTTCTGCCGATGCAAGAATGTCCAGAACTGCAACCAGCACCCCCTTCTGGTGTGATGACGAAACCATATCAAGGGGTGTTGATCAACAACATTCAATGGATCCACGTTCCAGTCCTAGTAAATCTGACAGCATGGTCTCCAGATCTAGATGAACGATGCCGAAGGGAAAGTGTGACAGATGTACAAAGATCTTTTGACAACAGCGTTCCTGAGATACCATGGAGCAATAGCTACCAGCTCACCTACAGATCAGCTGTCAGGAAAACACTCAAAGGATCGTTTAGAGAGAATTCCTTCTGGACGGAAACTGCTAGGAATTGACAGCATACTAGGAGCTACCGGAACGGGTTTAGGCATATTGAACTGGATTAGTGCCAAAGAACTTAAACAGAATGAACTCAAACTCAAAGCTCTTGTTGGGCAACAGGTTCTGCAAACAGATGCATATCTGCAAGAGGGACTAAGTGAAGAAAAAGAAACTATACAGGATGTCCACACGATTGCATCTGCCCTTTCCATTATAGCTCAAACTAAAAAAAGCTTTCAACACTATGCAGAAACAAGTATACTGTGCACAATTTGCTTCCATTAAACATCAGGAAATAACCCGCATTTGAGGAAGTGTTGGCTGGTAAGGTTCCGTCAACACTTTTCACAGAAGTCATTATGAAGTGGTTTGGATTGAAAAATTGTTTTAATTCATCATCAGACAACTTACAAAATTTTATGAATAGACTGGGCAAATGTAAATTACCCATCCCTTACAGCTACATTATACAAATGGCTAAAACACATCCTATTCCTGCTGGATTTTACAGCCCTCTAGACTACGGTCCTTTAATGGAAGGTATACACTTACCTTTCTCTCGTCAAGGGGGACAACCATCAAAATCCCACCCATTCAGATTTTACGGTGGTGGAACGAGACTGTGATTAATAACCCGAAAGACACTTCTTGGGCCTGTTCTGCCGGGAATAGTTTTGATAGATTTGGTTGCTTTGAGACAGATGTATGCTATGCTGTTGACTGTGTCAGTACCAGTTTTTCAAAAAGAACAGGTGTTTGAAAAGATTAAGTGTGGAAAATCTGGGTGTGCTACAAGAGAATGTGCTGAAGGAAAGGAAGGGCCGACCCAGATTTGTCACTCAGTTGCCATCAGGAGAATGGCGGGGAATAGACACTGAATGTTGTGACAAAACCAAATGGAGTTATCTGCGAGTGTGATGCTTTGGAAAAACAGCCATTGTGTGGAACACTGCAGACAAACTATGAATCATGTGAAATCAACCTAACTCATCTTCATAATTTCACTAGAATAATAGTTTCAGACAAGAAAACATGTATTACCACCACTTTGAATCACTTCTCCATATGTCAATAATAACCAGACACTTTGTCCAATTAATAACACTTCATTTTGTATAGTTCCCAAATCAACCTGGTCTATAGGAAATTATCATTTTTCATGTAAACACCACCCAACAGGCAATATCCGTAAAGCCAGAGGAACAATTGGGCTTTGTAGAAGAGATCCCTGAATTTGATTTAGTTACCAAAACTGGATGATATGTTTATGATTATCCTTCCTTTGCATCAGACATTAAGTTCAACAAGGTCTTGATAAAAAGGATCAGATTTTAACTAAGCAAATGCATGATGGAGATTGAGTTATTGCCTACTCTGGTCTGATTTGGGATAACTTAAAACTGCTGTGTGTTTGTATCTTTTTGATTTTGTCAATGCATTATGTTGTATGTGTTCTATGGTGAAACGTCAAATTGCCGACAGTTCTATGATCAATGTTGGACGCTCCCGTTGGTTGTGATGGTTCTCTATTACCTCTTCCAAACCCTAGGAACACTTTCCAAATTTAAACAAATGTGAATTCTGCTCAAATGAAATGGAGCCGTAACCAGTGTGCATGAGGTGTCGATCCAATGACGGGTAAGATCTTCCTTTGGCCAGGGGGGGCAACCTAAGGCAGGACTTCACCGCCACTGGGCATCTACCCAGAAAGGGAGATGTAATCTGTGAAAAAGGGAGTGGATGTGATGCTTCTGTAGGGCCAAGAGCATCAAAAGAGGGGACTGTAAGAAATTAGTCTGCCTCGACCCAACTCCACTTCAAAGTATATATTATCTATGCTCCTTTCTCTATAAAGAGCTTAATTATCATAGAAATAGTTCTGATCTATGGAAATAAAATATCTCTAGAGGAATAATGCCTCACTATAGTGTGGGAATGGTAGTAGGCCTTGGAGAACCATCTGTTGACCAAAAGGGTACATTAAACAGAATCCCTATCAATTGTTTGATCTTATCACCTTAACATTTGGGGTTGCTTACACTTGAAAGTCTACCATTTGTTTGGGAACGGAAGAATATCACTTTCATTGTTGTCCACAATTTACATTTAAAACAAAACTTCATTTACATGTTGACCGTGAAGAGGATTGGAATACAGTATAAAATGTTTGAGTTTAAGACGCTCTGGGTTCATTACGACTCCGCTGAATCTGAAGTACTGTTTGTGCTTTGTTACTGCTACGCTGCAATAAGTTATTTTTCATCAACGATCTTCGACGTCCTCATCACTTTTTCTTACACAAGGATGTCTGCTCCAAGGTAAAGTTCATGTGGTGAGTTCTGAAGGATGAGGAAGGGATGGGTGAAGGTTCGGCCATTCCACTTCAAGTTCAAAACACAGATGCCTTTGGCAGTTACGAAGGTTGGTAGCTGGTAGTCCAATGGGAATCGTGTGGTTTTGACAGCATAGGGAATGTCCGGTGTGGCCATAGTGAGGGCATTAAACAGCTTTTGAGTGATGGGCTGAATTGTCTGCCCATAATGCCAAAATAGTGTTGGTTACTTCCAGGTGGTTCAGGTGCACGGCCTCTCGAACCCGAGGGCAGTAGATGTCTGGGTCCTGGTCTGGTTCCAGGGTGCAGAGGGGTGCCTCTGAACTTGGGGTTGGCCTTGAGTCTGTTTTCCAGCGATCTCTGTGACTTGGCACTGCACTTCAACCGGGTTGGTTGTGGGAAAAGGAAGTGGTTCATGCACTTGAGCCCAGATTTTAAGTTGTTTGAAGTCCATCAGAGGTTCGAAACGATCTAGCAAGTCCTTTCCAATGAGGAGAGAATAAAAGTCCATTGGTGAGATGTACACAGGGTGCACCAGACTCATGGGGCCGATGGTGAGGTGTATGGGAGCGATCTGTTCCAGTTGGACCTCAGTTTGGCTGTATGACTGCATGTTCAATGCACACTTTTGTGGCTTGAGAGTCCAATTCGTCTCTTAGCTCCATCTAACAGTCTGTGAAACAGCTGTGATGACATCAGCGTGAGGTCCGCACCAGTGTCAACAAGGGCCTCTAATTTCACCTTGTGTTCCAAGGTTATGGCTAGATAAAGTTTCCTGGCCACTCCTTTTTCGATCAGATTTCCCAGGAAGCTTGGCACTAGGGTCTGTGCGGTGACTTGCTCAGTTGGGAGACAGACAACTAGTACAGCACTTTCTGGCACCTCTGGGTCCTGATCGACGATGGACTGAAAGGTTTTGGCTTGTTTTGAATGATCAGTCGTTGACTGGAGTGGGTTTTGGGCTTCCAATCCTTGTGTCGGTAGCAGTATTAGCAAGGCTGACTCGAGTAAATGTGTGGAGTCGTTGGTGGGGATCTGGGGGGCTGTTCTAGGAGGAGGGCTTTCTGAGGTTTGGTTGGTTTCAGAAGCCCCTAGTAGTCATGCAGAATCTGGGTCCTCCCGATCCTTGCTCTTCCGCTTGTCGGACTTACTTTGCATCAGCTCTCTTAACAGCCTCAGGATCTCAGCTGACTACCGGTCTGCTTTGGGGGCAGTTGAGGCTTGGGCTTGTCGGAGGAACCTTGTTTTGCAGTACCTTGGTGACTGAGGGCCGGCGGCTCTCATCTTGGCGGGTCGATGACTTCTTGGCTGTCGAGGGCCTTCCCAGGCATCTTTGCTCTGTGGGTTACTTGATGCGCGTGAGCCATGCCCCTGTCTGTCTGTGCGATGCTTGGGTCGAGCACCACTGTGGTCACCTTGCTCCCTGCTGGCAGTGAAGCCTCTTGCCTCTCGGTTAAACCCTGGCCTGGTACTGTGGTTGGGAGCCCTCTAATGTCAGCTCTGGGTAAGGTTCAGAGACGGACAGGACAACCGGGCTCTTAGCCGTCTTTTCAGGGGCGGCCCGGTGCTTTGCATAGGCCTTATGGGTCAGATCTCGCAGCTGTTGGATAGTCATGGTGCGGGGGCATGCCATAACTCCCAGGTGGTGGCTCACGCTGGGAAGCAGGTTGCGAAGGAAAAGAGTCTTAGTTAGTCCTCTTCCATTTGTGGCTCGTTTCTAGCCCCAAAGTAGGTCTGCCTCAGCCTGTTGTAGTAGGCTTGTGGGGTCTCAAGGCGACCCTGTTTAAGGTCCATGGCCGTAACTAGACCCAGGTCCGACTCAGGGTCAGAGAATTTTTATTAGGGCCTGTTGCAGTTTTCTGTAATCCGTTTTGATGGTGTCTGACTGTTGGTCTAGGAATTTCCGCACCTCACAGCTGGAAGTGATCCTGATTAAGTATAGTCTGTCTCTGATGGAAACGTTCGCCACCGTTTGTAAGTGAATCAATATCCTGCAAATAGGCGTGGACATCGTGTCCTCCTGCAGGGTCTGGAGTAAACGTTGGGATGTTCCTGGCCAGCTTGTCAATGTCCTTGGGTGTCAATCCATGGTTTGTGGTGGGGGTTCTCTGCAGAGGGCCCTCCACCCTCTCAGCGGTTGCCAAGGGCCCTTGGACGCAGGCCAGCGTTCTCTTGAACAGTGGTGTTTCCTCTCTGTCCTCCGAGGCTTGGCTGGGAAGCCTGGGCTTGCTCGTCGGGGGAGGCTCAGTAGCGCCCCCCTCTTCCTTCTGGTCGGCCGCGAATTGATATGCATAGTTCAGTTCTCTTTGCACCGCATCAAACTCAGCTTTGAGTTGTTCTTGTTGCTGAGCCAATGTTTGGGCTTCGGCTCGGGCTGCCTTAATGTTTTTCGAAGGCTTTGGCTTTGGCCTCTCTCTCTTTGAGGTTAATTTCAGCCCGTTCCAACAGAGTTTCAGCCTGTTGGAGCCTGCTCTCCAGTCCTTGGCGAGCCAGCTCTCCTTCTTGCTCTTTGTTCTGCGTCAATACGGAGGTCAGATAAGGCCTCTTGGAGCCTTTCTACCTCCTCCTGTAGCTCTTGGGTCAGCTGCACCATGCGGTTCTCGGCGTCCGCTTGGTTCCTGTGAGCCTCCTCCATTCGCAGCTTGAGGGCGGTGGAATCTTGTTCCAGGAGGGTGATGTTTCCATCGGTGAGCTTTACTTGAGCGATGAAGTATGTAGAGTAAGGTCCCCGAAAGGGCAACACTCCAACCACAAAAGACTCGCAAATGAACACCAATGGCTCTGGCAAATCACTCAAAAAGACCAAATGGCTCCAACCAGTCTGAATCAACATCTAAAGGTGCCCTTTTTGACAAGGAGTGTAAATCAGAACCCCCTTTTTCAGGATAACTGAGATAAATCTCACTTCCCCTCTCTGCAGTTCAAAGACTGGCGTGGGGGGAAGATGGGTGAGATGCCATATGGCCTAACTGGAATCTGGACAAAGGAAAAGGATACTTATTCTCAGTTTTTGGCCACCAAAAGGGCAGAAATCTCTCTCTCGGAGCGAGTGGAGTGTGTTTGGGAGTGTGAGTGTTTGCTCTCTCTCTCTTTTCTTCTATCTTGTGTTATTATAGATTGGGTTAGTGATGGTAGAGCGCTGGTTATAGGTGGTTAAAGTCATTTTGTCTGGCCGCTGTTGCGGTTCTGCTGCTCGGTTGTGAAGTGATGGCGTTTGAGCAGCTGTCCCGCCGGCACGGCATTAAGGTGCCGGTCTCGGTGGACTGCTCTGTGGAGGAGTGCAGCCTCGCCGTCGGGGAGGTTGTGGGTCACGGTTCTATTAAGTCAGCATCGAGAATGAATAGTGCGATTGTGCTTTTCCTGGAGTCCATTATTAACTTTATCAAAGTTGTTGAACAAGGAGTTGTGATAAAAGATGAATACATTGGAGTCTTTCCGCTTGTTAATCTGGCCAAAAAGGTGGTGATCTCAAATGTCCCCCCGTTCATCAGCGATGAAGTGATCGAGCGCGAGTTATCCAGACACGGACAGATCGTGTCGGCGATCAAAAAGATCCCGCTGGGCTGCAGATCTCCGCTCCTCAAACATGTCGTGTCGTTTCGCAGACAGCTCTTCATGATCTTAAAGGGCGATGTAGAGGAATTAAACCTAGTGCTGAAGTTTAAAAGTAGAGGGGTTTGATTGTGATTTTTGCAACAACTGAGACGATGAAGTGCTTTAGATGTGGAGAGACAGGGCATCAAGTTCACTTCTGTCCTGAGCAAAATAGTTACTCAAAATGAGACAAATGATCAGAATAGTGCACAGGTCTTAAATGAAGATGAGCCAACTGTAAGTGCACAAAAGTGTGGTGAAGCTGTTACTGTTGAAAAGGAGAAAAGCACCAAGTTTACTGGGATGAGTATTGATGCAAAGGTACTAGATGGGGAAAATGTTGAAAGTAGTATTAGATGCTACGGTAGATGAGGACAATGTAATGGAAGATGAAGATTCAGTGTTTAAAATTCCTAAAGTGAAAAGAAAATTAAAACAGAGGGGAGGAGGGTCAAGCTTAAAAAAGCAACTGATGAGTAGTCAAGAATCAGTAAAGGATGGAGATGATTATAGTACTGAAGAGGAAACCTCTGACTCCTGATGCTTCCTCTATGGCCAGTTTTAGTGAGAAAGAATCAGCAGTTACTGCAGAGCCTCTGATTGAGGGTCAGGAGGCTGCTGGGTACAGTCTTGAAAAAGTTCAGCATTTTTTGAGCATTACAAAAGGGAAACGGAATGTGGATGATTTTTTACAGACCGTAAACTTTTTATTGAATCAGCACGTGTGTTAATGAGGGAAAGAGGGGATGGAGGGTTATCAAGTCAAGATTTTCATAGATTAAAAAAAGATTGTACAAAGGTTACGTGCAGAACAAATGTAAATACATCTACAAATGGTTTAAGTTTTTTTTTTTTTGTTATTTCTTTTTGTGAAAATCTATGATTGTTTTTCTACTTATTCTTTTTATAATGGATTTGAAATTTGCAACCTTAAATCTGAATGGAGCAAGGGATATTAGAAAGTCAATTTTTCCAGCTATTGAAATTTAAATGTTTAGATATTATTTTTGCTCAAGAAACTCATAGTAATGTTTTAAATGAAGTGGACTGGAAAAGAGAATGGGAGGGTTTGGCTATCTTAAGTCATAAAGATAGTACTAGTGCTGGTGTAGGAGTCTTCTTTGCTAAGAGTTTTTTTACCAATCTCTTACGTGGTGGAGGAAATAGTGAAAGGAAGACTTTTAAAGATTATTGCAAAATTTGATGTTACTTTGGTTTTAATAAATGTGCATGCTCCAGTTATGGCAACTGAGAGATTGTTGTTCTTAGAAACTGTTAAATACTATACAAGCCTGTGATTCTGAACATTTTCTCTTGGTTGCAGGGGGATTTTAATTGTACTACAAACGATACTGATAGAAACCATTTAGAGCCACATATAGCCTCTAGGTTGTCCCTGATTCGCTTGATTCAAACCAATGATTTAGTCGATGTGTGGAGAAACTTGAATAAAAATACTAGGCAATATACATGGTCACAAATAAGAGAAAGTGGATTTTCAATGGCAAGGCTGGATCATTTGTATTGTTTTAAACATCAACAACAAGTGCAAGCTGTAAAAAATTGCTGTATTAATCCTGTGTGTTTTTCTGACCATTCTATGGTGGTAGCTAAAGTTATACGTGTTTTGAAAGTTAAGAGTGCTTATTGGAGTTTCAATAATGCTTTGTTACAAGATTTGCATTTCAAAGAATGTTGTGAATTTTTTTGGAAAGAATGGAGAGTTAAAAAGACAATGTTTTCAAGTATTCAACAATGGTGGGATTTGGGGAAGAAGCAAATACAACAACTTTGTGTGCATTATAATTTCAATGTCACCAAGAATATGGTAGCGAAAATGAGAGTTCTGGAAAGTGATATTGTAGAGCTTCAGAATTTGGGTGATTTGACAGGAAATCAAGTGAACTCTCTCATTGGAAAGAAGGCAGAATTAAGGGATCTGCTAGGTTGTAAAGCACAGGGGGCATTGATCAGATCTTGGTTTCGGAATTTTTTTGAAATTGATAGTTTTTTTCAGCTTGGAGAAGAAAAATGGTCAATGTAAAATTATACATTGTCTTAGGGCAGCTAATGGGCTGGAGCTCACTGAAACTGCTGATGTGCGCAAGAGGGCTGCTGAGTTTTATAAAGGTTTGTTTAAATGTGAATATGCAGAAGACTATGAACTTTTGCAAGACTTTCTCAGAGGCCTACCCCAAGTGCAGGAGGAGGCAACAGAAATGTTGGTAAGCCAACTAACTCTGGGAGAATTACGTGCAGCATTAATAAGCATGGAGAATGGTCGGGCTCCAGGGTTAGATGGTCTAACTGTTGATTTCTATAAGGCTTTCTGGGACTTGTTAGGCAATGACTTGTTGGAAGTTTTTTGCGATAGCATTGCCAGAGGACAACTGCCTTTGAGCTGCAGGAGGGCAGTATTGACCCTTTTACCCAAGAAAGGGGATTTGAAAGAAATCAAAAACTGGAGGCCTGTTTCCTTGCTTTGCGTGGATGTTAAGATTCTGTCGAAAGCTTTGGCTAACAGATTGAGAGAAGTGATGGAGCAAATCATACATGCGGATCAGTCTTACTGTGTACCGGGCAGATCCATTTTTGATAATATTGGTTTAATTAGAGACATTTTTGATATAGCCAAAATTACTGGTCAAAATTTTGGGCTGATTTCCTTAGATCAGGAAAAGGCCTTTGACCGTATTGAGCATAAGTTTTTATGGAGTGTTTTGGAGAGCTTTGGATTTCCTCAATTTTATTAAAATGGTTAAAATATTGTATGGTGACATTGAAAGTGTAGTGAAGGTCAATGGTGGCTTAAGTGCCCCTTTTAAAGTTAGAAGGGGTATAAGGCAAGGCTGTTCAATGTCAGGAATGTTGTATTCGATAGCAATTGAACCTTTATGTAAATTAAGAGGAATTTTAGAAGGTGTGTCATTATCTGGAGAACAGAAGTTCTGTTTATCTGCCTATGCAGATGATATGATAGTGATAAAAGGAAATACTGATTTGGAAAATGTCAAAGAGACAGTTGAAACTTATGGTAAAGTGTCTTCAGCCAAAGTTAACTGATCTAAGTGTGCCGCATTGGAAGTAGGTAGGTGGCCTCTAGGGAAACCAAATTTGCCAGGCGGATTGTCATGGGCTACCGAAGGTGTTAAATATTTGGGGGTTTTTTTGGGAAAGAGCGTTTTATGAAAAATTGGGATGGGATTATAGAGATGGTTGAAGCAAAACTAAAAAAATGGAAGTGGCTATTAATACGAATGTCATATAGGGGACGCATTTTAATTATTAACAATTTGGTAGTGGCAACGCTATGGCATCGTCTGGCAGTACTTGAGCCACCACCGGGTCTTTTATCAAGGCTTTAATTGTTGACTTTTTTGGAATAAGTTGCACTGGGTACCACAATGTGTGTTGTTTTTAACAAGGGATGAGGGTGGACAAGGTCTCATACATTTAGAAAGCCGCAAAGCAGCTTTCAGATTAATTTATTCAGAAGTTTTTGTATGGTCAAAGGAATGTATGGACAGCAGGTAGTAATCTTATTTTGGAAAAAGCAGGAGGTTTGGGATTGCACAGAACGCTTTTCTGGGCTAAATGTGAAGTTGGAGACCTAAAAAGTCTTTATATTATCGTAGTGTTTTTAAGGCATGGTCACTAGTAAGAACTGTAAGAACTGTGTCTAAGCGATCTCTTTATTGGTTGCTGGAAGAACCTTTAGTCAAGGGTGCAAGACTGGATGTTACTGGACAGATAATGTCTGGAATGGCTAAAATCCTAATAGCAGCAAAGCTGATCACCTTAGGACAACTATTGGGAGTTGCTGGAAATGGCTTTGAAAGGGTGGATGCTGTTGCAAATTGCTTGGGGCTCAAATCACAGAGGATCGTCAATCTCTTTTTGGACAAGATAAAAGATATTGTGAATGAAGAAAGTCTTAATCAGGACTTTTGAAAATAGACATCTTACAACTGAAGAGAGTGAGACTTTTCCAAATATGGATATTTTACCTTTGTTTACAAAGGAGGATTTTTCTCATTTTTTTACTTCTAAATCAATAGAGGGTCTGGATTTTTGTTCTGTAAATGGAAAAAGGTTATACGAACTAAGTGTTAAATGAGGAAAAACTGAAAGAGCAGACAGAAACGCCATGGGCTGCTCATTTTGGGGTTGAGTGATTGTAAACCTGTTTGGAGAAGTTTGTATAAGCCACCATTGACCAAAGCAAATGGGGATTTGCAGTGGAGGATACTGCACGGTATTGTCGCTGTAAATGCTTTTGTTAGTGTAATTAACTCGTCTGTTGGTAGTAAATGTCCTTTTTGTGATCAGAGGGAAACTATATTTCACTGTTTTGTACATTGTGACAGGCTTAAGTTTTTTTTGACTCAATTAATTGACTTAATTTCATGTTTGTAGATTTTAAAGGTTGTATTTTCTAAGGTTGGCTTTATTTTTGGTTAAATTAATTTGCTAAATGCCTTGAGTAAATTGTATGTTTGGTTGGTTGTTTTTTTTTTTTTTTTTTTTTTAGAATAATGTTTTTTTGAAAGGTTGTTCACATTTGAAGTTGTTACTGCTCATTGCTCACATTTCACGTCACTTAAACTGAAGTGATTTCGTTAGAAAAACTGACAAAGTATCATAATTTAGCCGATTACGATGAGAATAGTTTTCCTTGGCCAGGAAAGTGGGCGGCTATAACGCCGGCTGAGCACTCGGTGGACGAGCTCATCCAAGTTCGGTGTTATTGATTCTGCTGTGTCAGATGAGCCCAGAAAATATCTAATTAATAACCATTAATTATGCATATTTTATGGTGCTTAAATTAACTCTTTACAATGTCATACATACATCCAGAGAGATTGAAATCCTGTGATGCTCTATTTGGTGGGTGTACTAATGCATACAAACTGCATCAAAGCCGCTAAGTGTGAATACATTTCTGAATATACAAGTTTGTACCCATTCTGCCAGGCCAACAAATGTTACCCCATTGGACACCCCCAAATAATAAAGGATTTTGAACCCTCTTAAATTTTGGATTCATCAAGGCCTGTGTTCTAGTGGGAAGTTGTTTCCACTCCGTCATACATATGCAGAACAACAGATTCAGACCATCATGGGTAGGCATACAGATGAGGAAACGGCTAATCACAGGCTGCTGGGTTAGTGTTAAACTGGTAAAGAAGGGTTATGTTGTAACAAAGGTGGAGGTGTGGCATTTCCCTCAGCGATCAGATACCTTGTTTAGGTTTTCACATAGCCGCTTTCTGCAGTACAAACAAGAGGCGCTCTACTGACAAGCTATTGCTAAATAGCTTGAGGTAGATTTTCAGTGAGGGAAAACCTGCCCACCAGAGAGTTGATTTCAGACCCTGAACAGTTTGCCCAACACATTTTTGGTGATGGTTATGATATTAAGCATTTCTCATTCATGTCAGACACTGTTGCATTAATTCAGTGGTGCTATACAGATGGGAAATGTGGTCAGCCCCACGACATTGTCTTTCTTGGGGCCTTTACAACAGCACATGCACGGCTAGAACTATACAAGCTCATGGACAAGTTAGGGGACAGGTTGTTGTACAGCGACATAGACAGCGTCGTCTTTACCTCTAGAGATGGTGACTGGGACCCACCCCTGGGGCCTTACCTCAGCAATCTAACTGAGATTGGAAATAATGACCATAACAGAATTTTGTTTATCAGGTCCAAAAACATGGTTATAGGACAGCAAAGGGCAAAGTCTGCATGAAAGCCAAGGGGATCTCAACACCGTTAGGTTAGATATGCTGATTGGTCTTGTCAACCACCATGTTGTTGGGGATGGTAATAGTCGACATATTCTAGCATAAACAGTCTGAAAAGTCCTTAAATTCCCCCCACCCACCTCCATACATAACACCACCCCCACATTCCCGGGGAGACCGTTACCGGCCTGATTTTGGTAATAGGCCACATAACACTCGGGGTCAACATTGTTGACACACACCATTTATTTTAAACGAAAATCTTTTAGGTCTAAAGTGAAGTTTAGCAACAACTTTTCCCTAATTAAATGGTACTTCCTTGTTTTGATCGTCTTGCACGTCGATAGTAATGTCAGTAATGGAGGGTTTATTGATCAATGCGTAGGGCGGCTTATCGTATTAAACTTACAGGAATGGGGACAAATCTTGCTTAAACAGGCCAAATACACACTAGAAAAGGAGATCAAAGTGGCAAAAAGGAATCAATTCTATTCCCATGACTCTTCATCAGTGTGGAAAGGTCTGAAGGACATCACTAACTACAAGACACCATCCCCCAGCACTGTGGCCAATCAACATCTGGCAGATGAACTGAATGAGTTCTATTGCAGGTTTGAGAACACCATCTACACCAACAACCCCCCTCCCCCTCCCCCTCACCCCTCCTTTACAAATCATCGATGAAGGCGTCTTCAGAGGCGAGCCAGTCTGAAACTTCATTATCTGTTAGACAACACCAGTGTCCTCTAATGACCCAGGATTAGGTGTGTAATAAACCTTTCAAAAGCTCGGACATGTTGCTGTTTCACCACACCACAAATGAATAACATGCTTGATTTAAGAGATGTCTTATTTTCAAACAACAATGATTATGACGTTACACGTGATCCAGATAACGTGAGAAACATTGTTACATGTATACAGTTTTTGTCACTTCCAACCAAATTTTTTATAAAACATTAATCAGATCTTTTCTAGACACCATGGCCAAGCATACATCTGCTACATATGTACACATAATGAGAACATTACCAATTTCAAACACACCGTCGGTTTCACCCATTACATCAAGAACTTTTGACAGATACGTCAACAGAATCCCCAGCATTAATACACATTTGAGTCATATTAGGCCACGCATGTGACAAAGCTCACACCAGCCATTTCAAGTCTAGTAACACGTTTGGCATCAGTTACACAACCATTTGTTGGTAGACATACATTATCATCCGATGCTGCTGGCATACATTACATTGGTCAGTTCACACTTAATGCATTTAACCAAACGCCTACCCAGATCGATACGGCTACATGTTCCCCATATTACAGGCGTATTCAATTTGACATTTGTCTCTTTTTTTCCAACAATTCACAGCATCGTAGATGACTCACTCGGTTTGTCCACAAGCTTGTGATCTTAAGTTTTTCCACAATATAGGGTCTGCATTGAATGCTTGAATGATTTTCAGCCCCATTTAAACACTGCAATTCACACCCACATGGCCAGAACTGTGTAAAGAGAAAGTCAGAAAACATCTGTTGTAGAAAGGGGAGGAGGGAGGTCAGATCCTTAGGTTTGTGGACAGAGCCAAAGGTTGGAGCAAATCTTGTTCATAAACACTAACGACATGGACCATTAGAATGATAAACGGACAAACTCCAAAATAGGGCAATAAATTCAGAGGGGGGGCAGATCCTCAGCAGGATAGACAGAGCCAGAGTAGGGAGGGGGCACTTCCTCAGGAGGGGACAGGGATTAAAAGTACATTTTGCACAAACATGATTGACATGTAAAACTAGACCTAAAATCGGACACCCCTCCCTAAACAGGGTAATAAATTAGGCCTTTTTGATTGACAGTTCACAGTTTATTGTAATAACTACTAGTGTAATTTTCCTCAAAACCCTTCAAAAATTCCCTCCCATTCTAGAAATTCATACTGTCAGATTTTGTATAAACATTTGTTTGATGCTTTCTATGCCACCAGGGCCATAGATTATGAAACACTAATTTTCAGTTAATATCTAGAGCTCTTTAAAACGTGAATGATAGCTGGAATTGTATCAGTTTGTGATCTTTTGTAACACCAACAATGTATGGAGTGTGTCTCCACGTTCTGCTTTGTCCTGTTAAAACGTTCAACATTGGCCTTTAAAAATCGGAGGCTGTAGCAAAATGATTACGCTTTAAGTGAATTTCTTTTTCCACCAAGGCTCAAAGGCCTTGGGGATCTCTGTCCTGCTGTTGTTCTTTAAGACAAGATAACATTTGTTGACATGTAACATATGCATTTTGATCACTTTCCTTTGGAATAAGCAGTCCTGTCAACCAAGTCCACCTGAATCTGTGCATCAATTACCTTTTCCCTTATTTTAGAGCTGTTTTATGCAGTGTATAGGCACCTTGGAGGCAAACCAGTCTGAAACTGCCAGTTTTAAATGATGCTGTTCATTTAACTGAAATTACACCACCCAGTGACCCAGGATAAGGTGTAAAAGCTTTTTCATGTGCTCTGACGCATCACCTCACCATACCACAGGAAATAACACAAAGGACTTAAGATTTGACATAACATGCACTGTTCTTTTTAGACTGTAACATACATGCTAGCAAATATGTTGGCCTCAGCTAACATAACTGGTTTTAATGTGTCAAAAATACTATTCATAATCTCATTAAACGCTCAAACTACTTGGCTGGGCAAAAGAAAATCAAACTATTCACTCTTCAAAGCAAACTCAGTATTGTTGATTGTACTGCATGTTCAAAGGTAAAAACATAGCATCATTTATTCATTAAACTAAGGATGTAGGGTGTTTCTATTGCTCAACTGGTAGAGCATTGCATGTGTGGAAATGCATGCTGATCAAGTTATAGCTTTAACACCATTAGTCACTTGGACTAATGCAGAAATATAAAGCAGTCGCTCTAGCAGATTGATTGACTGACTTCACACCTTCATTAGAGACTGAATATACACATAACGAATTCAGAAACTGATGATTAAACAACAAACAGGCCATCACTGGCAATCTTAAATTACCAATTGTCTTTTTACAAAAGAAATGCACTGCCACCAAACATGTCTGTGATAAAGTCATAAAAAGCATAATCCTTCTCAATTCTTCATTAATCTTGTAAGCAAGACACAAAAATGAGACTCAAAAAAGAAAATAAAAAGGCAAAAAATGACTAAAAACTCCAATTACAAAAGAAACAGCTAAAGCCTAAACAACCACCAACAACATTCTCTCTACTACTTAACCCAGAACACTGAGCTTTATACTCTTCCTCCACTAACACAGCTGTCTGCAATAATTACTAGATTGATCTGATTGGTGTAGAGGGAAAGGCGTGTCTATAAATAACTGCAGATTGAGCATGTTTCTAGCTCATTTCATATGGGAACTGGATTGTGGTGGGATGAAGAAAGATGAGTTCGGGAAAAAAAAAAGTTAGTGTCAGAAGCATAGCGGTTAGTGTGCCTAAACACCTACATATGTAGGTGGGTTGTGGAGTTACATTAGGTGCTGCATTAGGTCAAAAGATGAATGAAACATTGTCCATGTAGGCTGTTGAATAGTAATTGTGGGGTTATGCTAAAATGTTTATGCTCTGGTCTGTGGGTGGTACCCCATATTAGCCAAAGAGGAGTAATGGGTTATAGCAATACGCTCTGGGAGTGCTTCACAGTTTCTCTATAGGAGGTTGGGGTAGTTAAGGGGATATAAAGCAGGTCTTAATAAAACTGATGTGTGCTGTTAACTTGTCTTTTTGTGCACAGGTTTTTAACAAATTAACCAAGTTACAAATGAATTACAGATTCCATGAAGACTGTTTTAACCAGGAATGTTTTGTCAGAAGGCATAAGAGATTATCCCTTAAAAGATATTAGTATCTTAATACTAGATACTTGGATGCTTGGATATTAAATTCAAACTACTTTTCTTGGTGGATGATGGAGCAGGTCAAAGTTTTTTTTTTTTTTTAAACTAATATTGTAAAGTAATAGTGAAGCACTGAAGGATCTTTTGCCGCCTTGATGCGTTTCTAGAAAGGTCCAAAGCACAGAGTTAATCCGGAGGGTTTTGTCTTGTCACTAATTTGCTGGTTATGTCAATTTGTATGCATGTCTTGCTAAAGTCCACAAATCTGTTTGAATCAAGTTTGTAAGACAAGCAGCAGTTTTTTTGTGTAGCAGTATATACATGTATCTTTTGAGCAAATAAAGCCTTTTTTTTTTTTTGTCCTCTATAGAAATGTTAGCGACCCCTCTTAACCCACTGGAGAAAAGCTAGCCTTACACATTCAGATGAACAAGCCATATCTGTGTATAGCGTGTTTAATTTTGTTTCTGCTCAAGGACTCCCCACTCCCTCCCTGCTGTCTAAATCAAATCCATTGAATACTGCATGTCTTAGAATCAATAGAAATTGTGCTTGTATTACTGGAAGTCAACCATTAATCTAGTGTAATTGTAATATACTAGGTGGTTAAACGCCAATGTTGATCTAAAATGGATAAACGCTGCACAAGAAAAACGATGCATGATGTAGGAAACATTATAGAGAGAGTTATGGAGAGTTGGCAGTGGTAATGAGTCACCTTTCAAGGGCCATTTGTTCTGTTTGACACCGTTTGTCTCTATTCTTAACTTCCACAACCCAGCCCTTTTTTTTTTATCCTGTCTGAGGTGATTTTGATTTATGCTTGCTTAACCCATGTATTACACCAATGAAAACATTTCATTGACTGGTAATGTCCATTTTAACAAGCAGTTTTAGCATAAGTGTAATGCAGTTCCATGGGTGGTCTTGCATTAAATCTTCCCTGCTGTTGTTAGGGGCATCTGCAATTAGCAAAAAAACTAAGTGGAATATTATGAATTGCAATATTTCCTGGCAAGGAAATTGTGCAAGAAAACAACTGAAGGAAATTGGCTCTTAATGAAACACTGCTCCAAATGTCATGTAGTATGAAAGCATATACTAAATCTAACCCTATATGCTGCTGATAATTCTTTAAAATGGTTTGTATTGACATGCCACTTTCACTGTCTGTAAACCATCTGATCTGAAAGGCAATTCCTCAGGATCAGAATCCTCTGTGGCAGGCTAGCTCTCATGTGACACTTGGGAGAATTCACATGCATCCCATGCATCTATTAGTTCCACATCCCAGTTCTGAATGTTCTTTCTATCAGGCATGGCTTCTTGATCAGCTTCCAGTGTCCATGTGGTGTCACCTAAAGAGATCAAAGAAATCACACATTAACAAAGGATCTATCCTTACTACCTACAGCACTGTAAATTAAACGTGTGGTTTGGTGTTTAAATGGGGTTGAGAATTCAGGGTCTGTTCAGAGTCTGCAGTCTGCATTTGTCTCTTCAACAATGGCTGATTCATTCACTCCTAAAAGTCTTCAAGGAGATCTTTTACCATGTCGTCAGCAAGAGGTTGGGTAGAAGTGGACGAAGACCTGACACTTGCACCAAGAAGACCACATGAGTTTAACAGATTTTACATAATGACTCAACTTTGAAACATGAGTTGTTGCTGTCTAGGAATCGCACTGGGTGGTTCAAGTTTGACAAGGCAAAGCGCACTGTGATGCTATACAGTGTAGATATTGGTGAAATACAAAGGTAATATAAAGACCCATGTCTGATTTTTCCTGAAAGACGTATGGAGCTCTGTATGGAGCGATCTACACAAGTGCAATCATAAGTCTCTCTACACAGGCAAGTGGGAATGGGTGTTACCTGGCATGAGAGACAGAGTGGTGGCTGATCATGCTAAATGGAACCCGAGAACTGTCTAACTTTGCTGTGAGGATAACAAAGCTTTGCCAAGACTCATTCCCCATACCCCCGGATGAACAACTATTGCGGTATGAAAGGAAATTGTTTTAGTGGAGAGACGCACGCGTGGTGGATGAAACTGGCATTCAAATGCATTATTCATGCTTTGAATTGTTGTGGTTTAAGGCCTCACCTGCAAAGGATTCAAGGAGCTGTGGGTGCTATTTTGTGTAATCTGTGAGACTAGCACTTTATGGAAAAAAACTAAGTAGTGTTTTCCATGAAGCTGTGTAAAGAAACTGAACTACGAGCGTGATTATGCCTGTAAGGTGCTACCGATCTAGGTAGGCGTTTAAAGTCTTAAGTGCATTAACCAATATTTTGTACGCAATCATCTCTGGTGGAGATTGTGTTTACCAACAAATGATTGTGTAACCTGATTCCATATGTGTAGCCAACCTCAAATAACATGTTTAATGTGAGAGCTCCAGCTCTTTTTTTTTTTAAATTTTAATCTTGGTTGACTCTGGCAAAAACATTTACATGTATACACCAGCTTAATTATCTGGATGAGATGTAACCTCACAATCTTTGGAAATCTTTGAAATCCTGTGTTATGCTCCGACTCTCATCACACCACAATCAATATGAGGTTTATTGTACATGATAAATGTACAGGGACTTTGGGTGGTAAAAATTGCCTTAAACAAGCCGTTTTACTTGATACTGGTGTTCGTCTAACAAGTTTCAGACTGGCTTTCCTGAGAGGATGCCTATATGCTGCATAGAACGGCTAAATGGTGCAAGTGGCCTTCAAAGTTTAATAGCAGGGTGCCTGAAAAAGATGTAGTAGCTCTACAAACCCCTTAAGAGATCACAGATGGGCACCTTAATCTTTATTGGTTGTATAAAACAGATGTCCAACACCTCTCCACAATGTGTGCACCAATCCGTTAACATGATAGCGTCTGTATTTTTTTTAACAGTATTTTGTAACATCACAGTGCGAATTTCCCCCCAGGGATGGTTGTTTATGCATGTAACAACAGTCAGATTTACAGGATCACAAATGGCCACAGCAATGCTTTGTTATAAACAACCCACTAAAATAATCGGGTCCATTGCAGACATTTGCAACAATCTCTGCGGCTAGTAAACCCTTGGTGACAGTTGCACAATTTACACCAATAAATGCTTTTAAGTCCTTAATCATAATGGCCTTTTCTGCAAGTACAGGAACACACTTTTGTAATGGGGTACATCAGTGGTTGTATACTTCAACATACCAGAGCTTGACCTGTGGAAGATCATTTTAATGTGTAACGGGCGCTCAAACTGTCTGATGTCATTAACCTCATCCTGTTCAGAGTAACCTGCAAACTTCTGCATTGCTGATGCTACAGGCTCTAGATCTATGTGGTTTCTGAGGGTTTAGAAAATGCACCAAGCAGATTGTAAAACAAAGATTGGTGGGGCAGAAGAGATTCGTCCTGTTTCTACCAATGTTTTCATTGTGTATCTTTCGATACGCACCCCCTTGTTTACTCCTTGCTATAGACACTTTAACGGCAAATTATCAACCAACACTTGAGTTGCTCTGCATTATCTTCTCGAACTGATTTGTGAAGATGTCTGTGCTGTAGTTGTTGCTAGGTGTCAGAGCTATAACATCACCTGTCAGACTGGGACCTCTCAATGTTATGCTAATTTCATTATCGCCAGCCAATAATCTGGAAAATAACAATTTCTGACACTGCATCTTGCAAAGAAATTGCATAGGCTGCCAGGTCTGTGGAAGAGAGCCTGTGGGTTTGTTTGCGTATTTCCAGACTACTACTGAATCTGGGTTTTGGGGTATTTGTGCAACCATTGATCTCACCTCCATCCCTTACAACAAAATCAACATCACTGTTAACCTCATGGCAGGAAATTCAGGATCAGATGTTTTGTGGTTGACTAGCAGGTCCCTCTCCCACTTGATTTAAAATTACTAATTCTATACATTGTTTTGGTTGTTTGTCTATCATTTGTATTCAAGGTCTAGTAATTCTAACAATGTTAGTTGTAGACCTAGGTCTATTCAGTTCGTCCATTATGATTTAAATATCAGTCTGTCTGTAGGGTAATCCTTATCACTGTACCACCTAACCCTTGGTGCTGGCTCCTGATCACAACCATATGGTTCTCGACAACGTTTGGCCATTTTAAATCAGATCTTTGTTTAAACACACTGGTAACACACGCATGAAGTAACTACCAGTTAAAATACAACAAAACAACTAGCTCAGACAACAAATCAGATCAAACTAAGAAGCATTCATCCTAAAAAAAAGCACAAGACAAGCTATCCATCAGAAAACAGAATAACCCAAAATGGCAATGACTAAATAACACAATCTAAAAAACTGTTGTAATTTGTAAATGAATTAAATATTGAAAGCGTTTAAGACTTGCCCAAACTTCTGAAGCAAAATGATCACGTTTTTTAACAAGTCTGTGGTTGGGTCATAATCATTGATCAGACTTGGCCCTGGTTACCAAGCAAATGCTGCCTGACTAAAGTTTCTTTAAACTGAGTGTCTTGCTGTTGTAGTTTATCCAAAACAGTCTTAATTCTTCATTTCTTAACATCCAAACGACTTCCAGTGGTATTATGTTGGGACCCCAGTAAAGTTAAAATGTCCTGTATTTGTTCAAACAGGCTATGCTTGTCTTTGACGGACCATGGCTCCTGTCTGTAAAGCTCCTGATTTGAAGGCAATTCCTCATGATCTGTATCCCCCATGTCAGGTTCGCTTTGTGAATCTTTAGGGACTTGAGAGAATTCACAAGTGTCCCACATAGCTATCAGTTCCGTATCCCACGTCCAAACATCGTTTATCTATCACAGCATGATCCACATTCAGATCTGTGATAAACGAGAAGCATGAATGAAATACTGAAAATACAACCCCTGATCGTACCAATGGGCTCTGCAATCACATTTTGATCGCTTCCTTTCTGGTGTTTGTGGTATGATATTGGTATGTTTCACTGTCAGCCGATGTGTGAATCTGAACAATTGTTGTCACTACCTGCTTATGTTATAAATTTCTCTGAGACACAAGACCAAGTTTTCAAAAAAGATTTTAATGCTTGAAACCAGGATCAGCTCAAAACAGTGACAATCATTCAGTCAGAGGAGAGTGGAACAACTTCTCCTCTGTGCATCACCACCTTATACCATTTCCTTCATCATTTGTCACCTTAACACCTTTCATACCATACGTCACCCTTATTTACATCACATGGTTAACCTTCTAAAACACTTCACACTCTCCTCTTCTGTGACCTCCGTGGGCCTCTCTAGTAGAGACACAAGAAAAAACCTCCCTATTGCTACAAGAAAGATAATTCAACATGGTATCTAATGACTAACAATAGTTCATTTTCACTTTGTATTAGTGAAAATGAACTCATACTGATTCACACAGTTTTGCATAAGCACAGAAATTTTCCTCTACACTCCTCCCTCTTTGAGGTTGTTAAATTACAAAGTAATTTTTATTCAAAGGACAGTATCCTAAACTTTCATCACATATGCTCTTCTCTTGATTTTCACACATGATCATTAATTAGGACATACGAAATGGCACTTTCAACAGACATGTCAATGTAAATTTAGCTAAGCAGGTTGTTCATATCTTTGACGCATCAAATTAATAACTATACCTTTTAGGTTTACCCACTGTCATTACTTCAGATGGATTCACAGCTGTCATTATAATATCCAATATAGGAACATAGGAACATTAGAGTCAGTCGCGTTGTTGTAAAACACTGTGTGATGAAGTGAGTCCCACGACTCACTTCGGGGAAGGGGAGAAGGGAACGTGAATCCGTAAAAACAAAAAAAACAAACAAAAAAACGATGGCTTACTCGCAAGCACTTTCGTGCAGGGTGTAGTTTATTTTCAGTGCCAATAATCCAGACAGTCCACAGTGAAGAATATATACAGGTGTGCACAAAAATATTCCAAAGTAGCAAAGAAACAACAAACAGGAAAATAAAGATGAAAAAAATAGAAAAAAAAACGTATTTACAACCACACACAGTATCCACAATATACAAACAATTTAGTTGAGGGATTTGCTCGAGGTACCACAGTAACACTCTCGCTGACTTGGTTAACAAGCAACTATCTGGGAGTCTGGTCTTCCCTTTTATAGGCCAGACTCCGCCCCTTCCTTGGCAACTCAATTAACAGGTAGGTTTTCAGGTATACCATTAATGTTCTCTTCAACATTTACTAAGACATTCATTAATTCCTCATTAAATAACACTTTTTCCACCATTATATATTCAAATAAAACACATATACATTATTATTCAAAACACCAACACGTAAACACTTAACACATAATTCACACCATCCCTACCACAAATAAATGGTTTCGCCGGCTTCTGGCGGCATTGTGCCGACGCGACCCACTCTGTGCCTTTAAAAGCAGACGCCCTCCGTCTGCTCAGTTTGGCCAGCGCAACATTCATCCCACGCAAGACAAACTATTTCTTGACAAACAAACAAAAACTTAAACGAAGACACAAGAACGAAAACACAAGACACAGTTAATGTGTGTGTGTGTGAGATGATCGGGTATGAGAGGGAGGAAACTGAGTTTTGGAAAAATGTCCGCGAGCGATTGGTTCGGCGCGTGCACTCGCTTCGCCGATGGCGGAAGCAACAGGTAAGGAGGGGGAGTGAAGAGTGGATGGGGTGCGTAAGTGTGTATGTGAGTGTGTGTACGAGCCAGTGCCGCTCCCTCAGCGGTAACAACCCGGCGCTTTGTCACATCACCTCCCTCCTCTTCAAGCCGAGTACCGGCCGGAAACCTGGACAGGTAATCGGCAACTAGATTCAGTCTTCCAGGCCGGTGCCGAATTTTGAAGTTGTAGGGCTGCAGTGACAGGTACCATCTCATGACTCTGGCATTATGGTCCTTCATTGAATGTAACCAGGTCAAGGCTCTGTGGTCTGTTTCCAGGCTAAACTCTCGTCCAAGGAGGTAATACCGTAAGCTTTCCAAGGCCCACTTGACAGCGAGGCACTCCTTCTCTATCGCCGAATAGCGAGTCTCCCTTTGCAACAGCTTACGACTGAGATAGACGACTGGCTTTTCGTTTCCCTGGGTTCCCTGGACCAAGACTGCCCCGAGTCCTATAGCAGAGGCATCTACCTGGACCAGGAAACTTCGGGTAAAATCAGGACTCTGCAGGACCGGACTGGAGCACATCTTCTCCTTCAGAGTTTTGAACGCTGCTTCACAGTCTTCTGTCCATGGGATAGGGTTCGCCACCCTTTTATTCAGCAGGTCAGTCAGTGGTGCAGCTATTGAAGCAAAGCTTGGAACGAACCGTCTGTACCAGCCCACCAGTCCGAGGAATGACCTCACTTCCTTCTTGGTCTTTGGTCTGGGACTTTGACGGATGGCCTCCACCTTGTTCACTTGCGGACGTAGCTGCCCATTGCCTAGGTGGTAACCCAGGTAACTCACTTCTTGCCTTGCCCACTCACACTTTTCCACATTAAGTGTTAACCCAGCTTCTGTGATCTTTTTCAGGACCTGTCTCAGATGCTGTAGGTGCTCTTGCCAGGAGTTGCTGTGGATAACGACGTCGTCCAGATATGCTGCAGACCACCCCTCACATCCTTGTAAGACTCTGTCCATTAACCTCTGAAATGTTGCTGGAGCTCCATGAAGGCCAAAGGGAAGGACTGTAAATTGATAGAGCCCCACGGGTGTCCTGAAAGCAGTGTAGGGTCTGGATGTCGGCTCTAGGGGTACCTGCCAGTAACCCTTGCAAAGGTCTAGTGTGGTGATGTATTTGGCTCTTCCTATCTTCTCCAATAGATCACCTACTCGTGGCATTGGGTATGCGTCGAACTGGGACTGGGCATTGAGCTTGTGAAAGTCGATGCAGACTCGTAGGGTTCCATCCTTCTTTGGGACTATGACTACCGGGCTGCACCACTCACTCATTGACGGCTCAATCACTCCCAGCTCCTTCATCATTTCAATTTCTTTCTTTAGAGGTTCCACCAGTCGCTCAGGCACCCGGTAAGGACTTTGTCTTGATGGTATTATGTTGGTAAGGTGGATGGTGTGTTGAATTAGCTCTGTTCGCCCAGGCCTCTGACGAAACAAAGCGGGGAACTGGCCTAGTAAGTGTTGCAATTCTTGGCACTTGATGTCCTCTAGGTGAGTCAGACTCACCACAGACGTATGCCTCTCTGCAATCTCAGAACCATCTTCCTCCTCCACATCTGTCACCTTCCGAACCATCAGTGCTGACTCAGGCTTTTTCTCCGGTGGTTCCCTCCACTCCTTAAGCAGGTTGACGTGGTAAGTTTGCTTGGACTTCCCTTTGTCTGGATGGTGAATCTCGTAAGTTACGGGTCCCATCTTCCTGACCACGGTATACGGACCTTGCCATTTTGCCAAGAGCTTGCTTGAAGAAGTGGGTAGTAAGAGTAGCACCTTCTGCCCTGGTTGGAACTGTCGCAGCCTTGCGTGCTGATCATACCATTGCTTTTGTGCCTGTCGTTTCATCTGTAGGTTCTCTCTTGCTTGCTCCCGGTACTTCTCTAGTCGGTCTCTCATTTCCAGCACGTACTGCACAATGCTTCTCTCCTCAGTTTTGGCTGCAGAACCTTCCTCCCAGCTCTTTCTCAGCAGGTCCAGCGGTCCTTGCACTTGCCACCCGTAGAGGAGCTCAAATGGTGAGAAACCAGTCGAAGCTTGAGGAACTTCTCTGTAAGCAAAGAGAATGAAAGGTAACCACTTGTCCCAGTCTCGTCCTGTGTCTGCCACAAACTTTCGCAGCATATTCTTGAGGGTCTGGTTAAATCTTTCGACCAGACCATCTGTCTGTGGATGATACGGGCTGGTCCTGATAGCGGTGATGCCCAACTGTCGGTTCAGCTGCCCCATGAGCCGCGATGTGAAGTTAGTGCCTTGGTCCGTCAAGATCTCCTCCAGGGTAGGAATACCAGGGAAGTTGAACGAGGGAATGGATGATCTTAGTCGTGGTGATGGTACGCAGTGGGAATGCTTCTGGATACCTTGTTGCGTAGTCACTGATTACCAAGATGTACCGATGACCTGTACTGCGTTTCTCCAACGGCCCCACAATGTCCATAGCAATCCGCCTGAAAGGTTCAGAAATCACAGGGAGAGGTTGTAAGGGTGCCTTGCTCCGCTGGGGCAAAGCACTGGTTTTCTGACATGTGGTGCACATGTTGCAGTGTGTTAGTACGTCAGTGTATAATGTTGGCCAGTGAAAACGTGAGCTAATGCGTGCGTATGTCTTTTGTTGGCCCAAATGGCCAGCCCATGGAACTGTGTGTGCTAGATGTAAGACAAGTGGACGACAACAAGTTGGCACAACAAGACGGGTCACATCATTGGCTTGCACATACAACACATCATTCATTAGCAGATATCTTTCATCACACAAGTTAGATGAATTAGCAGCAGTAGCTTTCTCAAACAATGGTTTCAAAGTCGTATCATTTCTTTGCAGTTCAGCAACATTCCCTGGCACCTGCCAACCATTAACCTTAAGGCCCACTACGGATGCCTCAGGGGTTGGTGTACCGAGGTACTTTTCAAGCCGTCTTTGTCGGCGTGACTTTCTTGGGCCCTTGGTCCCGCCCTGCAACAGACTATCACACAAATCTGGCAGTGGCTGAAGACCTGCCCTGGCTTGTGATCGAGTAATGGCAGGACATGACAAATTTACAGGGGTTTCAGTGACAGTGGCAACATTGGCAGAGTTTTTGGCAGTGGCTTGTAGCAAGTCATTTAATACTGGTAAGTCTTGACAGTTTGCCTACAGACATGATTCTCGGACAACTATAGCAACATTCAATAGGTACATTTGATCTTGTACTTCTACCAACACCTCAGCTCTGGGGTACCGCTTCACATCCCCATGCACACATTGAACAGAGGCAGTATTCATATAGTCAGCATTTGTCACATAACTTGATTTCAACATTGACATAGAGCAACCAGTGTCCAATAAAGCCTGAAGGGAATGTCCATTAACAGTCACATCACATGTAATAAAGCTCTCCCACACAGAGCCTAGTTCCAAGTCCCCCTCTCTTGGGACATAACAGTACCCTGTCAGCTTAGCTTTACGTACCGGACACACTGCTGCTTTGTGCCCCGGTTGCTGACAGTAAAAGCATAGCAAGTCTTTTCCACCTGTTGACTTTGGGCTTTGTGCATGCTCGGACAGTTCAGCACGACCCCTCTCAGCCCCAACATGAGTGCGAACAGTACCTTTAGATGGTTGAGTGCGTAGACCCCTGCGATGTGCATTCAGGTATTGCTGAGCCAGCTTAGCTGCTGCTAGTCCAGAAGTTGGCTCATGCTCTCGTACCCAGGTGCGAGCATCATATGGTAGCACCCTCAGTAGCTGCTCCAGGATTATGGCCTCACCAATCTCCTCCTTGGAGTGCTCTCTTGGTCGAACCCATCGCTGATACAGGTTTTTGAGGCGATGGTATGTCTCAGTTGGTGATTCGCCAGCTGGAACAGCAGGTGATCGGAATCGCTGTCGGTAGGTTTCTGGTGAGATGTTGAATTTCTCCAATAACGCCTCCTTCAGGTCTTCGTACACCTCTGCCTGCTCCTCATCCATCGCCAAGTACGCCTCTAATGCTTGCCCAGTCAGTAGTGGAACCAGACGATAGCTCCACTCCTCCTCAGGCCACCTCCAGGTCCTGGCCAGACGCTCGAACCGCCGAAGATAGTTTTCAATATCTTCCCCCTGTTGGAAGATTGGCATCTTTGGTTCAGTTCGCTGCATCGGCTCTCTCTGCACAGGAACACTTGGGGAGTCTCTGTCATGTGCTGCTCTGTGTTGCCTGGAAACCCTCTGTGCAGCCGGTGTCGGTAGCTCCATTCGTGGACTGACAACATTTCTGCCTGTCGAGTCGACTGCAGGATAGACTCGCGTAGACCCCGGAGCTCTTGCAGATATCTTTCCTCTCTCTGCTGTTGTGCATCCAGGAACTGACGCATCAGGGATACCATTCCCTCACCGGCTGTAGCGACTGGAGTGACTGACTCTGTCCATGGTAACCTGGACTTTGAGGTATCAGGAAGCCCTGCCATCACTTCCTCTTCCTCTGTAGTCTCTGGCGAATTCCAGGCCAGATCCTCCACTGTCGCCTTCTTCATCTGTGATCGCAACCCCGCTCTGGGTTTTCTGCCTTTTGGCGCTGTTTTGCGAGTAGCCATCCCACCGCTGCCACCAAATGTGATGAAGTGAGTCCCACGACTCACTTCGGGGAAGGGGAGAAGGGAACGTGAATCCGTAAAAACAAAAAAAAACAAACAAAAAACCGATGGCTTACTCGCAAGCACTTTTGTGCAGGGTGTAGTTTATTTTCAGTGCCAATAATCCAGACAGTCCACAGTGAAGAATATATACAGGTGTGCACAAAAATATTCCAAAGTAGCAAAGAAACAAACAGGAAAATAAAGATGAAAAAAATAGAAAAAAAAACGTATTTACAACCACACACAGTATCCACAATATACAAACAATTTAGTTGAGGGATTTGCTCGAGGTACCACAGTAACACTCTCGCTGACTTGGTTAACAAGCAACTATCTGGGAGTCTGGCCTCCCCTTTTATAGGCCAGACTCCGCCCCTTCCTTGGCAACTCAATTAACAGGTAGGTTTTCAGGTATACCATTAATGTTCTCTTCAACATTTACTAAGACATTCATTAATTCCTCATTAAATAACACTTTTTCCACCATTATATATTCAAATAAAACACATATGCATTATTATTCAAAACACCAACACGTAAACACTTAACACATAATTCACACCATCCCTACCACAAATAAATGATGGTTTCGCCGGCTTCCGCGGCATTGTGCCGACGCGACCCACTCTGTGCCTTTAAAAGCAGACGCCCTCCGTCTGCTCAGTTTGGCCATCGCAACATTCATCCCACGCAAGACAAACTATTTCTTGACAAACAAACAAAAACTTAAACGAAGACACAAGGACGAAAACACAAGACACAGTTAATGTGTGTGTGTGAGATGATCGGGTATGAGAGGGAGGAAACTGAGTTTTGGAAAAATGTCCATGAGCGATCGGTTCGGCGCGTGCACTCGCTTCGCCGATGGCGGAAGCAACAGGTAAGGAGGGGGAGTGAAGAGTGGATGGGGTGCGTAAGTGTGTATGTGAGTGTGTGTACGAGCCAGTGCCGCTCCCTCAGCGGTAACAACCCGGCGCTTTGTTAATCCTGATGTGTATCATCTCTCATTCAGTGTGTGACAATCACAATCATCACTGGAACAAAAGCATTGATTTATCCAGTACTTCCAATTACCTAGTGAATTTTCCAACCTATTCAACCAAGAACATAAAACAAAAACGAAGTATGTAACGTGAAACTCCTCCCCGTTTTGAAGTCAGCAAATCTAAAACCATCTGTTTTGAATTACAGCATCTCTGATCTTATTAATCAGATCTAAAGCTTTCTCTGTTTCATTAGCCAACATTAAAACCTGCCATGCTAGTCCATTCATCTTTAACATGGTTGCTGCTGTCCCTCCTCCAATCAGGATAGACCAGCCTGTTGCAGCTTCTCTGCTGGTCCACGGGTCCCACAACTTTGTCCCTTTGTAGAACAGCGACATTTCATCTGATATCAGTAGATCTTGGCAGCCTTTTCAAATCAACAACTTTGTTCTAGGCGCTGTCCTCCGCATAGATTGCTTTCTGAGGGAATGACAATGCTGCATAGCAACAACCTTTCCATTCCTTGGTTGGCAAATGATGATGAGCTCTCTCCACACACCCACATGACTGCTGGCATCGTCTCACTTGGTCTTTCGAACGGGCATGTGAAGTTATACACTCGACGATTAACTGTTGCAGTGCAGTTGTAGATGGCATTTCTCATGATTATCTATCTTGCAGTCAGACCATCCTAGTGTCATCTTTGTCGCTTCAAGTTCTTTCACAGCTTCAAGCTTTAGAGGGGCTGCTCTCCAGGCATGAGACATCTGTAAACACCACCAGCAGCTCTCGTTTATTCCCAGCTCCTGTTTCTGTAACACTGCCAACGCACATGCTTTATTGCCTCTGCACATGAACATAGCTCTTGTAGTGTATTTGTAACACTAGATGATTAACCCAAAGGGAAAACAATCACACACGATTTAATGTTAATCGTACGTGTTTTGTAGATTTTACCTGATGTAGTAGAGTTAATATTCGTGACAGATTGAATTACTCATCCACCGGGTATTCAGCGGATCGCGTATCAACTCTAAGAAATGTTACTTTTCTGGCCTTGAAAAGATAACTTTCTTACAGTACTACTTCAGAGCAGGTAATGAAATCAAGGCAGTTTAAGTGACGTTAATATGTGAGCAATAAACACAAACAATTCTCTGAAAAAAACAGGGTTTATTGACTACGCTAAACAAAAACATACACTAAACAAGCGAATACATAAAACATTAACAGTGGGGGGGAAGAGGAAGAGTAAAGAATGGCAGGATTAAATCGGCTAACCACTTCTGCATGAACCACCAGTTAAATCACCTTAAAAGGGGTAAAACTTAAAACACAGCGAATCGGATACTTGCATTGAATCTCAGGTGTGCTGAAGCAAGAATCCGGGTGTGTGCAGGGATGTTGCAGGTCCTGATGTGTTCAGAGTGAGCGGCAGTTCATTGGGTCCTTCCCGACGTCGGATTGGTCAGCGAAGGTAGACTAATTGAGCCGAAGTAAACATTGGGGACCCCATTGAACGGCATCTAGCTGTTCTCGGCTCAGGTGCTGTAGCCTGCTGGCCGCCTGAGGCAGGATGGCATCGGTCATTGTGCTGAGCCAGGCCTGTAGTTGGTCCCAGTGGGTGACAGGGCTGGATGCTCTGGACATGTTGGCACAGTGGAGGTGAGAGAAAAGCACAAAAGGGCCAATGCAAGTCCGCGCAGTTCTTTTCCTAGTGAGTTAGTTAACGAGCTGTGTGGGTTATTGGTTGTGGGGCTAACTTAGGGACAGTTAGTGGTGCACACTGAATGCCCTTTATTCTAACTGTGAATTGGCAGGGATGGATAAGTAATGTGAATGGGCGCAGGGAGTGGACTCAAGCAAACTGTTTGGCAGGTGATGGCCTACAATGTTGCTCTAGTGACTGGGGTGATTCCCTCGCCAATTTGATTACTGAGACTTTCCCTGATGGTTCTTACAGTTCGGGTCTTCTAGAAACAACAAAATAGGGCAACACATTAAAGTGACAGGAGAACAGGGGATAGAAAAGGGATCAAGAGGGTTATCTCACTTGGCTGAGTTTTGGATCAAACCTAGGGTTATGACTGGGCCTGCAGAGAGGGGGCATTAGGGTGTCATGCAGCCTGGGGGAAGTTGCCAAACTCAGGACAGTAGGGACAGACCCAATAGTTCAGAGGGAGTGCCTCTTGTTCTCTTTGTTTATGGTGATTAAGTGGGGGCTATATCTTTTGAGACATGCTGAGTGTGAGTTGAGGTCCCCCAGGTGGAGACCAGTGGCAAGACCAACCCTCCCGACTCCGAGCACTAGACTATAGGTGCCAAGGATCACTTACCCTTCACGTTTATGACCTTTATCACAACAGAGCAGCACTCCAAGTGGGACAACGACCGGCTGGCACGGCTAAAATTGGGGTTGTGGCTGGAGGGTACCACCCAAAACAGACTCAGCCCAAGGGCTGGTCCCCCCACCAAGGGTACAACTCAGTTATATACCTTCAAAATTGCCTTATCGTGCCAGCTAGTGCGGTTGGTTCCCACTCTCTGAGTGTGCTTGTTGCTGATGTCTTCACTGCATGTCATCACCACAAGTGCGGGGACAGAGGTATCCAAGGCAGTCTACAGCCACCGCCGGACCAGTCAGGATGACTGAACTCACTCACTGGAGACCCCGTGGAGAGAACTGTCACTTCACCACCCGAGCACTAGGCGTACTACCTATGAGGAAGCACAAAGGGTCTGACCAAGGGTAAAGTCACTTAAATCAATACAGGGAATCCCAATATAATGATTGACTTCATTAGATTAGATTAAATAAATTCAATTGAACTCAAATACCTTCCTACAAGAGCGAAGCATGAAACGAAAATCAACAAAATAACAAAGGGAACTAATTATTATGCTAGTAATAATAATTAAATGAAAAGGGGACATGTCCTGTGAACCAGAATAAATGAAAGCAAGTCACTTTAGAAAATATTTTAAAAGGGAGGAGACCGACCACGACCGACCACAGGGTGGCGTTGGTGAGCCACACACGTGAGGTCAAGAGGAAGAGGTGGAGTCACAAAAGGTTTAGACACGTGTACACTGCCCTCTAGAGTTAGTTGGAGGCAACACATCTATTAATGTGGGAGTGTTCTAGCTCTGCAAGATTTTCTGAGCTATTTAAACAGTATAATAAATAAATAAACCCCTAAGGGGTTGGTGCAGGCTTGCTGCAGGCGTGCTGCACACTACTACAACTACGACACAGACAACACAACAGGATTTCTTCGCTGTTGCACAAATTACTACTTGATCAAGGTTTACAGACTCCACTTAAATAGCAATCATCTACCGTCCTGCAGTATCTTACTATCCGCTCAATGAGCGAGAGGGCACACATTAGTTAGATACTCTAACGGTTACCCCCAGGGAGTGAGAATAGCTGAGAGGCCCTGGAACACGCAGTGGCATCAGTCTATCTCCAGTTAAAATAAAGGTCTTACGAACAAGGAACACGCTTGCCCAATCTTCTTTGCTCTAATAGAGGATTTCTTCACTTAAATTAGGCGGTATATAATATCAAGACGCACTATAAAAAGATTTCTTCGTTCTTATAGGGTCTAGGACTGCTGTTTTACTGTGGTCATTAACAGTGACTGGGTTTCTTGGGTCAACTCAGTGGCTGTTAAGGCACTTCACACATCTCATTCACACAAGACCGGGTCGTTCACACTAAGCGCGCATTACAAAAGACACCAATTGTTGTTTGTGAGCAAAATCCAGTTTCGTTTAAAACTGCCCGCACATTATCCACCAAAATATGTAGTGTATTTGTAACACTAGATGATTAACCCAAAGGGAAAAATCACACACGATTTAATGTTATAATAATGTCGTATGTGTTTTATAGATTTTTACCTGATGTAGTAGTTAATTTTCGCGACAGACTGAATTACTCATCCACCGGGTATTCAGCGGATCGCGCATCAACTCTAAGAAATGTTACTTTTCTGGCCTTGAAAAAATAACCTTCTTACTGTAATACAGTACTACTTCAGAGCAGGTAATGAAATCAAGGCAGTTTAAGTGACGTTAATATGTGAGCAATAAACACAAACAATTCTCTGAAAAAAACAGGGTTTATTGACTACGCTAAACAAAAACATACACTAAACAAACGAATACATAAAACATAAACAGTGGGGGGAAGAGGAAGAGTAAAGAATGGCAGGATTAAATCGGCTAACCACTTCTGCATGAAACCATCAATTAAATCGCCTTAAAAGGGGTAAAACTTAAAACGCAGCAAATCGGATACTTGCATTGAATCTCAGGTGTGCTGAAGCAAGAATCCGGGTATCCAGAGCTATCTTCCCACCTTTTGGGCATTCCTCTGTCAGGGGTAAGAGGAGAACAAAAGGCCAGAGGTGTACTGGTTGGCCATAAAACCATGGGTGGTAGGTGGGATTACAGACTTCCTGGTGCCGTTGGGCAATAATCGATCTCAGCCCCCCACTTGGAGTCCTATTCTTCTGGTATTTTATGATCCAACTGTAACCTTTGGTCAGACCAGATGCTACACTTTTCACAGGATTTTCACTCTGAACACAGTCCATCGACCACGCCTCCCTCCTTATGGGAAGTCAATCTGGTTACAAAGTCTTATTGTGTTTGGTTCTTCATCGATTACATTCACTGAAACAGTCTGATAGCTAGCTTTACCTTTGGTGTTCCATCCACAGTAGTAAGTTCCCTCATCCACTTTAGTCAGGTTACACAATGTCACTTTCAGCATGTTTGGTTTCAATCGGTAACACCTCAGATTCAGGCCGATATGACACTTTGAACACTGATACCTCAAAACGTTTGTCATTACCATAGCTGGTGGCCGTAGTATATGCTTTCACGCTGGACCATCCGCATGGATGTTTGCAAAAATACAAATCTTCTCCCCAGTGGTTTCTCACATAGGTAGTGTTTTGTCCTCTTCCCATTATCACGGTGATCGGGTCACAGATAAAGCTGATCTTCTTGCCTCTCCTTACAGTCACTTTCAATGGGTTATTAGAACTCTGAGTCAATGAGATTGATCTTGTCAGGCTGTGATTGACTGCAAACACATCCGTGGAATTCATGCTTGGTTTGTCCAGGGGCTTTGTGCTCAGTAGTATCATAATAATGATGACAACGAACAGTACAGTCAGAAAGCATGTGATTTTAAACACTCCTCATCGGAAAAGGACAGGCACCGTTTGATCTCGATCCATCTTCATTAACAGTCTTTGTTTGTTCAGTGATAAACGAGTGTAGATACTTATGCTTAAGTTGATCTAATTCGGTTCATACCCCTCAGTGCGATAATTAAAAATCACCCACTATCATGGTCTCAGTCTAGAACCTGGTTTAAAATGTGTGTGACAGTTATGTGGATCAAATTTCAAAGTCCCCATTTGTAGATTAATTGAAGGCCAATATAAAAATTGGGTGCACACAGTTAGTCCAACTTGGTCTAGCCCACACATCACGTTGAGTCGATGTAAATCCAACAGCCAACACAGCATCGCCACATGACAGCAGCTGTAAAGGTGATCCATAAAGCACATCAGGTCTTTGTTCTCTAGGTGTGGATTTGTAGCCACAACTCACTAATTGATAAACCTGTTCTCTCAGTTTGTTGGTCTCTCGATGGAAAATACAGTGTCCCTCTTATTCTATCTGCAGGTGGTTGCCGCCACGGGGTGTGGCTGGTGTGATAAGGTTTGAATTTCTCTGCAAACTCTTTGAAGGTCATCAACATTAATCATGTCCTCCCTCTCTTTTTCTCAGATGGCTCCGGAACTCTTCTACAATGACTAGCATGTATCCAGGTGGTTCGCTCGGAGCACTTTGACTGCTCTGTGTGTGTCAAGCAGAACTTGATAGGGCCCCAGCCATCGCTTTGACCTCCAATGCTTTCGTCGTAAATCCTTAACGACAGTTAAGGAGACGACAATCTCCAGGTTTTAGATCATGCAATGGCACATCTGCTGCTCTGGCCTGGGCTGCTTTAACCTGCACACAGACATCAGACAATACAGAAGACATTCTGAGATGAGCGGAGATGTTTTCTGCTTAAGCAGGATCATACTGACAGCATGAGGGACCATAAGGACTAAATCACTATACCCCACATACTCCCTCGAGGCCAACAATGCTTTCTCAGCTGCTGCTACAACTCTCAGACAGAGAGGTAGCCCTGCCGTCACTGGGTCTAGCTTTGAAGAGAAATATGCCACAGGTCAAAGACGATTAAATCGTCAACATATTGGGTCAGAGTAGTACCTGGCAACAAAATGATTCAATTCTTCGCCTCAGTGCTTCATTGTAAATGGTAGGGCTCTCTACATAACCTTGACAAAGCCTGGTAAATGTGGTTTTCCATCGAAATTAAAAGCAAACCAGAACTGGCTATCTTTGTACAGACACACTGAAAAGCATTTGCTAAGTCGACTACTGAAAACCAACAAGCACTTTCAGGTATTTGTGTGAGTATAGTGTGAGGGTTCGGCATGTTTGTAGCCCTGGGCTGCATTGCTTGATTTAGAGCCTGCAAATCCTGCACAAATCTCCACTCTGTGGGTTGACCTCAAGTCAAGTCAAGTTGAGATTTGTCATTCCGCTGTATGTGGGGACATACAGTGGAACGAAATGTCGTGCCTCACAGGACCACGGTGCTACATAAATACAGACATACAACAATGATGTGAAACAGTATAAATCTAAACACAAATACTAACAGAATTAGATTATAAATATACTATATATAAAGTTGCCTATACATAAACTATTAAATACAAACTATACAAATGTTCCACATAAATATTGCATGAGGAAAAAGAAAGTCAAGCACTGTTCCTGGCTGGAGAACAGTACAAGATGATCTGTAGTGCATGGGCTTGTAAACATACATGAGTCTTTTTGTGGGATTATGTACCCTCGGTTGTAAAAAGTGTCTAGTGCACATAGAGGAGAGTGTGTTACTACAGGTGGTCTGTGCGGCCTACTCACCTGTGTGTAGCACACTCAGAATTGCACAAGGGAGAAATAAAAAATATATATATTTAAGAGGTATGAGGTTTTTCAGAGGGGGGCCGTGCTTGAGTTCAGGGCTCTCACAGCCTGGGGGAAAAAGCAGTTTGGCAGTGCGGGCTCTGATGCTCCGGTACCGTTTTCCTGACGGCAGGAGCTGGAAGAGACTGTGTGAGGGATGGGTGGGGTCCTTTACGATGCTGGTGGCTTTGTTGGAGCATCGTGAAAGGAAAATGTCCAGGATGGAGGGGAGAGGGACACCGATGATCTTTGCAGCTGTGTTCACTGTCCGCTGGAGGGTTTTGCGGTCTGCGGCGCTGCAGTTCCCATACCAGACAGTGATGCAGCTGGTCAGCACACTCTCAATGGTTCCCCTGTAGAACATGGTGAGGATTGGTGGAGGGAGACTTGCTCTTTTCAGCCGGCGGAGAAAGTGTAGGCGCTGTTGTGCCTTTTTGGAGAGTGACGTGGTGTTGGTGGTCCAGGTGAGATCCTCTGTGATGTGCACCCCCAGGAATTTAGTGCTGCTGACTCTCTCCACAGTCAAGCTGTCGATGGTCAGTGGGGGGTGGTCAGTGGGGGGTGGTCAGTGGAGTTTCTCCTGAGGTCCATCACAACCTCCTTTGTCTTCTCCACATTGAGGGACAGGTTGTTCGCGCCACACCATGCCGCTAGCTGTGCCACTTCCTCTCTGTAGTGCGTTTCATCGTTGTTGCTGATGAGACCTACCACCGTTGTCATCAGCGAACTTGAATCGTGGGTCAGCAGTGTGAAGAGCAGCAGGCTGAGCACACAGCCTTGTGGGGCACCTGTGCTCAGGGTGGTAGTGCTTGAGGTGTTGTGGCCGACACGGACTGACTGGGGTCTTTCAGTTCAAAAGTCCAGAATCCAGTTACAGACAGAGTTGTTAAGGCCCATCAGGTGTAATTTATTAATGAGCTGTTGTGGGATTATTGTGTTGAATGCTGAGCTGATGTAAGAATGCTGTTCATTGACTTAAGTTCTTCTGGTCTAAGTGGGTAAGAGCCAGGTGGAGGGTGGAGGAAATTGCTTCATCCGTAGAGCGGTTTGGACGGTATGCAAACTGGAGCAGGTCGAGTGTGTTGGGGAGGCTGGTTTTTATGTGATTCATGACTAATCTCTCAAAGCACTTCATCATGATTGGAGTCAGTGCTATGGGACAATAGTCATTCAGACAGGACACAGGTGATTTCTTAGGTACCGGTATGATGGTTGTGGACTTGAGACACGTGGGGACGACTGCCTGGCTCAGCGAGATGAAGATATCTGTTAGGACATCTGTCAGCTGTGCAGCACAGTCTCTCAGTACACGGCCAGGTATGTTGTCAGGACCCGTAGCCTTGCGTGGGTTAATCCTAGACAGGGTCTTCCTCACTACGGCTGGAGACAGACAGAGCGCCTGGTCGGTGGGAGGTGTGGGCAGTTTTTGTGCAGGTGTGTCATTCTGCATTTCAAACCGTGAATAAAACTGGTTAAGTGCGTCTGGAAGGGATGTGTTGTCATCACAGGCCTGTGGCAGGGGCTTGTAGTCAGTGATGGTCTGAATGCCTCGCCACAGGCTCCGTGAGTCTCTGCTGTCTGTGAAGTGGTTATTGATTTTTTTTGTGCATATGACCGTTTTGCATTCTTGATGCCACAGGACAGGCTGGCTCTTGTTGTTTTTAGGGCTGCTTTATCTCCTGATCTCTGGTCTTTAGCAGCCCACGAACCTTTGCCGTCATCCACGGCTTCTGGTTGGCACGTGTGGTGATGGTCTTTGTTACTGTCACATCATCAATGCACTTCTTGATATATGCACTCACTGTTTCAGTGTACTCATGCAGGTCGGTGCTGTTGTTGTAGGTGGCTGCCTCTTTAAACATGCTCCAGTCTGTAGTCTGAAAGCAGTCCTGCAGTACTGAGGTAGCATCATCTTACAGCGAGTCTTACCAGACAGTAATGAATCCCTGTCCGCTCGGTAGCAGGTTAGTCCGTGCAGCTGAATGGCGGAGTCCGGGATGTTGTCGTTTAGCCATGTTTCAGTGAAAACAAACACACAACAATCCCTTGACTCATGCTGTGTAGACCGACTGAGTTGAATTGAGTCCAGTTTATTTACCAATGAGCGAACGTTTGCGAGCGTTAATGATGGGATCGCTGGTCTGGTGGGGTTAGCCCTTAGCCTAGCTCGAACACCCCCGCGCTTGCCACGTTTCTGTCCCCTCTCACAGCGCCGGCGCCGGCGGCTTGTGCGGGTAGTGGACGAGGGCCGCGGTCTCAGGGTTCGGCTTCAGCAGCGGGCGGAGGCCTCGTAGCTTCTCGGTGGTCGCCGGGCGAAAGCTGATGTTTATACGCACTACCGAGTCACGACAGTAAACAATAACTCCTTCCTTCAAGAGAGATTCAAACACAGGCCTTATACCTTCCAAAACCTCCTTTTTAAGTGGATACTGAGGCCTACATGGCCTATAATCTGATTTTGGAGTTAATTCAACAGCTTCACAATTTTTAATGACCCACATTTGTGCTTTGCCCAAAGACAATTAGGAACACTAGAAAGAGCAGGATGTTTCTTATGCCATGAAAACAGTCATCAGAGGAACAACATCACTTCATTTCATCAATCTCGTTTAACATGAACTCTAGTCTCAATGGCATCAATAAACTTTCAATGATGGACTAAAAGATATGCAGACACATGTCCAGTCAGAGACTTCACAGCAGGATTTTACAAATGGGCCCAGCTCTGCTTATTCCTTAACATCAATAGCTAATGAAAAGTGAGGCAGAGTTTTGTACATCAAAAAACACAGACTGTCCTTCAGAAATTTATGCTGAGTGCACTGACCAGTATAACCACTTGGCGCTTATGGTTTCTGGCATGTCCTTAGAAAACCAATATTTCTCAAACCTACTACGTACGACGTGTGACATGCAATGCAGGTGTTTAGGCATCATAAATTTAGTTCCACATGGATTCACTTTTGCTAGTGCTTGCACACATGTCTTCGGCCCAATTTTTGCCCTCCCCGTTTCACAGCTCAGGGGAACCATTAGCGATGTGATGCCCAGTAGCTGACACAGATCTTTCATTGGTCAACTGGGGTTTGTATGGCAAGTCAACGGGTCGTAACGTGGATCTTGATGCACCATATCAACCAGGAATGAAATACAAACCAACTATGAGAATATATCTTGGCAATGCTTTAGAACAATCAAACTTGTACAGCATAATTCAATTCTACTGAATTATCACACAGAGACAAAAGAGCAAGAAAGTTCTTCATTGCAGAGAGCAACATCAGTGCATGTGGTAACTACACACACAAACACATCCCTTATCGCTTGGAGTTGACCACTCGCCCGGAACCTCCACCTCCCTCTGCTCTCCATCTCCTCCTAGTCAGTCTGCCCCCCTCCTCGGATTAACACCTTGGATACTGCAGTCCTTCACCCAATGGCCACTTTTTCCACACACAGAGCACCGATCACAGTCTCTTGAATGATGTCTTTTCTTCTTACAGGCCCTGCAGTAGGAAAACCATCTAATGTCATTGTCGCCCTTTCTGTTGAATTTTCGCTGATTCGGGCGCGAATGCTGACGTTGCATGGTGTTTTTCTGTTGTTCAGTGTAAGGACCACCCACTGGCCCAACGACGGAATCCAATGGCGTGGGTGAAGGTATCTCACGTGTTGTCTTTCCTTGATGCTTCTACAAAAGTTATTTTATTTTAACAATTGATTCTTAACCACCAGAATTGTCTTTATATTAGCTGTAATGTTTTAGCAGCAGATACATGTGCATAATCATGATACAATTTGATTATTGGTTTCTGGAGGGGTTCAGGGACTACATATTTGCCATCTCTTAATACAATGCCTTCAACTACATTAATCAGCTGGTCTTGTTTTAATTGTGGTGCTAATTCTCCTTCAGAAACCCACAAATCTTGCTGATATTGCTTGAGGTCAATTGGTGTCACTTGGATTGTGCTCATCCCTATAGATAGTTGTTCCTGCCAAACATCACCTCTTATAGCTGCTAATTTAGCTAGTTGGTCAACAATGTTATTATTTTGCTCATGCACATCAGGGTTTTTGTTAATGTGTGCACGCACTTTAAGAACAGAGATAGAACATTGTCGCGTCGTCATAGCATTCCAAATTGCACTTATTGTATTGAAATGTTTCACAGGGGTTCCAGCAGACGTAAGGAATTTTCGTAATTGCCATTGTGCCATGAAGTCATGTACAACTCCAAATGTGTAACAGCTGTCCGTATACACACATACTGGCTCAGGATGTGCTTTTATGGCCTTTAGCAATGCAATGAGCTTCTTGCGCAGACATATTTGGAGATGGTTTGAATAATATTTGCCGTTTCATATCTGGCTCCGAGAGATAAGGTACCCATATTGCACACACAGTATAAAAATGATAATTTTGTTTAAACTGGGAACCATCAATGTATACTTGTGTTTAGCCTGGAATTTCATGATCACAGACAGGGCTGGATGCCTCTTGCTCAGGTGAACACGTATGGGGGGCCATCTGCATCTCCAAGTATGTGTGGCAGAATTTGTGTGTTTGCGGTTGTGATATCACACGATTTGTATATCTGCTAACCATCTGGCTAATATTTGAGACGAAACCCCTTTAATTCTGCCTTGTAACAACATTTGTACTGGTGTGTGTACTGTATGTACAATCACTGACTGAAAACCCACAATGGGCTCAGTTGTGACTAACATCCAGTGTACTGCCAGCACCTGCTGTGTGCACGGATCGAATCCCTGTTCGACTGGAGATTTTTTACGGCTGTAATATGCAATAGGACGCAATTTTCCTCCATGTTCTTGTGCTAATACTCCGCTTAGTGTATTCTCATAAACATCAACCTGAAGATGGAACGGTTTGACAGGATTGGGTAAGCCCAGGGGGGTGCAGAGCACAGGCGTTGTTTCAAATTTGAAAAGGCTTGCTCATGCTCATGAGTCCAACCAAGGACATCTGTTGGTTTAGTTTTACCTTTTAAGAGGGCATATAATGGGACGGGGTAATTCTACGATGCATTTTTTCCTATCTTCCGTTAGCGCCCGATGACTTGGAGTGAGTGTGTACCCTAAATATTGCACTTCATGTTGAGCAATTTGGGCTTTTTCTTTGTTCAATTTAAACCCTGCCTTACTGGTGTTTGCAATACCTTATCAACCAGTTCCAAGTGTTCTTCGAATGACCCTTCGGTGGCTATTAGTATGTCATCTACATAGGACCCTTACTAGGGACTGGTCAGGTGGTGCACAAGCACATCTGCGACCGCTCTGTGGAAAATGGCTGGACTATTATGAAGCCCTTGTGGCATTCTTTCCCATGTATATTGCATTTGGTTCACAGTAAAGGCCAATTTCCATTGATCCTCTCGTTTGACTTTAATAGACCAAAATCCATTTTTAATCAAGCACCGTAAACCAAGAAGCAGTAGTTGAGATTTAAGCTAAAATAGTGGATGGATTTGCTACTATTGGTGTTGCTTTGGGCAACACTCGATTAAGACGCTGATAATCAATGCAAAGTCGCCATTTACCATTAGGTTTCGGGACTGGTAAGCAGGGAGAGTTAGTGGTAGAACTGCATCGTCGAACTATTTTCCTCATCTCAAGTTGTTTTACCATCTCATGAACAGCGGCCTCTGCTTCAGGTTTTTTTATTTTTTTGAGGAAGAGCCTCCTCCCCCACAAATGCGAACTTCAAAATTAAGGCCACAATCATGTTCCTGATTAGCACATACATTATGTTTGCAAACCAAAAGCTTTTTTGGATCTGAACTAGAGATGGACATAATATTGGCCTTGTTTCTTGGCATACATTTTTGTATTGCTTTTGTTTGCAATTCAATTTGCTTTTCAAAGCAATGGATTACAAATCCATGTGTTTTCATAATGTCCATCCTCATTACAGTACCCTCACTATTGTTTGGCAAATACCAAAATGGCTCTTTCAAAACGGTTTCCGCTAGTTATAATGCTTCTATTGCAGCTATTGCAGCTATTGCAGCGGAGGCCACGCACCCCTATTGTTGATCTTTGTATCTTTCCAGTAAGGCTGTTAGGTCTGCATGTAAACCACCTTTTGCGCTTTGTGCCTGCATTTCCTTTTGCTGAGCAGTGTTTTGGGTTAAGTCATTTGGCTTCATTAATTGGTTTAATTTACTAAGGATTTCCTTGTCACTTGTTGTTGTCTGATTATTTTGTTTTGTTGTAGCTGAGCGTGGCTGAGGCTTAAACTTATCTTCAGGCTTCTTAACTCCAGTACCTTCCGACCCACCATTGTGTGTTTGCTACTGAACGAGTTTTATTCTGCTTCAGTCTTGTTTCTATTTTAGAAGCCCAATCCACCAGTGACCGGTAGGTGTTCTCAGGTGGTTCTGCCCCATGGATTAATGCTTGCTGTATGTGGGGACCTGCATTATTTTTAAAATGCAATAACTTCCTGGTTCCTTTCTGCATTCTCTAGTCCTGAGTGTTCTTTGTACGAAACCCACAGGCGCTCTGCATATATTTCAAAGGGCTCTTTCGCTGCTTGCTTAATATCCAGTATCCTATTCCACTCTGCATGTGTCGGTCCTCTTAACTCTAACAACGCTAATCTTAGTCGCTCGTAAACTGCACTGTCATCCTGATCCTCCTGCTTAATTATGATGTCCTCAAATTTCAATTCATTGGGCATTTTTGATTAAGCTCATTTGGGATGGTAAGAAGAGCTATTTGCCATCCATCTCTAAGCTCTAGGTTGTAAACTGACGCCTGTAACTTATCCCAGCAGGGCTGAAATTGGCCTTTCCTTGGCATCATGCCTACAACCTCCTTGTGCTTTGAGTACTCTTCACAAGTTAGAGGGCGACTGATTGTGGTCATGTCATCCGCATTGGTCATTGTTTTAAGTACAGCAACATTTACAGTTTTCTGGGAAATGATGCCTGATTTCATTTGTGTAATAATTGGGCTACGCCGTTTTGGCTCTTCGCGTCGATTTGGACGGTAATGTGGGTTTTGTATGGCCTCTGGGGAAACCTCTCACCTTATCGGAATTCTTTTTAACGTTTTTGAGGTTCTTGAATGGTCTTGCGATCACGAGTGCCCTCTGCTAGATCAATGTCATCACTATCATTTTGCGCATTACTGCCAACAGGGTTTTTAACCGCCTGTTTGACAGCAGCCACAGGTAATCCTGCACTGTCACAGCAATCCTCCAGCATTTTAGTGTATTGCTTGCCCAATTTTAATTTGGTTTCAAGTTTTGATTTGTGCTTCTAACACATCGCCCTGTCTTACCCATGTTTGTTTATCATAAAAAAAGCTTTGTGCCCAAGTAGACGCCTCTGTATAATTCATCCGATCTGGATTTCTCTAATTCTCTGATACTCGCTATTGCTTGCTCAGTTTCTGCAATTGTTGCGAGATCGTTTCAAAGGAGGAAAAAATCGCTACAGGGATTTTCTTAAAGGCACGCTTGGTTTGTAGTTTACGGCCTTCTGTACAGTACCATGACAAAATCTGGTCATTATTCCATGTAATTTCTAGTGCTTTTGCGTGTAAGTTAAGGAGAAGCGGTTTGATATGGAGTGCAAGTGAATCCATTACCTGCTTATCTACACTGTTCCTTATTATTTCCCTGACAAGCCATAATGTTTGAAGATTCCTAAGCCCCTCCGGATTTCTATGGTCTCCGGTCTAACGGTGGGTATTCCGACCCAATCTACAAATGTGTCTATATGAGGTGTGTCTGTGCTTTCCCTCAACACTCTCTAAGAGGCAAATAAAATCTACTTACCAACACCGCTGAAGACAGAAGTAGAAGCTCAAACCTCATGTTCAGTTAGGAATGGAATATCACACCGGAATGACATCACTCAGTCGCTGGCGATCATGTCGGGGTCACCAAGTTGTAAGGATCACCCACTGGCCCAATGACGGAATCCAATGGCGTGGGTGAAGGTATTTCACGTGTTGTCTGCAGAAGCACCAAGGAATTTTAACAATTTTTGATTAACAATTAATTTGCTTAGTTAAATCTAATCTGACTCCAATTTTATGAATTTGTAAGTTAATGATTCCAAATTGTCTGTTGATCATAATTTAGGTTTGATTACTTACATTCCCATACTCTTAGTTATTCTTTCATTAGGGATCCATGGTCGCAATGAGTCTTGCGCCAGCCGATATACGCGGCTCTCACGATCACCAAACGGTCATTTTGATCTTACTCAGAGGTTGCCGGGTAAACTAATATTAAACCTGGCTGTTCCATGCTTGCTCAGATCTAGTAACAGTTGTCTTAGTCACGATCATGCAACTTGTTAAGACAGGTGATAGACAGAAACCTGGAGATCTTGGTTGATGTACTCCTAGCTCCTTTCGACAAGTCCCCAGTATGATCATATCCTAACCTTGGACTCCTAATGTACCGGTAGTAATTTCTTAAGAACTTCCAATGCATCAAGAAAACAATTTATTTGCCAGGCAGGTTAAAACATCAATTTAGAGAAGTAAAATACATAAATTGAATACAAAATGAATTTGAATACAAGGTACAAGAGCTACAGTACATGATCAACAGAAATAAACAAGGTACAAAGTCTAAATCATACCTGACAAATGAGACACACGGCAGTTGTGTGTTTAATTAAAAAAAATCATGATGCTTTTTGGACCATATTTTTTCCTTATCTGATTATAAACCAGTTCAGAAAACTCAGCTTGTTTACTGTTACCACTCCCCATCTTTATAGCACCCTGCTACCTAGGGGAAAACCTCAGCAGCACGTGCACAGTAAGTCTCAGCTATAGCACTGACCAGCCGACTCTCTGCTGACTAATCAGCTCTCTGGCTACACAAAGCCCAGTCCGACTCTGTTTTTTCTTACTACAATCTGAACAAACTGTTGGCTCAGAGTTTCTCGATAACCCCCATTACGGGAACACTCATTTGCACCTAGGGCCGTTACCCTCTGTCCCTGCATGCTGTCTCAGAGGCAGGCCAGTTCCTCCTTTTGACAGTCTGCAAATTTATCACAGCAACACATTTTTCCCTGTTATCTTTTTCTAATTATCAGGTATATTTCAAAGGGTCATTTAGTTACCTGGCTTGGTACTCAGAAATTTCCACCAGGCTCATTCTGGCCCCTTCTTCCCTTAAGCTGTCGGGGTAGGGTTCGGGCCCTAAGCCCAAGATTATCAATCACCGCCCATCCTGTGGTCCAGGAGTTGCAGTCTAGGGATCCCACTTCTGACACCAAATTGTTATAGAAATTTGTTATAGAAATTTTTTGTTATAAAAAGATTTTAATGCTTACAAACAGGATCAGCTCAAAACAGAGTGACAATCATTCAGTCTGAGGAGAGCGGAACAACTTCTGTGTATCACCTTCTTATACCCTTTCCTTCATCATTTGTCACCTTAACACCTCCCATACCATACGTCACCCTTATTCACATCACATGGTTAACCTTCTGAAACACTTCACTCTCCTCTCATTCCTTGACCTCCATGGGCCTCTCTAGTAGAGACACAAGAAAAAACCTCACTATTGCTACAAGAAAGATAATTCAACATGGTATCTAATGACTAACAACACATTCTTTGTATTGGTGAAAATGAACTCGTACTGATTCACACATTAGTTTTGCATAAGCATAGAAATAATTTTCCTCTACACTTACGACCATACGACCACGGGGATGTTATACCACAGCTAGACCTCGCCAGGTGATTCTCAGATAGTCCTGATGGAAACTGGGTTACTATTTGATATTCCTACTGGAAAAAACGCATAACGTTGTAAACCGTTTACATGGTTAAATGCGTAAATCATGAAAATAGTACACTTACTGAGGGGATGGACAGTTGCGGCATTTTGTTTGTAGGCCTGACTATGCTGAGGACGGTGAGCTGTTGGTGTTAAAGAATAAAGAATAATGCATAATAGTTTCACGCATCCCCACTTTATGTATGCATAAAGCAAATGTAAATTGGTTGACGTACCCTCTGTTTGATTTAATATCTTGATGTCCTCGATAAGGTCAGAATACTCAATGTCCAAGTCACCTAGGTCATTATAGATCCTGTTTAAGCAATACATTTTGGCTGTCACTCTTTACACTTTCATATGACGACATATTAAACAGCGTTTTTACAACAGGAAGCCATCTCCAATGAAGGTTTCGTTTACAAACTAACTCGAACAGAAAGATGGTAATTCTTGATTCGATTTTGAGATTGTTGATCCAGCAAGGCCGATGCTGACAAACGTGAGGATCGCTGCTGAGCTACTTTTTTTTCTTTCCACTAGCATTTGTATTCACCCACAGGGTGATCTGCAAATAAGGGGGTATACCCTGAAGCTCAGTAATTGACCTATGACATTCCATTTGTTAACGTGGCTACCATCTAATCGTCAAACAACCCCCATTCAAATAAATCTGCCATTTGTGATGCATGCAGCATTCTATAGGACGAGAGATCTTCTAACTAGTTCTACGAACATAATATTAAATTCTAAAGTCTAAATTATGAATGTTAAATCAGCGTTAAACATTAAATTGTAAAACTGTTTACAATTTTCACAGATTGGTTTGAACCATGTGTAATTAAAGATGGCCTAAAGATTAAAATAACCAAGAACGTTTATTAAAAAGTGTACAAATTACGGAAAATGTGCCAAGAGGATGGGGGGGGAGGCGGGCAGGCAGGCGGGCAGGGCTCGAGAGGATGTGCAGTGAGTGGGTGAGGGAGAGAGCGAGCGAAGTTTGCTCTGTGTGGTGGACTTTTAACCTTGGGTGTACCACACCCCTTGAGGGCTGATAGACCAATAATGAGGTGTAAACTGAGGCGGGAAAAGAGTTTCTTTGTCCTGCTTAAGACCTCATTTACATGTTTCTCATGTTGTTAGAAAGGCAGTGCGCTTTAGCTGAATCTAAAATGTGTATGAGGCATGATACATTCATACCCTATACTGCATTGGTCAGCACATCCAGAGAGGATCATTTAGAATGTGAACATGACCAGGTTTGACACACGTTAAAATGCAATTTACCTTGAAAATATGTGTACAGGTAGAATACTTGTCAGACTATATATATATATATATATATATATATATATAAGGCAATAGATGATGGAGGTTAATATGGGGAGACACATACAATTAAGAACATAACACATATATACATACACTTTGGATAGCTCTTTTGGTGGCTGAGTTGAGACAAAAGTTCTCCCTGATGTGTATTGAAAGTTTCTTCAGTCACCTGGTTTTTCTCACTTTCGTGAGCAGAGCTATCTTCCCCCCTTTTGGGCATTCCTCTGTCAGGGGTAAGAGGGAAACAAAAGGCCAGAGGTGTTCTGGTTGGCCATAAAACCATGGGTGGTAGGTGGGGTTACAGACTCCCTGGTGCCATTGGTTAATAATCGATCTCAGCCCCCCACTCGGAGTCCTATTCTTCTTGGATTTTACGATCCAACTGTAACCTTTGGTCAGACCAGATGCTACAACATACATCATAAACCTTTGTTGCTCTAACCTTTGGATCTGATCCTCACTATATGGAACTGATGCTTTATACAAAAGTTGTTTCTTTCCTTTCTCAAAAATATCTTTGAGCAAGTAGATGTGAATGTCTGAGTTTTTAATAGGGGAAATGTCTAATGTGACAGTTATGAACAAACTCTTGATTGACAGCTGACGGGTCATAAATCATTTTGACAGTTTGAGAGTCTGTTAACACTACTGTAGTGAGTGAATGGAGTTACTCCTTGGGCAAACTATGCACTGTCTGTTGTGATTATGTAGCAGGTAATTGCATTTTTTTTCTAAACCATTACAGAAATTCAATTATCACTGCTATGATTGACAACTGTCTGAAACGGTTGACACTTAATTTAGCCACTGTATCAAATATCTAGGGTTGTGTTTTTCTTCATGGTTTGAAGAGTAGGAAGGTCTGGAGTTTTAAGGCTGTAATTTGAAACCCTCTCTCCATACTGTACCTAACATCAACCGTTATGCTCCATTTTAAGCTGCAACATCAACTGTTACGCCATACGACAGTATTACATCTAAAATTTGGTAGAAAGCCAGTAGAAATACACTATTTACATTGGATGAAGTTTTGAGCACCGTTACTTAAAATTGTATCTGAAATCATACAGCACCTACCGCTATGCCTTATGGATGAGGCTCATGCTTATAACATTTTATTCATTTAGCAGACGCTTTTATCCAAAGTGACTTGCACAAAACAAGCTGAGTCTACAAAACTAGTACAGTTTGATACGGGTGGCTACAGGCAGCCAGTGGAGTAAGATCAGGAGGGGTGTGACGTATTCTTTCTGGTTGATTGACCACATGTGCTGCAGCATTCTGGATCATTTGCAGGGGTTTGGTTGCGTTGGCTGGAAGGGCAACCAGAAGGAAATTGCAGTAATCTAGCCTTTTATTACAAGCGCTTGGACTAGGAGCAGCGTTGTGTGCTCAGACAGGAAAGGTCTGCTTTTCCTGATGTTGTAGAGCATGTAGTGCTGGTGTAAGAGTTGATGACCCAAGTTGAAATGTGAAGTGTGTTTTAATGATGGGTTGGCCGGAATTACCAGGAGTTCTGTCTTACTGTAGGATGGTTGGAAAGGATAACTTGACTGAAAAGAGATGAGAGTTGAGAATAATTGGCTGCTGTTAGGTGTTGCTGGTCTTATTTTGAAAGTAGGTAATTTTGGCAGTGATTTTGAAATTAACATTAAATGAGTCTGTTCTCCAAAACTGCTGTGAGATTGTCTTGTTTGCCACGTGTTTGTCAAACAGAGCACATCTAGGTTATGATCTGTAATGTAGCAAATGTGTTTAAGGGAAATTTAATACTGAGGTTTGTTTGCAAATAATCGTTCTCCATTGCAGACATAATTATGAACATTGATACATTGATGATGTATGATACATTTATATACGTTTATATATTCAATTCAATTTCGGTTCAACTATTTGTATAGCGCTTTTACAATGTGGCTTTACATGGAGGAAAGGAAAAAACAAGGAAATATATACAGTGATACAAGTAACAATGGTATGTCAATTATCAATAAGTATCAAGTCAGACATTTACTATGGAGTATCAAATATCTATTATCCACAGTCTCCCAGTGAGCACTCCAACATGGCAACAGTGGCAAGGAACCCAAACTCCAATGATGAATGTGGAGAATAAAAACCTTGGGAGAACCCAGGCTCACCGGGAGGGTCATTTCTCCTCTGACGCGTTACAGCTGCAATCAGTACTTTGTAAGGGTTTATAGATTTACAGCGTCACAGTCAGTATTCTGATAAAGTTTTATAGGTTTGCAGCGTCGTAATCAGTGCTGTTATGTTTTAAGTACTGAATTATAGTAATAACTAGTTTTAATTTGGGTCTGGTGATTTTATATTCATTTTACTTTTACATTTATTCATTTAGAAGACGCTTTTATCCAAAGCGACTTCCAGTGCGGAATACAACAAGCGAGTACCAGTAAGGTAGGTCGTTGAAGGACCTACCAGTAAGGTAGGTTTCAAACCAATGAAGTGGAGTACCTGTGATGCCCAGTGACGCAAGGGTAGACAGAAGGATCTGGTGATTGACTGTGTCAAAGGCAGCGGATAGATCAAGTAGAATGAGGACTGATAATTTGAGTTGGCCTTTGCAATCCTTAGGGACTCAGTGACCGACAGTAGAGCTGTCTCTGTTGAGTGGTCGCTCTTGAAACCGGATTGGTTGGTGTCCAATTGGTTGTTCTGAGTGAGGAAAGACACCTGATTGAAAACAACTCGCTCAAGAATTTTTGCTATGAATGGTAGGAGAGAGACAGGTCTGTAACTGTCTACAAGTGAAGTGTCTAATGTGGGTTTTTTTAAGCAGTGGGGTTACCCAAGCCTGCTTGAATGCGGTAGGGAAGATGCCAGTGTGGAGAGATGTGTTGATGATCTGAGTAAGTGCTGGTGCAAGTGCAAGAGCGATGGATTGTAGGAGGTGTGAGGGGATGGGATCTAAAGGGCAGGTGGTGGGATGACTGTTGAGAAGTTTGGAAACTTCTGTCTCAGTGAGGGGAGAGAAGGAAGACAGGAGATGTGTGCCTGTGTATGTGGTTGGTCTGGGTTTCTGTGTGTGTGAAGCTGAGAACTTTGTCAGTGAAGGACTTGGCAAAATCATCAGCAGTTAAAGAGGTTGTGGGTGGTAGTGGAGGGGGACAGAGAAGAGAGTTGAATGTTTTGAAGAGTGTGTGTGTGTTTGAGGCGTTGTTGATTTTATTGTGGAAATATGTGGATTTGGCAGCATGGACTTCACCAGAAAAGGATGAGAGCAGAGATTGATGGTTGCCTAGGTCAGATTTGTGCCATTTTCTATCTGCAGCCCATTTAGTTTGGTCCGGTGTTCACGAAGAGCATCAGATAACCAGGAATTAGAGGGAGTAGCACATGCAGGCCTGGATGACAGAAGACAAAGCTTGTCCTTGTTTAGCCTGATGACTGACATAATACAATAAGGGATGTTAAGGCGAGGATGCCGACGTTAAAATGAGACTGAGAGCAGCTATAACATCAGACTGCTCGTATAGACAGAATCACGTATTTTACTAAAAATATGAGTATAGATTAACAGTAGCATTAGTGTAATAGGTGATGGTGGTGGTGGTGGTGGTGGTTGATTTTTTCACAGTTCCCATGGTGGTCACCCCCTCCTTAGTCAGGCTGTTGTGAGTGTTGTCTTGTCGAACTGGACCTAATCTGTATCACTCAGAGTCCCTCGGAGGAGAGGGAGAGAGAGGAAGAGAGAGAGAGGGAAACAAAACAGGCTTATATATGTGTAGGGAGCATTCACACAGAATCTGAAAGCCATGTAGTAAAGTGGGTAAAAAGTGTGCTCGGTACCGGTTAAGCCTAGCTGTTGTGGCCTAGGTGTGACAGTAGTTGAATTAGGTGAATGCTCGTCTGAAGAGATGGGTCTTTAGTTTAGACTTGACCTCCCTAGCAGTGTTCAGGACTCAGACATCGGAGTTCATTCCAGAGTTTTGGTGCCACGTAGGAGAAGGATCTGCCGCCTTTAGACATTTTAGATATTCTTGGAATTATTAGCAGACCACTATTTTGTGAGCGCAGTGTCCGCAATGGATTGTATTCTGAAAGTAATTCACAAATATATGAATGCGCTAGACCATGTAGGGCTTTATAAGTAATTAATAGTATTTTAAAATTAATGCGATTAATTTACAGGTAGCCAGTGCAGTGTTGCTAGAATTGGCCTTATGGCCGTATTTGACCTGCGAGTAACAAGAAAGTGGTAACGGTCAGTTAAATAGGATTTAGGATATAAACGTATACACATACACAATCAGGATCAGTTAATCAGGATCAATGACTTGGGGAATTCTTAATGTAATACATTGATTTAAAACACTTACACTCATAGAGCATGTAGCAAAGATCAGCAGAATTAAGGACTCCAGATCATAAGCATGAACCAAAACCACAATTATGTAGCAAATCGAATGTCAAATCAATGAAACGGTGTTTAAAACATCACTTCATTCATGGAACGAAACACAAAGGAAGATACATAATTAATTGTCATTAAATATACATTTTGTTACATTTTGATCAGCAGGGATGATTACAATAAGCAGCTTTTGCATTTGTCCAGCAAGTGCACACATGGTCTTATTGAATCTAAGAAACAGTATTTGTCTGGCCTTGAAAACAATGCTTCTCTGCTTTAACAGAACTTTAGAGCATGTAGAAAGATCGAACACAGTTTAAGTGACCTTATTTGTGAGCATTAAACGCAGCAGCAATCAAGAGTGAATGAAGACATACAGGGTTTATTAAACTACACTACAGGAAACATGTAACATAACTAGACATAAACCTACACACATTAAACGAGAGAGAGAGAGAGAGAGAGAGAGAGAGAGAGAGAGAGATACTTGCATTGAGCTCTAGTGCAGAGCGCAAATCCAAATGCACATAGAGAGAGAGAGTCCTGAGACTAGAAAACGATCTGTTAGATACTAAAAATAGAGTTTGAACTACATCAAGTTGTGATTAATCCTAATGCATAAATACAAACAAAACATCCAAACTTGCATACCTATCTACAGTTACAGTAAAAGATACATAGTTTTGTAGCCAGCATACCATGGGAATGTATACAACTATATACAGTTTAGTTGTAAGTTAAAGACTTCTTCCTTTGGATTGAAGTGTTCTTTCTTGGGCCAACTGGGGTTACTGAAACTCCATGTGGTGCCCATGGAATTCTTTTGACACTTGTGCAGGGTGTCAAACTCTCCTGTTGGTATCAGAGGTTGAGAAGTTTGCCTTCAGACTCTCTGGAGGCTAGGGTCTTTTACCCCCACACTAGGTTTGTAAGTCTTAAGTAAAAAGGGATATTTTATGATCCAAATATTAGGCCATGCCAGACACTACAGTAATCATATCAACAAAAAGCACTTTTGTAGAGAGAGGCCTAATATTCTGCAAACCAAGCCTTATTAATTGTTTGCATTATCTTTTAGTAGTTTGCCATTAAATTGTTTACAGGGGCATTTGAATTTACCAGTCTGGGGGACAGACACTGTCTCTATATTTAGGTGACTCTGTGTCTTAAATTGTGTCTTCTGTGATGTGACGCTACCAGACAGGTGGTTAAGCTAGTCTGTCTGCTTCTTAACCTGGGCCCCAGTTAAGTATTAGTAATATTAATAGCAAGACTATTGTATTTTGTGACATCACACTCTGCTGCCCTAGTGGTGGCTGTTACAGTACCGCAAACACACACTCCAATGCTTTGACAAAATGTTTATAAGAGATCACAGACATATTTGCAACCATGATCTCTACGGCTAATAAACCTGTGGATAGCCACAGACGTACAAGTACCCATAAATGCTTTCAAATTCTTAATCATAAAATGGCATTTGTGCAGGTACAAGAACATTTTTGTAATGAGGTGCATCTCTTGTATTGTTCTCCAACATACCAGTGCTTGGCCACACTTTTAAGGCCACACTTTCGTGTGGTCTCGTGCTAAATCAATTAACCTTTCAATACACGCCCTCTTGTTTTTTTCCAGTGATTTAACTTGGTCTGAACTAATGTAAAGAACATCCAATGGTTCGTTTGCAGTGTGTACTGCTTATTTAGCCCCTTAACAGCATATCAATACATTCATAATCACAATAATAAACAAGCTATATTTTTGACAAATTATAAATGCATTCAGATTGTATTTGCAAAATGATGAACTAAAACTTTGGCATTTACGATGTTTAGCTTTGTCCATGATCAATTGTGATAGTCCCAAAGACAGTTCTTGTCCTCTGAGAAGCAGACCCCCCAAACCAAAAAAACCCCCCCCCCCCCCCCCCACAAAACCCCCCCCCACCACCCAAAAAAAAAAAAAAAAAAAAAAAAAAAAAAAAAAAAAAAAAAAAAAAAAAAATTTTTTAAAAAAATTTTAAAATTTTTTTTTTTTAATAATACACCCCACACAATTTTCAACAAAAAAAAAAAAAATTTTTTATTTAACTTTAATATTTTAAATTTTAAAAAAAAAAAAAAAAAAAATTTTTTTTTTTATTTAAAAAAAAAAAAAAAAAAAAAAAAAAAAAAAAAAAAAAAACACCCCCCCACCCCCCCCAAAAAAAAAAAAAAAAAAAAAAAAAAAAAAAAAAAAAAAAAAAAAAAAAAAAACCCCCCCCAAAAAAAAAAAACAAAAAAAAAAAAAAAAAAAAATTATTAAAAATCTCAACCAGATTGTATTTACCACATGCTATTTTGTTTCTAACACCTATGTGCCTATGACCGCCTTTAGTAAGCAGATGCTGTCAGCACCCCCAACTGGGTTATTCATGAGAAATGCATAATTTCTTATTTATGCCTGTATAAAAGATGCATGCATAAATCTAAGGAAGAATTATTTGGTACTCAGGGTGTCTACCTGTCACCAATCTATGATAAGTCTTAAATCTGGCCAATGCAGTGAGTGACACCTTGTCTTGTGTGTTTTTCTCCATTAAACACAACCTGAAAATGAATGAACTACTTTCCAAAATCTGTCAAAAGATTGTACTAATTTCTCGCAATTGTTACGAACCATCTGTCAATTAAAATTCTTTTTGTTAAATGACTTCTGTTGAATAATTCCAAAAATGCAGTAAATTAATAATTATCAATTACATCAGAGTGGAATATTACTGTATAAAGACAATTTTCAGTTTTATCTAGATGGCTTATCTCATATTTAAAGAGGTAACTGGCCAAGTGGGCCATCACATACAGTAGAAATCTGCCCCCCAAGGGCTGCTGAGGCATTGGAATGACCCAGCCACTGGGAAGCATGTTTACAGCACACCACCTTAACTAATACCAAAACATCAAGACTATATTGATGTCTTCTGAGTGCATAAATGGACTCATCTGCCATGATCCCTGACCTCTACACTAAACTGTTACTGTGGGCAGAAATATTACGCAACAAGTTACATTTAAGACAAACAGCGTTTGTATGGAAAACCCCTGTAGTTATCATAACCCCTAGCAAACTTGAATAGCCTGCAGAAAAATAGATATGGACCTGAGGTGCAGCAGGTCACATTCTACCATGGAGGGAGGAAATGCTTTTTATTACTCTGAGGCATCATTCCATGCTTGACCTTAATACTTTGAACGCATAAAGTATTAAGTACAAAGTATATTCAAAGCTTGGTGGTAGCCACACCAGGATCATTCCATTCCTTTGAATGCATGGATAAATTATTGGACAAATTACACCAAATTTAGTAGGTTGCTTTTGAAGGGAGGAGGGAGTGAGAGGTAAACTCTTAGACCTAGTGCAATGGAAGGCTTGTCAGAGACCCTCACATTTCACCTGCTGATTACAGAACATTTTAAAATGCGGAAGAAGTCACTTCACAAATACAGTCACAAAGCATTTCATAAGCAAATTAGATGAGAGGAATCAAAATGAGAGGGACAGAAAAAAAGGAAATCAAAGCAAGTATAGATATGAGATGGGATTACTTTATCAAGTGTGGCAGGGGAACCATTCGTCACATCTTTGTGCTACTAAGCCTTGCTTGGGTTAAAAAGCCCCAGCACACCAGAAACTTTCTACTTTGAATCCCTGTGAAATTCACCTCTGCCCCTTCCCAAAAGCTTATGGTGGTTGGAATTTTTTTTAGGTTGGAATCATATTCTCCTGGGGATTACCAGGCATTCTCTATGGTTTTAATGCGCTGTCATATAATTTTTACAAAAGATAAAGCCCATATGGAACAGAAATACAGAGGACAGTGTGGAAAATAAGCCTGGAATGTTCTAGTAGGTCTTGCAGATCATGTAAAAAAGGAACCGTAAGATTAATTACAGGTCCTGTAGTATGATTTAAAGTACTGGTAGTAAAAAGTTGGAGAACATAAGTTTTTACTCTTAGTCCCCCTTTCCTAAATCCACCAGTATCTGTCTGTCTAGTGATTGCAAATGTAAGATGTGATCAGTCTTCAAATAGATCAGCGTCATTAGACACTGTAGCTTTCCAGATACCACATGCTGTCAACAAAAATGAAGAAATCCATGTTGCACAGGCCAAACCAATAAGGAAGTGTGACACTCCTACTCTACTCGCTAAATCCCTGTTCCTACTTTGCTGTTGGTATTGGTCTGCCAGTAATGACAGCAGCTGGAATCAATTGCCAAAATCCCTCTCTGCAGCCTTGATCTCTTAAACCACCCATACTGAAAATGCAAATATAATGGAAGAGGAGGACACTTCCTGATAGTATTCATCTGCATCATCAAATTGAGTGACCTAGCAGCTATCTATCCTTTACAGCCGGTCAATGAAAGAATCTGATTGATTTACATGGATCAACAAAATCGAAAGGAAAAGGCTACAAAAGTGACTTTCCAATTTCTGGCAAAAGACCATTCAGATCATATAAACAACACAAAGGAGATTGTGTAGCATGCCAGGGATAACTAGTGGCTTACCTCATCCACATGCAAATGGAAAATCTTGGGTGTATCTGTGTGATGAAGAGGATTTAAAAAGAACAGAGAAAGAAAAGAACCCATATGGAAGAAATTTTACAAATGAGATCTCTAATATCACAACTGTTTCTCCTAAAAGTCAATGGAGAAGCAGAAGACTTGGACTAATGTATTGTAAATATCTTATTTTTGACTGACAGTTTAGCACAGTATAATTTATTAATCCCTGAACATACCAACCCCCACACCTTCCTACAACAGATGTTTCCTTCATTACTTCCTCCTAACACCATTAAGCGTGTGGGTGTGAATTGCAGTGTTTAAATGGGGCTGGAAATCTGCATTTGAAACAAGAGTCTACATTCTGCGCTTTCTGCTGCTATGAAATGGCTGATTTATCCACTCCTAAGCCTTCAAGGAAATGTTTTGTCACATCACCAGTGAGAGAATGGGTAAAATGAAGGAAGATCTTACCTTTGCACAAAGACGTGCAAATTAAAGTTTTTACATGACTCACATTGTCATCTTTTTCTTTAGCTGTGAGCACAGCTATTGCCATGATAAGAAATTTGTTTCAGGGGAAAGATGCACATGTGCTGGATGAAATACTCTATTTTGTTTCAAATACTGTGTAGCGAAAATGTGTGTTAAGGGAAATTAATAGTGAGGCTTGTTCAACGATAAATATGTCATATATGAACAAGTTTACTCAATTAATGTTAATGTTCTCCACCATTTCATGTAAGGGAAACATTTTTATTTATACAATTTTATATGCATTTGTATATAATATATAATTAATAATTAATCAGGATCAATGATTTGGGGAATTCTTTAATCAATGTAACGTATTGATTTAACACTCTTGTAGAGCATGTAGCAAAGATCAGCAGAATTAGGGACTCCAGATTATAAGCATGAATCAGCACCACAATTATGTAGCAAATCGAATGTCAAATCAATGAAACTGTGTTGTTTAAAACACGATTTCATTTGTGGAACGAAACTCAAAGGAAAATACATATAATTAATCGTCATTAAATAGACATTTGATGAGATATTTTGTAGTACCTGATCAGCAGGGATGATTCCAATAATCAGCTTTTGCATTCAGAAGTGATGAAGTTTGTCAAGTTCCGGAGATCGACGAAGTTAGCTGAAGTGATGTCCAGAGTCTGTCTCAGATGGACTGAGCCAAAAGCTGGACCCCCCTCCCCCCATGGGGAGGGGTGCCAGGGCCGAAGATTTTTAAGTTCAGCTCAATCCAAACTTGCATACCTATCTACAGAGTTACAGTAAAGATACATAGTTTTGTAGCCAGCATACCATGGGAATGTATACAACTATATACAGTTTAGGACTGTTTAGTTGTAAGTTAGAAAGAGTTCTTCCTTTGGATAGAAGTGTTCTTTCTTGGGCCACCTGGGGTTAGTGGAACTCCATGTGGTGCCCATGGAATTCTTTTGAAGCTTGTGCAGGGTGTCATAAACTGTCCTGGTATCAGAGGTTGCTGATAGTAATCTGAAGGGGAGGTTTGCCTAGGTTTGTATGTCTTAAGTATAAGGGGGTATTTATGATCCATACATGATCCAAATATTGGGCCATGCCAGACACTACAACTGACAAGATATTTAGGTGGTGTGAAATGTAAGATGGGTACCAGTCTGTAAATTCTTAACCTCAGAAGAGATCTTGCCTATGATGTCGGTTGACATTCCCATCCACAGATCCCCCACCCCCAAGTCATATGACAACACTTAGCTGGAAAATTCTGTAAAGAGTTGGGTTATCACAACTTAACTTTCCTAACAACTCAGTACGAAGGCATTACTGAGATCTTCGAATCTGAGATGTTCGAATGGTGAAGGGCTTGTTTGCAAAAAGCTATGAACAAAATTACACTAAAGAGTACTTCACTGTGACAACATTTATACCACATGACCCACCAGTCTATAGTTCAAGTTCAATTTCAATTTATTTATATAGCGCTTTTCACAATGGGTCAATGGGTCTGAAGTTTGTCAGTTCATTTATATCTAGTTGAGGTTTCTTTAAGAGGCTTGATAACTGCTAACTTGAAAGGACTCGGGACATGACCTAGAGAAAGAGGAGTTGGTATGGGGTCTAATAAACGCGTTGTTGGTTTGGAAGTATGAAGCTGAATGATTATGACAGATATTATTAAGGGTAGTTTTAATGAGCAAGAGCTAAAAAAAAATAATGGTGCAAAAACAAGGGATTTAAAGTAGAAAAAATTTAGACAAGAAAAGGTAAAACTATAGTTTTAGTAAAAGGGTATTGATGGCCTTCTCGTGGATCATTTAGAGACTGGACTAGGGAATGTCTGTTCTGCAGGTAATTTAAGAGAGGGTGATATGGTTGTAGTGTATTTGGAACACTAGATGATTAGCCCAAAGGGAAAAATAACGCACGATTAAATGTAATTAATCATTTCTTGTTTTATAGATTTTAATCTTATAGTTAATACTAGCGATAGAATAAATTATTCGTCCACCGGGTATTCAGTGGATTGCTTATCAGCTCTAACAAATGTTACTTTTCTGGCCTTAAAGATAACACTTACTGTAACAGTACTACTTCAGAGCATGGCAGTTTTAAACAAATAATATACATTAAACAAACAAATACATAAAACATAAACAGTGAGAGAAAGAAAAGGAGTAAAGAATGACAGGATTAAATTGGCTAATGCTTAAACGCAGCTATAATGTAATGAATCGGATACTTGCATTGAAACCAAATATGCTGAAGAGTCCAGATGTGCATGGGGGATGTTGCAGGTCCTGATGCGTTTAAAGAGCAGCAGTTCGTTGGGTCCTTCCCGACGCCAGATTGGACGCAAACTGAGCTGAAGCACCGCCGGAAAGGCTGTCTCGGAGAGTGAGGCAGGGCTCGAGAGGATGTGAAGCGAGTGGGTAAGGGAGAGAGCGAGCAAAGTTTGCTCTGCGTAGTGGAATTTTAACCCTGGGTGTGCCCCACCCCTTGAGGGTTGACGGATCAGGGCCGTATCGGCGACAGTCCAGGACCGGAACATGGGGAGATCGGACAGGGCTGGCATGCAACCAAGTGTCTGTAATGCTGTGTCTATAGGGGTGACATCAATGAGCTGGGTCCCCCTTTCTGTAATTACCAGCTCTAACTTTGGGTCCAGCATGAAGTTGTAGTCTCTGAAAAAGTTTGAGATCTCGAGTTCTGTGTGGTATTCTTTGCTGGGAAGATGATACAGTGCCAGGTCATCGATATGTAGGATTGCATCCTTTGGGACTTGGATCCACATTGTTTGGTTCGGTAGACTGATGCGGGTGGCTGTGTTGTGCTGGTCGTAGGTCAGTGTGGCGACCCGGGCTGGGGTATTGACAAGCCAATGGGTTCCTACAATTTTGGCCTGAGTATAAGTGATCTGAGCATGGGGCTTGGCTTCACTATTCACGGGGTACAATCCGCAGATTCCCTCTGTGCTATCCCGGAGGAAAGGCTCAACAACATTTAAAACTGCCTGTATTCTCCACCAAAATATGTAGTGTGTTTGGAACACTAATCAAATCAAGTTTGTCACATCACCTCAACACATGTAGAGGTGAGTGAAAATCTTGAGTGTGGCTCCAGACAGTGCAAAATGGTATGTAAAAAAGAAAAACAGACATGTAACGGTACAAAAAATATACATATAACAGTATGTAGTATATACAGTGACAAAATAGACTATACATAATTGTATACAAAATTACAAATTTACAATATATGCACATGGACGTGTGTATACATACATACATACATACATACATACACACACACACACACACACACGTAAATATATTGTGTAAAGTGTGCATACAAAAGCAAGTGAACAGAAACTTGTAATAAAACCTTGTTTTGTGACGTGTGAGGTAATTAAAGTGCAGTGTATGGGTAAGGGTGGGGGTGGGGTGAGATTATGTCAGTTCACATTGAGTAATCGGACAGCTTGAGGAAAGAAGCTGTTCCTTAGTCGGCTTGTGCGTGTCCAGATGCAGCGGTACCATCTGCCTGAGGGCAGTAGGGAGAGCAGACGGTGACTTGGGTGGCCTCCGTGCCTTTCTCAAACACCGCCTGTTGTAAATATCCTGGAGGGAAGGAAGCTCACCTCCTGTGATGTAGCTGGCAGTTCGCACCACCCTCTGCAGGGCCTTGCAGTTAAGGGCAGTGGTGTTCCCGTCCCAGGCGGTGGTGTTCCCGTCCCAGGCTGTGATGCAACCAGACAGGATGCTCTCCACAGTGCAGGTGTAGAATGATCCGAGGATGTTGCGGTTCATATTGATGGTGATGTGTTCTCTTTCCTGTTTCCTGAAGTCCACAATCTCTTTGGTCTTGTCGATGTTGAGTGAGAGGTGGTTCTCCTGACACCAGTGTGTCAGAGCGTGCACCTCTTCTCTGTAGGCCCTCTCGCCTACAGAAGTCCAGGATCCAGCTGCACAGGGAGCTGTTCAGACCCAGAGCCCGTAGCTTTTGTATCAAGCTTTAAGGGCACTATGGTGTTGAATGCTGAGCTGTAGTCCACGAACAGCATTCTCACAGGTTTTTTTTTTTTCCAGGTGGGAGAGAGCAGTGTGTAGGGTAAGTGCAATGGCATCGTCAGTAGAGCGGTTGTCACGATAGGCAAACTGTAGTGGGTCCAGTGAGGCAGGTAGTACAGAGCAAATGTGGTCTCGGATCAGTCTCTCAAAGCACTTGCTGATGATGGGTGTCAGAGCAACAGGGCGCCAGTCATTCAAGCATGATGATGGTTGTTTTTAAGCATGATGGAACCACAGATAGAGAGAGGGAGAGGTTAAAGATCTCCGTAAAAACACCTGATAACTGGACCGCACATGCTCTGAGTACGCGGCCCGGAATGCTGTCAGGACCCGCAGCCTTGCGAATATTGACTCGACGGAAGGACTGGGTAACATTCGCTACAGAGAGGCAGCGGTGTTCATAGCGGGGTGTTTATTTCTCTAAGTCCATAATGTTGTTGATTCCCTGCCACATGCTTCTTGTGCTGTTGGAGATGAACTGACCAAACGTTTGGCAACTTTGATGGTTTTCCGGAGGACGTAGCTGGTGCGTTTGTACTCCTCCGCATCTCCATAATTAAACGCAGATATCCGTGCTTTCAGGGCTGCACAAACATCATTGTTTATCTACGGTTTATTGTTGGGGTAGATCTGGATAGTTTTGGTCAACACAGTGTCATCTATGCACTTCTTAATGAAACACGTAACAGTATCCAAGTAAACCTCAATGTCACCATCGGAAGCAGACCAGAACATTTCCCAGTCCACGTGATCAAAACAGTCCTGTAGCATGGAATCCGATTGGTCCTTCCCATCATCCTTGCAGCCTTCCTGTGGGGGATAGAGCTCAAACAGGGCCGAGGATTAAGGAGCTCGGGAAGCCACGGAGATGCAAACCAGCGGCCCTGATAAAATTCACTGAAACTGACTGAAGGATCAGCGCCTGTAAACAGTTGGATGTCGAGAGAGATATGAGGTTGTTAAACAGTGATAATGCAGAGTATTCTTGGAGGAATAAAACTGTTAATGCTAGGGAATGGAAAATTGTGAAGGACTGAGAGATTGATTATCAAGCGTTCCTCCCTCAGCCCCTGAAAACTTTCTAGTGGTCATGATGGGGCTGATATGAAAAGGGATTCAAGACCAGGTTTTTGAGATCAGACACCAGAGTTTAAGTTAATGTCAGGGTGAAGAGAATTCAAATGCTAGGTCGAAAATGTTCACAGGATGAGCAAAATAATTTTAGAATTTTTATTCATAGACTTTCGCACTGGACAAATAGAGCCGCCGCAAAAATTACAGGTCTGATGGTAGTGACAGTGCTGCCTCATACATCTCCCCTCGTTAAAATTGTTGCAGATTTGTTGCAATTGTTGTCGATTTAGGAGAAACTTGAACAGGTCTGACTCTACAATCCCTGACAAGAGAGGATGGGGTTCCCTGGGGGTAGTGGGATGTAGCTGGTAGGTTTTGTTTGAGTATAGAGTTTGGTTCTGGGCAGGGGGAAATGATGCTTTAAACTAAGGGAAAATTGTAGTGGAATGATTAACTGATCTGCAAGTTGCCCATGATATATTACAGCAGCCGAAAAGTACCCTGTTGTGGAGAGTGTCCAGGGTGCCCCAGTAGGGACACTGATTCCACTGGGCAATGCAGACAGCACATTTAGCTGAAAACAGCTTATGATGTGTAAAAATGACTACTACCATAATCGTTCAGTTCGCGTAGTCTTTGGAGGAAAAATGAATAAATTATCTCTACCTGCTGGTTTGACTGGGTTGGGGGGAAAATAGATAGGAGTGAAAATAAATCAAATGTCCACACTGGAGATAATTTGAGCCCTGATGTTGTTGACCACAGGAAGAGGATCCATAGTGCCTTTGGTGGAGCTGTCAAAGGAGTTTGAAGATGACTATAGGAGGGAGGGGCTGATGTTGCAGCCATTTGCAGAGGCAAGTTTACATTTAAAACCAAGCTCTCCAATCGTACGTTTGTATTGCTTCCTTTCTGGTCTTCGTGGGATTGGGGTATCTCGATTTGTGTCTCGGAGCATGAACCTGGGCAACCATTATTACTAGACACTTGCACATAGATGGTCTTGCTGAGACTACATCCTCGCTGGACCTTACTGTGTGATTCTCAGACACAGCCAGCTACTGGAAAAATGCATATGAACATGTTTGAAAGAATTTTCATCTTATTTTACACACTCGCTACTAAATGTGTTCCTAATATCCCTAAATTACTACACTTACTGAGGGGATGGACACTTGTGCTGTTTCTTGGAGACACCCATTCACGGACCTGACTATGGTGAGGTTTCTGAGCTGTTGGTATTAAAGATTATAACAATTATTTGACCCCGCCATCTTGTTTCCTCGTTAATCCTCCCATTTTTGGTTCATTCCTGCCTGCCTTCATTACCCTCCTTGTTTCCTTTCCTACTTAATGCCCTTGCGTTTGCTGTCTTATGCTGGATCGTTACCTGTTATGGTTTTGTTTATGGTGTAAAAACAAAAAATGTTTTTTGTTAATAGTTCATGTTTGTCTCAAGCCGTTCTGCATCTGGGTTCTCCCTCTCCTGGGCCCTGACACATTGGAGATGGCTTCCTATTGTAAAAGTGTGATTTAATATTTCATTGTATTAAGAAATTGTGTAAAGAGTAACAGCCCTAATTGCGTTGCTTACACAGGATCTCTAATGATCTAAGTGACTTTGAAACTGAGTATTGACATTATCGAGGCGATAAAGTTATTAAATCATGCAGAGGGTACGTATAACAACTTACAACTACTTTACATGTTCAGATAGTATAGTTGTGAAGAGACTCAGGACAGGAGAGCACATGGCACAAAGTAAACAAACAATGGCCATGTGCTTTTACAGATAACAAAGAGCATGAGTCTAGATTCTGACTCAGTGTCTAAGAAACAAGAACCAAGACTAGGACTGAGTCATGCTCTGACACAAAACACAAGGGATGTCAGGTTCCTGGTAAGAGAACTAGGACAAACTCAAGACAAGAAGCCAGGGCTCTGACACAATAAAGGTTTCATTTAAAAACAAAGAAATTCTTGATAGAATTTGAGATCAATGAACCAGTTAGGCCGATGCTGACACAACATATAAGGATCGCTGCTGAACGTGGTGACTGACTGCATTTTTTTTCCATTAGCATTTGTACACACCCAACAGGGTGACCTGCGAATAGAGGGAGTTCCCTCCTCAAAGCTTATAAAAAAATGACCTTTGTTTCATGAATGTTTGTTACCAACATAGCTACCATCCGTTCGACAAACTACCCTTATTTAAATAAACCCGCCGTTTGTGACTTGAGAGATCATTTGACTTTTAATATTTTAAGAATATAAGTGATATTATATTCTTAGTCAAAGAATGTTATGAATGTTTAAATCAGCCCTAAACATTAAACAAAGAATTTTACAATTCATCTAAACAGGTTTGAACCATTTAAATTAAAAAATAGTCTAAAGATTAAAATAACCAATGTTTATTATTAAAACAAAAGTACTGCAGAAGTGTACAAATGAGGGGGAAATACACCAAATATACGTGATGGTTTTTTTATTTTTTTTTTTATTTTTTTACTCATCTTTAAAGTTTAAACTATTTTAGGAACCAAAAGATTCACTCAAATTATTTTAACCGTTGTGTAATGCTATGAACATAGACACATTCACTGCATCAGATTTGTTAACAACATCATTAAGGACATTTGCATCCTTTAAATAGTAAACACATTGCACTTAGCCCCATCCTGTCTGCCACCTTCTGGCCTGGGAAGATGTCAATGTTAAAAGCATTTTCTTTTGACTCTTTAGATCTGGTAGAAGCTTACTATAGGACGTAATTATATAAACACATTTGAATGCCTATACTCCCCCAGCCAGGAAAACAAGTTGGGGGTTGGTCTTTAATCAGAAAACTAAATCAGAAAACTAGATGAAGACACAGAATACTGACCCTAAAACCAGATGAAGCATTCTTTTTTACTTTTGTCAAAAATTTCATTCTTTGATTATCTAAACATCTAGTGCACACATTAGGTTTAGGTTTATTAATAATCATATTAAGGACAATTATCACTCTGGATAGACACAATATAAACACATCTGAATGCCTTTACTTGGCATGGTCTTTAATCAGAAGAACTATCTAAAGACACAATGCTAAATCCTGATGCTAAAGCCTTTTTTGATCATCTATGCATAGATTAGATAAACAACCACATTAAGAACATTCTTCATTCTGGCTATGTAGACATACACACATGCTCTTAGTTTCCCAGTCAGGAAGAAGTTAAGATAAACACCCGTTTTGATTAAATGGCCTTTAATCAGAGAATTGCTGAAGACACCTTGAGATGAAATGGAGACCCAAAGTCTCAGATCATCTACTTTAATAATGTGTCTAAAGCATGAACACTGGAAGTATTTCTCTTCTAACTGTCTTGGATTGTGCCACAGCTCTTCAAAGTCTTAATGGTCAGCCCTGTTTTAAAGGGTTTTCTTAAATAGGTATGTGCACAGCTTCAATTTCCCTGGTAGTTAATAAAACATCACTCTTGGTAGGCTGCTATTTGAACTTCTATACTCAATATATTGAACTACTTAAGGTGTAGGAGAGAGGGCTGTCCTCCAAACTTACATGAAGGTTACAGGCTTTATGAAGGGCAGTCCTGCCTGTGCCAATGTATTCAGCTAAGCACTGGATTTCATCCAGACACTCGGTAGGTGTAGATTGTGCAAGTGTATATTTCAGGAGTTCACTGATGAGCAACATTTCAGATGTTTGATAAGGCTAAGGAATTATTAAATTGCTCTTCTGCTTTAGGAAAATGTACATGTGCAAATTGTCTCATACTATAAACTGAAGCTCAAACGGACAGAATTATCAGGTAAACTAAAGGACTAAGATGACAGCTAACTACAAAGATACACTGGTAATTACACAACATGTCTTTAGATCTTGCACAGTACCTTGGGAGATGTAGAGTTCCAATGCTTGAGCTTTGTCATAGATGATCAAGCATGACGTGTCATGGTGTTTATAAGTGAATGTATACATACACTAAGCTTCTACATGAAGGAACTTTATCTGGCTCAGACTCTGAAGCACAGGAGTTTACACAAAAATGACAGCCAAATAGTGTAGCAATTTTTAGTTCCAAGGGTACATGTACAGTATGTATTTATCATGCCAATCATAATGCGAGTGCAACTAACAAATACACCATAATTAATCCTAGACATAACAGGGAATGTCACAAAGAAACAAGATTAGAAGGTGGAATTATGCTATGCAAAGCTGCCATTAATACATAAAACAAGTAGCTTATAGCAGGTGATGTGTATAAGGTGCAGTGAAGTTAGATCACATAGTTGGATCACTAGCTAATTGTATAACAGCTTGATTTTAAAATGGTTGGAAAATTAATTGAAAATAATTCATTATGCATTTACATTGCCTGTTGATTTCTGTGGCTTTTACGGAATATTTGCTTTAACACCTTGTGTGACACTTGATGATGCATTTAAAAGGTGCTTCAGAATATATATAATGAGCTTGATTACCATGATTAGTATTTGAATATCATTATTTAGATTACTTTTAATAGTGTCTCAAGTTCTTATTTAATTGATTTGAATAACTTATTTTATGGTGGTTATGCATCAAATTAAAAATGAACAGCCCTCAATCTTCCCTCTCTAGATTTAGTGGTTTCAAAACTCTTCAAGTTTTTTTTTAATTCACGCAGACTATACAGAATGCAAAACTTTATTTTGTAAAACTTGTAAGCCAAGTGACTTTTGTAAGCCAACTTGTAAGCCTAGTGACTTTTACGTGACGTGATTATTACATTTATGTATTACGACATCACTGTTACTTGTCTGTAATGTAAAGGACAAGGTTCCCTTTTGTGGAATACAATAACGGACCTGATGAACGGGTTATTCTCTCACTACAGGGTTTGCCAAAAGTCCCATGTACCTGAAGTGTTTGAGCATAGTCTGTCTGATTTCTACTACTGGCTCATATGTGACCTATTCTCTGATCTCTTTGGATCATGACACCAAAACAACAAGGGTTCAGGCTGTCTGGATGAGTTTTATCAAAGGCTTTTAAAAATACTACACCCAGGTTTTTGGCCTGGCACTTAACATTACTAAGATGGATTAGGGTAACAGCAGAGGTTATAGCACCAGGCTTTGTTCCTATCAGCATGTCGGGCTACACTCCAGAATACAGCCTTGAGTACTTGTTCTCCTCACCACACATTATTCTATTTTACAACCTAAACTTACAATGTGTCTTTACCTTTTCTGGGCTGTTACCAGGCCTTACCCTCTTGTGCTGTATTATCCTATAAAAAACTCTTTACATGGGTATCTATTCAAGACAAACCATAAAGTTTGTCAATGGCATCTGCCGTTTTCCTATAGAAATGGCAAAAATGGACATGCCATTTTTAGCTGCAAACAAGAGGTATGGTAATAATTTTAAAGTTGACACCCTGTGTAAGCAGATTCTAAATAGAAGTCAAAAGATATTTAGTGTCTTGTAAAATATCTCCATGCCCAGTTAATTTAACAAACATCTTGATTTAAGCATTGACAGTTCTTTTAAAACGACAAATAAACACCCATCCATTTTTTTAAGAGAACAAGTCTTTTATTGCTGACAGCAATATCAATTCTGGTTCAACCCATTGCTAAAAAAATCAATTACCATGGATGCCATTACTGTATTAGCTCATCTAACAAATCTAATAATTCAGTTATCTGCTGCTGAAAGAGAGAAACAGATCTATTCAGAGCTTTAAGGATCTGTAGAAGGTTTTATTTTCAAGAGAGACCAAGGCGAATGTGCATTCAGCCCCGCTGTTTAGATTGATTTCACAATATGTCTCCTGTTGCCAAGGAGCAACCTGTCTGATAAGTGAATTGACAGACCAACATGTGACCACAAGCAAATGTCTCTCTTAGACCTTTTGTTTGTTTCCAGCAGTGAAACTGTGATGGAAAAAGAAAAAAAAATGAATAAACAGATGTTTGCTGTTCAATGGCCATTTGTAAGTATGATCAGTCATCATTGCTAATTAAAGGGCCTCTGAAATCCATTGTTTTTGATAGCTCTGATTTGACCAAATACAGAGGGAGTGTGAATTATAGGTCAACCAACATGAGAAACAGGTGCAATAACATAGCGGCCTTGGTATCTGCTGGTGGAGACACAGCAGGTTGCACCTCATCCTCTGTGACACCCACAGAGAAAACTGCTCTCCCACTGACAACACTAAAACGCTGTCTGATGCAGGCACACAAGCAGAACAAAAGCTTTTGTGGACAGACAGGATGAACATGTCTACTCTTTTCACACACAGAACGACAGGTCTTTTTACACAAAGAGGCTCCATCTCGGGAAACATCTTAAGTCTTCAGGGGTTAATGTTTCTTGGAACTGGGCCTGAAGTTTTTTTTGGAGGCTGTTTATCTACTCATTGAGCAACAGTCACACAAACTTGGGTTTACAACAATAATTGACATAATTGTGAGAGACACTAGTTCACCATCTAATTTCAGGGGGTTCTACAAGACATTAGAATTAAACCTGTCACCTGTGAAACTGCTAGTCTGATCCCTAACCATTCTGCCAACAGAATTACAACCGTGATACACTTGTTGCAATTTAGCCTTTAAGCAACTGGAAGTCAAGAGATTATTTCACAGACAATTGTGAGTACCCATACATTTACATTGTTCTACCATACATCTTGATTTAATGACTTATACAGCTAGCAATGACACTGTTCATGCTGTGCAGACAGAAAAGAACAGCCTAACCAAGCCCAAATTTCTCTACTACCCGTTTTCGTTCCTTGCCCTAGTCATCTTTAGTTTGCTCACTTTTGCTTATTTATTTTGTACCAAAATATTGTCTGTAAAGCTGCTTTGAAAAGCAAATTAAATTAAATTGAATATTGAATAAATTCACTTTCACATTTGTTTAAAAAAGACAATACAGTGTAGTAGCCAGTAGTTAAATAATTCTGGCTGTTATATGTAGAAGAACAAATAATTAATCAAACCTGCTACCAAGATTTGCATGTTTTGGACCATCTCTCGTAACCTATAGCAATCAGAATCAAATGAATCAAAACATTACGACGCCTACAGTATTTCAGTTCTATTAAACAGTAACTGGTGCATGCAAACTTTTCTGACCCTGACACATTTGAAGTTGTAACCTAGTTCCTAAGCCACACTGCCTCTCACACATTTAAAGTAGTTAGATTGCTATGGTGCAACCAGTGGTCAAATTATTCTAGTAAAATCACTGTGGAATTAACATTCTGTAGCATTGTTAAACTCATGTGATATGGCCTGATATGTCAACACCTATAACAATATAACCTAATCCTAACTCTAACCGTAACAAAACTGCATTTATGCAATATATGGTAAGTAAACCCACACACACAATTACACAACAGATATGGATCTATGGATCGCTTTTACACTCTTTTTTACACTCATTTTCTTTAGTGCACTATTCATATTAAGTGTCTATATAAACTTATATTGACATACTGATATCAGTACAATCCCACACACACACTGAGCTACCTTAGGAAAATAATCTGCTTCCATCCCACCTCCCACCCATCCACCTACACACGAACACTGCATTATCGCATATTAGCCCAAGTGTCTGGTAGCAGCCAAGCTTGAATCATGGTCTTGCCCGCATCTGAGGATTATGGGGGAGAGATGCCAGCATTCTTGCATTGCACCGAGACAGGAGGGTTGATACAATCCCAGCAGGCCTAGAGGCCCCACATATTCAACATACCCATTCTGTAAGTTCTGGAAATGCAAATGCACAACTTGCACAAAGGTAAGGTACACAAAAAGTTACTATAAATCTTAAATGTGCTAGACAAGTTGTTTTTCATGCATAGAACATACTGAACTGTATGCCTGAAAGTCATTTACACATTTTCAGTCTTTTTCTTTGATCATTCCTTCCACTTCTTGTTGTCCTTGCTACTTCCCTTGTTGTTTTGTTAGAACCTCTGTTGGGGCAGGTAGGCATTTGTGCCCATGCTTGCGTAGATGTTTTCATTGTTATTACCTGAGCGCTCCATCTATGCTACAGCCACTGTTCATCAGGTTTGCATCATAGAGTTGCTTTTACTGTGTCTTACTGCCTCACCCTCAAGCCAAGATTAGAATTAGGTCATAAATGTCACCAACAGCCCTCCACACAATGCTGTCCATGTCTCATAAAGACTTGTTATAAAGGTGTCCATCAACACTATGACAGTTATTGATTTCCTCAGCAGACATTTCACAACAGACATAGGTAATTACATGCTTGGTTGCTCTCTCTTATTGTCACTCTATTTTACACACGTCCTACCTCCTTGTTACTCAAACAGCCCAAACCAACAGAGGTTTCTTTTGGAATTATTTATATACTTTCCTTCATCCGTTTTTAAATAGTTAAGTATCACACTCACCATTGTGTTGTTATGGAGTATCTATATCAGCCTGCTGTAATAACCTGTAGCTGTGATTGCAGATGGCCATAGCAGACTCTTTCATTTGTGATACTGTATTAATATAGACAGGTAATCTGCTAATCAAAGTTGCGCATGGCATCTTCAAAGGGCTTCACTAAACAACCCCATTAAGGCCTTTTATCCAAAAGCATGCACATTAAGAAATGTTGATGATTTCTTGCGTTTATTGCTGGTGTTCAGAAGTTACTTCTAGCCCTTTTATTAGGTTCTTGTTTGTAATGTTTTTGTAAACACTGAGGTGTGTTCCACCTAGAGAGGATCTGTAACAAACTCTAGAAGAGGAAATAATTACTTCTGGATCTGATAGTACTGAACTGTGTTTAAAGATAAATCAAAGAGCTTTAAAAACAGACTAATTAATATGTATGTATTCAATTAAGAGAGGTTGTTTGTAATATCAGCATGGTCTGTTGATATTTGTTGTTTGTGTGCAGGTTTGTCTTGATTGGAACATTTAATATAAATAATATTATTAAATAACATTTGTTATTTTCTTTTCTGATTAACAGGATTAATTAAATGTAATTACTTAAATTCTTTTACAACCAACAGATTGATGGGGAAAGATAATCATCAATGATTTAGTGTATCCACACTTGAAATAAAATAGGATAGCGTATATCTTTCTGTCAGAGCCAATAAAATCTCCTGCACATTGTTTAACCCTTTCCTTTTGACATGTCATTCGCTTGGAAAAGCATGTGATTTACACCTGGTGTGACACTGCATGAAATGACACTTTAAAGTATTCTGAAGCAGTGCTTCTTTGGGTATCATGAGTAACATTAGTCAAATTATTATCCAGGACTACACAACTGTTTTTATTCTTTGTGCATTGCTTACAAAAATGAACCCTACAAATGACACAGTACCAGGAAATGACTGTGACCAGAGGACAATGGAGTGTGTTTTTTTGTGCAAGATTGTGAATAGTATTTATTTCCAAGTAAACAACGGTATGTACGGTATCCACCTTTTTCCCCACTTTTCTATGGAGGGAAACTTTATGGTGTAAGGGTGGTTTCACTACAGTGGTTCAAGCTGTAGGAATGCCGAAATAACTAGAAAAGTGTTAACAGCAAGATGGTATAAAACAGTGTATTTTCTGTCAGTTTCCACCCTTCTGCTACTTTTACCAATGACGGAAATAAGCGCAGTTGTGATAGTTAAATGTGGGAGAGCGTTGCTGTAATGTCTATATTGTATTGCAATAGGTAGTTTTAATTATTAACAATGAATCAAAACTAGTTGGTATACAGTTTATAGGTTTATTAACATTACTGCCTGAATTTATACATAAAATGGATACAATGACGATGCATATAATAGCAAATGACATATACAGTACACAACTTCAAACAGTGTATGTGGAGAATATTACCTTGCAAAAAAGAACATAAGATAGAGAAATATTAGAAAAGAAAGGGCTGGAAGTTGGGCCTAGAACTCAGATAAAGAAGAAGAGCATAAAATAAGTGCAGAATCCCAAAGCAGAACAAAGAAGAGGAGTGCAAGAGGAAAAGAGCACCATGGAAAAGACCCAGGAAAAAAAAGGCAGAGCATATCTTAATCATTCCCTTTTTATCCTTTCCTTGACCATGTGACTGAAACCAACCTAAGACAACCAAAGTGACCAATCAGAAGACCATGTTTAACCCCCACTGTACTCAACAAAAGCCAGACCCCCTGCATGCAACACAAACATTTCAGCCAATAGCCTTTGTTCCCTATCAGCTCATCTGTGGGCTCAGGAATGCATGCGGTCCCTTTAAGCAAGGAGATGGGGCTTGGGGCACAGCAATAAATGCTAGTTAAAATTCAACCCTACAAAGGCAAGTGACTTCCTGTAGTATGCACATTGAACAATGCAGCAAATACACGCTTTAAAAAATGTATTTTCTGTATGTTTAGTTGTGCTAATAGTGTAGCTCATGTACAGTAGGTATTTTTAAAAGCCCACCTTTCACAGTTAAATGGAACAACATGTAAGGTTTTTGCATTAAAATACCCAAAGACTACTAGCACAGTGTTATTTTATTCACGTGTACTTAAATTATCCCAATATATTTTCAACAATGTTTAAATCCAGAGAAATTCAATGTATGTGTGTAATATGTAATGTTCCTGTTCATAAGGCCACCTGTCATGTCCAGGTTATCCTGTTTCTGCTTTTACAGTATTTCAGATGTAAGAGAGCATTCTTTTTAGTTTTTATAAATTATAAATACAGAAAGAAGTATCGCGGAATGGTTACTTCATTAGCTCATCCATGATCAAGATTTGTGAGTCTTGTTCAATTCATTTCCATTGGCGACTTCACAGTGCCATCAAGCTATGCTTTTATTGTTTTGATTGTGTGACTTCTAGCGGCCTCTTGCAAGTGCAATGCAAATATTCATATACGTCTGTGCTTTTATAATTTCTACTTTATAATACATAATGAATACTGATCAATCACATATGGTGCTGTGTGAAGGCTGTGTTCTAGTATTACTGCATATGTCAACTGCCACGTCATCAAGTGCCATCAAAGGACATCTCAATTTGAAGGATGTTTGAAGAGTGTCTGGGACAGACACAGTCTCCCTAGGATGCAGCCTTCTCTTTGAGAAGCACCTGTAGAAATACACATATAATTAGCCATGGGTCATATCACACTTATCACATGAGGTCAAAAATCGCTAAGTTTCTGGGCAAATATTTCCAACAACAATGATTTTTAACCATCCTATTTAATAATCCTTGGGAGCTGAGCTGAAAAAGAGAATATCAATGATTTAAAAAGAGACAAGTGCATGGTACACTTCCCTCTCTCAGTGTATTGCAAGTGTGGGGGAAAGTGCCTGCAACTCTTCCCCCTACTGCAGTATTTCAGTATTACATGTTTCAACCAACTGTATTATAATAGCTCTCTTTTTTTTACTTTTTATTTATAACCACTAGGTCAACATGTTACTGCTGACTAGAGTTTCATATATTCAATTGAGGAGGTGGTGCTGGGCAGCTTTGTAGGGTGAGGAACAGTCAAAGCTGGGTTTATGGTCATTGTGAAATTCTTGTCTGTGAACTAATGTTGCCATTGCTTGTTGACATTACAGACTTTAACATCACATTTAAAAAGTTTCAGAGATGAAACTAACTAGACATCAAGCTGTGAACTGGAAGTCTTGAGCATTTCCTCCCTATGCACATATGCAAAGCATAATGGTTTTTTTTAGAGGCCTAATACTGAGTTTTGTTCACAAATAAAGATGAGATTACTTATAAACAAAGGACTAAAAGATGTAACTTAAGAAGACAACCCAAAAAATGAGAGCCAAGAGGAGCTGATTTCTTGGATACTGATTTTTAAACAAAGAAGTGTGTAATCCAATGAGAGGTTATCCTCCTGAAGCGAAAGGTAACACTCTTTGTCTGCTGTTTTGCTTATGAAATTTGATGCCAATGTGGAAACCAACAGGAGTTTTATAATTATAAACCAAAGTTAGCAAAATATAATGGACAATGTTCAAGAAATCAAAAATGCTCATATATACATGTGATCTTGATTAATTGAGCAACTAAAACATTAATTTAAATGTCTTTGTTTTACGTTTTATAAATCTGTGCACGTGTAATTTGGGGAAAAATAGATGTTTATACATTTTCATTATAAGTGAACATACAGTAAAATAATTTATTCACTTTGAGACACACAAGTAAAAAAGTAAGAGTGAATCTTGTTGTAAAACAGTCTTACCTAGATGCTGTGCTATGGGTTGCTATGGTCACTGAAGGCCTGCTTCTGGGTGTTAATTGGAGTTTGGAAGTAGTTATACAGCCACACCAGACCATAGTTAGTTTGTTGGGTGAGGTATATGTAGTTACACTGATGAAATATAACTAGGTGTTGTGTGTCTGATCTGTCTCAGGCACTACACCTGTGGAACAAGGTGGAGATGTGTGTGTTATTTACATGCCTTGGGTGGCATAATCAGTGCCAGATATAAATACCATACTTTAATATAGTGAATTACTACTATATTCAGTCCATAGTGCTAGTCTATAGGACATGGTACATGTAATATTGTCAATGTACATTTTGGTATTCCTAGTGTGTTCATGTATTCGTATGTTAGAAATATTTATGAAATATAGTGTCACAAATGCAGAGGTTCTTAAAATAAGTAAATATTATTTTATTGTAGGTTAATATTCCACTTCATCATGTGTCCTGTTGTTTTGCCTTGTGGGGCATGAACCACTCCAAACAAGGCTGTGAGCTATCTAAATAAAAAATAATAATAACACAACATCACTATTTTACAATTACACATTGTAGGACATACATTCCTGTAGCTCAGTCGGTAGAGCATTGTTAGCAGCGCAAAAGTTTGTGGGTTTGATTCCCAGGGAGCACATGTACTGACAAACACATATACCTTGAATGTACTGTAAGTAATTTTGGATAAAAGCAGCTGCCAAATGCATAAATATAAATGTATGATGATAAAGATGACATGAGTTTCATGTTTTTCTGAAGCCTATTATTGGTAATGGAATCATCACGTGATCTGCCATGACTGTCGGTTTAGCACAAAGGAAGCAGAAAGTGTCTGAATCTCACCAATAGGCAAGGCAAAACACAGTCGTGGTCAAACACACTGAGGTGCCTTTGAGCAAGGCACCTTATCCCTAATTACTCCCTGGACCCAGCAGTGCTGCCCACTGTTCATGGTTTGCAGTGTGTAGGTGAGTTCACAACTCACTACTCCAATGTGTGTGCAGTAACTGAATGGGTTAAATGCAGATGGCAAATTTCGAGTATGGTTCACCATACTTTGCCAGCAGGTCATCTCACTTTATAAACACTTAAATCTGACTGAATCCAGACAATTTCGTAGTTTGGGTATAAAGTTTGGGTTAATTACGACCTGGATGTATATCTGATGCCCCCTCTCACTTGCTGTAAGTTTTGCTTTTCTATGAGGTGGTTTTTTTTATATATTTTATGTTATAAGTTGTATAAGGAGTAATATTGTGTATTAGGTATTATGGCATTGACATTTCTTTGTGCACTTCTACACAAACAAGTAATTGTAACATTAGATTTAGTACAATATGTGACAATATTCTGAAGTCTTAATGAAAATATTTTTAGATTTGTAGTACAGTCATTCCTACAGTAAATTACAAATGAGCAGCAATTCAGTTGGCCTAATATTCAATTAAACTTTAAACGCTAAATGTACATGTAGTGCACTGGCCCTGAACATTGCGAAGCCACACAGTAAGCAGCAATAATGTTGTGTGGTAATGTTCAATCAAAAATCACTACTACATTAATTAGTAAGCAAGACACAGAACTACTGATGAATAAGGCAATGTCTGATTCTGCAGTTTTTGTAATGTTGTGATGTTACTCCATGATTCTAATTAGAGGCAAATTTCAACAAAACAATAATTTAGCATAGACCCTGATACTAATGTCAGGAAAACATCTGGAAAAAATGGAAAACCATAGTTTTTTAAACTATGAGCAATAGATTATTTAAAGCTTTGGATGGGCCACAGTTTTCGTTCACTATAGGAGAGATCAGAATTCTGTTTATTGTTACAGCTTAATTTAAGAATCCATTTTTTGTGCAGACAACTTCAATACATGCTATCTGTCACCTGGGGAAAGAGTATGTGTTCTTATTCAGAACATTTATAATGAATCTAGCTGATCAAGGCAAGGGATGGAAGGAGGCTTCGGTTTGCTTCATAGCCTGTAGTTAAACAAACACGAAATTGTGTTTTAAGTGCCAACCTTTTGTGAGACGGTCTGTGGGGAACTTGTCCCCAGGCGTATTTGAATTTCTTGTGCAGTAATTTGGAGGGAGGTGAAGAGAATAAAAGCAATGCTTGTGTGCTTAAGTAGTGGGGTTGTGGAAGGGAGGCATGGGAGAATGCAAAAGAATGCAAACAGCCAATTCCAAAGTGCATTAGGCTGTAAACGGTTTTCTTTCATTTTATTCATCCTTCTGGATAAGTGACTAACTGAACTAAAGGCAAAAAAATTAAATGTAAATCCTAATATGTGAGTTTTAATTTCTTTAACAAAGAATAAAATTTAATCACTGAAAGCGTAATTGCATTTAACAAATTACAATTTATTTATTTGGGTGATGTTATTGTAAGCCATTTGAACATGGAATGTGAATATACGGTTTTTATATAATATATATATAAAAATCTATATTATATTATAACCCCAAATCAGAAAAAGTTGAGACAGTATGGAAAACAAAAAAAAGTAGTGATTTCTAAATTTACTTTGACTTGTATTTCATTGCAGACAATACAACAGCACATTATGCAATGTGTTCCTCATGATTTTAATTTTTTTTCTTCAAAAAAAAAAAATTCCTATTTTGGTTCTTGCAACACATTTCAAAAAAAGTTGGAACAGTAAAGCATTTACCACTTTGTAATGTTGCCATTCCTTTTCACAACACTTAAGACGTTTAGGGAATGAAGACACCAAGAGAAGAAGCGTTTCATGGGGAATTTTGTCCCATTCTTGCTGCAAACAAGTCTTAAGGTGGGCAACAGTACGGGGTCTTCGTTGTCGCATTTTGCACTTCAAAATGCGCCACACATTCTCTATTGGAGACAGGTCGGGACTGCAGGCAGGCCAGTCAAGTACCTGTATCCTCTTCTTCCGCAGCCAGGACTTTGTAATGTGTGCAGAATGTGGTTTTGCATTATCTTGTTGAAATATGCATGGACGTCCCTGGAAAAGATGTCTTCTTGAAGGCAGCATATTGTGCTCCAAAATCTCTATGTACTTTTCAGCATTAATGGTGCCATCACAGAAGTGCAAGTTACCTTTACCAAGGACACTGACACAACTCCATACCATGACAGACCCTGGCTTTTGGACTTGTTGCTGGTAACAGTCTGGATGATCCTATTCTTCTTTGGTCCGGAGCACACGGCATCCATTTCTCCCAAAAAATACCTGAAATATTGATTAATCTGACCACAGTACACATTTCCACTGTGTGATGGTCCATCCCAGATGCCTCAGAGCCCAGAGAAGTCGACGGCGCTTCTGGACACTGTTAACAAAGGGCTTTCTTTTGGCACAGTACAGTTTTAACTGGCATTTGTGGATGTAACTACATATTGTGGTACTTGACAAAGGTTTGCCAAAGTAGTCGGTTGTTCAGCTTAGGCTTGCACCCTTGTCCTTTACGCACTGAAATTCCTCCACATTCCTTGAATCTTTTAATTATGTTATGCACTGTTAAAGGTGAAATAAGCAAATGTCTTCCTATCTTTCTTTGAGGAACATTGTTTTTTAAACATTTCAATAATTTTCTCACGTATTTGTTGGCAAACTGGCGATCCTCGGCCCATCTTTGCTCCTAAAGGACTAGACCTTTCTTGGATGCTGCTTTTGTACCAAATCATAATTACAATCACCTGTTGACATTGAGATAGATGGATAGATAGATGGATAGATAGATGGATAGATAGATGTGTATATAGATGGTATGTGTATGTGTAGATAGATGTGTATATAGATAGATATGATATACATAGATAGATATACATATCTATATCTATATGTATATCTATATGTGTATAGATAGATAGATAAGAGATATATAGAGATATAGATAGATATAGGTTTGGTAACCAGAGAGATCAAAAAGATTTATTAACATATTTGTAATGTTTTACAGCAGCCAAGTTGATTATGCAGATAGTTGTGAAATTGCAGCAGTATGTTCTTACTCTCCCATATTCCTTTTGAGTCCAGAGAGTGCAAGCTTTCAGTATCAAACTCTCCCAAGCCTTTCAACAGCAGCAAATGAAAAGGCAATGTAATTAATCAGGTTGTGCATGTATGGCTAATTTGGTGGGCTGCAGAATAATCATGAAATCACACTTTAAGTGGTGTGTGCGCAGGAAGTGTAAAAGTTATATTCTGAGTGCCTCAGTGTGTTGCATTGTTGTGCTTTGGTTAAGAGTAGCTCATTTCTGCTCATTTTGGTTCTGTACAAAAATGGCTAAATATACATCATAATCAACATTTGAAGGCACCCAGGAAAGAAATTTAGATATAAAAAAATACAAATCTACAATTGTGTCAAACTTAAGACCACGCATTTTGCATTGTTTATTTGAGTCTCAAAAAACATTGTTTCTCACCTTCCATAAAAAGAAGCTCTTTTGATATATTGACAGTACAGTCGAAGTGATAAAATTCAGCAGATGTTATCTGAGCAAAGCCATGTGTACAGTATTATAAAATGCTTTACATCTAACACAAAAGTGTGAAGTAATTTTCACACAGTAATTTTCATGCAATTATTTTAATCCTAACAGGCTGTTTCTGTTTCATCTCATACATCAAAATATCGTCATGTCATTTACCTCTTGAATTATAATTGATCAATAATTCACTATGAATTATTCCCACAAATTATAACTTCCATTGTGATTCAGTTATATTAAATTCATGAGCCTGTCAATTTCCAAGGCTACATTACAAACCAAATGTAGGTTCTATTTGTCTGAGTGAGTGTTTATTAAAAAGAACATAGTGTGTGAAGAGAATTAGTTTTTGTCCACATTAGTTTGATAACTATTTTACTCCATCTTAAACTGGCAATAAAGCAGGTGCACATGTGAATTTGCACACATGAATATTGTATGTGCAGTTTGTTGTCTGTTTTTGAATTACTACACAAACAATGGCAAGTGCTATACATTTTGCAATGTAATTGCCTTAAACATACCCATACAAATAATTCTACCTCTGGCATCCAACTTCATTATTCCACTACACAACTGTATATGTAAATTATCATCTATCATTTATAACTCGCTAAGATCCATTTACATATAACTCAGCCATTTATGATTATCACCTTTTCTGTGCTTAATGTGTAATTTTACCAGCAGATCTACATTTTAGGGGAAAAATGCTTGATATGTCTGTTAGGAAAGGAAGATACCTATTTAGCCAGCCAACATAAGTGATAATCGTGTTTCCTGAGTTCATTTAATCTATGAGAAAGGACTGCTTTCTGAAAGTGAACTAGTCTGCTGGTGCTGATGTTTCAGTAGATATAAGATTTGTTGGCTTAAATCCCAGTGTGCTCGAAGGCACAGAGAAAGGGAACAATTCACAAACCCCTCCATAATAGACTGCTTCAGATGACCTCAAATGCCTTTATCAATATATCCATTCGAGTTTGAGTGAATTATATATTTGTTGGTTTATGACCCATTTTATGATATGGCATGCAGCTGTCATTAAGCAAACTTCTCTAGAGAGAAGTCTGTCCATCTGCAATACACAAAATAGTTTATACTTTATGAATATTCATGCTTTATATCTTGTCTTTTATATCTGTCTTTTTTTAACAACTGCTGTAATTCCTCTTGAATGATCTTTATTCTTTGACATTGGCTTTGGAGGGTCGTGGTTTGAAAGCAATATTTCAGGAGGGCACTTACAGTGCAACCCTTTCCATTAGTTACTGTTCCTAAATTTTCCTGTCCAGCCTTCATTTCAATGGATTGTTGTTTTAAATCACCTGAACATAGATTGTAATAGGGAAAGGAACGTTTCCACTTTCCACTATACTGTTATTGGGGAGAGTAAATGTGTCATCTTTGACTTTGCATGTCTAAACATAAGTCTGTTTAGACTTGTATGCAGTAAGTCCAAACAGTCATGTATTGTAAGTCATGTATGCATAAGAAAAATGCATTCACACAGATGATCTAGATGAATTCTAGATCATCTGTGAGCTAGAATTGTTTATAGAAGAATATGGAGTTCTGATTCATTGTGACCCACATAACTTATTACCAAACTGCTTAGCACCACACATGCATATTTATTGTTAGCTATGCAGAGCCCTTTGTGTACATCAGTACTGTGTTGTGATTATTTTGAAATTCAGTGTAAAGCACCAGTGTCATACTGTGTTTTAAGAGTGTAGAAGACAATCACATCCATTCTAAAACTCATTTTCCTGCTCTTGTTGCTCTTAGAGATGACTGCAGTCATTTTAACTCACTGTAATGTTTCATTTTTTTATAAAACAGTTATTCATAATCTTACCAATGTTTTTCATAAAGTACATATGGGTTTATCAGTGTCCTGCAAGGTGTAGACCAGATTCAAGTTGCAGGACATGATTTTTCACACAAATGTAGAATTATTTATATAAGCTTTTAAGGATTGTTCCTTGATGTCTTTGTGTGGCATTAGTATTCCATGTGTCCTCCCTTTGGCAGTATGTGTGTGTGCGCCAGCTTTTACATGAATACTGATAAAAAAATAACATTTTCGAAGTTACAGAGGAAAACGTAAAGAAATTAATACTAGATTTGTAATCTTTAGGAAAACTCTGCCCGTACCTCCCAGGGACTAATGTTCAGACTTAAATTCACTGTAGATTGAAGTGTAAGATTTAGTAGAAGCATGACCTTCTGCAGTGTGATTGCAATATGACAGTCACTATGCGGATAAAAGTTTGTAAAATTGTGTGGATAATAACTTAAGTTCAATTCTGTTTGTCACACTGAGCTGTTACGTTGTTTTAAAGACTTTATTCCTTTTTGCATTTACACAGCAGAAAGATAAGAGTGAATAAATGATGACACAGAATCCAGAAGGGTCTGGACAGAGCCAACCAGTGATTAAACATGTTATTACTTTAAACCTTGATTTTAGATTTTACATCACGCTGTGTAAATGTATTCCTAATATTATTTTCCTGTTTTTTTTTGGGTGGTATTTTTTTATCAGGAGGATTTTCTGCAGTTCTGTTCTAAACAACAAGTTTACCAATCAGACATGATAAACCACACTTTCATCTGCATCTGTTTATGTGCTTGCATGGCCAGCTTAAGCTGTAATTTTTTCCTCACCTTATTCTTTACCTAAAGATCTGCCTGTGAAAAAAAAAAAATGCAAGAACACTTACAGTGGTATGTGTGGGTTTGATAATCTCACTCAAACATCAACCCTCCAGGCTGTTGGCTTACTAAGAAACATGCTTGCATTGCTCTCTGGGTATTATTCTTTACAACTGCATTTTTCATAAAGCCCTTTTGTAAACAAAGTTTCTTAGCCTTCTGCCTCTCACTTTACAAGTACAGGTGAAAAGAAACGTACAGTACACACACATCTGTAAGTGAAAAATGAAAAGAAAACAAAAGGAGTACAAATGGTTTTGATGCCCAAGCAAGGCTGTTGAAATGAGGGTTTATCAGTTCTGGCAGAAGAAAATGTCTGAACTCCATTATTAAGAAAGGAAAAAGGAGAGAGGGAGTTGAGTGGGTGGTGAGGAAGTGAAGAGCTTATAATGGTATTTGAAAGGTGTGATGCCTTTAGAGGTCTTTAGGGAGGATTTAGAGTCAGAAATGGTGCTCTTTTTGGCACATTAATTGTGGATATAATTTAGTCTACATATAACACATAACAATTAGATTACAGCTGTAGATCATATTACTTCATCCCAACATTGTTTTGCATTTTCAGGTAAGTTATCTTCAGTAAGCAGCCTTTTGACTTGTGACGTGTTGACTTGTGTCTTGTCCAGTTTGTAGCTGATTCTGAAACTACTGGTCAGTCAGAATGGCACAACAGAACATCTGAAAAAGCAAAGGTTCTTCTGAGATTCAAATCACACTGAGCAAAAGGACTTGGGTTCATTTCAATTTATTTGATGAGAATAAGTGTGTAATTTCTGTGCCACAGAGGTGTCCCATCTGGGCATTCTCATTTACATTTGGCAGATTCTTATAAACTCAACTTGAGTGCATACATTTTCTTTTTACTTTTTTCCAGAGCAGTGTGTTTGTTTGAGTGGGCCAACAGAGACAGATAAAACACTGGCTCATTTGCAGACGGGAGTGTTTGAAACTTGTCTGACAAGGGTTATTGTTTGTGCAATACTATCTTACGGTGCTAGTGCCACAGAAATGACATGCTTCAACTTTAAAGAAGACTATTTACTGTTGAGCATTTGTGTTGACCAATTTCAGTGATGCATGTGCTTAAAAGACCATGCAAAAAGTGTGTGTGTGAATTTCACAACCCTCAGCACGATGTGGTAGAGACACAAATGAGGGCTGTTTATCATGTCACTCCAGAGCTAGTTATTTTTCATTCTCAGCTTATGGGGGAGATAATAAGACATGTTCAATTTATGTCAGCTGACAGAGAGCTTCCTGTTAGCAGACATGCTATCAAAATTGATCCTAGATACATGCTCTTCTCTTGCACATGCTCTGTTTATTCTCCATCAAACCACCCCTGCATGCGTGTATGTGATTAGTCTCCTGACACAAAAGCCCACAGTGCATAAACTCCTAAAATTTCTTATTCATAGTAGAGTATAGTAGTATTCATATTCAGTTCCACCTGTCAGAGACACAAATGAACCGATCCATAAGTGATGAGGTTTGTGCAGAACATCAGATAGTGTTATTAAGAGGGGAGCATATGTAGAGTACAGCCAATGAAAAGATAAAGGCATACATGATGAACCATGGGGTGTTGGCATCTCTACCATGGAGGAATGAAAGATCTTGGAGGAATGAATGGATCACTGTAACTGTACTTTAGTGGGTAGGTGTGAGAGAGATGATTGCCTTGTTGTTGCATAAGGATTGATCTTGACTCCAGTTGTTATTTCAGGGTCACAACCTGATGTTGGTCTGTTTGAGCCCTTGCTGAGGTTCATTGACTATAATAGTGGAGAATTATGGGTTGTCAAAACTTTTTTCTCTGGGCCATATGAGACTCTAAAACCTTTACTGCCTGTCTGACAAAGATTATACCTCACCAACACCAACCCACCCTTCGCACCCCCATAGCTCAGTCTTCAAGGTTCTTTACTCAAGAAATGATAAAGGCAACATCTAAAGAGCAAGCAATCATAATGTGTCCATGACAGACATAAAAAATATGATATCACAGTCAGTGAGCGCACAAGGGATTTGGTGTACTAAATTACAGAGTTTTACACCAAGTTCCAAATACACATTAATTAGGCAATATTACATGATGAGTATGTGCTGGTATACTAAATATCAGCATGGCTCATTTCAATGCAGAGGAGCAGTGGCTCTACCCTGAGTCCCTCCCAGATGTCCAAGCGTTGCACTCTATCCCTCAGGGTTAGCCCAGACACCTTACAAAGAAAATTAATTTCAGCCGCTTGTATCCACAATCTTGTTCTTTCTGTCATTACCCACCGTTCATGACCATAGGTGAGGGCTGGAAGATAGCTGGACTGTTAAATTGAGCTTTGCCCTCCGACTTGGCTCCCTTTTTACCACCCTGTTTCAGTACAACAACCTCATTACTGCTGCTGCTGCACCAATCCACCTGTCACGCTCCTTTCCTCACTCGTAAAAAACACCCTGAGATACTTAAACTCCCTTACTTAAGGCAGCAATTCACTCTCTACTCGAAGGGGACAATCTACATTTTTCCAGCTGGGAACCATGGTCTTACATTTGGAGGTGCTGACCATCATTGCTGACAGTTTGCACTCGGCTGCAAACCATCCCAGCAGATGCTGCAGGTCACAGCTCAACATGGCCATCAGGACAACATCCACAAACAGCAGTAATGACACCCTCCACTTCTCATCCCTTGAGATTCTGTCCATAAATAAAATTAACAGAATTGATGACAAGTCCAGAGGGAACATTCAGAGGGATTGAGCTTGATTTGTTACTGAGAATGTGGACACAGCTTTCACTCGGTTGTACAGGGACCAGTGTGCATGCACAAGCAGGCCTGATACAAAACACACATAGACTAGGCAAGCAAACTCCCATGCCACCTCAAATATCATTGTCAAGGTAAAAAGTTGGTCCACGGTTCCACGCCTGGGACGAAGTCCACATTGTTCCTCCTCCAAGTGAAGTTTGACAATTGGGTGGATTCTCCTTTTTCAGCACTCTGGCAGGCTGAGAAATGAGAGCCCTCGATAATTGGAACACACCCTAAAAATGGGGACACCACAGCTGTCTGCCAATCAGTGTCACTGCATGGGAATCAGGGCACTGTTTACCATCACATTTTATTAAAACTATTTATTTTGAAAATTATTATTTTAAATCACTCTATTTATGAAAAGCATGCAAGTTTTGCTTTTCTCTGTTTAAGGGAAACTGCACCAGGGGATTAGCTCAGAGTCATCAGTATACTTAATGACAACCAGTGGATGTAATTTACTTGAAGAGAATCTGGATTACTGACCAGATAGAGGCAGTACAGTGGAACAGACAGCATTTAATCCTTTTGTCTAAATTAGTGTTTAACAGTCTTAATTAAAACTCTATTCAGACTTTAACACACTTTAATGTGCTTAAATGTGAGCAAACTTTTAAAAACTGGATATGTACCGGATTCAATCACACTAATTCAAAGATTCACACCTTACCCAAAAGAGTTCTGCATTTTAACTAGTTGTAAACAAAGCTATGGAACAATATTAGGTTCCTAAAGGAAACTGGGGCAAAATCACAGCAATGCTTGTTTTTGATGCTTGGCAGCAGTACTATTGAAACAGCCGTTGTCCCCAGATGCTTGAGCAAAGTTATAAATGATGATAAGTTATGGAATGCATCATGGATTGTTATTCATTCTGAATTGTAAAACACTATGAACTATATACAAGAAAGAAAAATGAGAAAGAGAGGCTGAATTATGCTTCACTGACCTGACATGCCATATGCCTATGCCTAGAAGTTCAGCCAATGCTCCATGAGTGTAACATTGAAGGCTGAAACTAAATGGCATTACCAAGAATAACTAAATCTGGTTCAGTTTATCAATACTGTCCAGTGGTTCAACAGGAAAATTTTGCAAGACCTAGTATTTGTGATGTCATATGTGTTCAGACTAATGTTGACTCTTCAGATCCATTTCACTTCTACTCTGAAATGTTGCATACTGTACCAGCTAAATGCCCAATAAAGCCTTTCTTGTTTACATATTCTTTTTTTGTTGTCAGACATGAAACAAGTCTAAAATAGTAACAATACACAACCAATTGTTAACCAACAGTGAATTCCACTAAAACATCTTGATTTTTAACTACATTGTCAAAAATATGCAAAAGATGAACTAGTGTTTGTGATTTTAATTAAAAAAAAAAAAAAAAAAAAAAAAAAAAATTTTTTTTTTTTTTTTTTTTTTTTTTTTTTGGGTTTTTTTTTTTTTTTCCCCCCCCACATTTTTTTAAAAAAAAAAAATAAAGAAATATAAAAATTTTTAAAAAAAAAAAAAAAGAATTTTCCAAAAAAAAAAAGAAATTTGGCCTGGGAGGCAATTTTGGAATATTGCCATAGTATCCAGATTTCAATGGAATAAATAAAAAATTTAAAGAAAAAGAAAAATCTGTTTGTGGCAATCAATGTTGATACTGAGGCAGGCTGCCAGGAATCAACCAGTGTATGCTGTCACTGCTGTCTTTTATCTGTTGCTTTGGGCTTACAAAGGCCCAGTTCAGATGAACGATTGGGGATGAAAATACAGTTCTGTTCAACTTTGATTTTACTGTTGATCATTGCTGGATTATAAGCGATCCACAGTGACATCCACATGTCAGCTATTAGGCCAAAGCTTTGATAGTTATTTTTTTTGTCCAATTTTGTAGATTTTTTTTTTCATAACTAACTAAACCTTGTGTATTGTGTTGCTCCCAGACTAGCCAGTCAGCAGAAGATGCTGCTGTAACTCCATCCAAATATCTCTGTGCTTCTCTATTAGGACATGATTCCTGGCATTTCTTCAAAGCGGGTCTCATGTCTTTAGCCTCGGGTAAAATGTAGGATGTTGTTTTCATCGGATGGGTTTTTATGATCTTGATGCGATTGCATGTCATTATTTGAAAACCTGATAAAGCAACAGTGCGTTATTGATTTAACAATATATGGTATGTAACATCCAAATTATCCAGTTATCCAAATAACTGTGACACCCAATTTGATTTTCTGCACAACAGAATAGAATCTTTAGAAAATAATTTTTGGTAATGAAATTAATCCTGAAAATGGCCCAGTAATCTCTGCATGGAGTCTTCCCATCATGGGAAACATCCATTTTCATTTATCACATGCAAGAAGCTCCTCAGGAGCTTCAACTTCTGTTGCAGTCCTATACTAACACAGAGATTTGCGGCTGATAACTTTGCTCACCTAGCCCTACCACTCTAAGCTGATGAGATCAGCTTGCTCTCGCTGTGCTCAATGAGAACTAATAATTATCACTTCAGTTTTCTTGGCACCAACTCAGAGACAGTGAAGCACAGTAAAATTTACAACTGGAAAATCTTTATAGCAGAATTTAGAATATAACCCTGATTCCACACATAATATCTGAAAACTGCACTTGATTAGCATACTGTTTGATATTTGATTTTTGTAAGCAGGGTATATGTCTATATAGAGTCAAGAGTCATAAGTCAAATATATGATATAACAATATACAGCACAAGTGTACCTACCTGGGGAGGTAGGCATGTTTGTGTAATTAGATGAAATAATGAGAAAGAATACCTATAAAGATAAAGTGTATTATAAAAGAGATTAAAAAACACTATGGGGGTGCAAACTCAATTTCATTTCAAAGGCATGTTTCTTTATTTTATGCTGATCATGGTGTTTTATATTGTATATCCAAACATTTGGTGTAGACAATCACTCTTACCATTTAAACAATGGAACCTTTTATCACACTTAAGGATTTACACTAGGAACCTTTCACTTATGGTGGGGTTACTGAGGAAGTGTTGGTAGTCTCTAGAGTTCTTGCAGAGACTAGGAGCAAGTATCTCAGGGAACTGAAGGGGTAGCTAGAGGTTCTCCTATAGAATTATTTTTATCTTTGCTCCACTCGCTGTAAAAATGAAATGCTGTAACTCAAACTCAGAAACCATCTGATATCGGGAATTGTGCAGTGCAAACTGCGTACAGTGCAGATTTAATGTTTGCAACATTAACTGATTTGCATAGTTCTTTGTGCAAGTGAGCTGTGTGCTTAAACAATGCAGACAGTGTGTTCAAACAAACAAGCTGGCACAATTCATTCTCCTCTGAGACTCTGGATTATTAGCAACGTAGGGGAATTCACTGAGAATGAATTGTGTTTGTGACAGTCTCTCTCTCTCTCTTTGGTGTGTGAGTGAGAAGTGTTTCGATCCATTTGCAGGCTTTTACTAGGGTAAATAAACAGGCAATGGTCGAAAACGGCAAACAGTAATGATAGAGGCAGAGCAAAATTGTAATCAAATAAACAGGCAAGGGTCGAGGAAGGTGGCTAACAATCAGTATCACACACATACACACACACACACACACACACACACACACACACACACACACACATATATATATACTATATACTACTAATATATATATATCACATGCAAGAAGCATGACATATACATGTCATACATATGTCAAAGATCACATTCTTTTTGCCATGTCGCTACACTCTAGATCCTGTATTAGCCTAGAAATTAGCCTTACTCCACTGAGGAGAGTTTATAAATCTAATGGCAAATATTTAACGATTATTGTTCAATTGGGTCACTTTATGTAGTGCTGAGTGGACTGGGAGTTTACACAGGCCCGGCTCTACTTGCAGCTCAAGTAAATGAGATCACTGGACAAGCAAATTAAAGTATGATGCACAAAACATTTGCTTTTTAAATAAGCTGTTAGTGTGGTAACTCTATTCACTGCAATTGCATAAGCCATAAAGATCTACAAATGAGATGAGCTATATTAATTCTCAAATGAGATGAGCTATATTAATTTAGTCCTCTCTTTGTCCTTAGATATCCTGCATCACATGGCCTCCTTTGCTTTCCCCCCTAGTTAGACTACAGTCTTTGAGACTCAATTTAATTTGGGTCCATTAAAACCAGAGAGAATTTTAACAATTGTATTAGTTAAAATATACATATTAGTATTGTTTTGTTGCTGTATTGACTGTACTGAGCAAAATGAGAATTTGCATACATTCCCCTTAGAGGAACTTTTAGGATTGTCTCTGCTTAGAGGATTAAGGCAGAGAAGTATTGTGTGTTATTATATCATTTTTTTAATTTAATTTTAGTATTATTTATCCAAGTAAATTTTGTCAGTTCAAGTATGGATTTTGTTTCCTCCTATGCACCAAGATCCCCAGAGTTTTTTTTTATGTCCTTTTGAGTGAAATTTTCCACCACAAAATTTGTGCCTTAATTTGTTTTGCTGTGTGGTCACAAGCAAGGTAGCTTTTGTGCACTAATGTGCAGTGCTCTGCTATCATTTTGTTATCTGTTTTTTGGCTCATCTGCATTGTATGCATATTTGCTGTATTGTGCTGTTCAGCCAGGGCTGCCCCTTGCCATTAAGGCCTTATCCAGTGTATTATTTTTTCCTTCCTTACTTAACAGGAGAGTCTAGGGAAGAGAAATGAGAAATTTTATATGGTAAAATGCAAATGATGACAAATCTTTTTATTTGGGATCTTAAAAAATCAGGGTGTTTGACAATAATATTTCTATTTTAATAGCAGTTCCTGATCATTTCAGTTTAACTGAGAAAATGCAAAGATCAATGAACAATGTAGACACCCAATAAAAGTAATTGTAATTTCCCCTCCCCTTTAATAACCATTTCTCTCATTTGCGATCTGGTTGCAAACTGAGTTATGATCAGCACCATGGAATCAAATTAAATTAATCCAACATTGTTAGTGTGAGCATTTAAATTGATTTACAAGCCTCACTCTGAACTATAAACATAGTTGTGTCAAAGACATCTTTCTCATTTTGTAAGTCGGGATGCCTGTTCTCTTCCCACCTCCTTCATTTTGCTCACTCACTGACAGGGCTATTAATTAAAGTTCATCAGTGGTGGCTGCCTTCATTTGTTTTCCTGTCATGATTCAAGCCATATTCTACATGTTCTGGGAGCAAAAACAAGACTAATAATACCAATGATCTGCATGTAGCGGTCACTGTTAATTATTATAAATTACCTCTGCAGTTTAGGAGGACAGGAGTCATAAAAAAATCTTAACAGAAAAAAATGTTAAGGGCAGGGGGATAAGTTTTACAGAGTTGAGCGTGTAAATCACCTAACAGAATAAACAATGCATCTGGACATCTTAATCACAGATAATAAATCCAGCCTGCATACCTGACATGTGGAAACACCAGCCATAACATATGAGCACAATTCTCAGCACCACCAACAGATGTTTGAGATCTGAGGCAATATATGTTTTAGAAAATATGATGGGAGAAAGCAGCCAAGGCTCAAAATTGTACAGTTATGTGCATCTCTCACTGTTTCTTTGTAGCTTCCAACATGTTGGTGCATTAACTTACTCACTGCATTAACTCTCTCTTTCTCTCTCACTCCACTCACTCACTCACTCAGTTTCTGCCCAATAGGCATATACAAGGACCTGATTTAGAATAGAAGGCACGCCTCGTTACCCCCACAGCCTGCCCTTTCTCCATAAATTGCCCTATTCTGGTGACAGAAAGAAAATAATTAATAGATTGAGCGAATTAGTGCTGGGCGCATTGATCTAGATGGACAGAGACAAAGGGACAAAGAAAGAAAGATGGAGGAATCGCATGCCATAGGTGGGGATGGAAATTAAAAGAGAGGTGAAAAGTACTTCTAAGTTGCTATTCCTTTGCAGGTGTCAAAACTCCATCAGTACCCTGTGAGAGCTGCAAATGTCTTGACAGTGCAGATCCGTGAGCACATCAGACACTTTGCTCTGAAACTTTTGAAAGTGGGCTGGTCAGTAGAATCACTATAAGTCACTATCACTGTCAGTGTACTGTTTCAGTCCTCCATGATCCATTCACTTCTTTTTATAATGCTTAATCCTCACTGTTTACAAATGTACGTAGTTACATGAAAGTGACATGTTTGAAAGTGAAAGACATGCGGGACATGCATCATGTCCCTGAAAACAATTAATGCCAACTGAAGTTATGTAACGAGACTTGCAATCTAAAAAAAATCACTTTTTTCTATCCAAATGTAAAGCGTAGAATTGTAATGATTTGTAATGGGTTGCTCCTGTTTATTTTTATGTAGCCTGTTTTATGTAAATTTCATTTGGCAGCTGTAAATAGTTGAAGAGCATCAACAGTGCCTTAGAATGCTTATATATCAATGGAAACCATGCTATTTCATTATCTTTTTAAAGTGTTTTTTTAAATACTTTTGTGTAGCATGTGCTGTATTGTCTCAGCTGTAGTATTACTTACATTCTGAACAACACTACAGGTGAAACCTATAAAAGTTAATCTGAGAAATAAGACTCTATTCCCTCTAAATGGTTTCTTACACGCACATAAACGGCAGAAAATAATCTACCAACAACACGTGAGGGAAAACAATCAAAATACACCAGAAACACTACTGTCCTTTTCAATTAGATTAAATCAGATTGATAAGAGGGCCTTTGGGTTATGTCAACTTAACCTTAGATCACATGAGAAGAAAGGATCTGTTCCATCATGGCAGCACAGCAAAAATGTAGGTAAAATGGAACTTACTGTTCTCGTATTCTCTGGTTCCTTTTTTCAAGACTGCTTGAAACTTCCTTTGAACACTACAATACCACGTCTATTTGAAGTCTATAGTGTGTTGTAAATGGAAAGCAAAGTTTTCCTCAATAAAGGTGTCTTGACAATAATACTCAGCTGTGGTGTTAGCTGGAGGTATGTAGTTCTGGCTCAGTGTATCCTCTTTGTCACAATGACAATGTTAACACGGACACAAAGGAGCCTTATCTAAGAACAGGCAAATATTTAAAATCTTCTACTCTTTTCTGTTTGAGCATCAGATCTCAGAACATCCAAGGCTAAAAAAAAAACGGCATTGAGGTGGCAGGGCTTAGTGAGACAGTAATTCTTCATTAATCAGGATTCCTTTTTATTATTAGCCTTGTTCTTCATGATTAATATCACACCCCCTCATTAAGGAGGATTAAATATTGCCTCTGCAGCTCTAAAATTTGACTTTCCTCAAAACAGTGGGAGAGGAACAAAGTGAGAAAGAGAATCAATATAATGTGACTGAGGCTTTGTGGATGGTCATTTCGTATATGATTGTTGTTGTGTTTGCAACCACCCAATAAAGATTGCAGACTCTACCTAGTTTTCTTTATTGTACATTTACATAAAACAGCAGCCTGGATTTACTAGTTATTATAGCACTTATATGAAATCTTTGCAATACAAAGCACCTCTTTGCTGTAGCTCTCAGCATTTCATAAAATCTATGTTCTTGACATTAGATACTGTTATGTTTCTGGAAACATTGCCCTTTGATAATTTGTATATTGTCCATTGTTTAAATAAAACTGGAACATGAATAACATGAAGTTAAATTTGGATGGCATGAATGAGACAAATGTGATTTTCCTTTCCTGTTCCTGTGCTTTAAAATACCAATCTTTATGCAAATCTCTCAGAGTATCACTACCTCAGTTATTTGGAGAGGTGTGCTGTTCTGCATATAGCAGAGGTTTGCTATGGTTGTCTGGCTTGGCTTTCTTGTTTGTGTATAGTCCCTTTTAAATGCATGGCCATAAACTTTTTGGGGCCACAAGAAACTCTAGTAGCACCATGAAGGCAGAACTGAGGTGGTTTCTAAGTTGTTTTTCATCATTTTTATAATTATTCAGTATTCTGGTGTGGCAGTATTCTGGTGTGGCAGCTGTGTAAATGTTTATTCTCACACACAAAAAAGAGATTGTTACCTGTCTGATGTGGTGCTCTGTAGCAGTGCAGAATTGTTTCTCCTGTTATCATTACAAGTTGTAGATATCAACATTTTAATTGCCTAATTCTCTACAATAACAAGAGATATTTCTATTAACTAGATCTTGTTCACTCTTTGGTGTGTTACACTCGGTTGTCCAGGTCTGTATAGCTGATTGGAATTGAACTGGATTGGATTTACTAAATGACATTTTAATTACATAAAGTTTATAAGGTAAATCTCAGAAAAATGATGACTAAACCATCAGATTATATTTAATAGTTAATCTTGTAAATGTAGTTTATTTACTAATTTCATGTTTGTTTATTAACTCTTTCTCTTAACTTACCCTACACCTTGTAGTGTAAATAATACAACTGATGCAACTAATAAACTAAGGCAACACTTTTTGCCTTAGAAACTAACTTTAGAAATGGAAAATTATGTCTGCTTAAAAATCAGCATGATGCTAGAGCCTTAATATGCAGTAAAAATAAACTCTTAATGCTAATAATATAGTTCTTAATTTGGCTTGTTATGCTTTCTTGGCATATCACAGGTGATTTGCAAGAATATTTGTGCAAATTGTTCAAACACATCAATATTTAAAGAGGCTTTTTGGCGTGGTAATTGCACTTAATATTAGCCACTTGTGAAAATGTCAGTAACTTGAACCTTTCACTAAATAGAAGGGATTTCAAGTATGATGATTTTTTTCCTCTTGTATTTAATGAGTGCCCATTATCTTTGAGCAGCTGTTTGCAATACTCGAGTGCCACACTCCCAAACTGGCTGCATTAGGAAATTGTATAAATTTACAAATCACAGGGAAAATATGTTTAAGCCATTGTACACAAAATCATGTACAGAAAAGAAATCTTAATTTCAAACCACAATCTTTATCACAGTTCAACACCAATGTACAACCAGGGCTGCATTTCTCAAAAGAATTGTAAACCTATTTATATTGTAGCACCAATGGTAGTTCAACTTAGGTTCACAATGCTTCTGAGGAACACAGCCCAGGTCTGGAAGAGCTTAGACCGAGAACCACTAGTTCAAAGAAAAATGTTTAAAATATTGAAATTGAAGGACATTATTTGTTTCTATGTAGTTTTATTTGTAGACATTAGTTTCTATGTAGACATTATTTGTTACTAGTATACAGACTACTCACACTCTTCTTAGTGTATTTGTTTTTGAAGAAAAGATTTTAAAAATGTACTTTATTCCAAAGCCACTATGAGTGCTTGAAGATGTCTTCCAATGACAAATCAGAAACATCTTCAGTGTTAAACACAATCAACACAAATGCAACCTGTTTTTTAAACTGTGCTGTAGATTTTACACTCAGTGCTCTAAATATAATTTTAATTTAAACAGCTGCTTATTATAAACTTAATATTACCTTAATATTTCTCAGTTTTGGAATTATTGGGTACATCTATATGCTTTCCATTCACAAAGTGTTCATTTTGCCATAATGACAGCAAATATGCTAACAACTGTGAATCAGACTAATACCCAATTTTCATGCTAATGTGTGTTAATTTGCATATGCATTTACCCTTTCCTTATAGGGCATATAAATCAGTTTGTAGGTGCTACTTGATATCTTGCATTGACAATCTGCTTTCCATGTGTACGGATACATATAAGGGAAACCATTACAAACTGACAAGACACACCATTTTGCACATTTGACAATAATCCATATAGAATACATTACAATACAATGCAATTGCAATACAGTTAGTAAATCGACACAGAATTTGTGTGTGTGCCTTACTGTTCAAACATAATGTTTTAAGCAAACCTTATAGTAAATCAGAACCAAAGTGTCTACATGAAGATGATTAATCTATTGAGCACAGAAGTAATTCTAATGATAAATTAGATATACTGTATAATGGATGCTGCACAAGACAGTGAACACAGTGGAATCAAGTAACACTACTGGATTTTCGAGTTGCTGAGAATGTCACAAGATTAGTACTGTGTGTATCCCATGTCTACACCCCAAAACCTGCTGTTTAATTAGATGTCTTTTGAAAAATCAAAAACTTTTTTTTAAAAGCAAGTGAGACAGGAGCGTAATTAGGGTTTGTTAAAGGTAAATATTCATCTTTTAAAACCCACCCTCAGAGGAAATTATCGAGCACCACTAACAACAACTAAATGTTCCCACTTTAGGCACTGCTTGCCAGGAAAACCACAGCAGTACGTACCTGAGTACATTCCTAAAGTCACCAGTTGAGTGTGTGCTAAATTATTCAACACCCTAAAATGACAGTGAATCATTTATTAAAATATTTGTAGTAGATAAACAGTATGCAATTGTGACGGTGCCTGCAGTGACTGTCCTTGCGGTTGTTCTTGTTTTTCATCCATATCGCTCTGTAGCTCAGTCTAATATTACAGTCAATGTTTATTTAGATTCTTAAGAATTCAAATGTAATATTAGACTGAGCTACAGAACGATATGGATGAAATAAACAAGAATGGATAAAAACTGATGCAATATCTGTTATATTAAACATTTCTACAGATTCACAAATCACACATCGTACTAAACTGAAGAAGTTTAATCAAAAATTATATTTCATTGACTTAATTTTATTCGATCGTTTACTACTTTTAAAATGCTTAATACACAAAGTATTTAAAGGTTAATTGAGTATCTAAGTCATCTGTCCAAGTGGGTTGCTGCAGTACCAGGATAAGAGATTTTAAAAGAGATTCAATTTTGCGTAAACCTTTATATTTAATCCCAGTGCACACCACCTCATGGGAGCCATTATCGACTATATGATTCCACTATTTATCATGTCTTTCTCTTCATTGTGCTTTTGCATCTTTTAATTCGCATTCAGACTATCGAAGTGAAAGTCCTGAGTTAATCAACAATGAATAAAACGCTAAATCTTCAAAAATGGCCAGTGGACCAGGAGACCTCGTAAGTTCATGCGAGGAGACAGGTGAGTGAATGGGGGAGACAAAAGCATTAAATGATCTCTCACTTGCTCAAAGATTGTTTATACAGACTACTCACACTCTTCTTAGTGTATTTGTTTTTGAAGAAAAGATTTTAAAAATGTACTTTATTCCAAAGCCACTATGAGTGCTTGAAGATGTCTTCCAATGACAAATCAGAAACATCTTCAGTGTTAAACACAATCAACACAAATGCAACCTGTTTTTTTTTTGTTCTGTCTATTACATTCTCAGATATTAATCTAGGGTATGGGGTGTAACATTACAAATGGTTATATTAAATGGTTATATAAATAAAAGGATAAGCACAGGTGCGGAGCGAAGGCAACCAACAGACTAAGATGTGGTACAGTGAGTGAGTTTATTTACAATATAAACAAGTGGGAGTGAAAGGTGTACAAACAGTGACGTGGATATGGAGGGGGCGACCAGAACACAACTAGATACACATTTAGCAATTATACCAGAATTACATATGATAAACAAAATATCCAGCATCAAAGTAGTTGCAGGTTGCTCAGCATCCTTTTTTTAAAAAGAGAGGTGAGAAGTGGTTGGTACGTGATGGTATGATGTCACAGGTCAGAGGTAACGGTGAATGATCCAATAACAGCACTCTGCAAAAGTAAAAGTAAAAGGAAGATAAGAGACAGGGAAATACAAACAACTGACAACAAAACAGGCAGCCGTAACATTGTCCGTACTACCTTGCAGTATAAGCTGAACTGTTAATATTCAATATTTCCATCAGTGGATGCTAAAATGGACCCACTAAAACAGTGGCTAGCAAACAAAAACAAAATCTCAAAACTCGCAGCGTTTTTGAACATATACGTTTTGAGACGTTTTGATGTAGTCTTGCTCATTTGGACATGCACTTTATTATGTGTCAGAGCCAACATGCGTCTTTCGAAATAATGAGTTTTAAAGATGCCCATACAGCAAGCGAGTGTGGTAAAGTTGAATGGGTCAAGTTTGGTACACTCTATGTCTCGCAGTATTTCTTGCAAGCTTCACGTAATAAGACAACATCATACAATGTCGTGCCCGTAATTGTGCAACTCTTTCCTGAAGCTTTACCTGACACGGTGCTGTACCAAGTGTCAATCTTTGCCTGATTTTTATCTGTTATGTTATTGTAACCATAGAACTGTTTGTCAGGATATGGGCCAACATAATTCACATTTTCCAACCTAGGAAGTTAAACCGACCAAAGAAGAGTGCTCACCATGCCTGACGTGAGCTCACCCTCTTGGTTGAACAGATGTATTCCAGAATCTAATGATCCGTCAAGACCAAGAAGGGCTGCACTGCTCCCTCCAACCAATGGCACCACTCCTCCAAAGCCAACTTGATCGCCAACAACTCCCGGTTGCCGATGTCATAATTCTGTTCTGCAGGGCTCAGCCGATGGGAGAAACAGGCACAAGGATGCACCTTCCCATCACTTTCAGACTGCTGGGACAGGACCGCACCTGCATCTGCTTCCAACATCTACTTCCACGATAAATTGTCGTTCTGGGTCTGGAATACAGAGAACCGGAGCAGTGGCAAAACAGAAATTAAGTTTATCAAAGACTTCCTGAGCCTGAGAATTCCACCTAAACGGCTGTTTAATGGAAGTGAGAGCTGTAAGCGGAGCAGCTACCGAGCCAAAGTTCCAAAGATTCTATAGGTTGAATCACCTATAAAAAAAAAAAAACAAAAAAAAAATCCCAACTTTTTTTTTTGGGAAAAACCAACTTAAAAAAAAGTTTTTTTTTTTAGGGGGGTTTTTTTTGCCCCGTGGGCTGAAATAATGTGGCAAAGGACAAAACAGACCTCGGGTTGAACCTGCACTACTCCACCTTGACGTACAAATGATTAGCCAGGAGCCATTCTAAGACCCTCCTCATGTGCTGAGTATGGACCAGGAGAGAGTTGGAGAATATCAAAATGTCATCCAGGTAAATGAAGACAAACTTATTTACCATGTAACTAAGTGTCAGCACGTAATGTGTGCTGTGTGTGCTAAGTGTCAGCACCATGTCAGCACGTAAATTATGAGGGCCTGGAACGTCTTAACGCATTAGCGTTGACCAAGACCACCAGAGTGTTGAATTCGAAACTGTAGTCAGTGGCGGAGCGGCCCTCCTGGGGCAACCGCATCAGCCTCAATGCTGCCTTGTCACCCCAGGCCGACTGATCAAACAGCTTGATCATCTCCTGCTTAAACATTGTGAAATTGGTGCAGCACAAAGTTTTTGAGTCCCAGACAGTTGTCCCCCATTCGCAAGCTCTCCCAGTGAGCAGCGTGATGAAGTAGGCCACCTTTAATTCCTCAGTGGGGAAGCGACGGGGCTGGAGGGTGAAGACCAGTGCACACTGGGAGAGAAATGCCCGACAGGAACTAGGGTCTCCGTTGTAGGGAGGAGGATTGTTGATGTGGGGTTCTGGTCTGGAATAGGTCGGGGAGTGAGTGGAGGAATCGACCGGCCCGCCGCGGACTCCCGCTGCAGGTTGCTGACAGTGACATGAAGGTCCGCCTTTCCGGCGACAGTCACTTGTGAGAAAAGCCAGCATTGTTGTGGATGGTCGCCACACATCTTTCCAGTGAATGAAATATTGAATGAAATATGACCGCTAAGGACCGGTTCAGGCTACAATTCGGATGTTTATGAATAGGTGTATTATGCAGTTTGAGAACATGCCACACAAGAACAGCTGCAAAAGGCCTTCTAGCAGAGGTCCGATTACAGCTCTCACGAAAGACTTCCATTGTCAGCTAAAACTACAGTAAATGTTTTAGTGAGTGTTATAACACTAGTTTTATTTCCTTTATAATAGAATTTTTTTATATTCAACTGTTTAAATTAAAATGTGTGTGTGTGTATTATTGAATTTTAAAAGTGAATGAAAGTGTTAAGACAATTTTTAATTCATCCTGGAGGACTACAGAAACATGCCAACACAAAATGAAGGATGGGCGGGACAACCACGTCTGTGGTACTTTCAAATGTTTTCATCAATCATTTTGAAACAACAAACAATCATTTTGGAGCATGAAAGATACTGGAAGAGGGAAAACAAGCACAGAAAACATTTCCTGTGAAGTGTGTGAAGACATTTGGAGGATGTGTGTGTGGGCACTGACAAATGATCCATTTGCCCAAATCTTACACTGCAATAACCTAAAATAATGGAAGCTGACCTCTGGGCTGTCACCCTTATCCCTACAATGATTACACCAGCACTGTGGCCATACTCACTTGCCCTCTCTCATGCATACCAATACGCATTGTTTCCCTGTTGTGGCTGTAACAGGAACATGTACTCCAGTATGACTGCACCAGAAGCATTCAGCATGTTCATGGTGGTGCCCATGTTGCTTGCAATAAAACCATGTAACCTGTAAAGTCCGGCCATTGCCAAACCACTGGATGGCTCATTTTATTCTAATAACCAGACAAGGGCTTATTATACTGTATCAGTCTGTCTGACAACCTCTGTTTGTGCACTGGCCCACAGAGAGAAAGATAAGGTTATTGCCTTTTGTAATTAAGCTCATGAAAAAATAATTTAATTACATTTGCTGTATGTCTATTAAAGAAAACCTGTTATAGTCTTATACCAGAATTTAAAATATTAAATTACATGTATAGCCAAGTTGAAACTTAATTTAAGGCAGCAATGTTTTTTTTTTACTGTGCATCTACAGCTACACTGAGATCTGTTGTTCTATGAATGTGTTTTCATCCTTATGGCTTATAACTCTGAGGAATTAAGGAGCTTTAGGTTTTTTGTGCAGTGCATTAGTTGTCAGGTCTGTCACTATGGGTAGGGTTCCAATTAAGCATGTTTATTTAAAAGGAGGATGGACAGAAAAAGACAATTGAAATATGCAGACAATTAATTCTGTTATAACTTTACTGCCTGACCTCATTAGCAGCAACAGACCTTTGAGTGCCCCTTAAATGCCCGGTTAACTGGCTGTGCAGATGATCAATGTCAAATATCTGAAAAGGAGAAGAAAAGTGCTTAGTTAAGGACGAGTGAAAAGGCAGGAACAATTGGGGAATGGGTGGAACTAGGGATGACAACAAAAGACAGATGGAGACACGTTGAAGAAAGGTGAAAGAGTCTTAGGTTGGAATTCATATGGGACTCAGTGGAAAAACAGGACACAGGAACAGGAGCCATGTTGGCTCAGGATGATTCCCCTTCTGAAATCATTGGCTGAGTCCTATCTAACATGATACACACCAACTGTCTTGATCTGTGGCTACAAATCTAATTAGGCCAATAAAGCCTCCTCATGCTTTCATGGTGCTGTGTGGGCTAATTGTTTGAGACAATGAACTACTTGCACACTTATTTCAAAATGGCTACAACTGCAAGACTAAAGGCTAAGGTGATGCATGGGGTAGGTTCATCAAACGAAGGCTGAACACATAAAAACTAATTAAATGTTGGAGATATTTGTCTTTTCCAGACACTAAAGATTTTCTTGAACACTGACTTTTTTATTATCTGACCCACTGTGCTCAGTTCTTGGTACAGTAAACAGCTCCAAGATAGGTGCCTGTAGCAATTCTCCAATAACGACCAGGTTCGACCAGGTAGTGCGAATAATGTTTCGCACTAAATGCATTCCCTCTGCACTCTCTTAATTAAGCAGAAGTGTTTACAGAAGTGTTTACTCTGCGTTGTACAGTGCCAACTAGTAATAGGCCCTATAGTCCCAGTGGAATGAATACTGTTATGAATGTTGGGCTTACATTTCAAAATCATTTCGTTTTGCTATTTCTTTTCTCATCTTGTTCCACATGGACATTATTTGCATATGATATTTTAATAAAATGACATATTGCTATGCTTGAAAAACAGTAATGAGCTAGTGTATCTTGTCTGTTACGTCCTCCTACTATGATAATGTACATAGGGAGATATGAATATTAAGTTTCTGTATGCACTGTATGAATGGTGTTTGCACCATTGATGACCAAAACACTGGTGACCACCTACTTTTTCAGCAGCCTTTTTTCCAGGTCGGGGAGTGAGTGGAGGAATCGACCGGCCCGCCGCGGACTCCCGCTGCAGGTTGCTGACAGTGACATGAAGGTCCGCCTTTCCGGCGACAGTCACTTGTGAGAAAAGCCAGCATTGTTGTGGATGGTCGCCACACATCTTTCCAGTGAATGAAATATTGAATGAAATATAACCGCTAAGGACAGGTTCAGGCTACAATTTATTCTAATAACCAGACAAGGGCTTATTATACTGTATCAGTCTGCCTGACAACCTCTGTTTGTGCACTGGCCCACAGAGAGAAAGATAAGGTTATTGCCTTTTGTAATTAAGCTCATGAAAAAAATAATTTAATTACATTTGCTGTATGTCTATTAAAGAAAACCTGTTATAGTCTTATACCAGAATTTAAAATATTAAATTACATGTATAGCCAAGTTGAAACTTAATTTAAGGCAGCAATGTTTGTTTTTTTTTTTACTGTGCATCTACAGCTACACTGAGATCTGTTGTTCTATGAATGTGTTTTCATCCTTATGGCTTATAACTCTGAGGAATTAAGGAGCAGATGTTTTGTTTTTATTTACTCTACAATATAGTTTTATATGTAGTTGTTTATAACATTTGACTTTAAACAGTCAGTTTCTATAGCGGCATATATCATTGTTTAACAGTCTCTGATATTATGGTAAATATATCTTGAAAGGTTTAAACAGTATTGTTATAAATCAAATGGTTTATGACAATTACAAAATCCAAAAAAATGTTGTACAGTCAAAATATCCATAATATTCTGATATTGTGTAATGCAGTAGATTTTTGAGGCTCTTCCACATTATTTCTTTTGATATTGCTGTGGCCATTTTAACATTTATACACTATCGCCATCAGTCTGAGCTTCCCTACGCAGTTAGAGAAACAGGGTAATGTGTGTTTGTATGTATGGTGCAGTGTAGATGGTTGTGGCCAGTAATCATGCATATGTATATGTATTATATTACAGTATTTTTCTGAGATTAATGCTGGCAACTAAGATATAAAGGCAATAAGCAAAGGACAAGTAAATCTGAAGTCTGCATGTAATTGAGAAGATGACCTCTGATCCAGTAGGATTATACTTACCTATGGGCTTCTTATCCAGATTGGATATTCATACTTTGCATCTGTTTTAGTTTTTGCCCATTAGAAGGCTGTCTATTCCATTTGTATGTAACTCCCTGGAAAATAAAAAAAAAACATTTAGTCTAGCCAGTTAAATTATGATGCTTCAGCATTTAATTACACTGCAAAAAAACAAACCCCAAGCAGGTTAACAACATCATTGTCAACATCATTTTACCTTTGGGTCAGTCCTGTGGTTCTTGAAACGCATAAACAATGACCTGCCATGCAGTGTTGGGGGAGTTACTGAAGTAGAAACAAGCTACTGAAGTAGAAACTAAGTAGAAAACTACAGTCAAGCTGTCTATTTGAAAATTGGTTAGTTAGTCTAAAAGGTACTAATATTAGATCTAGTTTAGAGTCAGGAATTTACAGATTTTGCCTAATATTCTTAGTCAACTCTGTCATCAGTTATCCTTCAGTAAACGCTGTTTACTACATTAATATTTACTACAACAATATTTACAATGACAATATGTCTTACTATTATTGTTATTATAAAAATTGAGTGATATAATTTACATATTAAAATGACAAACGACAACATTTAGCAATTTTACTACATAAATAAAAAAAGCTGTGCAGAGACTGATTACATCATGGAATTACCAAAATGATATAATCAAACAATTAGCAATGATCTAGATTTTTAAATGAGCACTCAAGTAATTATGATTTATGGCAACTTATAAATTATGGTTGTTTCATTCTGACATTTACAACCCGAAAGTGAGTTTTCTGTTCTACCTCACATTCAGTCTAGACTGAATGTATTGGATGGAGCCTGAGGATGCTGGAAGTGGGTCAGAGGGGATTCAGACCATGCATCCAGAGAGAAAGCTACACAAAGGTCTTACAGGTGGAACTTTTACAGGGCTTAGACATGCTAAGAGTTGGATATGCCTAACCTTTAGATAAGTTCTAGAGATGTATACATTCCAGCTGAGGAGAAAGAAAAAGAAACTGCTGTATATATAATTCCAGTGACCAAAACTGTAGCTCAGTTTGCAGAGAAGCACTCCATGATGATGTCATTATAGCCACTGTTGCAAAGGTCAAAGAATTGTGATTAACTTAACTAAGCCAGGTGGTTTAACCTAGCCTGAACTGATCTCCACTGCATGATGTTAAAATGAGGACACTGTATAACACCAGAACCTCCCCACCCCCAAAATCTTTTAATTTTAAACTAAAGACACAGTGTCCATAGACACTGCACTTGTTCATTCATTTCTTCCCAGCATCCTTGCTGTAATTGGTGGTTTGTGAGAAAATCACATAAAAGTAGCACCTAAAAGTGCTGTTCTGTATAAACTTCTGTTCCCTGCTGCGTTTGATTCTGTGATACAGTCTCCATTAGCACCCCTTCACTTATTTTTGCTAGTCTATCAGAAGCTCTACAAGCAGGATTGCATTACTTGAATGTTAGGTCAGTAATGACTGCCTTGTTGTCTCTCCCACATGGCTGGAAAAATGGTTTTGCTGTGTTCCTGCCTGTCTGCTCTGAGGAGATAATGACAGGCCTTTTTATGACAGGTAATAAGGAGTATGAGCTCTTAGAGCAAAGAAAGAAGAGTAGGAAGTAAATGGGCAGAAAAGGGGAGAAAAGGGTGGTTGAAAGGTAAAACATTATGTAGCAGGGAGAGTGGAAGCTTTTATCTCTCACAATTGTGGGCAGGGGAGTTTTGTCACTGTGACAGGATGTTGACATCTCTTTGTATTACAACAATGCTCAATTCCACACACTGTAAGATGTATAGTGTTGAGGCAGACCAAGCTATATATGTTTTGAACCAATAAAAGAAAAAAAACACTAAATGTATTTGGGTTTTCCTACAACAAGCCATGTACACAATTTCCCTTGTTTTTCATGTTCAGATATTTATATGACAGTAAGTCAACAAGAGGTGTAAAATGTAATATCCAGGTGATAACAGTGTTACAGTAGGGTTGAATGTTAAATGGCATTTATTGCTGTCACAACCCCATTTTCTTGTCTAAAGGGACCTTCCTCGTTAATCTCATTCTTTTAATTTAAAAATGAGATGATGTGGTCTTTGCATGTGGCTTTTAGCCCTCCCGTGGTCAAACACACCCTCTGCAGATTTGGTGCACTTAAGTTACCTGAAAAGGACAAATGTTCCCAAAACAAGCACCAAATATCCTTGCACTAAAAATTAAAGATACAAACAATTTTTCTTTTTTGCAGTATCATTAAAATCTCATTAACTTTTTACGTTATAGACTGTTACATTTTTGTCTGAAATGTTTGACTGATTTTATGTTGCCATGTTGTTTGTTGTTGTGTTGTTTGTAAAAAAAAAAAAAACATTTTTTTGTCTATTCGCATTAATCTTCCTTGCTGTCTGTGCACTTTAAAGAAAATGAGAGGTAGGGATGAGTTGCAGGTTAGAGGTTGTTAGCTCATGAAAATAGATTGAAAGTAGTTTTTGGTATATATAAGAGGAAATAGGCAAGTGAGAGAACGCAGACATAAGAGAGTTAAGTGCATAAGAGTGCACTTAATCACATACTAAAGCCTTGTCCCCAGCTCAGGGGCAGTTCTATGGGTCAGCAAGTATGCAATGCTTAGCCCAAACCTATTGTGAATGTGTATGGGCACATGCTTTGATGGAATACTTATAAAGGAAATGATAATACTTTTTGAAATGTTAACTCTGCAGTGAGTCACTTTTTATCTAATAAATCAATATTACTGTAAAGTTCACACTTACCTAGTCTCAGCCTCAGGCACAGCTGATAAATCATGTATTTGAATACTCCATGATGAAAAGAAAGCTAAAATACGGATGACAGTTTTTTCTTTATTTACTCTCTGGGTGTTTCAGGTTTTGTTAAAGGTTAGGAGGCTGTTACAATGAGTGCTAAGAAAAAAATATAGTTGCTGAATCTGCCCAGGTTCATATCATATCTTAATAGAGTTTGTCATGAACTGCAAATCTCCTGGCTTGTGTCTTTAAGTTGGAGTGTCTTAAGTAAGGAGCACAGTGGTGCTGTATATGCTGGACTTTTGTCTTTGAAATACTCTGTACTTATTTCATTAGAATTAAGGGAAACTTTGTAAACAAACACATTGTGTTGTATTTTGTTGTCTTCTGAACAATTTGTTGATATTGCAACAATGATATTTATATTCATAGTCAAAAGTTTGGCTTGTTGTAATTATAGAACATTAAATATTAATTTGATTTAATATTGCCAAAGATTACCAAATGGAAAAGGAAATTGTTTTCATATGCTTAATCATATGGAAAAGTTAATCAAACCAAACTGTTCTTCCCAGCCATTCTCCAGATGGACAAAGTAGCACTGGGAGATGGTCGTGGTGATGGTGTATCTCTGGGTTGAAACTGCAATGGGACTTCTCTAATTTAAGGAATAGGTATCTTCTGATTTATGTCTCTATGCATTACCCCAGCTGTTTATGTTCCATAATAAAGTGAACATTATAATGAACAAAAATGTATAAAAAAGATTGCATAAGCTGATTACCACTATTGCTGTTTGAAGATTTGGATGCATAGAAGATGCTACTACTAAGAGAGTACATCAGGGAAAAGGGACAGTGGGGGAGAGAGAGATTGAATGATGCTGATACAAGGCTTTGAAACAGGACCTGCTGTTTTAGTTTCACCATGCTGAGAACAAATGGTAGTATTCTGAGCTTCTCCAGTGCAAATAAATACCACAATGGTTTCTCTAAACAGAGAAGGCAATGGAAAAGAACGAGACATCCCTGCAAAAAGTAAACAAATGGCAAATGATGGTTTCTTTCATTATTTAAAAGTCTCTGTCAACAAGACACCTTGTGTTTGGCAAATACATTCTGTATTCTGTGTCTGAGAGTCATTTTGTCATCTCTCAATGTGCACCCATGTTTTAAGTGTCCATAAAGCACTTAAATAGACACCACAATGATGACATGACAATAAGTTACTTTGAGACTCTTCTTGCGAAGATTTACAATGCCATGGCTGAAAAGGAATCTAGTGTATTTTGTCATAAAGACAGAGAGGCAGGATGCGTTATGAAGTTTTCTTGGTCATGTTTCATAATGTTTCCCAGAATCCACCTGGGCATGCACACGCAGCTTCAAAGCGCTGTGCACGTCGGTCCCCTCACTGAGCGAGCAGTCATGTCTATTTACTTATTAATTAATAACCCTCTCTTCCATCCCTCTTAGTCTTAATGTCAAACTGATTTTTTTCCTCCCTGGTGCTCACAGCAGGGTACTAACACTCTAATACCCGCAGCTTAAGAATGCTAATTTAAAGAGCAGAGAGCCCTGCTCTTCTGGGTCTTCATTCATTCTGCTCTCATTCTGCTGAGCGATCTGTACGTTCCAAGTTTAAGCCCGCACAGATTCTCTTCATCAGAAGATTTTTTTAATAATCTGCAATTCAGATACGCTGTCTTTTCAAATGGGGAAGATAATGTATTAGGTTAAGATGGTGTTACTCTTTTCCCTGATGAAAGGGGATATCCCTGACAGATGAATCCTGAGCATGGAGGAGTCCTAATCACATGTACCTCTGACATCACTGCATTTACACAATGTACAGCATTCTATTCTAAATCTAAAAACAGGCACAGTGGCAAATTTGAAGAATTACATAAACCCAAACACAGATGTTTAATTAAGCATACACACTTATTACCACAGACTAATCTGAATAGAAACATTTTATAAGTTTATAAATATGAGATGTAATTCACTTCCTACTTAACCATTCTTTGGGGTACACACACAGGTTTTATGCATGGGTGTTCCATACAGTACACTAGCCTAGTATAAAACCAATAAATGTGCAATGTTCTGTACCCATTGGCTTCATTAGCTTTAAAGTAAAATGTGATTTGCCTAATTTATGAAGACCACTAGTAAAAAGATCAGTTTTTGACACGTTTCATATATATATTATATATATTCACATATTATATACATTTATAAAGACATTTTTAGAATGTGGCCCTCGTAAGTATAGCTGAACTGTAAACACATGCATGCATTTCATGTTCAGCATGTTTTAATTTAAAACAGTTGGAAATGGTCTGGAAATGGTTGCCAGCAAAATAAATGTGACCATGTCACAGTAGGAAGACCTTAGTTTTGTATACAACCTTGCTCAATTTACCATATCAAAAGGGGTGAACCGTCCACAAGAGAACACAAAACCATCTGCCTAGAAAATGTGACGCATACAAATTATTAGGTCTCTCTATATCTCATCCTGGGGAACAGTTCATAGTTCCAAGATATATACAGCAGATAAATTGTTTCTTCTCTGCCTCTGCATCTCTCTTAGTCTATACACCAAATCTGCTATATTGAAATTTCCGGAGGTGTGACACAAGCCTTGAATTGTTCTGTCCTCTATGAGGTAAATTGAATTTGGTAAGGTTGTTGTTAAAATATAAACTATCAAGTAACAAGGTGAAGCTTTGTAAATTCATGTCAGGAAACAGTATGGGGGTAACTATCCTCTCACTTAAAAAGAAAAACAAATTCTGTTCCGTTTTCAAAGGTAGATAATTTTCTTAGTCACAAAATTTAATGGCACTTTAAAGATAAACAGATTTGTAAAAGGGGCCAAAGAGGCTTTGTTTTTTTTTTACATTTTCAGCTAGAAATAGACAGGGCCAAGAAAAGGGGTTCAAAAATAATTTCTTAGTTTATGGAGTCAAAGACTTTTTCAGTCTTTTTAATTTGTTTGTTTAACTGTAGCAGGACATTTATAAAAGCAAGAGTATTGAAAGGCAAGAATGTAACTTGTGCAAGTAATTAAGGGCAGAATGTAACTGTAAATGTGGATGTGTAAACTGAAATGTGGATGTCTCAGAGCTTCTGTCTGCTATTGTACAGTTTGTTACCAATACGCAGCCTGAATATTTGAAACCCTTTTAACCTGGAACATTCTATACAATTCTTGACTTGAAGGGGACAAACTTTGCAAGAGTTTATCAAGGTCCCTTGCAGGTTTGCATACGCTTTGGTTTTAGTGGTAGAAAAATATATGAAGATGATGAGAAAGCCAAAATGCCCTTAGCTTTGTTCCTTTAAAGGTCACTGTGAGCTACATTTAGCATGGCCCACACATTAATATCACATTGCCTACTCATAAATTAGGCAGAATTCCTGTCACCAATCCACAGCTAGCTTTCTTACTCTTGGGACTGCCCGGCAGCCGACATAACTCCTCCAGTAATTATAAATATAATCTAATTGTATTTCCATGGATGTATCTGTAAAAAACAATGAAAATACCACAGCACCCTTTCTTTTAAACAATATTTTAGTATGTGACTTGAGAAATACAGGTTATCTATAAACTTTTATTTAGTACAAATTAACAAGTAATGTCTGTAGATAATACATACTATTACAGTTTTAATTATGGTATTCTGTTATCAATTAAATTTTAGTGCATAATGTTCATTACTTATTATTAAAGCAGACAGTAGGTGTGTCCTGCTGTCACTCTATCAAGAAGGGTTTCTGTTTTTTCCTGATGAGTGACAGGTGCAGATGGTTCAGACCAGATAAAGGGCACTCATCATTAGTGACAGACTCTGTATCATGAGCTGCATTTCTTGCTAGTGCCATAATGGCATTTACTGAGTGACAGTTGTCAGGCCTATTCTATAAATATGAATTATGAATAGCTTATTATCGCATTATGTTTGTGTTTTGTTTGGACATGTCCATACAGACATAAAAGAGCCAAAGTGCAGTTCAGTGACAAGCATTGTTTAGTGGAAGCAATATACTGGGTAAGGGTTTAGAATTTCTGTGTCACTAAGGGTAAACACACTGGCACCTGCCTCATTGTCAAGGGCAACCAGCTGTCAGGTGGATGGACAGAAATGCTTCATGGGTTAACTCTGGATTACTGACATCTCTCACAAAAATATCGAGAACAGTTTTTGAATCTTAGTACAACAAAAGGGCAAAATACTGTTTGATCCCTGTCTGCCTCTTGCATTCTTTCAATTTCTTCCTCTCTAGCTCCTACATTTTTTCATCTTGTTTTTCAAGGCCATTAAATTATTTTTCTTACACTTGCTTTTACACTTGAGTACCAATACATCAATAACCTGCAAAAACTTAATTTTAATATAGTGCCCCATTTCTCCTTTTATCTCTCTCCTCTCTTTCTCTGTTGGTGAAGTGCTAATGGGAATGTAAGGGTGAACAAGTGCTACATTATTGGCAGGCAGGCAGCTGGAACGGAGGGCTGTTTTAGGATTCAGCCAGGGAAGCACTATGCTGCACAAGCCTGGGACTCCAGGGACAACACTGGATTAGTGGTCAGATATGGTGACACATCCTGCAACTCCATGTGAAGGATTTTTGTATTTGACCTATAGCAAACATACAGAAGTTTAAATCAGATTTTGTTTTAATTACCTTTTAATCTTTCAAAGAAAGACTGAAGTTTAACACAATGATGGAATATGGCTACTACTGATAACAATAATAAAATAACAGCCAACAATTATGTTTGCATTACACAGTTGTTAGATCTGAAAAAGGCTGAAGACTGAAGTAATTAAACACGATTTACTGGAACGCTGTGTGGACATGTACACGGCTTAAGAAAGGGTGCAGATTTCTTTTTTCCTTGACTGTCTGCCAGGAGGAGAAATGCAGATTGCCTTCTCGTTTTTAATACGGTGAGTGGAGATAGAGAGATTAAGGTACGCCTAATCTGAGCTCTCGAAGTGTTTCACATTCAAATGAAGTACTTTTTGGTTATGTGATGGGGATTACTTTAAGGGATGCTTGTTGATCTCGTAGAGTAAACCGCATCAGTGATTGAACCGATTATTTTCCAGCCACTCATTTATTGTGGACATTTGCAGTTTTCCTCTTATTGATCCTTAGGCTGAAAGAAAGGCAGATAGTTCGCTACCAAACGCGGTCAGTCTTTCAGTGGTTCGTCGCGGGTTTGGAGACGCACAAGCGCCTCCTCACTGCTCACGCGCTCTCACACAAAGCTGCAGGTTCAGGTGGCGCGAGCAGGAGCTATCCACTAATGCCTCTTCTTCATTTGGGTGCTTTTTAAAAACGCCGAGGGAATCTACTGTCGACCAGCGTTGGATTGTTTTATTTTTGTAAGACATAAACACGGGATTGTTTTGTGATGGGTGGTGGAAACGCATCCTGGATTGTTTCTCTTTTAATGGAGAGTAAAGTGAGCATATTTCCTACTGTTGAAAGCAAGTTTTATCTTGATGAGAAGCAAATGGTCAAACAGTGGATTATTTAGGGGCAGAGGATACTAACTCAAGAAAACAGGAAATTCTGCAGAACACACCGTTTTTACAGCAGAAAAGGGGTATTGTGGTCTGCAGCATTTGGATTTTACATTTCGGTTGACTGACGCAGTATCCTTTCGGAGTACCTTATCTGGAGATTTCATACCTTTTATTGTACATTTCGAAGAAAGAAATTGTATCCTCTCAAACAAAATCAGAGCAGACGAAGTTATGGAGATGGCAATGAAACAAACCCTGTATCTCTTGGTCAAATGACCACTTCCACTCGTTCTCCGATCTGACCACCCTGTTTATGACATGGAAAAACAGGTACTCTGCGGCGTCCTTTATTATTTGATTTTGAATGCGTCCCTGCTATTCTGTGTAAATGGTAAGTAAGCTTAAGCAATCCTCGATGTCAGATTCCCGCTCTCTGTTGCGTATTTACTCGGGCAGAGTCATTTGAAAGAAGACAGATGCGGTTTAGTGATTCTCCACTGAAGTTACTCTTTGTTGTGGTGATGTTCAGTAATTGCCTGTATATCTGGCTAGGTCTGAGCCAATATCTTGCCATTGTTCATCATGCCACGTTTGATCATGCTTACTTATGGAAAGTTGAACGAAAATATCATACAAAAGATCTACTCTGTTTGTAACAAAGCACTTTAAACCAATCAGAAACCATTTGTGACTTGGTGTCTATTCGAAGGGTTTCTTGCAACCAAATTATCTGTTGTTCATGTGTTTCTTTATAAGCATCATTTACTGAAGTTCCCAAAGATGTGAGTGTGGCTGAAGGCGAGGACGTAGAGATGCCGTGCGCTTTTCGAGCTGTCGGAGTATCGCCGTTTTCTCTGGAGATCCAATGGTGGTACCTTAAGGAAGCAGCCCCTAAAGAGCTTACTCACGAACCGCAAATTAGCGCTCCGGCCAACAGAGCCAAGGTAAAACTTGTAGGCCAAGAGAAGATACAGTTTTCAATTGTTAAATTACAGCTTTTAACAGAACTAAAATCTTCCTAACGATCATTATTAGGCTCTAAGTATTCTGTTGAAAGTGCTATGAATTACTAAATCTCATTATACCATTTATATCATACAAAACCTTATATAGCCATGTGAACGAACAGCAATAAAACACGAAACGAAAGGTGTCTGATGTCGCTGAGGTGCAAATGTAGCTGTCCATGGTGCTACTACCAATGACCGGACATCACGTTTATAATAAAGGTCCTTAAAGCGTCAACAAAAGTTGCTAATTGATATTGTGACACTTATATTGTGAGTAATTGAATACCTCTTGATGTCTGTTCATGTTTTGATATGATCTGTTATAGGTTGCCCACCGGGACCCCACGAAAATAAGTGTGAGTATTTAGATGAGTTTATTTTTGACAGTTGTGTTTAGCAAAATTAGACAGATTCGTAGGTAAAATTAAATAAAAATGTGAAAAAAGTGTAAGAAATAATTAATATGGACCTTAATAAATATGGTAGTGACAATAAAGAAACGTAATTGATTAATATTATGATATACCAAACCAGAGAGAATATGATCTGATCATAAATTTTCATAGCTGAGCACAAAAAATTTGTCTTTTGTGTTTATTGTCAAAAAAAGAAGATATAAACCAAACACCAACAAAAACAACAAACGTCTGTGTTTACTATCAGTAAACAATGCAGTATGGTGAGTGCATTGTTGAATGTTCACACAGCAATGCAAACATGTACTTTATTCAGCTGTCTCTTTTGTTAAAGGGGTACAATACGATTATAATGTCAAATAATTAATTGTTTATCGTTAAAAAGCCCATTTTAATAGAATTTCTCTCTCAATGAGCAGACGGTACGAGTCCAGGGTAACGCCATTTCACACAAGCTCAGCCTTTCGGGCGTCCGGAAGGAAGACGAGGGCGTGTATGAGTGTCGAGTTTTGGACTTGTACTCTGATGAGACTCAGGAATACAAGGTGCAGGCCACACTGCGTGTCACCCCAAGCGAGGGAATGCTGGCCGAGGAGGCAGTGTCTCATATCCAGAACCGTTGGCCACTGAGGAACAGCAACACGGCGACGGGTGGACGGGCCACATCTGTGTCGGGCCAGGGTCAGGGAAAACCTCCACCAGTTGGAATCGCACCCGCCCCCTCCTCAACGACTACGAGTGGCCCTGCAGTCAATACTTCAGCTTCGCCTCGGCCGGGAAATACGTCCATTCTGAGACAACAGCACGGATCCGGTAAGTGAAAGTACAACAGCGACACAGAGTGGTCAAGAAAGGAAAAAACAACCTTGATTGCCTTAGATTGTTTTAAAGCGGCATCCTGGATGAAACGACAAATATCTAATGGTTTAAGACTTTCTGATTCTGATGTTATTATCAGCATCATTTGGTACATTTTGGCTTGGGAGGGTTGTCTGTTTCTGTGATTTGTTTTGATGCAGAGGCATCACTTTTTCAAACAGGCACAGACACACTAATCAATGAAGCACATCTCAGAATAATCCTATTTTACGGTCGCTGCTGGAAAGTTCCATTTGATGCCCTGCTATATCAAGCCTTTGTTTGCTTAGCAGGCAGTCTAGGGGAAAATTGTGTGTGTGTGTGATTGTTTATGTATCTGTGTACTCTGTGCTTTGTGAGGCAAACAGCAAGACATTAAAGGAAACCGAGAGGAAGAGAGAAAGCAGATGATGACACTATCTGAAGCAGGAAGTCCTGTCACATGCAGAAGACTTCTGAGACTTGACTAAAGCACTGTGGTTTATACAGTGGTAATGTGGATTCAGAAGCATTTTACGATTGTGGGAAGGGTAACTATACATTGACCATGTCTGCAAGTCTCACGAGACACAGTTGTGTTCTAATACTTAAGTTGTGAGCAAGAATATATGTATCTTCATTCTGTTTGTAACATTTTAAATTAATCAAAAATCAAAGATTCTAGAATCTTGTTTCATTTATAATGAGAACAATAACTTCATTTGAAAAGTTTTATCAGCAAAGTAATGATTTCGTGAAGAACATTCTGGGATATTTGGTAAAACATGTTTTACCAAAGGCATTGAAAAAAACGAGATAAAAAAGGTTTTTTTCTTTTGATAAAGATAAAAAAATCTTTATCAAAAATCAGACAGCAACAATTTTACCTGTGCAAACTAATTAAAGGTCAATAAAATTTCCTAAAGCCATTATAAAGTAGTTTTCGTATCTTGATAAAGAAGATGATACAGCAGGCTGTGTTTTATATCCTAATTAAAACATATGATGTTTGCCATCACATGTGTGCATATATTTATGTTTGTAAGTGTATGTAAGGGTAAGTGTATGTGCACCAACATGCTCTGCCAGCCCTGTCTGTAGTGCAGCCAGACATGCAGGCAGCCATTTGGCGAGCATGTCGGACATTAAGAGGGCCAGTGCATTAATCCTCCATGCTGCTTCATTCCAAGCTTTATTTTTCTTTCTTTCTCACTCTGCCTCTGTTCAATATATAAACAAAAATGTGTTTGTAGTGTCAGACAGCTTCATATTCAATATGAAAAAGAGCTTCTATATAACTTAAATATTCTATATAGTCATTGTCATTTGTCATTAAGTGTCTTGACACTTAACCTTCAAAGAAAGATCTAGAATTAATCTCAGTTATTTGTCATAATATTATTCGTATTTGTCATTGGTGTGAGAAAGTTAAAAAGTCACCTGCCACATTTGAAGGATTTCACCTTTTAGTTCTGTATCAGCATTTTAGGAAAGAAAATGCACCCCTCACTGTGTTCTCTCTCTCTCTTTCTCTCTCTCACTCACACATACACACATACACACACACACACACACTTTTTTGGAAACGTGCATTCTGTCACTTTTTCACAATGTCATCTCATTAAGTGTCAGAAACAATTCATATTAAAGGAATGCCATGGCCAGGAACTGGCAAGTTTGGCCTTCTGCATGCTGTCAGGTGCATCAAATTGCCTCTTGCTGTTTTGCTCGCTTTCATTTTTCACAACAAGGCTGGATAGTGTGTCTATCTGCTCTTTTCAGTAAGGATAAACTCAAAGCCCTATGGAAAATAGGTACAGATCCGCCGAAGAACAACGTGGTTACAAAAAAACATGTCTGTAGGGAACATGTCCTGTCATATTGCTCCTAATTCTCTCAGAATATTAAGCATAAACTGTGTGTCTTTGTAGACATGGTCTATAACTAAATGTTATAATTGTAATGCTCACTGTTTTAAGAGATTGTTTCAGCAAACCGTTTGTTTAATTTAGAAGTTCAATCCATATTAATGCCTAAGTTTAATTTAACATTTTTTCACAATGATTTAGCAGGCTAATATAACAATATAAGTAAATTACACATTTACCCTTATGTTTGGATGTTTGTGTCCTACAGAAGGTGGGGCAGAAAAGTGAAAAAGAGAATGTTTGTCAGAAATCCTAAGTAACTCTAATTTGACGAGAAAGAAAGATGTGGGAATATGAGATCAGTGTGACTACCCATAATGCACCATTCCACACAACCTTAGGTTACCTTAAGTTTATATCACTCCAGCTGCCCAGCTGTTTTAATCTAGTCTCTGTTTTTTGTGTGCGTGTCCATCATGGTATTTAGCATTCTTGTTCCCTGTGCTCCTAATACCCTCAGACATCAATCTGGTTATTTTACCTGTAATCGGATTGAAATCATCTGTGAGAGCAAGCACAGGGGGTTTGGTGTTGCACTGTTTGCATTGAGGTGGAAAGATCAGTGTTTAGTGCCATTGGACAGCTTTCACACATAACTGATGAGTCATCCAACTGCAGCAAACATTTATTCTCCAGATGTGTTTATACATTGTCACTGAACATTGTCACTGTGTGGGAAGCACTTCAGCACTCTAGGACGAGTGTTAATTGTTTCATCTCTGCTTTGGTCATGTTGGGACACTGTGCTTAGTTGTGTTCCTGCTGACTACACAAGGGAAATCAAGGGGAGCCTTGTCTCAGTCTAACGTTTGTTTGGCGACATGACTCACACAGACAGCAAGAGAGAAGGAGAGAGATGAAGGTAAGCCTGAATATAAAGCATTAAATGTAAGGGGATTTTTGGACCATGAATAATAGAAAAATGTTAGCTGACTAAAATAACTGTAGAAAGGGGTAACAGAATAAATGGACATTTCATAAGAAAGTTGACCATTGTGGCCAACAAAGATTGCTACTTGTGACATTTCAATAAGTACTGTGTGTCTGACAGTTTTGATTTTATTCTGACATTGTCATGTTTTGTTATCCATATCAAATAATTGCATTCTGTGGTGCAACGTTTGAGAGTAGATACTGATTTTCTTGGTGTCTTTTCATAGGTGAACTGGCTAAAACAAGCCAATTATCAGCACAAATACAGAATGTGTGTTGTCATAGTGTGGCCAATAATACCTCTTTTCCAGACACTTAGGCTTTAATCTTTTTGTTTGCTAAAGCTCTGCTTTTGTCCATGGGGAATATCACCATCCTCCTTTTACTATCTTCTGCTTTTCCTTATTACTTTGTTTCTTGTTTAATAGTTGTGCTGCTGTTTAGGAGTTAGGCTGATATATTTAACATTTCATACAATATAACTCAATGTGACATACTAGTCAATTACTACTTACTAGGATAAAAAAATCATATTCAGGTATCCTAGTCACTTACTAGGATAAAAAATCTGATTCAGGTATCATTTTTTATCCTAGTCACTTACTAGGATAAAAAAATCATATTCAGGTATCATTGATTTCCTATATCAGTCTCTGCTTTCACAGGCATGCTGAGATGGTCACATTTACGCCTTTACGTTTTAAACCATGGTTTCAACAAACCATAGTCAATTGGATTTTAAGGCATGTAGAGTGCACTGCTGAAACTGTATTATCCCTCTGAGGGAGAAGGACATGCCCTCAGCTCAACAGATATGATCACACTGTAACCCTCTATCTTTCACACTCACACACTCTAACCCTTCATCTTTAGAGTCCAATGCTTCTGATCTCTCAGTAGACCCTCAAGGGTGAGAGGTGTTTATTCTTTTTTTAATTCTGTAATGTAGCAAATGCATGACAACAACAAAACACTGATATTATTAACAATATATCAGTATTCAAAGCATCACTGACAAAATTGGACTGCATTTAATACCAGCCACCAAGATGTTGTACACCTAGATGCAAATGATTTGCCATCATTAACATAACCATGTACACAGCATTGCATCAGGAGAATTTAATAGAGGATGTCTGGTCATTTGTGCATGACTTAGGGGCTGAGCTCAAAAAGTGAGCCACAAATGTATAAATGAACAGAAACAGTTAGGAAAAGTTTGCCGTTTATAATGACTGATCCACACACCTATGGTGTGTGGACGAGGCATCCTACACACATATATTCCAAACATATATATATATATATATATATATGTATATATATATATATCTCAGCTAAGTATATATAGATGACTCAGTATAAAATACTATCTACACAACAGTATAAGAACCACAATCCCTTAAAGGTAACAAAATATTATTAAAAGTGGCATAGACTCTTTTCTCAACCAAGATTGCTTGGTTGTGTTCATTAAATGTTATTAAGCATGCAGACAGATTATTACCCTTTCATAGAGAGTTAAATAAGGAATGGTAGGAGATTCCTAATGACATGTGAGTAATGAGCTGGACTCAGTATTCCACTGCGTCAATGTTAACAGTAATTATTTCCACAGCAGTCAGGGTCTTTGGCATTTTAGCTGATTTGCTCGTATGATTGTGTATTCACTTACCCTTGTTTAGTCTAATCTCATGTGTATCTATCATGTATAATGGCAAGAGATTTTGATTGTGTGCAGAGTGACATTTCAAAGGTCAATTAATGGAGGATCCTGTGAATCAAAGTTTTAAGGGGATGGTGAAGAAATATAAGAGAATGTTGCTTCTGTTGTTCTGGTACTGTGATGGGATGGGATTGGCATATGGCAATAGATTTTCCGATCAGGTTCAAATAACATCCCACTCTGGATATTTCTCAATTAATTCCCTAGCTGAGTAGTAAGTCCAATGAATCAGTCATTTCTTGACTTTTTTTTTTTTTACTCTTTATATTTTTAAATGTATATAATGTTTTGTCCAAAAAAATATGTTTTTTAAATATGTAAATACTTGTTTTTATTAATATAAAGTGCAAAACAAGTTTACCGTACTTTTGAACAGCTACAGCAAAGATGCACAATATTATACAGCTATGCTGCTGGTAAAGCTATGCTGCTGGTAAATTTTAAGGCCTGTTTACAGTTCACAATCTACTGGTTCACACAGGTAATTACGAAAGGAATGAGACACAGCCTGTGCCTGCTACTCTGGCCTTCAGCTTTTAAGATATCAGTTTTTTTTATATTATTCAGCCAAAGATAGTAAAAAAATAAAGTGGAAAAGACGGAAATGAAATGAAGTGTCTTTGTGACACATCATGATGAAGCCTGGCTATAATGTTTGATTTTTCAGTAAGAGCATGAAATTGAAATGTGGCATTTCTCAAATACTACCGTTTCAACCCAACCAGCCATATAAGAGGACAACAGCCCCTTCTTACCTCTGCAACAATGATGATAAAAGAAGTGCTGCATACCATAACCAGTGAATGTTTTTGTAGGTCATATGGACACGCTCCAGGAGCCAACTGTATAACATGCGCGTAGAGCTTGTGTGAGGTTGTGCTAGCATTCTGTGCTGTGGTGTACTTTTCACACGTCAGCCTGGCACACTATGCTAATCTGTTTGGGGATGATGGGAGAGTTAGAGTAAAGAAATGTAGTGAGATGTGTCCATGGGAAAGTCTGCGGAAAACAGATTCCTGTCACACTCAAAAAGTCAGGAGTACTACAGCACTGTTAAGCAGTGGTTTGTTGGGTGTGTGTGTGTGTGTCTGTGTATGCGTGTTTATGTGATTTCAATATATCCATCTGGTGTTAGTTGTAGCTGGTGTTGTGTTTATGTAAGTGCGCTACAGTCTGTTGTGGTTTTCTGGTGTGTCCTTGTTGGTTGGTGATGAAAAGGTCTGTGGGCTAGTGTTCTGCCATAAATCAAAGACAGGAAATGTCCTTTAGGTCCCACACACAGGGCAAGGAGCTTTTTATCTAACAAAAAGAATTCAAATATCTTGGTATATACTTGTCATATACTTGGTTTATATTAAAATATTTATTAATTTGCAGTTTTTAAAGTACTAAATGATCTAACAAACATTTCTGTCTCTTTCTGCTGTTTCTGACATTTGCAGGTTCCGGAACAATGGCAACCACTGAGCCATTCCTTTACATTACTCTGCTGATCCTGCATAAGTTTCTCCCCTTCCTGTTTGCCTACTAAGAGACCACAGCCAAACCACTCGCAATGATTTCACTTTATGTACCAAACGACAAAGGGAAAATATATACATCTAATAATATAAGTATATATCTACCATTTTGGCACATCACTGAGAGGGATGGGATGCCAGGAATACATCAGCATACATACTTGGGAGTATTTTAAAATATCAGAATAATAAAGAGGCAGCCATGTTCTTTTCTGAGACTTTAGAAGATCTGACACAGATTTGAATGTAAAATGGATTCTATAAGAAGCATGTTGAAAAACAACAAAAAATGTAAAAAAGGAATATGTGAGTAAGCTCTTTACAACTGTCACACAACATTGACATCCATAAACAAGTTTCCAAATACTAGTGTTTGCCTTGCTAAATGCATGGCTCACCTAATTTATTTGTTTTTCAGACTACACATTTTTTTCATTTTCAGTAAAGTATCTGATGTTAAATCATGAATTACTTCTATTTCTCGTTTGTTTTGTGTAATTTATGATTTGTTTATATCTTAAGCTACTTTTCTTTTTCATACATTTGTTGCATGGATGATTTCATTGCAGAAATGTCAGACAAGACACCCTTTGTCAGCTTTTTCTACAAGACTGTGTAATACTGTGTGTTCTGTTTTCACATCTGACTTGAGTTGTCAAGCTTTTTGGTCTCATGTATAAAAATGCTACCTTATATATTTTGATCAGAAATGGCACACATTACCATAGTTGTTGTTAGTCCCATCTAATAATGTTTATTTTTATTAAAGGTATGGTGGTTAAGATAAGACATTCATTTATAAAATTTCAAAAGAAAAATGGTATGTTGGAAATAAAAAAGTTTCTTTTTAAAAAACAGAAGACAAAATATAGTTTTCTAGTTTTTACACAACATTACTTTGTATTATCTTTTTATTTAGGTGTATTAACACCAGACAGCTACATGACTATAGTGTGCTACTCCACATTCTCAGCTCAACACTCCAACGCCTTGGTGCCATGAACTGCAATTTATTCTTTACGATTGGATAGGCCAATTTTCAACTGAAAAGCACATTACTCATGCAAGCAATACCAAATGAACACAGCTGGCAAACAACTCAAGGTTAATTTCATTAGCCAAATACACATCACCCGTTTGCAGGGTTAAATAACTCTAACAGCTGAAGAGTGTCAAATACACTAGCTGTCTACAGCTGAACCTGCTCCTTTCTCATTCACTTTACCTTAACACATCTTCTGATGAATGACAGAGGTGTAAGGGTGGTTTTACTACAGTGGTTCAAGCTGTAGGAATGCCGAAATGACTAGAAAAGTGTTAACAGCAAGATGGCATAAAACTGTGTATTTTCTGTCAGTTTCCATCCTTCTGCTACTTATACCTATGACGGAAATAAGCGCAGTTATAATAGCTAAATGTGAGAGAGCGTTGCTATAATGTTTATATTGTATTGCACTATTGCACCATTATTAACAATGAATCAAAACTAGTTTGTACACAATTTATAGGTTTTTTAACATTACTGCCTGAAGTTATACATAAAATGAATACAATGAAGATGCATATAATGGTAAATTACAGTACACAACTTTAAACAGTGTATGTGGAGAATATTACCTTGCAGACAAAGAACATAAGATAGAGAAAGAAAGATTAGAAAAGAGAGGGCTGGAAGTTGGGCCTAGAGCTCAAATAAAGAAGAAGAGCATAAAGTAAGTGCAGAATCCAAGAGCAGAACTCAAGGAAAAACACTCAGAGAAAAGAAGAGCACAAAAAAAGAGGAGTGCAAGAGGGGAAGACCCAGGAAAAGACCCAGGAAAAAAGAGGCAGAGCATGTCTTAAATTCCCTTTTTATCCTTTCCTTGACCATGTGACTGAAACCAACCTAAGACAACCAAAGTGACCAATCAGAAGACCATGTTTAACCCCCACTGTACTCAACAAAAGTTAAACCCCCTGCATGCAACACAAACATTTCAGCCAATAGCCTTTGTTCTCTATCAGCTCCTCTGTGGGCTCAGGAATGCAAGAGGTCCCTTTAAGCAAGGAGATGGGCTTTGGGGCACAGCAATAAATGCCAGTTAAAATTAAACCCTACAGAGGCATTGTTGCTAAAGGACTGAATGCATTTTGTCTTAATGGAAGCCTGGAAGGTGTCACATAACAAATCCACTTCCTACCGATTCGGACAGGCATTGTGTTCATTTTCTTCAGGTAACTGACTGTTACTCACTTTGATATTCATGCAAACAATGAAAAGTCCTCCTTGCTTTCACCTAAATAAATATCTCTTCACAAACAAATAGATCCAGCAGGTAAAGCCGAGCATCCACCACAATTTTAACATTTTTCTTCTTTAAAATGTAATGAGCCAGGTGGCTTTAACTCTGCTTGGTGAAGGCCTATGCTCCCCATCAAATTAATGAGTGTTTGACAAGGCCATTTATATGTTGTGGAGCATCCAATAAGGCCCTGAGTGCTCTCCTCACTGTTGTAAATCATTTCCTATTCAACTAAACCAGCTCTCTTCCTCTCCTGCTTCCTCTATTCTTAAAGAAACATGAGAGGTGGGCAGCAATGTCACACAGTGCATGGTGCATTAGGAGTGTGTTACTGTGCAACATACATAGTGATTATAATAGCTTTGTTCATTAATAATTATTCTGGCATCAGTGAGATGATTAAAGTTATGCACCGAATGGATGAAGATGCCCGAACATTTTAGTGCTCAGTGGTTGCGCTTAGCTCAGCTGACTTACATAAACACAAATGAGTATTGACTGTATATATATATATATATACACGTATATATACGTATTAAGCAATATGGGTATTTATGGACTAATGGTTTCATTGAGCTGTTTAAATGCAATGAAAAATGATTCTTGCTGTAAGTTTATTGTGTGAACCAGGAATTGATTAGCAGATGGCGAGACAATGTTGATAATGGAGCAGCCAAAGCAGAAATTTGTTTTTCCACATAAGAATTTATTTCTTAACAGTATTTATTATTTATTTTATGAATTTATCTTACAGTAGATAAAGACTACAGAAGATAAAAAGAGATGTCTGGTGCATCAGTTGCAGTTTGTACATTAGCCAGCTGCACATTTAGACATTGTCTTTGTTTTGGGTAATATATTGTGTTTGGGAAATTGTCAATTTAATTGAAGATAACAAATCTCTGCATTGATTTTCCCACCTGATAAAGCACAACACAGAGGGTAAGAACCCCAGTGCTCTTACATCATCAAGGGACGCACCACCATGAACAGCAGCAACTGTTTACACCTGTTACTAGGGTAGGAGCAAGAAGGTGCCATTTTGATCAGGTTACTTGCATCATTTATTTTTTATTTTATTTTTGAACCTTTAGTTTTAGTTTTAGTATTTTTATAACTTGCTTGTCTGTTGCTAATGTACTGCAACAGGTGCAAAGAATGTGGGTTTGTATGGTGAAGGCAATTTTTTGCAGGAACAAGCAGAAATTATCTATGCATTTATCTATCCTTGAAGGCCATCAGTAGCCTGTTACATGTCTGCAAGGTGAGTGAGCATGTGCAAACACACACTATACCTCATCAAGTGTAGTTTACTTAAGCAATTTAGAAAGACTGCATTTATATTAGCAACAAACCGCACCAAGGCTCACATGAAATGAACTGAGCAGTGACATTGAACAGACTAGGGTGTGAAAGCACCCTAAAAACATACTTCATTAGTTAGGGGATAAAAATGACACACTAATTTAATGCCCGGGGGCAATGCATTGCAGCTTGCCATCATCAGTACAGATCCTTTGATAACAATGGGACAGAACTTGGTAGAGCACAGTCCTGGATCTAAATGAAAGACATGCTAATGTACAAGTAACCCCCCAGCTAACAATTTAAGGTTGTTATTTCCCTAATGCAAATATTTATTGCAAATAATTTGTGAGATGTATATTAATAAGACTGCATGCAATTGTATTATGGTATACTGTGTACTGTATTTTGTAGTATACTACAGTACATTTATAAAAAATGTGATTTGGAAAACCATTGTTAATCCTTAAATGTCAGATGTGTTACTGTCACAAAAAATTACAATGAGGAAAACAACAGGAATTCTGGGAAACTAATTTGCACTTGCTGTTACACATATTGCTGGCATCAGGAGATTACTGACTACTTGAGAATGACCACATAGAGCTTGATGCATGATTTAGAGAGTGGCTTTGTGCACTTTTTTTAAAGACGTTATTGTTATTAAAATATTTTCCCTGTTCATGTATCTGTTTAACTTTTTTCATTTGCCCATTTCAAAAAGTGAACTTTAAAAGCCAGAATGAAAGTGCCTCCCAATGAAGGGCAAACAAACACTTGAATATGAAATAAAATTTATAATTGTAGGTAAGCTGAATATGACAGACAATGTCCTAAGTGGCTGAATCCAGCAAACACAGACAATGGTTTAAATGAATGACAATGCATTGCCCTTGAGCGTCATTGACTTGGTTAGCACCGACTGCTTTTAAATGCAAGCAAGCATGCTAACAGGACTCTAAGCCCTCAGGCTAATTTTTTAAATGCCTGAAAAATCTACAGCCATATGCTTCACCTGCATTTATCATGTTGGGCAATCTTGATTTAAAGCCATATGCTTCACAAGTCCATATGAAGTGGTTATCAGCAAATGAAAGCAAAGGGCTTCATGACCTAACTCATTATTCCTGCTTGTATGTAATTAAAAAGGATGAATTCCTGCTACGGCTGGAACAGGAGTTGAATAAAGAGCGTTTTGGTTCTCCTAGCTGACATGGGTATCACACTGACTGCTCCTGAGAATGCACAGAGGAGAAAGTGCCCCACTAAAGCTTATTTATAGTACAGTACTTTAGCAAGCACACTGATCTTTCTGATTTTATTATTCTTGGTAAAAGAGGAGGATCTAAAGATTCTGGCTGCTGGTGATTACACGGGTCAGTGACAGTACATGCCACCAACCATGGCCTTGGTGGCATATGGTTGCAAAAGTTCTAGATACAGTTTGATGATAAATGGCTGGAAAATTAAATTCAGTTAAAGGCACATGATTACTTTATAAATTAGCCAGAAATAGTGATTTATGGCACATGGATTTCTTTTGATAAAACCTCAGATCGTCCAGTGGTGTGGAGATGAGCGAACAGACATTGCCCTTCACACATTATCACAAACGTGAAACTGTAGACATGATGGCAGCACCTTACCTCACCTGTAGACCTCAATTGACCTGCAGAGAGAAGATGCCGAATGTCTGATAGCTTGATGTTAAAAAGTGATAGCGAGTAAGTGCAGATTGCAGAGGCCCAGACTAATCTGGTTAAGCTTAAATCCTATGAGAGATTCAGGGTAAGATTCAAAACAATCACCCCTGCCAACAGCCTGTGTCAGCTCTGATTATGCTGTTATTGTTGTCTGAGCAACTCGCTCTGACCGAGCCACAAAGCTCAGATATACAAAAATGTTTTTGCTGACAAGGCATGGAGAGAAATGTAAACTTAATAATGAACTCTCTTGCCGGCTATACACTCTGACACAGCAAAACTTCAAAGTAATGCTCAAAATGCTCATGTAAATAAGTCATATTTGAGGGGTAAATTAGTGTTAGATTTAAACAGTGTTTGTTTAAGCAAGCGATTTTTTTGTTCATCTGTTTGATATTGCATTTGTTTGAATCTGCACTGAACACTATAGTGTTATCTGCATCTGAAGGGTCAGCAATATGACTGAACTGTTTCTTTCCACAAAATGTGAAGCTGTGAAAGCTAATCTTGTGCAGTCAGCAGAATTTATATCAGTTACTTATTATGTATTATTATTATTTGCTTATAAATTTCTTACATTTTGTCTTATGATGATAGATAGTCTATAGGTGAAACACTGACATGTGTTTTTTGAAACACTGACATGTGTTTCAAAAACTCAGTGCATTTATCAATGCAATAAAAGCCTAAAATGTCTCTACTTTAGCATTGTGTCTGAAGCTTTGCTTTAGTATTGTTCTATTGTACTCTATTGTTATTACAGAAATTTGCTGCAGCAAATCACTGTATCACAGCTAATATGATGAATTAAAAACAGATTTACAGTCTAGAGCACATTAATGATTTATAGCCCAGGTCTCTGTAAAAGCTGGTGAACAGAGAAAATAGAAGTCTAGTAGAACAGAAATCAGTGAACTTGCACAGCATTTACACTTACAAATAAATGATGTCAAATTACAGAGAAATTATGATAACAGCATACTGTGTTCTCAACAAACCAGATGGAAATATACAGTAATGCTCTGTGTTTGTTTTTTTCTGGCAGTTTTCCATTGATTTTACTTTGTAGGTTAATTCATAAATCAAAAGTTTAAAATGCATCTATATACAAACATGGACGGACAAAAAATGACTGTCATTAAATTTTTGTATGAAGTGGGCTAAAGAGTTATTTGAACCAGCAAAGTTGAGAATACAGCTGTTACGAAATTATTTTGTTTTAATTAGAAATTATTTTATGTTTTAGGTCAATAATTCAAGGAGGTTTTTCAATGTCATGATTTCTTTGTATTGTTCTACAGTACAATCTTACATGAACTAGACAGAAGACAAAGTTGTGTATAAATTGAACCTGTAGGTTGAGAAATTTGTCATGTTTAGGGAGGCAAAAATTTTCATCTGAAATGTTCAGAGTCCACTCTAGTAATTTGACCCCAGGAGGAGCTGGCTTCCCAAAAAGAGTGTCTCAAACCTTCATTCTCCCACTGTTTTCCCGCTATGTACAATTCACTGTTCAGCACATACTGTTTCATGCTGTATGTAGGAAGTTTCTTTGTGAGTTTTAAAATAAATATTTAAGCATAAGGTAAGGTTGACAGAACTGCCTGGTTCTGTCTCATCCAACAAAGCGTATTCAGCATTCCAGTGGCTTTATATTCATTACAACTGCAGCAAAACAACAAAAGTTGAGATTCAGAAAGTTTTCTTCTCTTTCTGTCACTGGAATATCATTATTATATGATTATGTTAACCAATGATATGAGTGTCAGCAGTTGTTCTACCAGTTCAAGGAGAACTGCAGGAGACAGTAGCATATTCTCTATATCATCACAATAAAATTAATTCCATTCCCATTATAGACTCTCAACGCCTCTTAAAGGTCCTCATGTGTGTCAGTGAAGGGAGAGCTCATCAGACAGGACAGTCCTGTTTATCCAAACCCTACAGCATGCTGCTTTTTTAGCTTTGTCTCTTTCAGCTCTGTTTGCCAGTGATTGCTACATTCATAAAGCATCTTCCACCTCATGAGGGATGACAGCTGCACATCTGTTCCCACCTTCTTTGCTTTAAAATAATTGAGCAGTCAACAGTTTAGAACTCCACCAGCTGCCCTTTGTAAAAGATGGAGTGAAAGGGAACAGATTCTTCACTTAGACTCATGATTGAATTAGTCAACTTTCTGCTTATGTTATTACCCCATTGTCAACAGATGATTGAAAACAGGCTGGTGTTGTGAAGAACCTTATTGATGTGGACTGCAGGCAGTTGAAAGCATGTGGAACCATCTGTTTGTTTCTTCAACTAGAAATAAAAAGAATAAGGGCTTATAAAATGATAAACTGTCAGGCAGGGTCTGTGTGTGTGTACGTGTGGGTCTGTGTGTGCATGTGTATCCTATTAATTCATCAAATTATGGACATTTGGAAGTTATAGAATTACAGGCTTTGGAAAAGTATGCCTGCCAGAATACAATTGTTTCTCTCCAATTACACAAGCATCCAAGTTTCTTCTGGCATCAACATGATACAGAATTATATTAAGCACAAAAGGGTGGATTCAAGTAATGATTCATGCATGATAAACATACATGTATTTGTATAAACAAAGAAACAATTTAACTAAGTTTATTCAATTTTACATGTAGGCAATAGCACAATAATCCTTTTTGGCATTATTGTCCAGTTTAACAATTCGATCTTACTGCCACTATGCCAAACTAATGTGCCATTTAGTAGCCATGGGGACTCTCCCATCTGGCCATTGTTAACTTCTCAAACACCACTACCCCTGCCTTCCTCCACAAAAACTGGATTTTGCCTTTCGTCAGTCTATTTAATTTGGTCAATTACCAAAGAGCACCAGTGCTCTGCATTTAAACACAGCCAATCGGACAGCCAATCAAAGCAATTCTTTTACTAATATGCTAATAGGCACTGAAGACATTCTAAACTACAGTTGTTTATTTAGTAAGTGTATTTAGAGCATTCTAATTATAAAACTGCTTTAATTCAAGCTGTCATGGTATTGCACATTTCAAGGTCAATAACTGTTGACATAAAAAACACTCTACAAAGACTTCATAGCACTCATTGATTTTATGATGGTAGAAATTTCCAGGCATTAAAAATGCTTTTTCTTTCCTGAGTCTTGCATCAGGCACAAGGCCTTTAGTTGGTCATACTTGAGCTGTCTGACTGCTAATAGGAGCCAGAGAAGTGTAACACATAATATGGACATTTTCATATCCCTGCAACAGCACATGCAATGTTTACTCCAACATGTGTATGCAAATAGTAAAGAATAAAAGACACTACATTATAAGGTATGGTATATTTTTCAGCTATAGGTATGTCTAATATGTATACTAGTGTGCCAGAGGCACAAGAAACTTTTAACAAATGTGCAAAATATAAATCTAGAATACAATATCCCTGTTGGCCATGTTCAGTCGATAAAGTTTAGGGGGGTCTTGCCAAGCTGCGTCAGCTTGACAGACTCGGCCCGAGTCTGAACGTGTAAAACCAGGCCTATTTATAGGCAAGTTTAAGGTCAAGCAACGTAGCATTGCGCGCCATAAAGCCTTTAAAGCACCTGCAAAATATGTCATTAGCTTATGTCTGAAGAAAGGTCATGCAGGCGAGACCGAGATGTGGTGAAGCAACATAGCGTCTCGTTCCACATCTCAGGGAATGAGGTTAGATGCGTAACCTGAGACATTCACTTTTGAGGGAACTCAATGCTGCATCAGCTTGACGCTATGGGGAAGTAATACCCACTACACCACAGTGAAGGAAGGCCTGTCGCAAATGCTGTGAAAAATTGGCACAGAGCATAGGAACAGATTTAGATTTGTCAACCCAGGAGGACCTGAGTGCCTGGAGTTGAGTTCAAGTCTAAACTGTAAAATTTAATAAGTGTGCAGAGAGGACCAGCCTGCCGCAGAACAATCATGCTCCCCTAGACAATCATAGGCCAGAGTAATAGCATCTATAATCCAGTGAGAAGGGCTGTTTTGAAACCGCATTACCTCGGTTGCGGCCACCAAAACACACTAAGAGCTAAGAGCTGGCCTATGCCACTGACCTGAGTGATGGACATTAAATCATCAAGGCTCTGCCTGGACACAACAAATGAAGCCTCTCCTACTCCGGCAAATCAAATGGCGGAGGACAGAAGGCTTGAAGTACTAGTGCCCACGTGTACCAGCCACAGTGGGCACCTTGGGGATATCGTCTGGTCTAGGGTGAAATATGGCTTTAACAAAGTCAACGGCAAAATCCAAGCAGGATCTCTTGGGGTTCAAATGGAGCCAAAGATAAACCCCTCAGAACAATGGTAAGGTACCAAGAATGGACCCGCATGTGACAGAAAGGCATCTGCTGTCTGGCACCACACAGAAAACGAGACATGCTCCATCAACAGGTTCATACCCAACAGACACGGCGGCCACCAAAACCTTTAGGGTGACAGGAGCCAACCCTGCAGAGAGGCGCTCTTGAAGGAATTCCAGTACTGAACCAACAGGGCAGTAGGCCGGGTCAACATGGTGTCGACCAATGGTCCCATCCAGGAGAGATATGTCTGAGAACCAGACACGTGTCAACCCTGGCTAGGACTTCCGGGAGCAAGGCTATTGGGGGAAATGCATACAGACGTAACCTTGGCCACAAGGGAGCTAGATGAGTGAGGCTAAACCAGAGGGGACAGTATGTTGTCGACTCAGAGGTGAACAAATTCTCCGCTCTGCCATACCTCTGCCAAATGGACTCCACCACTTGTGGATGGAGCCTCCATTCTCAGGGCCTCAGCCCCTGCCTCAAACAGGATATCTGCTCCCTGGTTCACATGCCCCAGGATATACATCGCTCTGATGGAGAGTAGCCTGGTCTCTGCCCAAAGAAGGATCTGCTGTGCCAGCCTGAACAGGGGGCGCGAACGCAGTCCTCCTTGGTGATTTAGGTATGAGACCACTGTGGGGTTGTCCGTACGGACAAAGGCGTGTTGGCCCTTGGGGTGTGGGAGGAAGTGTTTCAATGCCAGAAACTTTGTGAAGGTGCAGGGCGATAGAACTAGGCCGAAAGGAAGTACTCAATATTGGTAGTCTTCACCCCCGAAAGTGAACCTGAGAAACTTCCTGTGTTCTGGCAAAATCTCTGTGAAAATATGCATCCTTCAGATCTATTGTGACAAACCAGTCCTTGGGCGGAATTTGACACACGATTTTGTTTGAGCGTCAACATCTTGAACCTGTATCTCCTCAGAGACCGATTCAAGCAGCACAGGCCCAGAATGGAATGCAGCCCCCCGTCCTTTTTGAGAGCTATAAAATATCGACTGTAAAAGCCTAGGTCTCTCAAGTGCGGGGAACACATTCTATGACCCCTTTTTCCAAGAGAGTCTCTAGTTCCCAGGCCAACACTAAATGCTGTTCTCCTACCACCACAGTCTATAAAATGCTGTCAAGCTCCTGAACCGCGTCCGGTTCTAACCCCCCACCTTGGTCCAGGTCTTTAAGAAGGTCAGCCTGGTACACCTGCAAAACTGCCATGTTGTGCAGTAATGCTTGGCTTGGAGGGCAAGGCGGGTTTTCTCCACAACAATGCTGTAGAGGGAGAGAGAGAGCCCGCAAGTGTCTCTTCAACCCTGGGCATCGCCCCATACTTGTGCTCATGTAAACCCACAATAGAGGAATAATTGCTCATATTGGGAGTAAATACACAAGCTGAATATAGATTCTTCCACGACTTCGTCACCTCAGTGTGAAGATCTAGGAAGAATGGGAGGTTGCGACAGGGAGGCTGTTCACTGCTGGATGATAGAAACCTCTCATCCAACTTTGATGTTTTAATGTACTCTCTCATCTGGCCGATTAAGGCTCAGTTTCTCGACTTTAACAACCTCAACCAGCTCCTCAAATGCAGCAGAAAGAGGAAGCTGGTCAGCCTCAGCACCCATCTGGCTACCGGCAGTTAGGGTTTCTTTTCCCTCACTTTTTCCCTGGCTACATGCAGACTAACAAGCTTTCTGAAGACAAAAAGCTGATGACGTATTTTGCAGGTGCTTTTTAAAGGCTTTGTGGTGTGCAATGCTGCATCAATTGACCTTGAACTTGCCTATAAATAGGCCTGGTTTTACACGTGTTCAGACTTGGGCATGCCTGAAGCGCTTTCCCTATAGGGACAGGTCCCTCGAAAGGGAACTGTGTGTTGTTTTGAGATTGTATGCAGTTTAAACTATTGGACACACCTTCTTATTTTTTAACATACCATTTATCCACATTTTTAAATAATAATCACAGTCAAAGCTATGAAATGAAGCAAATGAAGGTTAAATAGAAAAGAGATTATGCAGTGTTACACTAATCTTAAATTTTGTCTTCTTCAAAATAGCCCCCTTTGCTTAGACTACACCAATGCACACTTCTGGGGTTTCAACCCTCTTTGTGGGGTACATCTAGGATGTTTTTTTAAACAGTCTCAAGAATAATATCAGAGACATGAGCTTGAAGAAAAGTTAACTGCACTACCAGTCCAAAATCTCAAAAAGCTTTTCATACAAAGGCTTATGCCTATGTGCTTAATATTAGCTTTGTAGACAAATATATAAATTGTGCTTAGGTCTGAATTCCTTTACAGAACAAAAAAGTAATTGAGAAACTTTTGAAATAAATCAGCTGGACTACACAGTAAAGGAAAAACATCCAACAATGGCCAGAATATATTCAGTACTCCTTCAGATAAAGTACCCCGGGAAAGCACATGGAGTTGGTTGAGTGAATGCCCATAGTTTGCAAAGGGTGACAAGTTAAAACTAAAATTCTTTGATTTTGTAAACATTTTTTGGTTACTATATAATTCCATACTTCCATTTCATAGTTTAGAATTTTATATTATTTTATGCAGCAAATAGTAATAACAAAGACTGGGTAGGTCTATTTAAATTGACTGGTAATATAAATTAAAACACTCCTTCAGATTTGCAATGTTTACCGATTAAACTTATAGCCAACCAGAAGTTCTGCTTGTGGTAAATGTAATTGCAGAAGCTGCATCATCATTTTTAATTCATTTTTAATTTTAATAATAATGAATGGTAAAAACTCTTCAGCCCTCATAGGAGCTGTTTGTGACAAATTTATTGTGATGTCAGTGAGGCTTTAGCACAACACTGTGATTAGGATGTTTGTGATTACAATATTTTTGCATTTTTCATTTGTGAAGCAGCTTTCAACAGGAAAAGTCATTAGCATTCCAAGCAATGACCTAAATGTGATTTTGTTTTTTTTATTTTTATCAAATGCATCTGTGTGTACAGGTTTGGCTATAATGTAATTTTGTTTTTATTCTAACAAATATAGTAAAATATGTGCATATGACTGTGTGTTTATTATGTTTAAGGGTAAGTCCTAACTATTATGTTTTGTGTGTGTGAGAGAGAGAGAGGTGAAAATGAGAAGTTCAATCAAATAGATCAGCCAAATGGAAAACGCCTCTTGCCAGTCTGTTTATACACAAAGGAATCTTGGCTGGCACAAACCAACTGTCATCTCTGTGTGTCCATTTGGCCATATGTCTCATATCTTATAATGACAAAAAGAGAAGAAAGAACAGACTCTGGGCAGGAGCAAAGGGAGGTCCTGGATCTTGCTGAGATCAAAGCAATCAAAGACCAAACAGTAAAAAGAAAAAAGATATAAACGAGACAAAGTATCTGGATCTGTATAAATATATTTAGGTGTTTGTGAAAAGTTCTGTTCTGGAAAATGAAAAGCCAAGTTACAGTGTTAATTACAGTGTGTTTTAAGTGAACATTTTTTGTCCAAGGACATAAGGGTGGTGCTTGCTCAATATGCTAAACCAGCAGTTTATTTTAATCCTTTTAATTAAACTCATAATAATCCACACATCTCCATGTAAATAAACACAGGCACAATGCTTGCAAACATTTTAAGACAGAAGAAAAACGAAAAACAGTGTTTGTTTATCATTTCATTTCTTATTTATGTGTGTTGAAATTAGATGCTGCTACACACTCATCTTATATCAAAAGGCATTTTTATTACAAATATCAGAGAACAATATTACAGTTTGGTCCAACTTTATATATTTGAGAACAAGACAAAATAAAAGTGGTGACTCTCTGCACTCTTCTGTGCCCAGTCAAGCTGAACTGCAGGAAAAATTGACTGCAGCTGCCACTGTCTGTCCAGTCTCAACCTAGTGATTTCCCTGTCAACCCCACTGGAGAATAAAGATCAGAAATACAGTGACATTGTCAATGTCAGCACCCTCAGCACTTTCCCTGAGAACCCTTGCATCAGACAGATCTCAGTCCAAACTCTGGGTGGCAGTCAGCAAGTTTGGCACACAGCTGTTTGAAAGAACATTTAAGGTTGAATGTCAGAAAATATATAACACATTATGCACCTTGGAAAATGGTTTTGCCTTCAAGTGACGGTATTAGATGAGGTGACATGACTGGTAAAGAAAATCCTACATAGTAGTGCATACTTAATTCTTATTTCGTGCTTCTTGATTCTTATTTGTGCATCCTGCATTTCTTTTTTCGCATCTTCTCTCATCTCACAGCTTCACCCTGTTAGAATGCAAGGGAAGGATGCATGGATGGTAGGCAAAAAGCACTTCCACATAGGATACACCAATATTTCTTCACTCATGCTTCCTCGTGATGAAGGACCTCAATTTTCTAACTGCAAAATGGCTGACTTCGATCTGTTTCCGGGTCTTGGGTTGGATGGACTTGGATTAGCAAGGAAACAAGAAAGCATCAGTTTGAGTATTGAAAAGCACCCATAGTCTCATAAATAAAATGGTATTGGAAACAAAGGGGAGTTACTTTATTCAGTTAATACTGAAGGAATATATATTTTTTATTATTATTGGTGCCATTACCTCTTCAAACAGGTAAAACACAAATAGTAAGAATTAAGTACAAATGGTGCATTAGAAAGAGTGTGTATCAAGTTGGTTTACTGAGTCTTTAATCAACAGTGTGGCTGAAATCCAAAGTCAACAAATTAATCTACTTCAAGACTAAATATCTATAATGCCCTCAGCAAAACCCAGAGTTACCTGCTGGCACTCTGACAGAGCATGGCCTTGCAAAAAAAATATTTAAAATGTCTGTCAAAGGTATTTGCAAAACCATAAATACCAGACAACACAGTGACTTTGTCAACAGCTGTGATATAAGGTATTTTACAAAATTTTTATCTAAATAAGATTAGAACTATTATGCTCATATTTTATTACAGTGTTTTTATTACAGTCATCTGCAACATCATAATGTTCATGATAATAATCAATCATCTTTATTTATCACAGCTGACCATTGCAAGCTTTGTTTGGTTGCTTAACCTTAACCTGCATCTCTGTGAGAGCTTCAGAACTTCTATCTTCAACACAATGACATCTTGCATATTTCATGCTTTCACTGAAAATGTCAAAGGTACTCACCAGGACCAAACGGGCTCATATTTAAGTGTTATTCCTGAAACCTGTATTAGACAAGTGTCATGACTCAACAGGGTACGGATGACCTTCAGGAAGTTTCTGTGGCATGAATAGTGTGTTTGTATGGATGTATGTATGTAGGTTTATCGCCTTAAATGTAAGCATTGCATAACCATGTGTTAATGCAATTCAGAGGATGTGGTAGCACATCAATGTTACATCTTATCAAACTGTGGTATGTATCTCTTTATTTACCAAAACATATCTTAATCTTATATCCCAATGAATATCCTAAAGAATATCCCAATGTCTGTATAGTGCACAGGAAAATACAATGAAATAATTTTGACATTATGGAAATAGAAAGAAATTGAGATTTGAGTTTTAACAGGACCTTAAAAAACCATTTTATTTTTGTTCAACCAATAAGGAAAGAAACAATTATGAGATTATCTGCTTTCTCTATCAACTGACATTAAACCCAGCTCAGATTACAACTATCATTGTCAAAAAAAAATAAATGGCACATATGGTTTGGTGCAAGAGTGTCCCCTAATGGTTGAATCGCATTGCTTTAAAACCTAATCTGCTGTCTTTTTGCACTTGTATAAACAGAAATAGCTCAGATGAGATGATAAAAGACTCATTTAATCAGGATTTATATCAGATCATAAGACCCCTTTTTTCTTTTTTGATGTCACAAAATAGACATCGAAATTGAAAAATGAAATGAAAAAATTCAAAAATGCCCTTTCTCATATTTATTGGAGAAAAAATCTGCTAAAAAAATATAAAATGCAAAAAAGACAGAGGAAAGTGGAAAAAAGCAAATGAAAGATAGGGAGAATAAGCAGCAATTTGCTGAACTATAAAGCCTACCCAAGCCTAGTATTCATATTACTGTGAACTACCTTTTGACCTTCACAGAAACAGTCAGCAGATGATAGTAATTCTAATCTCTTAGCAGACCAATGCAGCATAGTGTTGCCAGATTTAAAGCCTCATTGGCTGGAACGGGGCCTGCAATAAAAGTGCTGGTCCATTAAATATGGCATGTGATTCTTTTGATAATATCTTCAGCTATAAATCCTTTGTGTGGATGATTCAGTCTCTCAGAACAAAATTCATAAAGTGTAGTAGTATCCAACATTTCTCTTATGTGCTACATATGATCTAATTAATTTGAATTAGTATAAAATTAATAGTGCATACATGCAATACATTCTTAAAATGTCAAAGCTTCTAAAAATATCTACATCAATTATCGTTGTCCTCTTGTATTTGCTTTAAAGCACTTTCAGAACATTAATGTGTCAAAGAAAAAAATATCAATTAACTTAGTATAAATACTAAACAACTAACAGGCTTTCTATATGGCAGTAAATGCAATTATTTTAATCTAAAAATTTCTTGCAAGTAAACCAATAACACCAGTTTTGTAGAAACAACAGGGCATAGTTTAAATTTGGAAACTGCATTTAATGAGAGCAAAAGAAAATGCAGAAGGAACAATGACTGTATGGGGCAATCATAGCAAGGATTTCTTAATGGCTCTTGAGGAAAGATTCAATTACAATTATATTATTTCGAAGTGTTTTAAACTAAAATATTAAACAACTCTCTAGAGAAAACACATTTGTGCCCGTATGACCCAAAACAAAAGTGACCTTCTCTCAAAGGTGTAGTATAGCTCAGTAAATGAGACACTAAACTTCATCAAACAGTTCAAGTTGTGCGTTTCGTTACTAAAATATATTTTCAGGTGTCTGTATAATAGACATATAATAGATATTTTATATACGACAACAAGTAGTCAATTTACTATAGTGTGTGTGCGTGCGTGTTTTTAACTATTGTTTTTAAGCCATGTAAATAGTTTGCCAAACTTTTATTTTGAAAAGCTGCCATGCTGCTTCCGGTTATTGTGTACGATATGAAACAGTTGAACTTCTGACAGCTTGTTTTTGCTTTCCTGTGGTAATATCGTAGTGCATTGCATTTTGAGTTGCACTGTTATTATTTTGTCGATACGATAGCATTGTAGAAATAGTCTTGGTTTCAGCTAATTGTGAGTAGCTATAATGTCGGGGGGAACGCGACTAGAAAACGCCAATCCTCTGATATTTCAGCGATCAGGAGAAAGACTCGTCACTGCCAGTGATGAAGATGAGGATGTTGCTGATCCCATCGATGACAGGGAGATCTTCGATATCCTTTCACAAATGTTCACATGGAATATTTTATTAAACTTTTAAATCACACCTTAACCCAAAGAATACATCTCATAAGATCTATTAATGATCCTGAGCATCCGTTGTCCCTTGAAGAGCTGAATGTCGTGGAACAAATGCGCGTTAATGTGAGTCTGATCAGCGGGCTGTTACAATCAATAGCTTAGTCTGGCAAGACTGAGCCTTTATGCAGTAAACAATTGTACGTAATTCTAAAACGGTACATTACAAAAGTTTGAAAAGTGAAGGTCAAGCTATGTACTATAATAGAGTTATAGTCTGCCTGAATATCATACTATTCTGTGTGAGCAGGTGAATGATCAGGAGAGCACAGTATCTGTAGAGTTCACACCTACCATCCCTCACTGCAGCATGGCCACACTCATTGGCTTGTCTATCAAAGTCAAGCTTTTGCGCTCCTTGCCTGACAGATTTAAAGTAAGTTCAGGGAAAGAGCCTTTAGAAATTAAACACATTTGTTGGCTCGGCTTTCCTTATCTCGTCCTCGTCTGTTGTCTTTTTCTTGCTAGATCGATGTACACATCACACCTGGCACACATGCCTCTGAGGATGCAGGTAAACTTTCATAATAAAATGTCAGAATAAGCTCACTCCAAAGGGTAGTTCACCCACAAAATTAAATGTATTATTTAGTTTAAAAACGTTTGACATCATTAACAGTAATTGCCATTGTTTTTTTTTTTGTTTTTTTACATGTGTCTGTAGGCTGATATAGCTTTTCAGGGGGCAATACCAGTATCTAAATTGAATATGACAAAAGTAATGTTGATATATGTGTAATAGGAAAGGAAAGATTTAAAGATTGATGTAAGGTAACTAACAGTTAATCAAGTTCAGTTACTGTCTGCATACAATATGATTCTTAAAATAATCAAATACTGATATATAATAGCCTTGCTAGAACTGTATGTCAAGATCTCAAAATTCAAGTAAACTTGAGCAGTGCAGATAATCACTAGTACTGATTTGTTTAAGGATGCTTTCAGATGTGGTCACAGTGTGAACGCTGTCTGTAATCTCAATTTTTATTTGAAAAAAGCTGTGAATGGGAGTAAATAATGACATGCTGTTTTAGTTTTGGGTGAACTACTCATTTACTGATAAGTGAACATTATTTTCCATTTTAAATTGAAGTTCATTTGGTCATATGCTTTTCTGTTCTATAACAGTTAATAAGCAGCTTGCAGACAAAGAGAGAGTTGCAGCAGCTCTGGAGAACTCTCAGCTGCTGGAGGTGGTCAACCAGTGTCTGTCCACTAGAGTCATGTGACAGGCCAGTCAGAGATGGGTGTTAATGTGCCATTCTTTTTCTCCAGATTTTCCAGTTGTCTGGCTGTATTTCATTATTTGAGAACACTCAAACAATATTATGAGTCTTCAGTATTTTTAATATAACTGACATATCTGATATGCAGACAGACTCAATGTAGACTCAATGTATTTTAAACAGCTTTTTGCTCCAATAAAGTATTCAGAAAGCAGCCCACGTCAAGTTACAGAAGGTTGAAGGAATTTATACTGAAACTGGTTCTCCTTTTCTGGTTGAGTGTTCTTTGATTAAAAAAATATAAAGTAACCTGTAATTATGAGATGTTTGCGATTTTGTATTATTTGCAATAAAATGACTTTAATGATAGTCTCCTATGGATTTAGTCTTTGTATGTTTTGTTAATTTATCTGAAACTATACTTTGGATTTGCAACATGACTACAAAAGCTAAGCAACTTGAAAGAGGAATCTTTCTAATCTCACTAGACTGTTAGAGAAATTATTTTGTTCGTTAATCAACAATAGTTAACTGTTGTGAGTTAACACTTCTGTTCAACCATGAGGCAGAGTTTATTGAATAGTCTTAGCTGCGTTTTCAATGCTTAGTCTGACGTCCTCTGACCAGCACAAGTTCAATCAGTGTTATTACTATCAGAGTGGGCAGTTTCACAAAATTGTCCCATGACACTACTGAAAACCTTAAAATGGAGACCATTCTCTCTATCTCTACATGTAAAGACAACACAAATTCAACATAAGATGAAACACTGTTAATAAAAGTAATGTAGAATAGAAGAAAAGGTTAGAATTAAATGAATATTAATTAAAAATATAAAAATATAATTTATGAACTGAATATATATAAATTAAACTCTTACATGATCCACTGGTCCACCGAGTAGTTTATCTTGGGGTGGTGTTTGATGACCAGCAGAAATTCACTACCAACATTGCAACAATCTCTTGGTCCTGCAGGTATGTGCTCTACAACTTATGAAAAATCAGACCTTTCCTGTCCGAGCAAGCAACGCAGCTCCTAGTCCAAGCACTCGTAATATCAAGGCTGGACTACTGCAATGCCCTTCTGGCAGGCCTTCCAGCCAATGCAACCAAACCCCTGCAGATGATCCAGAATGCTGCAGCATGTCTGGTCTTCAATCAACCAAAGAGAGTCCATGTCACACCCCTCCAGACCCTACTCCACTGGCTACCTGTAGCTGCCCACATCAAATTTAAATTTCTGACCCTGGCCTTTAGGACAGTCACCGGAACCTCACCCTCCTACCTCAACTCACTCCTTCACACATATGTCCCCTCCCACCAACTACGGTCTGTAAACGAGCGATGTCTGATTGTTCCCCCACAATGAGGTACCAGATCGTTCACCTATTCTGTTCCTCCTGGTGGAATGAACTCCCAGGCTGCAACCGATCTGCTGAGATCATCACAACCTTCAAAAACCAATTGAAAACACCTGTTTCGCAGACTAAACCCTTATGCTCTGATTCTTTTTAATTGTTTAGTCGACCGGAAACAAGTTTGTTGATGCACCTGCAGGTCAGACTTTATTATACACCACCAGATGGCAGCATTTAACGCCCCATAAATGGATCTACTCTGCCAATGTTACAAGATTTAATTATCGATTGTAATAAGGCGATGCTACTTAATAAAAAAAACAAGTATATTTTAATTTAGTTCCAAGACATGCAGGAATGACAGGAAGAGATATGTAGACCCTAATTTCTGTCCATGAAACATTTGTTATATCTGGTCAATGTACATGTGCACGACGTGCGATAGTCTGTAAAAAAGGCAGAACACAAATATATACTTTCTTGATTTACACATGATTCTACGTATAACTATGACAGGGGGAGGAAAGACCCTCTCTGCTGGACGCCCTCGCAAAATTGTGAATCACACCCGCAATGTAGCAGATTCCGGTCCCTCCCTCTCCCTGATCTCTCACTATGATGTTACTACTATAAAGACCGACGTGATTCTCCGAGGCAAGCCCACCCTCAGTCTGACGTCACGGACTCCCGAGCGCAATAAATAAGGGGATCCGTCTCATCACAGATCATACGCGAAACACTCAGCGGAAAAGTAACGGGATTAAACCAAAAGGATTTCTAAACACTGGAATTTTGACGTCGAAGAGAAGACATTATAACAGCAATCCTATGTAAGTTTATTTTTTGGACATTTCTCATATGGGGATACATTGAGTTGCTGACAGTTCCTTTTTGTGTAGTTCAGATACAATAATTTTACCTTTTTAGATTTTAGTTTAGTTTAGCTATGTTATATTAACGCAGAACGTTATGTTATACATTTTATAAATACAATACAGGGAAGTCTTTTTACAACAGTTACGTTTAACACAGACAGGTTTGGAGTCATGACTTTGAACAAAGGAGACAAATTGAGGAACATGGATAAGAGGAGAGGTAGCATGCCTTTTCCCGTCCACCTACAGAACTTGCACAGAAGAAGCATGCCGGTGGATGACCGCGAACTGCGCTCAACGATGCCGGCCGCTCAGACGGATGAGCTCTCCAACCGCATGCGTCTTAGTCCAGGTGAAGAGCACAGAAACAGCTGCGTGTCCGACTCCTCTGACTCGGTCATCTCCTCCGGCAGTGATTCAGAGGGGCAGGTCTACAAGGTGGTTCTCTTGGGCGAGCACGGCGTGGGGAAATCCAGCTTGGCGAGAATATTCGGTGGAATTGAAGATAGTAACGATTGCGAAGAAACAGGTAATTTTTGTGCTTTTCTTTAACAGTTTCAAATAATATCATAAGAAAAGCATACGACATTGAGGTGGTAGAAGTGCATCGATTAAATGCCTCTCCTCGGTCACGACTGTTTCTGCATGCAACAGATCTCGCATACGTTCTGCGAGCATCATATATAGTTGCTTTGTAAAAAAAGAAGAAGAAGAAGAAGACAGGTATTACAGACGTGCACTTATTGTATTACCTGTATTTTAGGAAACACGTATGACAGATCTCTTGTGGTTGATGATGAGGAAACATCAATTCTGCTGTATGACATATGGGAACAGGTAAGATCTTATATATCTCTATATATCCCTATATATACATATATCATTTTATAACTTATATCCTATATAATAATATATCTTATAGGTCTTATGCATGTGAGATTCCCAAATAAATTTGCTTATGATCAATATTCACTGTTTTGTAAAATATGACATCATAATAGTCTGTTTTAATCTCACAGGATACCAGCCAGTGGCTAAAAGATCAGTGCATGCGAATGGGAGACGCCTACATTATAGTGTACTCTGTGACAGACAAGTCAAGCTTTGAGAAGGCTTCAGAGCTACGAATCCAGCTGCGCAGAGCTCGGCAGTCAGAAAACATACCCATCATCCTGGTGGGAAACAAGAGTGACCTGGTGCGCTCCAGAGAAGTGTCAATGGATGGTAAGATTTCATTCACATGTTACTCTATTTTATGGCAGGTAGTAACATTTGTTTGAACAACATTTCTAACCTCTGGTTAGCTGCTCATTGGAGTAGGATGTCTGGTTGTAGATGTTTTGGATAAACAAGGACTCAGGTGTCTCTTAAGGTCTGCCAGGAGGCAGAGTAACGACAATAGTCTGCGTCCCTCTGGTAATGCAGCCATTGCTCACCTGTATCTGTATCTCTGTTTTCTCTCTAGAGGGCAGTGCATGTGCCGTAGTCTTTGACTGCAAGTTTATAGAGACCTCAGCCTCCTTGCATCACAATGTGCGTGACCTCTTTGAGGGCATTGTGCGACAGATACGTCTGCGCAGGGACAGCAAGGAGGAGATTGCCCGACGCATGGCCAACTGCAAGCGGCGCGAGAGCATCAGTAAGAAGGCCAAACGATTCCTGGGCCGCATAGTGGCCCGGAAGAACAAGAAGATGGCTTTTAGACAGAAGTCCAAATCCTGTCACGACTTGTCAGTGCTCTGAAAAACTGGACTAATATACCCTCTCATATCCATGACCAGAAGCTGTGTTTTTAATGCTAATGTAAGGACTGTACAGAAAAATATTAACATGTTTTATATAAACTGATAAAGAGATTATATGAGAACTGACAAAATCATGTTGATTATGTTAACCGGCATGAGGCTTTGTAATGTTTTATTTATTTTTATTTTCAGAGTTTTGTGTGTGTTTTGCTGCCTTAACATGTATAGTTGCCAATTGTTTTTCGCATGTAAATTGATCACAATGGTCCCATTTTGAGAGCTATAGTTACCCTTTAAAATAGGTTCTTTTCCTTCTGTGTACTATAGCTGTACTGATTATCAGATGTGGAATGCACCTCTCACATGTGCATATCCAGAGATGAGCACAAGTATTTTTCTTCTTTAAATGGCATATAAAATTAAATGTTACTTGAAACTGAGTACGCAGGTTCGTAACTCAGAAACGACAAATAACGAGGGTTTTTGAGGGGTGTGGCAAGAGGCAATAAAATAGGAAGCTTCAAAATAAGTCTGACATGTTCAGTTACTCCGACAAATGCCCCATGTGCAAACAACATTGAAGCAATAAATAAAGTGTTGTGAGCTGTTTAAAAAAAATGTTTGATTTGCGCTTAATGCCATTTAATGAGTTGTTAATTTTGTTACGTTTACATTGGTTTTATAATAAAATATAGTTTAAAAAATATATTTAAATGGTGTTCTATCCACTACAAAAACATTAAAACAGGTCTTTGAAACAAATACCATCTGTTATATATGCGCTCATCATATATATGTTGCTTATCAATCAGAAAGTTGATGCAGAGTTCTTCAACATCTAAAACCATTCTCACTCTGCTCACTGGACATGTGGACAGAAGGTAAGAGCTGCACTTATCTAACAACATTATACAAGAAAGATACGACAAAAAAACAACATGCATAAAAGGTTTTACTTAAATGTACAAAACTGCTTTACAGTTTTTGCTTGTGGCAGCTTTAGTTTCACTTTTTTATCATTGTTATACATGTAGGCCTAAACAGCATATTAAAACACAAAGCAACTATCATTGATTTTCTTTATTTCAAATAATAATCAATTAAAAATAATAATTTTTGTTAAGATAATCTGTATATTGTATATGTAATACATAAACATAATGTATATGTTCATTTTTCTTTCTTCACCAATGTAACCAGTACAAATATAAATATTGCAACTGCTGGACAGTCTTGTTTTATAAATGTTTTCTATTAAAATAAAACATTTACCTAGATGTTTGTCACTCACCATGATTTAACATATGCAATGAATTGCTTTCTATTTAAGGTGGTGTCTCGAAACATTTTGCTTTCTGAGACTGCTCCTCTTAAGATTTGTCTTCCAGAAAACTATGATGGTATTTTCCCATGGTACCTCATCGAGGTGAGTGCTAGCTCTAATGAGGACAAAATGACTTTGGAAAGTTTACATATTAGTGGGAGCTCTAGCTTTGTTTTATGCTGGGAACAATTTGGACAATTAGTTGAAACTAAATTAAATGTACTTATTTTATTTGTCCACAGTAATATATCACTAAAGACTTATTATATTACAATAGTTTTATTGTAACCTAATAATATTATTAATAATAATAATAACAGGGGTGCAAAGTTTATATGGGGAGAGAACAAGGAAATGTTCTTTTTAATTTAGTTGAAATTAAGGTAAAGATGTAGGATGTTGCATAAATGAGATTAAATGTCATCTTGTGTATAGTTGTGAAGTTGTGTATATATGGAGTACCGAGATAAGCAGGGCCATGAGGAGCTTTGAAGGTTAAAGCTTGTATTTTACACGGGTTGCCAATTTGTTTAGCAATGCTTTGTTGGCTAGGCTGGTGAAATTGCAGTAATCAAGACAAAAGATTATGAAAGCTGATATTAGAATGTCAGTCTATTTCATATAGAAATAGTGCGGAGGTGTGCAGAGATGCACTTTAGACCAGAAAACTAATGTAGGCTTTAAAAGTGACAGATGTGAAAGATTCTGAACAGTTTGTTAGAACTGTATTACAAACGATAAGCAACATATATATGATGAGCGCATATATAACAGATGGTATTTGTTTCAAAGACCTGTTTTAATGGGTTTTTTTTGTAGTGGATAGAACACCATTTAAATATATTTTTTAAACTATATTTCTTTCCTCATCTTAATATACTAACGGACATACTGCCAGCTCTCAAGATAAATAAGTGCAAGACATTTTTGCACTTATTATTTATAGACTGAATTTAGGAAGTTACAACTGACTGTCCTTGTACTTTGTGCTGAAAGACTGCTAGAGTGCAATGCATTAATGACTCCTCAATACAGAAAAAAATATGTATTAAAGATTTTTCAATAAGAGCAACGCAGAGAAAAGATTGAAATAAAGAAAGCTATTGTATGTGCCATTCAATAAACCCCACTTCTCACTCCTCTGAGCTCTTAGAACTCAAGGTGTAATTATGAGCAGGCATTCACAGACCAACTAGTCGTCACCAAACTAAATATGGAGCTCCTGTACAATGCTTTACTTCAACCCAATGTCAGACACCTTTACCAGATGTCATTTAGTAATAGGCCTGTTGCTCTTCAAAAAGCTTTTCACTTTGACATTGTAATTGGCTGCATTTATGATGGACCGTTTGGTCCTAGTGCTTCTCACCTAACGTTTTCTGCATTTGATGCCATGCTTTCAAAACAGTCCCCAATTCAAGTATAATGATCTACATGTGAGTAGGTGGATAATTACCCACACCCTGTGTTATCACAAAAAAACTGAATAATGGCTGCATAATATTTGTTTAGGCTTACAAAAATAAGTGACAAATGATGTATGAGTCATTCATGGTTTTTTTTACCTCTTAACTCTCTGGTATGTTCTGCAACATACTATATAGAATTGATAGAATTGTCCATGGCAAAAAAGTCAGCAAAATGTATCAATCAAAACAACCACAGGTTTAAAAGAATATGTTTGCTGGATATTCTGTAAAGGCATGTAGGTTGTGTTTGAACAGGCAGGGGAAACGCAAGCTTCAAATGCCATGCGAGGCATGCTGTGAGCAATTAGCACTTCAATCAATCTCTGCCTTCTTTAATAAACAATTATTGGCATGCTCATTCTAAACATGCATTGCTAGCACAGAAAAAATATACAGAGCTACTGTACATTCCTATAATCAAACAAGGTGAGAATAGATGACATGACACTGGATGTCTAGTGCCTAGTATTCAATGCAAGTATTTACACTGTTGAGCCTCATACGCAGCTTATTTAAGGATTACAATGTATTTTGGGTTCAACCACAGTCACATAACTGCTGTCGACAGCAGCAGCTTCTGTAGCCACAGTAATATTTGAAGGAGGGGCCAACAGTCATAGAACATCCTTACAAGTGAGACAGTAATGAAGCTTCATGACTCGATGGCACCTATTTTAGATGTGTTACTGCGGCTGCAGAGGCTGCTGGTTCCTTAAACAAATAGTGCCTACCAGTACCTTGTCACATACATAATGCTGTCTCTCCTATCTGGGAAAGTTAGGAAAAAATAATGAATAAAGCAACACACATGTAGTTCTATGGATGCAGCATTAGGTACCGTGCAAAAAACTGTTGCCCCATGGTTTGGTGCTTTTACCAGAACCAAATTTTCAGCGGTCCTCAGTAAGGTCAACCTTAACTAGCTAAAATTTAATGAATGTATTTATTTTGTTTTAATTTTTGAGGGATTGATTTTACAGCTGCCTGATCTCCCCCTCACCTACTCTGATCTAACTGTGAGTTGTGATGATAAGGGGATCTTTGGGGTGGAGTCTGGTTTCCTTTATGCCCTCAAACCTCGTGTACAATGAGAAGCAGCTTACACCTTACAGGTGAAGAATCATGTGGCTTTCTCCTTTTATTAACTGATTCCTAATAAAAATATTTCATCTGTGAGATTGAGGAACAAGAAAATGGTACACATTTCTCTGCAGGCCAATATTTCAAGGCAGGTTAGTAAAATTAAGACACTAAAGAAATCAGAATCCATTTTGATTTTAAAGACTTGTTTGTTAACAAATTCTTGCAGTTGTGAAACCCACAAACCGTGTTTTTCTTTTCTAGTCAGTGGAATAGTAATGCCCAGAATGTCAGGAAACAGCCAAATATAACTTAAACACTAACAAAAATTGTGGGCCATAATAAAAATTGAGGCAAAATGATTTGAGAGCTAATAGAACATGCCGCTTAAGTGCTTTGACCTGAGTGCTTTTTCCAGGTGTCCTTCACAAAGTCCAAGCACACTCAGAGCTTCACTGTGGAGGTGTGCGTCATCAGTAAGAATGACAACGTGCCAGTGTTTCTGGAGGAGAGCATGAGAGGCATGCAGCTGGGGCTTCTCAAAGGTGGGTGGAAAGAACTCAGCAGGGCTACATGAGAACATCCATTACTCAACATTCAGCCTAATTGCCTTGACTTTTTTCTAAATTTTACAGCCGTGAGAGGCCAAATGAGATAAACTGTTTGAATGTCATACATTTCCTACACCAGACCATAAATTAGATAATGGCTTTGTAGCGGAGCTAGAAATAGCTTAGTGCAGAGTAATTGAATGATTGTTTTTTTCATTTTTGTGATGAGGCATGACAAGCTTTTTTTTCAACCAGTTGTATTAAGATGTGCACAGCATCACCATGATGTAAGAAATGTCCTTGAATGTCTGGCACTTGTGTGTTGAAAGTTCTTGAATTTTGCTTATACACTAAAGCTGAAAAACATTTTTCTTAGAAGAGTGAAAATGTTTGCTAGTAAAGATTAGAGTAAAAAATGTGAGTATAAAAATGTGACAATGAAATCACTTTTGTTCATTAATGTTCAGAGATTACTCATTTTCCTTTCAAGTATTATAATGTCAAATAAAGAGATGCTTTAGAGAAGAAGAACATGCTTTACATTGATTCAACATCAATTATCATTGCATCATAAGTGAAATCATCCTCTTGAAAAGAACATTAATATAGAACTTCATTATTGCAATTACCTGTTTCAAGATAGCTGTGAGATTATGAATTGTTTTGCAATCAGTTAATTGCAATCAAATATTGAGAATGTAGCAATTAGGGGAACATTCTGGGTTTAATACAACTTAAAGTCTATCTGCATCCCCTGTTGCATGCTAATAATTACCACAGAAAATAAATTTGACTTGGTTTGTAAAAGCAGTCATCACAGCATTAACAAAATTGAAATTTTCTTCAGCTGATGTGACTTCAGTCCATGTCATGGGTTGGAGGGCATAGGATCAACACGAAATTGTTTTTAAGTCCTTGAAATACGAAGGTTCATTCCAGATATTTACAGTTTGTGCTCGTTTCACCAAATGTGTTTTAAACAACCACATTGAAACAATTTCCCTACTCCCCCAAAAGTTCCTACTTAAAGTATTCAGCTAGTCATATGATCACACTAGCACGCCCACCCATACCTAGGCAAAATAAAAACCGCATATAGCCTATATTAGGGTGATTATATTATATTATATAATACATGATTTTAAGAAGACTTGTTATAAGGACCAATTTCTATTGTGGTATATTTCCTTAAGTACTACTCTAATCTGAGACTTCATCTGCTAAATGGTTGTTCGCAGAGGCGCCTATGTGGCCGATCTGTTTCATAATCCATTTCCTCTGTTAAGTACATGAATAAAATGGAAATAAGATTGCTATTCTCGAAATTCAGTTCTAATAACAGGTGAATAACAGTATGTACTTGTCAATCCAAATGTATCAAATTTGAGTCTGTTCATGCACAGGTGTGAAATAATCATGACATGTGTGCAACGTTCTCACAGGAATTCCGTTCATGCAGGTGGAAGCGCTGGACTGAGATGATGGTAACACCACCCACACAGACCGGTGCTTCAGTCTGCTGGACCAGATAATTTGAATCCCTGCAAGCCACATGTTCTCCATAGATGCCATCACTGGAGAATTGTCTCTGATTGTCTGATTATTACCAGAAAATAGTAATAATCAGACCAATAATTTGAAATAATCAAAAATTTCCAAAAATAATTCATAATCCAAACAGTTTACAGTTCTGAATTTGGCAGCTTTTATCCAAAGGTACTTACAGTGCATTCAAGATATACAATTTATCAGTATGTGTTCCCTGGTAGTGGAACCCACAACCTTTGCACTGCTAACACAACGCTCTACCAGCTAAGCTACAGGAACAAACAAATGATAAGAATCCGCAAGTGAAAATGCTCCTATTTTGCAAAAATCTTTATTTGTCATTACAAATGATATAATCAGCATAACAAATTAAGTAAAATAGTGGTAAAATGATAAAAAAAATGTGGTAAACATGACAAAACTTGTTTCAAGTTTTATTAGAAGTTTTTCATTAGAAGCAAAGAAATCTGACATTTTGTACAAAGGTCATTAACATGCTCATTTGATTGGTGATTTAGAAATAGTGCATAGTCTTAAATATTTTTTTTATTTATTTTATTCCATGATATTTTTTTTTAAAACATTATAAAATACAAAAACTTTATTTCCAGGTTTTAACTACACTCTGAATCACAGTTTATTCTATATTACTCATTGTTCAATATTACTCATTATTAATCCAATATTAACTAATATAATACTAATATAAGCTTCCTCTCATGTGAATCCTGGAGCAATGTCCTCTTGTCCTTTTAGTGTCTTTCTATTTTATTGTCCTTTTAGTGTCTTTCTTTTTGTCTTATTTCTTTTTTTTTCTCATTTCCTTATTTGTCACTTCTTTCATCTCTATCCCACCATAAAAAAATGAACTAATAACTCTTTCACTCAACCAGTCCAACACACTTATTGCTTATTGCATAATTAACACAGCTGTGAACAACATTGGCTCTGTTTTTTTAAACATGCCCACTAAATGAAAATGATTTTGAACCAGGACCAAACCTCACAAAGCCCAAAAAGCAAGCTGTTTAATTTGAATGAGTCATCGAGATCCCAAGCATAAGGTCAGATTAGCCGGTGCTGGGTGCAGGTCCAGAAGCAATCACAGCAACTTGGCATTTGCTCAGAGAGAGAGGTTTAATACGTTCACACAGCATTTGTGCACTGTGATTGTATGAGATGTTTTCCTTTGGCGGGGGGGAGACAATAGAAGGTTTTATAATGTTGGTCTTTGAGTGCAGGACAAATAAACTTGAATGGTTAGGTGATGCATAAATCCTTTGCCTTTTTACAGTTTGTTAACAGTGAAGAAAATTACAGGTCAGTTGTTTAACACTAAGGTTTGCATGGCAGCGTAATATATCCATATATATCTATATTCTTGTGTGAGGAGTGTGTTTAGTGATCATCTGGATATGTCAGACATTTCTGTGTTTTTTTGATGTGTTCTGTGTTTCTTTAATGTGTTTATCTGTTTGGTGTTCAGGTGTCTCTACTCTAGATCCGGAGATGTGTGGCCGCTATAAGCTGTCAGTGATGGTGCAGGACATGGCTGGCAAGGCCAATGCAATCTTCTCCACGGGAACAGTGTTAGTGTAGGTGACAGAGAACGTGTAGGGAACATGTGGGTCTCATGTAGATATCTACACAGATATCTGTGCTGATAGATAACTGACAAACTCTTGTGACATGAGATAAACATAGTTTTTTCTAATTTTTGCCATGTATACAGTATATTTATCAGTAAGACTGTTTAATATTAACATCATTCAAACAGAGAACAATAGTTATTGCAATAGTTATTATACCTTTTCATCTGTCTTCGTTCTGTATTTTCCAATTCATTCATTCAAGATTGTACGACAAATTTTTTTTTTAGAAGTTTATTGCAAAAAAAATCACATAAGTGGAGGGCTGTTGTTGCTATCATTTCTAATCTTAGTTCTCATTTCCGTGTTAACAGTGATTGGTAGACCAACTTATCTTTAGGATTATGGGTAATGTAATTCTTGATTGGAGTTTTATAATTGAAGTAGATATCAGACTGACTTGTGGCTTCTATATGGGATTGAAGGAATAGGGTTTTTGCTGTCAGAACCTTACTGCAGTTGTGCTCTGTTTCATATGGCTTTCATAATTATTTAACCTTTTGCTTGTGACTAATATCATGAAATCTGAACAACTCACTGCATATTCCAACAAACAGTTGGTGTTTCTGGAAAACCTGATACACTCATGATAGCAGATACTGGGCATCTGCTTTCGAGTGCTTGGCACTATATAAAATATCTTTGGTTTATATTGGTTACATGTAATCTGATATCAAAGTTGAAAGCTGTTATGGAAAGCACAGAAACACTTTGATGTGATTAACATCAAGGAAAGCTTGAAGACAGCCAATAACATTGGAGTAAAATGGTACAGTGTACCGTTGAAAGGTGTGTGTTTCTTGAATATTCTTTCACAGTTACAAGTTCTCTCTCTGTTTTGCTCTCTCTCTCTCTCTCTCTCTCTCTCTCTCTCTCTTTCTCCTACACACACCAACGCTTTTTCCACCTACGGAAATAAAAAATTGTATCATAAACAATGTTTTCCTTTGTTGCTTTTTGTGTTGGTGATTTTAAACCAGGAGGGAGCAGCTTTCAGTAAGAAATAGTAAAACATATTATAGACTAAAATAATTGTGTAATGATGTAAAACATAATAAAGTATAGTGTCTTTATTTTGGTATAAGAGCAACTTGAAACATGATATTTTATTGTATTATATAAAACGAAGTATATAAAAAACTGGGAGTCTTGATATCAGGAACACATTTTGCTTGTGCTATACGTATATGTTGTTTTTCAATGTTTTTGTTTTTTATATATTATTATTATATATTATATGGGAAAAGCCTTTCTTCACCCACTCCTGTGTGTGCTGTAAAAGGCATGTGGGTGGTTGGAGTCACCCTGGTTATGAAACAAATTAGTGGTCATGAAGGAGTCAGATTCAGTGAGTCGTACATCTTCTGTCTTCACAGCAACACTGCACGAAGGTGCCTGCTGCATTTTATCCTTCACTTTTTTCTATTTTTAAAAGGCATAGAAATAAACCCAAAATAAGCTGGTTTCAATTCTTTTATATCCATGTGTTCCTACAAAACATTTTTGATATTTCATATAAAGATCTTTATTTGTTCATATTGCTTAGTAGATGACCTCAGCAGGTGATGTCAGCATTGTTGGTTTGCTCAAATCTAGAGGTGCCACAACCCTAATTTCAGCAACTTTATCTCATCTACATTGCTATCTTGCAATACGTTTTTTACTTGTTGAATGTTGTTTAATGTTGATGTGTAATAAATTATGCCTGATATCACCCTTAAAAATTATAAGATAATATTGAGGTTTTAATTTAAGGTGCATTAAGCGATTTCTGAGAAATGTTATTGATATTTGAATTTCACAGAATGTTTGCATGTTGATTTCGATTTTCAGCTGTTCACACTCTTTCTGGTCAATTTTGACAGAAGAATTCTGTCTTCTGTCATCTACATTGTTTAGTCTTGCAATACGTTTTTTACTTGTTGAATGTTATGTTTAATGTTGATGTGTAATAAATTATGCCTGATATCACCCTTAAAAATTATAAGATAATATTGAGGTTTTAATTTAAGGTGCATTAAGCGATTTCTGAGAAATGTTATTAATATTTGAATTTCACAGAATGTTTGCATGTTGATTTCGATTTTCAGCTGTTTACACTCTTTCTGGTCAATCAACCACAGCTCTAAATATTAAAGAACCATCTTTGTCTTAAGGGCAACTCTGTCTTCTGTCACTTCTATCAAAAACAAGCCATGGAAACTAAATAGATGACATAACCTTAGTTGGTGCTCGCCATTTTTAGAACAGCAGCACACACAACAACCTCTTCAAAGCTCTGCTCTCTCCACTCCTCAAAACAGTGTGGGCAGGTCATCTTTAGAGTAAATATATACAAAGTGCTTGAGTTTGAAAAGGCATCTCCATAACAAATGGCCATCGGATGAGTTAAGAAGATACAAGTGCCCCTCTTGCTCTCCTCGTTCCAAGTCCTCTCCTTCTTCGGTGCTATTCCACACTCTTTCCAGGGACGTTTGAATCATTTGTCGCAGCAAAGTGGAAAATCCGTCCATCCTGAGGGCAGCTAGTTTGTTTGGACAGGTAATGGCCTTACCACACTTATCAGACTCTTAGCAGAAATCAGACGTCTAGGGTTTCCTTTAAACACTGTATCCCATCGTTGTTTAAACCTAACGTCAAAGCCAGATGTATGGTGCTTTCACGGATGCCTTGTGAACATTGTGAAGAAAAGTATTTTTGCCTTTGAGATGCTTTGGTGGACACTTTGTATACAATTTTATTGAATCTCAACTGCTGAAGTGTCAATGTGGGTTTGTGTCTTTGCAGGTAAGGTGGACTGGCAGTCCAGTTGAGGACAGCCTTGAGGGAGAGTTTCCAGAAATGCTTTTCACTGTCAACAGGGAAGGAAACATTTACCAGAATGCTTCTCTGGACAGAGAAACACAGGACCAGGTGAAAGATAAACATGCACATTAGGACACATGAACTAAATCAATAATATTTTAGTACTAAATGTGCTATAGCCTCTCTGAATGTGACAAAAGAAAAATGAACAAACATTCTTTAATAAGAAACACTAACATCTTAAATAATTTATTAGATGTTTAATATTGGTTTAATGTTTCCTTTTAGAATAGTTTATTGACATGCTAGTGGAAGAACTGGATTGTATTTTTCAGTCATTGTGCCAATGTTTCCTAAACATCCCTGTACAGTGTTTTTTTTCCTATATACACAAAAGCCATTATATAATCATCCTGTTCTCACCACTTCTCTTCTACTCAGATTAATTGTTGTGTGACAAATCAACCATTAATTTCTTTATATATGTAAAACCTGCTGTGGGATAAGGTGTATAATGATAAACTGAAATATAATGTTAAATGTTCACTAATCCTACCTGCTGTATTAGGAGGGTGTTTATATCTCAATGGCTTTGCCCAGCTGGTGTTAAGTATAAATGTCTGTACTTGGTCAGTATAATGACCATAACACTACATGTAAGCGCTTGAGGTAACTACATCAAATGAGGTAGCACCATTGACATGTTTGGTCCCCATTTATCACTGCACTTCACTGAAAGATCTCATCATCATGAGATTAGCATGATACCACTGTAGTACCACTGATAATATGCCTGTAAAGGTTTTTAGTCATCTAACTAATGACTGTTATAGTCATTATGGTATCACTAGGCAGTGACAGACTAACTGATTCCTTTGCTAATGATGTAATAAGTTACTAATCCAACCCATAATTTTGATTCTTCCCTCTTAGTTTCATATTAATGTAGTGGTGGAAAGCCGGATGACAGAGAAATCACTAAGCCTGTTGAGTTGAGGGTGATGGTGGGAGACGCCAGTAACAACAGACCAACGTTCCCCCAGATGCAGTACCATACTGTGGTCAAGGAGCTTGCAACTAAAGGTACACATACAATACAAGTGCTGTGTAATACTATGAAAAGGAAATGTTTTAATTTCATGGTTTGTGCTGAAGTTTACATTCTGAGTGGTATGGACTATATGGTCTTCTGCTTATATGGACAGAAATTATTTCTAATTTCTCGGCAAATTAAAAAAGAAATAAGAATCCCACAATAACATGATCTGAAAGTATATAATCATATATGTAAATCTTAAAGAGAGTATCCTCTTAAATCTCTATAAATGGACATTCAGAATTTTCTTTATCCAACAGGGACAGAAATTCTAACAGTCCAAGCAGCGGACAATGATCATCCCAAATCAGATAACATCCAGATCTTTTATCAGCTAGTAGGCCAGATGACCAAGACACCACAGAATTTGTTCCGTGTCACTCGAGACTTAGGAGTGATCACGGTTCAGGCAGACATCATGGAGGGAATCGCTCCGCAGTACATGCTCACCATCATGGCTGAGAATGCTAAAGGTGGCCACCTCCCCAATATCTCTGCAGCTGATCAGTGTGAAATCAGTGCAAAGTTTACATTATGATTTTCATACATAATTTAAGTGTAGCATTTGAGGTAGTTATTAAAGTTATGGGTCATTTTATATACTAATAATATACTAATATGGGTCATTTTATATACTAGCTAAATCTTTGCAGCATTTGGCATTAATGACTATATTAATGACTAATCTTTTTCTAACATCAAACAAATTGTATTTCATTCACTTATTCTGAAAAAATGTGAATTGTTAATTAGCTCTACCAAGTTTCTACAAAAGTGCATTGCCCTCAGTAATGTACTGTACCATGATCTTAATCTTTATGTAACATATCTGACTGTGCTATTTCTGAAAGAACTTCTTATCCTGAGGTAATGTTCTAAAAATGACTGCTCACTAATTGTCACCCTGTCTATTTATGGTACATGAGTGCATTCACTCGTGCAAAAGAGCCCTGATCATCTTTGTCATCTTTGTTCATCAATGTGAGATGAACCAAGGGAAAAACAAAGATGCAGGATGGAGTTCCTGCTTTCTGGAAAATACCCTGTGTTTACGCCCACATATTTTGAATAATACAGGAGATGTTCATCAGTGCAGAGAGAGAGCTGTTGTTAAGACGGAGAGCAGAAATAGTAGAAGGTACAAAAAGCACTCCTGGCATGAATTCCGAAGGTATATATAAATCCTCTTTGAAAGAAGGGGAAGACGTGGGCAAAAGCTTTGTTTTGCATTCTGGTAACATTAATAAAGTTCATCCCTCTAGCTGTGTGCTTTTCATTTTCATTATACATTTCACAATTTAGTTGACAATCAGATTAGTCTATAAGATGCAGCCAAAAACTTTTATAGAAGATGTGCTGTTATGATTGGTAATTTCTGCGAGACTTGCATAAATGAACAGCAGTGTTTGCAGTAATAGAAACATATAGTTTTGGCTCTTAGACGCTCCCACTAATGTTCAAATATTACAGTTCATTGTTCTTCTTTCTACTATTGAAGTGGAAGAAGTTTTGAGGAAGGTCATGTCAATATGTCAGAAGTTTTGTTGTGAAGTGTTGGGGGAGGGCTAAAACTGCTTGTTTGGGCTGAGAATATCAGAGACTATATCACTAGAATATAGATTAGAACATATAGCACTTCTTAAAGACAACACACTGTAGTCTGTGGTGTAAGGTTTAATAAACCCTCCATCTGAGAGAGCTCTCCTCTGTGGCAATAATACTGTTTATTATTACAAAAATAATAAGTTTGCTCATTAACTGCACATTTTGATGTACCAATTTTTTCAGACTGAATGTGTTTGGCTGCATCATTGTCATTTTTCATGTTGCTGAAACAATTTTGTAGTATTGAATGCTTGTTGGCAGCTTAATGAATTGGTATTCTATGTGCCTTTCACCTGGTGACTGTGTAAACATCAAATGGAATTGAGGTATTAGTATTACACTTTTCATCCTCTTTTGATAAGTCTCTTGATACATTGAAACATTAATGCATGTCTGCTTCTGCCCACATAGATCCCAGCCCTGATGTAAAGGAAAAATTACAGACATTTGCATCTCTTTGAATTGATTACACATTTTCTGACTTGCTCTCTGGTTTCTGACATGCTCTCTGGCTCACTGTCTGCCTCTCTGTGATTCATTCTGTCTTTGTCTTTACTCTTTCATCACCTCCATTACACAGATCTGCCTACCACCACCTTTATCATCTGCCTGTGATCTTTCTAATCATACACCACTTATTTTGGTATTCTCCATTTTCTGATTTTATAGTATGGGCCCTTTCACCTGGCTAAGGATTCTGCAGTGGACACTACAGTGATAGTAGTGTCAGCATGGGATGCAGATGAGTGGGGTGGAGACAGCTGGCAGGTTGACTACCGGCTTGAGTCTGGAAATAAGGATTAGGTTTTTGCTCTAGTGACAGACAGACAGACCGATGAAGCTGCTCTTGTCCTTAATAAGGTATCATGTCTTTTTTGTCTTTTTAAAAGCTTCTTGACAACTTCAGATCTTTAGGAACAATGGAATCAAGATACTGTACATTTAGCTACCTTCCACATATTAAAAAGTAACATATACAGATACATATACAAACATTCAAAAAATTTAGACACTATTTAAAATCCTAGTTATTTTCCTCTGAGAAAAGTAATATTACATGTGTCTCATCTAGAGTTTCAGAATAAATCTCAATATCTTTATGCTCAAGACAAGACACTAAAGCCTGCAACCATAGATGTAAATCCAAACTCAAATCAATTTTTAATTTGTAGTTTCATATACTGAAATACTGTCCATCATCTCATTTGTATCTATGTTTATTAGTTATTTTAGAAGAAAAAGTTGTTACTAAAAGGAAACAAATGAGAACTCTGTCAATTCTCCTAAGCTTTAAGAAGAGAACTTCTTAGTAATACAATTTTCTTGTAGGATGAAATTTCAGCAGAGGGTTAATGATATTTACCCTTGTCAGGAGAACTTCAGCCTCTTGTTTTGTGTTGTTTTTGTCATTATTTTTGTTTGTTCCACACAACTCTCCCAGGGTTTTCATTTGATGTTGCAACTCTTGCTCAGTAATTACGTAATTGTATTGTTCTCTTAATTAGCAGGAACTAATTACAGTATGTCATGTTTGTCAAACATGTCAACATGTCATGTCAAACAGCAGTAAGAAATGCACTTTGCCTTTAATGTATGTTAGAGTGATGTTGTTACAGTTTTCAGAAACTATAAACTGTGTTTTTGTTTCAGATTTGTTGATGCAGGGATTGGCTGAGGATTTGAGGATAGCTCACTTGTTTTGCAGAGTGACAGGTGTGCTGAGCACACTCAATTATTCTGATTAGGACAGAGATTACACACACGTGTACAAGATGTTGAACAGTCATTTCATCATGGGAAAGGCACTAAGCTTTGTGCTATTTGTTTGGAAATGCAATATTTTAAGAATCAAATCATTTTAAATTAGTGATCAGAAACAGCAGACATAAAGGTATGATGGAAGTCTTTGAGAGATGACAACTGGAATAGGAATTGAGAGGGATAAATGAAAGAAATTAATAAAAGGTCTAACCAGAATGCAGTCTGTTTGTAAAGATAAAAGTAAATTGAAAGACCTACTGAATTGATTCAGGTAAAGTTTGAATGGAATATGCCAGTAATGTGTATAATTTGTGCACCGCTAGCATCACCAGATGGACTATAAATGGACAGATATCTGCATTCTGTTATCTTTTTGTATTACAGCCTTGTTTTCTTGGAAGACAGCCCAGCGTTTGACAAACAAGCAGTGTGACATCAGTGGGTTGTATGCATCTAGAAAAATAACCCTGAGTCTGGTATCACAGCATACAGTGGGTCACTCAGAACATCAGTCATGCAGATTTAAACACCTGTTACCCTTAGAAATTAATTTCTATTCATTGCGATGACACTCAGGTTGTGTGATTTTGTCCAGTACACTGGTGTGCAATTTCTTATTTAAAAGAAAATCTTAAGGAAAAACAGAACGCATTATATATTTGACTTGTTAATTGGCATCATTTTCATTATGCCAGTTAAAGTCATTCTGAAATCATGCAAAAGGTTTTTATGCTTAGGTTTTTAGGGTTTTTTTATTTCACTTTTTTATCCATAGTTTTGTTTAGGAAGTGCAAAAGTGTGTTCAATTTTTCAATGTGAGAAATTCACCAAAGAGAGAAGATAATATAAAGTAAACTTTATTACTACTATAGCCCCTTTCTACAAACTCAAGGTCGCTTTACAATAGAAGACTATGATGCAATCATGTGTTAAACATTACTAACTCTTGACCTTTCCATGCATTACATTTTTCACATTAGAACTTTGCAATATATGTTTTTAAAGTGCAGGAGCATTAACCTAGCATGTAGTCTCTGGATATCCCCACCTGTCCTGATTTGAAATGGTGATTTTAGTCTGTTCCACCTCAAAAGTCCTGACCTTTTCAATTGTATCAAACAATTTTTCCTACAACAATGGCATTACTATTTTTGCATCAATTTGTTAATAAGTGTCTATAAATGATTGCCCGATTACCAAAGAGAATGAAATGTGGCTGATTTATAATGTTATTTTCATCAGGTACTCACTAAGAGCATACACTAAGAGATATTACTTAACTGGGAAGCACTCAGGAGAGCTGAAAACAGTCAGACTTTGGATCAAGAAGAGAATAGCACCTACACCATGGAGGTGGTGGCTGAAGATGGCCGTAAGAGATATTTCACCCTCTCCTCATACCGTGCATTCAACGTGGAGGACTATCAATATACAGTGTTTTTGTATTACAGCCTTGTTTGAATAAACACGTCCATCAAACTGAAGTTATTATACAGAGCAAGTACAGGGAAAAACACAAACCAACAGGGGGGTGAGGCTATCAGTGTGAGACATCTGGGAAAAACAACTTCTCTCAGCTTTCTCTCTTTCAAAATCAAAATGTGTTACCAAGGCGCTTGACATTTCAAAATACTGTGACAGCCTGTATTCAGTATAAAATCTCATTGAAAATTCTGGGCCACATCCACATGCAGTGAGAAAATTCTCAGACATTGTAACTAGCAGTGAATGAGTCACAAGCTGATGTATTGTGAGTAGTGAGGGAGTGAGATGTATGTGTGCGTGTGTGTGGTATAGAATTTAACACCAGTCCCACATGCTCTTAAGGTAGGGTGTGGATCAAAGATACCAATAACTTTCTGCCCTCATCAGGGCTTTCAGATGTGGTATCAGCCTGGTCCATAGTGTTCAGTCACTAATGTTTACAGAGAAGAAAGAAGACAGATGAAAAAAGAACAAGGGAGGTATGACTCACAATTCCTTGTCATGGGTAGTCTTGAGTGTTGAAGGAGGATCAAAAATGCGAGAGAGGGAGAGAACTGAAGAAGCTATAGATGAAGGAAAAACAATACACATACCTCCGAGAGCTTCTGACCTTAACAGGATTGTGTTTTACTGTGGGCTACAGAGAGATATATAAAGTACACAGAGAATTACACTGTTTTGCTGTATATCACTGTGAATGGATATGCTAAAATGATTAAGAAATATTTATTTAAAAAATTGTTATTTATTTACTTCCTGTGGCCCTGTGGAATAGCCATCAGTATCTTTCTTGTACTGCCTACATCAGGGGACCTTACAACATTTTGGGGGTCATAGTTTAGCTTGGTTTCCCTGTTTTCCTTGATCACCAAATACTTTATCTGCACAAGAAAATACATATCACTTTTTTAAATAATGCCCAAGGGTTTTATTGTCTATTTCCAAATGAGATTTATTTCCTTTATCTGCCCTTGTTGATATAATACTCAAATATCATTTTCTCTTTTAAAAGGAACCAAAATAAATCTGCTCTGCTTGTAAATCTTATTGTAATCTGATATGACTGGCAGTTAGAGCTGTTCATTGCAAAATGACAATAATAGCACTGAATTGATAAAACAAAGACCAAAGCCATTGAGGTCTGTAACATTAAGATAAATCTGTACAGCTTTTAATGCAGCCCTTGTCCAATATTTAGCATTAGCTGAATGTCTGGTTCATGTGTATTGCAGTAAAGAGAGCAGATATAAAAAGGAACTTTTATTTTGTCCAGCTTTATCATGCCAACAGCCAGTGCAGAACATTAAATCCACCGAGCACAGGATGGAGTTTCATCTTTCTTTACATATGTCAGTAATTCATGCATGATCCGCAGTATTATGATGTGTTATGTGGCCTGTGTGTGGATTATCAGTATAGCTCTCCAAAGTTTCCACATAGCAACATGCTAAAACACACACATAAAGTAAACACACTAAGGGCAGCTAATACAAATGTGACAATAAAATGTTGCATCTTTATCTTTTGTGTCACCAGGTATTTCCTCCTTGTCAGCCTCCACACTGGTGACATATTCTTGATGTGAATAACAACAGCCCAGTTCTGGTGGGCGATTATTCATGGAAGTAACTGTGCACATCTCGCTGGGAGGATCAGGCTCTGGTTCAGGCTTTTGGAACAGTGACGGACCCCAGCATGGAGGATGACTTAACTTTTCCCTTCACAGCAACAGAACAGTGCGTCACAGCTGGAAACTCACTCCCATTAATGGTTAGTCTGATTAGTCCTCCCTCATACTTTCCCATTATATTATTAGTATATTAACAATTTAAGAGAAAGTTTAATTGAAAAATGTACCTATGCTGTATGTGTATGTCCTGCTTTTGTTTTAAAGACAATATGCACTTTAGATGGTTATTCTAGCATATTCTAGTGTTGAATATTAAAGACACTTGTTTTTGTAAGTTCCTTTAAGTTTTTGTAAGTTTTGTGAGGTGATGTAAATCTGTTGCCACATGAGAGCTACATTACCTGTTTCTGAAGATCTGTGTTGTCTGTCGATGATGTCAAACATTTCATGTCAAAGGAGCTTCAGTCACTTCCGTCATAATTCTTTTAATGTCCCCAAACCTTCTATAATCACAACAGCACTGACATGCCTGGTTGTGGTGACCTTCACTGGTACTGACGTCAAGGTGGCTGAAATGGGGATTTGAAAAAAGACATACTGTGGCTACAGCACAGCTAGTCAATCCACAACATCATCTGAATTGTGTGTAATGCTTAGCACCTGCTGAATCACAGTGCACATCCAGGGAAAGAAGTGTGCTGACACACAAGGAAATTGCCCTTCACATCTAGTGTCTTCAGCCTGATCTGTGCTGAATGTAATGAACGTAATGGCTCTCCTCCTGTGGCTTTGGGCGTCATTAATGTGCAAAACTGATGTCGTTGAGTTGGCTGCATCGTCTGAGTCACTGTATGGATCAGCTCTCAAATAGATTTCTCTCCCTATTTCTCCTTTTTTCTCACCCTCCCCTGCCTTTTCTCTCTTCAAGTTGTTAATGGATAAAAAGACATCCTCTAGTGACACAGAGTAAATATATCGCCTTTAATTTATACAATGTCACAGCTGGAACGGTTGGTTGAGAGTCTAAAATTGACACTTTTTCTAATTGATCCTAACAACCCTCAGTGACTTTCTTTTTTCTCACCTCTCTCTTTTTCACTCTCCTTTTCTCTGTCACTTCCATACACCTTAACCTGCTTAATCTTGAATGAAGTGTGACGGGGAGGGATGATGTTATATGGTGTCTACAGGTCTCAATTTATATTTCACTGCACATGTGTCTCTGCTGGTTCACTGTGTGTCCCTTTCATGACATAAGGCACTCTGCTGTTTGTATGTCTGATGGAGAGCTATAAACACCTAGACTGCTACCTGGCAAACAGAATCAATAGAAACAGTCATTTTCAAAAACATCAGTCCATGGCTTGCAATGGGAATTCTTTTGAAGGGAAAATCATAAGCCTAACAAAGAGCAAAACCACTGATAAACATAGTTTACGCTGTCTGACATTTAACCTGGGCTGGGATGTTATTGTTTTTCCAGACACTCATACCAACCTGTCTTAAAATGTCCAATACCTGACTGCAGAAGTTTACATTGTACCCTTTAGCATCTCAGACAGCAGCTTCGCACCCAGAAGCACATTCATCAATCTACCAGGTAACACTACATTAAAAGCTGAATGAATTAAAGGAGAGCACGCTTGTATAACGAAAGACATGTAATACACTGACGTCATCCCAGTACCTTCATACATTGTATTGCTCATACCGCTGATAAACACAAACATTGTCTCACCGGATGCTGGAATATTCATTAGAGGTCACAAATGGCATTTACAAATTTAGATCTTTCCCAATGTTCTTTAACACATAAAAACACAAGACCAATTCACATTTCAATACAAAAACAAGTAGTCATGTCATTAGTGTGTGCAAATAAATTAATGACTCAGGTGATTTTTAAAAAGCAACTTTGCACTAATGTAGTCAGTATCTGTAACCTAATACTCACATAATACTACTTTGGAGTTGTGAAAATAGGTGAACTTATTTATTAAGATTATTAAGATTATTAAGATTATTCAATGTTTAATGTTAACATTTTGGGTTAAGATTTTGCATTATTTTACTATTTATGTGGAAGGGTCTTAGATCTACATAATAAATGCTATACCTTGTAAAATGTGATAACAGACAATTGTTACTATAAAACATTATTTTTGTGTCTGCTTAGACATGCATTCTTCTTATATTAGCTTAACATCCTATTCAGTGATGCATGACTAGGCCACAGGGCCGTCTCTCTCTCTCTCTCTGTCTGTCTGTCTGTCTCTCTCTTTCTACCTCTACTCCCTGTCACTCTCATCTTGTCTGACTCTGATGCTAGTTTTATATGAGGCCTCTCCAGAGCAATCACCTTCAACTGGTGATCCATGAATATACTCCCTTTACCTCACTGCAGACATTGTCCCTATAATGCATTTATAACAGAGCTGAACGGTCATTGTGTTTGTCACAGTGACAGTTTGCCCATGCATTGTGAGGGGCAACTGTAGGATGGCAACAAAAAGCTTTAGGGCATGCCCAATATTCAGTCAACGATAGGTATTCTGCTCAGAACTCTGGTAGTTATAGATGAGCCATGTGTACAGCTTTATTCAAAACATCCTGAAATGATCAGAAAGGGAAGGGGAACACAGCTTACTGTTCTTGCAAACTTTGTTCATGTTTACATGCATTATCTTGATTGTTAAATTTGTAAGGCTGTCCTACCAGAATCCCACACCATCAAACAAAGCATGTCAGGAACGAGTGCCACTTAAATTAAACATAACATCTGAGATGCTTTCTAGACCACTTTATCACTGCATTCTTAAAGGGATAGTTCACCCAAAAGTGGATTTTTTTTCCATTATTTACTTACCCTCATGTCATTCCAAATCTGTGTGACTTCTTTGCTTTTGAGAAACACAAAAAAAGATATTTTGCAGTAGGTTGGTAACAAAACAACATTAGCACTCACTTCAAGTATGTTTTTGGTTTTTAGTGATTTTGGCTTTAGTTTAAGTTAAATAATATAGAGTATTTATAGAATTATTAGTGCCAATTCAAAACTTCTGCCTGCACATTTTATTTTAATGCTATTTAATTGTTTTAAAGCTACATTTTAAAGCTACATTGCAATTATAATCTTTTATATTTAGTAGTGATTAAAACATTTGGATAGGTAATTCAATACCAATTATACCAATAGCAATTTTCTTTGCTGAACTGTTGCCTTGGTTCCTCTAAAATAAAGACAAAAAAACACTCTGTTTGGTAACTAAGATAGACAGACAGACAGATTCACAGAAGAGCAAAAGAGATCTACTTAACTACTTAACTACTTATGCATGTTTTTTAAATCACTTTAGAGATTAATAAAATTATTATGAGGGATAATAACCAGGCCACACTAAAATAGTTTTACATTTATAGAGACAGCTTTTAGTCAACCATCTCCTGTTTATTGCTAGATGACAACAGCAAAACGTGACCCAAATGCCCTTACAAGTATGCTATATATAGCCACGGAATGCACCAAAAATAGCCCTACTGCTTAGTGACGACAAACAGCAGCCTTCCCACTATGACTGTAAATTAACCCTGTTTGGCATTTAACGTATAGCGCCTGCTATTAAATTCTCTTTATGTACCTGTCCAGAATGTCAGTATCCTCAGCAAAGACCAAATTATCACACTACCTCACACAGTTCCTGTTACAGCATGTAGGTGCTGATACTTGCCATGAGGCAGTAATTTACAGACAGGCTTCCCATGAAGCGTTCGTGAACATATGCACGGTGTAATCTCTCAGGATCTCATTCATGAGTATTTGGCTCAGCTTGCTCATCCGTTCAAATGCTCCATTGATGCATGGCAGAAACAAAGTATTATTTCCAAAAATAACATGATTATTTACCTTCAAGCTGAGTTCCTGATACAGACATTTTCAAAACACTCCCTAATGTAATCTTAAAATATAATGAGTATGTGAATACAAGAAAGTCCATATTGCTTTTGGATCTGTCAACACTTTGTTTTGCTGAGAATGAGGCTGTGAAGGATCATGGTTATATGTATTTTTATGAAGGGCAAAAGCCCTGAAGAATACTTACAAAACAACCCAGTCATTCATAGGTCAAGTCTAATAATACTGTGAAAGGCAGGAACTATATTTAGTTTCTATAGCCTTATTTTAGCTCTCTTTGGATCAGAAAACTACAGCTGGCTAACAGACCAGTCATGGTCAGATTTGCCTTCTAGTTAAACCAGCTTTAACTGTGTAACCTTTGTCAAAGTCAAGTTAATTTTGGCAGAAATTGGTGGTAGAATAAAGGGAAATTTCTGTATTTTTGTATGATTCCTGTGGTTATCTGTGAATCCCAGTCAGTTGTAAGCTCTGCTTCTGTTCCTGGCCAGGAAAAGTGCAGCTGTGAGCTCTTTCTGAGACATGTAAACATGTTCCAGGGTGATGAAGCACCCATGATGCAGTTAGTTTGCTGAAAATGACTTTGTGGAAAATATTCGTCATCTTCACTAGTCCTGTTCCTGTGTGCTGTCTCTTTTGAGAGCTGGATAGTGTAACCTTTCAGTTAGACTGTAACCCAAGTCCTCACCACTTTCCGTAAGGGCTTTTTATACTAAACACTGTGTTAACATCTTTTTAAACCTCAAGTAACAGCCAGATTTAAACCTAGGTTAATTAATGCTGCACACTTGAAATTTTGAAAGGTTAGCTCAAAACCGCTCTGCTTTTAAAAAATTAACCCTGAATTGTGGTGCCAAAGTGTGAAAGTTGAGGTTTTGGAATTTTACAAAAACTTGTTTAACAGCAAGCAACCAATCATATCCTGCTTCAGGGCTTACCTCATTAAATATTACATTACAATTATTTATAACCTTTGTACAAATTAGAATTAAACAAAATGCCTGAAAATGTTCTTGTGCCTCATGGAAAAAGTAAAAAATGTTGAACAGTGAGGTGGATTTATGAGGCAACATTTTGTCCGATCAATGTTATAAACCTCATAAATATTCATTTTTAAATGATTATTTTTATTCATATTTTTTTTATTCATAAATATTCATATGTACAGTGTAAAACTCCAAAACCTGAATTACCCTGAATTAATTATTAGAATTACTTCCACACAGTCACAACCATGTGCACATACACACTTGGGCATAATTCAACATCAGCACCGCTCTGCAGCTTTCTATTTATAATCCTATTTAATCTATCCAAAATGAGCCAAGTGTTCGCCTGCCTGATTAATTTAATAGGGCTTTGGCCACTTAGTCTCTCTCCACTCCAACCCTGTCTTGTTTACCACAGTTAAGATTGCAAAAGGTGAGTGAAGGTTAGCCCTTAGTCGTCTAAACCCACAGCCCCCCCTTTAACGAGAAAAACCTGTAATTGCCTTGATCTGACGCATATTTAATCTTGCCACATTGAGTGATGCAAGCTCCAGTGCAGCTTTGTGAAGAGGGACAAGCATAAAATCCAATTTAGGTGGTAATTCAGATTCAGATCACCCTGAAATCCTGACGCAGCTACAGAACATATTTGTCCTGATGTTTATAATGCAGAGTACACAGTTTTCCTTCGGAGCATGTATATTTTATTACCCAAAAATTATGTTATTTGTGGGGAGCACTTTGTGTGTTTATACTGACTCTTACTAAAAGGTAAACTTTCAAACACTCAGACTTTGAGATATATTGTTGTTCATGGTTAAATGTGTATTTGAGCTATTTATCAGTATTTAAAAACAGGCTGTTTCTTATTAATATACATTTACATAAACATTGAATTTTCAAAGACTAATTAGCATTTTGTTCATACATAAAACCTGGTGACAGACAATCTGTTTTTCTTGATGTTCTCTGGGTTCTACAAGAGTCTGTGGGAAAACAGAATTAAGTACTATCCCCTGTAGTGCGTGGTCAGTTGGCACATGAGTTATTTACTCTGTGACATGCTGTGTGGCATGTACCTACACAAGTGTTGAGTTTCCATATTGTTATACTTTGCAAGTATGTGAATGCTAAATCTAAATTTAACCACCATTCTGAGCAGCACTGATAATGTAGCTGGTGATTACTGGCACTGGCACATTATAGGAGGTGTACTGAGTTGGAATCATAAGTTAAACAAATCGATAAATAAATCCTAGTTGCCATAGTTACCCATTAAATTCTATAATGAGAAAATGAGAAAACTGAATAAATTCATTTTAAAAATTATTTTATTTCAGACGTGAGCATTCAGGTATGTGATGTCACTAAAATACTGTTCACAGCAGTTTTCTTCTATACAGCTTCTTTAATTCAGTTGGATGTTAATTTTTTTTTTTTTTTTGCAGTTCGTAAAGCACCCTATGCAGTGCTTTTCTTTTAAATAATAGAATTATTTTTAAATAATTTTTAAATAACTGCCATAAATATTCATGGTAACTCCTATTTGTTTTCCCCCATGTTATGCTATGCCCCCAGCGTATGATCGGTGTCCATATGGAAATTGTTGCACTAGCTGTTTGTGAGGAGGATACCATGCACCAAGTACCAGGCACCTTATAAGCATGATATTGTCTTCTCTAACATAGTTTAATTCTTTATGTATACATCGACAAAACTGCCTAAACGTCTTTTTGTAGATTTGTTACATAATTATATGAATTCTGGTCCAAATGTGTTTTTTCCGTGGCACTATCAGGCAGATTGATATTGTGTCTACAGATTGTTGACTAATTTCTGACATGGCATAGTGGTGCTTAGCAGCAGCCATTACTGTACTACAGTTATAAAGGCTCACTTCAGAGCCACTTCAGCTTTTATTTGTGAAGCCACAGGAGCAAGTGCTTCAATAGACTGTTTGATGTATACTCTGGAGGACAGCTATGACTGTAAACAAGTTATTTTTATTCTCATTTTCCTTTTTTAATATAAGATATCATTGCTAATTTATCACCCTGATCGTCTTTACGTCTATGAAAATTTGCTTCATAAAGATACTGTAGAACTTTAGGGACTTAAAAGGTATTTACAAGGAATCCTAGATTTAGGTGGCCGCGTGACTGGCTATTTTCAGAAAGCAGTCATGTGGCTCATAAATGCCTGCCAGCTAATGGTCCTAGTTATCTCTCGAAGAAAGCCACAGACATAGAGCAAATAGAATAGACCTTTCTGTTATTGTATTAGGATGTAGGCTGGTTGCTGCTCAGTGAAAATGGTGCCTAGCCATGAAAACTACATTACTACATTTGTTAACATTCTAACCCAACTGTGTAAAACTTTATCTGCTCAGTTTCTGAGCAGATGTTCTGTGTTTGCCAGCAGATGCAGATGATCTTTAAATGTAAGTATGCTGAACAGAAAGTGTGATGCTTGTGCAGTTCTATAACATTCACACAATTAAGAAAAATTATATTGATAAATTATATATGATATGATTGATGATTATATATGATAAAAATTATATATGATATTAACATCTTTTGTTTCTGTAGGTCAAGTAGTAGAGTATCGCACTTGCAGCACCAAGGGTCATGAGTCAATTACCACGAAACACACAGACTGAAAAAAAGTATGTCTTGAATGCATTATAAGTTGTTTAATTTGTCAAATACATGATTGAAAATGTAATAAACCTTGTTAATGACCTCAGCTATGTAGACCATACTAGCTTGTGATAGGACTGGAAGGATGTCTCTTAAATAGGTCATCAAAGTATGTCAGTCAACATACGTCACCCTCTAATGAATAATCAAAGTGTGAGATTAAACAGATGTCAAGATCATTCACCTCAATAAACCTTTCTCCATTTTCTAATTCTGTCACATTCATCTTTAAATTAAAGCATAAAATTTATTATTTTCTATTAAGAACGATGACATAAGCAGCAGCACTGGTGACATAAACGCCAATGACAGTGTATCTGTTGTGATTGGCCTAATTCTTTTAGCGAGGCGTGATCACAGGTCTGGAGAAATGGCCTGCTGTGACTCATAGTCTGGCTGAAAGCAGTGCATCCAGGATATGTTTGAGTGCATAACACTGCTCAAACGTATAGCCTCTATACATGTTGTATTCCACATAGGAGACAGACATTATATTTTAAAATACTTTTATAGTAAATACCCATACCCAAGGAATATCTTAATGCTATAAAATGGTGAAATTATACTATTTTTCTGTACTTAAAATAGGTTTAATTTCTTCTGTGGGCACATCCACTGCATTGTCTTGGTTGTCATAGAAACAGCGCAACTCTGGGACTTTAATTCAGATTGATTTTCTTTTCTTTTTCCTTTTGAATGACATGCTATTTTTATGTCATTCTCTTTTGTGTTGAAGGCATCCTGCTGGGCTAAACTAGCACTTAAATAACTGCGTTTATCCACACCTTTGACAGTGTGCTCACAAAGTGTCTGACAAAAATCATTATTCCTGTTCACTGTCAGACATGAAGGGGTACAGCTAAGCTATCACACTCGCTTTGCGACACAGAACAGGATGTAAATGCTCAGTACAGCTCTGTCCTCATCAATGTGTGTATTTTTCAAACTGTCTCTCTGATTACACTTCATACAATATGGAAATCTCTCTTTCAACATTCTTTTCTAAGTAAGCCAGATGGCAAAAAGCATTGCCCACCCACATATGCTGGCCTCTTAGGCTAGTCTTACTAGTGGTAGAGAAACTCTTTCTAGTTTCTAGACTCAGTCTTACTACAGTCATATGCCCAGTCACCTACATGGGCCACCCACTGTCTGAGTCTGTACTTGAGATACAGTGAATGTGAAAGCACACCATCACGAGCAGACACGAGCCGCATTATGTGTGGGATACAGCCACTGTTTTGAATGCATGTGGGCCAAGAGTATTATGATGTTATTGTGATATTTTCCACACAGTGGCTGATACATGCCAACATCACATTGATTCACTCTTTATTATTCAGTGGTATTTGCCTTCTTCAGTGATTCAAGATAAAGCAGCAATATTAACTGCCAGTTAATTATGTCATAATTTGCATAAACTTGCATATTTATTTTGAACAGATTAACGTCAGAACAGAATACTGCTTGTTTCATACTGCACATTATACTAATAAAATGATTTTTTTTTACTTTGAAAAAAATGGACATTTTTTGTAGTCTAATCAAATTATGAGCAAAAACATGGCTAACTTGGCCAATCGTAAATGCATTGCCAGATTCGGAATTCCAAGGATTAAGATGTAGTCTGGCAAATGTAGTTTTATTTAGGTTTTCTATGAATACCTAAATAATACTTACTGTGTCAACATTATACAGTACATTGTACTATTCTGTATTCCTAACATAATTCTAGCCATAAGACTCAAAGCCACTTTACCATTTAATTTACCTTTACCAATCTGCGTGTCCATAGGTCTTGAAGTTTATGGCTCCTAGATGTGACAATAAAAGGCTTGTACTCAGTTTTTCCATTAGCTTTCCTTTAAACATTTCACCTCTGACCCTTTCTTTTACAAGCAAGCAGGCAGAGAGCCCATCTCTAATATGGAGTTTTGCTTTATCTCCCACTGTTAGAGAACTATCAGTGATTTTAATCTTCCTGGGCACTTCAAGGAACATCATCCCCGATATGACTGCATTAAAAGTTTAGGCAGGCCAATGGGACAGCTGTTCATTTTAGATCTGTTAAGTCTGCCCTTATATCTGGTAAGTCTACCTGAAAGGTGTCTTGCTCAGGGGCACTTTAGTTGTTTCCTGCCAGCATTGGGAATTGAATGAGCAACCTTCTGGTTAATAATCTTACTGTCTAACCAGTAGGCTCACAACAATATAGTTGCCTTATGTTGTTACATAAAACTTTGCTAGTAGTGCTGTCCAGCATTTTCACTGTAATCTGTTAAATACTGTATGTCCATTAAATAAATTCACGTGACTCTAGAATAAATGTCACTTCTTTTAATGATCACTAACCAGTTAGATGACAACATTACTTAAATTCATTGCTAAGGCCTCTGTATATCACATGGAGGATGATGGCCTTCATTTGACATGATAGTTGCCCTTTGGCTCCCTCCCTCTATCCACCTCTTTGATGGGGCCCATGCCCGCCTCTTTCAGAGGCCCCATAACCTGTCTGATGGGCCACTTGTCCACAAAGTCATTGCAATATTTTTTGAAGTATATGCTCATCTATGCTGGCAAACTGCAAATGCTGACACATAGACATTGCAAACAGCAAATGGCGCTGTAAGCAATTGTGATTGCTGCATGAAATAATCTGGCAAAAGTCTAACAGGAATTCATTATGCTTTGTTATCTTATTTCAGAAATGCCATTTATATCTATTAAAATATTCAAAAGTATTAATATAAATGACAATAGATAAAAATGAAATGTAATGAAAGACAATTACTTTATATGAAATGCGTCTAGATGAACCATTTATTAGGTGTGGTGAGAAAGTTTTTATGTCTTATACTCTCAATTGAGAAAGGTTCAAACATTAAAAGTTTTATTTACTAAAATATTTAATATCATATTTTAGGAGATTAGTGTAGGAGCTCATCTTGGAGTTGCTGTTCTCGTCTGTCACGGCTGATGTGTCATACTGAATGGTAAAAATCAACAGCTCTTAAACCTGCTTCACAGTTGTGTCTGTTTTCTGGAGATTAGCACACCAGCTATCAAATATCTTTGACTGGCTACCCTTTGTTCTGTTGCTGACTGTCTGTCTCAGGTCACCTGCGTATTTCAGTAGTTGCCAAGGAAACTGTGGTGCTAAAAAACTTTACAAGAGCCAGGAGTAACCCTACTCTTCTCTCTTGTTTTAGCCTGGTAAGTAATGGCCAGGTATTCCTGTGCCATGTTAGCTTAGCAGCCAGATGAGCAGGTGATGATACAGTAGCCAATTTCTTGAGCACGTTCCCTGGAAACTTTAAATGGATTAAGTGGTCTAACGTGCCAGGGGTTATGTGATAGCGCTGAGTGTCAAGTCTAGATACAGACCAGCAAGAATCAGAGTTACTCCTCAATGTCACTTTGTTTACCCCCCAAAAAAATCAAGTGCAGGGCAAAAAATCAATGTGCATTTTTTCTGCCCTCTATGTGTTTTTTCTATCTATTGGCATTAATTTATAAAGCTTTATTATAAAGCCTTATTGTAAAACTTTCCGCACAGACAATCAAGATTTTTGTTTTTTATTTATATATTTAAATCTAAAGAAATCACATCACCCAAAATGTGTCTACTATTCATATTTGCCAGCATTTGTGTAAACAATTGTTGTTGTTTTTCTCTCATCATTGTATTTTAAATCAGCAGTAAATGAATGGAAAGAATTCGGGCAGCTGGTTTGTCGTTAAGTTAAAAATGGTGCCGCTTACAGTTACTACCGTTGGCAAAACACACGTTCGAAGGCTTTTCTCTTAAGGTGGTGCTTTCCAGCAGCAAGCCCTTGCAGACATGTGACCTATTGAATAGTGACTGGAAAGCATGCAAGTGCCACTGTCAACACCAGTGCATAAATAAAGCTAAAGATAGGGCCACACCAACATTGCCACCTTTTTATAGGGATGCTTTGATTTATTAAAGGCAGTGGGGTTTTTTTTGACTGACTGGCCTTCTGATGGAAATTTGTGATGGTTGCATGACTGACCCCCATGGCCTGAGTGTGGCAGGGGTTTGGGGGATAGTGTTTAGTGTGGGGTGAGTGACACAGCAGACAAAGTCTGTGTATACTGGAGGATGTCCAGGAAGAAATGTTATTGCACTAATGGACTCCTGCAGTGGAGTTCCTCAAAGAAATAGACATAGTGTTCTAAATGCATCTAAAGAAAGACAAGAGTGACAAATGTGAGATTCATTTCCAATGAATTCATGAGAAAACCAGCCCTGTTCTCTTTAAAGGTAAACAACGGAAACAACATTGCAGTTTAAACATGTAGCGTTAATTGTACAGAATGGCTTTCAACTTTGTAAGGTAGTTTAATTGGACTGTAAAAAAAGAAAGACTGTAAAAGATCAAAATGTAAGTTTAATTGCTTCCTTAAATTGCTAATTAAATTCACATTGTTACAACCAGTAGGGATAAGTTCATCACACTTTTTTAACATCAGATAGAAATGACAGAAGTTATTGTAACAAGTTAAATTGTCAATTCATCTTGTCACAGTTGCAGTGTCTTTGGCATTTTTAGGCAATATGATTTAACGTGCTGTCTAGTATTAAACCCCATGTCATTTCTAAAGTATTGCATGGCATATCATAAGGATACATAATTGAATATACTTTACACCCTGCCAGTAATACCTGTACCACAGTACAGGGGTATGAGTTCATTTGTTTGTAGACATAGACTTACTGTGTTACCAGCTATGTTGTACCGTTGCTATGATGATTTGGAATCAGATGGCACGATTATGAATCAGTGAATCAGTAACATTTGCTCTGAGTGCCAACCTAGCACTGCCAGGCAATGTCAGCCATCCGGTTCTCATTACCAGTAACGGCTGGGAAAAATCACAGACTAGCAGAGTCTCGTGTCCCGCGGTCCAGGGCTATAATAAAGTCATTCCCATCAATAAAAATTATGTGCAGGGGTTGCTGATCCCTCTTACAGTATCAGTACCTCTGCCAGTATTGCTGATACATATGCGAAATAGCCATGTCTGTGGCTCTGCTGAAATTCTCACTTCTTAGCAAAGCTATTTTAGCAAGAAAGTCTTGTACCACCTCAGTGAAGCCTGTAACTGAAGCTTACTGGTAACTGACTCAGTCAGTCATGTCAGAGTGGATGTGACCATCCCTGACCCCTGACAGGATCACGTGGAGTCAAGCCTGTAACTGAAGCCTACTGGTAACTGACACAGTCAGTCATGTCAGAGTGGATGTGACCATCCCTGCCCCTGAAAGGATCACATGGAGACCACCATCATGAAATGCCAGAGTTATTGAAAGATACATCACCAATCATGTGTTTGTCCTGTGTGTATAGCCTTTATTAATGTGCCCTGGTTTTTTGAACATGACTGCTCAAAGGTCAAGGTCAAGAAATGCATAAGTCCTTCATTACAATTCAGTGTGTACCTGAATGAAGAATAAAGTGTAGCATCACATGTAACAGAAACACAACATACTGTGCTATGCTTTTATTTTCTGATGTTGGCAACATATTGCTTGTTCTGAGGTATAAAGGTGGATGTGAAGTGTCAGGCTTGTTTGTTTGTTACCATGGTAACATCTGCCTGTGAAGAGATTAGGTATGGTGGGTCTGTAGTCTAGCTTGCATTGACTGCCCCCTGCAGTTGGAATGTCAAACTTACCATCTCATAATTTCTTGGTGACAAAAAGCTGAATGTACAAAAAAGGGTCATTAATAACCTAGAAATTTATAATTTATGTTTAGTGTACTTTAGTACAGTATACTATGACAGGTTAGGAATCAAGCATATTGTAAATTCTAGTCTTTTGTAAATAAAGATTTTTTTGAAAGTGTACTTATATGAGTATAGCATATCTCTTTATTCAAATTATTATGCTGTACAGTGTGATAATGTAATGATTAAATATTTGAGATATTAATGCAGTTATTACAGGCTAATCTTAATTGGGGTTGTCTGATTCACTGCAAATGATTGACATCACAGTTCTGCTCAGTCCATATAGTGCAGCTGAATAAAGCATTTGGCCCTAGTGTCCTGTACAGTAAATAACAAACTCTGTTATATGACTAGCTCACTGTATGGGGGTCTTAGATGTTGTATTCTTAGCCTGTGAGCAAAACAGGAAGCAGGAGCCTGCATCTAAAACAGCATAAAATTTCAATAAACTCTTTATGACCATGTCACTTATTTATAGACTAACAGAAGAGCAATATTGTGATACTGTGATTGTATCTAAAGACCTGCTTTTCTTTTCCTCAGGCTATATTGGTTATTTCTTAGATTGAGATAGCAGTTGATATTACTGATATCCACACTGCCAAAAATATCAGCTGCTATTTTTAAGGCACCAGATGCAGTTTACATTACACGCCACATTGATTGCAGCCATGCATTTTGTGCTTGCTCGGGTATCCTCAGTCTTTACACAGTAACTCAGCTGCTATTCTGGGAAACCTATTTTTGCAAATATGTTAAATATACGCTAGACATCCAGCCACATCCATAGTTAATGAAGCTGCAAACATAAATTCCATGAAGTAGACTGCTCAAATGACAGATAACAGAAAACAGAGCCAACAGTGCTCCAGCTGGCATTACTTAGCAAACAAAATAATGACCTCATCAGTTCATGTAAAGAATCAAATACTATGATGTCATCAGGAAATGCTTGACCTTGAAAAAAGGAAAGTATGTCTGATACTGAGAATATGTAATATACTTTTATTAGAACTTTTTTAGCCAGTTTGTTAGTGCAGATAGATTTTAGAAGCACCAACTGAATTTAAGCTAGTTTCTTTTTATTTAAATACAGCAATATAAAAGAAAGGTTGTTGCATAACTGCTCAAGAAAAATCAATGACAATTTTATTTGTTGGCTTGCATGTGTGTCCTGTTGTAAAAACATATGTAAATATGTATTTAATTTATCTACTATGTATATGCTGCCATCTTCTGGGTGCAGCAAAACAGAAAACCATTAAACAGCAAGTGCAGTGTTTAATCTTTATAAGATATCAAAACTAAAGATGAAAAACTGAAAAGGAAATGCAGTGTTTTCTAAAACTGTTGTAGTTGTAGTTGCTGTTGTACTTTATACTCATTTACCTGAAGACCTAACTGTTACCTAACTGTTTCTAAGAAAAGCAGCTTTTCTAAAAAAAATATGTTCTACTACAACATATGTTCAACTCGATTATAACACATTTGCAATTTAACAGTAAGTCATTATTGCTAAACAAACTTAGAGGACATGATTGCTCTCTTTTAAGACAATCTGTATGTTTAAAAGGAAGACTCTGAGCAAATGTTAAGATTAACTAATTACCAGCATTAAGCGACACATTCCAGGGTCTGCTGTGGGAATCATGGCAGCATGTGTCTTTGGCAAACAGTGAACATCCCTCATTCCACCTTATTCTGCTTCTTTTCCAGTGAAATGAACCATAGCCTGATTATCTTACGGAACATATCTGTGCTGTTGAATATTACACACAACACTGAGGTACTTAGTCTTCAGCTTGTGGTCTGAGGCTGCTCCTTACTAATAGATCAACAAAGTTAAAAATTCACCAGCTGCAGTCACACAGGCTACAAACACAAATTGTGAGATGAGCTTAAAAACTGCTTTGTTATAGGTAAACAAATGAAGATCATGCCCTGGAGGCTCTTTGGTCAAAACAGGTATATGCCATTAAATTTAAAGTACTCATTTTCAAAACACTTCCAGGTCCACCACGACAAGAATTCATTTGGAGTAGAATTTGTACTAAATCATATTAAACTGAATGATTACTAGATGCATTTGTTCAACAAGGACAAACAATGCTTACTCTGCAATAGTTCTATGGAAGACATAAATATCCTGCTGGCAGTGAACTTTGAAATATTAGAGAATAACCACTCTCTTATGCAGTACCTTCCTCGTGGTTATATTATGCTTAGTAATCTACACTATAAAAGCTTGCAATGTGAAAATGCTATCTTAAGAATATTTTTTACTATTTATTTATTTATTTATTTAAATGGTTATAGTATTAAGTCAAGTTTTGATTTTAGGCCTCTGAGTTTTCATAGTTTACTAAATAACTTTGGTAATTGCAGGTGCTGCAGTTTGCAGAGAAATCAACTACAAATATAGGTTTTAATACTGTTTTGTAAAGCTACAAAAATAAGTAGCCAATGTAGCTCTTTTTCTGGCAGCCGTTTAGAAACATTTGCTTAAGTCAATGTCAATTTATTCATAATGCACAGATTAAATATACATGAATGCATGTATATATAATTTGATGACTGATTTTATAAAGTGTTTGTGTCTCCCCTTCCCTTTCATCCTTTTAGATTTTAATATTTTACTGAAGCACTGTGTGTCAAATGCAAAAATTTAGTGACTCTAGCCACTCTTTGCTTCCTCTGTTTAATTGATTTTATGTGAAAGCAAGCAGCAGAGCTTGAGTAAGATGACTGTTCTGCTTTTGTTAGCTGGGTTTGTGGTCATGCAAAAATGTGGAGGATGTGAGGGACCAACCACACATTTGCGGAGGGAACAGTCCAAGAATATGACAACTGAAACTATGTATTCAACTATATATCACAACCAGAACATCTCCAAATACGTGTTGCGTCTTTATTCTGAATGGTGTATCTGTTTTATAATTAAAACCTACCATACTCAGTTTTGTTAAATGTTTTGATTTAAAAATGGGCTTGCGCTTTATTCATTAAAATAAATGGCATCTGCTTTGATTGTTATGTAATGCAAGAACATTCATACATAGTAACACAAATGTTACTATTAAAATTACATCTGCAAGTGCAAAAAACAGCTAACATTTTATGGTCAAAACAGTCAACACTGACAAGAAGGTTATTAAAATAATTTTATTTTGTACATATTTTTACATAAAAACTAAATATAAAATAGTTGAAATCCACCAAAATTGAAAAACTGTGTTCCAGCTTAGTCTAAGAACTGAGCTTCCGTAACTTTCCTAAAGCCATGCAAGAGATTTATAGAAATTGAATAGATAATAGGAACTATTTTTTACTATTAAATTGTGACCAGCGTAATCCATCCAGTCATTTCGACCTTCACACACATCACCCCATTACTACTGTAAAAGCTTTGTGAGGCTTCAATAAAACCATATGGAACATATTTCATTAGAATGACTGCAGTGAGAACTGTCGAATTAGAACAACTGAACAAACATATAGCTGCAAGTTAGGATGAACAGTAATGCTTATATTAGTGATACATTCCAGTGTTTTCATAAAATGTTCAGTGTTAATAAAGTGTCATCATGCGATTGCCAGGGCTGTGTTCCAAGAAGAGCCATGTGCCTTTGAACAGCTAAAATGACACCACACATACCCTGTCAAAACTTAATAAGAGCTTTGGTGGAGATTAACAGGTTAAATTTCCAGTTCTTGTATTTCTGACCCTTTCCTACAGTTATGAAAATGTGGAAAGCACCCAACTAATATGACCCCATTAGGGTCTGCACCCTTTGAAAGCACAAATATCTCAGACATCAGCAACAAGAATCTTGTTTGCGCAAGCCAGATCAAGATCAAGAAGGGATTTAAACATGTAGTGCCTTGGATTCATATAGCTCAGTGTCAAAGTCATCATCTAAACCTATAAGCAGTAGACAGAAAGTTCCCATAACAATATATAACCATACCCTTATTAGTCATGCTACTACATAAAAAAATCTTTTTGATATGCAAGATAAAACTTCAAAAACAAACAAACAATACAGGAACCTACAAAGACCATCCAGTGTTGTGTTGTCATGTATTATCATGCGTTTACAGTTCCTTTTGAAATCAAGGTTATTGGTTGATTATTGATTCAATTTGTAGTATTGCTCAATGTTTATAGTTTGTGGATACCCTTGCATGTGAAAGTATACAAAATGAGGTGTGATATACACATTCAAGCTGTGATATTGTGTTGTGCTTCCTTCAATCTTCTCAGAGCTGATTTTAAAACTGATTTCTGGAAATATTGTGGATCACAGTTTGGGTGGCTTACTTAAAGGAGGCCCGCACTGTCCTGCCTTTTAATGGCTGTGGTGGTCGAAAGTTGTTCTCCATACATCTTCGGTTCTCCTCCTCCTCTCCATTAAAACTCAGTGTCCGGAATTTTCCCATCTATGCCCATATAGCATGATAAAGAGATTATGAAACAAATTTGGCAAGGTGATAAGCTGTACAGCAACAAAACAAAGAAAATGTACACTTGTATGTCTTATGTAACAGAGCCTTTTCAGCTTTCTCCACGCTGTAAATCCCCAAGCTCTCCACATTTTGTTCATTACTTATTTTAATAAGCTGTACAAGATCTTCTCACAAGAAGTGTTGTGGCCTTATGCTAGATGTGACTGGCTCCCACTATGATAAAGAAACCAACATGCCAACCTGCTTGCTTTGTTATTATTTCCTAGTATGCTGTCTGAAGGACTAGACAGAGACCAAAATCTTGGTCAGTTATTTAGGCAGGTTTTTATTGATCTGTAATTATCTGTATTTATTTATATTGACTAAGATGTTAGATGCAATTCTGTGTTTATTCTTTTAGTCACAGCAATTTAAAAAATAACATTATGAGAGACATTTCAGTATATACGATCAGAACAGCAATGGGACACTTTACTATTTTGTATCACTCCACAACAGTAACCATTGAAACAATAATATGCCAAAGTTATCCACTTCTTCAGTGGCCATGTTACAGCAAATGAATATAATCACCCAAAGATTTTTGGGACATTCCCTTGCTTCCCTTTGTTCTTTTGAACTGCTATATAAAAGCAATGGCATACCTGCAATTGTGCCCATGGCCAAATCACAGTCACGTTGTTGCTTATGTGATACTGCTTTAACACCCTTGCATAAACCATAGTTAGTAAACTGCAAAATGAGCCACTGACCACGTTCAGTCTTTCTGAATGATTTATGAAACACCCACATTGATTTACACGCAATCATTACATAAACAAACTGTAGTGCATATTTTTTTGTTTAAGGGCTGAAAGTAATTCAACCAAGGCAGGACAAAAGATGACATAATTTCCGACCAGATTCACTACCATCATCAGGAAATTCCAATATTGCGGAATGGCCCTAATTTACATGTCTACCCATAAATTTGATTTGGTGGGAGCCCTTCCCACTTCCAACTCCCTCTTCAACCATTCATTTTCATAAACTGACATCCATAAACAGACCAGGTGATAGTTATGATTAAGACAAGTAATCCTTTTTAAAAGTACTTGTACAGTTTTCACAAGCTAATCAAGTTTTTTGTGTGATCAAATAAAACCCTTGGCGGCCCACCTGTTTCTTTGACACATATATAGGGTCTCTTAGAACAATCCATGTGACACTCTCAAATAGTGGGGGAGTGGTAAGAGAGCCTGGGTATGTCCAGAAGTCCAAACTGAGAGGCAAAAGGCACTTCGGGTTAAAACCCTTAAAATCAGCAACAGTTCCCTGCAAGAGAAACAAATAAATGGGATCTAAGTTTTTTGAGACTGTACTTGTGATAACTGGTCTATGGGAAGTAATGTTTTAATTAGCAGTCAACCTATATGTGTTTTTTTAAATAGCCACTGTTTCATCCATGTCTCTAGATTGTGAAACTTTAGATTGTGAAGATTGTGAAACTACAGTTTATTGGCTTTACATCCCTTTATTTAAAAATGAGAAGATGTACTGTATTTGAATCCATCAGCATTTAAAGACAGGGTAAGCAATTTTCATTTGTCTCAGATAAATTACATTCTAGATAGTATGTCAAAGTTCTATAATGATTATTTGGGTAAACAAGTTACCCAAATAATCATTGGGTTAGAAAAGTATAGAAATCTGAAAATGAATATATAAAAGAATTTGTGTCCAAGATAAAATAAATATGCTAATAAACTAACTGAATAACCAGTTGATTTAGTCAAAATAATCTCCTTTTGTTGTGTGGGTGGCATCAAAAGTACTCTAAAAAAAACATGTGTTTATTTGAATCCATAGAAACAAACTGCTTAACATATTTTTAAGACACATATTTTCAAATAAAATCCCATGCAAAGAGGCATTTGTGTGTGAAGGATTAGTTAGATCTAACACCTGCTTCCAAATTAAATAGAATGCAAAAAAGGGATTGAAGTACCACAGCCATTTGCCTATTTATTTGGCAAGCTACCTAAAAACCAAAATTGTTTTCATATATAGTTCATACCTTCCCTCCCAAATATCCTCAAGAAACTCACAGTTTCCAAATATTTACAATTTAAATAAACGTACCTTAAATTTGACCATATACATAGCATCTGTTATCTGATGAAGACCTCTGTGTTCAACACCTATCTGAAATACAACATTTACCAGAAACAATCAAAACATTATTTTGGGTTAAAAGGTGTTACAATAAATATCAAATATGTGAGCCAACATCAAATGGGTAGCTATTCTGTCCTCTTCATATGTATAAAAAACGCATAAAAACTACATTTTTTTATTAAGCAAAGTGTCCTGCACATTATGCTAATTGTAAAATTTAAAATGCATTATTAAAAACATTAGGAAACTACCTAGAACACTAAGTAGCATTTGTTGCATTCCCACGATCTATCTTTATGCTTTTCTTGAAATGTAATAAATTCTTCAGAAATCTTTTTGTTTGCATTATTGTGTTATATCCAATCAATGCTTTAAAATGTTTTTCATGAGAAATCCATATTTTAGATAAATACACATTTTAGTCATGTCCCCAGGTTTTCATCTAGATATTTTACCCCACACATTCAACTTTCCACAACACATTTTCAACAGGAAATTGCTTCATCTAGGTCTTCTGATGGCCATGAGAAGTTAATTCTCATTTATTTTTTTGTATATTTTATTATATTGTAGCTATGACTGTGACAGGGTCAGACTCAACATACTGTCCTGTTCCCTGTATTATTTCTTGAAAATACAAATTTTTGCTAAATCACTAGAAATTGCCTTGTCTCCTTATAGCTAGATAGCATCCATGGCAATAACATATTTCATGTATTTGTCAATTCTATGTTAAAAACTCAGTCCTGTTACGTTTACTTCTGTTCAAAAATACATAATAAATTTGCAAAATATAATACATTTTGAATAGTAAAGTAAGTGTGTTATTAGATTCAGTGTCGAAAAATTAAGTTTAAAATTTTGTTACAACAAGCAAATGGCATCGATTCTATGGAATGGCCCATGCATAAGTCATTGTAAAACATTTTTTCTGTCTTTTTTTTTTGTGTATTTCTGCACTTTTAATTGGATGTTGCTGCAATTTATACCTGAATTTTCTCTCAAAGATTAACATGTACATCTCCCACACTTCTGTCAACATTTGCTCACCCCAGTGTTGTTACACACATACATGGATTTTCTCTACAGAAATTAGACTGACAGTGTCAGTCACTATTCATTTTCATAGCATCATACAATGAAAGTGAATAGTGACTGAGGTTGTCAGCCACTGATGTTGTGCCTAACATCTCCATTGCTGTTCTCACAGAGGAAATCAAGTCAAATAAATATGGAATAGCACAAGAGTGACTAAATGATGCCAGTATTGCATCATTTATTTTTGCGTGGACTACCCTTTTATATTACAACAACACAGAGTCGATTCTCTGAGTAGCAGTAAAAGAGAGAATGAAGTAAACACTAACTTCCAGAAAGATGCCAAGGACAGCCAGACCATCAGGGGCTGCTGCAGCCTCACCAAAGCTCTTATACTTAACAGCATTCCAATGAACTAGATGAAGCTGGAGAAAAACACTGTAATCAGTAAAGTACAGACAGAGAAAATGACACAGGCATACATAAATGCTGTATACTATATATACAGCAGACAGCAAATCAGTCACTGTCACTTTTCTGCACCCTCACCTCTGAGGGGTAGATCTTCCCACAAACTGTATGCTCAGAGCCACCGCAGCCCTTGCCTCCCCAGTGGAAATGAAACTGTTTCAGTCGGTACATGTTGTCCAGAGGACCTCCTTGGATCACTGAGAAAAGAGCAGTTTACTCAGTAATAGATTCTAAAAGCTCCTGAATGTCTAAGGTCACAATTGACATTATTAGCCTATAAAGCAAGCCCATACTTTTTTCCTCAGACACACTCAAAATGCAAAGAACCAAAAGACTAAGCAATGCCATAAGACAGTTTAACCTATGATCTAGTTAATTACATTTATAATTACATTTTGTATCTCTCCTTAAATTCAAACAATTCAGATTAACATATGTGGTATGAAATGGTGGGTGATTAGTGTTTTGAACAGCAGTCTTGCCATCTAACCACTTCAGTTCCAGTTCAGTGAGAGCACAAAGCCAAGAAATTCTGCTTCAAAGATTTCACCAGTTTTAGAATATAGAGGACAACTGTAATATGATTTCCAGGCACTTATGTTCATGGAGCTCAGCTGGCAGAACATAATGCAAGCAATGTAGTGGTTATTTTTAAGAGGTTTCAGCCACAGCACCCTGAGGTCTAGTGTCATTCCTATAATATTATTAAATCGGCCATAATGTTTTGACAATGATATACCAACCTGATCTATCATCTATGTCAACGAACTCCACTACCACAGAGTGTCCATTGTTTGAAATGCTGATGGAGGTGCAGTTGTCGTAAGACACTGAGATAGGTGACAGTCCAGCATCATAAACTGCGCGGCCAGGGACTATATCAATAGGTGATTGTCGGTTTCCCTGAGCAATGGGATAGGCTTTGTGCCATGCAGATGGACCTAGAAACATACATTTAAACTGCCAACATTAGAAATTAATAGACACACTAAACACTTAAAGTTCTGAAAAAATTAAAGACATGCATTTTGTATTGATTAAGTTTCAACCTATTAAACAGTTTCTGGATTCTGGTTGTTTCCTCTATGTAACTCAGCTTACAAAGTAACCGGTAGGTTCTGCACAATTCATTGTACAAGGATGTCTATCCTAACATCATATTCTCAGCCTCACATAAAACCTGCTTAATTTTAAGAAGCATCCCTCACTTTAAAAGTTAACTGGGCTAATCTCCTAATAACATATCCTAACATTATACCGGGCAAGCAAATTTGCGAGATTAAATGTATACCGCAGAACACCGGACATTACATACTTAAATATGTGAATTTACACATTCACATTGCGGGCTCTTCAGCAACAAATCCCGCAACTTACCGTTGGCCTCCCCATATCCCCAGTGATGACCAGTCATTGCTCCTCTTTTCTTTGAGCAGATGATAGGATGGGGGAAAGTACGCGAAAGGGCCCCGAGAATGAATGTTTGGAAACGTCCTGGAGAAGTGTGGGAATACACACTAATGACAGAGTTATAGGTGAATGAAGAGCGCTGCGACTGATTGACGTGAGCTGATCCGCTCATTCCCCGCCCTCTCGTAAGCCGATTGCAAACGGTAAACGCGACGCGACACCAATGCAATGAGTGCACTGCTAAGGACTTAAATAAATCGTATAATAACAATAATAATAAAAGATTAAGTTGTTAAATATTTGATTACCTGGAACTTAATTTTGGTGAAACTTAATTACTTAAATATACATTTCGATTCCTTATTATTTTCTTTAGCTCATTTCATTTGCCCATTTGAATAAATTCACCGAGTCTGAAAATTTTAAATAAAATAAAAAAACAATAAAATATGATTGTTACAAACCCAGATGTTGTCAAGGGGTAAGGGCTATAACATTAAAATGTTGATTATGTAGAAGATGCGCGGAGGCAGATAACACAAGACGCAGGCCGCTCTTACGTGCGCTCAAGTGCGGGTTTATTTACAGTGCAGCAGTGACAGTAACAAAAGGTGAAAACACAACTATGTACAATATTTACAAACTTTGTACAGTGGGCAAAAGGGGAAAAGAGACACAAACGGTGCCAAATCAAAGAAAGAATCAAAACCCGTCTAGCTGTAGTTTAAATCCCTAAACTGCATAGAAAACAAAAGAGTGATTAAAGTCTTCAGCGTCCAAGACGCCCTAACTAACCTAACTAAACTACTCTAACTAACCAGGACAAAAATACAGCGGGTGGCACTCGCCCCTAACCTAACGTGTCTATAGAGTTAATACACAAGACCCAGGTGTTGCGCTGTGTACGTCACGTGACATACTTACCTGTCTTCTTTCCCCATAATCTTAAACACAAAAGGCTCACGTTAACACAAGACGACAAAACTGAGAGCGACAGATAACACAAAAGAAGAGGGGCAAAAGACAACAAAGGCAGATAAACGCAAAATAGACAGAAGTGACAAATATATAGCACTCGAAAGAAACACAACAGCCGATAAACAGATGTGTAACAGCGGTCAAAAGACCGCGCACAATGGACCGGGGCGTTTTTAAAGGAGACGGTGACACGGGATTGGTGATGGTGGGTGGTGACGTCAGAACGTAAAACTGGAGTGACAGCGGCATCGGACCAATGGAAGGGATCTGTTAAAGGTAGCGTGAGGAGAGAGAGAGAGAGAGAGAGACAGAGACGGAAAACAGAAAGAGCCAAAATGAACACAAGACAACGCAGTCACATATACAGGGACGTAACAATGATAAACCTACATCTGTAAGCTGCATACGTACATTTCTATTGATTCTCAGTAACTCAAACAAATAATAATAATAATAAACAAACAATAAATAAATAAAAGTTGCTGTTTGTAGAGGTATACATTCTCTGTGTTGGAGAGGATCTAAGTATATCAAATCAAATCAAGTTTATTGTCACATCACCTCAACACGTGTGTAGAGGCGAGTGAAAATCTTGAGTGCGGCTCCAGACAGTGCAAAACAGTATGTAAAAAAGAAAAACAGACATGTAACGGTACAAAAAATATACATATAACAGTATGTAGTATATACAGTGACAAAATAGACATAATATACATAATTGTGTACAAAATTACAAATTTACAATATATGCACATGGACCTGTTGTAGTGTTTAAAATTTAAGGTGTCTGACATTAAACCTGTCCTAAACAGGTGGGGCAAATCTTCCCAGAAAAATGAATAAAAATCATAGTTATATTTGTTAAATATACATGTCACTGTCCATATTTAAAGTTCTATAAAGTCTGTTTATGAGTTTATCTGACTCACCTGAAGTAAGGTAATCAAGTAAAGAGACTGATCAATACTTCAGTCAAAAACAAAGTCAAAAGCAAAGACTTGATACTTGACTCTGACAATAACATGGACACATGATTGTATGTAGCTTTTTAAATTAGTTTTAGCTTCCACCTGTCAGATGGATCCTATTCTTTTAAGATCAAGTGTTTTAACTTTTAAACAGTTCTTAAACATTATTATTTTCTTCAAAAGTTATGTTTCTTCTTACAGCACAAACAAATGTCTGGGGCGATTTTAAAGATGTAGGGTCAAGAGTGACGTCACTACTTCCGAAACAGCCACTACTTTTAAGGAAGGAAATACATTTCTAAGGAAAAAATGAACACAAATTTTCTTTAAATGCCGCACTTCGAGCAGCATCGGTTAGAGCAATTTAAGTGACATGAGATGGAAAGTGATGTTATACCACCAAAAAGTAGCACAAACAGATAAACTATATTATTATATTGGGTGCCAGTTTTACGGAGATGTGCCTTACAGCAAGGGTTCTTAAAGTGGTGGTCTGCAATAGCCAGGAGGTATCGCTATGATCATCTCTAAAGCATATAAGTGGTATTAACATGATTGAAAGTAAAATGTGTCCTTGGAAAACTGTCCCTGGCCTTTTTAAAAAAATTACATTTACATTTTACTGTGTATATCTTTTGTGCAAACTGTGTACATTTATTGTGTGTATCATTATGCATACTGTATATATCTTATGGGCGAATTGTCTATACTCTATGTATGTATACATACTGTGTATAATGTGCATTGTTGTCTGCATTGTTTTCTGCATTGTCTGGAGCATGCTCTCATTGTTCTTCTACAGGATCAGCAGCTCCAGAAGTCATCAAAATCATCACACATCAGTTTCTACCTGTCAACAACACATTTATCTGTAATGCCATGTCACAGACTTCTGCTACTTTTTAACTTTAGAACAATCTTTTCCATCTGTTCTTCATTCCTTGATCAAAGTGTTGCCCTGGAATGAGCAAAATCTTTGATTCCAGTTTAATTTCAACATCAGAGGGGTCCAGCATCATAAACTGCGCGGCCAGGGACTATATCAATAGGTGATTGTCGGTTTCCCTGAGCAATGGGATAGGCTTTGTGCCATGCAGATGGACCTAGAAACATACATTTAAACTGCCAACATCAGAAATTAATAGACACACTAAACACTTAAAGTTCTGAAAAAATTAAAGACATGCATTTTGTATTGATTAAGTTTCAACCTATTAAACAGTTTCTGGATTCTGGTTGTTTCCTCTATGTAACTCAGCTTACAAAGTAACCGGTAGGTTCTGCACAATTCATTGTACAAGGATGTCAATCCTAACATCATATTCTCAGCCTCACATAAAACCTGCTTAATTTTAAGAAGCATCCCTCACTTTAAAAGTTAACTGGGCTAATCTCCTAATAACATATCCTAACATTATACCGGGCAAGCAAATTTGCGAGATTAAATGTATACCGCAGAACACCGGACATTACATACTTAAATATGTGAATTAACACATTCACATTGCGGGCTCTTCAGCAACAAATCCCGCAACTTACCGTTGGCCTCCCCATATCCCCAGTGATGACCAGTCATTGCTCCTCTTTTCTTTGAGCAGATGATAGGATGGGGAAAAGTACGCGAAAGGGCCCCGAGAATGAATGTTTGGAAACGTCCTGGAGAAGTGTGGGAATACACACTAATGACAGAGTTATAGGTGAATGAAGAGCGCTGCGACTGATTGACGTGAGCTGATCCGCTCATTCCCCGCCCTCTCGTAAGCCGATTGCAAACGGTAAACGCGACGCGACACCAATGCAATGAGTGCACTGCTAAGGACTTAAATAAATCGTATAATAACAATAATAATAAAAGATTAAGTTGTTAAATATTTGATTACCTGGAACTTAATTTTGGTGAAACTTAATTACTTAAATATACATTTCGATTCCTTATTATTTTCTTTAGCTCATTTCATTTGCCCATTTGAATAAATTCACCGAGTCTGAAAATTTTAAATAAAATAAAAAAACAATAAAATATGATTGTTACAAACCCAGATGTTGTCAAGGGGTAAGGGCTATAACATTAAAATGTTGATTATGTAGAAGATGCGCGGAGGCAGATAACACAAGACGCAGGCCGCTCTTACGTGCGCTCAAGTGGGTGTTTATTTACAGTGCAGCAGTGACAGTAACAAAAGGTGAAAACACAACTATGTACAATATTTACAAACTTTGTACAGTGGGCAAAAGGGGAAAAGAGACACAAACGGTGCCAAATCAAAGAAAGAATCAAAACCCGTCTAGCTGTAGTTTAAATCCCTAAACTGCATAGAAAACAAAAGAGTGATTAAAGTCTTCAGCGTCCAAGACGCCCTAACTAACCTAACTAAACTACTCTAACTAACCAGGACAAAAATACAGCGGGTGGCACTCGCCCCTAACCTAACGTGTCTATAGAGTTAATACACAAGACCCAGGTGTTGCGCTGTGTACGTCACGTGACATACTTACCTGTCTTCTTTCCCCATAATCTTAAACACAAAAGGCTCACGTTAACACAAGACGACAAAACTGAGAGCCACAGATAACACAAAAGAAGAGGGGCAAAAGACAACAAAGGCAGATAAACGCAAAATAGACAGAAGTGACAAATATATAGCACTCGAAAGAAACACAACAGCCGATAAACAGATGTGTAACAGCGGTCAAAAGACCGCGCACAATGGACCGGGGCGTTTTTAAAGGAGACGGTGACACGGGATTGGTGATGGTGGGTGGTGACGTCAGAACGTAAAACTGGAGTGACAGCGGCATCGGACCAATGGAAGGGATCTGTTAAAGGTAGCGTGAGGAGAGGAGAGAGAGAGAGAGAGAGAGAGAGAGAGAGAGAGACGGAAAACAGAAAGAGCCAAAATGAACACAAGACAACGCAGTCACATATACAGGGACGTAACAATGATAGACCTACATCTGTAAGCTGCATACGTACATTTCTATTGATTCTCAGTAACTCAAACAAATAATAATAATAATAAACAAACAAACAATAAATAAATAAAAGTCGCTGTTTGTAGAGGTATACATTCTCTGTGTTGGAGAGGATCTAAGTATATCAAATCAAATCAAGTTTATTGTCACATCACCTCAACACGTGTGTAGAGGCGAGTGAAAATCTTGAGTGCGGCTCCAGACAGTGCAAAACAGTATGTAAAAAAGAAAAACAGACATGTAACGGTACAAAAAATATACATATAACAGTATGTAGTATATACAGTGACAAAATAGACATAATATACATAATTGTGTACAAAATTACAAATTTACAATATACAATATATGCACATGGACCTGTTGTAGTGTTTAAAATTTAAGGTGTCTGACATTAAACCTGTCCTAAACAGGTGGGGCAAATCTTCCCAGAAAAATGAATAAAAATCATAGTTATATTTGTTAAATATACATGTCACTGTCCATATTTAAAGTTCTATAACGTCTGTTTATGAGTTTATCTGACTCACCTGAAGTAAGGTAATCAAGTAAAGAGACTGATCAATACTTCAGTCAAAAACAAAGTCAAAAGCAAAGACTTGATACTTGACTCTGACAATAACATGGACACATGACTGTATGTAGCTTTTTAAATTAGTTTTAGCTTCCACCTGTCAGATGGATCCTATTCTTTTAAGATCAAGTGTTTTAACTTTTAAACAGTTCTTAAACATTATTATTTTCTTCAAAAGTTATGTTTCTTCTTACAGCACAAACAAATGTCTGGGCCGATTTTAAAGATGTAGGGTCAAGAGTGACGTCACTACTTCCGAAACAGCCACTACTTTTAAGGAAGGAAATACATTTCTAAGGAAAAAATGAAAAAATTTCTTTAAATGCCGCACTTCGAGCAGCATCGGTTTAGAGCAATTTAAGTGACATGAGATGGAAAGTGATGTTATACCACCAAAAAGTAGCACAAACAGATAAACTATATTATTATATTGGGTGCCAGTTTTACGGAGATGTGCCTTACAGCAAGGGTTCTTAAAGTGGTGGTCTGCAATAGCCAGGAGGTATCGCTATGATCATCTCTAAAGCATATAAGTGGTATTAACATGATTGAAAGTAAAATGTGTCCTTGGAAAACTGTCCCTGGCCTTTTTTAAAAAATTACATTTACATTTTACTGTGTATATCTTTTGTGCAAACTGTGTACATTTATTGTGTGTATCATTATGCATACTGTATATATTTTATGGGCGAATTGTCTATACTCTATGTATGTATACATACTGTGTATAATGTGCATTGTTGTCTGCATTGTTTTCTGCATTTTCTGGAGCATGCTCTCATTGTTCTTCTACAGGATCAGCAGCTCCAGAAGTCATCAAAATCATCACACATCAGTTTCTACCTGTCAACAACACATTTATCTGTAATGCCATGTCACAGACTTCTGCTACTTTTTAACTTTAGAACAATCTTTTCCATCTGTTCTTCATTCCTTGATCAAAGTGTTGCCCTGGAATGAGCAAAATCTTTGATTCCAGTTTAATTTCAACATCAGAGGGGCTTTTTTGTTGGAAGTTTGTTTATACTATATTGATTGATGGTGTTGCTCTTTGGTAAGACCAGAGCCGATGCTGCATATTGAATAAACAGTGTATATCAAATGTTATTGCATGTGGTCTGTCTTTGAATGAATTAATGAATGAATAAGGTTCAAGAAGAGATTGCAGTCATGGTTGGACAAAACTAATCTGTACTGCAAAGCTAATTGTTACATTTAGGCATGTGGCATGACTAGTGTTAGCAGTCAGATGCTTGAATTAAATGGAAAAATCCGACCCCCATGTAAAAATAAAACATTTTCATAAATGTCTGTATCAATTTAGCTGTTATTTATATATTTGGCACATCCCCATTATCGGTAAATGGGCCATGCAACTAGTTTGCATGAGGCATGATAAAAGTGTGACATTTTGATATTGTAACTGCAAAACTGTTTATGTAAGTCTACAGATATTTTTAGTTAGGTTATATTTTTTTGTAAATGTGTCTCTGCAGCGTTAAGGTCTAGTGTGGTAAACTGCTGTTGTTTCAGTAGATTACAGAGTTATTCCTGCTGTGGGGTGGAGTGCCGAGTTTCTTAAAAAAGTCTTAAAAAGCAGAGTGCTCTCTGTGGTTTAGCGAATAGCTAGGTTTTTCTTACAGGCAGTCCAGATGCAGGAAGAACACAGTGTGTGGCTCATAAACTTGTTCTGTTTTCAGACATTCCCAGGCTTTCAAATCTTTCTGAATGACCTTTTAGTTTATCCAGCAATACCAAGATGTTTAGGTGGATATAGGAATGTCAGAACACCCTCATCAGTACGTTGCTGTGTGTTTTAAACCTAAGTCCAGTAGAGGGCACAATTTTTCTTTTATAGAGTGGATTCTGACATAAATTGTTTCCTCTTTTGAACATTCCATTGAAGGGTGAATAATTCATAACTGGAGGCTGCCCCAAGGAGATGTTACTCCTTCAGGACCAAGATTGACATTGAAAGCACGGCTGTAGCCATGAGCCAGTTCAGCTAGCAGATCAATATCTCACTGAAGCCTCTTTTAGGAATACTGCTTACCTGTTTAGTGTCCATATTTATCTTTCCCCTCAAGCCATAGCATTGACTGTTTTGGTTAAATCTGCTTTCTGCTTGACCTTTGGTTCCCTCATTAGTGTAATATTCACTATATAGGCTATATAGCTTGACTGGACTGATAAACATCAGTTAACTTTAGTGTCACATGGTACCCTGGACTGAATCTCCATCTCCTAGTGGCAGCTGCAATTGGGCAGAGGAGAGAAGAGGTAAGGAAGAACAGCAGAAAGCAATAGAGCCCTAATGTGGAGAGGAGGTGGAAGTTTAGGAGTTCAGCTTGCCATGCAGCTGTGTCAACATGGCCAGAGCACCATGCAGTGAAAACTATTACAAACACTTAAACATGGTTTTAATTCGCTTAATTTGTTATCTTTGCAACAGATACTTCACTAATGCTATTTCCCCTACTATGCATGTTATTTAGGTTGACACCCACATGTTTTATGCAATTATAATCTTAACACTACTACAAAATGTGTAAATATACAGTATACCTAAAAGTGCCAAATCCAGAAGTTTTGGGGACATTTTTATTAGGAATGTCCCCAAGGCTGGAAATGGGGGGCTCCAGAGGACTGAGTCAAGGGAGTGAATTTCAAGACGGCCAGAGTTCCAGTGCTCGAAAATGCTCAAAAGCTATGATTTAAAAACATAAATTACGTCTAATGCCCCATGTCAGGTTGTGACATCTACATAAATACAAACAACATTAAAGTCTATTTATGTTGTTTATCTGTACTACATCTTTACATGAAGCTATATTGAGCTGGAATATCCACGTCCTGAATCGCTTTCCTGTGGCAGAACTGCTGAACAGGGCGGCTCTTCTTCATTAATAGGAATGACTAAAACCCAGAACCATCCAGAGGCGACACACAGCTTCTCATAAACATACCCTGCTTTGAAGATAAAGAGAAAGCGATGGAGCAATACTATATCAGTAAATTCATTCACATACAATTAATTCCTCATCTTATTATATGCCATGTGAGTGGGAAAGTCCAGTACTCACACAAACAGAGGAATATAAAGCTGAATTAACTGAAGAAGATATATAACCAAAGTAGTCTAATTTATCCCACATAGCAGGGTAGGACACCACTGGATACATATATGCCATTCTGTACATCTATTCATTAACTATTTTAAAAAATCAGCCAGTCATTCATATCATATGCACACAAATACTTTGAGTCAGTATATATACATATATACATATATGAGTATATACACATGTTGTCAGGAGAAGATTGGAGGACATTGGGTTGTTTATTATCTGAGCTCACAGAAGGAGGGGGTGAACAATAGATGAGTTAGCCATATTGTGTGGTCAGTACTGTAATGTTAAAATCAATGGGCCAATCTTGAGCACTGACACAGCACAACTGACTCTTTTTCTATCCATTTGCTTTGTAATTATTTTTTCATGGCGTTCAGCGAAACCTCAGATAAATCATTACATCAATATAGCTGTTTTAATACATCTGTATCTCTATGCCTAATACACATGCACACATACACACGCATAAAGAACAAAGCAAAGGAGAGAGTTAATGGTAAGGGGCTGTAGGAAGGAGGGGTTTGCTGAGGTCTGCTGATTATTATTTTGGATATTTGTCTGGCCGCCTGCCAACGCTGTACTATGTCTCTCCATCTCTCCTGGGGTCTGGTGGAGCTTGGATGGATTAATACAGTGCAGTTTGAGCACAATTTTCCCTGAACATACTGGGGTGCTTACAACAAATAATGTGGCAGTACTATGATACAATAACCATGGTTTTTATGTGGTATTCTAAGCACTTCAAAGAATGCAGATATGATAAGACAATGTTGCATATCTGAAAAGTATTGCATGACCGATGTACCATGCCAAAAACATCATGGTACACAATAATAAATATGACCATTTTTGTTAATTCACAGGCTTCTTGAGGAAGTAGAATGAGAATTAGAATTAATCTTTCAAGGGTGAATCAAAATGAATCAGCCCTTACACCCAGTGTGAAAAACACGTGCAGTTGGAAGCATGAAATGGCCTATAGTGGGTAACAGTTAGCTCTCAGACCGCACTGACAATGAATCAGGCTGGTAAAAGGGCAGTATTTAATGTTAGAATCAGGCTTCAGATAGTGCCTAGAGACTTCAGGCTCTCCCATGACAAACATAGCTGTGTTTATGTTACACAGCTGCAGATACAGACACCCAGCCACCCCCCTTCTTAGCAATTCACCCAAGGTCAGAGGTTGTGAAACCCAATTTAAATCAGTTCCTAAAGACTCAGACCTCACCATCAGATCACAGTAGCATTAGTTTGTTTGTAAAGTAACGTTTTCAATACGGATATGAGTGATACAGCAGCTCAACTGTTATTAAAAGCTAAATATCCACTAAACTAAGTAATTGCCTGCTGTCAGAGGATTTATTAAATTTTTGGAAACTAAAAGGGACAGGGCCAATACGGACGCTGATTGTCCTTGAATTTACTAATGGATGACGTCAAAGAATGTTATAAATATGAGTTATGAATATGTTTTCTTCATTCAAGGTTATAGTGGCTTTTATTAAAACCCCTTGTCGCACAAATTAGTCTCTTGTGGGTCCTCTGAAATAAGCTTCTGTGTGTCCGCGTCTCTTTATATGTTTAACCGTCATTGTCCTTTGTAATTTAATATTATGGTATGCTAAACGCCTTTCTTTTTAATTATTCCCTTTGAAAAATATATCAATTGACCACTAAACTGAATATTAAGTGTCCCCCTCAATGTCTAGGGTGGTTATGGTCGTGCTTTTCACATTTGTTTTCTGTTTCTCTGTTTTATTTACTCAGAGAGCCTCTTCTCATTAGCTCTCTGTCCAACCCCAGGTGCTTCCTCTTATCTCCCCCTCTTACACCCCCCTCACAGAGCAGTGGCTCCAGTTTACACTAAGACCAAACATGCAACACACCTATAACTGGCCTCCAGAATCCCTTGTTCAAGGGATCCATGTAATCTATCCATGTAATAACCAATAGCACCAGAGCAGACACACACAGGAATCTCTTCAAAGAAAACTACATTTAGCCTGTGACCAATCTGAGAGTACATGAAAGACCCCCACCATCACTAAGACCCTAATTCTTCAATAGATGTAATCTGTACGGCAATCTTTCCAGAGAAGAAAAAATGAAATTTCAATAGCTTATTAAAAAAAAACTTAATAATTTTCAGTAAGGTATGTGCTATTTAACTGTTTATACTGTAATAGTACAAAGACAGTTACTGCATATTAAAATTTGTGCAACATTTGTAATGTGCAGAATGCATTTACAAAGTGAAATATTGGTCTTATCTTATTGGCTTATTTGTGTGCATTTCTTGTACATTTTCACTGTGAGACCCAGATCTGCTGTAATGTAAACACAGAAAGAGCTAAGGAGTGAAAGACCCCGATTCTGTTAGTGTACTGTAAACATTGTGCTCTGTTCAGCTCCTCACACACAGTTTAATGTATACTCAGAACAGGCTGTACCTTCCTTCCCTGTCCTTTATTGTTGGTCTGTAGCTTTCTAAACACAAGGCAGTAGCCTGGGTTTTGTATTTTGTACTTGACTATTTTATATGTAACAATGTCTATTTGTATAATATGTAAACTGTATAAATATGTATAAATATTCAGTATGTAATGGTATGTGGGTGCATTTACAGTAAGCATAGTGGAGGTGTCTGTGTACATGCAAAATATGCAAACTTCCTCTCCAACGTGCATTCTCCGGCTGCCATTTTTATCCCAGTAATCAGGTTTTTTAGCATTACCTTCCCGTGCCATCACTGTTATCTGTCTGAATTGAAGGCACACATGGTCTCACACCTGTGCTTTAGTATCACACTTCCTTTGCTCAAACATGCTCTTCGGATTAATCATTCATCATTCACGTGCTGATAGTGTATTTGTCTCTTTTCATCCTTGAGGCTGAGAGCAGGGAAAAGTGGGGTGGGTGGGTGTTTCAGGGGAGGGGAGAGTTATCCAAAGCACAAACCCAGTGACCCACGCTGTAGGACACACCTCCCTACTGGCTGGAAACTTTCTGGAGGCCATGCTGGGAAACAAGAGCCAGAGACTGGAGGAAAGTCAGCCCAGCAGGGGTAAAACGTGTGTGGTTGGAGAAAAGAGAGTTGATGCTTGATTTTCCAAATTAATTTTCACTTGCCAAATTTGATAAAAAGAAAATCTCACCAATCCCAGACATGCGTGGAATTCACTTTAATAATCAATGGCACATCCTTGAGGAAACAGTGGGCTTAGCTGCTTGAGCTTCACTGGGAAAGGGTCCTCCCCCTTTCTCTTATTCTGAACCTACAGCATGGTGTTGATTAGCACAGAGAGACACAGACAGAATTCCACAGATAAGTGGCCTGGAGTTCTGGGGATGAGGAATGGTGAACAGAAAGCTGTTGCTATTCCTGCTAATGCAGTTGTGAAGAACCCTACTGTACCATCAGTGTCAAAAGCTATAGGCTGGAGATAAAGTGAAATAAAACAAATAGAAATAATTGACAATTAAATAGTGTAAGATATGCATAGGTATAAAAGAAAAGTAATAGTTACAGTCTGAATAATCAAAGACTGAACAGAGTGCAAAACCTCTGCTTTGTATCTCCAGAAAGGAATGTCTAGACAGACAAGACCCAGACTGGAGCATTCAAGCAATATGTAAAGAATTGTTTCAGTGTGTTGTATGTAGAATGTGTTAGTGTGTTTGTGTGGATGGTGTGTGTACAATTGTCAGGATGTGTGGCTGTGCTGCTTTGCATGTGTCAGCAGGCTTACAAACACTGTGCCAGCATAATGCTACAGAGACCCACAATGCAGCAGTCAGGAGGAGAAGAGAGGGGGAGGGAGAAAGAAGACAGAGAGAGGGGGATGAAGACAGAAGCAGGCCAGGTTGAATAAACAACAGAAATCCAGACCTCATCTCTTACAGCATGACAATAACACATACAACGGGACTCCAATAACACATCCACAACCTCCATTCATGCTCCAATTCTATTCCAAATGTTCACTATTAATCTAACACAGACCAAAAATCATAAACAGCCTTATGTAGATACATCTGCACATCACAACATGTGTGGAGTATATACCACACACACATATTGAGCCATAATGTATCAATGCTACATTACTACCTTCAAAACAAGTATGTGCACTGAATATGTAGAATACACATATCTGATAACCTATTTTACTAAACATACTAAAAGAGATTTATATAATTTGCAATCATTTAGGAAATAAGTTTCATTAATACACTAAACAGTATGGATAATGAAGCTTGAACACACAGAAAGAGGTCAGTCTGCAGTCATCTTTGTAATCTTAGAGCTGAGAGGATAAAAAAAATGTTGTTTGTTATTGAGTTGATGTTATTGTTGATGCTATCGCACACCTGCCACTTTAAGAATGTCAGGTCATCTGGCTCATCTACCTCAATATATCCAACTTTGACCCAAACAGCCATCAGCACAACAGCAGTCAGCTCAGCTTGTAAATCAGCATCTATCCTCTAAATGAGATGCTGTCATGTGCAGTAATACCAAGAAACAGGAGCTCTGAAATTGGGTTGAGGGCTGGTGTCATTCTGACCAGACGAGACTTCGACTCCCTTCCCACCAGGCAGGCAGAGAGGCATAGAGACAGAGACCTCTGTTTTACCCTGGCGCATCAGTGCTGTGTTTGGCATGCTAAAGGGTCACGTAATGGGGATGAGACAGCGTTATGCAACTGTTTGGGTGCTTACATATTACTTTGGTGTGTGTGCAGTGAAAATGGCAGTGTGTGTCTTGAAGGCAGCAGCTTTCTCTCTCTCTCTCTCTCTCTCTCTCTCTCTCTCTCTCACTCACTCACTCTCTCACTCACTGTCTGTCTGGCCATGTTAGTGTTTGCATAAGTGACAATTCTCATTTCCACATAGCCAAAACACCAAAGTGTCCTTTGTCATCAGTGTAGCCACTTCTGGAACACTTGAGGACAGACAGAAACTAAAACATAATTTTTCTCAACTCATTTCTTCGCTCAGACACCCCACCCCCCCCTTCACTTCTCATTCTTTGTTTTTGTGTCACCCTATATATGTTAACTATGCTTTCTATATGAAGTGTATTCATACTAAAAGAAAAAATGATGAGAGGTGAGATTAATCAATACACAGAAGGTCTGCATGTCGTACATTTACATATTGCCTGGAAACAACACTAAATTGCATACAAAAATTTACAAAATCCATTCAAATGACTTCTCTCTTACAACATGTAATTTAATTTAATTACACTTTCAGTGGCCTTTAGAAAAGTATAAACACATGCTGATATACACTGGAATTGAGATTTTAAATATTTTTTAAATCTTTGTGTTTCTGGCAGTCTCACCAGAAGACAAATGTTTAGTGACCACAAACTGAAATTTTCAGCTTCACATTTCATTACTCTAGAATGGGCAAAAATATTTCCACAATCCCTGAGGCTGGAGTTGTTTTCTCTCTTCCAAGAACTGTCCCATATTCCATGTCACAACTTTGCCAAGAGTTTAGTTTTAATGGTTTGGCACAGTTTCAGTTCATTTAAAACTGATCAAACTAGTACAGCAATGCTCAAAATTTATGTGGACTGGTTAAGTGAAATTACAGGTTAAATCTTGGTAGCTTGGGGTTTGGCCAGTATCATATTAAATCACACTGTTTTCTCTGTTTCTCTTTTTATTTAGAAGCTACTTGTTTTCTTTCATTTAATTTCCTTATTTGTTTTAGTTTCCATAATTTTCTGTATTAAAAACATTTAGTATGGATTTCTTTTCCCCCGCAAAACTTCTTTCTCATTTTCCCTGTGTTAGCAGATGTGGTGTATCACATTTGCATACTTCCCTCTTTTATATTTGTTTACTTTCATAAGTACTGAAAAGTACACTCACATGGTGAGAATGTGTGTGATAAAACACTCCACTTAAATTGCTTTATTGCCAGTGCTAATGGCAGGAAGTGAGCTGCATCAAATAAGCATAGCACATCATAGCATGTGATAAGGGTTAGAAACTAAGCGTGAGTGTGGCAGTTTGATGATGTCTATAGCAAATGGACACAGCAGAGGTATATGACATTGCAGCTACAGTATGCAGGAGACATGGACTGGTGTGTTCCAGCAGCTCTGATGGTCATATGAATTAAATATATTATTGTTTATTTTCATTTTAATATATCATCATCATTCAATGTATCATCATTTGGAGATAAAGTTAAACTATAAAAGCTGTAGCAAAAATGAATGATGGGGGCCTGGTTAAACCGATTCCAGATCCATGATCCAGCAGCAATCCACTTCCTCTTGTTCCTTTTCTCAAGTGTAATGTTGTGGAGATAAGCTGATATTAGCTGAAGGCTTTTACAACTCACTGTTATGCACTTAAGATGTTCTGCCATTTTAAATGTTTTTTCCCCACTCTAATCACAACTTTTTCACTCCCTAGTTTTCACTCCCTAGTTTTTCTCTGCAACCCTCACACATCTTGGTTGTAGGAGTCATGACAGATGTGGATTTTCCTCTCTGGCTGGGGAAAGACTGTCCTGTGCCTGCTCTCAGCACCTGGGGGTGTGGTTGTGTGGGCATACTGCAGGGTGGTCAGAGAGGAGGTGAGAGGTGCATTAGGTCAGAAAGAAAAAGGTAGTGACAGAGAAAAAAAGATTTAATTAGGCCCAGCCTCCAGACTGATAATCGGTAAACTCCCTCTGTCACTTATCTGATAGTAATGTGTGTATTCTGTAAACTATTCCTGCATGAAGTGTGGAATGTCAGACACTTTTTATGCACTTATTGGTCATACATTTCCCCACACAACAGAATGGCTAGAACTGTTAAAGCTAACAACAGCACATGCCTTTGAATTTGAAAATAATAAGTTGCCCATTATAATGCAAAATGTTGAGGGGATGTGTTTGGGACAACACCACTCTTTTAAAATTCAATAAAATTCAAATTCTTGTACAATATAAAAGTATATTGTACAAGTTTATACACTATAGTATATTTATACAGTATATTGTGTATTGTGTAATGAACAGCAGAAATTGTTAAATATAGCAGCAGTACAAAAAGTCCCACATTTCAGTTAAAAGAGCCTATAGCTTTTAGCTATAACCAGCTGGAAAAAATAGTATTATTATTAGCTGAAGAAAATGAATGTCAGCTTTATTGCTGTTTTGACAGATTATTAAAACATTTGTGACAAATATTGTTTGGAGATTTTGGAGTCTAGCAGATAGTAGCTGTACGTGGATGCCTTTTGCCTGCGTAGAAAACAGCTGCCAAGTAAACTAAATTGCCTTACATGGACTTTGGTGGTAATGGTGATAGATGTTCTCTTTTTCTTTCACTCTGCTTTCCATTGTAACATGTTCTATATATGGCCTGTAGATTGGTTGTATGGTGCTCACGAAACTCACCAGTGATCTGTTTCTTTATAGTCAGGAAATGAAATACTTCCTTGCACATTATCTGAGAGTGGTGGGAGGCAAAAAACATAGAAAACAGCTTAAAAAGCCCACAGTTTTATTTTAGTTGTCCAAATCTGTTTATTGAAAGAAAAGGCCCTGATTTTCAGTGTGAGACACGCTGTGACGTGTCTGTTCATAGGGTGTAATGCCCATAAGACTTTAACCAGCTGATGGATTGGGGCGTATATAACCAGAAGCCATTAAACTCCTTGGGAGGTTTTTATATAAATAATACAAAAAAGAGTAACTTGTGGTCTGTTTGTTTGTGTACTAACCCTGGGTGAGTAGGAAAGAGTTGTCACCCTGACTTAGACCTCTTCAGACTCATATAAGTGTTGACATGCCAAACACAAACTCTCTCTGAGGACATCAGACCTTCAGCTCTCATCTGTGGCTTAATTTGATGTTTTTGAATGTAATAGACAGTACATAGTGTCAGAACATCCAAATATAATTTTCTTCAAATACCAAACTGATACCAGGAGTAAAAATTACTTATGGTATTAAACATAAAAAATTTTAATCTGGAGAAAAATTCTACACTTCACCTTCAAAGTAAATGAGCAATCAGTTGCTATTGTTGAGCATCCACTGGACAAATAATAGCTTATCATTTGATGGGTGTGTTGAATTGCTGAAGTTCAGGAACAGCAGTTGTATTTGTGTGAATGTTTTCTTGGACTGATTGAAAGCTCTCTGTTTAACACACATACGCAGTGTGTGAGAGATAGTAGTGTAAGACTTTAAAATCACAGCTTTATCATTGTTTAACACAGTCTGTGTGTGTGCATTGTGACAACCTCAGTGGAAAAGAACCCAAAATGGCGAACAAAGTAAGAGAAATGTTGTACTTCTAAATTATTGTACTTCTATGGTTTATAGTATGGTATCATGGCATTACCATGATATTCTTACAGTACAGTGTATAAGTACAGCGGAGTATCATGTAAATACCAACATTTGGTAAAATTTTAAAATGGTGGTAAACGTCAACATTTAAAATAAAAATCAGCTCTGCGTCTTCAAACAATTATTTTGGCATATACATTTTGACAACTCAGTTTCCAGGGTGTAGTTTAGAGTAGCCAGTGTTTTTTAAACTTTTAGCAGAAGTAGTTCTGATGAGTGAGCATTGCTACTTCTCTTTGGTTACATAATGGCTGTGTGGTTTCAGATACACAGTAACCAGCAGACTGTTTTCTACATGGAAGAACAGGAATTTGATATTTCAGTTTTCTAACCCACCCATGATCTTTTACTCAAGGTGACTGAGCACAACATACTTTTAATATTTAATCTTAAACACACACACATACGTGCTGTTTCTGTTCCTCTCGCTATTGCTCACCATACTTCAAAAGGAACAAGCATGTCTGTGATTTAATCTTGTTCAAAGAGAAAGTTGCTGATTTTAATTATTACTGTTTTCAAGATATAAAGGTGTGATTGTGCGTAATAATTTTTGTATTTGTGGCGTGTGGTGGAGTTCTGAAATGACAAGGCAAAGTCCTTTCTCTGGGTCTGTTTCTTTTAGTTAAATGCAAGTTTGTGTTGCATAGATACCATGTTAAATTCATACTGAATACCCTACACTTAGCAACCAATACTATAATATATTTGTATTATTGTATTAACATGCTTTTTGGTAAAACAAAGATGAAATCAGATCGGTTTGTGACTAAACATGATAGACAGGCTTTATCCAATTGACTGACTGATCACAGTGCATAAGTTCTGACTTCTCTCATATCACAATTAATGCTGTAGCTCAATGAGAAGAGAATATGGGAGGCTAAAGCTCATGGGAGGCTAAAGAGACAATCTCTCCCCCTGAAACTTTATCTGATGTTGCTATTTAACAGTATTTAAAATAATAGACCAATAGTACATTAAGTAAGTTATATACAATTTGACCATATATTTCATGTAATATTTGTTTATTGTTATACTGTCAATTATTTTCTGTTTTTGTTTTTGGAGAAAGTGCAGCCCCCATTGGCTCCTCACAGAAAATACCCCTGGTTTTTATATATTTGTAGCTAGGATTCATGAAATGAGCCTTTTAACTTACATACTACAGAAAATCCTTGGCTTGGTGGTTGTTGCATCTGTAATGTTGGCAAATGGGCGTGTTAAAACATCAAATGCCACATGCATCCATTTAACTGGACCACAATGCTGTTCAGGGCAAAATGAGCTCTGCTTGGCACACAGTTTCTGGTTCTACCTGCCTCTGTTTAATGGTCTAGAATGATTAATGTCAGGGTATAAAATTTTCTCTCCTCTAATGGGTGAGGGGACAAGGGAACAGAGGAAGGGGGTTGGGTGGCACAACAAAGATACATCTCTCCTCATACAGGCCCCATGCTGGGACTGTCACTACCACAACCTCACACACACCCATACAGAACCCCCCACTCTTCTGCTGTCTTTCCTTTCCTCATCTCTCCAATGTGCTGGGTCTGTTACAAAAGTGTGCTGCAGAGCCTGAATAGAAAAACAGGCAGAGGGAATGTGCAGTGTATGTAAGCAGGGGGGGGAAAGAAGGAACGAGAAAGACCAAAGGAGGAAAGCATGAGCAACAGAGGGGAAAGGGTAAGGAGACAGACCCAGCCATCTCAGTGGCCATTAAGCTCACTTGTGGATCAATACTGGTTGTAACTATAACTGAGTTTATGCTGAAAGACTTCATGACAGCAATTTAGAGCACCTACACAGATGGGCAGAGCATTGCCAAGCCAATCAATCACAAAGGGAGTTAAGAGGAATAGAAAAAACAATGGGAATCCCCCTTAGAGCTTTCAGCAATCTTTAAACACATTGGCTTTTGAACTCACCTCTACAGGACAGAAATATGTTTTAGGAAGGAGGTAATTATTTCACGTCCTGCACACACTGCACTGCTGTAATAGTGGTGTGACCTGAACCACAGAGGACTGTTCTTTAGTATAAATCAACAGGCTTTCTTGTGGTCATGTGATTTAATAAGAAACCATGAGAGAGCCATGCACACATTTTTCAGATTATTGTTTAAATTCTTCTCCCCAACTTCCAACAGCCCACTTTCTCTCTTTTTCTTTCCTTCAAAGTTAATTTTCCATTTTTCTTCCCATTTGTTAGGTTTTTAGTTTGCTTTGCTTATTGTAGCTTTGATCTGTAAGTGACTGATCACATTTCCTCGTGTAGAAAGAGACAGGAAAACAACTTCTGTTTGTGCCAGGGCATAGTATAGAACACATAGCGCTGGTGTATCCAAACACTGCAGCTGGGGCAACACAACTACGTCCTGTGTAGAGTCTTTAAATCAAGATGCAAGCAGGGCCTCTCATCTGTTGTACATGAAAGCTAAGGAAAGGCAGGAAGAATAACGGAGGAAGGAAGCTTAGAGAGAGAGGTAGAGGAAGGAAGGAACCTCGCTCTCTAGCGAGTATGGGATGAGGAAACTGGACACCAGAATTCCTCTGGACCTTTCTTTTTAAATCAAAATTAAACACATACCTGAGAATTTATTTTCCTTCTTTTTTGATGACAAATAGCTGTTTGTGTTAAAGAACTTCTCTGACCGTGTAGTCACTGCATGAAGTATGGCCGGACATAACTGAATTTTACAGTTTTGTACAGGAAGTCATACAAAATACAATAGATTGTTTCTACTTCATTTTACAAATGTTAAACCGAGAACAAGATTAACAGTGATCATAAAAAATACCAAAGCCAATATGTTCATCCACTGTCCCCCCACCCCCTCAGTTTCAGAGAACATTCCTTTCATAAGTTTGTGTGTGTGTGTGTGTGTGTGTGTGTGTGTGTGTGTGTGTGTGTGTGTGTGTGTGTTTTTAAGAAATCCGAGAATCCATGGTTGGTATGTGGAGGAGCTCATTACAGTGTCGGCAAAGGGTACTTGAGAACCTTTAGATATTTCCAGATTCCTCTGTCTCAAGGTTTTTCTCATGCCCAGCTATGATGTTCACTAATATGTAAAATACACAGACACACAAAGCATGAAAAGTTCATTGTAATTATGTATGTGCATTAGCACTTTAACTCTTAAAGGTTATCTTTGCAGTACTTGAGAGTTCTTTGTGTTTTCATTTGTGTGCTATGATGTTTTTCATAAGGGCCATTGTGTGCACGTGAAAAATGTACATGTGAAAACGTCTGAAGGGAGAGGGGAGATTATATATTTTGTCATGGCTTCTTTCTCCCTCTCCATGCCACATCAGAGCTCCTCCTTTGAAGCCAGAGACCTTCCCTAGTCCTGTTCCCACCACTGCAACATGCTGCATTGCACTGTATAACCCCTCTAGTTTTCCTGAAGGCCCCTTTATCTCATGACAAATGGCTACAAATATATTCCCTTGCTTTACCACATCTCCTTTAAAGTGGGTAAGTTTAGCCTCTGAACAGACATTTGAATGCATGGCCATGTTCCATGTTGCTCAAAACACCACGGGACTGATGCTTGGCCCCACAAAACAAATTTACAAAGTCAATGACTCCTGAGACACTGTCAGAATGGTGACCTGCCAGTCAGATCTCTACTACCAAACAAAATGGCTGAAAACAGAGTCTGACAATATGTGTTGCAGCTGTTGAAAAACTCCTCCCATATTAATTCAGTGCCAAAAACACACATTTTGTATGCACTCTAGACTGATTAAAGGAGTCGGCCCTGTGCATGAGCCAGCCAGGTTGCATTGTAAATTTATTTGAAAAAATGTTTAGTAAATAGAAGTAAATAGAAACTGTTTCTATGTGTAAGCACCCATCCAGTATGCCATTCAGAAAATACAAGTGCAAAAATGAAAGAAGGATTCTTAAGGTATAACAGAGTGTTTTATTTTCTAAGCCAAGCCATTAAGTTAAATGAACATTCCTCACTGTATCCTCCATAATGAAAAGATCAAAATGCTTCGTCCTCAAAACTCCTTGTTACATGGTGACAGAAATTATGTGGTCTAAATTAGATTATATAATATTAAATGCTAATCCAATAAACCATTTACTATGCGTTGGACTCACACACAAAAGATGAATCTATTCATTCAGTTTAATTTTTTGCCATTGTTACCATCCAGTGTTTCTGTTCCACCAACTGGTTGTTTTTATTCTTCATCATCTCTCTGGCTTAAATATTCACCAGACCTTCAAGCAAGCTCTCCCTCTCCAATGACAGCAGGACACAGGGCACAGACATTTCAAACACTGTTCACACACTCACTAACTCACTCAGTCTTTCTCTTATTCCTGTCACCTCCCTTTTCCTTTCAGTCTTTCACCCTCACAGGTTTCTCTGTTACTTGCTGTTACTCTTAGTTCTTGGGTGGTATTTCTTTTTGGTTAATCAGAAATTCTTATCACCTGAGAAACCACAACAGACATCTTTTACTTTTTCAGAAAGCTTGTGTTACCAGATGATTGTTTAGTTTGTTTGCATCAATATTCACATTTAAGGTTTGTTTCTCAGATTAAGTCGACTCACTGTGGCACCTCTACCACATCACCAGCTGGAAGTGGAACTTGAAGGTCGGCAGCCAGACTCAAGTCCTTTTTCAGTTCACAGTCACTCTGCTCGTGATGGGTTTCTTTGTCTTTCACACCATTGACACAGTCCTCAGACGGAGGTTCAGGGGCAGCCACTTGGGCTACCTCTGGTGCCTCCTCATGGCATTCCCCATTCACCTCTGGGGGAGCTGACACAGAATCCTCTGCTGAGGCAGCATTCTCACACTCCCCATTATTTAGCTTCACATCTGTGACAGTTGGCACAATTTCCTCAGAGGAGATCTCATTGGTTGAGGTTGATTCTAAGATGACGATTGCAGGGATGGGCTCCTCTGTGGTCTTCTGCTCTGGTGCAGGCTCAGGTTCTGAAGGCTCGGTTGATGGGTCAGGCTCTTCTTGTGTTAGTGTGGCTTCAGGAGGTGCAGCAGTATAAGGCACAGGCTCTGCGATTGGTGTGGGTTTCTCTGGAGTAGACACATCTGCCTCGTCCTCTGCCACACTCAGGGCCTCTGTAACAGGCTCAGGTACTGGGGCAGCCTCAACAACTAGCTCTGAAGCCGCTGCCTCAGTGACTGGTTTTGGCATTGCCTTTAAGCTTTCTGTGATTTCTGTGAATACTTCAATGGCGTTTTCAGCCTTCTCATTTTCCTCAGTTATCTGCTTTGGAACAGGTTCTGCTGGCGGAGATGCAATTTGAGGGGAAGACAGAGGTTCCTCAGGCACAACTTCAGGTGGCTCTGCCACTGGTGACTCCTGCACAGCTACGGGTTTCTCAGATATTGTTTCAGATTCCTCTCTCACTGGTGCCTGTGGCACAGCTGCAAGTTTTTCATCTGTAACTAAATGTTCCTCTGTCACTGGTGTCTCTGGCACAGCTGCTGGTTCCTCAGGTGTAGCTGCAGGTTTCTCTGCCACAGGTTGCTCTGACACAGCTGCTAGTTCCTCAGGTGTAGCTGCAGGTTCCTCTGTCACTGGTGTCTTTGGTGTAGCTGTCAGTTGCTTAGGTGCAACTGCAGGTTCCTCTGCCACCGGTGCCTCTGATACAATTGCTTGTTCTTCCGGTGAAGCTACAGATTGTTCTGCTACAGGTTGCTCAGCTGCTGGTTTCTCAGGTGCAGCCATAGATTCCTTGGTTACAGATGGCTCTGGCAGAACTGTTGCTTCTTTAGGTGCAGCAGCACTTTCGTCAGCTACTGATGACTCTGGCACAGCTGCATGTACCTTTGCTTCTGCTACCTCTGGTGCTGTTACTTTAACCTCTGCTGTTGGTGCCTCTGACACAGATGCTGATACATTTGCTGCTGGAGTCTCGGTTATAGCTGCTTGTACTACAGCTGCCGGTTTCTCTGGTGCACTTGCTGGTCCCTCAAGTGCCGTAATAGATGCCCCTGTTACAGCCACTGGTTCATCTGGTGTAGCTTTGTCTTTTTTCACCTCTGTCTCTGCTGATGAGGGAGAGGCGGTCTGCTCAGCTGATGCTTCTGACACCCCCACTGATGCTGCTACACTTTCTACTGCAGCTTCCTGAGGCACTGACTCTGATTCAGTCACAGGTGCCTCTTCCTTCTTCTCAGATGGGGCAACTTCTGCCACAGCACTCTCCTCTTTTTTCTCCTTAGGGTCACTGACATCATATCCCTTCTTCCGTTTGCTTAGCTTGCCTCCCATGATGTACCCTGCAAGAATGAAGAAACATCTTATCTTATGAACATAGGTGGATTTTATTTTGTAGACCTCATTTAAATTCATAAATATAATTAATAACCATAAATGAAAACTGATAAAATGCAAAACTTTATAAGTCTGCCCACATGGTCCACCCTGTCTCTCCTTTTAAAGAGCACTCATGGTCATCTCAGCCCAAGGCAGTATATGCCAAGGACTTTGAATGCGGTCCAAATTCAGCTAAGAAGAAGGATATGACTTAAGGACAAACAGTGACTGGATGGGAATGTCACATAGTTCTTGTAAACTCCCTGTCAGACTCTGACATGAACCATTCTGGAATGTTGGATATAGGTTGCTGCCAAGTTCTATTTAGAATTATTTAAAACCCAGTGTTACAGTGTGAAGACCAGCATACAATTATTGTATATAATTGTATATTGAATATGTATATGGTATAATATAATAAGTATGAATTGGGGAAATATGCCATATACTGAACTTTGTTTCTAGATCCTTAAAGGTTAGACCTACTATGTATCTACTGCCAGATTTAAAATTAACAGGTCAAATGTATTGTACTATGTCACTCTCTAGCAATCAGTAACTGGGTGTACTACAAATAAAGCAATATTGAAACAATATTGAAAACACTTTATCTCTGTTAGCACAAAATGCATATTTTGTGCCTGGTTTTATGTTGGTAATCCAGTTGAGCTTGGTGACGTAAAAAGATAACATTCTGAGGAATGTTAGATAAAATGCAAATGAATGTGCAGGCTTCCCACTTTTTTCAGAACAATTTTTTTAAATAAATACACCAACAAAACGTTACAGCATTTTTAATAGTTTCATTTTATAGTAACTTCCCCTTTTACCAAAAAGTGTACTTATAGCTAAGTAATGGATGTAGTTAAACTGTAACGAGTAATAATATGCATCATTACAGTAAATAATACATTTTGAAATTATATTTAGAATTGACACAGAATTATACATTAGGCTTATACATACAGACGAGAACCTAATTTGAGAATCTGACTAAAATATGTTCTATTGCAACTAAAGCATCACTGAAACAACAGATCACGTTTATCAAGTCATGCATTTTTTAAATACAGTTACTGTGTAATATTACTTGAGCTGCAACACGGTGGGGTTAAAATAGGAGCTGTCCATAGTGCTGCACTGGGGCAAACAAGACTGGATGCGCAGTCATGCACCAACCCGACCTGCAAAGCAGTCCAACTGCTGAGATATGCTGCCTACGTCATCTTTCACTAAAGACTCTTTCATACCGCCAGCAGTTTTCTTTACAGCCAATTACACGGCTCTGTGGCAGTACGTTTAACAGCCTCCCAGCCATGTTTTTTTGTAAATCTTACTCGACTAAGTCACTTATTCATATATTTTTTGAAACACATAAAACCTCTTAATGACGGACAATAATTTTTGACCTTGATCTCCGGTGAAACACTGAACAAGTTGTCAATGTTAAACCAGCCCATCCCACCTCTGGCTACTTGATAAAACTGTGTGATTACTGTAAATTAATGTAATGTAATTATCAGCTTTATAATACAAATGTACTAAAACCCGTTAATGATAACCAGTAACACATATTGAATACATGCATATTATATATATATATATATATATATATATATTTTTATCAAAGGTTTGTAAAATTATATATATATATATAGATTTTTACTCAAATGTTTCGTATATATACACAACGGTATATATATATATATATTATTTTTCCCTGAGTCATTTATTCTTTTTTGAGAGACAAGTGATTTGAGCGTGTGCCCCGCCCCCACAACCCCCACTTTGATTTCTTCGTTCACATCGACCAGCTTCTTCATATGCCTGAGTGAGCATTTCATATTAGTGCAAATAAATGTTTTCGCTTTTCCTCAAAAACGTGCGCTTTATCGTAAACAGTGAAGGAAAACTAAACAGAATAGTGCTGTCATCAAACTGGGTAAGGGCAACCTGTAAACCACTGCTTTATTTAACCAAATAAAAAAAGTATTGTACTTAATCTTTTGTCTTTGACCTGCCAATACGTAAAGGAGACAGTTACACCTTTTAACACTATTAATACGCTTGTAGAGCATTTTAAATATATTACTCGTATTGTCTTTTACACTTTGTTAGAAAAATGGTGCGAAACAATTTATTGCATTTATTTATTTAAAAAATTTGGCATATGGGATGCATGTGTTGTACAGTTTTTAGTTTTAAAAAGTGACATAAAATGAGAACAAAGGACGCCTCATCCATTCGGCTCTTAACAATGTCTCCTTTAGCGGTGCGACAAGTCCCAATAAAACGCTTTGTTCTGTAAGTGATTTCCCCGGTCTTAAAGTCACTATAAAATCAGTATAAAACATTCCTAACCTGATTTTCAGCTGATCTGAACCCTGGAAATCCGTTCAAGAAGGTCGCTGGACGCACTTTTTCTCTCCTGTAGTGGTGAATGTGATCCAGCTGCACCCAGTCCTGCTCACTCTCCGAGGTCCAATCTGCGACTGGGCGTTTTTTCTCCTTTCACCCCTCCTGTTAAACCCACGTTTGTGAGACATCTGTCGTTATCACAGCCTCTCCTGCCCACTGCCCACAATTCATATACCCTCCCTCTCCTTCTCCTCCCTTCCCCCACGTTGGGTGCATATTTTACTAGATCAGATGGGCTTTATAATGGGTTTTGGGAATAATGCCCCCTTTCCTTTCACATTTGAAGTGATTTCTATAGCAACTGTATTCCTTTGATTTGAAAGTTGGTTATTTCCTTTTTCCACCTGCCTGCCTGGAAGCAGGGTCTTAATATTTATTTGCCTAAATAATGTGCAATATTTTTTAAATGGTGTAAAGATGTTAACCCCTTTAACTTAAACTGAATTAGTCAAATTCTTTAAAATTACTCCCCAGAAATATGTTCCACTGCACTGCGAGGTAAGAGTATAGTAAAAGCCACAAGGTCATCACTAAAATTACTTTTCACTTACAGCAGTCTGATACATGGCACCTATGTGCAATTTCACTGCTGAGTGTTAATAGATTATCACACAGGTTTTTATTCACAATTTTCAAACACGTTCAAAACCTTAGTTTTGTGGATTGTGAAAAGTCTTCCAAAATGAATCATTCTACATGGTGATGCTCTAATAACAGTCACTTATGTGCCCTTAATCATTTGAACTACCGTAACAAGACAATCTAAATTAGAGACTGTAAACTTGTTAGATTATTTTTGGCATTCAGTCACATCTGGGGACAGAAATAAGAGTATCTGTATTTGTACATTGATGTGCAAGTAGTTATAGTGGTTAAGTGATTCTGAACACTGAAATAAAGTTAGCACAATATTGGTACAGTAAATACTATTAGAAGCAAATAAGTATATAGTAGACATCATTAACGGAAAGATAATCATGTGAAAAACACAGTGCTCTAAATTTATAGTGCCATATGATGCCATATGCTATTGCACCTATGCGTGTAATAAATTGACAAATAAAAGATATAAATAACTCACAATTATGGGGCAAAGCAGGCCAATCGTGTCAATAACATTAAGGTAATCCTTATGTAGACAAGCCAATTATATTTTTTCCTTGTACTCACCTCATCACAGGCTCATGATTAAATCACACTGAGAAGAGGAATGAACCACTGCCACCCTTTCATCACTGCTAGACACAAGGAATGTAATAAAACATGGCCATGAGAAACTAGTTTCCTCTTTGTAGTTCTGCATGTTGTTCAGCACAGCTTGCATTTTGGTTGTACTAAATGCCAAGACGAGAACTTAAATAACCTAATGCAGAATATACACTAGCAAGTTTGTTTATGTCAAACTTTTGTAAAATATGAGAACTTAATACTCTCATGTGGAAAAAATGGAAGTAAATGTTTTCCCTCTATCAATAATCTACATTCATGTTTAAAAATTGCACATAATGTTTCCATTTTGGTCACTTAGTTCAGTTGGTATGTATGGTAATTTGTTAAAATAGCCAGCTATTCTGGGCAGAGAGTTCAAGGTTACAGAGTTCCCAGACTATGTGTGCTGAAAGTTTTATGATCTGTCAGCTTTGTGCCTCCACAGAATATCTGGTAAACAAAGCATATGTGGTTATTCATACGTCTCCTGTCAAACAAATAAAAACATTAGTGCGCACTAGGGATGGTTTTAAAATGCAACTTACTTGTTGGGGATTAAAAATGAAGACAACAGCCTCTAGTGTTGGAATAATGATGGTGCATCATTATAAATCACCAACTCTTCTCCGAATTTTAGCCAAGGCAGAACAAGAGGAGGTGAATATTAAGGACACAAGGAAAGAGAAAAACAACATAGTCTGTAATTTCTGAATTGTGGAAGGATTTCTGAATCCTTTTTCTGAATTTACTCTATAATAACTAAATAAATGTGTAAAAAGTGTGTAGACCTAATACTTCATTCTTATAGTGAAAAACATGAAGACAAAAAAGGCATACAGTAATTAATAAAACTATGTGCGTAATTTAGGGCATAGGGCTTTCATGCCTTTCTCGTGTCAGAGCGAAATGTTTTTTATTTCCTTGCCAGCAGGGTTTTCATGGTAAAAGAAGAAAAGGAATAGGGTCAAGTTACAGGCCCCAACACATGACTCAGGGTTTTGGCATGCTAATTCTCCTAGGAGACCCTGTGGCTTACCCCTCCACTCTTGTTAGTACACCACAAATTCAGAGCTCTGGCTCTGCCTGGCCATATGGAGCAGCCTGAGGGAAAGCCTCTAGACTTTATTGTGGTAGTGCCTCAGCTGTCATTCCTTTAACCCAATATTTCATTTGAGACTATTGAGTAGGCAGTCTCAGATCATACAGTTACACATTTATTTGGTGTGATTTTTATTTATTATTTTTAAGATAAGATGATAAGATTTAAGTTTTAGTTTAGATAATATTTAGTGATTGTTTAGCAATTTCTTCTCTGTATGCTTGTTTATCTGGTTTTAAACAGACACCTTGGTTTGGTCATTTTTGTAATGATGTGATTTTCATCTTATACATCTACCTTTTTGTTGATGGTTGTTGTTACACGAATATGGTAATATTCGAATATGTTATTAAATAACTGTATTTCATTGTCTAGATTCATTTCATTTGCATTGTATTCATGTTGGAAACTTTCTCATATACCAAATCTATGCACAATAAATTATAAATGTTATTATTCATTTATTCTAGACTCACACAAAAACCATGTGATATATGCTCCGGCAGGTGTCATCAGCGCACACCTTTTTCTCTCTGATCCAGATAAAGTAACATTAGTATTATATCATTCTCATCGTGACCTTAATTTACCTACCCAACACATTATTTAGTAAATTACATAAAGTTAAATTTTATCTCCAATGCTGCAACTGCGCGACAGGCTCAAAAACCGTTGTCTGCGCCGGCGTCATATAAAGCTGAGCGTGGGTCAGTTTCGTCTCCTCACATTTATATCTTAAATCTGAAAAAGAAACCACAATTCTGATCACAGTTCAGCCTACAAGTTTTATGCTTTGACAGCAGCGCGCGTGGAAACATCTAAATGACATCATTTAAGCCAACGCGGATTGTGCTGCCTGTTCAAGTGCCTGCTCATAATTACAAACAGGGAGGCAAGGTTCTAATAAAATATTATGTTTTCCCGCATATTACTTTAAATAACCAACGTAAGACTTGTTTATGATATTTGATGAATTATTAGATGCATATTCATCTCCTTATTTGTGTCATTGTTATATTGTTTTTAAAGTTTTTCTGAGGGAGCGATACGCTACGTATGACGCGTACTATGGTATAGAATGTAGTTCATAAATATTAATTTAGTCATACTAACTTATTCGTAACCTTTAAGAACAATCAGTCATGTGCCTAAGTAATATTCATGAGTTAAACCGTTACTGGGCAAAAAGCACGTTACGTAAACAATATTTATGAACCACCGCCGTTGCCATAGTGGGATTGGTAATTCAAGAGCGGTTCATGTGAGGTCCTAAGGCGTTGTATATGCACCTCCCTTTGTGCTTCTCTACTCAAGATGGCTCCCGTTCTAGAGAAGAAGCTACTGGGCGCAGCCGGGACGGGCGACACTATGGAAAACGGCAATGAGGATGATGAAGGACAAAACCTCTGGTATGCTTACACTCTCAAAGTGTTTAAAAGTACATTTGTTTTTGTAGGGGGAGTGCTTATTTGACTGTTGAATACGTTGCTTTGTCACCAGCCGGGTGATGTCCAGTTCAGACGCCGGTCCCGGATGAGCACAAAACATTTGACATAGATGTAGAAACTAACGCTGGATAAGGCTACATTGGAGATTTAAAGCCATTTAAACAATAGAGACAGTATTTAAAACGCAAAGATGACACATCGTAGTTTGTGTTGTTGTTAAGATCACTGGGCTGTTAGTTTGTGTAATTCATGTTATCATTTGTGAAAAATAAGCACCTTTTAATCCGTGGTGTTAAAAGTCATGGCTAATGGGGTTCTGCGTCTTTTACAACCTTATAAATGTAATATGTCGATGTTTAATTTGTGTTTCTGATGCGATTTAACGGTTGCTGGACGCACACCTCTAGTGTGACAGGCTCGTTTTGATAAATGTCTCTTACTAGATGTTAACATAATATCAACTGTTTATAGATGTCTACAGTTTGAGACTTACAAAAACTAACTTAATGACTATTTTGTCAAAGCTATTATCTGTTTGATGTCATGTATGCAAAGGGGTTTGTTGTTTTGTCATTCTTGCAGGTCTTCAATTCTCAGCGAAGTTTCCACACGCTCAAGCTCCAAACTGCCATCTGGGAAAAATATTTTAGTTTTTGGTATGTCCCTTTTTGCTTTTGTATACACTGAGATTACAATCCTAATTCAAAGGTTACCAAAAATGCATGTAGTTCTTTGGGTCCCAGTTTGACATGTATGCTGTGTTTAATTTGTAAAGAGTGCATGAGCATGCATTGTAGATAAACTTCATTTTGATGACATGTTGTGAAATATAAGTGATGTGATTTATTTAAGGTGAGGATGGTTCAGGAAAGACAACACTCATGGCAAAACTCCAGGGAACGGAGCACAATAAGAAAGGCAGAGGGCTGGAATACTTGTACCTTAATGTCCAAGATGAAGACAGAGATGGTAAGATGACTAATATTGATGTTTAAAAGTAGGACAGGCAATTTTGGAGTGGATAGCAATAGCAAATCGCTTTGAAAGCATAAGATCCCACTCTCCCTTCAGAATGCTCCCCAAAGCCATGCCTCCTTCAACACATGAACTCGTATTTTGCTTGACAGGCAAGGACATCCAGTCATTGCCTTTAGACCAAACATTTTATGGTCCCAAAAGATAATTATTAAAAATAATTATATAATATTATAATTATCTTTTATATATAATTATATAAATATTTAAATCGCTTAGTAATTTCTATCAACATGTGAAGAGACGTTTTACTAGTGTAACAAAAAATAGATCTGGGAAAAAAATGCCTACCCTGCCTTTAAAAGAATTCACCAAATACAGTAATACAAAACAATAGCCCCCTGACACAAATAATTTGTTTCTTATTTAAAATCACAATCTAAAAGTAATAGTAAAATTGGTCGTTTGTAGAAAATGTGCTTTCCTTTATTGAGTGTTTTTATTAAACAAACACTTTCCAGATTTGGCCCGCTGCAATGTGTGGATCCTTGATGGAGACCTGTACCACAAAGGTTTGTTGAAGTTTGCAGTGACTGTTGATTCACTGAAGGATAGTCTGGCTGTATTTGTGGTGGACATGTCAAGGCCTTGGACCATTATGGAGTCACTGCAGAAATGGTCAAATGTGCTGCGTGAACATGTGGACAAACTGAGGATCCCACCTGAGGAAATGAGAGAGATGGAGCAAAAGAGTGAGTCTGATGTTATTTTGTTGTGATGGGGCAATACGAACACTTTAGTTCATACAAATAACAAATATTTTTTTAAATATCTTATTAGCTAAGGGAATGCTGATTAATGCCATCACAGGCCAATGGTAAAATGGATGCTGGTAGAGCTGTCTGTTTTTCAAATGTGGTATCTGTGGTCAGAATGGTCTGTTTCACCTCTTGTGGGATTTGATAAATGCTTCAGACTCAATATTAAATGCTCAGAGACTTTCATAACTGCTCAACGTTTATTCTTAATGAAGCAGTAGTGTGCATGTATTTGCTAAAGCTGCATTATGGTTTATTGTTAAAGCAGTTTACTTGCTCATGCTTGTTGGAGAGCAGGTTAGGGGATGTTTTTTTGTGGCTTATTGTTTTTTGTAGATGTAGTGGAGAATGGTGATGTTTTGTATCTATAGAAAAAAGATTTAAAGAGCATGAATGCAAATGAAAGATTAAATCATAATCCCATTTTAATATTAAAAGACGAGACCAGGATTATTCTGAGATTTGGACCTGTAGCTTATGTTTTTTAAAAACACTGTTTATGAAATACTCTTTGTCCTTTTAATTTGCATGACCATTTAGTCAGACTCGTGCTGTTAGAATCAAAGTGATCACAAGCACTGTGTTATTACTGTTGAATGTGATGAATAAAATAATAGTAATCATTTTTGCTTTTCAATATTATTAAATGTTTTGCTGTAACCTACTTATAGTGTAGGTATTACTTACAGTGTAGGATTCCTGAAGTTAACTGTAATGACACAAAGCTGCAATATAAAGCTGAGATGACTCTAAATGTTTTGTACTGAGGTCTCTAATATGAATGAGAGGTTGGGAGCTCAGACATGATGTGAGAGGCTATTTCTGAGGATGACCATTTGTGCCGTGTAAACAGGGCTATGAGAATAGAAAGGGGAAGTGGCTTGGAAATGGTATTTTAGCTGTCATCTTAAATATCAAACACAGAGTGGTTTACAACGCATGTTGTACCCTTTTTATTAAGCATCACTATCCAGATGCAATCTATTAATGATTAGCCTTGTAATGTTTTCACCAGATATATTTGGGTCATTATTGTATTATTATACAACAGATAGTCAAAAACACATGGTTATAAATGTTTCATATTGAATTCTTCTCATTCACATCCCATATGTACTTGTGGAAAATACAGTAACTGTTCTGATTGTTAAGCTAAAACAATTCATTTAAAGTCTCATTCAGATCATTATATACATGTACACATACATACATATACACATACATACATATACACATACATACATATACACATACATACATATACACATACATACATATACACATACATACATATACACATACATACATATAAATAATAATATATATATATATATATATATATATATATATATATATATATATATATATATATACACACACACACACACACACACATACATACACACATATACATATACATGTATACACACACACACACACACACACACACACACACATATACATGTATGTAGAATAAAAATGAACTAAATTGTAAAAATGATCCTCTAATGCCAAATAATTGCAAGTGGTTAGTTGTTTGTATTGAATCAGGGCCCAGACTGACAGATTCTAGACTCTACAAGCCACCCTCGGCTTCGTAAAACAGACACACCTAGAAACAGGGCCAGTTTAAGCTAAAATCAACTTAGAAGGCAGAGACCATAGCCTCTCTTTTTATCTGACTGGAGTTGGTGATGTCATTATTATAGTGGGAAAGAGCATTCAGGTTTTCTTACAAGTTGTTGCATCATGGTCCGCTCGGTCAGACATTCTTGACATTTATCTCTGTGCTCTGAGCAGAATGTTTGTGGGAACAAAAGCAGTTTAACAGAGCAGTCTTCCTCAAACCTCTGTGCTAAAAACTCAGTTCTTAGTCAGCTAACACTCTAAGAGGTTTTGTCTTAATGCACTTCTTAAGGCACCTTTTTGTCCTTTTGTTCAATCCATAAATGTGGCCTTCAGCTTGGTGTGGGTCATGTTCTCTTTCATATGGAAGTGTCCTTTTTATAAGAATAACATTGTTCCTATCTGGCTTTAGTAAAGTTTTAGCCATTGATAGATTTCTGATTCCTTAACATGTTTTATACTGCGATTGCATACTAGGCCTGTCCCCACCCTTGTTTGTGGAAGCTGGTCAAAGTCGACAATAGAAAGTGGTTGTAAATTGGTGCTTCTCTTTGTCTGATTGACGTTATTGCAGTATTAGAAATTGATAATTCTGACTAAGAAGGTTGTTAGCGGTTGCAAGTTTAAGTATTAGCATCTTTAAACATGATTATCTTAATGAAAAACATCATGCTGTTATGTAAAAAAATGTTCAGTATGTGTGTTTAGCCTGAGTCCGTTATGAAAACTGTGGTGATAGGCCAAGGCAGTAGAATAGAGGGTATTATTTATAAATGTTTGAAGACATGTGATATGAACACTTGTCTATTGACTTATTAAGAAGAATCATAGCAGTTTGCCTTCTAGCAACAATTAAAATGGCCCCATGTAATCATTGTTAAAGAGCATTCAGAAGCTGATAAGTAATAAACAAGGGTGTAAATAGTTGAATATTAGTTTATGCCTTATCTGTTGCAACATTCTCCATTTAAAATTCATGTACACACATATAGAGTTGTGGAAAACCCCAGCTGGTTTGGGTCAGAAAGACAGCAGTTTAAAAGTTTGCCTAAAAAGCACCAGGTTATCTCTGGTCCCAGTGGAAGCCTGCATAAGCTACACAAGGCGTGGGTGTGGATAATTGCATCTGATACAACCTGTTGAAAGAGTGTTGTCAGACTGTGTGTTAAATTTGCTTTTAGGTCACTTCAAGGCACCTGGGATATGTTACTCTGGCAATTCTGGAGTTGTATTGTTTAAAAGGATGTTACAGGAAGTTGTGTAGGCAAGTTGTCTCTTGGCTTTCTGAGTCATCTAAAGCTGAATTCTTACGGTTCCTGAGGAAGTGAGGAAATCCCCTCCTCCCTCTCTTACAACCTCCTGAATCTACAGCTGATTTACTATTACACCTGCCATTTTCAGATATCACCACCACACACTCTTGTGCCTCAGCCTTGCATCAGACCTTGTTTTTGGTTGCTGTTCCCTTGTCTTGTATTCTGCAGTACAGGAGATGACAGGTTATAGGTTCTGACTCTGCCAGAGTGCAGCTCAGACAGGGTCTTGGGAATCTACTGTCAACACTGTTCGTATCTAATCAACACTTCTACAGACCTCCTCTGCCTGAGCTCTCTGAAATCTTGGCTTGTTATGGTCTATAACTTTGTATTATCTTAGTGATGGATTTATGTGCTCTTTTTTTTCCTCTATAAATGGTCTGTTTGGGTATTCTGAGTAATACGCCTGCTGGGTAATTAGAAAGAAATGTTTTAATTCTATGAATTTATTCAGTCTACATTTGTGGAGTTGAACTGGCACATTTAAAGACATTTTACAACTTTATGAAATTATCAATATTCTTTTTTTGCTCATTCCTCTTGAAGATTAGGTCATTTGTTTTGTTTTGAGGCAGATGTAATTCTTATGTGTATATGTCTCTGTTTTCTGAAGTGGTAAAAGCGTTCCAGGAGTATGTGGAACCAGAGGAAGCCATGCCAGGTTCACCCCAGAGACGAGCCCCAGCTGCAGGGGGAGAAGACGACAGTGTGCTACTGCCCCTAGGAGACAACGTCCTCACACACAACCTGGGCATTCCAGTGCTAATAGTTTGCACAAAGGTATCTAAATAAATTGTCATGTAAACAAAATTTATAGATTACCCAACAAGAGTAATGTCATGGAGTTATTGTGATAAGCTTAAGATGTCAAGCCTTTCAGTTTTAGTTACATTAATTGATGTATACTGGATATTATGCAAGTATAAATGTGTGTGCTGTTGTGTTTACATAGCTTCTCTTATTTCCAAAATGATTAACTGTTTTCTTCAGTGGTAGGGGAAGGTGTCCTCATTTATTTGTATTTTTTTAATGTTGTCTTTACACGGATGAAAAGCTCTCTTTATGGAGTCTGAGTAGCCTGCAGGTCCAGAGCTGGAGACTCACCATGTCCCCCTCACATGCTTTCTCTGATCAGAACAAACTCAATGATATTTTTTATTGTTAGTCTCCCCCAGCCCTAAGACCATTCCATATAATGCAGTAAGGAGCTCAATGTTCAGTTGTCTTTGATCACTTTGCTTTTTGGCATTATAAAAAATAACATGAACAAAATCATCCTTATTATATGCATATTATCTTTATAACTCACTAGTAAATATTCATAATGCTAAATGAATAAATGTAAATGTATAATTTTTAAAAAGGGATTTTTCATCCAAAAATCTAAATTGTCATCATTTACTCACCCTTATGCTGATATTTTGGAGGCTGTTTGAGATGTTATTTCCCCTATGAAATTAAAGGATCAAAATTTCATTGTAAGGATAAAGGGCATGTTTTGTTCCACAGAGAAGAGTCAAAAAGGTTTAGAACAGACAGAATTTTCTTTTCTGAGCAAACTTCTTTTAAATTCTGCTGTGATTCTGTAGAATGAAGGTCAGCGGTGTCTGTGACAAGCCGACATGAGTTTGCGTTCGCATGTGGGCAAGACTGATCTGTCCAAGATATTTATATGAAAAAATCCTCCGGGATTTTTAAGCAGCGTAGGGAGCACCTCCTCTTCCTGCCAAAATCATTATAGCTGGCAGTCAGCCACAACCTGAGTCATTCTTAAATATGGCTGCTGTACTGTCAAGCCTGCATGTGCTTGCCTTTAATTTATTAGTGTTTCTGTCTTTGTGTTTTGAAAACAAACAGTATGACACAGGTTAAAAGTTAGGATGCCTTAAATGTATTCAATTTAGCACATGGCCTTTCTTTGTTTCATAGGAGATGAAAAGATATTTTGCAAAATTTGCTACCACCTTTTCCCCATTCACTGGACATAAATGGGAACTGGTGCTGCCATGTTTTACTCTAAAAGCAAAAAAAAAAAAATTCTATATATCTTCCAGAATTTTTGGAGGACCAGACTGATATTTAAGTCATGGAAGGTTTTTCACACTTTCACCACTGGTTTTCACGTGTTGTCATTGACATTTAAACCTGCCATGATGTGTTCATCTTGTAAATCTGTTCAACACTTAACGGAGAAATAAAGCAGTTCTTGGTCTTTGGTTTCCAGTGTGATGCTGTCAGTGTATTGGAGAAGGAGCATGACTACAGGGAGGAGCATTTTGACTTCATTCAGTCATACATCCGGCGGTTCTGCCTACAATGTATCCTGCTCACTAGTGTCCAACATTTGTGCTGTTGTAATATCCCCCTTGCTGATGCAGAATACATCCTTAATCAAATTCCACAGATGGAGCCGGCTTAATTTACACGTCTGTTAAAGAGGAGAAGAACCTGGACCTCCTCTACAAATACATGGTACACAAAATATACGACTTCCAGTTCACTACGCCTGCATTAGTGGTGGAGAAGGACGCTGTGTTCATGTGAGATCTCCAGCATCTACCATTAATTAAATGGGACATTATTCTTTTTAGTTTAATAGAAGCACGTTTCTAGTGCCTTTTTTTTTTTAAATGTTTTTACTTTGGCAGTCCATCGGGATGGGACAATGAGAAAAAAATTGGCATCCTACATGAAAACTTCACAACAGTTAGACCTGAAGATCCCTTTGAGGACTTCATAACCAAACCTCCAGTACGAAAGGTGAGAAGAGCTAAGAATGTGAATTTCATTCTCATCCATTTGCATGTTGTCATGTTAAACTGTCTTCTTTTGTCCCATTTGTGTCTCTGAAGTTGGTGCATGAAAAGGAAATCAGTGCAGAGGATGAGCAGGTCTTTCTCATGAAGCAGCAGGTTGGTTTGAATGGAGAGACATGCTTTATACTTTGCTTCTTTAAGCTGTCTGGCCAATCAGGAGCCTTTGTAGCTTCAACCGTGTTTATATACATAAGAATGAGATGCGCAGTGACATTTCGCATTCACAGTGTTTGATGATTTGGAATGAATTCATAGGCATTAATCAATTCTGAAAGATGTTTATGTGAGGAAATGTTATTCAAAATGGATTTTATATTAATTAATAACGCTGTGTGAACTCTTTGACTGCTGCTTTTGTTTTCACATAGTTTAAAATGAACAGATCACAGAGTGTGAAATGGCTTACAAATAAAGCGTTGTATCTTTTGTTAATTCTAATTTGAGTACAAATGGTGTCACTTGTTTTTACGGTACACATAACAAAATTATATAATTTCTTATGCTGCTTATCAAGGATTACAGAATAATATTTCAATTCACATGCCTGCTTTTCCCCTATTACAGACATTGTTAGCAAAGCAGCCAGCCACACCAACAAGAGGAACAGTAAGTGTGACTTTGTGAGCCACACAACCTCACACATAAGTGTTGCACAGTTGTGTAGTAATGTTAGCACATTTGTCATCTAATATTATAAAGACCATTTAAATCTAATTGCTAGTTTTTAAAAGAAATCATTAGTAAAGATGAATTTTAAAAAATCTGTGTTGTATAAATACAAGAATTCTGAATTGTTTTTGGCATTTTCCTCACACCTGATTGTTATGAGTAGGAGTCTCCTGCCCGGACTGCATCTGGTTCACCTCGGCCAACAGGCCGGACAGGCCCTACCAATGTGGCCAGTGTCTCACCCATGACTGCAGTAAAGAAACCAGACCCCAGCATGAAAGGTCAGGTACCTTTCTTGCAAGGTTACATGCACCACTTGATGCACAATCTAAGTAAAGCTTTGTGATTACATTGCTCCATGTTCACTTTGGTTGAATAAACCATATGTGTGAGTGCAGTCAAGCAAAAACAATGTTTTTGTGAGTCTGCATATAAGCACTTTGTTTCTTTGACTCTGACACATCTAATGTTCCTGGTTGACTCCTTTTTCTATTTTTCTAAGCTCTTTAAACACTGCCCTCCTGAGGGCACTATTGGAATAATTCCTTCAGCAATAAGTTTTACATGTTTTAGCTGGTGTAGGAAAATGGACATTTTCCCATAATTAAGCTCAGCTGGACAGCATGCCACACACCAGCAGGCATGGATTTGATTAATTTGTTTAACTTATTTGATTTAATTAAATTCCCGAACCTTCCCACTCTGCAGGTTATCATATTTAGAATTAACGCATTAGAAACTCAGATTTCTCTCATTTCATTTGGTTAATTATCAGTTCATTGCCAGTTTGATGGTATTTTAGATGGTTCAGTGATTTAAAAGTGTAACCAAGGCCCATAGTAATATAATGGCATTACAGTAATATAATAGTATAACAATAATCATAATTTTTCGTTTTTGCTATTGAATGTCACACATAGTAAATAAATGTAGCTTTGGCCTGTTTGTTTGCCTAAATTCCCTTCTTTAGCCACCCAAGGTCATTCTGTTTGTGTGTGTACAGGAGCAGCAGCAAATGAGGGAGTGCTGGCCAACTTCTTTAACAGTCTGCTGAGTAAAAAGACGGGCGTACCTGGCAGTCCTGGGACAGCAGGGGCGGGAGCAGGGGTACAGGGTTCTGCCAAGAAAACAGGTAAATTCTTCCTTTCCCAACCACAGGAAAGGGTGAATCTCATGTAAACTACAAGAAATGCCTGGATCATATTTTTACCCAATCAGAGAAATAATTGTTTTGTAATTATAGGGAAGATAAAAGCTTGGTTTTTAATACTGTATTATTATTATAGTAAGGTGATAAAGTCTTTCTCTCGTTACAGTATTTGCACAGATTTGGGGGGTTGTAGATGTTGCAATGCAAACATTGTAAAGTAGACTTGACGTTTCTTTCTGAGATTCACTTGAACATCTTCCATGGTAACATTCCTCTGTTATTTCTGGACAATGCTGTTTGAAGTTTTACTTGTAGAGCAAGAGAAAATAGCGTGAAGAACAGGCTGAAAAGCCTGTCCGTATGACGGCACCATGGATGGTGATGTCTCATACTTGCTTGTTTTAACACATAAGATGATGTGAAGTCCTTGTCATACCTCTTACAGATTTTCTTGTCATACATGACATTTGTGGCAACCACTTACATGAAACCCTAATATATTAACATACATGTTGTGCTTGTTACCTGCTGTTGTGGCTCAAGCATCTAAATGACACTGCTTGAAAGAAAAAATAGCAGTACCTTGTTGCAGTTATTTTATATATAGAAAGAAAAGAGACATACAAACTTTTTCATACTCGCCAATATTTGCTCTTTTTTTTAGTAATGCTGTAATTTAGAAGTACAGTACAGTCAGTCATATTATTCAGTGGTGGTAAAACTAACCATGTAAATAGTAGTGCTGTTTACTGGTTAAAATACCTATTATTTTTCAGTCATTTCAGAAGTGTGCTCAATACACTGGCTTTTCTGTGTTTCTGTTATAGTCTCTCATACCAGCAGGTTCACACAGCTGTGCATATTGTTGATTAATTTGTCGTTGACTGTTGATCCTAAAATATCTCCAATCCACTGACATTTTGTCCTGTTGCTGCTGTTTTTATTTTTTGGTTGGGAGAACATTAGCATGGTATTGCACAGATGCAGCCTATAGAAAGAACTGCATGCATTTTAACACTTTCTCTCAGTAGGTTTTGCATGTTTGCAGCCACACAGCATGCTGCTTTTATAAGCATACCAGCATGCAGCACTTGCCCACATCCACCGAACTGGTTCCCACCTAATGTTATATTTATACACCACAGAAACTACAGGAAATTACTTTTTTTTTTTCCTCTGTTTTCTTCCAAGGGCAGAAGCCGGGTTTGACTGACGTCCAGGCGGAACTGGACCGAATGACTCGTAAACCCGACTCCATGGTAACGGCCAACACCCCAGCGGCAGAGAACGAGGCATGACCGCACCTACATCGTCCACTCTTGAAATCAACATGTACCAACATAAAGGAGCAAAAAAAAAGCTATTTATGACCAAAATTACCCCACCTTGTGTGTCGATCAGCAAAGACCATGGTTTACCGAAAGTGTTGGGATTCTGTATGTATGTATAGGCCCTGATGTTATAGGGGAAAGGTAGACATTTGAAAAAATGCAACTGCTTTATTTGTGTTTTTCATTCTTCATTTCCAGACCCCTTTGTTTATTTGGTTGTTTTTTTCTTTCTTTTTTTTGTGAGGCGTGACGCGTCAGGTAATAGGTGCTCTTTGTTAAGACGGCAGTCAAACCTCTGCATTGTGGGGCCTTGCTTAGCTTGAGGAACCTTAACCTATTCATTCCCCTCCTGACAAGCACAGAAGTGCTCTGCTGCATTGAATGACAGCAGTGGCTTAAGGTGTTGCAATCAGCTACAACAACTGCTAAAAAGCTTAAATATATTGAAAACAATACCTGCAAAATAGTATATACTTGCAAAAAGTATATGGTGTGTTAAAACGGTTACATTTATGCTGATGTATTTATACATAAAAGCAAATCAAGCTTTTATTTTCTCTGTGTTTATCAGTGAGGCGTTAAACTTCTCTTAACCTGGTTAACATCACTGAAGTCATGACACTAATGACATTACCTTTTGGTCTTCAGCATATAAGAATAGCAGACTTCGCCACACCGCCACCTTAAATTATGTAAATATGTGCTAAATATTTGCTATACAAGCTCTGATTTGATTTTGTATAAAATTGAATTATTTTAACAATTTATGAAGAACTATTTCAGAGCATTGAGTAACAGGCTGAGCATTTTCTTTTGGCTTTGGTTGTATTTGGAGAAGAGGGGCAGGGCAGCATCTTTCCTATTATAACTCCCAAGTGCCTGGCACAGTATACTGTTTGTGTCATAGTGGAGGTGCTTGTCTCCAAAAGAGGAATTGCACTGTAGCATCAACGGTCAGTGGTTCTTTTTCTTTGGTCCAGCTTCATGTAATTTATTTGTTTTTCTTCTGTGGAAATATATGTCTGTGGTCATAGCTTTTCACTAAGGTTACATATTTTGCTTACTTCAGTGGCCTATATATTACTTAGATTTTTTTTTTTGCTGCCATTGGTAGCTTGCCTTTCTTTTTTTAATGTCAAAATATCCATATTCAACATGTTTAGATCTTGGTAGGACATTTTCTCCCCAAAGTTGAAATTGATATAAACCACTAGCACTTTTCTAATGTGGCCAAGTTACAAATGAAATCTCAGTTTTTGTTTACCATTTTTATAATTTAAGGACTGTAAAGCAATTAATATACAACATTCCCTGTTCTATCCAGTGTAGATATCCCTGTAGGCAAATCCAGCCACATCTGTTTTGTGCCCTGCCTCAGTGCCCACTGCAAGTTACGCGTTGCCTTCAGTGTAGCATTCTCTGTTGTCACTCCACATGCTCTGTCTTTTCACTCAGGGTAGGTCTGAGTCCATACAACAGCCTTGTTCATCTTCACCGTGCGTTTGTTAATATGAAATTTCTCAACATTTTCTTCCACTTCTGATACTGTATCACATTGAATTTTCTGTTTCAAGCAATTTGTTTTTGACTGAACGTGAACAGAATTAGTTGGTTAGTGAGATTCTGAACTTGACAGATCATCCAGAAGCATGATGTAATGGTTCTGATTTCTTAGGTTTCTTAACCTTGATGTAGAGACTATAAACAGAACATCTAAACTGGCTTTTAAATGATCATTACAATTTTAGATAAAAAAGAAAAATGCTAAGAATTGAAATCTGGAACCAAAGATGTAGAATCCACGTTATGTCTGTGTTGAATAGCTGCCCTGAATTTCTCCCAGGTGGCCTCATCAGACATCTTCATTCCACTATGCATCCTTCAGTTCTCCTGTGTTCTGTGTAAGAATATTCCACAAGAGTTTTAAGTCTTTGTCCTTTTTTGTGCTCTTGAAGGGAATAGACCACAGAATTTCTATTGTTTTGCATGAATTTATAGGAAAGAAATCTCATACCATGCTAGAGATAAGGAACTCGAATATAATTGTTTTATGCTAAATAATGACTTAGCAGTTTCCATTTATGATGGGCAGGGATATTCATTTGCTGATATTCAAGCACAACATTATGTCAGGACTATATACCTCTCATTTTAGTGGTTTGTGGTTTCTCATCTATTCATATTTTGTAAGAGCTTCTTGGGCTATCATTAGCCTTTGATCACACATTCTGCCTGCTTTCAAAACCACTTAATATAACCTTAAATGCACTTAATTCATTTTATTAATTAATTCATTCACTGAGTTGCTGTGTGACTGAAGTCTGTCTAAAATTCACATTCCTGTGAACATAGTTTCCCCCCACACACACACACAAACACACACCACAAGACTCATAGGGCTAAAGATGATCTTATTCCATTTAACTGGAAGTTTAAAGGCAAAATAAGTTTGTTTACATTTGTTAATTTGTCAAAAGTAACATTGTCAACAAGTAACATTTTTCACAATTTTGTTTCATTTAACACAAATTTGACGGTTACTGGTTTTAATGTTAGCTTGGTGCAAATGTAGACAAAAACTTAAATGGACTAAGAAATGAAATCCTTAACAAGCTGCTCCTGAGTTGCCTGAAGTACTTGAAAAAGCTTTGTAACACAGAACACTGTTTTCCCAAAGGCGACTACACAACAGATGTTGAAGTTCTGAAGGTGCCCACCAAAAGAAACGGTTTTTGGCTTCAGCTTCAATAATTTTCCCCTCAATTGGGGATGATTGCAGTTAGGTAATGAACAACACATTTTGTATGTATTTCATTCAGACTAGGGTGGGAATTGTCCACTCTTTGCTGTTTAATCCTTTCAATATGCACTTACTCCTGTAAGAAAGAAAATGTTGAGAAAATCTGACTTCTAAAATTTTCTATTCAGGAATTGATGACCTTTCTATTTAAAAAAGATTTGTGTGTGCTGTACATTAAAGTGAGTCTGTATGGCTTTAACCTGATGCAGTATGTGGCCATGTGGAATCTTTTCATGCAAACAAAGATAAGGAAATGCCTTTTTCAGTCCTGGCTTAAATAAAATACAAACCCAAACAGGTATTAGTTGTGATTGGTGGTTTTTTGAGTGTATTTCAGATAATCCACAGAAAATATTAGTATTAAATATATTTTGAAATATCTATAAATATATTTATAGTAATACTCATAAAGTTCATTGTAGGTACGTACGTAGGAGATGACGATACTGCGTTGTTAAATTGTTGTGTGGCTCTGGGAAGCAAACCAGTAGGGGGCAGTGCTGTTTTCCTCGTATCATATCTATAGTTGTAGTAATTATGCTAAATGACAATGTTAAAAAATTAACGAGTAGATTAGAATGCTATTTATGTCGTGCCATTTATGAGATACATATGATGTGGAAATGTACAACATTAAAAGATCCTAAATAGGGGTATTTATATTACTTTTTGAAGTATTTCTCTATTACAGTAAATTAACCTTATTTTAAAAGTTGTCTCATTCTTAAAACGAGTCACCTACCTAGACATGCTTTTGGGCATTATAGGCGTGTTCTGGGTTAGCTGACGTCCAAAAGTGTCTAGGTGGGCTGCACGCAAGCTTTAGAAATAGCCGCTCAAACTCGCGTGTGTTGTCTCGCACTTCAGTCGTTTTCTGATCTTCGACAGCATAAGACAGGTTAAGCGATATGATGTGATTGTTTTCGTGTGTTTTTTTTCTCTGACATCAGTCTAAAATACTTCTTATTTCAAATCCTCACAGGAATGTAGTTTAGAGGGCGGCGACTCGCAGCTCTACAATATTACATTCTGCATCCCCATCCCGAAGCTGTGCAATATGGACAATGCTATGAGAAAAGCCGTGATCATCCGGGCTCGTTCAGCTCTGATCCGAATACAGTACAAAGGGCAGAGTCCGGTTTGACATCATGGAGTGATGGATAAAGCCTGAATCTATAGTTCATACCGCGGGAGTTCATTACAATATTTACGGTGGTCGTTTTGTAACGTGGCTTGTTCTTTGTTGCTACATTGTGACTGCTGTCGTTTACTGTCTGCTGTGTTCAGAGGATATAAAACCAGCGGATCGCTGCAAATTGTACCCCGATATCAGGGCGGGACGGAGTAGTTGGGCTTCAGCATGAGGAATAACGAGGACACGGAGGGCTTTGATGGCGAGGCCTCTAACACTTCGATGATTTCGGGGGCAAATAGTCCGTATCAGCCGACCACCGAGCCCGTGCACTCCAGAAACGTGTTCGGGGGCATCAGGTGTGACCTGGAGTATCTCAAATCACATTTCGGTATTTTAAAAGTAATCGAAGTGGTAAGTTTAAATGGTCACGGTGTTTCTGCATTCGTGAGGAACTTTATGGTCCAAGAAAGTTTTACTGTATGCCTACAGTAGCTCGTTGAGCAAGGTGTATTGATTAAAGTAGATGAGCAGCAAAAATAAAGACAGATGTCTTCATCATCAAATAGCACTAAGTGGTGAATTTGGATTTAAAATCAAACTACTTCATGCTGGGTGCATGCCGATAGGCGTCAAAATCTTTGGACTGTATCACTGACAGGGAATTACGTTTGGATTCCTGCTGAATGAACTATAAGAGAACTGGTTTGACTGGCATGCAAACACAGAAACCCACATAGCAGGTTTCTGCCAGATCTATAAAAGACAATAGGAAGCCTAGGGAGAAAAAATGATGGCTTTCTCTGTTGTGCTCGCACAGCGGAAGGAAAGCATCTCAGATTGGGCCCTCATGGTGATGCATTGTTAATAACCTTCATGCACAGTATGGGGGAAAGAGTTAAATTAAGGAAGTCATTAGGTAAAATGTGTTTGTGCACACTGCCAAAGGAAACAACCTGTATGCCAAGTACTGAAGATAGCTTGTCTCCCAAAGATTGCTTAATGAGATTTTTTTTGTGTTTCTTGAGGCAAGTGACTCCACAGCTAAATCTAATCTGATTTACAAGTGATAATACTTGGGAGCACATACAATAGTTGGGTTGTTGGACAAGAGTATGTGCAATTTTGTCTTCGTAGAGCTAATGCATGGCTTGTTATCTATGCAGTTTTATGTTAACCCAGCAGCTGCATTTGGCTTTAGAGTTAAATTACAAAGGAAGTAAGGTACCTATAAGGCCTAGAAGTAAAGTTTGAAGGCGAGAGGTGATAAACAATAAACCATAATAAAATTAAAATGAAAGACTAAACTAAAATCTAAACAGGATATGGTTCAGAAAGTTCCCACATAACTTTTAAATTGCAACATTCCACTGATATTCCTTGGGATGTTTAGAGCTGCAGCCGTAACATTTTCTGACTTTCTGACTGTTTTAATATGTAATTAATCATTTTGTGTCTCATCAAAATGGGATGGGATGTGAGTAAACAATGAGATGTTTACTCACATTGCCATGTTCTTGTCTATGATGCCTCAGGGCCCTGTGTACTGGATATGTCCTCATTCTGTCCTGCTAACAAATGGAGGGTTATTTGGATTGTTTGGAATGTTTTTGAGGAAAGAGAACAAATTGATCTGTAGCTGAGGACTTTTCACATGGCTGCGTGTTTCCTGCTTTTAGCTTGGCAAGGATATTCAACATCAGCTATTTCTCCATGAACTAGCCAATGATTTACCTAAGGCCCCTGTGGGATAAGGAGGAGTATTTCTGCCTGTTTAATCATTGTGAAGCTTTTTTGTTGTTGGTCATCTGCAAATGTGGTTTTCTTGGAAAACATCTATATATCTATCCATAATTCCATTCCATTGCCAGGAACAAAAAATATTATTGTATACAGATATAAGGTGGACTTAAACTCAACCTTACCATCTGTGTAATAGGCTAATCATGGCTGTGATGTTAAGACATGAAAAAAATGTGTTTTAATCAATTACGTGCAAAAGTTTACTTTCATAATTAAGATTTTTGTTTAGTTGATTTGAAGAGCTTGCAATATCTTTGGCTTCAAGATACTTTCTGTACCACCACAACCCCTGTTTTTCTATATGGCTCCTTTAGCATAACCAGTTTGACCAGAAGAGACCTTTTCAATTTATTATGTAGTTTCAGTTCTGAAGGGCAAAAGCTGTTGCAACTTTCTTTGCAGGTTCATTCTCAAGGAGAATGAGACGTCAGACTGAGGTGATGCCAGCTTGGGTTCTGATTCAGGCCTGCTTGCTACACTTTAACATATTAACCTTGAAGGCTCAAATTTTTTAAGGTGTGCTTTGATAAGGGAAAGTTAAATATTACTGAAAGAAGTAGAGTGTGATGGACTTACCAGATGCTTTCTGCATGTGTTCGTCTGTAAGTATATTCACAGTCCACTCTCATGAAGCTTATGTAATGTGCAGAATGCTCGCCTGCAAACATCTCCAAGGTTAAAGAACTTTGAAATAGTGGTTTCAATTTTGTGCAAGAAGACCAGAGTAATTCCCTCTGGGTGAGGAAAGACTGTTGGATGGAAGCTAGAAGGCTAATTTCTGTTTAAGGAGGAGGACTTGGAACACAATGCAAGTTGTCAGACCAAACCTCCTGCCATTAATTTTCTGGGCACAACAGATGGTGTACAAACTAGGCATTTGCCTCCATGTGGCCATTGCTACAATAAACTACTGATTGCCTAATGTCTCTAGTAAAAATTGGGTGACTCTGAAAAACGGGTGGATTGGGTTGGGGACTGGCACATTATCATATCCTTCTCATCCAGCATGAGCTCTCATTGAATCTGACACCTGCAGTCTGTGGTGCTAGAGGCTAACAGTAAACTAAACGGAGGGTTGGGTCTGCTTGCACTGTGACAGGCGCATATGACATAAGCAGTCATTTATCTTTGGTTCACATATCCCTAATGTTGTCAAAGGAAAATTAAAGAACAGTATATAGAATATAACAGAATATAGAATTATATAAAGAACAGTCTGCGTGTGTTTTATGGAAAAGGAAATTGTCAAAAGTTAACAGTCCAATAGGCTTACATGGCATTGACACTTTTGTGCAAAAGACATTTCAACTTTTAGCAGAAATTTTGTGAAATCTGTGAGGAATGATGCATTGTTGATACATTAAAGAAGACATGAGTTGGTAATTGTCAAGTATTTGGTTAAAACGGACAGGGAGTGAATAAGAAAAAGAATACAATGTCTTGTCTTGTTACAGTGAGTGGACAAGTGCTTATACAAAGTAATGCACAGACAGGCTGTTGTATAATCTTTCAAAAATATAATAAATAATGTATGTCATATATGTTGTGAAACCATTCATGCATCAAATTAATAGCCATCAAAATTCACTGACAAAACAATCATACGTGGTGTCTCATCCCCATGAATACAGTGCATACATTTTTAAAATGGTCCAGTTCAGCATATCATTGATGCACTTTACATTTAAGAAAGTTAAGTAATGACTATTCCTGACCATTGTTGCATGTTACTCCTGTTCTGCAGTCTCATGGACTCAACATACATGCATAAGTCAAAGCCCCAGGACTGCAAGTTTACACCAAGTGCACTTCTTGAGTCAGGACTTGACAGAGGATGTCAAATATCCTCATTCTGACATGTGAGAACTCCGTGGGAAGATGAGGAATAAAGGAAACTATACTAAGAGGAGAATTTAGAGCTCCACCAATGGGCCTTTTCATCTGGTTTGCTTTTATTATTTAGCATCAGCTAAATGCTCTGAATTTGTTGCTAGAGTATCACTGTATTCTGTTAACAAAGCTACTTCCTGTTGGATATTTTTATCATCACAGGAGTCATCATTCATTTCACATTGAGGTTCCCAAGTTGCAGTTTCGTTCCTAGATGTGCAGAACAATGTATTTAGTGTCAGCTGTGTGACAACATCCATCTGGGCCAGCTGGATACGACCTGTCTGAATGTTGTGTGGCGACAGATATGTCTCTTCCCTGTTTAGATTGAGCCAACCTGTAATCTATCTGAGGTTTTGTGCTGGAGAGTTAAAACTGCATAACACCTAAATAGCACACTAAACTAAATTTTTCTCACGCTGCGGTCTGCTGACAAATAAATGTGGCGGCAAAAATGCCAGTGAACCTTCTGTGACTTTAGTAAGGTTCAACATACTCCACAAGGAGCTGTTATGACCATGTGGAAAATGCATTACAAAGTAACCCCTAAATATAGATGATTTATTTATATCTTAGGAAACTGCTTCTAAAATGTTTTTGTTTTATGCCTGCTCTTTACAAAGGACTGTTTTGTATTCCATTTTTGTCATAAATAAGATGCCATAAATTAAGCTACATTTACATTCATGCATTTGGCAGACACTTTTATCCAAAGCGACTTACAGTGCATTCAAGTTATACATTTTATCAGTATGTGTGTGTATGTTCCCTGGAAATCAAACCCACAACCTTTGCATTGCTAATGCAATTCTCAATCCACAATTTTCAATTGAGCTACAGAAACACTATGCTACAGGAAGCTAAGCCATAAACATCAGGTTTTGTCTTTAGAGCCACATTTGGTTTTCTGCTTCAGTAAAATGAAGTGTTGTTTATTGCTGGGATAAATGATTGAACTAATCTCCTGTTGATTTTCTCTTGTCTGCTGCAGGTCTTGGCTCTTATCTCTTTCATCTGCATTGAGACCATAATGATGTGCTCACCCTGTGCTGGCGTCTACCTCTTTGAGTTTGTCAGCTGTAGTGCCTTCGTTGTCACAGGCGTCTTGCTCCTCATTTTCAGCCTGAATCTGCACACCAAAGTGCTGCATGTCAACTGGAGCCTAACAGTATGTTGCTCTTTATGATATTTTGATATGTTTTCAGTACAGGCTAGCAACATCCTGCATAACCTGCAGTTTAAAGAGATAGCTCCCCAAAAATTAACATTCATTCATGCTCATGTTTCAGCCCCCTATGATTTTCTTTCTTATGAAATATGAAAAGCAAATGTTCTTTGAAAAATATTTTCTATTAATTCTACTGTCAAAATCCAGAAACAACAAAATAGTTCCATGAAAGTACTCTATATGACTCATGCAGTTTAAGTTTTAAACTTTAAATTAAAAATGTTAAATATTTAATTGAAATTTCTGTCATCATTTACTCACCCTGCTTTGTTTCAAACCTACATAACTATATTTAATGTCTGATTTAAAAGCAAATCCTTTATTTGGTTTGTATCTTTTCAAGTAATCATTCATAGTGATTTGTTCACAAATCCAACCGAGCTAGTTCTTAAATTGAGTCAGTAACTGACTCAATAATCTGGACACAAGAATCCACAGAAGAAAGTAACAATTTTGAAAAGATGAAATAGTGTATAAAGAGTAAACAGTGATAAAATTTTCATTTGTTTGGCGAAACTTTTCCATTATTCATCTAAGGCCTAAACAAAATGCCTACTATGGATTTTGACATGTAACTATTTTCCACAATCCATTTTCACAGCATAATATTTTAACTAGTAATGATGAACCACAAGGAAGCAAAAATTATTTGTTCTGCTGTCAGCTGCCTACAAAATGAAAGAGCTTTGCCATTGCCATGGCGTACAAAAACACTGTACATTATTGAAAAATAAGCTGCTCTTCTGAGTCTAGCAACTGCTAAGAAGGAGGCCATGCACAAAGGCTTCATGTTCCTCAGAATGGAAGCTAGTGCGCATACAGCTCTCATTAAACCCACTTTCAGCAAGCATGAATGGCCCCTTTTGGGAGTTGAATTTTCTGATTCACTAAAAGAATTAATAAGGCATGATTCCCTTTGTCTCTCTGCCTATATACACACTGACACAAAGCTCAGCATAATTGGATCTCAGTTTTGTGGATCTGTTACAGAGCTTATGATGAGAAAGGCAGCCAAGGTTTAATTTCCAGAGCTGTGCACATTCCAAGAAAAAAGATTGTGAAATTTACAGCAACTTGCATTCAAACTTAACTATCACATTTGCATTATGGTATACATGCAAGTATGTGCGTAACCTCACATAGACATCAAGAAAATGCTGCTAGATGGAGTCACATTTGCTTGAATCAACACCAAAGTTATGAAACATGTTTTGGTGCTTTTAAGAAAAATTGTATTCCTTTGTCTGACACTGTGGAGGCCTTTAAGTTGGAGATCACTTAATGCTAGGCCACGTCTTGTGTGCTTTGATGAGCTTTTGAATGTACTGTGAAGAAGAGGTTCATGATTTCATGGACAGCCAGCGTGTCCTGGTCATGGGGGAGATGTGTGAGTGTGTAAATGTTTGTCCATGTGGATATTGTGAATACTGAAGGTTTGGGGTTTTGTTGGAGTTCCCATGGCTCACTAGAACCATGATCTTTAGGATCATTTCAGCTGTGATGGAGCTCAGATTTTGGACCGAGCACCATCTCCTGCCAGATGAACCCATGATGGACCCTAAGCTTCTCAGTTGTTCTGGAATGGATGTGTTGAGACAGAGGTGCTGTAACAGCCTGGTTTTCCTCTTTGTTGTGTTTTTAGCTTTAGCTTTAGCTTTTCTAATCTTACTATTGCTGTGCTTTAAGAGCTTTCACATAATAAAGTTCCAAAAACAAACTGTACTTATTGTCGCTGAAATTACACTTCTGAGCATGGTCCTGTAATTGTGGTCACAGCAAAAGTTCTTCCAAATCCAGGACCAATTAAACTTCTGCCTATAAAGAGCAGAGATTTAGCAGCCTACGTCTGGTAGTAGCAAAGATTTTGAGCTATATTATTATGATTAGCTTAGATTACAACAGTTTAGAAGGCACACACAAAGCTAGCTGGTATTACTGAGTCCTTCTGTCATTAGTAGTTGGTTCCAGAGGGTCCATCTATTGTGTGGGACCCTATTCCCATAGAAAGCTTTGATGGTGTGATTCTGTGCCAGGCTAAGAGGGGTCTGGCATGGTGACTGTCATTATTGAAAGTGATAGGTTAGTAGAATGACTGCATTCAGCTTGCGGTGGTACGCTGGCACCATTGTACCCACTCAGAAACCTCTGCAAATGAGCATGTTTGTCTAACCACATACACATACATACACAAAAAACCATGCAGAGGGTAATGGAAAACCATTAAAAATAGATTAAACATTTCATACAAAATAAACAGAAAGTGGAGTATTGGGAAAGTTATCGCATTGTACAAATGTGTCTTTTGGAAATGCAAGTAATTAACACATGACTTAGTATCCTATGAAGGTTAAATTATTTGTTTCTCCTGTTGATAAATATATTATCATATTCTACATATATTCTCATATATAAATATATTCTGTATATTGGGTTGAGTCCAGTGTATCTATGTATCTGTCATCTATTTCTTAAGGGTGTATAAGGCCAGTTTAGGCATCATTGCTGAGGCTGGTGAATGCAAACAGTTTCATCATTGTCTGAAAATTGGAGGGTGGAAACAAGGGTTGAGTTCTTGCTTTAAAAACAAGTAGACTATTTGGCCGAACTATTAACTTGCAACAGCTTCCCTAATTGTTAATTAGTTATGTTCTAGGGGGAAAAATTTTTTTGTTTCTTGTTTGGTGGGATTTTACACCTAAATGAAATAATATTCAACATGAAATCAGCATTTTGCTTTAATAAAGCCCACTTAACCTTTAATTCCCTGTTCCAATTTCTATACACTTAAAGAGCATCATGCTCTCCACATACACGACTGGTATTATGATGCATTTTGGTTAATCGGATCACAAGTGGACAATGCTAAATACAGGTGTAAATGGGGTCTACAACTCTTTGAGCTTTTTGTGGTGTAGACGCTCATGCTGTCGAATGTGTTCCAAAACCACGGTCTGCCTACTCTCCTGTCGACCTTATGCATAATCATTGCAGACATGTTGGGAAGCATTCTTGTCAGAAGAGATTTAAACTTTGACAAAAGTTCATTTAAAACATGATAAAGAAAAGTAAACAATAGATCCTCGAGCATAATGTTTTTCCACCGGTCCTGACTTCTTGTGCGAACCCACACAGTGTTCAGCGGGGTCTTGAGGCTATTGCTGCTGAAACTACTCTCCTCCTTCTCATTTTGCGAGCATTTGAAAGTTGTGTGAACTTATTGCTTGAAATGTCTGAAAAAGCCCCTAATGTTAGTGCACATCAACTGTAACCCTCCCACTTGTGTTTTGACAAAAGCAGAGGGACCCGCCCATAGACCCTCCCCTGGTAGAAAACAGGACAGAAGCGGTAAAAAATGGACAAAAGAAACAAATTAAATATCAGTTGTAAACAGAAATGTGTCTCTTATCCACTTGTGATCCGATTGACCAAAATGTATATCTCAATGTAATGTAAACAGCGCCAAAAAACTTCTTAAGAAAACTATTTAATGCTAAAATCTTGCCACCCAGGCAGATAAAGGGATAGAGCTGCACATTCAAAAATGTTTTTTTTTGCACAGCACCTGGGATGGAATTCTTTTTCTTTCACATTTTCAAGATCTGTGAGTCCCCTGTTACCTAAAACAGTATGTAACTGAGTATAACTGCACCACTGAGAATATTTGACACAGATCATATACAACACAGAAGCAAGTTCTGCAAATCTCTTCTGTCCTTATCTTTTCTATGCATGTGTCAATAAATTTTGTCTCTCCAAGAATATACCACGTGTATAAATAACTTTAATGACAGTGTGCTGAATGGATCTGAGTTAACTTGCCCTGCCTCTCATTAACATTTAATCGACATAGAAAAGGCAAAACTTTTAGTATTTATAAAATGTACCAGTATCACAACCAAACTCAAAGTCAGAAATAGTTAGTAGCAGCTCAAGTATGTGTTACTGTAGATCTGATCTATAGTGCTTTGTTAACAGTGTGGAGGGCCACAGTGACTAAGAACTAAACACTACAATGGGGACATTTGGTCCCCATAACATAGTGAATACCAGGACTACACACAAACCAGCTCCTGAGAGTACATTTCAAGGACACTCGTGACCTTTCTTTTAATTATGACTAATGCTGTTAACTTAATTAATGCTTAGTCATTGTATGTAATCTTACATGTTCATGTTTAATAAGCTAATATGATATTATATTCATCACTAAGTGATTATGCAGACTTAGTACCTTACCTCAACTTGGTGTTTTTTCTCTTCATTGAATACTTTAAGTTTGTCAGCAGTTTTTAACATTAAGTGTGTTTCAGAGTTTGGTTTGGCATACATTTCAGCCATCTGTTAAAGTGTGTCAGGAAAGGCTGCTGTTTCAGTGATGGAGATTATATTCTGGTTTGCCTTATTGCTTGGTGCTCTATACTGAGTTTGAGATGGGCAAGGTTTTGTTTAAGTGTGTGGAGGAGAGTGTCATGTGAGACACTCGTCATGTATTCTGTCACATGATTGGCCATGCTTAAGTCACACTGCAGTGCTTATTGGCTGACAACCACCAAGCTTAATACAGTACATTCTCTGCTCTCTGTGTGCTTATGTTAAAGAAGATTCTCATTTTCTATAGTGTGGGAAAGCAGGTTTTACTTTGGGGGATGGGATCTTACCCAACAGTTTAAATGATACCCCACTGCTCACAAGCAAAATGCTCCATATTGAATGACATTATTGCTCCTTCCTAATGCTATCACATGCTTTATTTTGTCTATAGTTGCTTAGAGACCACCGCTGTTTTATTTTACTCCAGTCTCCTCTACTCCACAGAGCAGAGAGGAGAAAGCAGTCTGCATTCATTTGGAGACATCAAAGCCAGCAGTTCATGCTGTGTTGGTCTATGATCTGAAATCTGAGGTGCTAGCTAGTGAGATTTAGCGTACGTTTACACAACAATGATGTGGTGAAAAACTGAAACATTTTTACTTTGCATTTCACATACATACAACGTCATTGTCAAATAATCCATGTTACAATGGATCCACAAAATGACTAAAATTGGTGCATTGTTATGCATGCCAGGCTAGTAGTTGGCCATATCACTGTAAAGAAACACTAACAAAGCCTCTTCAGGGAGGTGACGATTTGCTAGAGAGCAGGACTTTAAACAATTTGGCAGTATGTAAATAATGCATCTCTGCTGGTGGTTGTAGCAGTGGTGCAGTAAATCTACATTAATAAACTGTTGAGCAGCACAAACACAATCATGTAATCCACCATTGTTGTCTTAACATGTAGTGCACATGCCTATAGACTGTACACGTAATATGCATGCACATGCCATCATCATTTTCAAAGATTTGCATTTTTTTATTTACACAGAAACAAAAACGGCATTGTTTTCAAAAACTTTAAAACCTGTTTTCAAACATTTGCATTTTCAAGACCCCAAAATGGTGTTGTTATGTAAACGAACAGCCAACATGCATAAAAAGTTTTGTTTTGGGTTGAAAATATTGTCATGTAAACACCCCTTAATTTGTTTTTTACATTTCACCCCCATGGTGTGTTCACTCTAAGTGCTTAGGTCGGTTGGTGAAGTGATCAAATAAGTCAAATTCTCAAATAAGTAAAATTCTCCAACTGGTTCTCCAACTTCTCCAACAATCTTTGCGAAGTGATTGGTGGATTAATAAAGGGGAAGTTTAAGAGCAATAATACAATTGGGAAAGAGACTTACATGCCTTTAAGAATGTCTAGCCTTTACCTCATGACTTGACCTGATTTTCTAAATTCACAGACGAAGATTTACTAAGAATGGTTGTGCAAATAGCCACATACAGCAAAAACGGACAAACATTCCCTTAAAGAATTTAGTATATGACAGATGTAGTACTCAGTTCCCCTCAATAGTCAGTGGCCCTCAAGTTCACACAGGTGTTTTAGCGGAGGAACCACTTTTATAGTTTATAACATGACAACTACAACTCTTTATACTTTATTCATGTTGAGCAATATATCTATTGTTTATTTATTAAAAGCCTAACAATTTAACTTTTGTGAAATATTTTGTTTGGAAGGATGCTTTTAATTTTTTTTCTAATACAGTGACATAATACATGTGGCCTAATTGTCCCAAGAGTTTTCTTTGCCGTTTTATGAAGATGGTTGATTGTTGGTGAAATTTGCTGCCCCCTGCCGTACAACAACATTACTGCACACAGCATAATGACCACACCTTAATTTCAGCTTCCTGTTTTTGTTTCACTGCTTTCTTGAACTTTTACCCCAAAATTACCCTAAAATCCTAACAGTAACACACAATATATGTCTATTAATAAAACAATTTTATTTTAATTATTTTATGAGCTGAACCGTATGACCTCGTAAACACTGCATATAAATACAGTTGTCACTTGTCACTGCATATACACTACCAGTCAAAAGTTTGGAAACACTTACTTTTTCTTTGTTCATATTTTTTTACATTTATGAATAATAATAATAAATTAAATTTATAAATAATAATAATAAACTTATCAAAACTATGAAATAACACAAATGTAACTTTAGGAATTATGTTGTGACTAAAGAAAATTAAAAATAAGGTAAAATAGAATATATTCTAGCATATTCAATATCACCCTTTGTCTAGAATTTACAAACATTCAAAAATCATCCTGAGAAGATTTTAAGAGTTTTGAAGGAGTTCCCCTCTATCCTGCACTCTGGCTGCTTTTTTCATTATTTGGTCCAAATCATCTATTTCAAAAACATTTTTTAAAATCATAGTTTTCTAATAACAAAAATTAAATTGAAATTAATATGTTGGCATAATTATATTTTTATTTTTACATTTTTAACGTTTAATCAAATGTCTTCAGATTAAAAGATATTTAAGATAAGAAACATTTCAGTCAAGTGTTTCCAAACTTTTGACTGATAGTGTAAATACAGTTGTCACTTCTTCTCTGAGTGGTAATCCAATTCTGTACACACAGGGTTTGGTTATAAAATGGAGTGACAACTGAATTTTATGACAATATACACCTGAAAACAAACCAAAATCCTAATGAACAATCTTAATGAAATCTGTGTGTACAGAACTATAGCATACAATTACAGAACCAAACTGAACAATTACAGAACCAAACTGAACAATTAACTGTTAAAGGCTTAATTTGTTACGTTCATTAAGTCATTTCATCTCAGGTGTGTGAATACTCATTTGCATAAACAGTAATTATGGTCCAGAGAATTTGGCAATGCTAAAGGTTATGGGAATGATGCTCACAGTTTGAGCATGTTAATAACATTGTATCCTTCTCTCTCACAGGATCTAATAAACACTGCCACCAGCACCTTGTTCTTCTTTCTGGCTTCAGTGGTTTTGGCTGCTCTCAACCATAAAACTGGAGCAGAGATCGCAGCTGTGGTACCTATCCCCTTGCTCACCTTTTTACTTTATGAGTTATGTTTAACGTTCAGTTCTTAAAGCTGCAATCTGTAACTTATTTTTGTTAAAAATGATTTTGCAGAGAACATCTGTCTGTGAACCAAAAGAAGAATATAACCAGCTATTATATTGCATGTCAGGGTACTGTAGATGGTGTAGCTTGTTCCTACAGCAGTTGTTTTGAATTTGAACTAGTTATCCACATTAAGAAAGTAACTCTACAATTACCCTGGTTCGAGAGTCGGACTTGTAACCAGAAGTTTGCTGGTTTAATTCCCAATGTTGGCAGATAATAACTGAAGTGCCCTTAAGTGCCCTTAATCAAGGCACCCAAGTGCCCTTAAGCAAGGCACCTAACCACCGATTGCTCCTCGGACACTGCAGTGCTGCCCACTGCTCTGAGTATGTGTTTATGGTTTGCAGTGTAGGTGTTCTCAACTCTATACTCCAATGTGTGTGTGCAATAACTGGATGGGTTAAATGCAGTGGACAAATTCACCATATTTGGCCAGCATGTCACTTCATACTTGGTCACACGTCACTTCAATGGAGATGGAGTCAAAAGTTACGATTGCGGCTTTAAGTATTTTAAGTGGGTCCTCCTAATCTGCTAGGGCTCTGCTGTCTTCTTGTGGCCAAAATGGTAACTGCAGCTTCAGTTCTCAGAGAAGCCTGGACTGTTAGCGGTTAAATGCAGGGTCTGTAATGAATGTTTTAAATTTTTTAACCCACTTATTTGAGGGATAAACTAATTTCTTTTCAACTCTTTAAATTCAATGTAGTCTTCATTCTATTTGTGTTATTTCCTCAGCAAGTATGCATTACACTTGTTTCTCTTATTCCATCAATTTATCTTTTTAATTCTTGTTTTGCCCTTCACTCTGTGTTTGAGTACTTAAAATGTGTGTCAGTGCTTTACTGCATTGCTCATCATTACAGTATGTTATAAGTGAAGCTATCATAAACACTTCACTCCCACATAGTTTCCATTAAGCTTGTCCGTTTTGAGCCAGGCTGCTAACCTCTTGTGACTGTGAAAAAGTTTGTTGTAGGTGGCTCAGCAAAAAGAATTAGAAAGCAGAATAAATTCCTTATACTGATATGGGATCAGGTTCCCATATCCTGACCTTAAGCACTGTAAACCAGTGGATCTTAATCTTTCTGATTTCAGGGCCCCTCCATTGTCAACAATTTTGGAGTTTGGCATAACAAGAAAGATGTATATTCATTTAAATGTATGTAAAAATACCCAAGCAGTATAAGAAATGTCTTGATTTTTAGTTTTAGCTTATTTTAATGCTTTTGTCATCATTTTGAGGTCCAATAGTGCTCCCTTGTTGAGAAACCATGTTGTAGATGCTTCAAAAATGATCTGAGATCAGCAAAATATTCACCAACAGCCTGTAAGTTAAAGGCAGGAGATTTGTGCTGAGTGTTTTATGATACAGATGTTCTCAGCAGGAAAGCTTTCTAACACCCCAGAAGAACCACAGAGCATTGCAAAATTCTTTTAGCCCTAACAGCCTGCCAGAGAGAGATAGAGGAAGAGAGAGAGAGAGAGCGTTATCAGCCCTGTTGGCTTAATACTGTCATTTACCATACAACATGTCATATTATTTAGAAATATTGTAGGCCTATTGTTATATGTAACATTCATAGCTGGAATCATTCATCTCCTGTTCTTCTGAGTATGAATTGTTGTTTGTGTCTGTGCGTCTACAGATTTTTGGGTTTCTTGTGATGGGAATTTATGGACTGAATACCTATTTGGCGGTACAGAGGTGGCGTCTTGGGGACTCACGTGATGGACCCTTGCAGACCAGTGAGTACATCCGTGCCCGCACCACCTCCCGTGGAGAGGTAGAGTCACGGCCCGAGCTGGAGTAAAATCCACAAGCGGACCAATAGAGACTAAGATAGTGCAAGCCCCACCCACACAGTCTACGTTCTTATAACAGCATGTTTTTTCACATTATGGTGGGAGTCTGATGGCCAAACAATTAGGATATTGGGACATAGAATAAACAAGTTTATGAACCCTGTTTAGAATGAAAAAAATGTCTAGCATCTTCATCCTTGTCATCGACCTCAGGCCATTACTATTTGACTGTATTCTTAAATACTGTATCTTTCCATGTAAGGGCTTTGCCTTGAGAGATAATCTGGATTATTATTGACTATAACTCACTCCAGAGTGCTCCTAAACATCTTCCAATAGGGAACCTCAGAAGACATATGTTTTGTCTGAACCAGAGCCACCTGGTTTTAATAATGTCTGCAATAAGCCTGACAAAGTCTGTCAGACGCCATTCGAAAACACTCCTGTTTAGCTCCATTCCCAGCCTGCTACGTAACAGAAATACAGCTGTGTCTTAAATATCAAAGATCAAAAACCACTGTACATAAATGAAAAAATCTACCAGTGAAAGATCAACTGTACATTCTGACTTTTTGAAATTATGAATTATAAAAAAGTTAAATAATGATTTTTGCTTATTTCTGATTGAAGTGGAATAGGTTGTTGGAATGGGAAAGTTGGTTTTTCTTATTGAATGTTTCATGGCATTTTATACTAGCTGAAAAATGTGGTGTGGGATACTATAAACCATGTTTTTCCTCTGCAATTAAATTCCTGTATCAAACACATTGGAACATTGGAGTGCCGTTGCATTGGGCAACTTATATATAACTTATAGAATAACTTATTAAATCTTGTTTTATAGCAGCTTTACAAAGAATACTTCCTTATATCCCCCAGTGAGTGAGATAAATAAGACTGTAGTGAGGAAAAACTAGAAAGATACAAAACAAATATTTATAATTTTGCAACGTTTGTATTCAGCAAGAAAGGAATGATGAACACAGTAATAAATATGAATGCTTAGAAATGAAACAGTTATAATATTTTGTATACTTTTAAGTTTTGCTTTGTCTCTTTTCTCAAACATTTTCTGAGGATCCCTTTAGAACATTCTGGAGGTCCCTGGACCTCCCCTGCACTAAAAGACAGGAGTGCCAGTACTTATTTTATTGTTTATTACTTTGTATCAAACATAACATTTCACCTCTGCAGTGTGACCCTGTATCAACAGCTTTACAGCTACATAGCATGACCGTGGTATAGATTGGTGTGCTCAAGTGCCTGAGAATGTGGGTGTTTTATGATTTGTTAAAAAAATTCTAATTATTTAGATAATCTTTTAATACTATAAATGTTAAGTTACTTTACAGAGACTAAGTTGTGTGTGAATAGTTAGCAATATTGATTGCTGTTCTGCTTTTCGTGGGTGTTTGTAAGAATATATTTACTGTGTGCTGCAGCTCTGTTCAGTTATCTGTATATATTGGTTTAACCAAGGATAAAGTTTTTTAAGAGGTGTATGTGTTTAGAATCTGTGTATGTGTGTGTGTGTGTGTGACCATTTACAAAAGGTCCCTGTTTCGTATGAATTTTTATGACTGACACTTACAGACTGTATTTTAAAGAATAGAAGATTTTACTGTGTATACAATTGCATCTGCTAAACTGTGTATCTTTCTCAGTGTGCCTTAATAATAAAGGCTTGACTAGTCAAAAAGTCCTGCACACTAATGTTGAAACAACATTAGCAGAATAACTGCATTAAATGTACAAATGTGTATGAAATTCAGACTTTGTCCACAGTTTTACCATAATAAAGTGATTCAAAGTATGAAAATATTTAATTTGATCTGCTTTGATTTTCAAACAAGTCTTCTTAATAGTATCATGGAATGAAACAGTACAGCCCATTGTTATTAGATCATTTATATTTTGCCAACAATCAGTGGATTTAAAGCCTAGTGTAATTGTACACTTTTCTATTTTGACAAAGGTCATTCCTCATGTTTTTTTTTCCAGTTATATTCATACTTCAATACAGGCAGGTATTGGCAGGAGCTCAGTATTGGATGACATGATCAATACATCATTAGGGTTTTTCTAGAATACTGTATAGGTTTAAACATGTTGGATGACAATCATAAGAATGATTTATGTTTTAATGAAGGACTCATTTATAAAGGTTTAATTTTCCTGTATTGATAGCAATACTACTGTATGTGCTTGTGCTTTTATGAGATTTTACTGTTCTTTGATTTGAAGATTTTATCAAATTAATTCCAGATTTTGACCATGTGGTTAGGTGTGTGTATTTTCAGCTTATCAAATTGTGACTCATTTTTTTATGCTGACTATTTGAGGGCCTCAGAATTTGATAGACTGTATTGTCTTTTTGATTAAAACTTTGTTTCTTTCTGACTTTTATTAAAAAGCAACGTTTAACTCCATTTAATGGTGATATAAATTGTAAATGTATTTTTGTATTTATAGTTGTGCAAAGACTCAGAAAATGCTAATTGTTTGAAAGTTTTTGTGATGGCAATTATTTCCTTCAATTAATGGATTTGGATAGTGTTTTCAATAAATGAAAAGTGTAAACACTTTGGTATATTTTTTTGTTACTGTTACATATCTGTTTCACATACTGTATTGCACTGTCTGAAGCCGCACTCAAGATTTTCACTCACCTCACCATGTGTTGAGGTGATGTGACAATAAACTTGATTTGATTTATATTTGGTATATAATTCTGATACACTCAGGACAACAAAATGCATTTTGTCACCAACAATTACATAGTTTATTTCTAACATCACGCAATAATAAATGTACTATGTTACTATTGGTTTAAAACAAACATCAACACGCTGGTGCAGAAAGGGAATTTATTAAAGTGGTCATTTGATAGTGGTGATTTGAAGTGGTGACTTGACTTTATTAACATCCAGAACAGTTAATAAGGTTTATCAGTTCTTCATAGTAATACTAGAATTTGGTTTATGTTGTGGATATATACAGAATGGCTGAAAATACTGTAGTAAACCAGGAGACACTCCCTTACGCACATCTGAAGCTCACACATAATAATACTGCAATGGACATGTAAAAATCGCACACTTCCAGACAAGTACTACAAGACGATTTTTGCAATACCTTGGCAAGACATTGGCATTATCTAGCAATTATAATATTGTTACAAAAGAGTAAGTCAGTGGAAGTCAGGTGATTGTGACCAGCCAATCACTTGCTATATTCATGCATAATGTAAACACCTTTTTGTATTTGTGGTGCAAAATGTAAAAAAAAAAATGATCCCCAGGCAGGGCATCATTGCCAATGCATAGTTTTTAAAATGTCATAGAAGTTATATTAAGAGAAAAATTTCTCCCAGCACATTTCTAAATATTAATAAACACACACACCTCCTACATACAAAAATAGAAAAAGGCTTGTACATAACACATTGAACTGAAAACAATCACACATATGTAAACAATATTATACGTACACTTAAGCTGTTAGAGGCAGTACATGGTTCATATACACTATTGCTTCTCTTCTAAGTCTGTGTTGTTTGTTTTCATCAGTGGTCATACACCAGTTCTTACACACAATCACAGCTTTAGTCAGAGTCAGAGTCATCGTCTGTGAGAAAAAACAATATGTTAGTCTGGGAGAAAAAGGAAGGACAGTCTCTGAAAGACAAAAGGGAAAAAAATACATGGGGATTCCCCATGATAATGATCCACTTAACACCATGAAAGCACAAGCTTCAGATAATATTGTGCATGAAAATAGCTGGACATGAAAAATTTGAATTTCACTGAGGTACCTTGTGTGTTGGAAGGATCCTCACTAGAATTGCCTCCCTTGAGGAAATTTGCCAGTTCATTAAAAATGAAATAAAAATCCAGGGCAAAAATTATTGTTGCAATGAAGCCAAAGACCTAAGAAGTAAAGAAGAAAGAAAGACAGAAAGAGAGAGAGACAGGTGAACAGTTCAATAATAGTAGAGACATGAGTTATTTAGATTGAACTGATGTCAACCTACCCCAGCTGCCTTGGAGGCCCCATCTGGATACTTTGACACAGATATTATAGAGATGATGAAGAAGATGATGGAGGCACTCACACAGCGCAGGAAGTCCTTGATGAAACAGCAGACATTTGATTTGGAAAAGTCAGAACGTGTGGGGTCAAATGTTAGAATCTGATGTATCACAACTGTCATGCACACAGTCTCCTTTCAGGTCAGTGAACTTACCATGAGGGGCCACTGAAAGCCTTTAAATCTCTCATTGAACTTTGTGGAATATGCAAAGAGCAGGAAAAGAGCTGCTAGGAACTCAAGGAAAGGAGCTGTGACAAAGGCAGCCGCTGTTGAGGCAGCAAAGCACACAAAGTTGATGAATGACAGGACCTGAGCAGACAGGAAAACACAAGGATACATTTTTAATTTGTATAATTTTGTATATTGTATTGTGTGTGTTTGAAAACATGAAACAGATCCTAGACACAGATTATTCTGGGTAACCACTGTCTTATCATTGATCTCTTTCATCTGAAATCTGCTGCATGTTTATTTATTCTGTAAAATTAACAAATATGTTTTGATTTCAGTAATTATACATCACACACAGACTAGTTACAGAATATTGCAAATAGTGTCATAAATAGTAACCATTATTTCTTTTTACAAATATTAACATTTTGGAACTGTACTTCACCTGACTCACACATTAAATGAATAAAACAGAGGTTAATGTAAATCAAAAGTACTGCTGTAGACTGAAGCTAACGTAATTTGAGTTTTAGCAACATCTCCATATATGTATATCCAATAAACCATTGCAACTCACTTAAAGACATCTTGCAACTCACAGCTATCCACATATACATATGCATATAATATACATATATTATAAAATAAACTTAAATTGAAATGATAGACTAATATAATTAAGTATATAAGTATTTGGTGCAAGTATTATTCATGCTGTCTGCCTAGTCTGATTATAATTCTTAAACATAAGGATCATGCCCATACTGTAAGATGTCTCGTCCAGTGCACATAAAACTATTTATCTTATGCGATCAAGAAAGTGTGAGGACCCTTTAGAGAAAAGACAACTCCCCCTTAAGTTGAATGAGAAAAGCCTGAGTTTGACCTATATAGACCACGGCTCATTTAACAACAAACAAACATTAACTCCGTAAAACACAAATGAAAATGCACGTGTTTAATCGATTATAACCAGTACAAATCTATCGAAAAGAAAAAGAAACTAAAACTACTATAAAAAACCGCCACGCATGTGAGATTATGCAGCACTTTTACACTGGCTGCTTCCCGCTGTTAAAATCACAACGTATGTATAGCAATTTGTCGAAAATCTATCCCAAATCAAATGAATGCGATTGCAAACGTATAAAACTACATGGACTGATGTAACACGATAAAGATTAAAGCATACCACTTCACCGATCAACAGCTGTCCTTTTCGCGACGAGATGAATTCTTTGCTGGGCAGGAGGGCGCGAACTCCAGCCTGCGGTGACCTGGTGCTTTCTGGAGTCTCTATGTCCCCCATCGCCCCGATTAAACACTTCTACACCCAATAAAGTTCACGGTGATGGTTCCTGGGCACCGTTACTCTTTGCAAATCGACATAACTTCACGGAGTGGAAACGGAAATAATGACAGTGCGGAAACAAAGCACGCATAACATCTGCATTCCCGAAATCTGGAGAGCGTTAATAAGTGAACGGAGAATAATGTGGGCGATACATCAGTGGACGAGATGGCAACTGTAAAGATTTTTAAGAAACAACTGCATTTATTTATGTCTGCACGACTTAAATTGAACCTATATGCTTAAAGTTCTGTACCTATCTGGAAGTCTCTTTTAGTAGCTCAAAATCATTCTTGGTTCCTCATACAATAGCATTGCATTTCTTGTAGTACACGACCTTTGAATAACCTTAAATAAAAAACAATATTATTTTATATACCCCACTGAATAAGAACTAACAAATGAATTTCGAAAGGACATAAGGCTGAACTATGTTATGACAACTCTGACATGGTTCTTGATTTATGGGTGAGATCTTAAACATATTTTGATATTTTCTGATGAAATCCATACACTTATAATAATTGAATATATTAAAACATTTACAATTCTGTTTTGGTTACAAACAATAAGAGCTGTTGAACAAATGAGCACGTTTAATTTTTGCTCTCTGCGGTGGTTCTTGGCTTGTTGAATGTGATTTTTTTGAAGAGGATGTAACCATCCACACACCACAAGGCTGCAGCCACAAGACCCACTATCTGTCAACCAAAAAAGAACAAACATTTTGTGTCATACTGTAATGGTACAGTTACAGTTATTATACAGTTACGTAATTCTTTGGAAATTACAAAACATCTGCAATGTGTGAGTATTTTGAAATAGAACCGTTTTGAAGATGTATGATAGATTTAAAGTGTAAATAGTTCTTATAAAAGAGCTCCAGGATTGATGTTTACTTTCTTACCCCTCCACCCAGAGTGCTCTTCCTTGTATATGTAGAAACTGCAACAAGGCTGAGAATAAACATCAGTGCTGCTGCAAAAAATGAGTTGAACACATCCTGTGAGAGCAAAAGTTACGAGAAAAGTGACATTAGAACTACAGCAGAACTATACTATACTACCATACTTACAGTAGAACTATACTGTTGATAATATTATCCAATATATATTCTCTCACAATAAGAGGCCAGAAGATGAAGGTAAACGTCTTGTTGAGTTTCAGTAGGTAAAGCAGAAGAAAGCCAAGGGTAATGAAAAACTCCATGCATGTTGCTGCAATGTAGGGGGGCCTAGATGCCGCTGCGTAACACACAAGAGCCACAAAAACACACACCTGGCAAGAGATAAAATAGTAAAGAAGTTTGATTGTTTTATAGCACAAATGTATGATTGTGAAACATACTACCATGTCCAAGTTTTATAAATGTCTTACCGCTTCTGCTATTTTTAGCAGACCTCTAGTGGACTTCAGCACGACCAAATCAACTTCCATTGTGGCCTCAGTAGGGTCTTTTTTCCTTAATATCAGTGTCGATCATCTGCCCTCATCTCAGTGCTTGACACAAACTTGACATTACTTCCTGACTGAGTGTTCCTTCTTACTTCAGGAAATGACTAAATGTTACACTTTTTTTTAAATGCATTTTACCGCATTGGCAGAAACAGTGAGTTTCTGTAATTTAAAAAAACATTTAAAAGCATTTACACTGGTCAAGGACTTATTATATGTACATTTGTAAACTAAGATAGAGCAAATAACATACTGACATAGCAATCCAAAACATAAACATACATACTAGAATACTGATTATATTTCAGTTTGCTTCCAACATTTACAACTTGAAATGAAAATCTCATCATAGGTGATCTAAAGAGCACTGTCCTTTTGACATTACTGAGTCACTATAACAGACAGTCATGTCAAAGCCCCAATTACAATGCTCATACAATGCTAAACATAACATCAATCTGTATCTATAAAGGGTCCTTACTAATGTAGCTTCTAAGGTGTCTCAGTTGGAGTGCAGTGACATAAGTTATAACAAGCAGGCAAAAGTTTGTTGTATACTGTTTTATATACATTTACATTTATGTATTTTTTTATCAGTATGTGTTATAATGCACATGCTTTACCAATTTGAGCTATACACACTTCGTATATATTAATTTATACATAATATACAGTTACTCCTGAGAGTAAAGTACTTGTTGTTAATGATTAATTTTCTGTCCTGGTATTTTACAGCATTAAATTGTGACACTTTAATTCTCATGATCATTTTCTGTTTGCACCTTATAGAATCATCATTGTACAATCATGCAAACATTTTAATGTCAGAATATTAAGTCTAATATTTAAGGTCTGGCCTATACAATATAAACGTTGAACACCGAGCCTATACAACGGATACATTGTACACAAGCCATTGTGATATTTCTTGCTTTCAAAAAGCTTTAATTTTGCTGTTTAGACTTTTATTTTGACATGCTTTTGTTATAATTACTGTTGCACGTCATGACTCTACATTCTCTTAAACACTGTAGTTGTCTTTATACAACACGAGAGATGGAGTTGTAAAAATGCGAGATGATTGTCAACATCTTAAGACATTTTTGTCGTGTTGGTTTACCTTTGTATTCACACAAGTCTCTGTCAACAAACGTATTTGTCCGTCAAACAAAAGCACTGAGGAATCATTTGCTCGGACATGCGTGGAGCAGCAGAATTCACAGCAGCGCTTCTCTCAGCCTCAGTAAGTCCAGTGCAGTTAAAACCCACATCACGAACCGTGCAAAACCGGGTTTTTATTTATTATTGTAATTTTCCCCTTCAATGCATGTTTTAACAGCACTAAGATGAGCTTAAGCTTGTTGCCTTTTGCGTCCCTGCTTATTTTGCTGCTGCCATAGACATTTACCGCAGAATCTCGTTGTATTTCATGATGTTGTCTTCTCAAGGCAAACTGGTCAGAAATTGTGAGCCGAAGAAAACGGTGGTAAGTGGCAAAATTACATCGTGTATTAGAATGAATAAACTGTCATTTCTTGAAGGGAGCCCGTATATTGCTGACAGTAGACGTGTAAACAGTAGTTATTGTACTTATGGATGTTAACATGGTGCTTGTTCATGTGCATCCATAGATTTGGTTGGAGGGAAATATTGCAAGTGGAAAGACAACATGTCTGGAGTACTTTAGTAAAACCAGTGATATTGAGGTAATTTACTGGTTTTCTAATTAATTAATGAGTGATATTTCTACTAGTAACATATATCACTCTCTCCCCCCTCAACTTGTTATTTATTATGTTTCAGGTGTTGACAGAGCCTGTGTCTAAGTGGAGGAATGTGCAAGGATGCAATCCTTTGGTAGGCTATCATCTCCAGGCACAGTACTAAGGATTCAAAAAATGTATTTTTCTCTCCTGTTGTATATGTTATGTACAGTTTAAAGGTAGTCTTGTCAGGGTCCTGGCTTCTCGTCTTGAGTTTTTCCTAGTTTTCTTGTCAGTATCCCGACATCTCCTGTGTTTTATGTCAGCATGATGTTTGGTTCCCGACTCAATCCTAGTCTTGGTTCTTGTTTCTTGGAGTCAGGATCTAGACTCATGTTCTGTGTCTTCATGACCTGTGGAAGCACATGGCCATTGTTTGTTTACTTTGTGCCATGTGCTCTCGTGTCTTGACCCCGCCCTTTTGTTTTCTCGTTAATCCTCCCATCATTGGTTCATTCCTCCCACCTGTCTGCCCTCGTTACCTGCCTAGTTTTTTGTCTTATTTAATGCCCTTGTGTTTGCTGTCTTCTGCTGGTGTATTCTATCTTGTACCTGACGTTTCTTGTTTCTGTTGTTCTTGGAAAATTTAGAAAATGGCTTTTAGTTGTAGCGAAAATGTGTTTAAAGGAAATTAATAGTGAGGCTTGTTCAACGATAGTTGTGTCATATATGAACAAGTTTACTCAATTTTATATATATATATATATGCACATAAACATATATACACACACATATATCTATATATACATAAAAATATAAATACATAAAATTTTTAATAATTAATCTCTTGTAGAGCATGTAGCAAAGATCAGCAGACTCCAGATTATAAGCATGAACCAGCACCACAATTATGTAGCAAATCAAATGTCAAATCAATGAAACAGTGTTGTTTAAAACACCATTTCATTCGTGGAACGAAACTTAAAGGAAAATACATATAATTAACCGTACACGTAAAATATACATATTTTGTAGTACCTGACCAGCAGGGATGATTCCAATAAACAGCTTTTGCATTCGTCCAGCGAGTGCATACGCAGTCTTATTGAATCTAAGAAACATTATTTGTCTGGCCTTGAAAACAACGCTTCCCTGCTTTAACAGGACTTTAGAGCAGGTAGAAAGATTGAACAGTTTAAGTGACCTTATTTGTGAGCACTAAACGCAGCAACAATCAAGGGTGGATACACATGGGTGTTTATTAAACTACACTACAGGGGAACGCGTAACATATAAGGGAACATGTAACATATAACTAGACATAAACCTACACACATTAAACACATAACCAAAAGTAAGGAGAGCAAGAGAGAGAGAGAGAGAGGATGTTAAGCCTGTGCAAGTCAAATCAGCTAAGCATTTTGAATGAACCACCAGTAGAATCACCATAATAAAGGGGCACAACTTAGCGCAACTATTCTATGTGTATAGAATATGGATACTTGCATTGAGCTCTAGTGCAGAGCGCAAATCCAAATGCGCATGGAGAGAGTCCTGAGTGGTGCAGAAGTGATGGAGTTCGTCAAGTTCCGGAGATCGACGAAGTTAGCTGAAGTGATGTCCAGAGTCTGTCTCAGATGTACTGAGCCAGAAGCTGGACCCCACCCAGAAATTAGGGAAATTCGAAGACGATCTGTTAGATATTAAATATGACAGAGTTTGAACTACATTAAGTTGTGATTCATCCTAATGCATGAATGCAAAAAAACATCAATCCAAACTTGCATACCTATCTACAGAGTTACAGTAAAGATACATAGTTTTGTAGCCAGCATACCATGGGAATGTATACAACTATATACAGTTTAGGACTGTTTAGTTGCAAGTTAGAGAGAGTTCTTCCTTTGGATAGAAGTGTTCTTTCTTGGGCCACCTGGGGTTAGTGGTACTCCATGTGGTGCCCATGGAATTCTTTTGAAGCTTGTGCAAGGTGTCATAAACTGTCCTGGTATTTACCTGGTACTGTCGAGGTTGCTGATAGCAATCTGGAGGGGAGGTTTGTATGTCTTAAGTAAAAAGGGGTATTTTATGATCCATACATGATCCAAATATTGGGCCATGTCAGACACTACATAGTCTTGTTCTGATTTTGGTTATCTATAGTCTTGTTTCGGTTTTTCTTTTTTTTTGTGTATTTGCAGTTATGTTTTGGTTCTTGTTTTTCCCCCTCGTGGGAGTTTTGTTTAAATAAAATTTTTGTCTTAAAGCTATTCTGCATTTGGGTTCTTCCTCACCGTGTCTTTGACAGTTCTTTATTGTTGCAGAAAAGTACATTTGTCTTGAATGCTGTTTTTTTTGTTTTGCAATAGGGTTTGATGTACCAGAACCCAAGCAGATGGGGTCTCACGTTTCACACATATGTTCAGTTAACCATGCTGGATCAACACATCTTGCCAATGGTTTGTACAAATTAGTGTCTTACACAACCTTACAATCAGTTTTGTTCAGTTGCTGTGCTTCTCAGCCCTATAAGCATGTGCATCTGTTTCTGTTTTACAGTATAGAAACAATTAACCTCCACCTTTAAACCTCCAATAATGGAATGGAATGCTCATTAATTAACTGTTTTTTAATCTGTAATCTCTCTGCTTACAGTCAGCACCAATGAGAATGTTGGAAAGGTCGATCTATAGTGCAAAGTACATTTTTGTGGAAAATCTTTATAAAAGGTATATTTCATTGTAATGCTGAAAGGGTTTTATCCGCTGCTGTTAGGCAATTAAAAGCAGTTCTTTGTCTCTACATTTTTTGTGTATGTTGTAGCTCTGGTGTTTGCAACATGACAATGTGTTGTTTAATTGACAGTGGAAAGATGCCTGAGGTGGACTTTGCTGTTTTAAGTGAGTGGTTTAAGTGGATCATCAAGAATGTGGAAATTCCTGTGAACCTTATTGGTATGGCAAATATATGTTTCTTGGGGTGGGGTTCCAGTTTAAAATGTAGAGGATTTCCATCTTTAATCCACATAATAGCTTCCAAACGCTATGCAAATTTCTTTCACAAATACAGTGGGATTTACTGTGTCTGTGTTTTAAATATATAAAATATGTCCCCAACTAGGGCCCCTCAGTGGATCTCGACCATTTGCACCACTGCTTGTTAAATGTCACTATTTTAGTGAGTGTGTGCATATTTCTTGTTGTAACAGTTTACCTGCAAACATCTCCAAAGACCTGCTATGAGAGGCTAAAGCAGAGGTGCAGAGAGGAAGAGAGAGTTATTCCCATGGTGAGAATAAAAGGATGTAAAGTATAGCCATTGTTGTAATTGAAAAACTGAACTTCTAAAAGTTAACACAAATCTGAAAGTATACTCTAACTTCAAAACAGGAAAGCACATGGCGACCTTTAATGATGCCCTGTCATTATATTCTCACACTTGAAACTGTAGTTTCTAGCTCAAAGCTGATTACAGATTTTTGTTGATTTGTAATCAAGGGTTATGTCAACTTGTTTTTTACGAATATATTTCATCACTGTAACTAATACTTCGCATTGTCACTGTTGTTCACCACCCTTTAGGAATACTTAGAATCAATCCATAGCCTGTATGAAGACTGGCTGATTCATCGGAAGTCCTTTGAAGTTCCTGCTCCAGTCCTTGTGAGTCTTTGCTTATAGTCATTGAATTCCTTGTGCATTATATCACAACATTTTAATGGTTACAATACAGTAATCTCCTTTTCCACAAGCTAAACAAATACCGTTCTGTTCCATTAATTCTTGACAAAATGTGTGTGGACAGGTTATTCCAGCAGATCATGATCTTAAGGAGATGCTGCATCAGTATGAGGAGAACAGAGAGAAGATACTAATGGCACACTGAGTGAGAGTAATGGCCATATTAACCCAGAAATACTACTACAGCTCACACAGAGATTCAGCAAGCACTTATTTTACCTCAAACTCTGAATTTACGATGTGCAAACCTTTTTCTCATTGACAGTTGATTCTTTGTAGTAGATTTATAAATTTGTCAATATGACATGTAATTTAAATGCTGCTTTTACCTTTAGCTATATTTGAATTCCTGGACCTTCAAGATTGTAATTCCACAAATTGATTACTCACATTTGTATTGGTCAGTAACATCTCCAGTAACTAATAAATGTAATTTATACTTAAGATGTTTTAAACTGTGAAATTGTTTTTAAGCACTAGCCCTAAGTACCACCATGTAATTCAATGCACTACAACTTCAGTAGTACTATACAGAAATTGCACTTATTTCTTTAACAGGAAGTATAATATAGATGCACCAGAATACCATGTTACAAACTTGATACAATAACAGACATTCTTGCAAATAAAGTTATAAGTTAATATATTTGAACTTTCTAAATTTAGTAAGGCACAATACCAAGTGAGTTAAGCTCTAAAATCAATTCAACCTATAAAGCAAGTTAATAAATATAGCAGCAAGTGAAGGAAAGTTCTTGATAAACTAGAAGGCTGAAACAGAATAAAATAAAATCTTGTCATCTTCATAAATTGCAAAATACCATTTAGGGCTTATCAGGAATCGTTGCTTTCTGGAAAGCAGCCATCATTGACAATGGCAATAAAAATACAAACATTTGCTGTCAGTACTAGCATACACTGACAAATTTTGCATTTTTGAAAATGGTCTTTATCGGATAGCCAGGTCTGGGTAGTTCTCCTGCATTTCGAGGAGAGACTTATCATCACTTAATGAGTTGGACTGTTATATCAGAGTATAAATGAGTTGGACTGTTATATCAGAGATTGCACATTGTTGAGACTTGCTGCCTCTCTGATCATGAGGGGTCTGTCTCTGCTGTTCCCTTGGATTTAGCAATGAGCCACCTTTAACATGACCATCACCCTGAAAAACATCCTTTTTTGGATTACAGATGTCACTAACGTGCTGGGAGACATTATCTCCTGCACTACAATTGAGAGGAGCAGCTGTCTTTTGAAGGATCTCCAGACATTTTGAATGTATCTCTGGCCCATGAACTTGAGGGGGTACTTACATTCTAACCTAACAAGAAAAAGATCATACCCCATCCTTCTGGCTTTGCAAAGTGTCCTGTAAATGTCTAAAATAAAAAAAAACCCACACTAACGGTCAACAATCCACTTTACAGGAATGTGCAATATTTAAAGACTACTGTGTGTGTGTTTGTGTTTATATGTACTGTGTATATGTACACATCCTGTGTGGGTCCTGGAAAAAAAAAGTTTGGGAACCCCAAATGTATACTAATCAGAGAATCTTAGCATGTGAAAATTCTCTGCCTTTGGATACAGTATGTTTGAAGTCTCAGGTGTTGTTTTTCATGCGCCATACAATCTATCTCAAGCTTGAATGTTTCTGAATATTTAAAGGAGTGAATCAGAACATGAGGGTTAAAGGAAGTCTAACAAATGCAGATTTATCCACAACAGCTTTCACTTACCTTTAAAGTTTTAATCTTTTTCTATGGAAACAAAAACAGATTTATGCAGAACATCTCCAGTAACTCGGTGGCATCAATATAGATACAGAGTCCATGCCCCTCACTTCATCTGTCCCTTGTTTGTCTGAACACACACAAAGATTTCCTTCACACCAAACTTTGTCGTAGTACTGTAAATACCTTACCAAGACGTCTTTACACGAGACTGGCATTTGATCCACGCTGTTGATGTTTATAAGACAGAAAGTGATCAACTTGATCAACTCACGATTTCAAATGAGGAAGCAAAAGTAAACAGTATGCAAATGGGGAGTGATCATAAATATGCAGGAATTGCGGAAAAGCCTCACATGTAGATTGTCTGTGGTGTACTTGCAACCTAAGTATAGCTGATCTCAGCCTAAAAGCATTCTGTTATACAGCTATGATTACAACGTACACTTGTTGTGTTTGTCAATATTTTGCTTAATGATATACCTTCATTTCACCTTTGTTATTTTTCCTCTGTAATGTGGGAAAAATTACTGACATCTGGTGAAGAAAACAAGCATTTGTCATGATGCCTTTGATGTAGGAACACCACCACCAGATGGCCATGTAATCCCAAACTGGAAATTTGTGGAAGTCAAAAACACATTTTGGAGTATTGTGTGACTCCAGGGATAAAACCGTTGGAAAATGGCCAGGTCTTGCTGGGCCGGTTTTGAACATTAATAAAGTTTAGGAAGACCAATTACCAATAATCAGGCTGATTTAAGTTCATTTATTTTCTATCATACAGAGATTAGCCACTCCTTGGTCCTGATCCTAATTAATATAATTATCTATTGTGAAAAGTCTGATCTTTCAATATTTTATTCATAACAAAAATGGTAATAATCTCCACTGTCTTCCACTATTCCCTCTTGACTTCAACTGGCTAGTTTCAAATTCAAATTTTAGAACATGTTTAGAACATTTTTAAGTTCCTCTGAGTACCATACAGTAAATACAATAAGTTGAATATGGTTAACATTTACCATGGTGTATTATCACAGTGTTATGTCACTAAGATTACTGCCTCCGTTTAATTTCTTTATTAAAAGTAGGGAATGTGTGTAGACTTCTAAAATGGATTTTTTAAACAGACCTGTTCTGTTCTCAGTGTCTTTGCGGAACACAAACTATCAAAGCCAGCATAGAGCTGCTTATAAACTCGTCAATTATACCATTTCATCAATTATACAAGTGTAATGTAAAGTAGTTTGGAAGATTAATGCAACATAGTGCTAACATTGAAACGTACTAATAATAAATAAGAACGATGCATAATAAAACGAACGCTACACAAAATTTTGTTACGCTGGAAGTTAACTAAATAAGTACACAAATGGTCCAGGGGTCCAATTAGTCAGAAACTTACAAGAAAAAAATCCATTTAATTAACCTTAATCAGCTGACGGTGCTAAAGTGTGAAATAATAGTGTAATATACACAAGATCTGTGAGTCTGACGAAATTGTAAACACAGTGAAATTCTCTGGTTGATTTAATAGAAGAGGAGCTCTGGGTAAGAAGCTAATTAAAGGTGGAGCTCCGGCACAGTCCATCTGTTCAGGACATTTCCTGTGAGCCCGCTATGCAAACAGACGAGAAAGATGGATATCCACATCAGTGCTGGCAAAACACTCCTCATGCATTATGAATGACAGGAGTCAACGAGTAAAGTGGTTCAAGAAATATTTTGTCCTTCCAAAAGCCTTTAGTGTACAATCCATCTGCTACTAAATTGCAAATCCTACTTTAAAGTTCCCAAATAAACTGTTTGCAACAAACATTATCATATGTTGCCATTTAAGCTCATTTACAATCTTTATTTACACTCTCAGTAGGACAAATGCCCACGAAAAGCATTTTTATTTATGTTTTGAGGATACAGTCATAAAGTAATAGCGACTAAAACAAAACACATCTACATTTGCAGGTCCATGAAACAGCATAGTCACTCAGCATAACATTGCGACAAAGAAATAACACATCTGAGATGTAGATACTTTACATGTAAGTCAACATTTATAATGGGCTTTATGCCAAGGTGCTATTCCAGCGTAAAACAAACAAACAAAAACAGATAGTTTTCATATTAACCTGAAGAGCTGAAGCTGAACATAATGTAGTCTAATGTAACTGTGAAACAGTGTAGCAGTTTAGGATAATATTCCTGAACATCAGCACCCAACACTATCAAGATGCTGCTAAAACACACAAACCACTAAGACTGGATTAAACAAATAGTATGAAACCCACAGAAAGTACATTATATTTTTATTTTTAATTTGGCAACATTACTTTAACCCCTGCATGTGTTAATTTTACTCATGATGGATACAGAATTGCTATAGTCATGTGTAAACAAATGTGATGTACCAGATGACTTGAACTTGAGGACGTACAGACACAATAATAGTATTACAGTGTAGTGGGAACAGCTAATGCACCTCTAGTCAAGTAAAGCATAGAAATTCTGGACTTCACTTCTAAGGCTGGGGTGTCAGTCACTGGAGGGCCAGTGTCCTACAGAGTTTAGCTTCAATCCTAGTTAAACACATCTGGTCCAGCTAATCAAGATCTTCAGGATTACTAGAAACTTCCAGGCAGGTATGCTGGAGCCGGTGGAGAGGCTAGACATCTACAAAAATAACATTTAATGCTACTTCAGAGGTCCCATTATTGAATTAATATGCTTTTCTTATGAATAAACAAACCCAATCTTATCTCTAATCTTAATCTAATAATAACAGAAAATAAAGAAAATGAATAAATAGATAAATTAGTGGAAATCAGAAATCCCATGAGTGTTCAAAGCTGATATTTATTTAAACTACAAAGGAAAAAAAAATAGTAGTATTTAATACTAATTTTAAGTTTTGAGTTGTTTTTCACGACACAATTGCCATGCATCACATTCATTTAAATATCCCTTTCAGTCTCTTTTCTATAAGTATATACTTATGAAGGTGAAGGGAAAGTGATGATAAAGAGGTGAGGTGTGTAATGCAGTGTCATTTCTAGGCAACCATTTCGTTTATTTTGTTATATTTAAAAATGTATATACTTTTCTATATTTATTTTTGTTTAGTAAGTGATACTACTAACATGATCACAGTACCTATGAAAGCACCTATGAGAGAAAGAACGAGAGCAAGAACATTTCTTTTAGAATTTCTACAGTGTTCTGCAATCTAACAGTCCAGGTAATTAATAGGCACATTGTATATCAGAAACATGCATGTGCAGGAAAGCCTTTGTGTTAAAATGAATAAAGCGGGTTTAATGACAAGAATGGGCAAATATATTGGGAACAAAGTTTATATGTACATGATTTGGAAGAACAAAGTATGTATAGCAGCAAGTATCCTTTATTGACATCACTGCTACAGCAACTTTTCAACTGAGCTACTTAGTTACCAGTCTCAGCTCTTTTATTATAATGTACACAGCATCAGTGTAGTTATTGGAGAATAAAGGGTTTATACCCTTTGGCAAAATTTCTGCTACAGCCCTTTCTAACTATTTTTCTTTTGTATTGTCATACGCATGGATATCAAACACATCTGATTTTGTTTTATAATGATTGAAAATTACCATTGCCAGGAGACTTCCAGAAACCAGTGGTCTCTGCAGTAGAAGGAACTACAAAGAAATCACAGTGATCTACTAAAATTATTTGTAAAAGAAGTATGGATTATCATTCTGATTTTATGACGACATTCCGATTGTAAGTTAATTCTCAAAAGTAAATTCTCATTTATACAAGTTAATCTATGAAAGTTACAAAATATTTTCTTTCAAAGTTTTTGATTACAAAAGTAAATTTTTGAAACCAACCATAACATTTTAAAAAGAGGGAAAAATAAGGACATAATGTAAAACAAATGTCTTGCACTACATAGACATTTATATAAAAGTACACACTCACATATACAAACATACAGTATGTCTGCAGGCATGCACACACGGCACACTGACTCTTTCACACTTCAAAGAAATGTATTATTCTACACTGAAGTACATTTCACTATTAAAATTTTATGCGATATTTAGTTGAGTTGTTCTCTGTGAACTGATTCAAGATTTTTACTGCATTTTGTAAGGTTAGGCAATTTTTTTATGATTTATTAAAATTAGCTCTGGTGCTTGAGAAAATAAAATCTTTTAAAAGTACACCAGTGAGAGAAGACAGACATTTAAAGACACCAAAGGCAAAAGACAAGCCAAGGTGATGTACAAATGGCTCAAAACAAAGCAGACAAAAGCCCTGTGCTCTCATAAAGGCTCCCTTTGTGTCAAATTAAACAGTAAATGCAGTTTCTGTGAAAGCTGTGTTGATGGATGTAAGAGGTAATTGTGAGTATCTGCAGGTGTCTGTTTCAGCTCTGAGCTCACAGTTTTCCATTGTTTTGGCCTTGACGCATCCAACTCCAGCTAAACAAAGGAGTCCCTCTCAAAGTACAGGTGATATCAGTGTGCTGGAGAGGCAGGGCTTACAGAATCCTGTGGGAAACAGTGTCTGGGGGACTGCTGCCCTCTCTAGTGTGTTTGAGCAGATCCAGGGGCATCAGAGGGAGGGGCTGGTTTTGTTCACTCACTACTGCCTCGTATGGAGGGGCCTCCTCTAAAGGTAAGGATGACAAAGAGATGGAGGCGATTGGCTGGTGCCTCAAGCCCTGTAGTCTAATTGGGTATTGGGAAGGAACATTTGTTGACACCCAGCAAGCACCAGTAGACAGATCCTCCATCTCTGTGTAGTTGTGTGGGGACAGCTGGTCCCGGCACGGGTCTGTGAGCGAGTAAGGAGGTGGATCGTCTGTAGGAACATACAACTGCGTCCCTGGTCCCACACATTCATCATAACTGAAAAAGATCAAGAATCAATATCAAAAATAAGTATGATAACATACAGTGAGATTCAAAGTACAGAAGCACACTTAAAATCTGGGTTTGAAATTTTTTATTTAAACCTGGACATAATATTTTAAAACTTTAAAACAATGTAAAGAAACATTGAAATTATAACAAATATTTATTTAGGATTTTGCACTGATGACAGTTTTATATACTGGTATATACTGATTATATTTCCAATCAATATAATATGCTATCATAGTGCACACATTGCTAGGGACAGTCTGTTTACTGTACATGGTCAGGTAAGTCTCATATAATGTATTCTAGCCACTAGGGGGCAGAAAATAAAGGCAACTGAACTGCATAAGACCCCATTAAGAGAAGAAACATTTGCAATTAAGACAAATAGAATAGAAATAAAATTATATTTAACCACCTTTAGTAAACTTTTACAGAAAACCTTCCTGAAACAGTATATTTAACAATATAAAAGCTGAATGCAATATCATCATGGTATAAACAACACTTGATTCTCTTTTCACCATATTCTCACCACACCAAATTGCCAGTTTCACTTTCATTGTGTTGCTCTGCAACACGGCAAACAAAGCTCCAGTGAAGCACATCAGATTCCAAGTCCTCCATGCATTCATCCAAAAGAAAAGCAAACACAAACAAGTGACAGAGAGTGAATGTGGCCTACTTGCCCATGTGACTGTGAGCTCTGTATGTACATGAGAGCTATAATAATCAGGGTCATGGACACAAAGTAGACCTCTGTGTGCACAGGGGATGGAGTGTTAGGGAAGGATAGAACGGTGGCAGGGTAATTGGATCAGGCATATGCTTAACTATATCATACTGTGAGTGAGAGCAGAAACTGGATGCTAGAATTGGTTTAGACTGCAACCCCCCAGGGTTACATGTGAAGGGTGAACAAGGGGAGAGGCTTTGTAGTGAACGGGAATCTCTGCCATGGACAAATCTTTTGTCCTAATGATGCTCTGATCACATGCAGCCATCTGAACACCTTTTACAAACTGGTTTTGTTATTTTTGCAGTTTTACAGCTCTAGTCACTATGAACTGTTATACCTCTCTTTGTGATCCATAGAAAACAACATCAGCATATGGGTTCAAAACAAAATAAGTAAAATACAAGTAATAATTGCAATTTAAATGTTGGTTAGTAATAGCTTTCATAAATGCATTAAATTAAAATAGGGGACACCAAGACATGCACTTTGTGAAGTTCTTTGCAAGTGAGTCCATTGGTGCTTCAACACTAGAATAACAAACAAATGGCTCCTGAGGACAAAACAGCTAATGACATGCTCTATAGGTGGGTGCGCTAATATATTAGCAGGTGCACCTGATGTGCATCAAGCGCTGCTGTGGGTCAATTGGATTGGCGTTATTAGACATGAGATTTAGACACCAGTCACACTGAAGACATTCCCCATAGCGTCAAACCAGACACAAAAGGGAACCTAAATTGACATTAAAACAGTTACTGCAGTTACAGCATTCTAAGATCTCTTTAGTTCACTTTAATCGATATAAATAAGAATTGGACCAGTGTTTAATATGTAATATACCCAGTTCTATATTCAGTATTAGCAGAGCTTTGCCACTCAATCCAGGCCTGACCACACAAAATGTCAGGCTGGGTTTGGTTTTTTTTTAATACATAACCAGGTTTGGGTTTTTAATTATTAAAAAGATAAAATATTTAAATTATTAAACGCATGTATAATTTATTTTTAGTGCCATTTTGCAGAGCAAAGCATTGTAAGAATTTGTCTTCATCTACTTGCTTGGATATAAAACCTAAAATCCTTGGTTTTTTCTAAAATTTGGTCTGGTCAGATCGGTTCAGAGGGTTCGTTTATGGGTCAGGTTTGGGCTTTTACTTCGACACCCATACAGACCTGTGCTCTGTACACTGCTATAGTTCTGACACCTGCTGTGTCATCTGTAATCCTTACAAATAATAAGACATCTTCTGATTCCCCAATTACCCTCAGTTATTGATGTTATTGATGATTGATGTGTTTCCTTAACCCTCATACATAATGACTCTGATTAAGACCATGAAGGAAATCCTCTATGTACAGGTGTGTGTGTGGTGTTTTTAATCAAGATTAAAATGGTATTAAAATGTTGGGTCTTCCCTTGTGATGAATCACAGAAAAATGGTATGAAAACTAATTTGTCTCTTTCCGAATGATACATTCTGAATGATGTCAAAGCTATCTATATACCTCAGTGTAAGTGATACATTAAGCTATTAGCTCTATTTAGAACACAGTGAGAACTGTTTTCCATCACGATACTTCCCCTGATAAGAAGCCTACATCCCCAGGGCCCCTTTCCTTCTCCAAACACGCGCACTGAGGTGCCACCTCAACTGACAATAATTCATTAATCCAGCTATGCAAATTTTACAACCCAGCCAAGGTTGAGTCTCTAATCACATCCTAAATTAATAAACAGCCTGTATTTGCTGACACATTTTAACCCTGCTGTTGTTTTTCCCAGAAACAATTCTGAGCATCAGTTGTTTTCCTTCAGCAAATGCAGACATTTCCCATCTCAAATAATAAGACATTTTCTGTGTTATTGTCTAAATAACACCTGCAGAGCAAAGAAATATACAACATCTCTATCATTCCCCAGTCCATTGTAAAGCAACTTACTTTTCCAATTGCAACTTAAAACAGAGTACAGATGCCGGACAGGAAAAACAATTGAGGTAATGATTGCCATGCTGCATTAATTTATTTTTAAATCAGTATTTTTGTTCTCTTTGTCAGTATATTCACATTCTTAAAGTAAGGAAAAATGAATACAGTAAAACTTGTTTAAGTTATTAAACTATGACAGTTACTGTGTGTGAACATGACAGCTAAAATACTACAAAGAATACATTACAAAATATATTATTAAAACTATCAAGCTCTGTCCCTCCCTGCGGAAGTGGCACTTCACGGGCTCCACAGGTGAGCAGCTCTCATACAAGCCCTGAGCTATCTCAAGTTCGCTCATGCCATCTGTAGCCATGGCAGCCCTAGCATGAGTCACATGCCACAGCCCCTCCTTCTCAGCACCACAAGGACAGAGACACACACATGCATTGACATTCTGTGGCAATGGGCACCAGCACCTACTGTGCTAATAGCTCCTCATTCCAAATGAATTCCTTCCTGAAGATTTCAAAGAAATACATAGCTGTGACAACTCCATGTTAGAGTCCACATATGTGCATGTGAGTATGTATAGAGTATATAGAGTGAACTGGCACATTCCCAAATGTGGTGTGGAAATGCCTGGGTGGAACAGTCACTCTTCAGCATCATGATCTAGTGCCAGTGCGCACACACACACACACACACACACACACCTTGGAAGCTGTATCAGCAAGAAATTCTCATTGACGAAAGGTTTTCATGTAAATTTTATATACCCTTCACTAACCTTACCCCAAAACCTAACATTCTCACAAACCTGTTGAGGTTATTAGGTTTAAAGCAACCTGGTCCTCATTAAAATGCTCCAAGTTGATGTTTAATCAATAATCTACTCACGTTTTGCTCTATTTGTGAGGAAACCTTTAAAAATGTAACCCTTACAAGTACAGCCAAACCTGTATACACATACACACATTTTCTTAGTTATCTTAACGTTCTTCATTTTTTAATTAAAAAAATATTTACTGTTTTTTACAGCATTTCTACAAATAAGGACGTCCCCAAAAGAAGGTTTTACTCAGATTTGTCAAGTTTTGCTTACTTTTGGGTAAAAATTGTTCCCCAGTACAGGGTTAAGTAAACACACGTGTACTTATCTAAATGGCGACATTCCATAGACTTGTTTTAATGAACTAATGAGCTAATTATAAACGCTGTAACCTAACCCACACTCTAACCATAACAGAAAAACTTTATGCATTTTTACAATTTAAAAAAAACTTGGGAGGACTTCCCCAAAAGGAGGTTTTTCTCAGATTTGTCAGGTTTTCCCACTTTTGGGTACAAATTTGTCCCCAGAATATGGTAAAGTAATCCCCCCATACACACACACACACACACAAAAACACACAGTGACATATACAATTAGTCTATGCGTTGTCTTCATGTTGTTTGTAGGCATGTTGCATGAATGTGCCAGTTGTGATAAATTCACTTGTTATTTATTATCATTATGATGTGATTGAAGGCTTGTCTCCTCCATTAGTGATTCTGCTCTTGCTAATTTCTGGCACAGATGAATGAAGGGGAACACAGAGGCAGGCAGTGATGGAGAGCTCCATTCAGCTCCAGCTCCTCAGTATCTGTAAAACCTCCTCTTCTCTAAAACACTACCTCCTCTCTCAAAACTATACCATACAGAACACTACAGTCCTATGACTGTAAAAAAATGCACACAGTACATTTGGCTTGAAGTATCAGAAAGGAAACAGCAGAAAATGTATCAAAGGAAGAGTATATTACAGGTACATCGGTTTCATAGTAAATATACAGATACCAGATATATCTGGAAGTAAATATACAAATACCGATACAGAAATTTCAGTTTGTGCTAGTGCACACAGACTTTTCAGGACAAAATGGAGACCTTACATTGGTAATCTTCCATCATCTTTCCAGATAATCTACTGTAACTCTCACAGAGGTACTCGGCTGTGGACTAATTAAATTGAGTATCTGGACTGAGGGCCGGATATCTCTCCCAAACAGAATTATACACCATTCAGTAATTCTTAATAGGCCTTGGGGGCAACACTAATATTCTATATCCATCATAATTTGCTTTTTAATAGGAGGCCCTGCTCTTTCAGATAGGTCTTGCTCTGCTGAGGAGAAGCAATTTCACCATGTTCAAAAGGCCCTTCACAGAGCTTCACCAGAGGGCTCCACCAGCCTAATGGAACTGTCATAGAGATGTAAATAACATTGGCACTCTGTGAAACAAGCCATGAAGGGCAGGCAAGCTGAGCACCGACATGCTTAACACATCAGAGAGGAAGAATAACTATAGGTTTGAGTAATAACTTGACTAAACACTTTAAGAGCAATCATAGGGTCAGGTGATTGCATCAACGATGCAATTGCAAGTCAATACTGTAAAGATTTTGGTCAAGTTGAGTCAACATTTTTGTCAGAAACCCACGACAATTGTTATGAAACAGCAAACAAGCAAACAGCTTTTGCTGATTAAGGTAATGTTCCTAAACTGTCCAGTCACTTAACCAAGTTAATATTCATGAGCCAAGCCTAAAACCATGTGCTGTGCAAATATACTTTAGCTGCACACTGATGGAAATGGCAGAGATTCACTGGGTGGACCTTAGCTGGGGACATATTTTATATTTATATAAACAACAGAGGCAGAAAATCCCACTATATTTATTGAGGAATATATTAATTGGCATAGGGTTTGGAGGCAATTATATGGATGGAAGACAGAAATTCTCTACATTCTCTACATACAAATTCTCTACAATTCCCCTCACCTCTCCACAGACCATGAACTCCTGCTTGAAGGATATACATTTCAAAATCCCAATGAAATCAGAAGTCATACCCGCTTAATGAAATATATGGTTCTCTCTGAGGTCAAATAGAATAAAATAATAAATAGAATAATAATAAACAGATTATAGGTTTTAAATAAAAGTATGACTGGATATCAGACACCACTTAGGTCATAGTAATTTTGGAATGTCTTTGTTTGATTTTATATTAATATAGGTAAGTGAGGTCATAATGAAAATGACATATAACATTGGAATGAATCTAAAATGATTGTGTGAATTGAGGTCTGATAAATAATAAAACCTTTCTCACCCATTTTAAGATACCTCTGTTTGTGAATGGCTCCCTTACCCGCCAATTAGACAAGCTGCCATTTAGATCAAACACACCAGGCCTTTTTCAGTGAAAAGCCATAACATTCAGCAATCCCTGCTTGTTATGAGAATAGGCTATGGACAGAAAGTATACCGACCTTCCTAATAGGATGAGAGGACTGCAAAAGGCAAAACTTTAGATGAGGGAAACAAGGGAAGCACTGAAATCTAGAACACCCCTCAAAGTGAGAGGAGTGATAAAGTTTTATAGGTAAATAAACTTTAACAAGATCATTCTTATCTCGACTAGCCATCTGAGCCTCTAACTTTTTCATTCCTAATTTCATAACAAAAAGTCCCTGCTTTATCTTCCACCATACATACAGTATATACTCAGACAGATTCAATTCAGAGGTGACTTACTGAGGTGGGGAGTCCGGGTACAAGACATTGACTTGAGACAAGGTCTCAATATAGGAGTCAAAATCAAATGCAGGGGGAAACACCTCAATGCACGTGGACCTCAGCTCTCCAACAGAGTCACCATATGAGAGGCCATCTGGAGCTATAGAAACACCAGTGAATTCACATTTCAATTACTTTAATTAAGCATTACTTCAATTTTAATTTGAACTTCTAAAGCATCTTATTTACTAAAATAAGTCACTGTCATTCTTTTAGCAAAAACATGCCTCTTACTATGCAAAACATTATGAAGATAAGCTGGAAATTTCCATGCAGGCCACTCACCATAGCTGGCACGCAGGTGTGGGTTTCGCAGACGGCTATCTTTGCGCAGACTGCCCACAATGATGGTGACACAGGAGAGAAAGAGCACCAAGCCGATGACAATGCCGGCCACCACCAGAGGAGACACCAGCAGGCTGGCTTCACTGACCCCTTCCTGGCAGTCTGGGTACCCATGAGCCTGGATGCTCTGGTTGGAGCTCACTGGTACAAACACATGGAGGGCAGGAGATTGTAGAAGGTAGAGAGTGGATGTGGGGAAGTTAGAAACAATGAGAAGGGTGGGAAAAAGGAAAACAAAAAGAAAGAGAAGACACAAATGGAAATACGAGAGAGAAGTGCTAAGTCATCAGGTTTCTTCAAGACATTTCGAAAATGTAATCCATCATTTACCACAACAGACACAGAAGAGACATTTGGTTATGTTCAAAATGGAAAACTAGTGTGATTTTGACAGTTCCTGTATAACAAACCTACTCTGAGCACACACACATCTCTGTGGACAGCACATCAGGAACACTCCCCAGACTTTCATCTCTCAGTGGATTTAATTGTCATGTCTGCAGTATTGAATTTTTAATCCTGACCCATTAGAATTTTTAAATATGCTGGTGGAAGACATTCATGTCAGCTTACAAGAAGCCCAAATCCAGCCATTAGCTCCTCTCTGACTTTCTTCACCCTTTGCATTTGGATCAGAGAGAAATCAAAATAAGTATAAAAATAAAAGTATAAAAAAGTATAAAATAATATTGTCCTCAAAAATCTGCTCTACTGTGAAAATTCTGCAAACATTTGGCAAACAAACTGTATAATGTGAATATACGTTCATTTTTACTTATTTCCACTGTATTACATTGCCTGGGTAGTTCTGCAGCTCTGATGTATTAGAATTACTGTGCGCTAGTACGTAGGTGGTTAGTGGTGGAGGCTGGTGGAGTGTGGCAATTACGTCTCCAAAGAAACAGTGGTGTCTCCAGGACTACTGCAGCATGGCAACCTCCAGGGGTCCAGCTGGTCTACGCTAATATTAAAATAGATGTCTGCTGTGTCCTTCCACTCAAGTAAAAGATGTGTGGCTTTAAAGCTGATGCTGACTCAGACTGCATTTGGAAGATCGGTTTAGTTCTGTCAGCAGATGGCACTGATTGATGATGTCAGATTTGGAGTCTGTGTAAGCATGTGTAAGCGTTATGTAAGTTTTCATGCCCTTCTGTCGTCCTTCCCTCTGGCCCTTTACATCCTTGTCCTGTCTAAAATAAAATACATGGTTTTGTGCTGAAGGTTGTGTCAGACCAACATGCAACTCTATTGTACAATCACAACAACGTATGCTTCCTCTGCCCTTCTTCAACCTCTCATTTTCCCACACAGGCTAACACGCTCCAGAACGCAACAGTTTCTGCTCCTGTTCTCTTTCTGCTCGTTCATGCTTCCCAATGGAAATAATCCAATTCTATGCCACCAATTTCCAGAACTATAGCCCACATTTTCTGTTCAACAACAGGCACCTGCCCAGAGTCCCATTTTCAGTTCTACACTGAGAAGACCAAACCCAAAAATGCCATATATGTCACCACTAGAGTTTCGAAAAATATCTTACTAATGTCACAAACTAAGCTCAGACTTGCCAATTCTGAAATACTTGCTACTTATATTAAACTCTTTTATATGAAATTAAATCGTTCTCATCAAATCTTATCCAAAACCTTTTTTCTCCAAAAACCACAAAATATTGGCTACAATCTGCATTCATTTCGTAGCTCTATACTCTATACTTAATTTGTTTTGACAATTCTAATTTTACTAAATAATTTTAGGAGAAACATCTGGATAAAGCTAATGCTTAAATGAAACAGAAATAGTTTGCCAGTCAAAAAAAACCTATATGGAATCTTACAGCAAACCAGCAGTATTGTATCTCATTTCACATGCAAGGAGGCTATTTACATAAAGTCTTAAAGACACAGCAGCAAAAAAACTCTATTAAACAGAGAGAGGGTTACAATTAGTCATATAAAACAAAATTTTGACGGTTTTGCCTACACATCCAGTAACACGTAAGACATACATGCACACAGGAACACATACACAATGAGTTTCTAGGACACTGATCGAAGTAAACGTAACTCCTGGTTTTCTTAACTAAGTTATATATTTTTAAATTAGACAAATTAGTGATTAGACAGATTTCAGAAGATTCTTTTTAGAACATTCTCAAAAAATTCTAGAGCAAAACAAAACCTTATTTTTTTAAACACTTTTGGTGTCCAAAAGTGCCAGCTAAAGTAACAGAATACCCACATGGAGTGGATTTTCCATTCCCCCACCCTGTAAATATATTCATGCCCCAAAATAAAGCACCACGCTATTGCCAACTTGTACCTGAGTTACATAATCTTCAACAAAAATGCCCATGTGGCTCACTAACTCAACTAACACAGCTAAGTGCAAAGCCAAGTTCTGTATGTGTGGCTATTGTTCAAGAGTGTACAGAGCCACACAGTCAGCATATTACTGCAGCAGAAGAAACAGCAGCATGTCTCTAAATCATTGTGATGATGTGGCCCTCTAGGACTACATGTACTTGTCATAATACAACTTGCTACAAAGATGGAACAAATAAGCACAGATAAAAAAAGATTGACTTTAGAAATTAGTTGACTTTACTAATTGACTGGTCTGTGGTCACAGAAAATTGTAATGCCTAATGGACATTTTTGACAGTGGAAGTGGTGACTCTACACAATATGCTGTCTGTTATGCTGTTTACATAATATTTTGTGATACTCATCTTTTGGAAGTTAAATAAAACAGGATCCCACATACTGTTTAGAATACATTTAAAACAGTATTGCTTTATTAATTATCTTATATTAGAAATTATACTTAGGTTAAAGTTTAACTACAATTAAACACACAGGTGTTGCAACTAATGTTAATCTTGAAAAAAATGACATGTACTATGTAGGTCTAAGGTCTAAGTGAAATAAATTATTTTTAGAATTGTAATTGAGTTAAAGCATTTAATTCCAATGGTACTTCTAATGGAAAAGTATAAATTTTCTCAAATAATACCAATGAAGTACAATTACTTAGGTATTTATAACTCTATTTTGACTAATTAATCTTTTAAACAATAAAAGGGCATGAGAGGAGTGTAAAAATGTCTTTTGTTACATCACAGATCTTGTTTTCTGTGATGGACAGCAGGCAAAGGCCTGATGAGATAAGACACACAACAAAGAGCCTTCAGTGACAAGGTCACAGGATAGACAGTGTGCGAAACGCGTAATCCATTCTCATAAAGCTGAAGAGGACTGCTCAAATGAACACCATCGCTCCAGTCTTCAACAGCAGGTGTTGGCGTTTTGTTTCCTTTTAAATCTTGAGAGGACTTTCATGCTTTAAAACCTCAATGCTTTCATCTTTTGAGCTCTAAAAACATTAGACAAACCCCTACATTTTGTAGTCTCACACAATTATCAAGCACAAGATTTAGTGGATATAATTGTAGATATAAGATATAAGAACTGTGGATATGAAATTACTGCTGTAATTAAGGTTTGGAATGAACACTAATAGTGTTTATAGTATATGTTGTACAAAAATAAAAAGTAATTAAAACTCATTAAAAATGTCTCATCATTTCATAATGATGCCCTCTGTACCCTCATGGCAAGGGCAGGTCTTAGGAGTGGTTCTTTCCTTAGTCGAGACTTTTAGAGTATGCCTATAGCAATAGTTTGTTCACTCAGAAATGAAATGTCTGTCAATATTCACTTATCCCCATACAGGGCCTAAGTTTCTGTCACAGCTGCCAATTGTCTGTGACCTGAGAAAAATTACTGTAAATACTATAAATATTTTCACCAGCCAAACAGATTTCTTTATTTATAAATTTCTTGATTTTTGAAAAGTTAATTATTTATTTAATTTGGCTGATTTGACTGTCTTTCAGTCACTCTCTTTCACACCCATTCCTATTACACCTCACCCTTCCCAGCTTCTTGCCACATTCTGAGTTAGAAGAATAAAGAAGGTAAACGTTACAGCTGTAAACTGTTTTTTGGTGAAAAAATGAACAAAATCAGTTGCTGAGCAAGTACATAACAGGTCAGTGTTTGAAACGGTCTCTTTACTTTTTTAAGTTTATAATTATGACTAGATTTTGCAGGTAATGCCAGTTTGGCATCATTTGACTTCAATTTACTTAAAGGAATGTTTGTACAGTAACCTGCTATTTTATGTTTCAAACGGTGATGGCGATAGAGAGGCAAAAGTTACGAATTGCAGCTTTAATCTTACAAAGGAAAGCAATAGGTGTGTTGGCTGTAAGTGGTGCTGCACCGACCGATTAGCGCATGACAAAGTATGGTGTGAGTGATTGATATGCTTTCAAATCACTCTTACAGTACTTTGATGGCATATGCTGATCAGCCTGCTCAACTACGCTTATAGTCAGCCACACCTGTTGGAACTGTGCTTCAGAACACTTAGCCAGTCACTGCACTGACCTTATCAGTCCGCTTTCATGTACTTGTTACCGACCCAAAATGTCATAATCTTATGACATATGCTAATAACACTGCCATATTGCCTCTACAGCATGCATAGACAGGCACCCACGCAACAGTTTGAATGATCTGTTCTAGCACAGCTGGCGTAATGCATTCATAATATTTCCCCTGCAGGACAAGTAAGTGTGTGTGCGCATGTGCACATCTAATCAGGGGAGTCACCGGTGATCCTGCGGGTCTGTACCGGATACTGGCTGCTGCTCTGTGACGGATGGGGGATAATGGATCTGATTGTGGCAGTGATGCTTGCACCTATCCTTAGCCTGTGCTGAGTATGCCATTAAAGATGCCATGAATATAAAAATACCAATGGAACTACAGGAACAGACGGAACTACAGGAACAGATGACTGCTATAAGACAAAAGCACACATGACATATGATATTAAATACACTGTCTACACTATATTGTAAAAAACAAACTACAGCATTGCTTTTGTTTGCCCTAGTTTCAAAAGAGGGAAAATGCAGCATGTCACAGTGAGTTTTCTGGTGGAGATTTAAAGCCTTTCATTTCTAGTATAATAGAGGCGACAGAACCTGCTGTACAGTACATGCTGGAATCTGTAGTGAATTGGATATGGGTCAGAGAGATGCTGCATATCTAGGTCATACTGAATTGTACAGAGACTTAAGACTTTGTTCATTCTGGCTCACCTATTAATAAAGCCCATTGGGGAGACACAGATTATGATTCTGACTGTGTCACCTCATATTCACAAATCGTAATCTTATTATTTAGCCAGACAACAAAGCTAAGCTTTAAAATCAACTGTGCAGTGTGGAGGTAAATCTTAGAGAATAGCTATTATGTACAGGTTATTGCCTCTGCCTATGTGTGTAAAGCATTTGAAAGCAAAAGTCCAATGAGTGTTGATATAAATGTATGCACACAGTTAAAATTTAACATCCAGGCTTTGTGACATTTTGTTTCATATAGCCTTGTTTTTTAAATATATATATATATATATATACACACACAGTGGTTTTGCATGTGCATGAATTGTCTGTGAGAAAAATCTATTCACTAAAGGATACTCTTACATTTTACAACTGCATAACATGAAACCCCCTTAAAAAGCAGAGGAATTGGGCTTTATATAGATTAAACTATATATACATACATTATACACATAAATATGCATAAATATATATGTATAATATATATATAACAGCTGGAACTCAGAGATGTATACTATCTACAATATACTGTAGTTGTCCTGTAGCTGTTGCTCTGACTATTGTGCTGCAGTACCAGGAGAGTTTTGTGCTCTTGTTTTTTCTTAGCCAGTATCTGTGAGGTAAGGACAGTGGCCTCAGACTCCTGGGCTGTAAAGGGAGCTGTCAGACAGATTTAGTAAATAGAGAGAGAGAGAAAGTAGCAAGTCATTGTCAAATACATAATGCACTAAACAGAAACAGCACAAATAACATAGGTTCACAGGCAGTAATATCTTACTGGTAAAGCCTCTAACAAAATCCAACATTGCTCATTTCTGTCAAAATGTCTGTTTCAGACAGAGAGAATGACTCATAGGGGTTGTTGACAGTGAATGGCAGTGGTTTTCTGCAGTCTCTTCTCTAAGGGCAGCCATTCAAAGACACTATTCCAATGTAATTTAAGCCAGATTAGAGGGCACATTGACAATAAACCTCTGCGTCTTGGATGCCATATATCCCAAGTATGTTAACCCCAAGGGTGGATTTATGCCAGGGACCTGTATTATCTAGACCTCAAGGTGTTTAGTGGGTCAGCGAATGCAATAGCGGTGCCCATTTCCACAGGATTTAGCAGCTCTGATCCCCCTCTTACTGTCATGGTTGGCAGGCTGAGCCCATGGAATGAGGCACTGGCCCTATGGCTTAATCTAGTTTAAGTGGCACCTACGAGCTATTACTGTGTTTTTGACTCAATTAGCAAAGAAGCAATTAGCTCTTCAAACACAAATAAAGATCACCTGAAAAGATGCTGTTTAACAATGCTGAACACTGTAACAGCAGTTTTTAAAAAGCTTGATGGAAGCATTATATAAAGCAAAAAAACTTCACTAGTGAGTAACATTACATTTGCTAAATATTAAGCCATAATAATACAGATGTTTTTCTTATTCCATCTGACTATAAATGACACAGTCCTATGTTCTTTGTTTGTAAATTGATTTGGATACTTTTTTACTTTTAAAGTAACTGCCATATCAGTTATATCTATAACATAAAAATCATGATTGGCAGTATCAGTCAAAACGTCTTATAAAAGTGCATCCTTAATTTTATAGTTTTCTGTATGAAATAAATAAAAAGATTTAGTCAGAGAAGTAATGAAGGATTCCAACAGATGACGAATAACACAGATTTGAGAATGCAGCAAGCATTTAGAGGCCTAATAAAGCTATTCGATAAAATATTGCCCATCACATATCATCAATAAAATGTTAATGCACCGACACAAACAAACAAACTCACATCTGATTTGCATGATCCTGAAAGTAGCCATGAAAGTCAATACCAGAAGGCATCAAGTTTGCAGATGGATCATTTAGCCAGCATATGACACTTTGAACCATCTGACAGGTAGAGAAGCAACCATGCAGAACTGAGGGCTGATGCAACAATGGACACATTTTCCACCTCTTTAAATTTTGCTTTTTTTTTTTCCCCTTTTTTTGGGTGGAAAAACTGCAGTTATACCTGCAGTAATACTGACCCCCCGGGGGAAGAAACATTGGTTTTATAAAAAAAACAGAACTGCTGGCCTCCATAATGTGTTGTTTTGGATGCTGGTCCCCAGCATGAAATCATTAATAGCTTAACAAGCAAGATTACCTTTCTCAACCAGCTTCAATATAAAGACAATGTGAGTGAGTAATGCATGGTGGTTCTGTCATGACGATTTGAACCTCCACTGAATCTACTAAGCCAAAACATAACCTTCAAGAAACAGCTGAGAAAACAATAATGTCCTGGCTTTTCCTAGCTTTATAATGGTAGTGAACAGAGACCCTTATTTAAAAGCTCCTAAAAGCATATCCATTAGAAAAGTGATCCATATGACTCCAGGGTTATGACTGGAGGGATCCATATGACTCCAGGGTTATGACATTTATTAACCCAGGGGGTTAGTAAATGCCTTCTGAAGCTAAACAGTATGTTTGTGAAAGAAATGGTTAAAATGTTGAGTGTATTAAGCGATCGTAACATTGTGTATTCATGTAAACAGATCAGAGTGCTAAATTCAAATATGCCAGCACATTGATAACTTCTAATCTCAATGCGATTCAAAAAGGCGGGGGTTGCACATCTCAATGGGTAGCATGAATTGACAAATGACATGTATAGTCTTTCTTACAGATATATTTACATTCAAACATGCCATAATAATCACTAAATGCAGTAAAAATAGTAATTGTTTCTTTTACAAACATTGTTTTGCTGCAGAAATCATTTATTAATCCCCTGGAGTCATATGGATTACTTTTATGATGGATGGAGATGCTTTTTGATGTTTCAAAATCTCTGTCTCATTTCATTGACATTATAAAGCTGGGAAGACTTTATTTAATATAACTAGATATTAAATAAAGATATAAGATATTAAATAAAAGAGAGATTATTTAATATCTAATAAAATATTAGATATTAAATAAGTATTAGATATTAAATAAAAGAGAGATTATTTAATATCTAATAAAAATATTAGATATTAAATAAAATATACTATTTAATATAACTAAGATTCTGTTTGTCTGAATTGTGAAAGTCATAAACACCTAAATTGTCTTGAAGGTGAGCAATGTATGATCTTTGATGATTTTCATTTTGGGGTGAACTATTCCTTTAACTTTAACCACAACCATAATCAAAAGAATTTTCTACAGATAATTCTCTTCAATTTAAAAAGTGTTGCTTCTTCTAGGTAAATGTTCATGCTGCTCTAAGCTGGTCTTTTCAGCAGGTGAGTGTCCTATCTCACAAACACAGCAGGTGCATCCCCAGTGGGCTAGAGCAAGCGTCACAAACCTGGCATCATCACAAAGATCTAACCAGCTGAGACAGCACTTGATGGAAGGTCACATCAGGAAGAAAGTAAATGGCAGCGCAGCAGGTGACTGACTGATCAATACTAACTTTTTAATTAGTCAAAGCACAGCTGCAGTATGGACAAGCTAACACAGATGTGTTATTTTATGAATACTTATAACTGAAGTGCATAGCATCATCTGAGCCCATACAAAAACCAACTCACAAATGTGATCTCTTCAACATCTTAATAGTTTTTCCTAGACAGCAACGAGATTAAATGGAGAGTTAATGGATAGTTTTTCTGTCGAGTGGAGAAACAGATCTAGTTAATCTCATGTGTCTCCTCTAAAGCTAGAACTTCCAAGACCAAATCATCTGAGCTACAGTACACATTAATTTTATATATCCATACTCTTACTAGCCATCCATCAATAATTGTCTAATTTTGGGTCTATTTTATTTCTCCAGAGGAGTTTTAAAAGAAACATCTGAGACAAATTTAAAACAACTGAGATCTCCCAAGTTTCAATAGGTTTAAAAGATAAATAAATGTATTAAAGGGACAGTCTATTAAACTGCATGGGTACACAGGGCGCTTTTAAACAGTCATCTTTCTTATAAAGAAACAATGATCTGTGAAACCTTTATCAGTCTTCATTTTGTTCTTTCTCTCTGTGCTGGATGGGAGGATGTGAAAAAGATGCCTGCGGGGACCACCATGACATTTAAAGTGTAGGACAGATGAGTAATGTATCAAGGAGAATTAAAGCAGGGAACAGTGAGCACTACGGTGTACAAATATGTTCTTTACAGGATGCCTTACATGCCTTTAAACACAGAACAAATAATAGCAGTCAGACATGCTATTATCTGGCATCTACATGCATTTTACATGAGATAGTAATGTCTAGAGAACACAGCAGGACAAATACATTTTAAGCGATCACCCAACTTATCAGGTATACACACATTGCTACCTTATGATAATTGTAAAAGATTTTAAAAATACTCCTGATAAATATATTTATGGTAATGAATGCAGGGGTTTCTGTGCATTACAATGCAAACTGCTCATATCTCAATTTCTCTGCAGCACACTTCATGTGATGCAGTCTAAAACTTATCCACTGCACCACGACATTAACAGTGCTCTACCTTTTCAATAACCTTTTCCTCAAGCATCATTTCCATACCCAACAAGCAAAACAGAAAACAACAATTTCCAGTCAATGCACAGGTTTAAGTGCAACCACCATGTTACTCTACCACAGGTTAATGGCCTTATGACATCAGTAGTGTAAGTGGGTACAATTTTCTACATCGGCAAACAGTTTAGCCAAAGGTCAGGGCGAATCAGCAGATGGTGTAAATGCGCCATGGCTTAGAGGACTGTCTGTTCCTTACAAATGTGCTTAAAAAGTGACAACGGTTAAAATAAAGATTATATGTCAGTGGAACAAAGGTAACATAATCACATACATTGCCTTAGGTTTCACAGTGGTGGTCTCATATAATGATCACAGCAATAACAAAATGATTAAAATTTTATCATTTAAGTTTAAAAATTAAATTAAATAAAATTTAATTTAATAACTTAAAAGGAACAGAAGAAAGGATATTCTTAACCAGTCTGAGCCCCTTGGCCATTTTTTAACATTCAGGCAGAATTTTTCTTACATTGAGCAAACAGCAAAACTAAATTCTTATTAGATTTGTTCATTCAGGGTAATCTAGTAATTTTGCTAGCAGACAACCTGCCTTTATGTGATGCACAGGGGCCATTAACAGTAGCAGTAGCATTCTGAATCAAATGTGTCTATGAAAACACCTGGTAGGGTAGGCAATTTTGGAGAGGCTAGCAATAGCAACCTAGCATTGAAAGCATAAGATCTCACCCTCCCTTTAGAGCTATCTCCAAAGCCACACCTCCTCCAAAAGTGTGCAGATGTATGCAAATACATAGTCTGACAGGCAAGTAGGACACTGGTCCAAATGCAGTGATTGGACAAACAATTTGTGGTCCTGCACCATCCACAGAAGATATATGAAAGTAGATATTTTTTTCTACCACTTTGTGATTGCTATTAGGATGTTAAGAGACTTTCAACCAGCATAGCAAAAATGTTTCTAGAAAAGTTTGCCTACCCTGTCTTTAAAATGTCTTTTAGAGATGTCTAGCAGTCTGAAATAGTGGTTTACATGCTTTATGGTTTGTTGTGCTATACCTCCTAAGGCTCATTTAACCTGCCAGACAAAGCAGGAAAATACACTTTGAAACAACACCACTTAATCAAGAAAGTGTCAAGATAGCCAAGCTGAATCACAACTTGGAGCCACGTTGCCATGGTTTCTGTCTCGACCCCCAACTAGCTGCCTACCGTTCAGTTTGTTTGTTTATTCCTCAGGATAAAACTGGCATCAACATTACAAGCCTGTAGAGCCTCTGTTATATAATTTTTTAAAGGGTGGTTTGTTGATATGTGTTTGTAAAGTATGAGCATCCAGCATTTCAGCACACTTCAAATATGCTTTAAATGCATACAGTAAAATGAATTTTGCTTACCTGAACAAATCAATTTCATCAACATGTACTCCCTGCCACAGTCTTTCTTAGAGTAACATCTTAAACGGTTGACCAAGCACGTTCCAAAACTGACTTTCTCTTTTTTGCAAAGAAAGACAATGTTCTGATCTGCAGGTTTGAAAAAGAGAACAGCATAAGATAAAGAACGAGAGAAAGGGTGTAAGGTGATAAAGGCAGCCACAGACACCCAGATCACTCAAAAAATGAATTTTGCCCCTTGTCCACAGCTTCATTTTATTATGTTCAACCAAATAACTTGATCTGTTTGAGTTAGGACTACATTAATGATTCATGTGGTGTTAACGTGGCATTGCTGATGATTTCTGTTCCCAGCATGCTTTGCACGGAACCAAATAATAATAGTAAATAAAGAAACACAGCGCTATTTATGTGCATTTTTGAGTCATGTAAATGTTTATTGTTCTGTAATGATTAGATTCAGAAGAGCCCGTCTGTTATGAGTTTTAAGGGCTACCATTGCAGTTAAAAGTATAGGTTTCACTTAGGTTGAGGACAGATACCTCATTTGCATTCTAGCATGTATGCTGCTTTTCTTAAAAGTTAATCAACACAAATTCACAAAATGAGTTGAATAAAATTTAAATTCAGTTTAGGTTCAGATAAATCCATTCAATTGGAAAAGTGTGTAATTTTATAAGGTGAAATAAAGGTGAATTTGAAATAAAGTTCATTTTCTTAATCAGGGCTGCAATTCTAAAGTTAAAAAAGTTAATTGTAGAGACCATTGGTGACAATTGGTGCCATGATATACTTTATGATTACGATGCTTTTGGGAAGCCATAACAAACAGTAAAACACTTCAAAGAACAGACTTTAACCATTACCAGCAGTGGATGTGTGTACACATCTTTATAATGGGACAAATGTAATGCCATACATGAAACATGCATGCCATACATTTACAGCAACTATCTGTCTAATTATACAAGACTCACAGGTGCAGTTAATTTAACACTCAAACAACAGTACTCACATGCTTTAGTATAATTCCTTCCAGCCTCAATTATATCTGAAGTGGTGAAAACAAGAGGACAGTAGAGGAAGAGAACTGGAAATTGAAAGGGGAGGAGAAAGAGTGAGTGGGAGAAAAAATGAGATAGAAAGAGAGAGAAAGAGGAAAGAAAGAAAGTCTCATGGGATCTTGGCATCTCAGGTGTGAACAGGTGCAATCATTAAGAATCAACAGAGACCGGCAAGCAACCATAGCAGCCTAGTCTTAAACAACTATAATAAAACAGTGGTGCTTTAGGTTAGGTAAAGATATTAGCTTCTAAAAAGTTCAATTTACATATAATACTTCATAATGTCCCTGAAGAACAGTCACTGGAACTACTGTATACTCACTGCCCTCCGCATTAAAAACGGATGATTATTATCTTCTGGTATATCCAATACAAGCACCACAAAATGCAATACATCCCGTATATTAGTGAAAACGGACAAGAAAAACAAAGTCGTATGTTTTACACGACTATATGTTATGGCCGTAGTGTCTGAAATGGAGTTGAAGGACACACTCTCTTAATTCAAAGTGAGGAACAGGTGAAGTAACCTACTTACCCGCTCGCAGAGAAGAAAACAGCCCCATGCAACTTCAACGTCAGTCTTTTTTGCTCTAAAAGACCGGACGGGCTTCGAGCTGATGCTGTTTCTGCCAGCCTCTCTCAGTCGTGCTTTCCCCACAATGCTGCGAATGGAGGCGCATTACTTTACTTCTCTACACATCTGCCGCGATCGACCTGCCACAGATTACAGACTAAAGCAAAAGCATCGAGATGCTGAAACGCCGCTTCACTACCGAATCCTCAATACTTTCACGCACAGCCACGCACCTTAATAAACTCCAGTGTAAAATACAGTAAACAGTCGCTGTATTTGCATCCTCAGCTGTTTGTGTCCGATCCTCTCACTTCACAAGCCTTTCCTTCAAAAAAACAAGTGTATAATTCTGAAGAGGGAACGAGATGATGATCTGCCAAACATGACAACGCACGGCACTCACAACAGACAAATACTATATGTATAAAGAAAGAAGATATTTTCTTTTTCCGCTGTAGTGTTTTCTCAGCTCTGTTCAGCAAATCAGACGACTGCCTTTCATTGTTATCTTTAAACTGGGGATTACGTAACACTCCTTCAAAATCGACAAATTTTAGATTTAAAGTTATGACAGCTATGAAATACTTACTTTACATAAAGGAATGTTTTACAATGGACCATAAATAGCATTGGCTGATAGATATTATGTGGCTATTGCTGGCACTTGATGTTGGTCAGTTGGTGTGGAAGGGCTTTGGCATTCACAAAAGAAAGTGAACATATGCACAATATTCACACATTTGTAACCTATATTTACAAAACACGTTGTGTATCATGCCAGGCAGGAAAATCTCAAAATAGGGACATGTGCAAATCCGAAGTGATTCACATGATGATTTGCAAATGCAGATTCAACAAACATTTAAAAATATCAAAACATTCCAAACGTGCAGAGATACAGAGATGCATTAGCAAATCTTATTTTGTGAGTGGAAATTTGGTTATGCACTTATGAATTATGCATTTATGAATGCAAATATGAATTAGGCTACAGGTGTGTGTCATTGTTAATATATTCACTTCATAATGTGAATGTAATCAGACCTAGTTACTACCTAGTTAATACCATGCCAAAAGAGAGAAAAAACAGTTGTCAATGCCTGTGTTATAACTTTACTATGGTTTACAGTGAGACTTCTCTTTAAAGTACCCTTCTCTTTACTTGTCTCTATGCATCTATGAAAGATCATTGGAGGTATTGTACACCAGGTCAGTACTAAGTGCAAGTGTAAATCACTTTCTCACTGTAATACAAAATCACACCTTTGGGATTAGACAATGCAACACCTAACAGATATAAATGTGCACAGAATGTGCATAAACCATTAGATGAATTGCCATTGCTTGTTTCAAATCACAACAGCCCCCTCACTCCTGGCACAAGCTGTGCTGTGTCATACACCATTTGCTTTGCATAATTTATGTTAGAAATGCATTATTATTGTCATTCTTAAAATGTGTTTTTTTTCCTAAACTTTTGAATTCTGTTTTTTTTCGGTATTTTAGAGCTGTATATGTATTATGTATATGTACTGCAGCTAAGTTTGCCATTATGTAATTCCATTGGAATGGGCAAATATATAAAAAAAATTAAATCATTTATTCACATCTTTTAATAGGCCCACTCCAGCCAAGGCTGGAAGAACATGTCCATAATATTTAATGTTATTTTGAAAGTTCTAGGAATGTTTAAAACATCCAGTTTTTTGACATTGTATTAACGTTATTGGTTATAAGAATGTTATTCAAACATTTTAAAATCTAATAACGTTTTTAAAATGTTCCACTTACTAAAGTATATTTTTATTGTATGTGATATATAACAACAAAAAACATTGTACTAACATTACTGCAAGAATTTTTCTATAACCTTGAGAGAACTTTTAGAGAACATTACAAAAGCAACTGATTTATGATTTATTTAAAAGCAACTGATTTATTTAACTGAGCAAATGATTTATGAAAGCAACTGGTGTGTACTTAGTCACTTGTATTTGATCACCCACATACAAATATGAGATGTTTAGACACACCAACTCATTCTTTTTCAAATGTTTGAGTAATTATGTCACCAAATAATGCTACATTATAAACTGTAAAGTAGCCACTTTTTCCTAGAATACAGCTCTGCACATAAGCATTTCAACAAAGGCAATTTATTATATATCAACCTGGGATGCTTTTAAAAAAAGTATTGAGAGAGCTTTCATGCATGCTGGGCACTTGTTAGCTGCTGGCTGCTTTTCCTGCACTGTTTGTTCCAACTTATCCATTTCTAAAAATTACCATTTTAATTTTGTACAGGCACATTTTATATTTGCTTACAAAACTAATTTCAAGCTTTCAAGCACAAGCTGTCAAATTAAAATGTTTTATGATCATGAGAAACAAAGTGTTGAAAAATAGTGAGGAGAAAGTGTGCTTAAACTTTCAATGAGCAGTGTGTTTGTTTAATTTGGTACATTTCTGAAAATTATGGAGCCAGTGGTATTATGTCATTTTTAATGTATTCAACAGGAAGTGAAGGTATGATTCAGGGCAGAGGGGCTTGGAGAGGCCAACAGAAAGTCTCAGTGACCACAGCCAACAAGTGTTTATTTCTGCCTCAAATCCCCAGTGTTGTTTAAACTCCTGCTGCCACTGGTACAGTAAGACCAAAGACTGTGATCCCTATGTACACATGAGACAGTCAACCACGCATGTAGGTGTCCCTGTTGCCTGTGATGTGTTTGTGAGAAAGACAGAGTGTGTCTTTCTGGGTGTGTAGAGAAAACGCGAGATAAGCCAAGGCAGACATCTGACTGAACTCTCAGTGCAGCCATCAGAGTGGAAAGTACATTATGGCTTGCTGAGAGAGCGAAACAGAGAAGCATGTGTGTATAGGGGTTACATAACTTTTTTTTGTGCAGGAATCCCATCCTTGGTGTTGCTCATCCTCCCTATTTTTCATTATTGTAGGTAGAAGTATGGTTATGAAAATACATTAATACACAAAATGAGAGTGGGGGAGATAGATTAACAAAGTTACTGTAAGAACAGAAATGTCAGGGCCCTGGCTTCCTTGTTTTGAGGGTTTTACTAAATTCTCATGCCAGGATCCTGACAGCCCTGTTTTTGCATGATGTTTGGATCCTGTTTTTATCTAAACTCCTTGTGTGAAAGCATATGGCCATTGTTTGTTTACTTTGTGCCATGTGCTCTCCTGTCTTGAGTTTTGACCCCGCCTTCTTGTGTCCTCATTTATTATCCAACTATTAGTTCATGCCTCTCACCTGTCTGTCCTTGTTACCCTCCTTGTTTGCTTTCCCTATTTAATGCCCTGTGGCTGGCAAATTGCTTCTTGTTGTGTTTAATATCCGGCATTGTGTCTTGTTGTTTTGCGAGTCACTTATTACAGTATTTCAAGTCTTGTTTTGGTTTATGTTCTTGTGGGAGTTTTTATTTAGGCTGTCTGCACCTGGGTTCTCTCCAGCATACTTGACAAGAAAGGTTAAAATAGATGAAGGGATTTCCTTGGATTTGATGACCTTCACTCTTTCCTTTTCATTTTTATCCCTTTTGCAGGCATTAAATAAAATCAATTTTCTTTAGGATTTTATTTTACTAAAATTCAAATGTATGCATATGTTCAACAAATCTCTTTAAAATAAACTAAAATTCACATTAGGTACTTCATGTTCAGTTACATACTCACATATATGACAATGGCAGAACTCTTTAAGCCTTCCTTAAACCTGTTTTGCACACTTTTACAAAAAATTGACTAGTCCAACTAAATTAACTAGTCCAGCTTAGTCAGGTATGATCCAGCTGCTAAGTATGCTGGGTAATGGGCAGCGCTACAATATAGTCCTATTATATTATAGTTTTGATTATTCTGGTAAATAGTAAAACATTTTGTTGGGTAAATGATATGTTTAAACCATTGTATTTGTGACAGCCCCTGCTGTAGTGATGTTATGCTGTCCTCTTGTGTTTACTTTGGGCAGCTGCACTTTTAAAAGTGAAGGCTTTGTTTTTTATGAATACATGGATTCTGTTTTGATTTGGCATAGACTGAGTGATATGATTCTTTGAACATAAACTCTGTTACAGAGATTCATTCATCTTTTCTCCATATGTGTTGTGTATCATCTTTGAACACACAAAATATGAGAAACATTCATGTCTTGTGAGGTCACTGCAGTTATTTGACACCAATTGAAAAAAACTTAAAACTTGATTCTTGGACAGGATTGATTGTTCTGTTGTTGTCTATTTATTTAAATATGTAAAATCTGCTGCTGGCATACTGGCAAATACTAACTGGAAAGATGCTTCTTAGAGCTCTTAGTGCTTATTATTTAAAGCAAAAATACATTTTATAGAGGGAAGAATGTTTTAAACATGGAGACTTTCAGAAAATTGTATCTCTTGTGGATTTGTGAATTTCCTACTTTAAATGAGGTCCTGCGAAAACTCTTACAGTGGAAATGTATTTAGGCTGCTGTAAAGGTTGTACTGTAGAAGTCAGTAATTTGTGTTTGACCGTTTAGATGATAGTATGTGATTCAAGGAAATGGTGATGCATTTGATATGTGATAAAGGGTGTCATTAAAGGATTTGTCTATTCTTTAGTGTTAGAGTACACTGAGAAACATAAATTTCAAGATTTTTTCTTTTCTCTATTATTGTTTTTTGTCTTTTATTATTGTCCTCTCTATTATTGTAATTTTGAGATTGAATTATTATGTAAGAGTATGTATGTGTAAGAAAACACCCTGCTCTCTGTATACCATGAATGGCTGAAGTTTCAGGGAGACACATTAAGTGTGACATCACTGTGGAATTTCCAATGTGCCATTATCTGTGTGATCTGTTTGTCTCTACTGGACTATAAACAACAAACATTTTGAACTTCACCAGAAGGCATCCTCTGCTTCACTGGCCACATTGGTTTAATGAGACATACACTCTCTCATCTGTATGCAGAGGAGCTCAGAGGTTCAGAGGAAAAAGAAAAAAAAAGCTATACATTAAAAAGACAGAGAAACAGTTTAACTGAATGTGAAGTTTATTATTCAGATACAAAACCGGCAGTTTTAAGAGACAAAAAGAACATTTTAACAATTGATAAAAGGCACATATCATCTTCCCTCTAACATGCAGTACACAAAAATCACAATCAAATGTTTAGCCTGACTGCCTAATGCTGACATCTACTGGACCAACCCAAGAAATCTGTTCATTTATAATATGTTTATTTAACACACTATATTTCACACTTAAGAAAACAGGCCATCATTTAACTTACACCTGGCATACATAAACCCAGGGCATGTGATGAATATGATTAAAACACAATATTCTGACAGTTAATCATGGGTACCACAGAGGAAGGATACCACAGTGTTCTGAAAGTGTTCCTTTGTTTGTCACATTCAGTTATATTGTGAAGGGTTGCTGATTTTAAAACCTTGTATGTAATGCATTTTAAAGCACTTGTATGTGCTTTTGCTGTTCCTTTCATGCCTGATTAAATTAGGAATGCTTAACAAGTAGTTTGCTTTACAGAAGTAGTTGAAACAGAGACATTCTCAGTAGTAGCTGAAACAGAAATAGTGTCATCAAAAAACTCTTTTCATGAAAAAAAACATTTTTCATGATTTACTATAACATTTTAAATTTAGAAACATTAGAAACCTCGTCAATATTGTGTCCGATAGAGTGGCAGTGCTTAATGATTAAATTTCAATTTTTTTTATTTTAATGATCAGTTTACTTACCTTTGTCATGAAGGGAAAAGTTTGAACTCTTTTTGGCCAAACTTTACTTTGGCCAAAAAGAGCCTGCCTGAATGTTCATCTGGGTAATGGGCACCAATAATACCAATGACCTGCAAGGGATTAAGGGGATAAATGTGTGTGTGAAAAATAGGCCTCTGACATGGTAAAAAAATGGAATATTGGACTTTTGGATTTTTGGTGCATTGTTATTAATGTCAAGAACCTTTAGCATGACCATTGTTTGACCACAGTTTTGTTCATTTTTTGTATAATATATTGTGTTTACTCTTGTCAGGCATATTATTAGTATTATCTTCAGTTACTAGCTAATTAAAAATATTGATGATACAAAAACGACTGGGATCACGATAGCCCAAGATAGTTTTTACTTTAGTAACATAAGTGGATGTGATAGTTAAAGTGATAGTTTACCCCAAAATGATTTTTCATTCTGGGGTAAACTATCTGTTAATTTCTGTAAATTTTCTGTTAATTTACTCACCCCAAGGCCATAGAAGGTGTAAGTGACATTTTATTTTCTATATAACAAAAAAGACAATTTTTAGCTAAATTTGTTGTTCTCTTTCAGTTACATTAATATTGTGAAATGATCAGTGCAAGAAAAACATTATTTACAACATTATTAGCAGTAACCCATAGCCTGAGCTGTAAGCAATAATGTATGACTACCTTAACAACAGCACAATCCACGACAGGATTAGAGAAGTGAGCTGTGTAGATTGCCTATGCCTATGCTTTCATATAAAGAGGCCTAGGTGAAGACTTTCATCAAATTTTGGATTATATTTAGCTTTTCACCAAACCCATTCGAATGCTGTCAGGACACTTGCAATATACAACACAAGTCATGTGGAGTTACTTTCGTATTTCATATTTTTGATGTTGAAAGGAAGCTTGCATTTCAGATGCACTTAGAATTGTTATAGGTTATAATGTTGTAAACTATTTGTAAATCATTTCGCTTCACAAGACATAAACATATCATCAGGAGTCATGGGGATTGATGTTGTGTTACCTGTATCTGCCTTTGTGTGTCTTCAAGACATGGCACCCACTGACTGGCATTTTATGAAGGAGAAACGAAAACAGTGTCAGCTAAAAAGGTTCTTTATTTTACTGAAAAAAATGTGCACCTACACCTTGGATGGCCTTGGAGGGTGTGTTAATTAACAGCAAATTTTCATTGTGGGGTGAAATATCCCTTTAAATTCTTGCTTTTATTATACCATTTGGTACATCTTCCTGTGCCATAACTTGAAATGTGTATGCAGATTGTTGCTCTCGATCCAGTGGTCTCTTTAAAGAAAGATGCCCTTGTACAGGATCCACCATTACAGGCAGTGTGGGTCTTCAATAGAATATAGAAGAAATCACATGTCAACATTAGCCTAAACCACAGTCTCTTTCTCATCTGTATGCAATTGTATAACCTTTATAACAGTACAACAGAATAGTGAGCGGTTGTTGTGCTTTTATACCATAAGTTTATACCGTATTTTGTAACCAGTTTTATCTGAATCACTTGCTGACACAGCTCCAATGAATGGATTCTTAAACTCCTCATAGATGCTGAACTTGTATTCTGTTTGGTTGAAAACAGGTGGTTCGTCAACATCAATCACATTGATTAAAACTTGGGCTGTCTTCAGCAAGTTGGATCCTTGGTACCTGGTGATTTGGACACTGTGTGCTCATCCACATTTACATACAAGTGTACATCCTGACTGTTTCGTAGTCGAGAGACTGTGACTAATTGCAAAGAAACATGCAAAATACAGGCCTATTGTGATTGATATCAAGGAGCACTATCACAAAAGGACAATCTTTGTCAATCTTGTTGCTGGTTTTAATGTTGATGAGTGAAGCTGAGAGGCTGTAGTTTCTTTTCTCTTCCCGATCCAGCTTTGCATTGATAAATATATCTCCCATGTCATTCACCGTAAAAATGTTATTAGATTATTGTTGTTGTTATTTTAATATAGCTTCCTTAATATATGACTTTCCAATTACTTTAAGTAGTAAATTTGATTTGAACTGCACTATATATTTATCTCCCACTGAAGGACTATCATCTGAAATAAACAACAGATCCACAATATACAATTCAATACAACATACAACAGAACCAATGTTAATTCATGCCTTTCATTTATTTTACTTGAAAAAAGAAATATGCCAAGTGTTATCTTTAACTATGAAATCCCTTCATTAAATTGCTTTGCTCATTAGTGCTCTTCCTGTGGCACAATCTTCAATCAGACTGTGTGCTTCTGAATCATGGGAAATTGTAGAACTATGACTGTGTAATACTTTAAAACCCACTATGTGCCAGAGCCATTAGGATATTCCCATCCCTGATAACACACTTTAGCCTGATGGACCATTCTTATGTTAGACTAATTTAGACAATGATATTAAGATGAGGTGTGTTATGCTTCTTAGGTGTTTCCTAATGGATAAATCTTTGCTTGAGGCATAAACTCTTTATACAATCAACATAATCAATTTAACATGATGTATAAAATTACCCTTGTCCTCACTTCGTAACATTTAGTTAAAATTTTGTGTGTGTTTGTTAAAAATATGTGTGTTTATATGTGTGATTTCTTGTTTTTGGGGCAAACAACAATTAAAAACACAATATTTGTATATGAAAAAATAATAATTCGACATTGATAATTGATAACAATGATAATTTAACAATCTTCATAATCCAAAATTTTGCTAATTAAGTGTTGTTTTTTATTTTATTATTATTTGGGCAATACTTTAAAATAAAGGTCTTCTTGTTAACAATGGTTCTACAACATTTATTAATCTTAGTACGTGAAATGTCAACATTTAACAATACATATTTCAAACATTGGAAAATCAAACATTGTATGCACAGTGAACTAACTAACCAAGACTAATAAATGCTGTAAAAATATGTTGCTCAGTTTTTAGTTTATGCTAGCTATTAACTTACGTCAATGAATGAGACATTATACTAAAATATTGCAATTATTAGAATTTCATCTACTTTTCAAATGTAATTTTTATAGAGGCAAAAAGTAATTTTAAATGTTCTATAAATGTTCACACAATACTGGGAGGCCACTTACTGTACAACCCAACAATTAGTTCCGGTCCACTATATTGTTTAGATATACTTGTAATTACTGGCAAAGTTAAGCCTACATTAAAGTTAACAGATGTGTTAACTTTCTGTTTCCCAGAACACACCTCTCTCTCTGGATAAAACAATTTTTTATTTACTATTTAATGCAGTACTATTAACAGCTGAGCCTCATTATAATCGTAGTTTATTGACAATACAGTATGGTGTGTTTGAGAAAACAGTGTTTTGTTCATACTATTTGACCATCTTTTAATAGCTTACCATTCACTATTTATACAATTTTTGTCTGTGCTTTATCAGAGTATTCAGAACCACACAATTTCACTGGACATTTTCAGCAATTTTGGTTGTTTAGACCAGCTACTTAAAAGCGTTCAAAAAAGCTTTCAGGCATCTGTAATCTGCCTACTCTGCCCTACGAAAATCAGCCTGACATACAGCAACCCACCCCTCCTTTCTTTCACTGATGTCACAAGCTATAGAAACCTGTTAAATGTATCACTGTCTAAAGTGTCTGATTGCACCTCTTCTTGTTTCTTTTATCACCTCTGACTCAACGTGTAGTTCTGCACATTTACAGTTTAAGTTTGTCTCTGTCAAGGCTCTGTTTTCACTGTGGTATATGGAACTGACACTAATAGTCCAAAATCTTCCCATGGGCATTTAGTATCCTAGGAATTTATTCCTAGGATGCATAAATCTGTGTTTTGAATATGTATGTAAGTTTATATAAAATTCAATATATTTTTATTTTACCACAGTACCATAATATTCACCTGAACTTTAAATTTGGTCCTTTAACAATCTTTCTTGATTTAATAATTCCTTCAGTCTGTAAATAAGCAGAGTTGTATATCCCCAGGTCAGTGCTGCCTGTTGTCCAGCTGCATGTGAATCTGTCTGAACTCCCACAGAGCTCACTAGACAATCAGGCCACTCCAGTGGCAAAATTGATCAACTCAGCCCAGTTGTTCCTCTAGCTGCTTCCTGTTATTGTCCCTGCCTCTGCGGTCCAGCTTCAAATCCAGCTTCAAACACTTGAAGCCCTTTGACCATCAGTAGCTCTGCGAGGCAAGCGGAGCATTATGCTGTTGAACGAGTGGAAGAAGCAATGAGCGGGTGTGGAGAAAGTGGCTTAGGGGGCTGGAGGTGGAAGAATCATTAAACTCCAGCTCACCCCTCTGTGATAAAAACAGAAGGTGGAAAGCAAAGTGATTTGTTATTCAAACCTATAGAACTAAAAGCCTGGTAAACATGTTAAAGGAGGTAAAGTAATCACAAGAGATTTTCCCCCAAAGTGGTATTCAATTTTTCAAAGCCATTCATTGAATGTTCATTGAACAACATATGCCTATTTGATCTTGTCTAAACTAATAAGTGCGTAGGGAGGGGAGCTTAAGGGGTTGACATGTTCAGTGGAGGGTTGAATTTGTGGACTGGGACTTGTGGTATGTATATATGTATATATCTGTCAGATGTGCTTAGCTTTTTTCCTGTTGATCAAAGTGGAGAGAGTGAGTTTAGTGGGATTAGTTGCACGAAATAGCCAAGCTTTTACCTAAGATTAATGCCTCAGGGTACCTAGACAGAGAGACAAGTACAGCCCTGCCTGACAATTGCTTTTGTTTGTTTATCTGCTCCATGGCTTTCTTTCATTCTTATTTCTTCGGATATGTCTATTGCCCTTCATTTTAGAAGATGTGGCTGACATATTGCCTCTGGTAAAACAAGTGCATCTGTCCTTTAATCACTTTAGACCATCGCTCGGACCACCTTCCAGAGCTTTTGTTTAAATTTGGTTGACATTTACTGCTTCATTGTTATTCTGACAAAAAAGCAGTGGCCTTGCTTTTGTAAATGTAACAAATTAATGCATTAAAAGAATATCGATAAAGGGAGGAGATGATATAGTTTTAGAACTCACCCCAAGGTCAAATACTGTAGCAAAACTGTCTTTTAACTGTGTGAAGTGGAGCTAACATGTCTTGAGAACATTTGAAACACCTCATTCCTTGCCTGTCTAATTTATATGGTAATAAAGAGATTTGAAAAGATAAAAAAGAGAGACTTTTTATAGCCATCAGGCTATACAGCTGTTATACACCAGGCTATACAGGAGTCCAAGGGAATTATTTTATTCTAAAGTGGATGTCATCTTGCTTTAAAAAATGCAGTTAATTTTTACAATGTTCATTCAGTCACTGTAGGCATTTATTAGGTTTCTGAAAGCATAAATCTTTTATTCTAAATACTGCATACCATGTGTCTCGAATGCCTGGAGCTGGACAATAAGCTCATAAAAAATGCTTTTTTTAGAGGTGGACTCCTCATTCTAGTGGTTATTAGTAAACATGCCTTCAGCCATGTTGCTCAAGAATTCTGTATGTTCCTTGTCATTGGGGGACCTTCTGCGCACATTTGTGTTGTTTATTAACTTCAATTCAAATGTATTTGTATAGCGCTTTTTAGAGTGTTGCATTGCTTCAAAACAGCTTTACATATAAAGAAAAACACAGAAAAAGAAAATTATGAAACATACAGAATACGTGGTATTATTGCACATTTTATTGTTCTCATAAGATATGTATTAGTAATACCACTTAGTGTTACTAAGATTGTAATCAGTATATGAATATAAAGATGTGAACCATTTGAATAAATGGACGTGCATCAGAAATACCTGTTAATGCATCCGGAGGCTCATACATACCTTAATAGAGTATAAGAAGGTAATGTATTCAGACAGCCTAAAGTGGTACATAATTTTTCTAAGACTATGCAACATTTAGTCAATTAACATGATAGATGACAGGTATAATATTAAACAGGATGTCTTTTCATCTTAAATGGAACTGGCCCTTAGAAAGAAGAGAAAAGTTCATAGAACAGGAGTAATAATACCATTAAAAACCTTAACATTACATAATGAAAAGAGATAGAAACAGGAAAAAAATCTACACTAAGCTAATTTGAGCAGTCACCCAGTAACCAAGCCAACAGGGTGACGGTGGCAAGGAACACAGCTCCAATGAAGATAAAACCTTGGAAAAAAAACATCTCAACCAGGATGGCCTGGTCTTCTGGCACGTTAAAGCTGCAATCCGTAAATATTTTGGTTAAAAACCATGCCATTGTCTTGTACACATTCTTTGTATTCTTTAACACCATACAAGGCACTGGATGCTTTTTGAAGTGTGTGCTTTAAAAACAACCAGAGCAAATTAGAGACGACAAGAACCCTGCTAAGTATGTGGAGGCCCTCAGAGAAAGCTGATGTACAGTATTTTGGAGCCATTTGGACTGATCTTAATTAGATATTAATGATACTAATGAAGAAATGGAAGTGTAACAGTCTGTAATTTTTAGCACTGGTGTAAGGGGGCTGAGGCAGAAGCTGAAGCAGGATCCAGTTGCGGATGTTTATTGGGGTTATCCATAATCAAAGTCGAAAGTACAAGCAAAGGGTCGTAATAAACATAGACAGTCCAACCATGCAACACAACAAAAGGGAGAGACGTAAATCAGAGGTCGTAAATCCAGGCAGAGAATCAATATCTAAACAAACAGTCCGATCCAGGTGTCAAACAAAGGGGCTAGGCAAAAATCAGAAAACGAGAACCAAACAATAGGTAAAACACAGGAAAGCAGGTAGTAGAAGAGAATGCTTAGTAGTCAGGTGTAAAGCTGGCAATACTTATAACGTGGCCATGTGGCAGCAAGGTTTATATAGATGCCAAACAGGAAGTAAGTTCAGAGTTCAAAGTTCAGAGTTCAGCAGAGGGAGCATGAGCAGTCAGTATTCCGGTGAGGGCTCCCTCTGCTGGCGTGATGTTACAACTGGGAACATCCTCATGTTTTAGAATCACTGTGTTACAGTAATAGCGGTGAAATTTGTTTTAAAAATTAAAGAAAAAGAACACCCTTTTGAGAGTAGTGCCTAAGGGATATTCATAGAACATATTCTGTTCAGCTAAACACAATAGAATTCTGTAAAGTAATGTAAACTAAAACCATACATATAATCAATACATATTTTCTAAACATTTTAAATGAGTAACTGTGTAGTTTGTTGCCTCAAGGCAATATTGCACCAAAGTGTAACAAAATGAAAAACAATTTTCATGCAAAAAGCCAAACATTAATTTGCATAACCAAACCATCCACCTGAAACAAATACATGAACCTATTTGTAGGAAACATTACAAAAATTACATTTAATCAGAAATCTAAATTTATATTTACATTTAGCCTTATGGCAACATTGCATCAACATCGTGGAAGAAGTCTAACAATTTAATAACAGAGACATATCAAAGCAGTCTGAACATTTTTTTAAAGACTTTGTGGAGACTTCTCTCAGACTTTGGCAGTGTGAGAGAAGCTGGAGCAGAAAGCTATAAACCAAAAATGCAGTGAAGTTGCAAGGAAAACAGACCCTGCGATACTTTCATGTCGCTTTTTCTTGCCCTCATGTTAAATTCATTCATCAGAATATATTCATTTTGGGTTTAAAGACTTTAAAAAAATTAAAATTAAAAGTTAAAATTGCCAGAAAGTTAAAAGTTAAAATTGCCAGAGAGTTTCATCATGGGCCTACTTGCCCTTCATACCTTTATCAAAAACAAATGGGTGAGGCATATTGTAATGTGTGTAATCTCAGTAGAGCAATTCTAGAGTGTCATGGTAGGAAATGGAAGAGAGAAATGTGATTTAGGAAATATTATTTTAAAAACAATACGGTATTTTACATAATATTAATTGAAACACCAGAATTGTGGTGGAGATATTCAATTGAAATCGCACCAAGTTAAAATATTACATTCCCATGACTCTCACTGGTTTTGGTGTAAAATACACCATGGTTATTCAGCTCCACATCAGTGACGAGCATATCTTAGTCATCCTGGTGTCAGGACCGGTAAATAGGAAAAATTATGCAAAATTATTAGGATTGTGAAACTTTATATTAATTTCATATGTATATATCATGCATAATTTTATCATTTGTCTACTGAGTAGCTTCTTTATTGAATTCTTTATTGACAGATTTGCAGCATGTATGTGTCAAATGGAGATGCATGTTAATAGATGCATGTTAATATTTGAAATCTCATGTGTGCAATTATCTCTGTGCTCAGGAACCAAGATTCTAAACTAGACAGCTGTATGAGATCCATGGGATTTCCATCTGTCAACAGGAAGCTCATGGTTGGGGCTTTAAATGGGGATGTTGCTACTGTTTCAACTGAAGGAAGTAAAATTGACCTAAGAATGAAGGAACATTACTTAGCCAGAAGAAAAAACCCAATTCTTGTTTACTGGGGATTTTGAACCCTATCTAGACTTTTTGCACCTTAAATTGCTCATGATCAGCACATTTTTTGTTGATCAGTGCTGTTTTACAGAAGCATTTAACAGAAATGGCTAAATGAGAGTTTGTGACAGTTTAATTAGTTCCCTTTCGAGGGAACTCGACGCTGTGTCAGCTTGACGCTACAAGAAAAGCCCTTCAGATACGCCCGAGTCTGAACACGTGTAAAACCAGGCCTATTTATAGGCAAGTTCAAGGTCAAGTGACGTAGCATTGTGTGCCACAAAGCCTTTATAAAGTTCCTGCAAAATATGTCATTGCGGTTTCTAAGAGCTTTCTGAAGACAATAAAGCTAGAGCGGGCTTCTGAAGCTGGAGGATGAGCTCATGCTGGCAGTATCAGATGACGATGGGTGCTGAGGCAGACCAGCTTCCTTTTTCTGCCACATTTGAGGAGCTGGTTGAGGTTGTGTCTCTTGCTGTCGAGAAACTGTGCCTTGATTGGCCAGAAGAAAGACAGCACATTAAAACATCTAAGTTGATAGGTTTCTATCATCCAGCAGGGAACAGCCTCCCCATCGTAACCTCCCATTCTTCCCAGATCTTCACACTGAGGTGACAAAGTCATGGAAGAATCCATATTCAGCTTGTGTATTTACTCCAATAATTCCTCTATTGTGGGTTTACATGAGCATGGGTATGGGGCGATGCCCAGAGTTGAAGAGATGCTTGTGGGCTATCTCTCTCCCTCTACAGCATCATCGTGAAGGAAACCTGCCTTGCCCACCAAGCCTGCAAGGTTACTTCTAATCTGGTGGGCAAGGCTTTTCAGCAGCAGGTCAGGCTGGTGCATCACTGCACACCATGGCAGATTTGCAGGCGTACAAGGCTGACCTGCTTAAAGATCTGGACCAAGGTGGGGGGTTAGAAGTGGACGTGGTTCAGGAGCTCCGCAGAGCCACAGATCTTGCCCTTCGTGCAACAGATCTTGCCCTTCTATGGCTGCTATGGTGGCAACAGAGAGGCATCTGTGGCTCAACCTGTCGGGCATTCGCGACAGGGGTAAAGGCTTCCTTTTGGATGTAAGGGGATCTAAGGGAACTGGGCAGCCTACGCAGACCTCACAGCTGAAGAGGAGGTTCGATCTGAGTTTGATCTCTCTACTTTCCCCGCCATCTCAGGTGTTTCAGGGGGGTAGAAGCACCCGATGGTTTATCTGTCCAGGCTTCTCTTGCCAGTCCTCTGTTTCAGGAGACTGGACAGATGGACAGGATGGTTCCTCTCTCGGACTTCCTGGCAGCGTGGAAGCTTCTGCCTAGTTTGTCCCCATGACTGTTAAGAACAACAGAGAGAGGGTACAGAATTCAATTTGCCTCCTGTCCTCCTCATCTCAACGGCATTTTACATACTGTGGTGGTAGGAGAGCAGCATTTAGTGTTGGCCCGGGAACTAGAAACTCTCTTGGCGAAAGGGGTCTTAGAACGTGTTCCCCACCCTTGAGAGATCTAGGTTTTACAGATGATACTTTATAGATCCCAAAAAAGACAGGGTTGCGTCCCATTCTGAATTTGAGCTGCATGAATCAGGCTCTGAGGAGATACAGGTTCAAGATGTTTCTTACCTTGGGTCCCACTCTAAGAGCATTATGCAATCACAGGAATCTTACAACTTAACGGCCTCTCTCAAAGGCTGGGGTGCAGTTCTCGATGGCTGCCCAGTCCGTGGTCAGTGGGTGGACCCTCATCTCTCCTGGCACATAAACTGTCTGAAAATGAGGGTGGTGTTTCTGGCATTGAAACACTTCCTCTTAAACCTCAAGGGCCAACACATCCTAGTCCATACAGACAACACCACAGTGGTCTCATATCTGAATCACCAAGGAGGACTGCGTTTGCGCCCCATATTCAGGCTGGCACAGCAGATCCTTCTTTGGGCAGAGACCAGGCTGCTCTCCATCAGAGCGACGTATATCCCAGGGTATGCAAATCTGGGAGCAAATATCCTGTCGAGGCAGGGGCTGAGCCCTGGGGAATGGAGGCTATGTCCATTTGGCGGAGATATGGCACAGCAGAGGTGGATTTGTAAAATAAGTAGGCAAACAGAAAAAGGTAAAATTTTTGTAACTATATCCTTTTTGTAACTATATATATGAGAGGCAGTCATGCACACAGGCTGTTTGTTGTACAGCTATATATATATATATATATATATATATATATGTGTGTGTGTGTGTGTGTGTGTGTGTATATAATCTTTATAGATTATCTTGCCAGGATCCTGACATCCCCTGTTCTATGTCAGACCATGCTGTTTGGATCCTGACTCATCCTAGTCTTGGTTCTTGGAGTCAGGATCTAAACTCATGCTCTAGGTCTTTCCTTTTCTGTGGAAGCACATGGCCTCTGTTTTGTTTACATTCGCCATGCGCTTTCTGGTCGTGTGTCTTGGCCCCGCCACCTTGTGTCCCTGTTAATGTTTTTATCGGTCATTTCCTTCACCTGTTTGTCATTGTCTTGTCCTTATTTAATGCCATTGTGTTTTCTGTCTTGTGTCAGTTTGTTCCTGTTTTTTCTCTGGACTTTCTGATGTTGCTGTTACCTTTCTTGTTGGTCTCTTGTCAGTCTCTTTTTCATCCATTTTTCTTTATCATTTGATTTCACTGTTAAATATCTTTTGCTGCTTTGCACAACTACTTTGTAACAATGTGCCATTGTAAAAAGCCCTACATAAATAAACTTGAATTGAATGTTTGAAGCCATGCTATGCTCAGAACCACAGGAGAACTCATCAATAGACTATTATTGGCATATGCTGAGATCTGGATGCCATATTTATCGATTTCTCCATTTCTCCTGCTTGTGGCAAAGTGTAAGAAAAGACAACTTAACCAATCTATTATGCTAAAGGACAAACATTTTTACATACCAGACATCATTTGTTTTTGGTCCTGGTTTTGAATATGGTTATTGCAAGTGACAAAAAACAAGGCAAAGAATAAGAGAGTAGCACTCCAGTCCAATGAACCCATTCATCATAAAGTTACAGCCATGGAAAACACAAACTCATGAATTATGTATATGCCAAACATAGAAATAAAATTAAAACTCTTACCATGCTTGTGTCCTCGATTTCTACTGAAGACTAAACAAGTCTGAAATATGGTGCTATAAACATCACTATGGACATATGTAAATAATCAAACAAAATTCTATTAAATAAACAAAAACAAACACACCTAGGCAGAATATGCAAGACAATAGACCACCTATTTTATTGATATATCCTTTGGCATAGTGGAAGATCGCTTGAAAGATGTGATATCATCTACTAGATGTTACTCTTCTTCAGGTGTGATGTTACACATGACTTCCTAACCCTTATTAACAATGGTAATGCCCACTGCTGGAGGGAAAGGGATCAGTAAAAAAAAAATCAGTACAGAAAAACAAGTGCATGTACATGCACGTCTATGTAAAGTGCGAGATTATCAAGTTCTATCAAGTTCTAAAAAAATCTAATCCCTGTATTTTTTCATCTCCTGATTACTTCACCAAAGCCACTTCCCCTCACTTGCCAGAGTGCATACCTTGCGACTCGCATTTAGCCCAGATTAAGAGAGGCTCCAATCCCATTCAGAAAATCTATTTTGTTCTCCCTCCTGTATCACTAACACAAAAATAATCCCTCTTGTTCTCACTTGTTTTCCATTATGTTCTTATAATTCTTCCCTTTTCTTCATAACATTGTGATAAAGCAGGACAATTATTTGATCTTAGTTTGATTGATATTTGCAGACATTTTTGCATATGTTTATTTATGTTGCAAAATACTACAAATTTGTAATGAAAAGGTGGTTTTGTTCGTTATCCTCTTTGCATATATATATATCTATATATATATGATATATATAGTAAATACCAAAGTAAATGGTAGGATATAGGGTAAGCATATATGTGGTTATCTTCTTCTGCTATGTAAAAAATACACAACAATACACAGTAATCATTGGCAGAAGGTGCCTAAAAATTGCCATTGACCTTAAGCCTGTGTAATTAAACCAAATGTGGATTTTAGCTTGATGCTTTGTTGTCTTTATTGCCATCACAATAAAACTGAGCATTTAAGGAAATGCCGTGTCTGTGCCTTATAGGGTTAATTAACAAATTAATGCATGTTTAAAACTGTCTTTGTAAAGGGCTATGACTTGGCTCCATATATTAATGGTTCTTGGCATTCAGGACAGACAGAATAGGCTTTCTAGTGGCTTTCAGTAATCACAGTTAACACATTCGTCAAACATTTCCCTATTGAAACAATAGCTCGACTCACTAGCACCAGAAAGGATATTTAACACATCTGAACACATCTGCAAGATTCTTGCAAGCCTTTATAGCTCTGCATCACCATCTTTTGGACAAATGTGGTGTTGCAGCATGTATCAGTGGATATTCTCACATGACCAAGGAGAAAACTGGAAATTTTAAATGTCTAATTTCCTTGTAAACTAATAATCAAAGACTTCTAAGACAGTGATTCGCCTTCAAGTTACTATGTGTCTTCATCAAGGCTTCTCAGATTCATTTCCAAGGCCCTCTTTGGAGCCTCTCCAAATGGCACTGACTGCAATATTTGAAGTGGCTGTGCGCTATGCTGTGTAATTATCACTGATGTGTATGCTTGCGGTGGAGTGCCTCGTTCCAGACTTGGATAACATTCACAGTGAGAGTTATCTGCATACGATCTGGGATATCACACAGACATATGCAGTTACATAGGCATAGACACCCCCCACACAGAGTAAACAGCAGATTAAGTTGGTATGAGATAATAACTGACAAACTGTACACACTATCACTTTTTAATGTTAACACTTACTCACATATGAAAAATAAAAACTTGTCTGTTTGCTCCAGCTTCCTCCCAGACCCAAACTAATCTCTGGCTCATGTCCTGTGTTTAAAACTACAGAAACATAGCTGCAGAGGTTTGAACCAGCACCCCTGCACATATTTGTACTTTGCTAACCGACTAACTAGATTTAATAAAAGCACCTAATGGTTGTGAAGCTTTCTCACAGCCGAACATCATTAAGCACAAGAATGACATTTTGAGACTGTACTGCACCATGAACATCAAGGTTTTTAAATTTTAAATAAAATCCACACAGACCTAATTAAATCTGAAATAACTGTTTAATAACTAAGACAAGCAAAATATTTTGTTTGCAATTTGTGCTTTTGTATACAGCAGAAAAAATGAATTAATTTAATTACAAGTATTCTGCCGGACCAAAGTTATGTACAGGATGGCAGAAAAGCAACAACATCAAACTCAAGTCGGGTCAATCCAGAACTCTCACCACAGAATTGTGAACCACAAAAACTACAATCTTTGTCTTTAATTAACCAGATATTTTTGTTTGTCATCTGTGAGAATTGTTAGGGGAATGACATACCAAGTCATTAAAAACATTTGCTGAAGAACTAATGACTCTGTGATGTCTTTGAGACAGATGCTGTGATAGGTTGGGGAAAGTCTAAATCTGTCTAAATCCCTGTGCATACACATATTTTAAACACTTTAAAATGTGTTTTTTTCTGCACTTATTCAACAAGCTGATTTTTGTTTTTAGTTTTATTTCTCTAACATAGTTTTCTGTGTTTGTCCACAGTGTTGTTTTGATGTTTTGATGTATGCAGTTACCTGTCAGTGACAGCCAGTGGGACATGCCAGGAGCTGACTCACATCTGTACATATGTCACCTTTTTGTCACACAGTAACTTAAAGCAGACATGCTGATGAAACTCTGGCACTTTACTGCTGCCAACTCCCTTAATGTGCTCCCAGAAACATCCTGTCAGCTTCAGTCATGCTACTGAAAAGTGGAGTGAGATTCTGAATCAGTCATGAAACAATCTATAGGGAAAAATCAGTTGGGCAGCAGGGTCTCTGCCCTACACAATAGCTACAGTATCATATCAGCGGTGGTGCAGGACCAACAGTAGTTCAGCTATATTATGACTTAGATTAAGGGCAGGGTATGTGATTTTTTCCAGAAACATTTTGTGTTATGCTGGCTAAAAGTCTCTTTACATCCTGACATTCACTAGTCATGTGGTCTAAATGTATTTATATAAATATATCTCCTTTGTGAAAGGAGATATATTTTTAACTTTCATCAGGTGTGTGGGTATATACGGATTAACAAGTTACATCAGCTATTTTTATTAAGGCTCTAAATTAGTGAATATTTGACAGATTAAACATGAATCATATATTATAATAATTTGTGTAAGCATTTATCAATTACAAATATTTCTGTTTGAGGCTTGTTGCTTGCAAAATGATATCAGGAAGGTAAAAATGAATGCCTTAATGCACTGTATGTGCACTTGCTAACACAAGATGTTTTACTAAATTCTGTACATGGTTTACTAAATACTGTATTCTGGATTACAACCTACTTTAGAGCTCACCTCTTTGAATTTTGTTTTCAAAGCTGCCTTATCCATCTTATTCAGAAATCTAAATGGATTACACACTGTAAAATGAGTATGACAAACATTAGAATTGTCTTTTGTTATTTTGCAAATGTTGCTCTACTAACATAAGGTATAACCTATAAAGAAATTCTTAAGTTAAAAAACAATAAGAAACAGTCATTTTGAAGAACAAATCTGAAGTCTCACAGACAGACCAGCAATGGGGCCTTAATTTGGCACAGTTGGATGCTGAACGCATGACGCTAGAATAAGAGGCTTTGCTTTACTCCATGGCCTTGTGTTGATTTAGATTGCATATCTGAATGCAGCTGATCTTTCTTCAGTACAATGAATTACCTGCTTAAATCCACATGAACACAAGCACTGGAAGAAATATGCTAATCATGGTCACTAACCACACTGTGCATTGTCCACAAAACAAGGTTGTTTGATTGTCTTCTGCATGCTGTGCTTGCTTATCTCAGGAATACATAAGACCGATGAAACCATTTGTGTGCAACTGACTGAGCTGCACTTTGTAGTAAATCTACAAATGGCTAGAGGAGAATATATGCTGTTTTGCCTTAAGCTCCATGATGATAACCATCTGGGAGGCTGGAGACTGTTTGATGATTTCTGATGCAGGTTTTTTTTTAATCAGGTCTATCAGCATGTACACAACATTGAACTTCCAATACTGAATTGTACTGCATTCACCACACCTTTAAGCGAAGCCTCAAAAACTGGGTTTTGCAGAAATGACAACATGATAGACACGTTAACACATAAATTTGTTGGCCTCAGAATGTCATGTTGAATCCTGTCAGGGTTTTCCTCATAATTTGTCATGTCTACATTGATTACTTGGATCATTTGTAGTTAGTGGACAACACGGCACGACAAGTCAATTTCAATTTAATTTCAGTCAAAATAGCCTGTTCACAAAGCCTGTTTTTACATGTTTCCAGGAAAGAGAACTGTAGGTTCCGTAACACTATAGTATACAAATGTGCTTTAATTCAAAACTATTTGCTAATATCCATGAAGATGAGGTTGAGGTCTAGTAGTAACTGCTACAGATACAAGCTGTTCCCAATTAACCATTTGAATACTTAATACAGCAGGCCACCCATCCCTGAGCTGGGTGGGAGGGCCTTTTTCCCAGCATGCCCTTTTTTTAGATACGCAAAGATGGAGACGCAAAGCTGCATAATATAATTGCATATTAGCTGGTTCAGGCCTGAGCTTCCAGTGGGGCTGTTAATTTATCGCAACTAATTAAAATTTCTGCCACTTTCTAGTATCACTAATGAAAGGCCTCTCCCTGCATTAAGAGTACATTGGAGTTTTTATTCAGGCACAAGGTAAATTAAATTCAACTAAATGCACAGCAAGCAAGTGAAGACAAATCACAGGCAAATGTTTACCATATGTCACATAGGCCCTAATAAGCAAGCAGAAAATTTGCCAAAAGAGTAACGAGAAATATATATGTTTGTCAGAGTTTAGCACACAAGATGCTCTCACTGGGATTCATTTTAGAGGGATAAGGTGCAGAATTAAGCACTTTCAAGTCCCATTTGTAGCATGTTGCAGCTCTTCAGAGGGCTATAAATATATACCTTTCAAAAATTTGGTCCTAACTGCAAATTTGCTTTCATCAACAGCTTTTGCCTTCACCTTTTCATTGTTTTGTTAAATTTGCTTCAAAATCAATGCTTCAGAATCAATAGATTCAGTCTGGAGTTGTCAATCTCACTAAAAAAAGTATGAAAACATGCTCTTGCTAGTTTTGTCTCACAACAGAAGCAGAGTAGGATATAATACTGTCAAAGAAGGATAACTGAGATCAATGTAAACACTTCAAATTTGTGAAGCAAATAACCTTGATAAAATAAATGGAAAGAAAATACTTTATGGGTTAAGGTTAGGATGTTGTACTGTAAGTGGTCTTTTGAGATGTTTAATTTGGAAATATGATGTAATACATTAGTTCAGAACTGAACTTTAGCAAGCCTTAGACTTACTCTAAATGGTAGATCAGTTGGCTCTGTTGATACACTTGTCAAGCTAACCATGATTACTTGAACTTCAGAATAGTTTTTCTCGTAAACCTAATCAATACTTAACTGTATCTATAGCGTCGTGTTTTATGTTTATCTCTTACGTTACTCAGGTGTCTGTAAAGATGGCCCCTCCTCCAGTCAGTACATTATACCATTTACATGAGCTTCATATCCCGCTTTTGTTATTGGTCCATGCCAAGGCTTCTGGGAAGGGGCACAGTGAAAGTACTTAGTTTCCTTTTCTCGATATTAGGAGGGCAATGGGAGATGATATATCACAGGCACTTACCCAGTAAAACTGACAAATGAAATGGCATTGGGTTATGAGCAATGCCTGCTTAATGGAAGTGGCCCTTGGTCTAACACCATGCTGAGGAGACATTATGCCATAAGATGAAATGTGAAGTGAGGCCTTTGATGCAGATGTAGCTGTCCCTGATAACTTAGCAATTCCTGTGTGAGAAGAAAGGAAGACATGTGGAATAAAATAATAAAATGGCAGTCTCTTGTCTGTTCTTGTTGCAGCGTGAAACTGACTTTTGTAGACTCATTTTTATTTGTGTATACTGACTGGTGCCAAGTTAACCTTATTGACCATAACAGATACAGGCAGCTGTTCGTTGTGATTATTATAGCTAGGTTGATTACGTTCAGGAGAGTTCATGAAAGCCAGGGTGGTTCGCTTTAGGGATGTCATAACATTGATTAACACTTGATTGTTAGATAGTAACCTCTTTTTGTCTGCAGGCAATTTTAAATGTGCAATTTCCCTCTCATTAAGAGTTTTACACATGGATTTAAATAGGTACTTTTGAAAAATGTATAAAATCATGTACACCCACATGAGATGAAGATCCCATTTATATCAGCAGCCTAATAAAAGTGCTTTAACTATCAGCCTCATGGGGGCCAACAGGTTGATCACATGGCCAGCTAAACACAGCTTTATCGCTGCAATGTCCCCTTGTCAAACTATTTTGCTAACAGAAGCAAGTCTGACTTCAAGAACCACGTTTCTACAATGGCATCTGTAATTTTGGCTTTTGTGTAATTCTGCATTCATGCCACTCGGTGTGTAAGTCTAAAATGACTGCCATATCAGCCCACACAATATAAGCAAAAGAATTACTAAGTGCAATACTAAGTGCACCTTTAAAGAGTTTCGAAACAAAACAATTAGCCCCTCAACCTACTCGGGTCTTGATTTTAATGAGGGTTAATGATTTAACTATGCAGGTGATCTTTTGATTAATTTACAATTAAGCTCTCCAAATTAGGCTTGGACCTCACCACGTCACGCAACATTCAAGAAGATGAGCCCAGAACAAGCTCTTGGAAACATGTACATCTTCTCTCATGCGCAGACAAGACCAAATCTACAGTTTTATGTTCCTAATTTCACATCGTTTGATATTGATTTTGTTAGACTAAGAATCAGAGCATGCAGAGTTTGTAGATAAAGAGAGAAGCCTAGGGCCTTGCACTTATCGTTTTAAAGTTTGTTCCTTCAGGGTTTTTTATATCAAATTCTGTTGCCCCCAGCATTACTCAAAGGGGCTCTAAAAGTGAAAAAACAATCCTTCAGTTTCCTCCTTAATGCAGTCTAAATTTTAGTCATCTTACACATTTGTTTTAATTTACCAAGTTATCACTAATACAGCTTACTAAAAAAGGCTCTGTGGTTTTGAACTGCCGTTCATTCATAAATCAATTTTAATTTAAAGTGGGAATAATTTAAAATTAAATTACTTGTAAGCTAAAGGGGAAAAATGTTGGGCAAAGGAATGAAACAAATGATCTAGAATGTGAAAGAAAATCAATGAGGTTATTTAATAGAAATTATTTTTTTACTATGTATCCAATCCAAATTTCCTCATAAACCAGAACATGATTTATAATCAAAGATGCTGCTATCCTAAAAAGACTTGATTCATCAATTAGAAATGTTTTTTTCTACAAAGATCTTGTTTTTTTGTAGAGAAATGTTGCATGTCAGCCCTGGCTTGTAGCAGAGTGAATCTGATGGATAATATTGTAAAAGATTTGCATGGCAACAGGCCCTCATTCAAGCCCTTCAATATCATTGCGGATGCTGCAATGCTAAGATGCTAATTCTACAACAAAAATCATGGCACTTTGTCTAGTCATGCACTAATGATTCCTCCTGCTGTCCTCCCATATTGATGAGTGAGCTGATATATGTTGGGAGATGTCTGTTGCAGACACAGCACCCTTCCCAAAAGAAACCCTGTAGGGTCCCTTAGGTATTTATCCTACAAAGTTCCTTCTGTAAGCTGGCCCCTGCTGGGCTCATGTTTTTCCAGAGGGGGAGGCCCCTCAGTGTGGGTCCCACCTCACCTAGAAGGGCCTTCTCTCTGATAAAGGTCTGACATATTTGCCAGGTTGTCTGAATAAGCCACTCACCAAGCTTCCCCAACCACAGTGACCGTATGCTGAATGCTAGACAGGGAATGAACACAGGGAGAAAAATAATCATTGCCGGTACAACCGAATGTGACATGTCAGTATGACATCTACCAAAGATCCCTGGAAAGACACAGGTTGTGTATGCACATATATGTTGGCTGCATATAATGGGCCTATGACCTGCGCAGATGCTGCATGCAGTCAACTTGCCATTCAAACATTCTGTGCAAGCCGAATGAGCTAAAAGCTTCGCCTTAGCAGCCTTATGCAACATTTGTCAAAGACATCCAACCAGTCAGACTGCATGCCACAATTTTCTTTCCAAATACTCCTGACACCCAGATTTCATAATATGTCCTGTATCTATATATCTCTATGTACCTACAGAGATTCCCTGTTTCTCAGTTAGCGTGTATATATATATATATATATATATATATATATATATATATATATATATATATATACTTATATATATATATATATTATATATATATATATATATATATATATATATATATATATATATATATATATATACATATAGTATTTATGTGAGATGTGAACATTACTAGATAAATAATGTAACAGATATAGAAATATATTTACGTTCAGCTGAAGCAGCAGACAATGTCTTATCTTCCTTGTTTAACGCATGAATACTGTGTCAAAGTGTCAAAATCATTTTCTTTGCTACATTTCTTTTTTACTCAAGTATGGTATCCACTTTATATAATATTGCATTTCTTCTTTGATGTTCTTCAGTATTTAGTATTGAAGTCTTGGAGAACAGCTAACCTGTTTTCCATCCTCACCAGCTTCCCGAACAGAGACTTCCTGTACTGTGTGTGTGTGATCTACATAATGCATGTCTGTGTTTGTCAGGTGGGGATGTAGGATGGTATCTTTTTTCAAAACTAGGCTTACTGTCCAAATCCTTTCTCATAAGATTCAGCAGACAAGACCTTCTGCCGTGACGATGTGGTGGTGTGTGTGCTGCCATTCTGGGAGGTAAATATAGGTTGTGTTGAATAACACTGGCACGTATGAGTTGTGACATTTACGAGTGCTGAGAGAGTTGCAAGAGCCCCAGCTGCGAGACAGCTGGAAATCAGTGCAGGCATGCAAAACCTAATAACAACACTGATATTTACTCTCTCTCTTTCCCATTCACTCTTCCTCTGTCTGAGGGTCTCCACTTCTCTTTTTCTTCCATCTCTTTGATTTTCATCTTTCCTCAGGGGGGCAGCACACCTCCACAAATGGAACCTGCTAATCCTCTCACTAGCTCCTCTACTACATATACTTCATTCTTGCTTTCTCTTTTTCATATTTTATCTTCTCCTCTGTATACTCTTCTGAAATTTTTTCTTTTTTCTTTTTGTGAGGGCCACCATGAGTCAAGCTCCACTGCTTTACCAATTCCATCAAAAGGCCAATCAACAATTTCAGAGCAGGGCAGTTATCAGAACAGTCATTCTTTCTGTGCCCATCCGGCAATCCAGCAAAAGCAAGCAAGCAGTAATAAACCTTGAATTACCATTAATCCTGCCCAGCTCAATTTGCCAATAGTAAATCCAGCAGCAGGACTTGTTTTGGGCTCTGCTGGAAACTGTAGGGGTGGAGAAATGAGACAACTAGAGTAAGAGAGAAAGTGAATGAATGATTTCGAATCATGTTACCTGTCACTCAGGCAAAAATTACAGCTCTTTTACAGCTGAAGCAGAAAACCGGGCCATTAGGCTTTCAGCTATTTATTTTACATTTATCACTGTACTTAGCTTAGTACCGGTAAAATACTGTGGGCAGCTACAGGTACCCAGTGAAGTAAGGTCAGGAAGGGTGTGACATGGGCTCTTTTTGGTTGATTGAAGACCAGACGTGCTGCAGCATTCTGAGTCATTTGCAGGGGTTTGGTTGCATTGGCTGGAAGGACCAGCCAGAAGGGCATTTCAGTGATCCGGCCTTGATATTGCGAGTGCTTGGACTAGGAGCTGTGTTGCTTGCTCGGAAAGGTCTGATTTTCCTGATGTTGTAGAGTACATACCTGCATGACCGAGAGATTGTTGCAATGTGGGTAGTGAATTTCAGCTGGTCATCAAACACCTTCACGTTCAAGTTGAACTGTGAAGTTGTATTGTAATGATGGGTTGGAAGTTCTGTCTTGCTGGGATTGAGCTGAAGGTGCCATTTCTTCATCCAGGTTGAGATGTCTAAAAGGCAAGTGGAGGTCCAGGCAGCACTGGTGGGGCAGTCCAGCTGAAATGATGAGTAAAGCGGTGTATCATCTGCGTAGCAGTGGTATGAGAAGCCATGTGCTTTAATGACTGTACCCAAAGAAGCTGTGTTTATTGAGAAGAGGAGAGGAGCAGGAACTGATACCTGACCTGTGGTCAGTTGATGTGACATTAACTCCCCACCTCTTCATGATACCTTGAAAGATCTGTCTATGAGATATGAGCTGAACCAGCTGAGTGCAGGTCCAAAGATGCCCAGGTTGGAGAGTGAAGATAACAGGATCTGGTGGTTCACTGTCAAATGCAGGAGAGAGGTCAAGAAGAATTAGGACAGATGACAGAGTTGGCTCTTGCCTGCCACACAGACAGGAGGGCAGTCTCTATGAAATGTCCTTTTTTGAAACCATACCATTGACTGTCAAGCAGGTTGTTCTGTAATAGATAAGAAGATTAAACACAACCTTTTCAAGAGCCTTTGAGAGAAACGGTAGGAGTGAAACTGGTCTATACTTGCTGACCACTGAGGGGTTGAGTGTAGGTTTTTTGAGCTGTGGAGTTACCCAAGCCTGCTTGAACAAGGGGGGAACATTGCCTGTAGAGATTGACATGTTTAGAATGTGTGTGAATTTGGGGAGAAGTGATGGAAAGATTGCTTGCAGTAGATGTGAAGGGATAGGGTCAAGGGGGCAGGTGGTAGGATGTTGGAGAGGATAATTTTGAAGACATCTGTCACAGAGAAAGGAGAGAAAGAGGAGAGTGTTGGATGGCATGGATGTAAAGGGGGGTTAGGGGTACGCAGTTCTGAGAACTGATTGCTGATGGTAGTCACCTTATCTCAGAAAAAATCTGCAAAGTCAGAGATGTAGTGGAAGAGGTGGGGGAACTGAGGAGAAATGAGAAAGTTGAAAATAGTTGACGGCTGTTAGAGGTGTTGCTGATTTTATTTTGAAAGTAGGTAGCTTTGGCAGTGGAAACGCAGTGGAGACCTAGGCAGATAAAAGATGAGCAGGGTTATGGGAATGCTCTGAGCAACTCGTTTGTCCTCTGCCAGGGGTCAATTCTGGTATCTAGATTAGGAGGCAGAGAGGCATTTCATTAGTTTTAATCTAAAGTCTAGAGTTTTAATCTAGAGTGTGAATATGTCACAATATGTTGTTTGTGAGAAATATCTTCTCATACATCATCATGCGAAGATGAACATGCGTCTGCACATGCACATCCGTGCACACACGCTCATGCCCACAACAAATGCATGCTTTGAAAAATAGGGATTTTCGTGCACAGCTTGGGGGAAACATGCATTTCTCTCCATCTGCTCTCTCTCTCTCTCCCCCACTATACCCAAACCTTATTTCAAGAACTCTGACAGACAGCTGCAGTCAGCAGGCAGATGTCATCCAGTCCAAGGGCAAACACAACCCGTCTGTCCCCAAGCCACTATTGTGCCATCATCACCAGCCTCAGTTCTTACCAGTGAGATGAGCTGGTTATCCAGTCCTGTACAGTCTATTTTCATTAGACTTCGTTTGACTTACTGTTTAAAAACATTTAGCCCATTGACTAAAGGCAGTGTGACATGCCAGCTCACAGAAGTATCAGGTTCAGCTTTATGTACTAATGTGGTCTGAAGTACTTAACAGACACTGTAACTTAAAATCTAAACCGTGATTCTCTCTTATTTATTCTCTTTTACTGCTTTATTATCTGCTCCCAAACACACACACCTACAGGGACAAAAAAGCAGGAACAAGAATTACAAGATTCAGATTGAAAAAACAACACCAGACATCTTTATAATGGCTCCTTTCAGGCTATGGAGAATGAACATTTTTTTTTTTGTCTAGCTCTTTTTAAAAGGTTTTTTGAGAAACTCACACAAAAAGACTTGATACTTTTGTTAGTCGTTGCTATTCTTTCAAAGGAAACACAGTTCCTCTCTAGATGTTAACTTTATTTAATCGTATAGCTATTTGATGCAAAATGTCTGCTTAACCCCTGATCTTGATTCTATACAGTAAAAAATACATGGAGAACTTAATGAGGAAAGTCAAAGGTATGACACAGCTATGCAGGACAGACCTCCCACCCTTGTAGGGGAGATAGAGGAAAGGCAGCTGGGGATGTCTACTTATTTAAAACAATCCTAGTTTAGTCAGGCCATAATATTTTTATGAGCATAGAGAAAATAACACTCTGGGAATATGTCAAGGCACCCGAGCTGTCATTTCAATGTTGTACGCCCAGTCATAGCTGTATAAACACACACGTCTCTTGTAGTCAATCTGGCATTAGAATGGCTTCTACAAAGCACTTTAATAGAATCCATGAAGTGAGGCCAGCAGATGGAACATGCATGACTTGCTTTGATTACAAATAGCATGAAAACCTGTCATATGTGAAACTCATTTCTAACATCTTTGTTTAACTGATACAAGAGCAGACAAGCCTGACCAGAGTTTATGGTAATGCCAGGCGGCTTGATGTTGGCCTATATTTTGTTTACTGTTGTGCCATTTTTAATACAAACTCATCTAAAACAGTCAGATCATATCATGAAACAAGTCAATTTTCCTTGATCCCCTGACAAAGGAGTTTGAAATACTATGTAAACACTTTCTCAGAACTAACACCCTAGTCCTGAAAGACAATATATTGAACCTAAGCTTCAAAACTGGCTCATTTCAAAATCTGTCATAAGAACAATTAATACACAAATGGCCACATTTACACATAAATGATTCCTTTTTGGCATCAAGATCCCTGATTATTTATCTACTCATAACAGTTTGTGCTGCCCATTTTTGCTGGGTTTGTTTTATGAATCTGTCACAATGTAATTGCACATAGACTGGAAGGATGGGGAAGTGCCAGTATATTAGTCCTTATAATACCTCAACCTGTAAGGACACTCACAAACATCTTAAAGGTACAGAAGCAAACAAACAGGGGGGCAAAAGATCATGTTGATTTTGAACCTTAGAGCAACACTGCAAGCAACAATGAAAAAATTAAATGCTAAAAATGTGATATGACCCCTTTAAAATCACACATCCTGTTTATGCCAACTCTGATCTCTCTCTTCACCTCTCTCTCTCTCTTTCATGCAGACCTTTTTGCCCTAGATGTGTGTCATTTATGTTGTCTGCTCTGCTGTGAATCTCCTTCCTGCTGGTATGCTTCAATTTATTACAGTTTTTTCCCATCAAGCTGTGAAGGACAATCTATCTGCTAAAGAGGAGTTGTTTTTTGGATGTTTTCTCTTTATTTTGGTGGCTTTGTGTTTACTCTGCAGCCCTCTGTGTGAATCTGCTCAATCACTACTCAATGAGTGACTGAATAAAGAACATATGTTTGTTAAATCAGTAAACAGCAGCAAGAAGGTGTAATTACATACCACAGAACTCTTGCTGTTTAGGGACATTGTCTGTAACAAAAAAGTTATACTTTTCTAACTTCACTATAATTCTGAATAAAAACCAGACTTTTGGCTGCCATTGTTGGTGCTAATTTAGCCTGTTATATAGATTAGTATGTTAATAACAGACTGGCAGATGGTGGTTGATGAGTTATTTATATTCAGCTTTGTATTCTGACAATTAACAATATGCTCTTTTCTCTGTGATTATCTCAATTATTAAATTCTTGAATCAGAAATTGTAACCCCCCCACCATCACTTGCAAAAGATTGTGAAGTGGCCTTGTTTTTCTCTGTCTGCAGATCAGGTCAAAAATACTCTGCACCAGATTGATAGATTTGTAAAATTCTCTATAATTTACATTGTTTACAGTATTACAATGTTGACATGCACTGCTGCTGTTTACTAATTGTCTTTAAAGCAATGACAGGGTAGTCCAGAAACCTAACAGGAAAATAATAACAAATAATCAGTTTAAATGCAATTTATGCAATTTAGTCTTAAGAATGTCATATTACATATGGCATTGCATAAGAAATATGCAAATTCAATACGCAAAAATGCATATTTTATGTTTTTGTTATTCATATAACTGTCAGAGTTCTCAGGTCACCAGCATCTGGAAACATAAAAGTATGTGCTAATGTCTGTATCTGGTTTCCTGTCTTTGTGTTCTCCTTGTTCCATTGGTCAGGGAATACAACTGACTGCCACCTATAAATGTAAGGTAACAGTGCCACATGCAGGGTAAAGTGAACCTGATCCCTCGGCTCCTTCCACCCCTCTGAGTGACTTTAGCTAAATGCATGTGAAAGTGCCCATGCTGCGACTCTTGCTTGTGACCACATACACCTCTCTTTCATGGATACTGAAGCCAATTGTACAGTATGAAACTGTAATGAAAGACCAATACACAAAACATGCATGCTCACTGTCTAAAGCTATTGTACTCAGAATCCAGAATAATTATTGACACAGTTATATTAAATGTTACCTTCATCTGTAGTCTGGGCTTATAGGCAACATATGGTGATAATATTTACTAGAGACATAATGTATCATAGATGCTCCATTTCTCCATCCCAGCACTCTGTGCTTACTGATAAGCACAGCCCAAAGTGTTACAAACTTTGTCTGGTGACAAACAGATGCATTTTTTTAATGCCAGTGTAACAAGATTTAAACTCAGAGCCTCTTGCACTTGCACAAGAAATATTCCTCTGTCATGTCAGTTCATGCTCTGGTGGGGGTAGCATCAGCCTCACATGACATGCCCATAGACTGCCTACATTCAATTAAAAAAAAAAGAGTGGCACTTTTGCAGGTAAGGGCACACTTTTCCTCTTTATATATACTCTAGAGTCTTTTTTTACAATTACAATTACTGTGTGTTTTAGTACATCATTCATGCCAGTATTCCAAATTCCAGTATTATTATGACATATTTCTAATAACCCGACCCCTGATGTGAGTTAAAAAATGTTAACTATGATCAGTCACTTAACATATTACTCAAAAGGCTTTTTCATTCTATATGGGCGGGGCTTGGGCAGTGTTAGCTGCTAAAACATATGCATGTTCTACATATGTTTACGTATGTTCTACAGCACACATATGCACTCAACATTTGTTGTGGGAGCAGTACTTCAGCAGCGCTGAACCTACATCTGTGTGAAATATCTCACCTTAGAGTAGAAATGCATGTTGATCTACAGAACACGCTGGTGAGTCAGTCACCAAGGGGCTACAGCATCACTTTGATGTAAAAGTTCAATAAGAGATAATTGCTAGCTGGTGATTGAGCACCAGCCATGGTAAGCCTGCCGTTTCAGGCCCGCAGTGCTGATTGGGCTGGGCTGCAGCGACAGAGAGTGTCTGGTGGTGCTCTGAGTGGTGGTGGGGGCGAGGTTAGAGTAAGGTACAGTCTCACAGCTTTCAGCCTGTCCTGTCACTTGAGATATGTCAGATGGAGCCAGATGTCAAGCTTAGATATCCCGCTCCAGGTTTGATGAACGGGAACGTAGTGTGACGAAGACAACAGATGGCACTCAAAAGAAGGGATAAGAGCACAAGGGTGAACAGAGCGAGTGCCTCCTCGATGGGGAAAAGAAGGGCAGATTGGGCTAGTTTCCCAATGAAAGCACAGAGAGCTTGTTGAAAGCACTCCCACACACTCGCTTCCCTGCAGAGACTTGCTGCAGTGAGAGGAAAGAAGAACCTGAGGTGAAGAAAGGTTTACCTGCGAGAAAAAGTGTGCATATGTGTAAATACTTATCTGCTTTATGCCATTTGCAGTGGGTTGGAGGATGTGGTCCACCTAATCATTGTGTGGGCTGCAAAAGGGGTCTGTGGGTGTGTGTATGCGTGTTTCTGGAGAACACTTGTGCTATCTGTAAATATTTTTTTACCTCAATGCTTGTGCAGGATGTTGTGGTAAAAGAAGAATATGTATTGTACAGGACTTCCTTGGCAATATACAATAATATATATAATAATAATATACAATAGCATGTGTAATAATGCTATTGTATATTACTGTATATTAATAATTCCCCTGTTTTAAGAGTTTAAACTCTGTTTTACCCCCAAGCCTATTATTATTTGCGAACCGATATGTTTTTAAACGACTAAGGCTGATACTAATATCTATAGTGCAGTGTGGTCAATGTCCAATATAAAGCCAATATATACATAATTTAATGACAGCAAATGGGGGGACACAAAATTGCTGAAATAATATGAAAGTTATACATGACAGAAAATTAGGTCATGGGTGCGTTGAAAGCATCATGAAAAATAATTTTGCCTATAGGATTTACGAGTCAAAAGCTAGAGGGTTTAAAGTAGAGACTTTAAATTTACTGTGGTAACTGTTCAGACTGTCCTTTATCTGTGTGCCAAATTTCATAACTTTTCTATATAAATATTTATTTTACACTGTTTACTTAAAATTAACTAAAGAAAATATAAATTAAAATTACATATTATTCATTGACAAGTTAGTAAATTTTGAAACTGATACATTATGGATGTAAATCTTACAGATTTTTTATCAGCTTAAAACTTTGCTGTCAAGCTCTAAAATGACGAAAAAGGCACCAAAAAGTTTTTGACTTGTAAGCTATATTCTAAGCTATATTCCAGGTCTTCTGAAGTCCTTCAAACATGCATATTTTACTGCCTACCTACTGCCTGTTTATATCAACCATCTGTATAAATTTTGCATTGATACAGAGATACCTGGGGCTGGAGCCATGCGATATCTATAAATATTTGACTTCAATATATATATATTTAGTTTCAGTTTGATACCAGCCCCTTGTATCTCGGTTTCACTCCTACAACACCCCATTGTCCATCAGACCTTAAAACGTGTCATTGCACTCATCCTGTGTATGACAGACATTTGCTCATCATCTGGATGTCACAATTAAATTGTCTTTCTATAGCTTTGAGAGAACCCCTGACACAACCACTCGTGTCCCACAAGGCCGCTTATCTGTTCTGATAGAGATGTGTTTCCTTTCCAACACTTTTGTCAAGCAGGAAACACCTATTTACAGCCCTGCCAACAACAATTTCCACAGCCTTTCTGTGTGGTTAATACAGTAAGTATCAATAATCTGATCACGTTTTCCAACCACCTGTCCATCCTTCCATGCTTGGTCCATCTAACCAGCCAACCAACTGGCCATCTTTTTATTTTGTTTGCTTTTGGAGGAAATTGATGTGAGCAATACCTTAGTTGAGTGCTGAAACTGAAATGGCATTTCTGCAGCTGTGGTCACCCAGCTGGTTTCCATTGTCTCTGGTATATTATATGTTACATGCTTATTGAGTCATCTCTCAGATCTGAGAAAACAAAAAGTTCAGACAGAGTCTTTTGATAAACCTACAGTGAAAGTTGGCGGGTGAAAAAACCAAGAGAAAGCATTTGTGGTGTTTGATAGAAGAGAAAAGTGTGAATGATAAAGAGATGAAAAATACCTTCTCCCCAGCCTACAGTATGTAGAAATTAGCGCAGGATCATGTTGGAGAAGTCAGTTCCCCTCACCCACCAGTGTGCCATTGAGTACACACAGATGAATTAGACTTTCAAATCACAGCAACTTTTTCTTCAAAATTTTCTTCAAGTCTTGCTGTGCACAAGGCTCTTCATCTCCAGACAATCAGTGTGCCGGGTCAATAGGGCAAGAGAAAGAAATGGTAGAAGCAGAAGTGTGTGTGTTTAAAATACAGCTCTTCTTGTTCTTTACTACCATTGATGCCGACTGCCAAAATGGCTGGAAGCCTCTAATGATGTGTGGAATAAAGACATGCTCTGTATCATGAGGTCTTCTGAACTGTTCACCTGCCTGACAGCATTCCTGAAAATGTCAGCTGTTCCTAAATCATCTCAGAGACTGTGAGATCTGAATGCTGAGACTAAAGGGAGGTTTTGTTTGAAGCATGACTTTAATTTCTATAACTTGGCTACAGTTATGCTAAGAACGAACACAGCCTTAAAACACATTGCAGCTGTAATTAGTCTTTGTCACGTTAATTAAATGTCAATCATAATAGAACCATTAAATATTATGAGGCTTTCTACAAGACACGCCAGATTGCTTGATTACTGCGAGTGCACACCTGTACGACAAATGGCCCCAAACAATCCTTGTTATGTATATTATATTGTTCCATACAAGCATCAGATTTTGTTATGGTACACATAATATGATAATTCAAAGCTAATTAAATTGTTATCCAATCTGTTTGGTTTTATCAGGTGGAATAGTGGAACTTAAAAACGCTCCAAGGAAAAGATTGATTCCTGTTTACAACAAATAGGAATTAGGATGTGGTTCATCTCTTCCCACCTTTCTGCTGGGAAAGGAAAGTGCTTCTCCCATTTTCTTAGGTTGCATTGCAGCTATAGTGGCAAGTTTAAATCAATACTGCTGAAAAAGTGACAGAAGTAGAGGGTTAGAGGGTGGAGGGGAAGTGAGCTGGCACACCAGAAGAAGAGCTGTGTAGTCTTTAAAAAAAAGCTTACAGTATTAAGTCTGCTGTACAACTACATCAAAATAATGCTTATACAATTAAATAGATTTTTGTTTTGTTTTGATTTCTGACTGATTGAAAGAAATATGGTATTGTATAAAGAATATTTCTAGTGATTATACATTTTTAAAGTGGAAATGTTCTTATTTTAAAAAACAATGAAAGTAATACTCAATTTTTACATCACACGTTTTTATTTCATAGGGTCGATTAATAAAAAAAATGTAAATATTCTAGACAATTAACAAAAGTTTTAATTACTGTACTGGAAATGTTGCCACACTTTTGTTAAATTTACTTTTAGGCTGGTCATGTGGTATGTTGTAAAAGCCAATATTTGTCCTAGTTGTTCTCAGGGAGAGTTGTTAGATTTATGGTCACTTGTTTTGAGAGAACCAAACCTAAGCAACCATTTCAGACATTAAATATGTTACAGAATGATAAATAGCTGTAGGCCTTAACAAGAAAATATTATCTGTCCCTGTTTGTTGTGCAAACAGGTCTTTAGCTCTATCTCCATTCAGCTGTGGACATGTAAAAGAATATTTGTAAATCAACTATAACGTTTGCATATAGTACCACTCAGCCGTGCAGTGGCCAAGCTTCAAAAGTCACTCGCCATTGTTAAGTCTTTTAGGTTTCATTTTATCTTTGTTTTGTGTAAGGTCACCGAACAAAAAGCTCATTTCACACTATGAAGCTGTTGCACCGCTCAGGGAGGGCTGACAACAGTCAACCCAGCCAATCTGATTGTGTGAGAGAGCTACCATTGGAACTGTATATTCAATGCAATGGGATGAATGCAAACAAATGGGAGTTTCAATGGTCCCATTTCTTTTCCTTCTGTCTTAACATTGACAAAATCTCCTAAGGGATGTTGATGAAAACAACTCTGTTCTAACAGGATGCAAGAGTATATAATGCAAAAAAATGCATTTTGTTCTGCAAGTTTGCAAAATGCAAGTTTGTTCTGTTTAAATTACAGTTATTAAAGTGGTTTTTATTCAGATTCTAACCCTGTCACACTTGTGTGAGTGTATAGTTTACAGCCATATATTGTATATTATACATCAATACACACTATTGGGAGTGTAATATTATAGACTCCAGATGGAATCTCACATATTTTCAAATTTTACATCAAACTCAAAGAACCATTTTCAACAACATGCTTGAAGTGAGGGATGAATCAGGTCAGCCAGTTGCAACTATTCCACACCAACTTAATGGAACACTATTTTCTAGCCTTTCACTCTAAGAACAGCCGGATCTATTCATATGCTATTAGAATAGAAAGCACTGAAATAACATTGATTTAAATGGCATCGCTGGCCAGCAAAAGAGGCAGAAGCGACATGCAGTCAATCTAGTATTGCCACAGCAATACATGAAGTCATATTTCAGAGAAGGTCTGTCAGAATAAAACTTTAAATTGCAGAAATAATAGTAACAGTCCAAAAAGCAACAGTGGTGAGCAAAGAAGTATAAACTAAGATGGAATATATAATGGATTACATATTAAGGATATCTAAAATGACAAACATTGCAGAAACTGGAGTAAAACATTGATGGAGTGTGTGGAACATCCATGCCATGTGTTTTATCCTGAAGTATTTAGCAGATTTACTGTAGATGTATGAAAATTTAATTAAATTAAATTAGAGACAAAACATAAAACAATATATATAATATAATATTTTTAGTTATTATTATAATATATACAATATATATTGTCTATAAGAACCACACATTTGTTCACAAGTTCTAAAATGTAATTATTTTTTCTGGATTAGAAATGATAAAAAAATCACACGTCCTCATACTTACTGGCCATTAGAATATCAAAGCTTGGCCTATCAAGGAAAAAGTTTTAAGAGGACAATATAAAATCACTCCTGTTGTGCTGTGTTCATTAGCTTTAATTCAGTAATGTGCAAATTAACCCCAGACACACAAAATGGTGCAGTGGCAGCAAAGAGGGGTGTTGAGGAATCTAATTTGGTCATCTAAAGGTTACAAATGAATAATTCATTAAACATTTTATTGCCGGTTGTCACACATGACTGTGGCCCCCCCGTCCTCTACTAGAGTAGAGCATGAGAGAGAGACAGAGAGAGAGTGTGTAGTGGATCCACAGCTGTATTCTAAGGGGTGGGCTCCATATCTTTGCATCTCCAGTGCATAGGGAACAGATGGGACTCGGTTAATTGAATTATTTATTAACCAAATCTCTGAGCATATGCTGGACATTGAGCATCTTGTCTTCCCTGAGCCACCCAGCAGTCATCAAATTTCCTGCCTCGTCTGAAGAGCTTCCTGCCAACTTTGTTCCACATCCTGAGGAGAAGAGTAAAGGAGGTCAGTAAGAGCAGAGGAGACGAGAGGGATAAATGGGATGTACTAATGATTTACCTATTTGCCTTTGGCCATATCGTTATGCCAGCAGTTTACGTTCCTTTTTTTTTTTCAGTCTAAGCATTGCTCCAGGCCTCCCCTTAGAAGATGCTGCTGGCCATAAGCAGTTCTGGGAGTAATGTTTGTAAGCCTGAGTATAAGTCTTTGCCCCCAGGGATAACAACACAGAGTGAAGATGCCCTCTCTCCCCATAAAAAAATCAGGAAATCACTCTCCACAATGTGCTTATCCTGACAAATGGACCGGTGATGATCCTGATTAGCTATGGTAGGGGTCATGATGCTCCTTTCCTATCTGCAATAGAACCGTGGTGTTTAGAGATTGGATAATAAATGTGCAATGATAAAAGGTTTAGTACTACCAGGGCCGAAAATGTTTCGTTGTCATAATACACAGTGAATGCACTTCATAAAGAGAGCGTCAAAAACAAACCAAGTGAAATTGCACATTGCATTAAATTGCACAATGTTTATATAGTACCATGTTAGGATGGATATGGATTAAGCTGGGGTTAAGGATACTGTAGTTGTTACTTAAACACATTCAGAGCTGACAGACAGTAGCTTATTCTCACCACCCTCCACTGCCCTGAAATCCTCTCTTCTACCATCTTGGCAACTAAAATGAAATGGCTTTGATCTTCTATCCTAACTCTGCTCTGTATAATTTCAGCGGCTGCTGAGAAATCTGCTCTCCACCTGAGTGTTTGTCAGCCTGAGCAATTTGTCTGTGGATGGATTGCAACGGATGATAGCTTTATGGTGTCACAGTTAAAACTTGCAACATTGCCTGCACAGAATAAATAAATTAATAAAAAATCCCTGCTATTCAGAGAGAGAGAGAGAGAGAGAGAGAGAGAGAGAGAGAGAGAGAGAAAAAGTCAATCAAAAGCAACTATTGTGGGAACTATTGTGAGCATATCAGTTACTTTGTGTCAGTCTCCAGACCTTCCCCTGGTAATACTGAACACAAATACAGAATGAGATGTGAGGTAAATTATAGCTACACAGAAGTCTACTGACACAGACATGAATACAGCAGAGAAACACTAGTCTGACAGCATGATGTATAAGCCCAAAGATGTATCAAAGATATCTGTGTGCGCACGTTTCATGACAGGGTGTGTGTTGTTGGTGCCTCACTCAATCGGAGAGTAGAGTAGTCTGGGGAGGCTTCTGTTGTATTTAAAGTACATGCTTGCATGAGTTAAGCAGATAGTATGAATTTTACAAAACAGTTGGGGATCACTTGTAGCTGTGACGCACACAGGCTCATAATTGCTCTGTGACTTCATTTCAGCAGTAAAAGGAAAAGAACCAATTAAAAGCCGAATACTGCCTATGATGTGTCCACTAAAAATAGCGACTGAAACTGTGTCTACTGTAAGTTGACAAAACATGGAAGGTAGAATTTGGGGAATAGTGTCCTATGGTTAAAAATAAATGCACAACTGTGTTGCTATTGCAGTATGAAATGTTGCAAGCAGTGATTATAAGGACGGTATCTGTCCTTATAATTACTTCCCTCAAAAGAGTGGATGTGTAGAGATCCAGGCCCTCTAGCAGCTGCATGCAGGTGATGTCTGGGGGAAATTAGGTAAGCTGAGGCTTGTTTTTGTTATCTGGCTGATAAAGCAGTGGGCTTTCTCAGACATTGATAAGCTTTCTTTGGTTCTCCATATTAAATCAATTCATTTTTTTGCATTAACAAGTAATGGAAATTTCTCACCAAAGATGCATCTTTACTGCATGCTGAAAGCACACTCAAAGACTTGGACTGTTTTCTTGGTGGGTGTGAATTAAAAAACAAATTTTGGTGATTTTTTGTGCATGTGGTTCGAATTATGATGTTAACATAACACTTGCAAGGGGTCATATCTCCCACATACTCCCACATATTGTTACCTAATGTAAGGGGGCTGAGGCAGAAGCTGAAGCAGGATCCAGTGGCAGATGTTTATTGGGGTTATCCATAATCAAAGTCGAAAGTACAGGCAAAGGGTCGTAATAAACATAGACAGTCCAACCATGCAATACAACAAAAGGGAGAGACGTAAATCAGAGGTTGTAAATCCAGGCAGAGAATCAATATCTAAACAAACAATCCAATCCAGGTGTCAAACAAAGGGGCAAGGCAAAAATCAGAAAACGAGAACCAAACAATTGCTAAAACACAGGAAAGCAGGCAGTAAAAGAGAATGCTTAGTAGTCAGGTGTAAAGCTGGCAATACTTCGCAACGTGGCCATGTGGCAGCAAGGTTTATATAGATGCCAAACAGGAAGTAAGTTCAGAGTTCAAAGTTCAGAGTTCAGCAGAGGGAGCATGAGCAGTCAGTATTCCGGTGAGGGCTCCCTCTGCTGGCGTGATGTTACACCTAATCCATTAATGGTCAGTTCCTTCAACAGCACCTCACATTAGGCAAGGGCAAAGTTCAGTCCATCAGCTTTAGTGACATGGCTAATTATGAGGTCAGAATGAATGAAAGGGAGAGATAGTCTAAGGAGTAATTTATAGGGGAAGAGGTCAAATCGGAATGTGATGTTGGATGTCTAAGGGTCAAAGGTTTGTTTCGTTGCTCACTTTATGCCTTGGTGCCACAAATGTATTCAGTCAGGACTGGGGGCTTATGGGAAAGAATATCAATTTGTCCAAGATCTTTCACAAATCTTCTCTCCACTTTTAAAATGTAACCACTAACCTAAATATTGTTTTAACCAGTCAGACTAAGAACCTCAGCTATGTGCATGTAGGTGGCATATGAAGATAATTAAAATCCCATTATTGTATATTTTCTCTGTGGTAGACACATAAACCTGATGGGGGAATTTTATGCTGATTTAACACTTTTCAGGCAATTAAACAAGTTTTTTAACAGGCTTTTGACTGCTGTCCACTTTGATTAGGCCACTTTGGTATGTTTTCATTTCCATCTCCACAAGCACTTCTTGAATGTTTGAGTTCCCTGCAATTGAGCCTGAAACTTGATCATGCATTATGGATTATAAGTACTAGACCTCATCTGAATGTGCATTGCACAGCCCACCAAAAGTAGATTGCCCCTTTATGAGTGAAAGTGGGCTAAACAGAATAATAAAAAATTCCCAAACTGAATTGAGATTTGAATTTGGTCTTTATATTTAGGTGTAATAAATCTGGTGTTCTGTCTTACGCAAGCAAATTGTTCTCCTCCTTTATTTCCACCAAAACTGGTGCTTGGTAGCATAATGAGTAGTCATGGAAGGTAGAGATATGTGTGTGCCTAAGCGTGTGTTGATTATACAAAACGTGTGAACTGACAGGTCCAACCATGTGCCACAGCTCATCAGTCCTTACGCCATGTATGACAATCTTCCTCTCTGAGGCCACAAGAACCGGAGATGCACAGGGGATGCGATAGGACTAACAAGTATGCAAGTACAATGCAGCTGATCGTCAGCTCACCAGCTGGTGTTCTGCTCAGTGGTGTGTCAGAATTTGCGGGCTTCCCAAGTCAAAGACTCCCCACACTTGAGGCTGTCACAGCATGCAAAAAAACAAGCAACCATTACTGTTCATTTTGAGCAACATTAATCTCACTGTAATGAAGATTGTGTTTTGTTTACTCAGCTACACTGTGTACACACAGGATCACGGGGTGAGTTCTGTGAGTAAACAAGTGCTGATTGATTCTGAGAATTTTTCAGAAACCTATGACTTCCTTTTAGGAAGTGCTTGATTAACAGTAGGGAATTTTCCATTTTTCTGAAAGAAAAAGAACATCTTTCTTTTGTTTTCCAACACACGCACACACACACAAACATGCATGTGTGCCACATTGTGTGTTCCGATACATTACTCGTGCAAAATTGCCACTTGGCCATCTCCACTGATTACACCCTCTGAAATATAATTTGTTTTCCTTACAAACAATCCTCAGGTGGTTCCCTACTAGCTTTGGGAAAAATTCTTCAAAATGGTTGAAACGGGTTTGAAAGTCAGTTTAAAGTTACTACATAATGTCATTCTTACCTCATATTGTCTTATTTAAAGGCTTGTGGTGTGCCCCGGTTTGCATCTTCTCAGCGTCAACCCATTTGAAGTGCAGTAAAACAAAATCATCAGTAACTGGAGGTGTTTCTCTGGAGAAATGCTTTATAATGTTGAGTTGTTTGAAACGGCACCTCTGTGAAAGTCTCATTTTGAGAGAGTTTTCATAGATATGTGTGAGTAAAGTGAAGAACTGTCAGAGTAGTGAAGTTTGAATAAGAATATTGTTGTAAACCATGTTGGTAAAAAGCAACCGATTTCCAATGTTATGTGATCCAAGTCTGTATGTGATAAAAGTTGCATCACTGCTTTCTGGTTAAAATGTTGATGCTTGTTGTAAAATACACATTCATTTTCAACATGAATGAGAACCTTCTGAAAAACAGAAAAAATACAGTATCATGTACAGTAAAATGGCTGCATTTACATATGTTCATTTTAACCTGGTTACCAGCTTATGTTGTGGATGCTGCTTCCCTGATTTTGCTTGTTAACTAACCTGCCTACAGAAAAACAAGTACCAGTGAGGGATGTGTTGATGGCAGTTATTATCAAACTTTGAGAGATCTTATCCAGGATTAATGTGATTACCAGTCAATACTAATTTATCAAAGCTTCACATCCAGGTCTCATTCACTAGGTGTTAGCACAGACAGGCCTGTTTATTTTTAGTTGAGGGGCAGAGGTGAAGGGGGCAGTGCTGGGAGACTATTGATTAGAATTTTGTGCTCATATGTTGGCGTGGCCGGACTGACCTTGGTTAATGACTAAATAGGTAGGTGATGGGTGCTGGCACAGCTGTCTCTGCTGTTAACTATCATCTCACCTATAACAGTGTTCACATGACTGAGATCTCCATGCAGTGTGCTTCAGATGGATGATATGACAATATGAAATTCTGTTTTATCTATGAAACTGGAGCTCGTTGTAATAGGCATCTGCAAAAAGTCCAATGTGTAAATGTGGATCCTTTCAAATGTCTGTTGTTCAAATGTTAAAATGAATTTAAACAATGAATTTGTTCTAAAAGCCAACACCTATATTTAACTGCAAATTAGAAGATCACGCGGTGCACATTATAGCATTTTTATTACATTATAATTTAGTATGCTATTATTTGGCAGTAACTATAACTGCACCCACCATGCTAATGAATTGTTACATTAATGGCATGTGCTAATATCCATCCATTTAAACACAGATTACTGAGCTGTAAATAAAATGGTTTTGAATGGGGCAAGAGACAGAATGCAGAGCCTGGTGATGAATAAAGATTTCAAGAATTACCTTCAAGGAGTCTTGATAGGAAGATACCAAAACATCATCTTTTTTCTCACTTTTCTCACTTCTCACAATTTAGTTTTGGAAAGTATTTATGTAACTCTCATTTTCATGTCAGAATGTGGGAATATTTTCCATACCTCCCTCTTGAAAAGTATGAACGGTCTGTCCAAGATAAACAGAGCACAAGTATATCACATTTAACCTATAAATGGAAATGGTGAGAGATCTCACAGTCTGTGCTACTCCTCTCTCTCTAAATTTTGAGAGGAGGGAGGAGAATAGATAGCATTGCACATTAGGAGAGCAAAATAGATAGCATTGCACAATTGTCTCACTATGGAAGGGATAAAATGGGTGCAATGATAATAGAAGAAGGAGAACAATGAGGTCGAATTAGGAGCCAAATAAAACACATCAAACCTGCACACACACACATGGCATCCGGAGAGACCAGTGTGTGTTGGTTTAAGCAGAACCTCACACATCAATGACTGAGTTCAGCACATTCTGAAGTTTTTATGAAGTTATTGGCTCTGGAGGTTATAGTGAGGGCATTTGTTTTCAAGACAAGACATCTGCTTGGCTTTGGCTGCTCAGTAAAGCTGGACCTGCTTCTCAGCCTAAATCCACATGCCTGCTTTAGGGGGAAAAGGAAGAGAGACCCCTTATCAGACTCATGGGTTGAGGTCTCAGGGTTACTGTAGGAGGCTGCAATTATTCCCCTGATTATTGTAATTCTGAAGCACAGGGGTGACATGAGGGTTTTCAGTCTGTACTCAAGTTCTTTTGTGTTTGGGCTTCAACGCTGTTGTCATGGAGCCTTGAGATTGTGCATGTCTAAAGAAACAGTTTTTGTGTCTGGCATGTATTTGCTAGAGTGTGCATTACAAAATGGCTGTCTCACACAAGCAGTGACTGTTTTTAGCTTGTTATGCGAATGTGCAAGGTGAGCGTGAATAAGCCAGAGAGACTTCAAGACCTTTTCAAAAGAGCACAAACAAAGTAAAATAGAGGATAACGGAGTGTGCAGTCATTTATTCCCATTTTTAGAAGTGGCTGTGCTCTTTCACAATGAATAGCCACAAAAACACACATTTTTAGCCATCAGTGCGTGACTGTGTGTCCATTTGACTCCTGAAGTTCATCTTTAAACTCACAGAATCTTTAGGGAAAGTTCACTTATAAAGTTGTGTTGTTAATGGCCCACAAGTAATCTGTCTGGTTGATGGGGGGGTCGGGTGGTACTCAGTATCATGCAGTACAGAGAAGCACCTACATTCAGCATTCATGTCACTCCATGTAGAAGTCTCTGTGTCTGGAGAGAGGAAATGATGGTCTTTTTTCCTACCTATCTACCTATATTTTTTCCTATCTTTTTTTCCTACCTCTGGATCAGAGTCCATGTGTTATTAAACTTTTTTTAAAATTTGTGCATTCGTTTTCCAGTCAGGTTTCAAGCGTTAAATGCATCTGGTGCATGCAATAAGATCAATTGACTGATGTGATGTTTTGTAAGTGAGTGTTTGTCAGTGAAGCTGAACTAGTGTGTGTTAGAGTAAAAAACGAGGTCAGTACTCTTTGGTGAATCCATTCATGAAAGCAAGTGACAGCAGTAAAATTGTAAAGATTGGCTGACCTTTCAATGACATCAGAAAAAAAACATAATAATATATGTAGTATTGATGCAGAAGTTGCAGGCATTTTAGGTGCTTTATTCAAAATTTCCATTCTTTTCCATTTCCATTCTAAAGACATTCTTTTCCATTAACTGTAATACTCAACTATGTGTTATGACCTCACCATAATACAGTAAATCTGGGATTAAATAAACCTACCTGGAAACTAGAAAACTGAAAACTGAAAAGTTTTAGGCATGTTGTGAAAATATTTTCATCAGTTGTTGCTGATGGGTTGTTGGGTCCATCTCTGTGGAAATAACACTGGAGAATTCTGTCTAGTGTTGTCTATACTACAACCACAATGGAGAATGCATTTGCTGGCACACAGTTTCACTTTGGTCTGTAATGGAAGGCCCATGAATAAATAGATTTGTTGTCTGAGAATTGTTTGTTGAATATGGTGCTCTCAGCTGTCAAAATGAGTTGAGGTGAAAACTATAAATGTTAAATGTTTGCCATGGCTGACAGGTCAAAACATGCATTTCAAAACCCAAGCGACTAGGCCATCCCTCTGTGACTACTTTTTTGTATCAAAGATCATTGATAGACAGCTGCACAATGTGGCAACTTCTCCTCCTGTACACCACAGGACCAAGTATATCTTCACCCGCCATACAGCTGTAGTGTAATATCAAATTAGCTGGGCCTGTCATTGCTTGAGTAAGCCATTCAGGTGACTGTATGTGTCATTTAAAGTAACCCTTACTGACAGCATGAATGTTTCTTCTGCTCCCCCACTCTGAGAAGACTTCACAATAGCAACTGTCTGTTCTCAAGACTGGTGATAGTTAAATGTTATATATGAGCCAAGTGACATAAGATTTTTGAGAACATGCACAAAATGGCATAAATATATCAAGCAAAAAAGGAATTGATGGGTGACAGTTTAAAAGGAGCCATTTTTCCAGGGTGGCCAGAAGTGCCCAAAAGCCACAGGGGGTATTAATGACAACTAAAATTAAAGGCTTGGATGTGGCAGAGCCTCTGAAACCAAACTCTTGAAAAAAAAAGCTTAAAGAGGGATCCTACAGATCCCACCAGCTCATGCAGTATGGCTTAAGATTTAACAGCAGTTGTGCATGAACAATCACATTCTGGACACACAAACTAAGTAATGTAGGTTCAATGAGAATAGGGTACGGGACACTGTGTCTGGCTAGACACAGGGCAAGTTTACTTCTAAAGGGAACCACTTTCTCCAGCTCAGGTCCAGCAAGAGTTGCAAGAAAACAAATGAAATTCAAACTTTGTCTGCCAAACAGGAACAAACAAGAAGTTTGACCTGACTTTGAATTTAAGATGAATCAGAGACTGTTTTGCAATTTGAATAACCCATGAGCCAAAGTGAGGCAGGCCTGTTTTACCACAGCCGAGTTTTACAAGTATGATTTATGTAAATGTATTTTTTTCTGGTGCCTCAGCAACATAGTGAAATAAGAAAGAGAATATTAAGAGGCATTTATATTTCATTCATGCAATAGTCACAGTTCAGAGCTGTTTTTGTAATATATTTAAGAATATCCTCATTACAGTAATGGGACTATGTTACATTATTTGGCAATATTTTGTATAGCACTGTTCCCTCCAAACTACATTATTTTGCCCAAACAAATAAACAAGGAAAATATGTGGCGCCATTCCCTGTGAGATCTCCTTAGGCATCAACAAATCAAGTTTTCAAATTATCCAAATTCACAGAGAACAAGTTATGAAATATGCTTTTACTTTTTATCACTGCAGTTGCATAATCCAATTCTGTCTCTCTCCATTCATTTTATATTTAACATTACATTTTGGTCAAGACACCATTCAATGTGTGGCAGAACACTAGTGGCTACCTAGAAGCCACCGACACATTGTTCCCTCAGAAATACAGTAATACCAGTTAAAAAAACAAGCCACCAAACTGATGTAATGCACTGACTGGAGAGAAAAAGATTAAGGGACTGAGGACAAATCTCATTTAATAATGCCAGTAAGGACATGTATAATTCAAACCCATTACAGGATGCGGCTCCACTGCTCAACGTTAATTGAGATTCTCACATCTGATCCAGAAAGACTTCCTGTTTAAAGTCACACAAGAGCGAACACTTCTGATGTGAGAATATGACATAAATGAAAATGCCTTCCCCAAGAATAATGTATGCCAGTGTGAAATGTATTAGGTGCAATGTAATTATGCATGTATTTGTCAAAATAGTCATCAGAGGTTTAGTGGATCACGCATTGCTTCACTAATGTTTTAAAAAAAACTATTCTCCTTCCTTTTCTCCAATCAAAATGGACTTTTATCAGACAAACATTTGCTCAGTACTTGTTTACAGCATTTCTGTGCTTGCACAGCAGCCGGCTTGCAGTTGCATTGTCAGTGAGAGTTTTTGTCTACAGCAAGTGTTCTCAGCTGTGAAAAACATCTCTTTAAAGCGGAGTTTTAGTGAGTTTTGCCTCTTTTCTGGTGCCCTGATCTCATATTTGGCATTGTGCAGCTGTTCTTTCAGACAAATATTTACTATTGTCACCTGAAGTTCTAAATTAACTTGATGTATGAAAGCATAAAATCTGAAGTATTTATTTATATAAATATACAGTGTAACTAAAGCTCTTTTTGGTTTTCTGAAACATTTAGTTAACATAGCTGCTGTTGTTAGCAAACTTTGTTACTGAAAGCAATATGTGCCTGTGCCCTACTTGGATCTAACTTTCACCCATCATTTTTTCCAAATTATTACAGCTGTTTTTGAAACAAACTTTAGCGACTAACTCCAGAGTTAATCAAGAGATGATTTCTGAATTGCATCTGTGTTTAGAGAAATACAGTAAAAAGAGGAGGAAATTACATACTTGGCACACAATTAGAGGTTCAATAGCACTTTTTTCATCATTTATGAAAAATCCATCCAGTGTGTTTTCTGCTGTCTAAAATTATAATAGAACAGGTCTGCTATGCTTAAATGGTGCCCTCTGTCCATAATCATCTTCCCAGCGCTCCTGATGAACATTAGAAGTTTAATTAGCTTCACTACAATGATTTGCTAAGTTGATTAAACTAAGTATCTTACATTTTCCTTGTATTATAATCACTGCTTCTCAAAATGCCCCTAAAAATGAAGCTGCTCTTACTTTATGTGTAACAGACCTGAAAGACTGTGTGAGGCCTGACTGGTTTTTCATTTCGTCTGCAAAGAGGAGCAGGAAAACATTTCCCTCAACGTCTGTGCCGTCATTCCTGTTTCATCATTTTGGAGGTTGAATTGTGCTGACCAGCTCCTGGATCCAGCATGCTTTATTTGGATAAGTCATGATCTCTAGCTAAATTAACCCTCATGCATTCTTGTCAGCCATACATTCACATGTGACTCTCTAATTCTGACAGTTTAACCCAAGCTTATCTATCCTCACAGACTTTCAGGAAGTATAGCACAGGCGGTAAGTAAAAGGAAAGAAACATTTTTTATGGGTAATGTACTTTAAAGATGATTTGGATGGGTTATTTGTCAAGAAAGGTTTTCTTTGTTAACAGTCACACTGTGTAGCAATAATACTATATGCTCTGTGGACTAAGAGCTGAACAAATATACTCCCAGCACTCGCATGAGAAAAAGTGGCAGATACTGATCTTAATGATTCATATTTGACAGTCATAATAATAAAATCGTATTATTTGTACACAAACAGAGACAGGCTTTAAAGAATTCTATTTTTATTTATCTTTTTGCTATCTATGGATGTCAATTTTTTCCCTTACTGTGGAGGAAATTAATTGATTTCTACATTTATAGTGGAAAAATTTGCCAGTAAGTGCTCTGAGAAAAAAAATCACCTTCCTCTAAAAAACAGCACATTGGCTTTTCAGAATTTTTAATCAAGGTTAAGTGAGATGATTGTGATGATGTGCATTTTTATGAGCTCCCCCATGGTGAACTCTGACATGAACTTAATCTCCAAAAGGACAGCCGTCTCCTTGTTGGCACCACTAATCGCCATGCTGGAGAACATCCAGGTGTGTTTTATAAAGTGGCTGTGATGTATCAGTCTCACTCACCCACACTGTGTGCCCTCACATCACAGAGTGAAAGATGGAGAAATGCTAGCATTGATAGATGAAGCAAACCAGATTATTTAAATGGCTGTGAAAGTGTGTAAATATTTCAAATGTGGATTAGGGACAACAGCTGCCAGTTGAAACAGGAAGAGAAGAAAAAAAAAAACAAAAAGAAAAAAAAAAAAAAAAAAAAAAAAAAAAAAAATAAAAAGGGGGGCAAAAAATGAAATGGGTGTTTTTAAGTTACACTGTGGTAAGTCAGGTGGGGGGAACTGGGCCAGTAGTCTTGAATCCTTAAAACAAAAACATCTAACAAAACAAACATAGAGTCAAAAAAATCTGATGTGGATAACTTGTCCCAATACTATATCCTCTGTGGACTAAGAGCTATACAAATATACTCTCAGCACTCGCATGAGAAAAAGTGACAAATACTGATCTTTTGAGACAAAACTATGCTCTCCTTGCAAACTATCCAATTGTGTCAACAGTCGGGTAACTCAAGAGTCCCCCTGGTCAGCCAATATGGTAGCGGATGATATATGACTGGGAATGCCAATAGTTAAAGTTAACACATTAATAACAGCCCAAACGCTGGAGCTGAAAAGAACAGAGAAGAAAAAAGCCCTGACCAAAGACATATGGAAAATATTTTCTCTTCCCTTTAAATTATATGTCTCTGGACTATGGGGTCCAATTACCCTGTATATTGGAAATGGTGTTTATGTTTTCAACAAAAATAAAGTTCTGAACCTAGTGCCAATGCTCTTTCTCCTTTCATTTATGCAAACACTCAAAATTGTAGTAGAGCCAGCAGATGGAAATGGTGACATTGCATGAGACTTTGCATGTTGGCTTTCAAAGTTTAATTATCAGTTGTGAAACATGCTCCAAGTACAGAGAAATAAAGGAATATGTGCACATAATTTGGCAAGACAAAAAAAATGGCTAGACACAGGCACAAATTGTTATGTGTAATATATTCAGTTACGATCCAAAACAAGGACTGCAATTCTGATAAAACAGAATCTGTTTTTAAACAGTGTAACCAATGTGGTCATTTCAAAAGAGATGAGCTGACTGTGACAGTTAATTCTTTTGCCTTTTCCATGTTTAGTCTCTTGACTTTCCCACAGAATAGAAAATATTCAATACGGGTGTCCTCTGTTTAATTTCATGCTCGAAGACTTCTAAATGTCTCTCCAACAGGACAGGGAGAAACAGGACAGATTGTCCATGTTTAATTAATTTGGTGGCATTTTATTCCTCCATAAAAAAAACTTTTGCCTTCTTATTTGAAGATGTATTTTTCCTTCTGTCTGTGCTGTGTTGTACTCCCATATTATTTCTGTACATTACTACCAATGTTGTTACTATTTGCTTTATTGTAATATTATAGCATTTTTGCATAATATTACTTGCATATGTGACATGATCATTTTATACTGCCACAGTTACTTTGAAGGGCATTTATGAATTGTAGCCACAAGATAATTTTGTGCAAATGCAAAATGTTATGCAAGCTGATCAAGGGAAGTAGAGTACTTTCATCTTTCAAATAATTTTTGCAATGGAGCATTTTAAAGGCATTTAAGAGGGAAACCTAAAACTGAAATGAACTGAATCTATGATCCTCTGTTTGGCAGAACGAGCATGACAGATTTATATTGGATGTTATGCTTTCTAAATTTTGTCTCACATTCTTGTTGAAAGAAATGGACTAAAACTATATGACTCATGTATTTAAATAAGAGCAGTGGCTCAGTTGTTCTTTCACAGTACTGTTCTATCTTCTCAGAAGAATTTGTCCCATATGTTCCGTTAATACCATATGTTCTCTCTTTTTCAACACTGTTCTTTCAATTCTTACATAAACAGTAGTTAATTAATTTAAATATTTATGTACAGTACATGCAGCGGGTCTCTTTTTCCACCCAACTGTGGTGCAGGCTGCAGCAGAGCCATTTGCTGCCATGGTCATTTCATGGCCCACAAACAAATGTTTCTTTAACAAATAATTGGTTAACATAGTATATAATCTTAGTAAATACTCAGTTGGAAAGAAACTATTCATAAGCTAATTAACCGTGTATCATTGTTTAACCCCTTTTCATGGTATGTTACTAATCAGTTTGATAATTACCGTCAACATAGTTATTAACATAGGCACTCATACATATATGCCTCAAATAAACTGTTAATTAAATTTATTTGGTTCTGTTATTTGTGTTCTAGGTTTATTTTATCTGGATTTTACTATGAAAGTTAGTAGACCGTAACTGAAATTTACTGTCTAATGTTACGTCATGTTCTAAAACTGTGGATTTATAAACTCAGGAGTCAATTTAGTGCTTATTTGTGTAACCAGTTGTGAACTGAATGCATAATGCTTTGAAGTACAAGATGCAATAAATGCTGTGCTCCTATTGTGTGTGCTTTATTAAATAAAAAGATACACTCCAGTCAGGTACAGGAGTGGAGTCAGCTAAATGGGCAGTGGGAATTGACTTCTCACAAGGTGTTATTATAGAGAACACAGGGTTAGCAGCCAGGTTATACCTTTCAAATGCAGATGAATTCCATTCTTCTCCCTTGCAGGCCCAGAGAAACAAATACACTCAGATTCAAAGGCGCCTCATCCAGACTTGATGTAGGCAATGGAAATCATGGGAACTTGGTTACATTTTTGCCTGTTTTCCCAAAGGGCTCATGCCACTCAAACTGACTTTCATGCTACCAGGAAAAGGTGAAAATGCTCAGGACTTCTCTCCAGTGGTTCTTGGGTGGAAGGGTATATTTCAAGATTCAAGGTGCCTCTGTGGAGACTATGTGAATGGAGGACAAGTTATGGAAGTCAGGGCTGACTGTAGGCCCCTCTGCACCGGGGGAGAGGACCAATGGACCCAACTTTAAATGAATGACTGCTTTTCTCATTGTTAGGGAGGCTCAGACTTCATTAACCCCCTGTGGGTCAGTCAACATTCATCGGAGTCATGGTACATGGTAGTCTCAACAGCCAGAATAATGGTTTGTCAACCCAGTATTATGTCCCCTCAAATGTCTAATTGCCATAACTCCACTTAACTGCATCCTTCACCAGAAGTTGAATTAAAGGTCAGTCTGACCAATCAAAACGCCTATATTATGTGCTCATATGGGACTAGCAATGCAGACAGCAGGTACCCAGACAGGATGGACAATATACAGTTTTACCAGTTCCCCAAGCGTGCTGAAATCTGTGGCTCTAACACTATCTCATTTATGGACATTATCTCATTACAGCACACAGTAGTAATTAACTGTCATGTATTTTCCTTGTTTTCATGTCTTTTATTTTGAAGATGTTTTGTAGTCTTGGTGTAGTTCTTGGTTATTGTAGTTCTGTTCTTGTTACCATATATATATATATATAGTGTGTTTCTATGTATTATATGTATGTATTTTTTTTTATCAGGATTCATGTTTAGACTTATTGTTCATGTTGTATCATTTTTACTCTTTGGAGTCATTAAACTCACTTCAAATCTGCCTATAGATCCAATGAATTGACAGTGGGAGCACCATGGCTGGTACCAAATGATAATTGTTGGAAATAGCAACAGTAACTAAGGGGATGGGTCTTTTTGCAAAGAGTAAATTCATTAGTGATTACCTGATTTGCTAAAGCACTTGCATGTATTTAATTTAATTTGGGGTTATTTTGATTCCTACTGGTGTGTACAGATTAGTAATCCATATTTATAGTCTACTGTTGCACCTGAAGTCCTATCAGTACACATTACACAGATTTATTTTTAAAAAATAATAACTTGTTATCCTGTTCATGTGGCTGTTTTGTAGACAGTTAACAGACTCTCTCTAGACTTATTACCAGTCATTTCTAGAGCCTCTATTCTCACCCTAATTTTCTCCCAGTCCTGACTATATTTCCTGGTTGTGTTTAAACGCATAACCCTGTCACAACGAGAGGGCCATCTTGCAGCTGACCTCACACCAGACCAAGAAGAAGCAGTGCAGCAAAAGGTGGTGGAGGAGAAATTGGTCCCTTAGCTACACATTAAGCATGCAACCACACTATTAGAAATGCAACACTGACAACTTATTCTAAAAAAAAAAACTGCACAAGCCTTTTAAATGTTAATAATACAGAGTAGAATGAAGTTTTCTGTGTCTTGATCCATGCTTCCAAGCTGCAACATTTTGTCCTTAAGAAACCCTTCTAAATTAAACGGATCTTTCAAACGCGCAGTCCTCCCCCACACTCCTCATGTTGTCTTCTTAAGGCATACCAGCAGCCATATCAGTGTGGGAGGAATTAACGCTCTCTGCAGGCTCTTTTGGCTGGTAAGCAGAGGCTGTGGGCTGTGCAGAGAGGGGTGGCCATATCTGCCACACATGCAGAGGCCAGATGTTTCCCTGGAGCTCTGTCAGCCCAACCTCCAGCCAACCTCCAGATCTTGGCCTGCACACCAAAAAATATGAAGCTCTCCCTGTCTTTTTTTTGCCATTGTCTAATTCCACAGCTAATATGTACTACTCCCCTTTGTGCCACAAAAGATAAAAAGCCTTCACAGTCGACACAGGTCCCAAAACAGCCCTAGTAACTTTTCATTGACCCAAAGCACTTTGTGGGTCATTTTGGGATCTTTTCATCCCCCATTTTTGATTTTTCATCTGAGTTCAAAAGCTCTTTGTCTGTATAACTTGTGGGTCTCTGCAGCTTGTAGAAGATATAACACAAAAAGCATTAGAACTCTCCAAGCCCCTAAAATGAACTTCATGGCAGCCTGTTTTATGAAGTATGTAATAAAACGGCACTGACAAAGAATTCTGATTTAAAGAGCAGTTGTTACAATCAAGATTCAGATGAAATGCATATATATGTATGCCTTCAGTTTAATCTGACCACAGCCAATTTTCCAGCCAAGATGGACAATTTTCTGTAAACTGAACCTTTGTTGTTTTTTTCACATATAACCATTTGTATCCAACATCTTTTGTTAAGTAGTGGCTAAATGTTAAGTACTGAAATTAAAAAGATCAGCTCGGAGACAGGACAGACCAAAGTGTTCAGATGATGAGTCCTGACCTCATTAACATTTTCAGGAAGAGCAGCACGATGACCTTGTTAACATTTCTGGTGTAATTAATTAAGCCACGTGAGTGCTGAATCTTTGCTAATTCCTGCAAGCACAGTCCACTCAGCAACAGGGTGAGTGATGTATAGAGGGTAGAGAAAAAGCAAGCCACTGTCAATTTCTCAGGTCAACAACTTGGGGCATGTATTATAGGGGTTGGCTAAAAGCTTAACAGACATATTTTTCTTTTTCACACATTAGAAAATGTATTAAATACTTTGAATGGTGGGATAAATCTTAGCCATAAATTCTGCATCCAGCAGACGCATGTAGTTCTTTGTGATAAATGTTGCATTATTATACAGATGCACAAGACTTTGGGAATGCCATAACATTCTCTTCGTATTCAGGGTTAAAACGTCTCTGAAAATGTTGAATCATTATGTCTTCGGCATGCCACAGTGGTCAAGTTGTTTGTTCAGTGTGTTTCCTTTTTTCTCTAGAGCTAATAATCTACAAAGACAAGAGGAAAGAGAGACCTTAGGCTGTCAGACTATCACAGTCTTACACATTACTGCTTTCATGGGCTGAATGCAAATAGGATCAGCTAATTGGGAGGGAGCTTGAGAGGGCTGCTTCAGATCTCCCTAGCAACAAGCTCTTCTCACCATCATGACTGGCCCCAGATGGACTGTGAAGCAATGACTATGCTTTTCACTTCACATAACTGTCTATACACCCTTATGCAGGGCAGCCTAGCCTTGTCCAGCACATGCACTTTATCACCAGGGGTCTCCTATGTAAATACCGCACACTTGGAAAGCAGACTTTGAAAAGTGTGTACACTATTTCCTATGCATATGTCAAGACATACTGAGATTTATTTAAAGCAAACCAAGACATGATAATGTGTCACAAGCTTTTATATCAAGGATATGTTTTGTAGATTAAATTGACCTGCCTCACAATCTTATGCTAAGTTTGAATTTCAACAGGAATTATGTATTTTAACAGGAAATATTTAACAATATTCCACAATATTCCATATTGAAAGTATGCATATGAAACCATTTAGAACAGAAATTACACTGCATTTTTCTACAAGTAATTACAGAAATATATTTGACTGTTAATTTGAAAACCTGATTCCAATAAAAAGATTTGCTGTTGACACTAAAATGTAATTGCCAAGTTGTCACTAAATGTAAACACAAATTATATTAAACTTGCAGTAATGCCAATAATAATTAAATCAAATCAAAATTAAATCAAGTTTATTGTCACATCACCTCAACACGTGTAGAGGTGAGTAAAAACCTTGAGTGCGGCTCCAGACAGTGCAGTACAGTATGTAACAGACATGTAACAGTAACAAAATACAATATACAGTAGTAATTTTAGTAATTACATTAGTAATTAGTAATGTCACTTTTGATAAATCCCACCTTTGACAAAAATAGAGCATTCATAACTCCATTCAATTAAATAAGAAAGTAAATCTTGTAAAGATATAGTCCTTAAACCAGAACTTTAGAACAAAAATGTTTTTTTACTTGCTACATTACTCATGTATCTCTTCATTTGACTAAATGAGTGCACATTGCATTCTGGGGTAAACGGCACTGATAAATTGAAGTCATTGTATAAACACTTGCGGCTATAATGCAAGTTGTTGCACTGAGAGAAAGCCTCATATAGTGATGAATTTAGACAATTTAATATACATAAAAACATTGAGGGAGACACTATGATTTATGCTTATGAAATTTTATAGTAAAACATTTACAGATGGCTGTTTGTGAGAGCATTTCTGATCGGTGTCTGTTACAGTATAAGCAGAGCAATTCTTGATAATGTACAAAACATCTGCTGGTCTGTTGTTAGAGGACTTATGGGAGATGGGAGGAAGATGTTGTTGAGGAATTACAGTATCACACTTACAACATGTTTTTGTTTATTGGTGCAGGTTTTGAAGCATCGACTTTGATCCTTTCCAGATGGATTTTGCCAGTTGGTCAAACACTCCAATAACTCAAGTATAGCAGGAGATAGAATTTCTCTACCAGCAATAAAATGTAATCGCAGAGGGAGAAAAAGAGAGATGAAGGTAAATCAAGACATCTGTTCCTAACATTCAGCAGGTGGTATTAATCTGACAAGTTGACTGTCAGCTCAAATTATCTGTAGATGATTTTTTAACCCATTGATTTTAATTAGGCCAATCAGTATGCAATTTAGGCTTAAAAAGATGATCATCTTACTAGTGACGTGAGGTATCAAATAAGTAACAAATAAAATAAAGCATCTAAATAAAAGAAAACAAACTACATATACCGCGTCAGAAATGATAGCAGTTCAATCTTTTCTCTAAAAAAATACAGTAATACACCTAAAAATGGATGCCATCAAGCAAAAATGTTATATTCTGTAAATATTCTTTAAAATGTACCACAAACCTCAGCAGTTATTTACTGATCAGACCACTGAAGTCACTGTATGTTTTCTACCCAAACCCAAATATTGCTATGTTCGTACGCTGTGCTATGATGGTAATCGTATTAGATTTTGTTATATAAACAGTGTTACATGTAGCCAAAGACAGTAAATGCTTTTACAATATCAGTTTTTCTCGGCTTGGTGTGGAAGGGGCTGGGCCCCTTAAAGTTAATCTATATAGATTATTAAAAATCTATATTTTGATTAAGTATGGTCTATGGTTTGAGGGTATTGATAATTAGAGTTTATATGCTATTTTTACCGTTGTAGGGAGCTGGCCGATGTTTTAGTTTAGGCTGTTTATATCAGTTGTAAATTCATGACAACTGATGTGCTATTTTGCCTAATGCTGTCAACATCAATTTCACACATATACATGGTCACACACACACAGGACAAAAGAAAAAATGAGTGATAGATTTTTCTGCATAATTACTGCTGATGATTAAGAAGCAATTTATAGTAAGATGGTTATGTAATACTTATGTAAATTACATTTTACTGCTTAAAATAACAGTTTCTATTAACTGCATGGAGAAAAAACAGCAAAAGTTCTTTTAAGAAAATGGTCAGCAAAATATCAGACTACATCAGTCTACCTCACTGGATTCGTTGCACATTTTGGAATGCTTATAACATTAACATGCGTGCAGTAAAATAAAACTGGTTTATTTGTGTTAAGAGTCCAACAAATAGCAAAAAACAAATGGATCATTTTTATAAGGGCCTCATAAAATACTTCATTCGGTTGGTATGAACTAGAGGTTACTAGCTGTCATGGTAACATATCGTGGTTGTGTTTAAAAGCCATATATTCTGTTTATGTGTCCTGGATAAGGAACATTTTATAGTGCTTTTGAGAACTTTTTTGTGGTTTACGAAAAAGGGAACCAATGGTGGTTTAGCTATTCGGCAGCAAGACATTTGACCAAAAAGTGCTGGTGGAGTGCCTGGAAATAAATGGCCCCCCCATTAGCTGTGTAGAGTCATAGTGCTTTCGCACCTCTGCTGTGGTCATTCTGTTGTGGTTTAGTGTCTGTTACATCATTACAAGTCTGTCTATGTAACCCAGAAACCCCATACACCAAAACCACCCACTGTATACTTTCCTACATATGAGTTCTGACCACTAATTATGAAGGTCTAACTGTTTAATCCAAATGTGTCTGAGACTAAACATAGGTTTACACAAAATTGTAGTTTTTTTGCATCTGCAAAGGCTAACAAGCGTGTAAAATCAATATTCTTTCTAGCAAATAAAAATGTTACAAGTTGCTTAAATAACACTAAGTCTCTATAACAGTCAAACTGCAATAACAATCCATACAGTTAAGGGGAAAAATGTTAGTCTCAAGAGTGTGTGTTTTAGTACGTCACAGCTACCTGCATGGCTACTTTATAGTAAATTCCTTCCTCATAATTCTAAGAAAAAAAATATTGCAAGTGATTTAATCATTTTTATTTGATTTTTCACAGATTTTGACATCATGGTTGCCAAAAAAATTACAATAACATGCACAGACCAGTGATCAGCTGGCCCCAATGTCATCCTGAAATATTCTGCCTATGTCATAGATCACTGCTGTCAGTTCATAGAACTTCGAATTTCAACTTTTCTGTTTAACCTTATGTTGTTCATGTGGGCGGGTGAAATACTTTTTCATTCTTTGGATCTGATTCTATTAGTGTGCTGGCCTCAAACTGTGCTGCCCTCCAAACTGAAGTCAGCATTAAGAGGAGAGGTCACTTTGTGTGGTTGTTAGAGTCTCACCACATGCCTTCAGCCAGGCCAAATGTTTTTCTCTTGGCCACAGATAATCCATTTTGAGAAAAACAGCACCTGGTGTGTAATGTTGTTTTGAGAAATTATTTTTTGGCATGGATCTTTTTCAAAATGTCAGTAATTTTTTATACATTGGCAATTGAAATCACTGTGTGTTTTATGTGATTTAGGAACCGGGAGCAGGCCACAAATGCTTCAAAACCAAACTTAAATGTACTAAAATGTGCTACAACATTTACATACTAAAGGTACAGTATTTTAATTACAAAAACAATTAATTCATCATTCCTCTGTTTACAAATTAATATTCCATAATATTCTTGAAAATTCATTAACAAAAATAAGAGAACTTCATTGACTTTATGGTAAGAATAACAATAATTCTCTGAATAAATATGTTGATGCTGCTCAGTATGTAGCACAATTATAGCTTGCAGCGATTCATTTGATTTAAGTAATTTGTTTTCACACACAATTTTTTCAGTTTGAAAGATTTAAAACTTACAGCTGGAACACATTGATATCACCAAAAGTGACTAATTGCTCAGCTTTATTCAGGATTATTGTTAAATGTATTTTACCTCTCAGTACTGGGACTTATATACCGATGTGTTTATCTGGCTGGCTTCAACATGCAAAATGTATTTTACAACAATCAATAATTTATCATTTGTCTCATTTCAATTTGGCAAAAAAGATATGAATCAATATGAATTAATGGCAAATCATATTCAAATGTTGCCCTTCCATTGACATTGCAGAGCTGTACAGCAAATACTATTTGCAAAATAAACACATACATGAGATTATCTCATTATGGATATTGTGACATTTGATTGTAAATAAAACACGATTATGTGCCAATGGTTGGCACATGTACATATGATTAACATACATACTGTATACAATAAGCTATACACACGATATAAGTAAAATGCATACTTTGTACAAATACAGACCCAGTAATAATTTGATTTCATAAGTGCAGTAAAACATCTCAAAGTCTCACAAAGCTGTTACAGTGTTTGTAGGAAAAACCCAAAGAAAGAGGAAGATAATCTCAAAATTATACTTTTAATTAACTCAGGAACTCAGTTGACCAGGAGAACATAAAACACCATAGCAGAACAAGGGTAACTAAACTAGAAACAGATGAAAACAATCAGTAGAGCAATGGAAAAGGAGCTAATGAAGAACTAATAAACAAGATAATGACTAAATTAACAAGAGGGAACAAAGTAACCAAAAACACAGGAAAAACTGAACCCAAACACAAACATCGGGAGAATTTGAAAGTAACCACATTGCCCTTGTCACTGGGGAAGTTACTTGATGTTACCTGAGGTCTAAAGCCTGACCTGAATATGTATTATAACTGAATGCTAACCTCTACAAGTTCAACCCTCAAACTGCATTAGGCAACCTGCATCAGCAGATGACGACAGGGATTTGGCTAGAGCACCATTTACACAGAGACACATCATAATGCTGCCCATCCTCAGTGGACTGCAAGGTTTGTGCACTACTGCAGACCTTACAATCAGAGTGACATAAAGTCCAATATTGGCAGAAAAACAACAGTGTCACATGCCACTACAGCTGACCATAAAGTGCTTCAGTTTAGCTTATGTCAGAACAAGCTGTGGATAAATCTCTGCACTTAAATCTCAAGAAGAATTGAAATTATATGAGGTGATATTGATAGTTTGAACTTTGTAGGCCATTATGTTTTGAGTGTATATTCCTTTAAATAAGAACTAACTCTATGACTTTTGTGGATTGCTAAAGCGTATTTGCTAAAGCTTATTCAACTGGAACAGTGTTATTTAACAAGCTATGCAATTTATTTCTGTGAAGTCTTTCTATATCTGTAGGTACGATCACTGCCTTAAAACTACTCCATATGTATACTCACATGTTGTGCGATTGTAGTTCATATTTCAAATAAAGAGGTGCACTGATACAGGTATTGAATTTTTATAGTTAACTTAAACACAGTACACCAATCTATACCATTACAATACTATTTATGTCACCCTGTAATATCACGAAAACATCTAAAAGATATTTCAGTGTATTTCATATACTGCAGTGAGCTAAGCTAGCAAATCTTCTGCTGGACAGCTGGTCAGCAGCAACTTTTTAACTTTTCATCTTTGGTTCAACCAATTGGCAGGCTTTTCTCTGTGGGTGACTTGTGGATGTTTCTTTTTCCAAGCCGAACTTAATTTTTCTGTGGTATCTACATAAGTAAACCTCTCAACCACATTTAGGGTCAATGAGTATGTTTTCTAATTGGAGCTTTCTACTTTCTTCAAAAAATAAAAACAGCTAAGTTTTGTAGTTTGCTTTCATTTCTCCTTTGACTGTTGACTGGTGGTATGATTTGCTGAATCCATATAAAGCTTTTCTTGACAATTTAAGGCGGGGGGTGAGGAGCAAGGAGTGCTGGACCTTGGCTCAAAAATCTTAGTTAGATTGCAATCTCTCAAAACAGATGCTTCTAAATGCAATTTTTTACATCTATGCTCTGCTTGTCTGTGGGGTAAGTTGAAGTTTCATTCGATTATATTTAAAATGCCACAGTTCATTATAGTTAGACTCAAGCTTAGCTTTCACGTTTTTAATTGCCAGATCCCTAAACCTGTCTTGCATCTTTCTTACTGCATCACAATCTGATATTTTCCTGTATGAATCTTGATTCTTCTGCAGCCATATAAAATTATCTCAACCATTTTTGTAATGATGGATGAACTTGTAATGAACTTGTAGTTTAAGTAAGTGTAAGTAATGAGACCAATGTTTCTTACTCTATTTACAGATTTCACACTTCATTTTGTCCATTATTGTGTAATGTCTCCAATTTAAATCACAACAGCTCATAGTACCTATATCTCATTTCAATGATGTGGCTTATAATGATAGAGAAACACATGTAGCTTTGCATATCCAAAATGATGTGATGACAAGTCATCTGTGCTCAGTTAAGGTGTGAAATTATACATTTGTTCCCCATTAAACCTCTAAAGTGAAAACAACAGAAGTATTGGCATCTCTGTAAGGGGTATATTGGTAAGCCTAGTTAAATCTCTTAATCTGCCCCACTTGCTTATGCCTTTGTGCCTATAAACCAATTCCCTTTATACTTAATTTGCACTCAGATTCACCAACAGCAGATTGGGCTAACACATGCATCTGCCTCAAAATTGCTCACTTTCTCTATTTCACAATTCCTCTAAATAAATGCATTTCCAGGGTTATTTGTATTTAACATTGTCTGTAGCTTGTCTAGGGTTGATACTTGACCCAGACTTGTTAGTTTAAGTGTGTATGTGCTTATGTGAGCAAAATATGTTCACATTTATTTTAGCCTTTAACTAAAATGAGCCTTTTGACATTTTATATTCTAGTTCTCAAGAACATCATATCTGTATTTGTTGAAATCCAATGTGTTTTCTCTAGCAGTGGCTTTGTACTGTATGTTGGTTTTAAGAAGCTTGTTTCAAATCATAAAAAATGAGAAAAATCTGAAGTCTTGCAAACTCCAATATCATCATAACTGTTGGCACTAACCATGGCAGGTTCCATTATGACTTGCCCCTTATGGTGTGACAACATTTTGTTGTGGCCTACTGATTAAAAAGTCAGTTTTGAAACCAGAAGGTCACCAGTTCGATTCCCCATGCTGGTAGAAAACAACGGAGGTGCCCCTGAGCAAGGCACTTTACCCCCAGCTCCTTAGACACCACAGTGCTGCCCACTGCTCAGGGTGTGTGTTCATGGTTTTCAGCATGTGTGTTCATAGTGTTCATATCTCACTACTCCAATGTATGTGCACTAACTGGATGGGTTAAATGCAGCTGAATATCATTCACCATACTTGACCAGAGCATCATTTATATTTTTATTCCTGCACAAAATGTTTACATGTGCACATGAGTTCACAATGTGTGACATCTAGCCCCTGTCTTTCCTACATGATATTACTAGGAATGTTCTTGTTCAGTTCACTGAGGCTCATATACATTTACATTTATGCATTTGGCATGCTTTTATCCAAAGTGCATTCCAGATATAAATTTGATCAGTATGTGTGTTGCATGGGAACACAGTGATGGTATGTGGTGACAGCATAATATCAACACATCTCAGCAGACATTTTTTCATGAATATGACATACCATTAAATGCTTTTATAGCTGTACTTTCTGTCTAGCTGTACAAATACTGCTACGTACAGTATGAAACAGTACAGATGTAGAATAACTAGAAAATGTAGACTTTGAATATTTCCCTGTGGCTAAGATTTAAGAAACAGCCGATACAATATTTACGATACGATACTTTTTGTGTCATTGCAGCTTAAAATGCTAACTGACCAGGACTGAATTTAGTGTTTTGCCATTTAAAAATACTCTATCATGTCTTCATCCACTATCATTTTGAAATTAATATTTAACAAACATTGCCGCAGTGTTATTACTGACAACCGATTATTAGTTATGCCAAATTTAATAAAACAGATTAAAAAACAGATGGTTATGGCATCTGACACAATTAAAATTTAAAAGAACGTCTTCAGTCATTTTCAATTACTTTTAGGCAGCCTGTTTGTTAACATTTGAAAAAATCATTATGCCATTGCAGTTAGCGCTATACCTAGAAGTCATGCTGAAATATACTGTGATGAAAAGATAACCATCTGCATGACCAGCTCTGCTGTTTTGCAACAGAATTTAATTTGATGTCCAGGAACTCGGTTGCTAAATGGGTAGAGAAAATAAAGAATTGTACCCTATATACATAAAAGCTTATTTTCAGTCAACCAGTCCTTAAAGATGGAATAAAGTGGATTAAATATAACATATACCAAAAGGAATACGAATTGAATGGGAATTTAAAATGAGGGACCTCTGAAAAGCACAAGCTGTAGGTGGTAGTTTATTGTAAAGCTTATGAACGAAATGCCACATTGCAAACATAGTGCATCAAATGTCAAATATCCCGTTTATTGTAACAGACTTCTGTGAACTGCAGATCTTAGTGCTGTCAAGTGTGACAAAATGTTCAAAGCCCTGTTTTGATTTGTACTGGCTGAATTGAGAAACCCAAACAAAGCATGGAGGGAAATGCGTGAAGGCTCCTGTCAACCACACAAGTCAACAATAAGTATACCTAAGGTGGCAAAAACAATATTTCTGGAATTGAGATTGACTTCAGTGACCCCAGTGAGTCCAAACTCAAACACAATTACCTCATGTGTGACACTACTCAGAGAAGGAACCCCTGGTTAGTTTATTTGTGTGTTTGAAGTGACAGTTCTTCAGAATGTCACAAATAACACATGGTCCCTTTGTTGCCATGCCTGCTTCACCCAGCTGTTCACTACAGAGATGTAGTCAAAGAAACTGTTACGTAACAAGTAATTAGATAACGTGAAGGCATGACTAACCGATGTTGCAGTAGATTCTTTTTACGTGATAAATAATTTAATGTTATTTAATTTAATAATTAAATTACATAATTTAATGTTATATATTTGTTTGGTTATCTTGGTTGTTAATTTGTTTTAAATGTTTTCTGTTTGGTTTGTGTTTGGTTTGGAAGTTTATGTTCTTTGTTTTATTCCTTTTGTTCATGTTTGTTTTCAGCAGTTGTTTTTTTGTGTCTGGTTACTTTATTTGTAATGTTTTTTTAAATTTGCTTTGTATTTTGTTTTTTGTATTTGCTTTGGTTGTCTTTGTTTGTTTGGGTTGTTTATATTGGTACTTTTGATGTATTTTTGTTAATTGTATTAACTTTAGGGTAGTGTGGGAATCTACCCTCTCTTCTGTTAGATTCTGAGTTATATATTAGGTATTGGTGTTTGTGTATTCTTTAGTTTATTGTATTGAAGTTGTACGTGTTAGTTTGTTTTTTTAGGCTTATTTATGAATTACTTTTGTTTGTTGCAGGAGCCAAGGAGTCGAGGCTTCCTGGGAGGTCACTAGTTGACCCTTGTGTGCGGTGGTGTGGTGGTGGGATTCTCGCACGGAGTGCAGTGTTCATGTGTGTGTCGCCGTTACAGACACTTTTGTATTGTTATGTTCGTTTCTCCTGGTTTGTTTTGGTTCATTTCCTGTTTTACCTTATTTGGTCATTTTCCTTTTCCTGTTCAATCATTAGTTATTCCCCCTGTTTGCAATCATTAGTTAAGTTCCCAGTCACCTGTTTGCCTGTACATGTTTCCTGATACTGCCTGATACTTTCCGATACTGTATACTGTTCCCATACTGTTCTGATACTGTTCGAACGTTCCTGATACTGTTCCTGAAGATTAATGAAACCTGATTTGTTGGCCCGCAATACGTTACAGTGTGACCTTATTGGTACGTGTGTGTTAGTTGTAAGATTTTGTGATATAGCCTTGTGCTTATTAATTGGTTTACCTGCTTGTGGTAAGTCTCGGTCATTCTGGCTTTTTTTTTTTTTTTTTTCAACCCTGGTACCACCATTCTTTCAACGATTTTAAATTTCGTTTTTGATTAAACTTTATATTTTGTATCCATGTCTCAAGTCCTTTTTGAAACCAAGTTCCTGTGTGTCTTTTTCAGTGATCAACCCAGAGGTGTTAAGATTGTTGACAGGGTGGTGTAGTCAGCATAATTTGGAATGCTTCTCATTGTCAACCTTAGGTGCCTGCTACAGAGAGATCCATATGGAAGGGAAGACATGTCCCAATTAGTCAGTGTGCATTATTCTTTGGCATCCCTCCCACCCTCTGCCACTGACAGGTCCTCTGTAAATTCTCAGTTGAATTGCTGTGATTAGACCACTCTCCTCACATAGACCCAAGTCTGCTCAGTGACAGTTTGGAGTGAGTAGTACACACGTGCCTGTGAGGAACCTCACTTTGTGTGGCAGAGCTCTAATGTTTAATATATAGCTGGTAAATGGACTTCCAAATAAGGTTGCAAATGCAAGGAGGGGAATAGGAATGGTACAGAAATAAAGCCCTGAGGGTAGTCTTCTGAGCTCACCCACATTCTTATTTGGAGTTTGGAGCAGAATGAATGAGAGAGAGCAAACTGAAGTTGGACTGACATGGGACATTAGTTTTGGGAGTGGTTTGTGGGTAGTGCTTTCTTGATGCTATTGTGAAATAGATAAAAGAATTGAGACCAATAAGAGTCACAAAAAACACCTGGTTACGTATATAGATATATTAACAGATTGCTTATATGTTAGATAAATATGTTAGTGTAAAGGCTGTGTGCACTTGTTTAGTTTATACAGTTCAGTTATACTTGTGAGGGCCAAATGTTTGAAAATGTCTTCAGAAATACAGTAAAACATTACAGAAATGTCATAAGACTTTTCAGGTGGACCTCTCTACCCAGCTAACAGGGAACATTCTCAGAAAATTGGCTAGGAAGTTTTCACACCTGGCTCATTTTGAGCGTTCAGTTTTGTTGTCTGTTAATGTTTCTACTCCCAAAGACATGGACCCACGGACATGCATGCTATGAATCACCAAGAACTGTGGTTTTAGTTAAAAACCTTTTTTACTGAAGATAAAATGTCACCTACATCTTGGATGGCCTTGGGGGTGAGTAAATTAACAGCAAATTTTCATTTTTGGAAGAACTATCCCTTTAAGTTTAGAGCATAGAAATATTGCAGTTTGTTATGAAAACAATGAAAGTATGTGTGTGTGTGTGTGATGGAGAAAAAGATGTGTCGCTGAGCAGTATGTAGACCCAGGGTGAGCGGGGATAACCTGACTCATAGGCAGCAGACTGTTTGTCTGGCAGTTCATTTATTTGTGTAAATCACAACTGAGAAGAGCAGAAGGAGGAAACCCAGGAAGCGTATAAATACAGAATGCTGTGCATGAAAACCTCTGAGAAAGAGATATGCAAGCACCCCTCACCTAAGCCACCCACTTTCTTCCAACCTTACTTCAGCCACCCAAAATCTCCCAAGCTCACTTCCCCCAGAAGATGTACAGCAGCTATATATGCACAGTAATGGTAAGCTTAAAGTCATGCCTGAGATGACCAGAATGCATAAAACAATCAGCTACCGGTTATGTGATTTTCCTGTTATTCTGTTGTACTGTTACCATTTACTGTACCAACAATATTGTAATTAGAAACAATGATTTACGGTGTTTGGTAAGTTATAATTGAATACGTACTGTGTGCTTGACAATTTGTGCTAAACGGTTATCTACATATAATAATAATAATACAGACCTTGTTTTTTGTGCAACTTTTAATGTACAAATGTATATGTTATATATATATATGCAAATATATGTTCAACAATTTAGCAGATGCTTTCTAAACAGATTTACAGTACAGTACCGTTACTCTTATATTTCATGTGGAACAACCTAAGCTGATGTCTTAAAGGACAGAATTATGATGCTCATGTATTCTTTGCAGGATTTGAACCTAAAATTTTAGTTACTAGTCCAGATTTTTACTTAATATGACATACTATCTCCTACGGTACTGCCTTTAAATATATTTTCCAATTAATGACAAAGTGCTAATCCATTCCCATTAGTCACTTTCATAATCCATCAGCAGTTTCTTTAGCATAAGGCTTCCAATATCTCACCTATAGTAAAAGTTTCTTTCATTCTGTCAAAGCAGCAGGTTACATCAAATGTGTTTACAGTTGGCTGTCTGTCATAAAGTAATCCATATGAAAGAGAAGCTGTAGTACTGTCCCTGCTCTCTTACCTGTTGCAGCTGAGCTCCACTCTTCACTGAGACCACACTGCATCTCGCTGCAGCTCTTTAATTTCTGCCCCGAAGAGAAATAGAATAAATCATATTATCTTTCTACCACAGGATTATAGCTCATTCCCTTCCAGCATCATTATATGGTGTGTTTTACTTATGAGATAAAACCTCTGGTTTCACGAGCAATCTAATTGTTTTTATGTGTGCGTGAAGGGCCCTGTGAAAGTGGATTTTGGAGGAAGTAGGGAACAAGAACAGGATGTGTCTAGACAAGAAGTGTATTAGCCAATTTCTGATATGGCGCATCACAATGTTGTAGTGTAATTGAGTTTTTCCTCTTTCTGTTACATGAGCATACAACAGGGCATTGGCTAAACAGGTCGCTTTAATTGAAATTAAAATGTAAAAGCATAATTCATGCTAGCCCTGTTGTAATTGAAAGGTAAATTAATATTTAATAAAGACGGTAAACTAGGTTCCATATCAGGATCTGTCAGCATGACCTATAGCCCAGTCTACAGGAATCTGTCACAAGACACTTTTCTCTTCTACCTTAAATCTTTTCTTCCTTGGACATTTTTTGTGTCTAAGGAAAACATACAAATATGTTAAACTCATAACCTCAAATGTTTTCACTTGCAGTGCACAATTTCCCAAATAGGTTGCGAGAAATAGGACAAACCACTATGCTGAATAGCAGACCTTAATTTAAAATATTTGAGGTCTGATACTGAAACTATAGCACCAGTACAATTCTGTGATAAATTTAGGTTAGATTAAATAACAGCCTCATAGAACATTCACCAGAGATGATGTAACATAAACAGGTGCGTCATAAACATTCATGTTAACGTCTTGCAACGTGTCAGGAAAAGGTGACTCAGTCTTGCACTTTGTAAACGGCCCTCTGGCGACTGGTTGTCAATGCTGTTACATTTAGTTGTGGTTTCTCAAATATTTTGTGTTCTCTCCAAGATTCATATATGCTGTCTCTCAAATAAAAATGGTATTTCCTTGCAATATATGAATAACCCCACATTTTACCATTCCTCCTTCACTGGCTGCCATTGAACACATGTAAATATGACATTTATTCTTTTGGATGAATTTAATTAAAAAGAAAAATTTGGAAATGCTTCAGCAGCAGGACTAAATGCAGGATGAGCTCCCTGAAAAGCATTACACAACAAAATTGTTCTGTGATAAACATGCATCATGGGCATTTCCTGATCTCACACAAGGGTAAAAGTGACATTCATGCTTTTAGAATCGACCAGAGTGAAAGTTTTAATGTTTGGGTGGTTAGGGAGGTTGCCGTGATCACACTTGTTCATTTATCAATAAAGAGGCAATTACAAAAAAGCAGAGCACATTTGTTGTTCTGTCACATGGGGAATTTCCTATAGATTTTGTGTAAGAAATCAGCCAAATAAATGAAGGCATTTAAAGCTGCTCAATATCCCACCATGCCCTTAACCAATTACAGAATGACAGCAAATAAAATCTGCACCTAATTTAACTACCGAAGTGATGTATTATGGTTTTTCTTTTTACCATCCTCTTACTATTTAGTGAGATACACTAAAATATTAATATCATCTACAGCTTTACGATATAAACGGTAACCTTGGCATCTGTAACAGAGCCAGACAAAGGCAAGATCAAGCTCACCAGGTAAATAAATAAATAAATACAACCACACTGCCACGCACGATCATGCTAATTAGGAAGCATAAGTGCTATATCTAACTTTTTAAACCTTTTATCGATTGACAGGTAATATATATTTAATTACCGCCCCCCCAAACACACACAAATAGAAACAGAATGAAGAATTTGCATATACAAATAAGGTAAGAGAAAGATATGAAAACTATCATTCACACAATTAAGAGGCATGATTTAAATATGACAGGAAAAAGGAATGGAAACAAAGTTGTAACCGGAATGAACTAATTCACTCCATCTTTCTTACAAAAGTTATCAGTCCGCCCCTGAAAGTCTTGATTGTGCACTGTGGAGTTGAGGTGGAGGCAGTAGCCACTGAGGTGATTAGCTTTGCTGAGGAATGTATGGAATAGAAATGAAGTTACTCCTGCTCTCTTCAGTGATCTACATTGTGTTAGACAGAGTTACAATCATGTCATCAGTATTTAAGTCCCTTTACAAAGTATTTTATAAAAACAAATCTAAGGAATATCCACATAATGCTTTTACTTTATTGTTGCCCACTGATTATGTTTGTGTATTTGGAGGCCTTTTTCTTCCATGTGTGTATGTGTGAGTATGCATGCATGCATGTGAGCATGTGCCTGTTTTAAGTGGACATGCATTAAACACTAGCACAGTGAATAAGGATTTTGTGTTTTAATTTTTGCTGACAGAAACAGATTATATTGGCCTGAACTGACTGATGGTGTAGGCATGCATTTCATCTGGGGCTTGGGAGCCATTGATAAGAAGTGTTGAGATGTTGAGGTTGAGGTCTCCTGTGATTTTACTTTATTAAAATACAGTATGTGATGAATAAACTGATTTCATGAGGTTAAAACTGATATAATGAGATTCTGTTTGTCAGAGGTTATACATACTTTATTATTGCAAAGACATAATTTTTTTGTTATTCAAAATTGCTAAATTTATATCTTTATATGAAAATTTATATTTTGATTTAAAACTGTCCCATGAAAGATATATTCTAAATATAAGTAAATAAATATTGTATTATTCTAAACAGAGATCTGAGAGTTTTATATATAATCTATCAACTCCTCCCTCATAAAATCCATTTTTTTTTCATTTTCTGAAAAAAACACTGTTATTCTATTGTTTTCTTCCTGTGAGAAATTCCTTTTCATTGACCAACTATTCATTAAGATGCAAAGAAGAACATTCTGTTAGAAGCAAAGGACTTACAAATTAAAGACGTAGATTTCAAATGTAATTTTATTCATTTACTTGTGAGCCTGATCTTAATTTACACCTTTCACATAATAATCTTTTGTACCCCCAAAAGCAGGAAAACATGATGCCAAAAATGAGATCATGTTTGTTCAGCAAAAATCCACTTCGACCTTGTTTGATACACACAAGCACAGTTATGTATGTAATGAGCTTGCTGTTGAGATGCTTGGGCTCGGAGTGCAAGTTTTCTCATTATCTCATGCACAAACTATTAACCTTAAAATATCAGCATCTGTTAAACAATAAGAGGCATCAGATAACTCCTCTCTTTGGAAAGCAAGGCAAATTTTTAAGACAAGGTGACAGTGGTGTTTAAATGGGGTAATTTGATGATCTGAATGAGTAGGCATGACACAGGCTTGTTTAGTATTGAGAAAGAGTGAGATCTTTATGTGAGCTATAAAACACATCTCCATTATGGCTCTGTTCTGTCTGCTGCTAAATGCTTCAGGGCAGACATCAGGCATGTGTGTATGAGGTCTAGACTGACGTTTCGAAAACAGTATCATTGCTTGGAATCAAGGAATAAACAAATCTTATATCCCACCATATTACAGTTAATTCATGACAGGCACATTTTACATTTTACATTTTTACAATATATGTATATAGCTGTATATAGCACTGCAGATATTTCAGAAGAAAGCATTGCTTGTCATGGTCAATATTCTCATGCATGCAGCGTCTGCTACTGAATGATAGATAGTGGGCAATTGCAAACAAGTAATGCAAGCTGACAAAGCTTATTCAGAAATGATATTGGCAAGGAAGTCTATAATACCTTGAGAGCATCCATCCGTTAGAATTCTCATTCATCTCAATGACAGTTGCTCAGCTGGCACATGACCTTCTGGAAGTACACAGTTTGAATTCTGCCATCTTTGATCATAGAACCTGAGTTCTGGGCATAGACATATTTGAGCCAATCACCTGAGCCATAAAGGCCATGTGACTGATCTCTCTGTAGATAAGTAAATAATGACTGGCTGATGGGATCCCAAACAGGCACACAGTTCCACGCTCAAAATTAAAAAAAAAAAGTATTTCATGTTTTTAATAGCTGTTGAAAAAAAGGTACAGGCAAAACATACAGCATAATATAGTTAAATATTAGTGATTTGAAATATTTTTTTTGTTATTTTGTTAGTTTACATAGCTACTCTAACATGGTCATTGGCAGCAGAATGGTGTAGTTACAGCAGTTACATGCAGGGGCTAACTAGCCTGTGATAACCAGCCCAAATTTGAGCCCTTGGACCCTAATAATTTTTACTTAGTGATTATTAATGTTTTAATGTCCTTAATGTTTTGCCATTTACACACTGTGTTGTCTAAAGACACAGTGCATAGTTATGCAGCTAAGAACATTTAAGTAAGTACAAAGATGAAGTAAAAGGCTGGTAGCTGATTGGGCTCTAAGAGAATATTTCCTCTCTCCTCATGAAAACAGCTAATGGACCTCAGAATGTCCTGATAAAGTAGTAAGATAAGGGAACCTCTTTTAAAGCTGACATGTCGGTGAATCTCTGCCTTTGTTGATGTAGCACTTGTTGGAGTATTATCTGCTTTTACGAGATCAAGACAAGCAAAAACATAACTGCACTTTGTTCCATTAAAGCAAGGACATATAGTTAAATAATGGATGTTATTTTGTCACTTAGTTAATTCTGCTGTGGATAATAAAAGACAAAACAGGCTTAAAAGGTCATGTGATGCTGGGTTAATCACCGTCTGTGGCTTAGCAAAGGGACACTGAAAACAGCGTGCAGTCATATAAAAAACTCGGTTCTTACACGTATATCATAAAATAGAAGCAATTTTCAGACTTATGTTGTACCATAACTTGAGTTATGGACACTTTTTTCTTGGGCTTTGTCACAAAAAGCAGTGACAATTTGGGTGTCTGTGCCTTTACGCTGCTTCTTCATGCACTTTGGGCATGCACATGCGATGCCAGTGTCTCACGGTTCCTCACTCACGGGGGTGGATAAAAGTTTTCAGACTAGAAAAAGTTTTGTCCTCATGAAGTTGTAGGTAATAGCAAAAGGAGGACACGTTAATGTTTGAACTACTTCTGAAGTTGCCAATAACTTCCTTTGTGCAAACAAAGTAACTATATAAACATTATCCATCCTCTAAACAAATCAATTTGATTTACTTAAACTCGGTCCAAAGCATAAACATGTGTTTGGATGGATTAAAAACTGTTTCAGTTTCACTGTTAAAGTGAAAACCATTGACTGCCTGCATGCTGTGAATAAAGACATGAATAATACATAATGTTCTCAAATGCTTATGGTGCAACTTTGCTTGTACTTGAAATGAATTTTGGGAATAAATAATTTACAAGCTGAGAACAACTAATCACTGTGGCATATATCTTCAAGTAGCCTCTCTCCAAGAGGCCTGCTTATTTGGGATGACAGTAATGAGTGGAGAGGGCTCAATGAGTTTTATTTATTGGGCTTCATGCTGGTTCTCTGTGGCCCGCTTTGTCCTATGAAGGGATTTTAGACAATTTGAAAAAAAGAGCCTGGCAGTTCTGTGCAATGATCGCAAAGTGTTTTCTGACAAAATAATTGGCTACCCAGGCATTTCAATTCATTCGCTTTAAATGGCCTTCTGCAAGGGCATTCTTTGACATTGGATCAGAGGCCAAGAAATGAAGTGTGATCTAGTTATGAGGATTCTGTGTACAATACAACCATTTGTGAAGAAGTGTAAAAAAAAACAGAAATCAAAAAGCTACAAGGCAGAAAAGTATTTCAAAGTGAAAGGTTTGCGGACCACCTTTTCTCCTACAATAATGTTGTATAAAAACATCCTTACTGTTCTGCTGGCACAGAAACAAACCATTTAAGAACAAACCATCCTAAACAGGCAGGTTATGTTCCACTTAGTTGGCTGAAGGGGCATTTGTGAAACAGCTGACTCAGGCTTCCATTAGAGCAGATCTCAGGGCTGTTATCAGGCAGTCTAGCTAAGGTTGACGCTCTTGGAAAGTGCTTGTCTGGGCAGAGGTGTTGAACCCCCGCCACTAGAGGATAAACAGCATTTTCACAAAAAAGGAAGAGTCCCTGCATGTAATGATACATCCTGGACGGGTTCCAGTCCAGTCCAAGTCTATATGTTTGTCTCAGATGGAATTTGGGAAAATGATTAGAACCTGCTGATTCAGGGGAGAGTTGAGGACAATATTGTGCTATAAAAGCCAAGCAACCCTCCACCTCCTCCTCCTCCCTACTTGCCAGATCTCATCCACAGTGTCTTAAGCACTGCAATCTGTGCACCGACACCAATCTCTGTCTTTCTGTCTGTCACGTACATCTCAGTCATTTTGTCACACTCCAGCGTCTTTCTCTTAAAAGTCATATTATCTCCAGAAACGCATTCTCTGTCTTTGTAGTGGTTTAAGTATCCAAGCTGCCATTGCAGTCTGATACCATTTCAGATTGTGAAGCAGTTAGTGACCTCTATCAGTGACTCACCCCCCCTTCAGTTATCAGCAGACTGCAGCCTGGGAGGAAGATCCTGGAGGTGTGAATCACAGGGAAAACGTCAAAACTGATGCTATATGGAGGCTAGCAATCTTGCTTAAAATAAATCAACGAATTAGTACATTCATATACATTAAGTGTGCAAACAGTCAAATTAAATTAAAAATGAAAATGGTTGGTGTTAATGGTTGGAATTAAATGAAATGGTTGATGTAAATAGCAAAAATTGTACAAATGGTATATATATATATATACTATGGGTGTGGATAAACAATTTAAAATACATGCAAATAGCCATATCTGTTGATATTTTCCCAAATGAAGTTAGAAGCAAAATGCTATTTACACAATTTGTAGATAGCAGTGTTGTGGCTAAGCAGTGATGATATTTACTTAGAATCAAACACAGAGGGTTTTATAAACTTCTATAAACTACGTAAACATATCCTGAATATTGTAGCATGATTAGAAAAACATAATTTTTGAATACAGTGACCAGCTAAAGCCTGCGGCAAAACTACAGCTAAATTATGATATTGGATTTTTTGTTTAGAGAATAGAATTCATAAAATTAATTTAAGAGACTTTCATGCTAGATGTTTCAATCTTACCATTCCTGGAGAAAACACACATTCGTAATAGGACTTTTGAATTTCTACTTTTACTCAGACAACTTCCATTAGTGAAATCTAGACACAGACTCCTCTGAGATTCAAATCTCCAGTTTGGTCACAAAGCCATCATTTTAAGTTCTTGTTTTCAAGACAGAATGCATGATAGGGCCAGATGCACCACGTGCGATAGTTCAGTTGGAACAGCTGTGTGCACCGTGCACCAGAAGTCTTGTAATATTCATCCATTTGTGTTGCTTACGCCACCATTCCCACGATTCATGCTGACTTCTGAATTATGTACATTTCAAACTGATGATAAATATGAAAGGTCCATCACAGTCAGCTACAGTATTATTCTGGTGTTTTGGAGGATGTGCTTGCGTCTACATAAAAACAGGTTATAGTGTTAATAATTATTGTTCATTAAACAAGCACGAATCTCTTTGCAACCCCAATACATAAACAACTACATAAACAACAAGAAAATCAGCTGCATTGTAAGCACTTCATATGCTCTGTTGCCCTTATTACGTTGCTTAAAAATATGCTGTTAGGTTGTTCTAATATATACTTGCATATTTTCTTCAAATATTGGTCTAATATTTTTGAAGTTGCACTGCATTTTGGAGTGTTAAATGTTTCTATATCTATTTCTATTGGATTTCTACTAAAACAGCACAATACACTGTCTAATGCTTTTGGAGTAATATGTCTGTTTTATGCATTTCCATATTTGTAAATTGTCAGTTTAATTGCCACAGTAACATTCATCAAAACTGGTAATACCACAAAACTTGTACTTGACATTAATTTATACAGTATACACAGGAATAAGTTGTAAAATTCTAAACTAATTTGTAACAGACAAATATAGAAAAATATTGGAGTTGGAGATGCCACAGGGCAACAGCCACATGTAAACAAACTGGGTAACAATAATCATCAGTCTCCCCTATGCAAATGTTCTCTCAGCTTTTATAAATTCCATCATAAGTACACTGAAATAAGATGAAACCTACAGATAATACCTGTACAATTAAAATTAAAAAGTTTTTTCTTTACTGAAGGATTGTTGCAACTGGGCAGAGATGAGAAGTTTTAAATCTGTTGATTTTTTCAGCAGACAGTTTTATGAATTAGATTTTTTTTCAAAGTGAATTCAAAGTCTTAACTATATGTAGCCTTTGGGTCTCATATTATGCAAGCAAACCAATAATGGGATAAAAAGAACTAATAAATCAAACATGCCATGAAAAATTATAGCTGCTCTGAAAATAAGAGTCCTGCAAGTTTTGTGTAGCTCACAGCCATGTTTTACAGTTGCTGACACGATTTCAAAACAAGATTTAGTGTATATTAAGTAAGTCATGATGCCAGAAGCGTGTCAGAATAAAAAAACTACATTCTTTCATAATTTTTTTTCTTCCACACCTCAGGCAAGGTTAAACTTCTGCACACACTTTTTTTGTGTTTTGTAAGATTTTGTAATCATGCATTCTCAAAAGTCATACGTGGCTGTGGTTCATACCAAGAGGAAAAACAAATCCACAAAGGTTTATTGCATTCAGGTGATAAGTTCATCAGTCGTTTTAGAGGAAAGCTGTTTATAACACTCAGCTGGAGCAGTAAGGGCTGAAAAATAAAAGATGTTTCCTGTCACGGGTGCCTGATGCTGAGACCAAGAGGGGCTCTTAGTACTCTGTCCTGACAACACCACTGACAGCAGTCTTACTCTGGGCACTGTGGGACCCCTGCAAAACCTGGAGTGCAACACATCAATAATATCATTGTCTCCTCTGGGCTGAAACCCAGCGATGAGGACAGTTCTGGAATTGAAGAAGGGAAGACAAATAAACTGGACAGGGTGGTTGCTGATGTACTACCTGCCTGTGTGAAATATTGTAAGAGCATGACTCTTGAAGTATATTTACCAAAGAGGGGCAGACAAGCAGAAAGGTGACAGCAAAGGCAACAGGGGATACAGTGGCCTGGGACCTGTAGCGCTCTCTGTGGGAGATGACTGCTGATGGACACAGATCCGACTTACAGAAAAACAAACACTACTCCAAGGATGTAACCTCTATTCTCTGCACACTTATATCATACACACTCTATCTGAAGTGAGCACTGGGTGAGGACAGACAAAAAAAACAAACGTAGTGTAGTGTTTTCAAGGAATAGTTCACAAAAAATAAAACACAGATACCACAATAAGATAAGTGATCATATTCTAAGAATGAGAGCTTCTGTGGGGATTCTAATTGTTCTAATGCCATGTTGCTTCATGCTTGAATGCTTAGACATCAATTAAATAAAGAACTACTAAAGATAGCTGCAATCCACTGATCACCAACAACATTTTCTGATTACACCAATCATTGTCTGCGAAGTCAAGCAAAGACAAACCGTAATATGCAAAACAACCCAGACAGCAAACACAGTAAAACTGTGGCCTGTCAGCACTGTTGACACAAGCTTGTCACGTGCTAATTAGTGATAGTTGAGGTGGTCTCTGCATTCTGCATTCAATCTGAAATGTCACTATGTGTGTACCACCCTAGTCGATTAACGAAAGCCTTTTAAACAAATTAAATGGTCTTTATTCTACTGTTGAGGACTGTGTGCGATGTGTGTGCTAGTAACTAAATTAGTTCTTTGTTAGAGTGCAGAACTCCTGTTTCAAAGGGAGTAGTGTCTTTATTTCAAAGGACACCCACACACATCCCACATACTGAGTTTTGGGGCGGGTGGGTGGGTGTGTTGTCTGTCATAGTTGTTTTGCAGTGGTCATCTGATCTTAGCTGTGAAGAGCGCTGTGGTGGTTTGGGTCAAGTGGATGTGTCCCCCATCACAGCTGGATGAGGTGGCAGAGGCTTTGTTGGCTGGGTGAGCTTGGGCCTGCTATAGAAGAGGGATATTAAAGGTGAACAAACAAACAGAGATGAAGTATGTGTGGGTGGTGTGACCCACAGCGCACAAAAGAAGAGTAAACCCAAGAGGAAGAGAAGCATGGGACATATCTTTGATTTAGCCAAGAACATTTTGATATGCGTGGATGGGAGTATTGCTTATTACAGGGGAAAATGTGATCCTGTTTTTCTTCCTATGCTGTTCATATCTATGTCAGAATACTACACTCTATTTTTCCACTGTATTGTGTAATTAAAAAGGTGTCTCATAAACATTGTCTTTGAGATATTGCAGATTATCCTCTCAGTAAGTATTTTTAGTAATGGATTAAAGATTTAAAAAAAAAAAAGATTAAAGGATGTTTTTATTGCTATGATTAATTATCTAGCTAGCATAATGTGTCCTATTAGCATTTTGCATTTCAAATTAATGTAATTGATTCATGGTTCTAACCGAATGCAATATGAATTTGAGTTATATTATTTTTCATGACACATCTGCTTTTATAATTAACACACATTGCATAGTATTAATTTCTACAGCCCTCAGTGTTTGAAAAATTATAGAAGTACTAATAGTTTTAAACTGGTTTGGACTCCTGGACACTGTTTTCTGGATCTAGAATCAGGTTCGTTCAAACTTTTATGTTAGTTCTGTTATATTATAATCACTTCATTTGGAAATAGAAATTGAACACAATGAATTTCCTTTGAACACAATTAAGTCTGGTACAAAATGACAATAATTGAACATGGGAATATGGCTACACAGCGAATCTTAAGTTGTAACCATACACAAATGGTTGTGAGTTCTAATGCATTCAATTAATCAAGTGCAAGCTTTAATTTAGTCACAAAGAGTGTAGCAGTAGCAAAACTGTATCATTTTTGCATATAACAAAAACTACACAACTTTAGATTTGCTATATTACCTTTGCTATAATAGATGCAAAGTAAAAAGGATACTAATATAAGTTTGTCCTATCCCTAATCCATTAAGATTTTTGTAAATCAATCGAGAATGTGTTAATCAGCCATTCAATAAATACAGGTTAAAAAACTGTGCCAGCTTTGCTCTGGCAAGATTCTGGAACACCCAAATGTCAGGCTTTTCTACCTTAGCTTATTTATTTAAGAGTCATGCTTTTTGACAGCCCCAGTATTACCCTTAGCTGAGTGCCACAGACAAAGCTGCTTGCAGATGCAATCAGTGCTATAAACACAACACACTGGATCGCATGTTGGTCTGTACTCATCAAATCCCAACACACCTCTGCTGCTTGCAGATACTTATTAGTCTGAGAGCACAATGTGTCATGTGGGATAGAGTGCGATTTCAGTGGTGGACATAAAGAAATTAACAAAGTTTAAAAGAAACATTTTTAGAAAGTTTAGAAAGGTCAACTTCAGGTAAATTGGCAATTTATTATGATTAATACTGAAATTGTATATTTTATTATTTCTTGTTTTATTTTCTTATTTTTCTTATATTTCTTATTAGGGGTGTAAATCATACATCTCCTCACGATACAATATCGAAATACCAAATTCATTCGGGAGTATATTGATAGATTTCAATATTATGTGCCTAGTTTACACAGCCAGTTTCTTTTTTATTCACACAAAACTCACAAATGCAACAAATACATAACATAAATGCTTAATTAAACAAATTATATGCAGTATCATTTACAACAAAAAATACAATTTAGTTTATATTTTTTAAATTAAAAAAAATAAATAATGGGCACATGATTTGAAAGTGACTGTATTTCGACAGCTACAGTGCTTTCTTCAATTCCATGTTTTTTTTTAAATGCACTGACAAGTGTGTTGTATTTCCTGAGTATTTTATCTGTACCTATATTTTACGTACCTATAGGTACTATATAAAATTATCGATATTTTATGTGTGGCATCGATGCATCGTATCATATTTTTTAAATTAATTATTTTTACCATTAACCTGAATGTATTACTTCATTGGATACAAAGGTGTCAGAGGAAGCAGCTGTCATATGGGTTTCTCTCTTACTGTTTTAATTTTTTTATGATGAGGTTCTCATTTTGTATAGAAGTTTTTTAATACTATTTAATAGAGAAGTTTCACATCACTGCATCAACAGTGATGTGAAATAGTTTCAACAGTGATGTGAAATAGTTTTCTGCAAGGATATTTTTACTAAATTTGGCAATGCTTGTCACTAATCACGTTTGCAATTCTTAAATTGCAGCAAAATAAATAAAAAATTAAAATTATAAAATTAAAATCACTGTGCACAAATTTGGTCATGCAAATTGGTCAGACAGTCATTCTGTGGGCATTCCTTGCAATAAATTAAAGGCAGGGTAGGCAGGGGGCTCTGATGAAAGGGTGAGACAATCACGCTCAGGCTCGGTATAAGGCAACCATGCCCAGTGTGAGTACACCCTAAAACTAGACCCACACAGCAGGTGCAGCTTAAACTGCATGGCTGCATAGGCAGGAGTAGTCACTGAGGCACTGTAAGCAATTTATCACAGTTTGGTTTGTTTTATTTCCTTTAAAGGGTGGGGTTATCAGATATATATTGCACCACAATAATATACCACTCTTCAATTGATGGAAAGAAAGCTGAAAACAAGAGTGTGTACAGCCCATCCTAAAGCATTGATTACTGCATCACATAGATAAAAGCAACATATAGATCATTAGCTAGCTTGTTAGCATATATTTGAAATGCCCTGTTTCCCTCTTTTAATGTTCAGCCAGTGCACTGATGGAAGGGGGAGAGTAAAATATCCTGGGTGATGTACAGTAATAGCCTAGCAGATTGCTTCATCCTAGGGAATGGGAGTTTGCTGATAGCAGGTTAGGGTTCTGGTGTGTGTGTGTGTGTCTGTGTGTGTGTGTGTGTGTGTGAGAGAGAGAGAGAGAGAGTGATAGAGAGGGAGCCCAAGCTCTATGCCTACAATGCAGGTCATTAAAGACAGGATGGTTTGGCCAGCTTCTGTGTCATAGCTCACTAGCCTCAGATGACAGGGAGCAGGCCAAGCTGTTCAGCTGGCAAAAAAACAGCCAGGACCATGTGAGTTTGGCTCACTCCCTGTGTTGGTATCCTCTACTGCACCCCCTCCCTGCAATACAATTTGCCCACTGAGACTCGTTACCCTTGACTGAGCAGTGAGTTGGGCGTGTTGGCATTGCTAGCTGCGCTCGCTCCAGATTTGCATAACTAGTTTCCCATCTATCACACCAGACTCATTTGACCTAAGCTTTGTTCAGCCCGGGCAGGTGAACACAGAGTGGCATTCACCTCTAGCTTCCTTAACTGTCCTAGAAGCATCAGTTATATCAAAACTTTCGCACCATCAACTTTATTGTTTACTCCTTTTATTGTCTTTTCAGCTTGGAAGAGTGAGCTAGAGGAATATCAATATGCTCAGTATGTGTAATACATTTAGACTGCGTGACTTACCGCTCCCTCAAGACTCCAGGGGCATTTCATCCACCCACACCCTGTTTTTTGTTTGTCCCATCAGTTGTCAGTCTATGATGTTGTGAGAGCAAACACAATTGGGTAATGCAGGAAATACATGCAGTCAGGGCTTTGAGATAGCTGTCGCACAGTAGAGCTGTGTTTCATGTGGTTTGTTGTAAGAGTATCTGCAGAGTTAAGGGAAGTTAAAACACAGAACCCGTCAAATTACCTGTCATACATGCTTGCTTGTGCTGTTGAGAGCTCTGCACACTGCCAGTACACATTCTCATCAATTAGCCTCCATCTTTTCGCACTGCTAGTCATTTTCAGAGCAGTTTAAAAATACATGTATTCTTTCACTTCCACTTCTGGTTCTTCTTTCTTCTGGTTCGATTCCAGTGCAGGCAGGTAGTAACTGAAGTGCCCTTGAGAAAGGCAAGCACACCCCCAATTGCTCCCCGGGCGCAGTGCTGCCCACTGCTCCGGGTGTGTGTGTGTTCATGACTTGCAGTGTGTTCACTCCTCACCAGTGATGGGTTAAATGCAGAGATCACATTTCAGGTATGGGTTACCATATCTGAAAAATGTCACTTTTTGATTGGCAGGAAGGGCCAATCAAAAACATAATCTAGCCATTGCTGTGACTGTGTGCTTCCTGTAGGAGTGACTCTCTCTGAACTTTTTTTGAGTGTAATGGTGTCGTCTTTGAAAAACAATACAAGGACATTGCAAGTCTGTGCTTAAAGACCATGTAATGTGCAGATGATATTGAAAGGGGTGTCGGTGCAGAGAGGGAAGGAGGGTCTAAGTGTCACTTTATTGAGAAGATTAGGCACACCTGGCTCTCCTCACGTTCTGCATTCACTTTCATCTGCTGTCCATTGGCATTGCTTGTGCGTCACAGGCGATGAGCCCAATGAGTGCTGTATAGTATCTGCAACATTAATGATGTTCAGAGTATGCGCCTGCTAAGCTCTTTGATTCGACATAGCTGGCCGCGTGAATCATCCAGAGGAAAAAGTGAAGGGGAGATGAAAGAACATGTGAGCAACATGTTTAAGCAGTGCAAAGACACGAGGGGATGAGACGGGAGCTCTCTTTGGAGTGCAGCCATGGAGGAGAAGCAAAGAAAAAACACAAATAAAACCCTTTGTCACGCTGTGTTCTGCTGGCCAGGAAACAACTGGGAAAGTGTTGCACTTTAGAGCATATTGCTAACAGATAATTCAGCTGGGAATGTTGAAACCATACATTTTAGTTGCCCATTGAGTTAAGGGAAAATAGATACATAATTTGCATTACAGTTGCTTTGGGATAAGTTGCATTACAGTTGCATTGGGATAACTTGCATTACAGTTGCATTGGGATAACTAGGATGTAGTAAAGTGTAAATATTAAAATTAATAAAGTTTTTTCAAATTTAAAGTTGGGATAGTTCTGGTACTTGATGAGATAGTTCTGGTACTTTATTTATAATAAATTATTCCTATGGTTAATTAATATAAAGGGGCAATTGTGGCCCACTGGTTAGTGTCAGAGTTGTAACGTGAAGGTTGCGAGTTTGTGACTCCCAGTGCCGGCAGGTAACAACAAGGCACTTTACCCCGCATTGAAGTGTTTGTTTTGTGACTGCTGTGTCCTTGCAGCTGTGGTTATGTAAGTTTGTAGTATGTATTAATGTTGACTTTGGCCTAAACTTACCACACATAAGGAGACAGAGGTGTTTGGGAAAAAAGCTAAGCTTTCATTTCCTTGAGTGAAATTTCCAAGGCGTATTTGGCTTCATCTGTATAATACTGTACATGCTGCCTTAACCACCACCACACGCTTGCCAGTATTAACGCTTGTGATCTGATCTCCTAAGACAGCCGTTACCTTAAATGTTTTAGCACAACTGATTTATGCTGTTTTTTAACTATGTTTTATTGCCTTTACAGACTGATATAATTGTGTTATTTTGCAATGTTGGCTAACATTTGCATTGAACATATTGGCATTTAATCATTTAGAACGGTGCATGTGAGATGTTCTAGAGAGCCGTGATGACATAAGTACATGAGATAAGTCAGATTGGCGTGTTCAGTGAAGAACAATGTTCTCACCTCCCCTTTCATTTCTTTTCCACTTGGCATGCAAATAAGATTTTGTAGAGGCAAAGTTTCAGTGAGACCTTTTAGCAATTAATAAAATATGCTAAAGGGAATAAAGAAAAGAGGTTTATGTAAATCGATAAGGACTGCATAATGTAAAACTCTTTTCTAAAGGTCACATGTTGATGTGATAAGAGGAGCACAAGCCCTTCTTTTCAACTTGAAGACAGTATATATATGTTAATACCAGCAAACTAAAGCCTTGGAGGGAGTAAATTCAATGCGTGTTCTTTCTGATGGTGGTGTGCTGTAAAATGAGCTTTGATTGTGACTAACAAGACAGCAGAGCTGATCTATCAGTGCTATCCATTGTTTTGTGCTCATCCTGTTTAACCTGTTGTAGTCTACTGATTAGGGAGCTAAAGGTTGCTGGTACGATCCCAAAGCTCTCAAACTACTGAGTTGCCCGTGAGCAAGGCACCCTACCCCCAATTGCTGCACACTGCTCTGGGTATGTGTTGAGAGTTTGCAGTGTGTGCACTAATTGGATGGGTTAAATGCAGAGTTTTTGCTGAGTCAAATTGCATGTTAATTTTACCTTTCTTTGAGTCACAAATATATATTAAACTCTGCATTTTACTACACTGGACTCAAAACTATCAAGAAATTTGTATAGTCTTAGTAGTAGTCCTACATATAACTACATTAATAATTACAATGATAATTAGAGTGATCGGAAATGATCATAAATGCATATTTGGCATGCTGTCCGGGGGAGGACTCTGAGCTCGGAATTTGGCCCAAACCCAGAGTACTCCCCCTTTCTTCACTGAGGTAGATACCAACCAAGAGTGAGGTGATGGGGTGGTGGAGTGATGCTGCAAAACTGTCATGGGACAGAGGTGAGGGACGGCTATATATACGCACCCCTGTGCAATGATTGGTTGGATTACATGGCCGTGCTCCTCCCGAAGTTAAATAAACTTCATTTTGGAGAGCAGGAACAGTTACCCAGTTTGCATTGCTCTGGGAATGTAGAGTAGACAATACATTTTAACAATTTGAATTTATATTTTTTTAAGTAGTTATATTTCAAGTCAGATTATTTAAAATAAATTAAAATAATTAAAATAATTTTAGCTTAATTTATGTTTAGGATGTCATGAACAGTAACTAGAAATATTCTGATAGTTCTGACCTGTAAAAAATGGCAGTTATAACAAGTAATTTGTAAGGTTAATAAGTTAAAATTGTGGATCTTATTTTTATTATAAAGTTATTTCTGACGTACAGTAATAACATGCAGAAACATTTGTAACATTACAAATGCATGTAGATAAGCTTTAGATGGAGAAGGATAGCAGGCAGATTTTGAAACAGAATTAGCATGTGTTGGGTGTAGAACTGTTGCTAATTCTTACTAGAATATGTTCTACAGTGGGGAATTATTTTGGTCCCAGAATACATGGATGTGATGGTTTTATATCCCTGCACATATTTAATAAATGGACTTGATACAACATAAAATAGTAAAAGACCTGTTTCTTGTGCTTGGCTGGTTGCAGCCACTATCTTCATCAGATATTCATCAGACGTATCAGATATTATCATCAAGGCTGAACATGACCTGGTCAGGCCAGGTCTCAGCAAGCCATTGCCATGCAATGCTTTCACAATGGCAGTCTGACATTCTTCACTGGTAGCTTGTCAGCTGTAAATGCTTATAGTCTTTTGAATGTGACGTGTTTTTATTTGGCACCAACTGCCAGTCTAAATGAGTTACAAATCACAAGGATGTGTCTGAAGTGACATGAGAGAAGAGTAATCAGTTTTCGAAGAATACTCAATGGAAGGACATTGTGACAAGCACGCTTTTTCTGTGCTACACCATTGGCATGCACAGCAGGTTGGTTTGTTTATCTCAGTCTTGTTTGTATTCTTTGTGGCATAATTCTCTTTTACTTAGAGACTCAGCCTGCTGGGCCTTTTTCTTAAAGGAACATGCCGGCAGCAATGGACACTTCCACCTAAATCTGGTTTATCGCAGTTGGATGGAGCAGGTTAGAATGAGATTGACAGCCCTCACTCTCCCCCAACCTTTATTCCCTTGTTTTTCAACTCTTTTCTCACTAATGCCTGCCAGCTAGCTATGGTCTTCCCCTCTCTCCTCTTCTGTTCTCTTCATCATCAGCAGAGGGAAAACCACTAGAAAATATCCTTTTTCTGTCAGAAGAGGAGGCATCACTCCTAAATCCCTCAGCAGAATGCATTTCTCCCTGCATGCTAGCGGGTATTAAAAAGCAGTTATATAATTGATTCTGTCCCACTGGGAGACCATTATATTCCCTGTGCCCACTTGTAGCAGTGACAGCCGCTATATGACATGTATGCATAAACATGCACACACATATTGAGACAAACACACACCCACTTGGGTCGATCTGTTGGATGCTGGTTCCAATGCCACTGCAGAATGGGTGTATCCACTGTTTCTCCCTGGCATTATAACAATCTCTAGTAACACCGAAAAAATCTACCCTGGAGTAACATGTAGTATAAATGGAAATCAGGCTTGGATCAGGGGGCCTCTCCCAGGGGGATGCACACAATGTGGAAAGATTATTTACCTTGCATTAGGCCAAGCATAATGTAAAACACAGTGGCTGGAGGCTAGTGTGTGTTCAGTTGACAGAGGAGTGAGTTATAGAACAGGGAATAGTAAACATTTTGGATCAGTTGGTTACAGGAATCATTTTACATAAGCAAATGTGCCTGCAAAAAATGCTGGAGAGTGGTTAAACAAACAGGTAGTGTATATATTATGCATGGCTAAATGTGTTAAAACCCATTTCAGTCTGTTTTTTTTTTAACAAATATTTCGAGGCCAACAAGAAAATGAACGATTTATAGGATTGCAATACACTTTTTTTCTCCCACCAGATGGATCATTGTGGGAGTGACATATATGCATAAATATCTTCATTTTCCTCGCTATCCTTCTCTGCTGGCTAAAATAAAATACCAGAAGATAGGATGTTTCTTGCTATGATGAATTCTGTCAGTGAATTCTGGCAGAAAGTCTGTCAGTGAGCTCAGCGTGTCATGTGATATCAACCTGTTTTATGCGGGAGGAGAGAGGAAGCACACTATGCTAATGTGGATGGATTGAATTGATCTGAGCAATAGTGCAAGCTCCGCCCATCATTAAACATCTAAGATTATGTCGTATTCCCTGTCATGTTGATCCCTAAAGAGCTCAGAGATTGCCCTGCTTTGATTTCAAAGCACTGAACTGATTTTTTATCAATAACTGCCATTTTGTACAAACATCCAACTGCATCCAAAAACTCTTTAAATGAAGATCATTCTCTCTTTGAGAAACAGAAAGCACAGCAATTTTGCTTGGTAAAAAAAATTTAAAATGGCGTTGCTTCTGTTTTAGTGGATACCTGCAAACTCCACTGCTGAAATTCAGCATTTTTCCACAAAGTTTAATTGATTTCTTTCTGGCAAAGCATAAAGACCAATCTTCCACACTTTTAGGCATGGCAGCAAAATGTAGATGCATGCCTGTGATACAGCAGAGCTCAAAAAGTCAAACTGTTTTATCTCTGCTTAAAATGGTGAAAATTCTATTCAGGTTGCTGTCCTAACTTGATTGGATTGTTTGTGATCACCCTTGCTGCAATAGGTACAACTGGAAAGGGATGAATAAGGTATAACATGACACAGACATTTTATATTCCAGTCCTGGAGAGGCAAAGCAAATGGAAAAGGCAGCCAGTGACAGTTGTTATCTGTTAAAACCTCTGGTCAGCAGCTCTCTGGCTCATTTGCTGTGAAAAGGTTTCTTCACTGATCCCTTACAGTGGCATAAGGCTGTATTATCATGTTGGACACATGTCCACATAAACAACTGCATAAGTAGATGGTAAATCAAACAGAATAGTCCTAAAGTATCATTTGTCTTTTCTTTTTGTTTGCTTTTCTGCCATATCATGTAAGCATGATGCAATGTGATGCAATGCAAACACAACCTTTTTTATAGTTCTGTCTGTCATGTAAGTCTACAGAATGAGATGATTAGGCACCTGTTTTATGCTCATTCATTATAAGGGAAATCTGACATCTAACGGGGTGACAGTGCAGCTCTACTTTAAAGTGACTTCCTAGATGTTGAGTTTTTTAAAATAGTCATTTTAGCGACAGGCAAAAAAATCTAGAACCGTAGACAAGAATGTCTGTGTCAAGCATTGTGCCATCACATCACCTAATTGGGTCTTGCTGAATGGTTGCTGCTGAATAGTTTAGAAACCCCTTTCAAAGGTTCACTTTGTAATTGGCTTTGATACCCTGCCATTACGCGAAATCTACTCTCCAGTTCTTAGGGTTTTAAAGCAGCTAATTTTATGTAGATGATTAAAGATTATATTTTGTTGCTGAATATGAGAGAAGTAGTGTTGCTCTGAATTATACACACATTCTTGTCATACTGTCATTTTGCATATTACTAGCAGAAGTCTAAAGATAAAAAGATGATTTCCTTAAAAGTTTAACTGAGGGCATATGGACACTTTTTGGGCAACAAGCAAAATGTACATTAAAATACCATTTTTAATTTGTTGTCATCCACTAGCAAGTCACTCTCCCCTTCTGCTTTAAACAGGTTGATATTGCATGAGACACTGAGCTCACTGACATACCTAAGAATTCAACATCTTATTTATCTTAAGAAACATCTTATTATAGGCTGTAGAGAAGAATACAGAAGGAAATTAAGGTATAATCATTCATCTGGTGAGAGAAGTCCAAATATCCAAAAGATGTTTGATGTTTTAACAATAAAATATCACTTTTAATGTGTCATGAGACCACAATTATAGTCGAGAGGTTTCATAAACTGCATCTATTTTAGTTTTGATATGTCATATCTTGGGTGGGGGTGCAGAGTAAAGCCAGGTGCTGATTTTTATGGTCTTTTCTGATTATTGTTTGCCAGACTGTATGATATAATCCAAGTGAGATCTCAGGTAAAAGTCAGCATAGCCATACTTTGGTATGACTCGTCCTGGCTGAAGTAATGTTGGCTGTTCATCATAGGAGCAGTCACACTGACAAAATTTGACAAAACCAAAATTGTAACAAACAACAATATAACAAATGCATATCAGGTTTTAACTACTAATTAAATGGTTCTCTTAGAAACCATTTTGAGTACAACATCTCCCCATAACTGTGACTAAACTTGCAACCTTTATATGAGCAATTAAGAGCACACTCTTATACTAATTAAAAGAATGGTGCTTTGAAACAATTAGTTGTTAAATGAAACAATTTTCCAATAGCTGAATTACCACATACCACATTGTAATACTAGTAATTCCTTTAATATTACAACCCTTAATTGGCATCACCTTTAGGGTATATTACAATCTGTCTACACAAATCTGTAAAATTGTTGTCCTGATTAAAACTCTTGCTTCTGCTGTGATTTAAGAGAAAATGTCTCATCTCCCCCCACTGAAAGTTGTTATTACTCAGAGGTTGCTGTTCCATACCTTAGTAGTCTTAATAGAATACTTAGTTATGGCTGAATGTGATGTGATTAATAGCCATTGGTCACTGTCTCTTCAAACTGACCTCTTCCATCTCTCACTTTATTTTGGAATACTTGAAACACTGAACTGATGGCAATTCTTATCTTCCCTAAGCAAACTTAACTATTTTCTTTGCTTTCACTTGTCTCATTTATGTACCAGTTTTGTCTCGGATGTTTCACCTTAAATTCCTCAGAATACCAAATCTTTGCAAATCTGATTTGATTACTCTTTTCAAACTTTTGAGGAGACACATGAGACATTACTGTTTTATCTTGTTCTTTGTGAGAAGGAAATTTTAGCAAACATCTCCTTAAAGCTCATTGCTATCTAGGAAAAAGAATTAAGATATTAAATATGCATATTTTTACCCTATGATTATTAATGTCAATTTCAGTACTTTTCTCAAATTCTTTTTTCTTTGCAAGGTTCTCAAATAAGCAAGACCACTTGGCTGGAAAATGATATATAAAGTTGTATGTGAGAGTTAGGGCAGGATTCAAAAGACGCAGATTGACACTTATTCGATTGCCTTTCAATAGATGATGGGTTTCTGCACAGATGACTGAGTCTCCTGCCTACGGTCCATTGAGCAGATCAGAATCAAAATGCATGTGATCTTTCTTCTTTGCAAACAACTCCTGAAAAGCACTTTTCATATCCATATCAATGCTTAATTTCTTGCATATGCAGAAAAGTCTAAAAATTGAAATAAAATTGGAAAATCTATAATATAACATTCTGTTATATCACATCTCCTTGATGGACACATGTTTTAAATATTGATTACTTTACTTGCATGTAAACATGTAACATCATGTGGTATTCAGAATATCATGTCAGAATATCAATCAATATCAATGTCATTTTACAGAACCAGCCTTGACATTGCTTTCCTCATCGTAGGCCAACATTTACTCATTTTGTAGCATGCAAGCTCATCGCATTGTGAATTGTGTCTTTCATTCTGGCTTGTTAACAATAACAGCTGATGAGAGAGCTAATGTAATTAACTGTTATGACTACCCTTGTGTTAAAGTGTGCTCATCAATCCTCATTCAATAGATGTCAGTGTTTTATACATTCCTGTCTGGTCTTTATGAGACCACGATGACAGGTAATCACAGTATTAATGCTTGAGTGAAATGCTTTCAAAAATCCTTCACCTGATCATGTTAGAAGGCTTAGTCAATACTGAGCTGCGAGCCACTGTGTTAGGAATTTGACTGATTTTCAGATGACCTTTGCCCAGTGGGAATTTGCTTATTGTGCCACAGGACAGTGTCAAATCTACAGGACTGGAGCAGAAGGTTTAGATGATCAATACATTGATTATTATGTCAGAAGGTAATTACCTGCCATTTTCAGTCGATGTATGACTCCTTTCTCCATGCACTGTCACTGCATGACTAATACTAAATAGCAAGTCTGATTTTCTGTGGGATTTTCATTACAGACCATAGAGTACTTCATTTGAGATATAAAGTGCTGTATAAGTGTAAAATTATTTAAAAATTATTATTGATTATTAATTTTAAATTAGAGCCAAAAACATGCAGCTGAACTGATACTACTACTGATTCATGTTGAAAATGATGCAATGCCATGAACAGATCTTTTTATTTCTTTTATCGTTCTTCCCACCACAAGCTATCACAAGCTCATTTATTAAATAGAACAAAAGGATGTTTATTTTGCACATTGGCCAGACAAGCATATGAAGCCTCTAATTAGTGATTCTCTCTGCAGCCAGTAAATTATTAATATTCCAATTTATGGCAAAATATTAAAATTCATGCCTGGGAGATCATGGCTGAGAGTGTGATGGATTTTGATTCATAGCTGCAGGGTGAGAGCCAGAGGGCTGTGACCTGAAAGGAAAGCTGAGTTTAATTATTTGAACCCAAACTGCAGAAGGTTGTAAACATATCTGATTATGACTTTGGTAAGGGACACATGGTTTAAGGTATTTTAATTGCATCCTGTATCCCTGTGTAACTTGGTGTTCTGGGAACACTGGACCTATCAGTGTCACGTTGGATTTATAGATATAAATGCTCAGGATTTGTTTTAAAGGTATTTAAAATACTTTCTCCATTTAGTGAAAAGACTATGGTATTCTAAAGTATAGTATTTTTTTTATAATTAAGTTCTTGACTTTTTCATTTGTACAAATCAATCCTATTATCCTTGTGACAGTGGATATTGAAGGTGTTATTTTGAATGCTGGGACTGCTGATTTGACAACTGCTTAAATATCTTACTATCTATAGACAGTACAACCACATTATTTGTTCAGTGTAACCAACAAGACTTTGCTGCTTCACTAATTTAACTGCAGTAGCAACACCACCAATTCATAACCAATTTGGTCTAAGCTGGCCTTTTTTTAACTGTGCCTGTTGTATGTGAGCAGTAGGTTATTTTGGATAATAAAGCGCCTGCTAAATGACTCATTATTCATCAACTACAATGAATCCTCCAATGTGTTCACCCCACAGCAACCAATAATGAACATACAATATGCACTGCTTACGTCTAAGGGAATGTGATATAGCCACACAACATAGCAAGTAGTAGAAGTCAGCTGTTGACGTAGGAGGCCTGTTGTGCACTTGTTTGATAAAGTGCTGTAAATGTCACAACAACAATCATGCCAATGACTTGTTCGTAAATAGCATACAGAGCTCAACAAATAGCACCATGACAACATCAGAGCTTTGTTCAGGCTAATAATTTGCTTTTTTATTTAAATAACAGTGGTCACTGTGTAGTTGTGCTGTTTTAACCCCTACATAATCGTAACTGGCTTCAAATCACCTCACATTGGTGGTGAGAATGCTGATCGGTTGATAGGCATCTTAGGAAAGAAACAACTGAGAATAGATTAATATTTTATGAAACAGCTGTTTGGATTAGTCGCAACTAAAAGGAAACATTCTCAGAACATTGGCTAATGTTTTCTAAAAAATGTTCCCAAAGTCTCAAAAAAAAAATCATGCAGTTAGTAAAATATTTTGTTAATGTTAAATATCATATATATTAAATATACTATTCCTAAACTGTTGCTGAAATTGGAACATTTTAAAAACATGACAGAATTAAAAAGCAATAACGTTAATACAACATCTGAAATAACTGGACATTTTGAATGTTCCTAGAGTGTTCAAAATAACATTTCCATTAAGTAACGAAAAAATATTTAAAATGTTAGGAAATGTTCTTACAACCTAAAACTGTTAGCTGGGTTCATAGTTTTAATGATTTCATTTTTGTGTGATAGCTGGAATGGTTAGCTATATGTAATAAATATCTCTATCTATATTATTTAAACTGAACCCTACTGAATTGAGAGGGACTCTTCATTATGAGGTTCTCATTCAAAGCTATGAATTTTAATTGGGACTGACTTGGACTGAATTGAAAGCCCAATCTTCTGGCACTGCATTTCTGTCATAAATGCATCCAAATGCTGTTCAGTTTTGCAGTTATTTAATCAAAGTTTTGTAATGCCAAGCCTCTCTGCAAGCTGGTGAAACTTAGCCCACTTGTCTGTGTTTGAGTATTTCATATTTGCTTTGCACTTTCATGCTGCATAATTCTCCATGAGATCAAATGTTTTACTTTTCTGAGGAAGTCATATGGGCAATGATTCTCTCAGGTTTGCTACACAGGGCCCATTTCTACTTCTGTGACTCAAACATTTCATTCATACAGATTTGTGGCATACACAAAAAAGCTCTTTAACAGTCATAACACGCTTTATAGATCATGCGCATTGTTTACCACACACTTTCTGTGCACAGAAACAGGACCACTAACCGATGAAAGGTTAGTTTTTGACCACTATAATGTGCCAATTTCTGACTGTTTTAAATATTTGTTGTTTTAATATTATTACTGTATGTTCAGTAAAGATATTAAGATGAAGCTGACAACATTAATTGTAGTTTTAGGCTAGTTTCCTTGCATGCCAATTTTATTATGATCTTTATGTGGTATAAAGGCTTATCGTGCGTCACCTGGCTTGTGCATGTAAGAAAGAGACAGAGAAATTGTAATTAGAAAATTAATACACAAAAGAATTGCATTGCATACAAAGTAAATTTGTAATTTAAGTAGTTGCTTTTGTTATCAGTGCACTGCTGTTAAAAGTAATATCCCTCAATTTATGTAAAATCTACCTGTTTAACTTGTTCAGCTGTTGTAGTATAAATATAGACTATAACTCAAAAAAACTATACAGGTTTAAATTTTTACTCATTATCATTCATTTTTTTTAAATAATAAACTTTGTAGATATAAAAAATATCATATTTACATAAACAAATGTAATGGTATGTGTCTGCAGTATTTGCAGGGAAAATAGAACAAACATGATGGATAAAATGACCATGAAGGAAATGTTACTTCTCCATTTGTTAGAGTGATGGACAATTACTATTTGTAACTTTTTTACCATTGCATAGCCCATCGGGTTATAGTGCAAACTAAACACTAAAATAAATGACCAGATTTGATCTATTTTTTTATTAAATGTAAAACAATTAGACAATTCATCTCTGATTCACCACATAGATCAATGGAGTTAGATCATATTTATGCATTAAAGGCATACACCCTGAATCAGCATATAAAATTTCATATCTATTAACAGTAGGTTTTGTAAAGTGTGTAGCTAGACAATTGGATAGTTTTTGCTCAGTTGAAAGCATCTATCTAGACTACACTAAAATATGCATTTGCTCAGCAAACCTTTCTTTTTGTGGAAACTCTGGTCTGTATTGAGTACATTTCAGATTTATTACTGATAACTGAAAGGTTTTAGCATCAGTATCATCTTGAAAAAATTTCATCACCTGAAAGTCATTTGTAAGTCTGGCTTGGGTCTGTGATGTTTCAGAAAGGCATGCGTGAGTACTTCGGGTCCTGCCTATAAATGGCAACATCATACACAGGGATAAACTAGCATTGCTAATGAAGACAGTAATGTTATTTTGGTTTGGTTAGCTGTATCTAAAAATATTTTCTTTGCACCTTTTTTTTTTGTCATTTAAAAGTGTTTATTCAGATGAGCTGCAGCAAGTTGTTCACAGCAGGTTACTGCTAGAGATTTCAGTTATAAACCACTGAAACCTCTGACCATGACATACAGGGAAGCAATTTTGTGACTATAAATAAATAAATAGAGCTCTTTTCTAAAGACTTTCTTTACATCACAAAAAAGCCTGGCGCAGTCTGCTCCTGGAGCATTTTTACACTTTACATCCATTGGAGCATTTAATACATTGTTCCTACAGTGTAAATACATTAAGAAAACTGTGTAAACACATGGTATATTTTTCATATATTTGATCTAGTTTCTATTAAAATAAATAGGCAGATTTAACACTAATGTAATTGGGTCATAATGCAGAGAGGGGCTCCCATGTGTTGCATGAGTTGCAGAGGTGTTCCATACGCTACTGTGACTATACACACTGAACTACTACCCCCTTCCAAATAGCTTAATATCAGTCTGCCAATCATTGTGTAATATCCTAACCTTAATGCAGCACAGTACTGGAAAAATGACCCATATTAACTTATTTAACCGTAGGGTTAACCATATTGTCTATGGTAATGGTCTTTTGATATTGTCTGTGGTGGCCATGACAGTATTAAAAAAGAACAGTGATGTGTTTTAATAATGATGATAACAGAAAACTGCAATTCTGTTGCTAAACAGTTCAAGAAGAGTCATGGTCATTCACTCTTATAAGACACTGGCAAAATGAACACAGATGCAAAGAATGGACATTCCACACTTAACTGTAAGTAACCAAGTGGCAGGCCATGAAATAAAAGCCCAGTAATGCTTGAGCCATTGTGATGAGGTCAAAGTTGAAATTTAATTTTGGTCCATTTACTTCACTCATTTGGGCTTCAGTCACTTCATTGCATATTAGACAGACCAGTCTTATCGGAATAATGCCATTTTGCACTTTGGATTATTGGACTCTTCTGGCTATTATCTTTCAGAGCCAAATAGTAATTTAAACTAGACTCCTTTCAAAAGAGAATTAGGAAGTAATTAAAATGACAATGTTTAATAGAACATCACTCAGTTTCTTTGAAATTATATACTGGTCATACAGTGACAGCCTTAAAGATTTATTAATTTTATGAAAAAAATATATTTATTAGACATGGTTAGTTTAAGGATTTCAATAAATCAAAATACATGAAAGGTAATATGAAAAAAGTAGGATGTTTTTGAATGTACAATTTTTGAATTGTAATCTTTTTTAATTATGAAGCGAGTGCCCTCTAAGGAAAAAGTAAATGAATAATTTACCTTTGTATTCCCTGTTTCATAATGAAAAGACTCTTCTGTACTAATGAATAGGGGCTTGTTGTTAATTATTCTGATGGAGTCTAAAATGTGAGAAAACTCTTTTAAGGATGGCTATAAAACCCAATTTTTTTGTTTTGATCTTTTGATGAACAGTCTGTTCATCTACTGTTAAAATCTCCAAAATAAGCACTAATTAATTTTTCTGTGAGACCATACAACATAGTCTGGGACTTGGAGATCCCTTCATTGCATGTCAAATCATGTATGACTTCACTTACTGTACACTGAGCCTCTGAACAGTGCTTAGTCTGCATGTGTGTGAACATGTTTGTGTGTGAAACATTTGTCTATCCCACTAATTAAGTTTATGTAAATGTAGAAATTAGAAAAAGAAAAATACATATATTACATAATTACTTTAACCATGTATTTTTGTGCTATTCATTAACTTATTTCTTCATGCAGAGTTGCATTGCAGTGGTCTCCACTCTCTGCCTGCCTAAGAGGCATTTTGTGTTGTTTTAGCTGTGGCTATCATGTGTTTATCCTCACTGTTTAAGGTCCCGCAGTTTGTCCTCACAACATGGGAACTGCGGCTCGTTGTGGTTTGTTTCATTGCCCCAGCAGGGACTGCTTGTTTGGATGCTTTATTTCTCCACTCCAACTGATTTTGCTGGATTGGTGGATCACACACATGCTGATTCATAGCATCTATCTGGAGTATGCGGCTGTCTATCTACTGACTCAGGCTCCATTTGTTATGTTGTGGCTTTATTATATGTTTTGAGTGGTATGCTTATTTTTATATTTTTATGTTTGTTATGTAAAGTAATGCATAACATGTTTTATATATAAATAAATAAATAAACATATTATATATATATATATATATATGGCTTTATAAAACAAACAAAAATACATAAACTACACAATTATGCATTGTAAATACAATGTATTTACAAACTTTGTTAAATTTCAAAACATGGTCATGATGGCCCTTTATCTTATATGAGTGTAGATCATTTTAATCATGTTTAACAAAAGTGGATTCATTTTAGACTGTTAAACGTCTGTTTAAATGAGGAAAGCCAAACTTGTTAGTTTGTGTATTCCTACAGCTGTAAGGATGATTTATAAAACTTATATTTATAAAACTTATCATATTACATATAACTGGCTTGAAGGTGCAACTCAATATCAAATCAGTATGGAACTACAAGGCCATGCAGCTCAAGTGCAATTTCAAGATACCAGCTGATAAATCCTACCAAGTATCAGATATAAATAATTAATATTAATTTGTTAACAAACTAAATGATGTAAGATTACCTGTAAATGACAACTCAGGTTTATTCATGAGCTTGTCTTCGCCACATAGTGATGCCATAACCTGATCTTCTCCCCTACTATAAAACCTGTTTAGGCACCCTGCTATTATAAATAAATAAACAATATAAATATTAAAGACAGAGTGCTTAGAAGAAACCAAAATGAATGTTATAGTATGTCTGTACTAAATGAGGTGTACTTCTTAAATGCTTTCTTTTGCAAAGCAACAACCTACTATTTCATGGCAATGCTAAAATTGTGTTGTGTCATGCGTTCATTCCATTCTGTCTGTTGTATTGTGGGTTAATGTTAGCGGGCTAGTTTTGTTGTGTCTCAATGTTTGTTTGTTTTGAAAAACACCTTAGCCTTTTGCTGAATATGTTTTTTCTATTATATATAAACTCCATGGCAATGTTTTCTTTTTTTCATTTCTTGATGGACATCCTTGATGGAAGTAAACTCATTTCTGTCTCCTACACACAGGCAGTTTTTGCTGTCACTTCAGCTCAAATTTGTCTCTACAGGGTCAGTATCATCTAAAGGGAGCGCATGAATCTACAGGTGGCTGTCCGTGTATTGACAGATTTAAAGCTGACAATTACTGTGACTGACATATGCAAATAGATAGTCATACTGCAGATGTCTAATGGTTGCATGACATATTGTGTGACATATTTTTTTGCAAGGTTGTTGCCATATTAAGATTCATATCATTGTTATCATGATCCTGCCATCTTACAGCAAGACACATACCCAACCACAATATTGGATCATAGTCTGTTGGAGGAATTTATACAGAAGGTTTACTGTTACATGTTGTTGTAATATTGTTCTGAATTAGCGTTCCTGTAGCTCAACTGGTAGAGCATTGCGTTAGCAACACAAAGGTCCTGGGTTTGATCCCCAGGGAACATACATACTGATAAAATGTGCTCCTTAAATACACTGCAAGTTGCTTTGGATAAGAGCGTCTGCCAAATGCATAATTGGAAGTATTATTTTAATGCTAACTATTAAATAAACTGTTGCAGTGTTCCTGTCAAATAAAATAACATAGTAACAGATCTGATGCAGTGCATCTTTACACCCAGCTACGGTATATGCAGTATCACAACACAAAACCTATAGAGCCAATTATTAAACACAGTTTAAATTATTAGACTATATTTGGTATATATTGTCTTGCTGTAAGACAGAACATAATTTGTTTTCATAAACAGTGAGAGGGTATACTATTTTTAACTATAAAGTGTGAAGATAAATATTTATAACACTAACTGTTACAATTCCGACAACACTCAGCTGCGAACAATGTGAACAATGATACATAATATCAAAATGCACATACTTGAAATTAATGTATTATTCATGTCTTACCTGGCATATACAAATCAGCACGAGATCTTTTAAATTAAGGAATACACCGCTTAAAATCATATCATTTTCTAAGAATCTGAATCAATTATGCTAGAGGCAGGGTGTACAAAAACATTCTCTACAAGGTGAGTCTCACATTGGGAGTTTTTGAGGAGTATCTTTTTTGATAGAGCACCAGTCTCTTATTTTGTTTTCCCCACATTTCAGCTTAGAGGTGCTCTCAGGCAATTCATTGTGAAGGGCATAACAAACAAAGATTGATTGACTCCATACATGGTGAAGCCAGGTGCCAGTACAAATACATCAAGCACTGCATTTAAATGCTAATATCTTTGCTATGTTACAAACCGAGCCACGTGTCATATTAAGTCTCTGAGAAAAACCTCTTTCAAAATGTTATATTGACACAAAAACACTTTTATGAAAAGCAATCCAGTTTAATTGGGAGACTGGGGGAATGCCATAAAAATAGATTTAAAAAAAAATCTCGAGAAATGATATAGAAACTGGCATATTTAGCATCATGTTACCTTATATTGTCCCAGAGAGACATCCTAGCAAATGTTCTGTCCAGACTGATCAATTCAGAGCAGTGTTTTCTAAAGCCTCGGTAGAAAAACGACAACAACAGCAACTATGCTGTCAGCAGCACTTCTATAAAAGAGATAATAAACTGGGGACAATAGATGTTAGCTGAGTATCACATGACAGCACTGTTCTCTGTGTTTTCCATGAGGCAGTTTACAGAATTATTTTTTTAATGTTAATGTCACATGCATCAAAATGGACTAACATCTTATTTTGAGGCATACATTTCTCAGAAATTAGTGTTTCAAGACAAACTGGCATGACACCATGTATCCAGCAGTAATAGACTGCACAATTTTCCTCAGATTTTGCGAATTGTTCCAGTTTTAGGCTGTTAATTCTTTCCTCTCAGTATAGAAATGTGATTTTTTTTCTCAGGCTTGGTTGAATGCTCCATACCAGCACAGCACAATGACACACAATCTAGGAGGATCTAATCAGTACCAGCACAGCAGGACATCACCCAGAGCAAGGTCCAAAGAGGGCTATACATTGATCTGGTACATAGTATGTGAACCCTTTTACCTTTGGGATTTGGCATTGGGGCCCAATTAAAATCATTAGCAAATTGCCTTTCACTGACTTCTCTAAAGTTCTATGAAGTGAAATGACTATCTTGTTTCTTTTGTTATTCTGAGGATAGTGATTTTTTTTTTATCAGGACTTTAAATTACTTTTAATCTTTTATTGGTAAGGTTGCAAGCTAATTAATTTGATGTCTGCTGCTTTTTGCGAGATGGGTAAAGAGCCCAATTCTCCATCATTTGAGAAAGCTTTTCTGTAATCTTGCATTTCATTGCTGTTCTGTCTGGGCATCCAGCATCAAGCTGTCTCTCTTTCACTCTCTCACCCTCCTTGTTCCCCATCACCACCCTTTTGATCATGTTTAAAATACTGCTGTTTTCTAGAAAAATAGATTTTCCTTGACAGTGTCACATAGTGCTGTCTTTAATACATGATATGGTCACATGCCACTCACTTATGTGGGTTTGAATGCATCTATTACAAAATTATCTTATGGTGCAGATTGCATTTCTTGTGCCATAGCACAAGTCTATGTCAACAGAAATGAAATGACACTATCAAAATATCTAATAGTTTCTTATGAGCCACTGTGCATTAATGCACAGAACCTGTAGCTAGCAGAATCTCATTAAAATGATACTCTGAGGACATTACATACGAACATGCATTCACTGCTCAAGGGCTTTTTTGTGCTATTTTATAACACGCACTGATTTGACAGACAGGCAACTCCCTGGGCAGAAATCTGTTGATTATTTAGAGGGGAAAGTGACAGTCTTTTACAAGTCTGATCAAACTAGCAGACAGGTCAAAGAGCCCATGTGTTGAAGGGCATGATCTTCACCAATCTATCAGAACTAATGTTATTGATCAGCTAGCTAATTTCAGCACTACATTGCAGGATACTTGAGACAGTGTGCAAAAGCCAGGCACCCTAGTGCACACAGTGAAATTGTGTTTATGTGTGTTGATTGCTGGTGTTGAAGATGCGGTAGCGTGATGAAGAGGTGTGTGTAAAGAACAGACAGGCAGCTTTCATCTGAAAGCCTTGTGACCTCAACAGCTGTCATGCACGCACCAGACTTATTTTCAGTTTTGCAGGAAAATAAGTGCCATTGCTTTACAATTACATCTGAGGAAAAACAGTTTCGATTTCTGCGCTCATCTCTTGTTGCCTTGCCATTTTGTGAATAGATATAAACACAACTGGTGTGTTCATAGCTCACTCATGCATATATATATACACACACACACACACACACACACACACACACAGCCTCTTCAACATCTTCCCTGTGTAATTCTGCTATAAAGTCTTGTTTGAGCAACACCTAAACAGAGGGCTAAAATTCTCTCATCACCACTCAGAAATGTGTAATAAATTATGAAAAAGGAAGAACCTAGGCAAATTCATCTTCTTTTAGTGCTGATGACATCTAGCATACCTTTCTGTTCTCTGTTAGCGTTTCTGGCAATTTGCTGCACTTACGGTACATTTCTTGTATGTGGCTGACCCCTATGAAAAATGTGCATATAAATAAAGCAAATAGCTTAGATCACGTTCTTCTGCCAAAGATATGACAGAATTATCTCATGCAGCAGTTGGCACACACACACAGTACTAAATAATGGATGGCCAGGCCCAAGAAAAGAGCTTGAAGTCACTCCACAGGCCTTAAAACTATCAACAGATGCAGTCCTGCAGAGTTTGATATTATATTTTACTTCCAATAAGTCTTGACCCTGCTTACCAGATGTCACAATACAGTGGCCATACGTGATAAAGCCAGTATGAGCAAAGGAATAAAGCCTTACATAAGAAAAAATACAATCATGGGCACAACCTTAGCTGAAGACAGAACAGACTGTGATCCAGAAAGCATAAAATCCACAGGGAAGTGATAAGCACCTCATAAAAATAGAGCTGCCACCAGTATATAGTTTATTACCACACGTTGTCATGTAGGAAGCTCTGTTAGCCAAACCTGGTTCATACAGGAATCCTCTCCCTGGTTAGAGAATGACCTTTCAGAACAGTAATGTGAGGGAATCCACTATACATTTTAAGTCTATAAATATTCTAAAGACATTTTAGATGTCTGAGGATTTATTTATCTCCAAAGCTAGCTGACGAAGTTGTGATTTATTTTGGGCCTCTGGGTAATAAGGATTAGTCCTTAATATTTTACTTAGTTTAGAGGTCAGGTCATATTTGATGGTGGTGCTAAAAGAATTTATTTTAAACAAACAACATGAGGATATAGGGGAATGAGGTTACTTTATATGATATAAATTAAATTATATACGTCTCTGAAAATATGATCAATAATGATTCTACAGTACTGCATAGACAACCAGAGCACAGACTTATATGGGTCCCTAAAAAAAATATAAAAATTATGAAATTACTGAGTAATACCTAGACTGTTTTTTCTTGTATCCCGTTTCTCTGTCACAGGTTTTCACTTGTGAAAAGAAAGTATTTTATTTTCCTTTATAAATTAAATAAACAGTTACTGTGTGAGGTAATAATGCTTAAAGCAGTTGCTGTTGCCCGAACCAGCATAAACTGCACTTGCACTTCAGAGGCGCTCTCATCTTTTGAATTATTCTCCAAAACGACGGGCAGTGGTGTGGAGAAAATGTCAGCTGAAACAGCAGTGAAACGTTTGCAGATCTTTATATTTTACTCTACCAAAAACTAAAATTTATCAACAGCAGGTCGACAAAACAACAAAAAGACTTTCCTAAACTCAATACTATTACATTTTAAGCCTCCATATGTTAATTTTATAAATTTACAAATACTTTAAAAAATCTAAGTGGTGTGAAACAGAGCCTGGATTTGTTCTTTACACTTAAACTTCAGCGTATTGGATGGATGTTTTCATTTAGTGTACAAAATGTATTATATATGTAAATTTACTTACATACTCTTCTTATCAAGAACAACTGATGAGCTGTTAAAGGCAATTTTACTGTGTAAGAGAAAAAATCTGTATGCTGTAGTTTTCTATTAAAATGTTTCTACAAATCTAATGCTATTTTATGCAATTTCAATGCTATAATATATAACAAGATTTATATTTGGAAGAGTTGTAGTGAATGCCTGTTGTATGAATACAAATTCATATTTGTTGCAATTTGCCAGTATTTAACTGTAAATGATCTAAGTGTCTTATTATGATGTGAAATGCTGTTTACAGTTAAGCGTAAAGAAATGTTTTACAACAAGTCTAAATCTAAAAACCTGAAAATGTTCCAAAATCTAGGTGATCGCTGTCTTAACAGACAAGAGATGCATCAGCACAGGATGTTGTTACTGTTCCGCATGTTGTATGTTTTACTGAACTTTGCAGGTGGACAGCACTGGGTCATGACACGCAGACGCCTGGCTGGCAGGTGTCATCCCACTTGTCTGATGTGCTGTCTCTGACGGTTCCAGAGTTCCTCTTGCAGGTGCCTCCATGGTGCTATGTGGCGGTTGTATACCATGGCATTACAGCCAGGGATGCATGTGCCTGTCACTACAGTGACAGAAACAGGCTTCTTCATTTTGCCACAAGGAGGTTGCCACAGCCAGAGATTTCTATTCTCTTTGTCTGAGTTTGTGTGGGCAGCTATTTTTCTCTCTTCATCAATGAGGCTATATTGCTGCTCAATTGCTTGTGCTGGTGGTCAAGTGGCAACAGGGAATTAATAGATTTTGCTGGAGTACCAGTCGCACAGTGTTGGCATATTTTTTTGTTGTTGTATTATTCTAATGGGTCTGGTAGATGAAGGAATCAAATGCGCTCTTCAGCCGAGCATGGTTGGGAACAAAGTTGGTGGGGGGCTTGTACCCTGCCAAAATAGACGTCATTTTCAGCCTTTGGGAGGAATATAAAGCAAACAGTAAAGGAACTGTATGCAATCTGTTTAAGTATATAAATTATTCGTGGGAACGAGATGTGCTGTATTTGTGTGAAGGATGGAGCACATAAGAGAAGATATTGCAGAGGAAAATGAACTGACAGATGCTAAAACACTTTTATCCCCCGACCTCAGTTGTACAGAAGACAGATGCCACAAAGTCATTTGGTATCACAATGATAGATCATCATGATGGATCAATCATAGTCATTTAATGTACATATGTGTGTATTGTATTCACAAGGGACTGATGGGACTGATGTTCTTCTGTGTTTTTATCTGGCTCTGGTATAAAACACTCAGAGTCTTCTGTTATGCAGGGTTTTTGTGTCTATGAAATTTTAGACACGCCACTCAGAGCATGCAATGACCTTTATCTTATAGAGTCAGAAAACAGAGCGTGATTCAGTATTCAAAGTGAAAAACTGTCCTCACAATGTAACATGTCAATATCTGGAGATGATTGGATGACATGCTCATTTCAATGCAGGACACACAGTGACCCATAATGCCCATGTGCATTACATCTTCATTAGGTTTATTATCTGAGCCTCCAGACTCAGTCCTTGTTGACCTTTCCCATTGTAGCCTTTTGTTCCTCTTTTCCACATGCTAAACTAATAGTTTAAGATGCCCTGGCTGACAAGGCAAAAGGCTTCACAGTGAACTTTGTGTTTGTGATTGAACTGACCTTTTTTGTATGGGAGAAGCATGTCTGATAGAATGTTGTCTTCTCTTTGTTGGAGGTGTTAACAGAAATGCAGAATTATCGTCAGTTGCTTTTTAGAGTCGGTTTTTGTGAGTGTGTCTGGTAACATTTCAGTTTATTGGAAAGTAGTGGGACTGTGCAAAGTGAGAGTATAAATATAGAGTAACAGGAGATAATTAAAAAGGAAAACCTCACATTACAGCTGTGCTGCTGTGGGTGTGAGGTCATCATTGTATCCATGACCGTTCCTTAATCCACAGGTTTCTGAGAAATGTCAGAGTTTGCAAGTGATCATTAAAGGTGATGTAAAGAGGACAATTTTCCACTCATTTGGATGCTGAAATTACAGCGTAATATGTGTAAGGTGCTTAGGGACAATTATGCTCATCAAAACAGAGAGCAATTAAGAGAGCAGCCCACACACATTTGAATGAGGCATGTTGCAAATCACAAAAATGACTATGAATCTATAATCAGTATTTTTTAATATATTTCAACAAATGTCCACATAACTTTGTATTAGTTACTTATTACTTCACAGCTTACAGGCAACTAGGCATTGTTAATCATTATAAGTATGATCATTTTGGCTGAAGTTTTGAGTTTTCCAGAAGCCCTGACCTGCCATACTGCTGATGTGTGTCACAGGCTATTGTGCCGAAAGGCCATTCCATCTCAAATCTATCTGCACCCACTTTGAACCAAATGAGAGAGCCAGCCAAGCTAACCATGAGGATAGATTTGTCGATTACCCACTCCACCTACCCCCGCCCTAGCTCTCTCTCTTTCTCTCTCTCCACACCCACTGAATCCCTGATCTGCCTGGTGCTAGTTCGATTACTGGAGAGATGCAGAGAACAGGGCTCACCCCATTCCAGTAGGCCACTGTTCTAAATGGGCCAGAAAATGGCAAGCTTTCTTTATCAGATTATCTGGGTACAGGGCTCTATCTGCCTCTGATTTAAAGAGATCAATTCTCCATTAAAAATGAACATTGCTTCAGAAGTTTAACAGGTGAAGGAGAACACCATAATGCCGTCTATACTCGCTGTTTGCGGTTTAGAACAGAACCCATCAATTGCTGCTTTTGGGTGCAGCTTGTGGAAAATACGGCATAAATAAGAGGAAAATTACTTAATTCTGCTTTTGGATGTATCACTTAAGAGGCATTTTACAAGCAGAAGACAAATTGTGTTGTGCCGTTCTGCTGAAAACATGCATTTGAATCCTGGTGCTAAAAAGAGCAAGTGTCAGTTTTAGGTTTTATTCATACATGCCACGTCAATCCCTAAACTCCTGTGGCCATTTATTCACATCACAGCGACTCATTGTACGTGATTAAAGTATTCAGTGCTCAGGTGTCATTTAACTCTCGCACAGGGACATCTGTAACTTCATCAAGGTCCATGTTTATGCTTAGTAATAATTTTTATAAAAATCCTGAAAACTCGTGAGGACGAACAGCACTTTGCCTTACAAACAAACAAATATAATCAAATAAATAGTGTTGGAATTGAATGTCTTTGTGGAATTCTGCAGTTCATTGAATAAGATAAAAAGGTTATAGTTGTTCAGTTCAAATTTGTCTCTGCCTTAATCACTTTAGGGCCACCAACAACTCAAAGTTTAATTCACATGACAATAGAAATGCAATTACCCTACTTATTTGTCATGACCATTTTAATGCTGATGGTTTTTATTTCCACCCAGTTAGATTCTCTTAAACCTATTTACATTTTTTCCCAAATTTTTCTGCACTCACGTGTCATTGAATTTAATGGCAATTACGCCAAACAGGAAGTAAGTCTTGTTCCATGTTGCTTTTCTAAAGCTACACTTTCTCTTTCATCCTCTTTTTCCTTGGATATTATTCCATATGCATCCTAGTTTCCTGCATCATTCATAAGTCATCACCTGAAATAGTTACAGATTAAATGTCAGCAATATCTACAGTAATCTATACGTACCTTCTGATGAATGGTTAAGGTAAAATATAAACAGCATGCCTGCTCAACAGATTAGGCTTAGACGTAAGTAGTTCTCATGAAATATTCTGTTGAATGTTTTTTTTTACTGATTTATGTAGTCCAGGTCTTTATTCAGCAGAATGAACTGTATCAGTTGGCAGGCTACAATGGATTACACCCACTCTTTTTAAATAAGATGCCTGAGAAATCTGAATCTTAGATTGTTGGCCTTCGGGAATTATAGATTGGAAATAATGAAAGAGAGGGAGTATCAAAAGCCTTGTAAGTAATCTAACGGGACGATGAAAATGTAGTTAGGAAGAAATTGTTTTTAAAACGTTACCATTTCCAGTGCTTGCAGTCAAAATAGATCTTGCCATAGCTGGATTATTTTGTCAAACTGAAATTTTGGGATGTTCTGAAGATGTAGAATGCTTTTAAATCAAGTAAAAAGACAGTAGAGAATTAACAATAAACCAAAAGCTATGGTACATTAGAGAACTGCAAACTTAAGAAAATGCTGTTATCTCGCACCTTTCAAGGACACAGAGATGGAAGTCACTGCGTAACAAGTTTTTTTCAGCCTCTGCAGCTTCACCTGACCTCCCTCCAAACCTTCTCATGTTTTCACACTTACATTTGGCTGAAAATAGGTGCTATCATTTGGGATGGATGGTACCTCTAGACCTGTGAAATGGAGGTTGTGTTCTGTTGGACATATTTTGTGCTGGGAAGATTTGCTTTGTGTTTATATATCACTACACCTGTTCTCTGGATGTAGCACACCCTACACCCTATGTAGCACATCCATTAAACAGATTTAATGACTTCAATACAGAAAGTAAATTACAGCAAATCTGTTTTTATTTCTTCTAACACATTCAGACAAATGACAGATTTAAAAATACTAAAACAAGAAACGTTCCACTGAGCAGTTTTTGCATATAATTTACTCTGGAACAATGTGTTCAAACTGCTTCTTTTATAGAAGCTTGTTTCCCATTTTTCTTAACTTGATTACTTAATATATGGCTCTATCAGCCAAGACACATTTTCCTTATCTTTCATGCAGGGACAAAATAAACTTCTGTCTCGAAAGTACAAATGTAACTTCACTGACACATTTTCTGTCATTATAGTATAAATTAAAAATGAATCACAAATTGAGGTAATATGTAATCCTGTGAGACTGACATGACACTTCACTTCAGCTGAAACACTTCTTTCATTTGTATTGCTTAAAGCTGCAGTCCATAACTTTTCTTCTCTACTGCCATCTCTGTTTGAAACATAAAATTGCAAGTTACTTGTGGAGGTATTTTCTTAACATGAATGAAAAGTTTGAAATCTAAATAACAGCTGTAAAGACAAATTACAAACACTAAACCCTCTAAAGTATCTGGACATGCAATATAGTAGCTGGATCTTCTTTCCGTTTACAGATGAGCACTTTGTGCAAAATCTGACCCAACCACTTATCATAAATTATTATTATAAACTTACAGTTGTGATCTGGGGTAAAGTTAGGAGGTTGTGTTGAAACTGATCATGTAAACTGTCATGTAACTGTCATAAAAATGAGTTGGGTGTATTTTTCTTAACTATTGAGTTGGGTTAATCTGGACAGATACCAGAGAGAGCTGAGTAAATGACTCTGATAACATGTAATGCAAATAATAAAATTATCATTCTCATAATAGGGATGTTATTGAAATGGCTCTGCAATTTAAAGACACAAGAACCTGATCCATCTCTGGAAATGTCTGTTTTTTAATAAGTAGAAATCAATGGCATGCATGCAGCTTCATAGAGTTGAGGACTCATTAGTTGCATGAAGAAAATCACTGAGGGTAAACGTGGGGAAGATTTCAGTGTCGCTGGTCTGCCGCCTCATCACATGTTGATTATCTGCTTTCTGGAAAGTCATATATAAGAGCCAGCAAAATTGGCAATTGATTACCTATTTGAACCTGACCAAAACCAACCCACTCTTTGAAAGTGAGAGACCTGCATCCTTTTACCATCGATCAATTGCCCCATCTTGTCCAGGCAAACAAGTTACTCTGCAATGTGCGGAGCCGCTCAGAAACTGACCAGAGTTGTAGACTTAGTGTAAGATTTACAACTTGTCTTCTGAGTCCGCACATGCCCTCTTCACTCCTCCAAGGATACTGTTCCCTGAGATTAAAGGATGTATAATTGTTAATTACTTTTAGGGTAAGGAACATAAATTTTGTCTCTTATGACAGCATCATCTAACTACACTACATAGAAATCAGTGCATTGACTGATTAACAGGAACATTGACATTTACCAAATGGCACTTGAAACTTTCAGACCTTTGCAGACCTGTTTTTTTTCTCCCTATTTCTAATTATACAGTGGAATTAAGTTTCTGTCCACAGTGCTGAGTCTGCACAGCCCAGTAATAACCCTCTTCCATTAGCTAAACTTATAGAAAGGACATTTTGGTGCTAGATAGCACAGAAATACATAAATGGCTGGCATGTTAAATAGAAGCTGTGTTTCCCAAACACAAAGAAGCACATTTTTAGTGAAACAATGCTTGTACACAGTATACTGTATAGTTCTAAATTTCCTGATTCATTGTGATAATTTTTTTACATCAGTATCCCTTTCCTCAGCTTGCTCTGTGGAGCGAGGGTGCATTCTTGACTGTATAAATCTTGACAGCCTCATCGCTACATTTACAGCTCAAATATTCCTAAAATGGATGGGAGTTGAGTAGCGGTTATTTTTGTAAGGAGTTTTCTCTATTCTTTCAGCTGTCAAGCCCCTGATTGAACAAAACTGTTGAAAATGACATGCAGTGGCTTTAAGGGAGCACAAATGGGGTATCTGAGACAGTGCATGATTGATGACTTGATCATGAATGCCAATCCTTTAAGGGCAGAAAAAAGAAAATATTAATTTTAGTTTTAAATTCACCAGTCGCTGACATGTGCTGCAGAGAGGAATCCTTGTCCTTACAGGAAGTTAATTAAAGTTTTATAAGTGCAGGGTGTGCAGCCACTTGCTAAAACTCTCATGGTTCTGTCGATGCGTATGGTTGTTAAAAAGAATTACAAAAAACAAATGCATAAATGTAATACATTAAATGTAATATATACTTACAATTAAAGACTGATAATTATTTGTAATTAGTAATTTTGTCAGATGTTATCATTGTATCCTTTTTGTTGTATTTTTACAACACATGACCAGTGTGACTTGAAAATTGTTTTTTTTTACTAAAAGTATTTTAATCTGAGAACTCAAAGGGCAAGACAGAAAAAAACGAATCATGTGTGTACTACTTAAACATCATAGACTTGGCTGTATATATGTATATTTAAGCTGTAACAAAACTTACTTGCTTATTTACTTGGGATAAACTATTTGTGTTTAGATCTAACAGATTTAACTGATTTTCTCAAATAACCATAAACCTCTAATTGTGTAATTTTTGTACACTTTTTCTACACATTGATTTGCTCCATGAGATTCCTGGCACAGCCATATCCAAACATTCAATCTACAATTCTGTTTTTCCTATTCATAGTGATAGCTGCCATATTGTGGGATTATCTGCTGTGAGTTGTATTGGTCCTGGGCTGTTTTTTTTAGTGTCAGTCCACCCCTGGGCAGTTGCATGTAAACAGCAAGCTTGCAAGACACGTAGCCAGGAGCAGGTTTTTGCTGAAGCGGTTTGGACTCAGCCATAGTTTTGTGTTCCAGCAGGGACATGTAAAAATAGCATCATAGCCAAAGGACCAGCATGTGTGGAGACTGTGGGGAACAGCTATAAAATGACTAACTCCTGCCACAGTGTAATGCATGTTAGTCAGGGGTGATAGCGGAAGGAGGCACAGAATTAAATGTAGGGCTACAATCAGTCGGGGGGTCAGGACCCACCACATCTGAGGCTTGTCTCCCCCAAAAATATCATTAAAAAACCACACTGTGTATTGTAAATAATATAATGATATATACTTATTATTTTATAAATAGCAAAAACAATGCAAACAGGCCAAAAAAGTCCCCCTCCCTCACACTGCTTTGGTTCACTGCCTGTTTACCCCTTTAGTTCACCTACACACCGGTGGGAGAGAACAAAGTTCTTCAGTAGTTGTTGAACTGTAAGTAGTCTGAGGCTATTTTATTCACTTTAAACATCAGATGAAGTGATTCTTTCCCCTTTCATACATAAGATGCTGTTATGTAAATAAATAAATTATCATTGTCTTGATAAACAAATGATGATAACTGATATATTTTTCCATGAGCCCACTATGTTTGTGATTAATGTTACCTTGCTTGTTTGGTAGCTTGTTGGATAGTACGTCACTCACTACAACAAATGTGGTGATAAGCCTGTTTGTGAACTGATAACATTGTAGATCTACCGTTCTGTTTGGGTTTTGCTCAATATGATGTTTAGTGGCAGATCTGTGGGCTTGCTGCTGTTGAATATCTAAGAGATGTCCTCTGTCCTAGACAAAGCCTAAATATTATGCGGATGACGCAAGATAATTTAATAACTATAATGACCACATGGTAAATATATGAACCTAACTCATATTTAAATAATTATCGTGTACACATATCCCTACAAGTACAATTTTGGCTGTATTATTTGTGTCCCCTTCAAAAATTGTTTTTGAGAAATTTTGTTTATAGCCCCCCTATTGTTAGATAAAAATTTGCACCCATGTTTAGGATGTGTCAGAGATCAGGAAACAGTAGTTATGAGTGACACATGAACAGATGGGACACTAGGGATTTAAATGTGATTATAATAATGCACTTTTAAACACCTGTTAGTTTTGTACCCCAATTTACAGGGACCTTGGAGATGGGGATGGAGCTTACTGTGGACTTGCAGAGCAATCCTCTGGTGTCATTAGATAAATATATATGCAGAAATACGGTTATAAGCTGTGAACACTGTGTGAGAAGCAGGGGAAGGGAGTCATAGTTATACTCCGTTAACTGCGGCATCACATGTTGATGACTAAGATATGTTTCACTTTCACACAGTTTGCATCTGCAGCTTGTAAGCAGCATATTATCATGTCGGTGCTTTATTAACAGGTTAACAACATGTATAGTACACATGTAAGCAGCAGTACTTTAAAGTTTAGAGGCGGAGCCTATTTTTGCAACATGTCACATACTGAGCTCAGCAGTAAATACAGTGAAAATGCATCAGAAATATACTATCCTATTTATCATTATTACCTCAGTCTTTTGCAATCTAGGTTTTTGTGAAGCGACATAAACCATTGAATGAACTATTTATCCATTGCTTGATAAAAGCTGTGTGTTGGGTTGTGGTACCACAGACAGAATTTTCTATTCAGTAAATCTGAGTGAATCCAGATTCTAGCAGTTTATAGCTTGCATTCAGGGATTTGAGTTCTGTGGAGATTAATTACTGTTTGGATGTAAATGCGGTCCCTTACTTTATGTAAATCAGAATTCATGACATCAAGTTTGTAATAGTTCTCAATGGCCCTTTCCCATTAACCATTTATAATTTATGGCCCTTATCAAAGGACATGCTCTTGAAAGCTGAGTGTGTGTCTGCTGCTGGAGTTGCACTGCTGCAATGTTCAGGTGTTGTAAATGCGTGGTCTCTTCTACCTTAAAAATCCTAATAAGTCACAACTTGTGAGACATTGTTCCTGTGGGTGACAGGAAATTGAATTAAGTCCATTGATATCTGCTTACTTTAACTTAACAAACTTGATTTAAATTTACACAAATTAAACTGTGACAAATATGCTGGTAAGATTGCAAATCCAGAACAAAAGAATAATTGTTTTAAGGTTGTAAAGGTGTTCTTATTGAAAGCAATCATGTTGCACTGGTAGAGACATTTAGATAAATGTTTGTTTACAATACGTGAAATGAGATGCAATCAGTGTGTGTATGATTTAGACTTTAGACTGGTGGGTGTAGACGACAGCCATTGTGATGGGCCAAGTTTACTGCCCACCTCTACTGCTTGCTGCAGTATTTGTAGAATGATTACATGCTTACAGCATCTCTTAAAAAAAGTGTCTTAAATATATGTCATGTATGTAAAGGTTTTGTTGGTGTTCAATAGATATAGAAGACATTTTTCATTGTAGACGGTTCTTTGTAGATGCAAGCTGGGTTTCATTATTCTTTGTGTTATTCATTACTAAATAAAAGCTTCATTACTGGGGAGCGTTACACCCTTAGGCTTTCTCGGATCATGTCAAATCTGCAACTATCTACACAAAATCATTATATGCTTTATGCTTCATTGCCTGAGTCAGATTATACACTTGCAAAGTAGATAGTAATCAACACAGCCGGAAACCTTTACAGGGAATACCCTCTGATTTAATGAATAGGATGCCGTCACAAGACAGTGTGCTGTTTTAATGATGGAACAAAAGGATTGTTGTGCCACAGACAATTTCCTGTAATCATGTTTGAAAATGCACCATAATGCCATTTTACAGCTGCTAAGATCTGTAAATCCATAAACTGTCACGATGGATGATTCATCAGATGAGTGATGGGCTTCAGTAACTCCGATCTGTGGTTTTAGTATTCAGTATAACATCAGTTCAGTATGTTTAATGTTTGAATGGAGAGTCAGAATTATACTTTTTCAGAGACATCAGAGGTCTTCAGATGTGCTCCCTCACACATTCACTGTCACAAACAGCACTACTTTCACTCCTTACACTGTATTTCCTGTCACAAAAAACACCCTCTCTGCTAGGTGAAAAACACCATCTCCGCACAATTCAACAACTTCATTGCATATTGACTTTTAGACAGTGCACTATTACGGTATGTTTCTTGCGCTTTGTTCGGAATCATGAAGACCCCACACAAATGTGTGGAGGCATTGCTAATCATATAATTAATCTTTAGTGTTCATCGGCCACTGGGAAGCACACTGTAAGACTGTGATCATGAACTGTCATGTTGTCAGGAATGTTAAATAGACTGCCACAACCCACTAGCACTCCCAGAGAGACTACATTGTTGAACTAACACCTCTCAAAGCTTCTGTGCATATTCCAGACTGCATGGTTTGTCAATCATGAGATTAGTCTGCCTAGTTACTTTTGAATGCAGATTAACATGTTTCAGTTTTCTTATCCCTGCTGGATTTGGAATTTATTTATAACAGCGCATTGTTTGCTTTTTCTCAAGCCTAATATCATGCTTAAAATTTTAGAGGTCTCTCAACAGCTGTCATAAGCTTTTATTACATGCATTTAACCTATCAAGTGGCTTTTATGAGCCACTTTCTTTACTGGGTGGATGTAGAAGGAAAGATAAATCTTACCAGCAAACAATAAGCGCTAAATATAAAATACAATAAAGCTTACCACCCATAACTGTGACTCAAGTGACCGGTCAACAAAAAATAATAAACTGAGAAAAATGGCAACAATTTGCACGACTAACATAATAAAACACTTGTGATGAACATAATGAGGGCACAGTCTAAGTGCCCTGTTCTCAACTTCTGTGTCTTATAATTTCAAGAGAGGGTCCTAACCCAGAAATGTCACTGCTTGCCATGGCCCAGCTGCATTTATTTGCTGGGAGACATGTTAGCTGTCAATACGACAACAGAGTTGTGCTGAGTGACAGGTCAGCATAGATTTCCCCATGCAGAGGTCTGGGTGATTGGGAACAGAATCACTTTTTTCCCCAAAGACAAATCTTCTTTCTTGATTATCTCTGCCTCAGAGCAGATAACCTGTCGGGACAGTATCACATGCCAGATACATGCTGGAAACTCACCAGTCTTCTCACTCTTGGCTCTGATGGTACTGTGCTGGCAGGACTTGGCTTTGATTCAGAGGTTTAGCTTTATTATTCATGGGGTACTGTAGTCTTTATTCAGGGAGTCTGAGATGCCCATCACTCATAAAACAGTTGATTTACAATGTCACATCCCACCTATTATGGCCTTGTGTCTGCCAGAAGCTTTAGTGAAGGTTGGATATTATGTGCTTACATAAATCTGGGGACATTTGGATATTTAAAAAGGTAAGGTACTGTCTAGTCTGTCTTCTCTAAATAGTACCACCTATTATGGATTCCAATATCATAAAAGTTTAATTTTAAAATATATTTTAAATAACAAAGAGTAAAGAGTATGCCCTGGTTCTGGGCTTTGTCATTACTAAAAATGTCATTATGTCAGCTTTTATTGTGATTCTTCAATGGGTCCAATGCAGAGCAGCTGTAAAGATATAAAAATGTTCAACAGTGTTATAATTGTTGGCTTTAAAAGCTGTTGTGTGTGTCATGTCATACTTCCGGGTGAAATGAGTGAACTAGTGAACATTTTTCTGTAGTGTGGGGGTGGTCAGGAGAGGCAGCACTCGAATGCACTGAATGCAGGACTGTCTACTTGACAGATGGCAGCTCTCCTTGCTTGAGTGTGCGTTGAGGTGGGAGCGACTTTAACTTTTCGATGGAGATGAAGGGGTCACAGTACAGGCTTCTTATCCGAAGTGTGTCAAAGGTTGATGAGAGGTAGAATCGTCCAATCAACCCTGACTGCAGCCTCTTCACTGTTATTGTTTATACTGATGATTGCAAACTCTTACCCCCAGCCTCATGTCGTTATGTTCTTCCTCAAATAGCAGCTCTTTATGGTCCTTTTTCTCCATTATTCCCTCATGCTTTTTTCCAACTCCAGAAGGTTTTTCTATTCTTAGGTTTCTTTCTGTTAATCCTATTGATTTATTTTTAAAAAACAAATTCTAGGTCTGAAATCGTCATCCACTATGTATGTCTTTGATACAGACACATATTATCTTCTTTCACAACTCACAGTGTGTTTTTATATTTAAGTTTTTTCTGATATGCCCCAAAGTAGATAAACTATTAGGCAGAAATGAAGTTTAAAGACAGCTGTTATAATCATTTATTTGTTTGGTGGTATGTGCAGAAAATATGGGGTGCATTTTTGTGTTAAAAATTTCTCAATGACCTTAATGGTGCAAATCTATTTAGAGCACCTTGAAATTTGGTCTGTTGGGTAGTGGCATCGCCAAACTGTTGTGACACTTAACCAGCAGCTTGGCAGAAGTGTGCTGATCCCATGTCCGAACAAGGATGATTCACCGCAACACAATCTTGTCCACACATGTATTTAACACACCCTCAGTTCCAAAAAGAGTTTAGAATTGGAAGGTCAGTTTTTTTTTTATAAGGCAGCTGATTGACAGAAATATATAATGGCAGATTTACATGAAATATGTTTCAAACAGCACTTTAAAATATAAACTGAGTAGCTGTGTGAAATGTACACTGTAGGCTTCTTACGTGCTTCTTTTGAACAGGTACAATAATGGATGTTTCTGGAGGACTTTTCTGAAGGTTTTCTTTCTTTACACTTAACAGCCATCAGAAAATATCAGCTATCATGCTTTCTGAGGTGCTTGTATGCATGTAGGCGTCGCTCCATCTCTTAGACAACATTTAGGATTAAATCCTTTACATATGCTTTAAATGAATTTTTATTTTTCACTTAAGATTTCCAGGTTATCCATTAGGTCTGGCAATTTTATACACCATATACTAACATAATGGTTCACTGTTTCCATTCTGTAGGTAACCTTCAGTTAATGTAACACAGTTATACCCACATCTGTTCAGTGCGTTTAATATATATATATATTAAAGCCTGCCAGAGTACATTTTGTACACATTTTGTTTATGTACCCTGCCTGTGACTGTTTATTTAGCAAGAGAGGAATTGAGACATAGAGCTTTGTTTGACATTGAACAGATTGAGCTGTGGTTTGTTGCTCTGTTTTGCAACAGCTCACGAGTCAAGCAGGTCCAAACACAGAGGGATTTCGAAATGTCTCAGGGACATCTAATCTCCTCTATTATTGATGCTGTTCCTGGCTTGTTATGGATGGGGGAAAAAAGAACCTTTCATCAGCCAAGTTGATTGATTTTCAATTAATTCATCATCTCGTTCCTCAACTCTCTATAGTCTTTATAGTGAATGTATGTCTTATTTACTTTTTTAGGGTGACATCTAATTAATCAACTATTCCGGAGATGGAACTCAAACTTTCAATGGTGCCTAATGAGGAAACATTATTAATTCACCTCAGACAGGAAATTACCTGGGTCCTTCTTTTTTGCTCATGTAATGTTACCAACCTGATTCTTTTAAAGACTCTGAACGTGCATGAGAATTTCCAGCATTCAGCTCAGAGAGTCAACTGAGAGTTTTTGTTTGTGGTGTGAGGTACTGTAGTGACTGCAGACACTACAAACAGCCTTTGCTCTGTTTCTGGTGTCCATAATGTCCAAATGTCAGAGTGACCCCCAAGACTGATCTCTTGGTAATGACCATATGGTGAAGGCTGATGTCAGGTCAACGTATTGTGGCATGGGTGAGCAACTCCTACAGGGCAAAAAAATACAGCAGAAGTGACAGTTTCAGTCAGGCATGGCCAGTCGATATCTCTGTCCCCAACAGTAGAACATTAAACAGATGATAAGAAACGCTGTATAAACAGTTGTTTTTTATTAATTATTTTTTGAACAAGCTGTTTACGCTATTAAACATTCTGCCAAAAGGACCCATGGATGTTTCTGTTTGATCAAATCCAAATTCTAGGAATCATGAATATGAAAAAGCTTATTGTCCAGCATCTTTGGATTAGTAGCTGTATTAATCATGCTCTAAGCATCATCTCTCTTTTTTTGCATTCTACAGAAAAACTGAGACCATATGGGTTGTACAGTGACAGCACTGGGTGCTACAGGCTATATCTGATGTGTGATCTCCTTCATTTATTGTCCAGATGGCTTTCTGGACCACAGGACTTTGTATCTTATTCCATACTCTCTACTCCACGTCAGAATCACATTCAGACAGAGGAATGCTTGGGTGGATGCTGTGTCAGGCCATTAAGTTAAGCTGTTCCCATGCTTAAATGTCTGAAGGGCCCAGGAAGCTCTATAAAGAGTCATATAACAGAGGTTTTAGAATGTTATTAGTTATATACTTGGTGTTCTTCATGGAAGACAATGTTAGTGCTTGTTATGATTACTTCTAAGAGGTAGTCAGTTAATTTAGAGATTTTAAGTTTCCAGGTTTTAAATAATTGTCGGTGTTATAGAAGATGATGTCTCACAATTACAGCAGTGTTTCTTAATTGTTTATGAAGTTGTGTGACTCACCTTATCCTATGAGATGGCACCCACATAATTATTTATGACACCACATGACGATTTGTTGTGATAGGTGCTTCTAACAGCGAGATGATACAATACTGAAACATGGAAGTTTACTTGCATGGACTGTAAAAAAACTTTGCTGCCTTAAATTTTTATGTTTAATCAACTTGGCTCATTTCAACTTAATAGTTTAAATCCTGGCTGATGTAACTTATAAAAATAAGTAAACAAATTTTCAACTATTTTTAATAAGTTACAGCAACTCAAGACCAGTCAAGATTGCAAAGAGTAAGTTGAAATGACTTGTGAAGCCACATTAATTAAACTTAAAATTTTAAGGCAGCAAAGTTTTTTTTGCAGTGTGCTTACAGTATTTTCCCCTGATTCTGACAGTGCAACTACCAATGACCAATGTCAACACTATTCTTGTCACTTAATTTCTTGATATCTTAATTTCTTTGTGTGCAATCCCCTTAAATTTGTAAAACAACTTTACTTTATGCATTTATTTTCAAAGTACATACATAAATTTTGTTGACATTAATAGAATCTGAGCATGGGATTTCTTGTTCCCAGCATGCTTTGCATGAGACTGAATTGTAAAAGTAAATGTTGATATTAGGTGTTAATTTATGTGTGTCTTAGCAATATCAAAGACTTTGGAGAGTCTTGTTGGAGTTTAATGTTGATATGTTATGTTTGGATTTAAGTTGTTAGTTTGGGATTTAGGGCTGTGGAGAAGATTGGACTGGGGGCTGTGTCTAAGTTAGTGTGTAAGCTAGATGGGTAGATGAAGAGTATCTTGTACTTCTTTACTTAATGTGAAAATGCTTGTACAGTAATATGTCTCTGTTTAACAATTCCTGACACTATGTTACATATAGGCAAACGCACTGAAGCAAATATGTAACTAAAGAAACTCAAGTATATATTTGTGCATTTTGTTGCATGCATCTGAATTTCAGTGATTATTTTTGTAAATCTTTGATAATCTTAACTCCTTTAAAGCAAAACAAGCTTTTGACTAGCCTACACTCTACAGAGCCTACACTCTGGTACTTTATTTTTATTTTTTTTAAATGTAATGAGATCTGACAAGCCATTAGCAAGCTTTTAGTGTTGACATCAGCATAGCAATAAAGATGCTACTCTAGGATAAAGACTGACTATGGGATGATTATGATGTTAAGAAAAAAATAGCTTTCCTTTGGACAATTACCAAATGTCTGTCATTGTAATTACTCTATGTTTACTGAGGAGCACAGCAGTTTAAATGAGCAAGTTCAAAGCTTCTAATCTCTCTTTAAGAACATATAGGTGATGCACCTTCTGGCCCTTAGCTAATCAGCATAAATTAATCCAGGCCTGACAGCTATGTGTGTGATTGTATATTAAAATCACTGTTCCATTGAAAAGGATGCTGGGAGATAAGAAAGACTTGTGGCAGAAACAGAGTTACAAGTGCTCTTATCTCATTTACATTTCCAGTTCTGAGCTAGGAAAAGTGTATGTTTGTGACAGTGTGTTCTTCACTTATTGACAGAAATTTCATGGATCCAATTATAGGTTTGATGTTTTCCTATTATCTCTCAGAAACCTTAACTGTGGAAGATGTACATTTCATTAATATGTAAATTGCACTGGGACATAAAACATATATTTTTATTAATGTAAAATGATGTTTCATTTGGCATCTGCCAATTTATCATGCTTAGATTTTTTTTTAACTAAAACTGGAAGGTTAAGTCATAAACATCAATGGGATACATTTGTGTGTGATATAAAGAGACAGACATATAAAGAGAGTGAAAGGAAGGAGTAAAGGCCAGTGAAAGATCATGAATTTAAACTACTGACATGTAAAATGAAGATGTCATAATGTAAAATGAATGTAAGCAATCCATATTTTCTTTTCTTTCTTAAGAATGCAATTGTTTTAATAATAGCGTTAACAAAACATTTCAAATAGTGTAATGAAACCTGTAACATCATAATGTATGATTACATTAAAAACTAAAAATATTTAACTTCATATGCATTTTTGGAGTTTTCAAGGCAGCTAAAAAATTATGTAAATAGTTAAACTACGGTTCTGAATAATTAAATGCTGTCCTGGCACTCAGCACATCAGATAATACAGTGACATAAGACATTTAAGGCATTGACTTTCTGCTTTGAAACTTTGTAAGAAAATGATATACAGATAATGATAGGAGATTTTTAGACTTGCATTACATTTCTAATAATATTTGAGATGTCAATACATGTGCAGCATGCACTGTAAATATCTTTACAAAATACAGCTTGGCAATTAAAAGTCATATTTGCATCCATGGAAGAAGATTCATATGTTTTTTGAGATATCATTAGGCTATTTTGGGCTATGTCCTTTAAGCCAAATCATCACATGCTATTCAATTTATACAAATTATACAGTTTAATTTTCCCCCTGTTCTCACCCCATCTGATGGCCAATTATGTTTGTAATCAGAATCTCTGCAGTTGGTCTTGGATGCCAAAATATGTCCCCCACATTCCAGAGTATTTAGTCTGCACAGCAGATTTTAAAATGTAGAATAACAGTCTAAAAATTTCCCAAAGTAAAACAAATATTCTGTTCTGGAGCAGCCCTCCATTCCTCGTAGTTTCCCCCACCTACCTACATTTTTCTTTTCCCATTTTTCCCAAACTGACAGATCAGCCTGTTTTACTTGGAAGAGGTCTGGGTGGAACAACATTGAGGTCGTTTTCAACAGGAAATGGCGGCAGCTGACTTCCATTACATAAATTGTAAAGAGTTTCAAATGAACAGTCCTGTATTGTCAGGTACAATTACAGACTGAATTCAGCTTTTCTGGTAAGTGCAGTGAAATGATAAAATATAAGGTACAGTGTCTTAGCAATACTGGTTTCAGTTACTAATGGTGTAGGAAATTAAACTGGAAAACGCATGTCTGACGCTGTCACGGTAAGCCTATTAAAAGCTCATAGTCATTTCAGAGGAGACAATGAGACTTCTGATGCCTTTTATGGGAGCATACATGGGTCACTCATGGATAAAATCACTATTTCTTTAACCTTTTGATTTATATAGCCCTATATAAGTGTTTTATTAGTGTTTCAGCCAAGATTAATAGTTTACCCAATTTTGCCTTGAATTTATAGGTCCTGGACCTTGACCCTGTGTAAACAGTAGTGTCATGAGAAAATCTCACTGTTGTTAAGGGTTTTATAAACCCATAATTTTGGGCCAGTGGTATTTTCTTTCACCCTATGCTTATGCTTTGTAGGCTAAATAATTATTTGCTTTGTTGGGAAATATGAATTGGTTCTGTAGCTCAAATGGTAGAGCATCGTGTTAGCAGCCCAAAGGTTGTGGGTTCGATGTAATGTAAAACTGTAAAATATATAATGCATTGAAAGTTGCTTTGGATAAAGCATCTGCCAAATGCATAAATGTAAATGTAGTGAATTGTAAGCAGTTTTGTAAATGTATTCGACTCAATGATTGTAAATGTGTAAATTTGTGCTGTAAGTATTCTTCCCGTTTTCTCTGTACAAGAGCTGAACTTAGAGTGGCCCTTCAGCTCCAGGAAGACATGGCACAGAACATCACTAGCAGGGGCCACCAGGCCCCTAATGGAGAGTGATTTATTGAATGGCTTTGGCTTGCTGTTGGCCTTAGGCCTGTCTCCTAATTGAGCACCTGATGCTGCATGGGAAAAGTTAATATGATATAAATTGATACTGTGGCAGTGACCATGGCAGGGCTCAGAAGGCAGCATGGACCCATGCCTGCTTTCCCATGGAGATAGGAGCAGATGCTCCAGGAGGCAGGGGGAGCAGCACAGGGACACTGAGGTGACAGATAGACCCCACGTGAGGCTCGAGAGGTGGGCAAAAATTAGATGGCTACAGATGTTGTGTTAGAGTTTCTAGTCACTGCTTCTGATAGCTTTCAGGCTAAACAGAATTGTACTACTGCTCCATATTCTAAGTGCATAATGTGCAGCATATGGCATGTTTTAAAAATCCAAAGAGATAGCAAATGAAGCCATGTTAAATACATGACTGTTGTATTTTAAAATGTCTGAAATACCACAATATTATAGCTTAGGTAATGAAATATTCATTTTTTTAAATCTAGAAACTCTTTGAAACTTTTGAAACTTTTTGTTCTTTGAGTTTTCACTGTTGTGTTAGTTTATAGTAGTAGTTTTCATTGCAAGCAAAGAAAAGCAAACAGTAAGGATATAGCACATCATAAACAATGTATTTATCATTAGAATTAATGTTATGAATTAGACTAGACAGATTAAATGGGTTGTTTGGTTACAGTTAAAAACTCTGGCCTTGGTTTATCAACCTGTAAAAGTGTTACTTATGTTGCTTATGCAAGGTGAAGGTTGGCAGTTCTCAGAAGTACTTACAGCGTCTAACAGCTCAGAGTTAATAGTGAATAACAGAATAACTATAGAAAACAGCAATTGAATTGTAGAAGCTGGACTTGCAGGTAGCCATACTCAACTTGTATAAGTGCTTTATAAGAATAAAAAAAAATCTGCAGCCACCTGATGTATAAAGAAAAGCCAGTCATTGCATTTCTAGATGTTCCTTCATCTAGATGTTCCATCTATACAGAGAGAGAGATGGCAGGAGAGAGAAAAGAATGAATGGCTGTTCTTTGTGGGTCCCCCCATGAGGACGATTCTGTCTTGACAGCTCACTCCCACCATCGAAACCGAATGCCAGGTTCATTCAGAGAACTGGTTCATTTCTCTGTCCCAATCCACTCTTCGTACTCCAGCAAATCAGTTGTTGAATATACAAAAGCCATGCCCATTGGCAGCTTCAGACTGTAGATCAGGGAACAAGACAAGTCTGGTAAAAAGTCCAATTCAATGTATCACTTTCTCTGCCTAGCTACATACTGGCAAATGCACAGTCCAAAGCACACAGGCTTATCCAGAATAATCTTCTAAGGGAATTCCGCTCTGTAGGTTTTCTTTGCGCTCATGTGTCAGTACAAAGACTTGCGTGGCTTTGGATGGATTTACTGCCTTCTTTCTCCAGTTAGACTTACAAATATTCCTGCCTAAGTGCATTTTGCTTTTCACAGTTCACATGCAATGTTTGTTCTGTAGTAAACACAAATGTTAAAATTTGATAACCCTCTAGTTTGACAACTGAGACAAAAAACAAATATAAAGAACCTAAGCCACTTAAATTAGCTGTTTTACAATTTAAAATGTTTTTAAGCAGTACTACCAATGCCTTATGGTCATTATGGTCACTCTGAAGTGGTCAAAACCCCAGATAGTTCTCACATAGAACTATGTGGGTGTATTTATTCACATATTTATCTTCAACTAAGACTCACCTTCCTCTGCTTCGATACAGAGAGTGTTCACCATCACATTGTTTTCCTTGAGTTCTGGCAGAGCATGCATATCTCTTGTGGTACTGTAAGTCCTGATGTTGAGAAATACTGAGCCTGTCCAAATGGAATGAACTGTTCTGTAAGGCTTGTATTTATTTCTCCAAAAAACGAATGTTTCTGTTAAAAGTTTCTGTTGAAAAAAAGAGAGATTTGAATAAGATATATTTTTCAAAATAAATATGAATGTTTTCAGCCACAATTAAATGATATATAATTAAATTACCATGTACTCATTACTGCTTACAAATAGTTATTTATGTATTCATTCAGACAAATTTAGCCAGTCTTTCACCTTAAAGCTTTGGACTAAGAAACATTTCAGGAATTAGTGGATTTTTTGGACAAAGTCACACTTGTGACAAATGCAGTAGTGAATGTTCTGTTCGTTTTCATTTTTTCATTGTCTTTAAAGAACAACAGTAAAATGTGAGCTTTTAATCAAAATGAAATAAGCAGGATGATTTGTGAGTCTGTGAGAAGCAGGTTTAGTATTTTATGCTACTAGCAATTACTGCTTTATGAACTATAGGGTAGCTGGACAATATTGAGTCCTCCAGTCTGTCCCTCCATTCATGCAGACTTATGAATCTTGATATCATACCCTCTGTAAAGCACCAGAGTCTCTGTTATGAGTGCAGTTCTCTGTAGTCTGTTGCACTGGAGAAGAACAAATACTGGCTCCAGGCTTTTAAAATCACAGTCCTACACAACTACTAAAATTAAAAATGTACCTCGACATATTTATGAGGGAAGAAGTGTGGGAGGTAAATTGTCTCCCTGGAGGTTTTTGTAGTAAAGCGAAAAACTCTGAGAATGAAAAATCTTCAATATTAGATGTGCCATTAGTTTTATTTGTCTGGATATTTTCTATTTTTTTTTTATCACATACCATGTTTGTTTTTAGTCGTGCTTGCCAGTGAGTCAGTGGCAGTGAGTCTTGCACCATCAAGCACCACTCACATTTTCTTGAGAAAATAAACAAATTTACTTTAATTTGTTAAGCGTGTCTCCACTGTGGCTAATCTTCTAATTTATAGCATATTTCGCTTGGTTGCGTAACAATATCTTTGTTGCTGTTTAAAGTGTAGAAGCTCAGATAAATGAAACAAAATGAGGTAAAGCTTCTCACTCATCTCAGATATGAACTCTGTAATGCTATATATAATATTCATGTCCTTTTCAACTTATGAAACACTAAAAGAACAAAATAGTAATGTAACTTACAAAATCAGAAGCTACTGTATATAGTTTTAGAACATCTGTGGAGATTCAGTTTGTCGAGCAAAGCAGAGAACTGTAATCAAACAGTAGTTGTTAACAGTTGCCTGCTATTTTAGAGATGTCTCTGTGTTTTTAGCATTTAAAGCACACAACTGTATGGTTTTATCAGTATGGACTGGAGATTTATGTCATCACTGGACCTACTTCACAGTCTAATTCTTCCATGACCTGCTCCAGTCACCTTTTCTCCATCTGTCTCGCTCTCCTCTGGTTCTGTTTCACTCATGAGAGACTAATGCAAGAAAATAGAATGACTGCTGCAGGACTTCAGCAGCAGCTCAGTCATATTGATTCATACTAACAAATGGACCATAATTAAAACAAGATCTTTTGTGTTTGCTTTTAAAAAGTTACTGTCAAAGAAATTACAATGATTTTTCACCAGAAACCTATCATGATAATACAAATACATTTTTAATGGGTAAATTCTGAAAGACTCAAAGGATTATCTTGAGGCGAAAAACTGAGCTAGTTCAGAAAATGAGGACAAGAGGTACGTGTCGTAATGAACGTAGTTACTACAATTATGGATTGATGTCTTACATTCATCCATTCATGTGGGCCAGACAGAAAAAAAGAGCTGAAGATGAATTCTATGAATGATGGTTTGCAGAATGTTTTCTAGTCTATTCATAATGTACATTTCTGATACGTCGTATCATTCTATGTGCCAGTAAATGCTTCATCTTCATTCATTTACAAGTACATTCCTAGTCTGGACACATTTAAATGCTGTTTCTATCAATTTTTTCCGTTCAGCCAAGTAAAACACCATTGAAAAGTCACTGAGAATTTTAAGTCAGAAAAATGTTTTCAGGAAAAAGGGCAAACGATACAGTAAGACTAGAATACTTTACTTATGAAATGAGCAAAAGGTTGCATCCAACACCTGGAATAAGACTTGTTCTTGTGATTGACCTAGATATGTACATGTGGGCTATTTTTTAAATTCTTTTAAATGCAGGTTTGACTCTGATACATGGAAGGCAAACATGATTATCCCTGCTTCCAGTTATAGATCTTGTTGCAAATTTCCCACTTTGTGATGCAGGGAATGATTTACATGTGTTTGGCAGAAGACAGAATGGTACATCTCCTGCATTAATCCAAATAGAAAGATTTGTGGGATGGTTTAGTACAGAGCATAGGGTGGTCCAGTGATGCATGAATGTTCACTGACTGTCTCATGCATATCCTGTTTGACAGTGACGGACAGCAGGTACAGTTTCTTACCTGACTATAATACCAGAAGCAGATAAGACATAACCACCTTAAAATCTCTGCTCTTGTCTGTGCTTGTCTGCATACTGTACTGTTCAGCTCACAGAGTGAGACAGAAATAGCTATAATGTAGCTGTATAACTGTGTTAACTTCAGGCCAAAAGCTGTGAAATGGCAATACTGTTATGCAAGACAATGGAATACAAATAGATGTCTGAATGAATGAAATATGGCACTGTCATGCCATTCATTATGACAGTAGAAAAGTTAATTTAACCACACATTTATGATGCGTTAAACCCCTGTCAGATGCAGAATGATACCAAAATGATCATGACAGATGGTTGTTATAGCCCTGCTTTTATATAATCAGAATCAGACATGCCCGAGGGAAAGAGAAGATAAACCTAACCTATACAGCTGCATCAGCAAGTATTAAGAGGTATGAGCGTTGTGGCTGTATAGATATAGTCTGTAGGATTGGGGTTTTGATGTGCAGTACTGATTTTGACCAGCAGGGGCAGCAGATGCACCGTAGCTTAAAGCTGCATGATTTCTACATGTATATGTTTGATTACTACTGAAAAGAAGATCTGTGAGAGTACTCGTGTAAACATTTTTTTTTACATTTCCTGCTTTATATTTATTTTTATTTATTGCTATTTTAAGTGAAACACCAATTTAATCAATCAAATATGATGTAATATGTATGTAACACATTTGCAGCTCTCAGAGAAGCTCTACAGAGAAGTGCAAAAGTTTCAGTAATGCAAAAAAGGAAGAAATCACATTTAATAAATATAATTTATGTCTTGGAATATTTTGTATGTGCTGGCGATTTGAAAATCATTTTCATAATTTCTTTGCCATTATTAATGGATCGTTTCAGCTGACATAGACCTTATCAAGCTTTTATTCAGCAGTAGCTCAAAAAAATCACCCTAATGTGATGCAAACATTAATGTTACCCAATTAGGAAATGAAAAGTAATAAGCCTGAAATAAGTCGGATTTCTCTGCTTATATAAGCAAATACATTTACACTAAATTACCATGTAAGAAAGAGATTAGTTCATGACTGTTAGTAGATGACTGTTAAGTGAAGAGCATGCCTAGCAGCTTTGCCATTTTTCACTATAGTCTTGGAACACTTTGTATTTGTTTCCACAAGACAGAATTAGAACAAGAAAAGTGGCCTCAATGGGCTGGACATTAGGGATAGAGAGAGAGCAGTCAGGAATGCAAATGAGGAACACTTATACAAACAGGCTTCAAATAGCTGCATTGGGAAGAGTCTGCCATGATGTCTGGGATAAATTAACTGTCCATTTTTTTTCAAAATGCAATTACTTCTGTTGCTACCTTTGGAAACTCTATTCTATAACGTACTTTAAATTGCCTTGTTCAAATGTTTTAGTTATCAGTTTAAGTCCTCAGAAGTAATTCAGTAATTTAGTAAATATTTATTTATTTATTGGCCTTAAATATTTTAAAATGTTGCACATTTTTTTGGTAAAACATGGCAACTTCATACAGTTATTCACCAGTACAGCCCATCTAATCCACTGCTTGAACCAAACCATTACACTTTTTAACTCAGTTATTTGTCTTTCCCTGTTTTGCCTCTCTCTGTCTTTATGTCTGACCATGAAGTTGTGGCATAAAGCAATCTTCTCCTCCATTTAGAGCCTCGATAGTGTGCTAGGATGCTGTGCATATTAATGGCCTCATACAACCCTGGCCTCCACTGAATGACAGGGATGGGAATTGCAAGTGGGAATCTAATAAGACCTGATTGTCAACATGAAGTTGTTTGTTGCTTTGGCTGCAATTAAACTCCCAGGCTTTTGTCCCCGTGTTGATGTGGAAAAATGGGCTACATAGCAGCAGTAGCTAATCTTTATGACATGAGGATGGTCAAGTGTTTCATTGAAGAAAAACTATCAAAACGGGAAGACTAAGCCATACCTTTTTTAGTCTTTCAAAAGTCATTTATTTATTTGTTTTCATTTTTTGGACTTATGTGGCACTTTCCATTACTTGGGTACAAAACAGGGCCTGAATCTCCACTACCACAAAGAACATGAATCAAAGCCAAACTTGTTTACCATCACTTTTAAGACTACATGAACACACAAACTTAATTGGAATATGGACCCACAATGCTCTATAATGAAATCTAGGCTGTTTTTCCTTTCCTTTGTTATTCTTACATGCATATTTAAACAAAGCATTTTGGATGTTTCTAAGCAGGGTTTGCTGTCTTAAGTTTACCCTTGGACAAGAGAGAACAGAGAGCCTTTGGACCCCCTCATTGGCTTTTCCTAGAGGCTAGAGAGACAATAGCCATTTTTTGTAGCAGAGAAAATCCCAATAGGAGATCTGATTTCTGGACTCCTAAGATACCAATCACAAGAAGCTGAATTCTGCTAAGTCAATATGGTAACTGACAGCTGTGCGTCTCGTAGGGTTGGATATGTCACTTGAAGGTGCTGTGGCTCAGCCAAAGAGGACTTCATAAAACTCTAGCTGTCATAGCTGTTTTATACATTGTCATAGACATTAAAACGTGTTGAAAGATTATGTTTTAATTACTATTGCATGTTTTGCCCCTAGAAAGTCTCTAGAATGCATACGTGGCTTATTTAAATATAACAGCATAGTTTATTGACTACAGAGAATAGCGGTGTGTTTTAGTTTGTGTACACTGCTTATTTTTTAAATAAGCGTGCAAGACAATAGAAACTGTAATCAGACTCTGTAGAAGTATTTTGATACTGTGGATGATTGCTATAGTTTGCATCTGTTGTTAACTAATGACCTATATCTGCTTGCAGATATAACCGATTAGGTTTCTTTGAGATAAATCTGAACAACTGAGAGCAAGTTTTTTTGTTCTCCTTTAAATTAATCAATATGTCAAAGAGATGTGGTTTCTACTAAACATCTTGTATGACTGAGACATTCTCTAGACACCAGTCATTCAAAAATGTATCTGTTATCTTTTTATTTGCTTTAAAGTTATTGCCGAATTGTAATACTGTTTTTAACTTGGTTGCAAAAATGTTAATTTTTTTAGTAGAATGAATTACAGTGAAGTGCAGAAGAAAGAGGACTTGATGAACATGGGTATAGAACAAGTGTATAATATAATCCCATCACACAATCTCTTCAGAATTATTCTTTAACTATTGTGCCATTACTACTACATTTAAAACTACAAAAAGAAAGTTAAAGTGGTGGCACAGCGGTGCATGGTTTAAAATACCACATTTTCAGTTTAAAATACCACCAAGCACCCAAACTGTTTATGCCAATTACATGGAATAGTCTTCTTTGGTAGTTATTAATTTATTAATTTTAATAATGAATAGTCATTGAACTATAATCTAAGTTATAAGATCCATATTTCTTTGTGTCTTTAATTCTTAATATGCAAAGTCTAAAAAAAAAAGTTAAAGAATTTAAAGTAAAGTAGGCCATTATCACCCTGAAGGGGTTTGTTTTGCACAAATGACTGACTGTACATTTCCTGGTTTTTATAAGGCTGCTTTCCAAATACATGAACATGAGATATTGATTTTAGTAGTTTGATGTCTTTTATATAACTTTGCCTGTGACAAAGGTCAATTATTTTAACACTTTTTTAACAAAAAGAGCCAGACTCACTAAATCCACTTAATCTCAGTGTCTTGTCATAACAAAAAATCATAGTTTGAGGCACATTGTGGTTGAATTGTGGGTTGCTAATACAGAGGTTGTGAGGTTCAATCCCAGAAAGGGTTGACCCATGAACTGGAGAATTACTGGCATCCCACTTCTGCCTAGAACAATTTCACCTTTGGGCAAAACATTTAACCTACTGGTTGTTCCATAAAGTGGAATATGCAATTTATGTTTTGTGAAGTTATTTGGGATTGGAAAGTGCTAAATGACAGTAATCTTTTCTTCTTAATAAATTGGTTAAGAATTGTGTGTGCATTCACCTGCAATTTCAATTTCAGCCATTTTTTAATGTTTTGGATTTACTGCTCAGACACCAGACAGCCGCATAGTTAGAAAACAAAAAGTAAAGAAATATTAAGCAACAACAGTAAAATCGTTTCTTTCTACCTGAGCGTTACATTTTAGTTCTTTTGTTTACTGCATTTCTGCAGTCCCACTAAATTAGAATGGCATGAGACATTTAACTGCAAGTCATACGCCAATTGACCGTGAAAGTTTAGGTGTTGAATGTTAAATTTGGTACTCATTGGTGTAGAGTTTCCCTTTGGAGGTTAAAGATTAAGATTGGAGGAACATGACTCAAAAACAAATAGCGTTTCTAAAAGGTTCACACTGCCAGACATATCAGTGACTAGTGACAGTGTGGGAACAACTGTTAAAATGTCGTTTTAACAAACCAGGTGAGAAGGACAGAACATTAGCAGGACATTTTTCTAGGTACAAACAGATACCGAGCATTTATGCAAGCTGGCAAGATAATACTAGACAGATTTCAAGACATAATCTCCCTAAAACAGCATTCACTAGACTTTTACCCCAATGTATAAAATGCACATTAGTATTGAGGAAACATTCAGCTTAAAGCTTCCCTGAGGAATCAACTGTTGCTGCAGTAAAGGATTTAGTAAAGACCAGGTCAAGAAGGCAGTAGCCCTCTTGAGCCTGCTAAACCTCAGTCATTTCAATATGTTTATATCTACAATGAGTTCTTTGTCATACTAATATACAGCTAACAAGAGTAAGTCTTAGTTTTGTCCTGGTGTGGATGTTGCCACAGTTGGTTTTTATTATGTATTCAGATTTCTGAGGTGAATCTGATAAGCCCTGTGAAGTCCTTCTAATAAAGTTTATACAGGAAAGAGAGTGTGCCAAGGTTATTGTGTTTACATTTGTGAAAGGTTTAGGGAATATCGAGGGAGAAAGGGAAAAAGTTCTACCCTAAACATAAACATCACACTTTTGAGAAACTTTGGAGTAATTTGCAATTTGCTCTGGTTTTCCTCTTGGCACTAGGAATGCCAAGGTCTTGGGTTGTTTTGGATAAAATGGTATGCCAATGTTAATGTAATGTATAGTGTATGTATGCAAAGTAATGCAATATGGATGCAGCCTACTGTACTATTGTTTGTATAATCAATTGGGCACATGAGATCAAAAGTGAAAATGAGATGGGAAGAAAGAGAGACTTGTATAAATGTAATGTATGAGAGAAAAGGTAATTGATGTCCTTGTTTACAGTTGCAGAAAAGTGTCCGGTGCTTTGAAGTCAAATGCAGAAGAATTTCTTCATTTCATTAAGTAATTAAAACAATCAAGCTCAGGGTGGTGTGTCACAAACTACAATTGTAAATGTTAATGCCCCCAATTAATTCATGAACAATTATATTATAAATATAATTATTTATCTAAATAAATTAAAATAGCAGAACAGCATCTGACGTGCTGTCTAGACTACAGGAATTTCATTAGTCCCTGTAATGCACTGTAATCATATGTACTATAGATGATTATCACACTCTGGTGTTCATTAATAACAGGCGGCTAAGCAGCTATAATATTCATATATTCCTTGTGAAGAGATGTGTTCAGAAGAATCCAGGGATTTTATGGAAGATGGTGAGTGATTCATTGCTTGTGGCTGGAGGTCTGCTGCTGCATCGTAAGCATCAATATGCATGTGTATTCGCACACAGTCTTTATTATCAGACAGTCTACAAATGCATGAGCACAAGCCATATTACCATGTGATCTGGATGTGCAAGCTGAGCCCTGAGGCCTAAGCTCTTTCTTTGGAACCATATGTAGCTTTTCTTTGCTCTATAGGAGAAAAGTGGGAATAAAATGCACCATACCGACAGTAACACCTATATATCTGCTACCTGTTTTAAAGGCTTGACATTTTGGCACTGTTGAGTGGAACAGGCACTTTCAGTATTCAGTTATAATTAAAAAAAGGCTAATGTGTTATGCAAAAAGCAGTTGCAAATCTGACTGATTTTTAAAATTGGAAACAAATGTCTTTTTAACTCACTGTTGTAGTATTATAATAAGCTTAGTTAAGAGCACATTAAACTGGTTGTGTAAAACCATTAGTAAAAAAAAAAAAACATTAGTAAAACTGCTCTGCTTTTTAGTAAAAATGTGTTCATTAGTTTTTGTTTGTTTTTTGTTCAGATGTTTTTTTTATAATCCTTATTTCAAATGCTAAATATACTGGATGTGTTTTACCTGAAAATTTCTTTGTAGATTTGTCATTATAAAATGTTATTGTTATGACAAGTGAAAATATGCAAATATTTGTTTTCACACAATAATTTGGAGTGAAATTGGATTGGATCTTAAAAATGTTAAGATCCATTGTGTACTGAATGTAATGATGGAGTGAGTAGCATTTTATACTACAATGTGTTCATATTGCACATTTCATGTTAATGTAATTACAGCAGGACTAGCAATAACAATATTTACTGCACGCTGCTTCTGGAAAAAATAAAAATTCAATAAATTACATATTTAATACATGCTGTTCACTGATTTCTTACTCATCTTTTACAGAGATATACTGTACTATAACTACTCATGGGTGTTATTTGTGCATTATTATGTAATGTGTGCAGTTATTTGTAATGTAAATGTGGTTACACATCTTGGGAGACCCTGCAAAAGGGCCAGTAGAACCATTCCCCATAGGGATTCCCCAATAACATGAAAGTAGGAAATACATGTGAGAAATGATCATAAGGTTTTAGCTAAAGAAATCCAAGTGCTGAAGTATTTACAGTCCTCTTTCAAATAGATTCCTTATGTTTTTAAAGCTACCTTTTATTCCGTGACCCATTTCCGTCATTTTCTGCTGCATTACAGGTTAATCAGAAATACATTGTGGACTCCTGTTTCTTAACCCTGTGGAGAAATGAGACTGTTGGGTCTGATTGCTGTCCTAAATAAGGAGCTTGTTATGTACTGTCAGATAAATGTCTTAAGTTACTGTGCTACATTAATACATATTGAAGAGCCTCTTCTACATGCCAACATACATAAAGAGCCTTTTAGTTATTGATTATACACTTATGACATATAGGAAACATATACAGTACAGTATTGTTTACTATAATGCATGCTATTACTGTATACAAAAAGGCATTATCATATTGGCAAAACTTTTCACTGAAGCTTGCCCTATTAAATATACTTTAAATATACAAGGTTTGTGGTTCACAATTACAGCATTAAAAGTGCAAAACTGTTGTGTAAATATATAACAGCTATGATGATTAAAGCTTATTCTCATACTGTCTGTGAATAAATGTAACAATATAATACAATGCTAAATTTAAAAAAAAAACCTTTTTATTATTATTGATGTTAGTAATGATGTAAATTCCACTTACATTTTAATTAATTAATATTGGCTTATTTAAACAATGGCTTTTCTGCAAGGGCTTAGCCAGTCATTGTGTATTAAGAACAAAGATTGCATTTCTACTACACCGTCACCAAAGATGGATAATTATGTGCTGCTCCTCCTTAATGGGTGTTTTTTTTTCAGATTCAGACACTTTGCACAGTGGCCAGTTTTACAGAGAAAAGGTACAATGTAAAAAAAGTCTATAAGTAAATACAATCTAATCTAAATACAGTCCAATCAACTTGGCTTTACAAGTAATTTCAACTTAATATTTTAAATTGTGACTGGTGTAACTTATAAAAATAAGTTAAGCATTTTTTTAACATCACAGTCAAGATTAAAAATAGTAAGTTGAAATGACTTGTGTAGCCAAGTTGATTCAACTTAAAAATTTAAGGTAGTGTAATGTTCTAAAATTAGCTCATAGCTGTATAAGTAATGCAATAAAAGATGCATCCTATGTCACTGACTGGACAGTGAGAGATAACACTAATATGTACCAACACGTACTAAAAAAATCATAATATAATTTTCAATTGCTGACAAAAAACAGCAGTGCCAGAGTTTTAGTTACAGGGGCAAGGTTTTAGCTGAAATGGAGCGTGAAACATGATCCTTAGTGCCTGTGTTTATTTAGCAAGTCTGGGTATGTCTGGCTGGAGGAGACGGACCATACATGTCAGTGAGGGGCTGTGTTTTATTCTCTTCCGTATAGTGGATTCATGCATGGGATGGCATTCATTCCAAATTGTAATAGCTCAGTTTAAGTCTTTTAGGGATCACCATTCTGTGTTTTAGTCATGTTCCAGGTGCCCGTTTTACTTAAATACTCTGTGACTGAACTCCCAGGACATTAATCTGGCTCCACTTCCACATACGTAAATAGTCTCTGAGGTCCACTGAGGTCCAAAGTCTTTATGTTTCTTGGAAGCCACATTTAAATAGGTGGGTCAGAGCTACTAATTTTACATTCATTTAAGTGAAACCTTAGTCAGCAGGATATGCTCTATTTTCTGCTGCTTTAACCATGCTTGCTTCACAAATGTGTACCATTGGACTTTAGGCCCACAAAGAAGTAAACGAAATAATGGCCAGAAGAAGAGGAATGAGTTGTTTTTTGACAGCTTTTGATTACATGGGCACTGTGTAAAGGTTTTGTTGTTTGTTACACTCCTTTTATTTTGTGTTACCAAGCAAAGCCAGGTGCCTCCTTATCAGTTGGCATTTTCACAGGCCAGGCAGGCACAAACTTTTTTCAACTGAACAAAATCTTTCAAAAAAAAAATGTTATTGTGTGTATTGTCAGCAAACTGGTGTGTGTGTGTGTTTTCTCAGCGTAGGTTAGGTGCATCTCACATGGAGAGATGCCTCACTTTGGTTTAATGCAGGGGAACCGCTTCATGTCTTCTCTTCTTCAAGTAGGTCACAAGCGGTCTCACTGCACACTACACACACAAGATGGAAGAATCCCATCTTGTTGTACTCTGGGGGATTGTGATGAAAGAAAAAAACTTTTTCTACTGATGAAGCTCTGAACCCTAAATATTATTATGTACTGACAGTTTGAGGACTGTGTTATAGGTAATTCATGCTCATATGCAACAATTTGCATAATATGGTACAGAGAGAACATTTTTAAATAATTGCCGTGTTGACAGACAGCAAATGTAAGAAGTTTGCAAAGTGTACATTTCACAGACAGTTGGGGAAAGTTGTAATAACATCATGCAGGCATTAAAAAATCATGTGCAACAGACAGTTTCTTCACTTAACACAAAAACACAATTAACGTGGCTTAATTTGAAAAAATTTATAATATGTCTGGACACGTGACACATGTTTGTGTCATATCCTTGGTCAGACATTGTATATCACTGGGGAGTCTTGTAGTAGTTTATTAAAGCTGTATTGCACTTAGAAATATGTAAATCTGTGCTAATTAGATTTCATTTACAGAGAAGGCCAGTGTCTAAAATGCCACTTCCAGACTAGCTTAATAAAGACAGACCAGCTGTTTCATTACATATAAACCATTTACAATGGGATGGGGGGGAAAGAAAAGGAAAAGGAGGGAGTAGAATGAGTGAGAGAAAGTTCTTTGGACAGGATTTTAAATATGATCATCATAAGTCAGCAACAGTCATTCAGCAGCATGTAATATATCAAGACTGAAAGATTAATGGATCTGGACCTGATAAATTGCTGTTTTCAGTCAAATCATTGGATTTGGTTTTGTCTAATACATTACATAATTCGCTTACATCATTGATGAGTGGTTGATTTTTGTTGTGTTGCTGCATGGGGAAAGAGAAAGCCAATAGTAAAAAGTGTGAAATAACACTGCTAAAATTGCTTTAGATAATAGAGCACTGCTGAGTCTTGCAAAAACTCTAACTTGAACTGTCATATCTACCATTTGATGGGAATATGTTTGTATACAGGTGTTGAAAGTGCTTATTAAATTAAGTTGCTTAGAACTGTTTCGCAAGTGAGAGAAACAAACCTACAGAAATGCAAGTGTTTTTATTAAAATTCTTGTGCACTCAATGGTTTGAAAACAATATGATACCTGGGAGATCTAAACTATAGTCATAATTACAATCTGTGCTTAAAATAAAAATCTGTCAGGTGCTGTTAGGTATATTCACACTGTGGAGTTTATAATTAATGTGAAGTTTACAATATGCCACTAATTTAATAATGTTTAATGGTGTAAATACATTTTTTTAGCTAAATTTATATATCAATATACAGGGGCCTTATGCATAAAGTTTGGAGTTTAAAAGTTTGAGTTTACAGCTGAATTCACATAAAAGGCAGATTTTGCATATGCATAGAAAGTCTCATAAACCTTTCATAGGTCACATACTATGCACATTACCCTTTAAAAAAAGTGTAAGACTGCATATTGGGATTAGCAACAGTTTGCCTATTACAAACAGGCATTACCAGTCTTACAAACTATTATGTCTTACAAACAGTCAGGGTCAGGGTTTGGGGTATGACAGGCAATTTGCTTTGCTGCACAGATTGCTAAAGTGGCTTATTGGGATTGCCAAAAGTAAAAATTATTTTAAAAATAGTGCTATGATGACTTTAGATACAGAACTGTTAAATGTTGAGGTTTATCATGTGCTGAAGGACAACATTGTGAGGCCTAAGTTTTTTTTGCAGTATTGAGTTTCCATATGTCTCTAACTGACGACTGGAATTCCAACGATTGGGTGACCACAAAAATCTCCAGCTATGACTGTCATGTGTGCCACTTGATTGGAATTTATAGGTTTGTGGGCATTTCCGCCAATTTGCTCTTCTATCTCACCTTGATCCCAAAAACATTCTCCATCAACAACTCTTTACTTTAACACAGTTACACAGCATCCTCCTGCAACGTTAGTATAACACACAGCTTAACAGATGGCAGAGCTCACAGAGCCACAAAATAGATTTAACACGTTTAAATAACTGTTGTTTTCTCGTCAGAACCAAGACATGTTACTATCTTGAAAGCTAAAAATAACATCCACATCTTGTTTTACAGTGTTTGTTTGAAATAAAATAAGCATGGGCAAAATAAATTAATCCATCTCTTGGTCACACTCTGTTTGGTCTCTGCACTCTCCTGGCTTTTATGATTCATTTTACCTTTTAGTGAAATCACTCTGCATGCTGCATGGTCCACACAAACACAAGTTAAAAGCACTGAAGATGAGGAAGAAAGCTTCAGCTAAGCAGATAGTGTTTCTTTTAAAAGACCTGCCGAGATGGAAGTGTTACAATCGGTGGGAACAATCGCAACAATATTCCGGGAAAGTCTGATCCGAGGGGCAGAGTACCGGGCACGGCGGTCCATTTTATCCATCAGGGAGGGCGCGGGCAGGAAAAGGAGTTCTTTTTTAATCAGGTTAGGCCTCTCTCTAGCCACAGCACATCTCCAGCCTCCTGTCTCAAACTCATTCATCTTGGGCAGGAGAAGTGATGTGTTCCTAAGTTAACCCACTACACAGATTTGATTTGTTCTTTAAACATTACATCACTCTTTATATCTCATTATTAATTAGCTGGGATTATACTTCAGCAATTGTGTTTAGAGTGCCCCAAGGTTATCGGAAGAGGTCCATTTTGCCCATGCTGTATTTTATTTCATGTGTTTAATTAATGTATAGCAGACTTTGGCAAGCCTACCAATGGTGGGCTTCTCGTATAGCACATATGTACCTTTGCTTTAGGATCTGAGTTTTTACTCAGATGAGTAAAACTCATTCAGTAATTCAGTAATTACAGTCAATGCTGTTAGACAGGAAAAATGATATTGACCTCTTCACTTGTTTTATGGAGTTAGGGGAAACCTTTTATGTCTCTTGAACTCCCTTGTTTTAGCAAAAACCCTATAGCTGACCACCACATGTTTAAAATGAGATCTGGAAGTCTTCAACTTTTCCTCAGCCCTGTTTCCTACAGTGTAAGAAACTGCTGGGGCTTGCCTTGATCCTGTTCCCCCACCTCATGTTTATAGTCTGTTAATGGCTCCTTTGTCTGTATGATAACTTTATATCCCATGCAAGGCAGCTACAGTAACTAGAATCAAGTAATGTGTGAGAAAATTAATTCTCTAATTTTGCTTGTGTCAGTAACAGTTGCTTAAAGTGCCAATTAGCTGAAGTTGCTCACCAGTTTTGGATGAAAGAAACAAGCATGAATAAATAAAAATGTATTTATTATATGATATGTGAACTACATAAATTGCATTTAAACAGAAGCCAAAGCTTTTAAGTATATAAATAGTTAGGTGCCGTTAGGTCCTATATTCAAACTCTGCAGCATTTAAAATTACCAGCTATTTTACAATGTATTACTTTAATTCACAGTGTGTTGTAGTGTGAATCCATAATGTTTTTTTTAGTTAAATTGGCACTGAGAATATGAAATTATCCAGGGGCCTCATGCATTAAACTTTTTGGGTTATGTTTTAAAGTATGCATGCACACAAAAGGCAAAATTTGCATATAAACAAATAATTTTTAGCAAAGTTAACAAAAGCTTGCTTATTTTAAATGCATTCTTAAAACAAAAGATAAAGGGTCAGAGTGGTTTGGTTAGGGGCACGACGGGCTTTATTTTGCACAATGTAGTACTATACTGTACATACCACCACTGTATGACACCTTAATGAGGATTTGACATGTGGCACCAGACCAGTCCAACATTTCCCAGCCCAATAGATCATTTGACCACTGAACATGGCTAGCAGCCTGTTGCATCTTTCCAGGCCATCTAGCAACTATGTTAATCAGTCACGTTTTCATCACCAAAGACTTGCTAATACTTATGATTTCTGTTACCTAAGCCTATCTTCATACTCCCTCCACATACTGCCTTATTTTAAATGCCTTTTAAGATAGTTACATAAAATGAATGGAAAGTTATTATGCTGGAATGATAATTAACTTTTATTTAAGTGCTTAGCTCAATTCTTTTATAAGGGAGACATTTTATATTTCAAATGTGATAAACTAAATAAAAAAAAATTAGTTTTGCAGTTCATTATTTGAGTTGGCAAAATCCCTGACATCAGAAAAATGTATGTGCTAGGTGCTATGTCCTTATAAGTGTGCTTTTACGCACATTCATGTTAAGTTTACTTTTTAGATTTAGGAAATGGCGTACATGTTTTGATGTCAATTTTGTGTGCACATGACATTTTTACATTTTGTCCCCAAATTTTAATAAAATATAAGCATATCGGTCCCACACTGATCTGTATTAACATTGACAGCCAAGGCAGTGAAAACTCTCTTTATACAGTACTTACAGAATATTAATTGCAGGGAAAGTCTCTCAGGCCTGCTGACCTGCTCAAAGGCACAATGTCCAGCATGAGTCTAATTCTCACAGCGTATTTTAACAACACAGATTCTTAATGATTCGGCTAGCACCATCAATCTACTGCAACCAAAGGACTGCTTCCAGGGCAAGAAGGAAAAGCAGAAGATGACATTCGCAGAGGCTCTGGGGCTTTAAACAACTTTACGCTGGGCTGAGAGAAACTATACAATGATGCAATTGCAGAAGAAATAGGTGCACATCAACGTCCTGGGAGGCAGGGTGACAAGTTAGACACACATAAAGTACAGTAAACAAAATTTCTCACTCGGTTTTTGGCATGGCACACATTCTGAACTTGCTGACAGCCTATTAAAAATGTATTCTCATATATTTACACAGAATAGGCCCAGTGGGTTCTCAGAGTATGTGTGACCTGTGTTTGTGGTCATAGGTCAGGTGAAACTCAATCTTGGCTGTAACATTTCTGCCCCTGCAAGCAGGGGAGGGGCTATTATTGAAAATAAAGAATATTATAGGAAGTGAAACAGGAGAGCCCATAAACCTGGCTATTCAAGATTATTACTTTTCCTGTTACCTGTGAAGAAATACAGAAGGAGAAACTACCTTCCAGTACGTATTCATGCTCCAATTCCAGGAAATGTGAACGGGGATATTTTTCATAATGTTATTTACCCATAAGTCTTTGTAATTGGTTTACATGGCCATTAACTCAATGCCTTGAGAACCTTTGGACAGTGCCGTTTTGGTAAACTCACAGGGAGTTTATTTTAGCCACACCATCAAAAATATGTTTCATGCATGTAAATCTTACTCTTCTCAACCTTGTTGCTGTTTATTTCTGTCTATCAAGATAAATAAAAGAAGCCACTATGCATTAATTAATTTAATTCAATGTCATCTTCTATGCTTGTCATAATGTATACATACAACAGTATAAACTTTATTAAATCAATCTAAAAAAAGAGAATTAAATAATAATTGTTTAATCACATAATGGGTGTTAACAGTGGTATTCAATCATTTAAAAATGGGAGTAATTAAAAAGAGCATATACCTATTTTTAGACTGCATCATTACATTGTGCTTTTCTTTCTGCTGATGGCTTAGGACAGAAAATTAATTTTAGCATATAAATAAATAATGTTATAAGTAATATAGTATAATAAACAGTCACAAGCATTCCCATGGCTTTTTCTGTGATTATACCACGTCTGTTTCTTTGTACCCTTTTCTCTCTCTCACCCTCCCTTTTCTGCACAGGTCACATGATTGACAATGCCTTGTTTGTTCTCTCTGAGAATTCTAGAACAATGTGATTAAATGTAAATATTAGCATGTCCAGGCTCTTTCCCTTGTTTATGTGGGGAGAAAAGTTTGAGTTTTAATTAGAGGCACCAAATTGATGTAAGATGGAAGCAAAAAAACACATTCTTTCAACAGTAATGTTTTTTTTTCCCCTGTGTTCACTTCTCAACTGAAAATAAGAGGAGATTTGGGGTTCCTGTGGCCCCCAGTCCCCAGTCCACTTGATGAATGAGTGAAAGAAACGAGAGAGACTGTTCACCTTCTCTGTGCTTTGTTTCAAGGAGACTTTTGATGATTGTTGTCAACTACAGCTAACCAGATTAAATGACAGCCTGGGCATCAGGCTGTCAAATGGCAGCCTGGGCATCAGGGTTCCATATATATATACTGATGTTCCCATAGTTATGTTGGAGCAGTGGATGAGGAGTGACATGCATTGGTCAGGTTGCAGGAGAGGTGGAGAACAAAGGCTATAGGATCTATCCTTAAAAAAGCTCAGGTATAAAGGTCCATGTGCCTTGTAATCAGATCACCTGAGATGGATCTTAATAGCAGAAGTAAGCAGGGTCTGCATTACTCTCTTTCATTGTGTTTCATGTGATGAGGGAAGTCCCACTGGAGCTGAAGAGAACTGTACTGTTTAATAACAAACAGTAAATCTCACTACACTGTTCAGTTTGGCAGTACTATTCAAATGTGAAATATATGCAAATATGTAAAAAAATATATTTAAATCTAACATTTCTGTATTAGGGAAGTTTTCCATATTTATAACTCCCAGCGGAGGTTCAAGATGTATGTTTTTTTTACCCTTTTAGATGTAACCTGAACTGAGAGACTTATAGGTTCACACATGCCCTGTGGGAACCATGGCCTTGCTATGAGCACCGGATGATGTCACTCATCTTAATGGGCACATCCTCTGTCAGATGGCACACACTTTATTTATTATTTATTTTATTTCTGCTGTGCTTGCTACGGTTTGTGTTCTCACAGAATTTATGGTAAATAGGCTACAGGGAAATGGAACAGGGAATTTTAAACTCCCAACATGCCACAGTTAATTTTCCAAAGGCTGATCCTGACAGTGATAATCAAGCGTTGCAATGATTGGAAATATTTCAGCCCGGAGTAGCATTTTAATGCAAAGGGCTTTAATTTGCACTGATAGGGGCTGTAATTGGATTTTGATTGGACATTAATGGAGATGCACACCCTCTGCGATGGACACGGGCAGACATCTGTTTTCAGGTTGTTCACCAACACATACAGAACAGCTATACTATGCAGAACAAGTTTTAAATTGACCATATATGCACCAGCACAAAAAAAACTGTACATGATTTGTGTCCCTCAAGGTTTGTTGCTATGTTTGGCATTACAGTTGCTGTCATTAAACCACAACTTTGCTCTTACAGTAATACCCAAATATGCATTTGTGAATTTCTGCCACTAGATATTTTGCTTGTGTGTAAACATCAGAATCTGACATATCTGAGGGATTAATTAAGAAACATGGACATCGTGTTAATGAATCAGTTCCAGGAATAAATTGGAAGAGCTTTCAGATTATGCTATAATTAGTTGTTTTTCCTCTTTTGCCTTCAGCTGGCTGAGCCATAAAGGCTAAGTTGTATAAAACAAGGTCAGATGTGATGATGGGGTGATTTTAAGTGTGAGGGTGGCGTTCTCTCTGCTCTTTTAAATGGAGAGAAATGTTAATGAGAAGCAGGCTGTGCTGAAAATTCTCCACTCGTCTCATGCTGAGGCACTTTGAGCTTTGCCCTCGCCACTGTCCCCTATTCATTCATCTCTCTCTCTTATTCCCACATGGAGCTTTATGTCTGAACATAAGCAAACTACCATCACAGCAGTCTGCCCAAACTCACTTTCTCCTTGTTGTTTTACATGTACGCACGAATATCGATGGCTATCACATGTATCAAATTAACGCGATAGACATCATATAAGCGGAAAAGCTTTCTCTGGACAGCTGAATTGTTAAAAATTAAAGCAATTTGTTAATCTGCTTTAGTTATTCTGTCATGGCCACAATACCTGTGTGATGATCAACTGAACAGCCCATAACATGCAACTATAAGGCACATCAAAGAATACCTTTGGTATCACCGTGGCACATATCCAAAGGTTGTAACACCATGGCTTTTTTGTTTGTTTAGGCTCAGTGTTTCTGTTTACAATTCACCTCATTCAGAGACAGTCTTTAATCCTGTGACACCAAAACTCGAACTTTTAAGCTATTTATTTAAGTAATGTTAGCCAGATGACCTTCAATATAATCCCTGGATTAGCCCACAGTCGTCTAGTGTTGACATTGATCTGTTTTACTCTACGCCAGCAATGGTTAAATGATATGCCTTCAGTGAAAGAGTGGTCTCCAGTCTGAGCAGACTCTAACAGAAGCAATACTGCTTTTATCCCAAAAGTTGGAGTGCAGCTGCAAACAATTAGGATCTCAAGGAGGACAGGCAGATTACATTTGCATTTGTATAGCACATCTGTGGCAAATAATATAATATATTAATTATAATATTATATAGCCACCAATCTGAGCTCTGCTAAGAAATGAACATAGGTAATATGCATAGCAATCACTTGGTAAACAAAACCCACGAACAAAGCCCACATTACTTCTGAAACTGTGCAGCATTTCTTCACAAAAGCATTGTAATGTAACCAAAACATAGATATATTGTACACTGAAAAATTGTGAAGTTATGTCAAGGTGTTGGATTATTACTATTGTGGTTCTTACTCCACGTTTAATGAAAGTTCAGTGCAAACACACAGAGTTCCTGATTTGCTTGTGTTAAAGAACAGGCAGGCAATAGCCCCTTTCACATAGTAATCTTAGTAATTTACCAGTAAATTGCCAAAATGACTTTACCAGTAAATACACAAATGTGCCATTCACAAACAATGGTGTTCTGTCTCTTTAGTCGGTACCATTCACACATCGATACCAAAATATTGGTAAACTGTGAGTGAGCACCAATGCAATTTTGTGTGTCTCGGTTTAATTTCAGTAGTCAATTCCAATACCAGTAAACTGAACTCTCCCTCTCATGTATGTGTGTATATACAACTAAAGGTATTAAAACAATGGTAGCTCACAAATATTTCTTAATATGTAAACATTGTTTTTAAGTAATTTTTGTCTTTGTCCATTCTTCTTTTGGAGCACAAAGCCTAAAATGATTTACTTAATTATTAAAAAAACAGTTCATGAACCCTTTATATTATAGTCATAACTGTAGTCTATTTGGACAGTCCAAGTAATATATGTACATATATAATGTGCATAAATGTAGGGACAGTGGGCAGAGGTGTATTCATGCAACAATATGCGCTCACCTCACAGAGAAACAACCGAGTATTTATGCATGAACAAACCGCAAGCTCAGTGCAAATCTGCAATTATCATATACTTTTGCCACACTTTATGGACTTGATCTTACTTATTTAGCAAAGCCTTCAACAATTAAATTCAAAAATCATCCATCATACAAAAATTGTATATGACTTACTTGGAATATGCAGCACACAATCTCAGACATGTTTTTCATTACATCATTTTTATAACACTATTTATAATATAATATTTTTCCTGTACATTCCCTGTACAAAAGACATGGGAACAGGGACTTGTCTCAGATTTGTTGAGTCACTGCTCATGCCCACATCCTGTCGCCAACTGTTGCTCACGCCACCGGAAGTTTTACAGCTCTCACTGAAAAAATTGATGGTTGCCAGTGGTATGAACAGGGGTTTTATAAGCCTTTTGAGTATCAGATGTCCCACATCTGACATCCCCCTTTGTAACTCTCTTTAGAATTAATAGCTGAATTAAAGTGTGAAAGGCCTATTTGAATGTACTGTCTTATACAACTCTCAATTAGGGCCTCTGTTAGAACATCTTTCTGCCAGGCCAGTCAGGGGCTAGCCTGGCACATCCCTCTGACAGATCTGGAGGTTGAGTCCTCATCTAAGCTCAGCTCCAAACATATCAATCATGAAATGAGGCACGTCATCCTGCTACTTAATTACAAAACAGGCCAAGGCAACACAATAAGGCAGACCCTGGCTCAATTCTCGACCATGATAGATTTCACGAATGAAGAGCTTGTCTGCACCCTGAAAGCCCACGGTCTTCATGCCAAAGTTCTACATCTGTTTACATCATAAAACTGTGGCCGCTCATCCAGCGTATTCATCTTTCTCTATTTCCTGCAGCTCATTATATAGCCTGGCTGTGGTCCTTGGCTCTCAGCTCAAAGTGTACATTAAGTTTAGACCAGGAGCCCTGGAAGGTTATCAGTGATTTTATTGCATTTGTTTACTCCCTTCACCTGCTTCTTGTTCTTCCTTTTTTGAGATAGGAAATATCTTGAGGATCATGGGGACTTAGTGCAGTTGTACCATAGCTCGACTGAAGCAGTTTAGATGGTAAATGTTAATTAGTTCCTTGTGTTTGCTGCCGATAGCATGATTTCCATTTGACTCCTGCAGTCCCTGGGATTGGAGAGGGCTGGTATTGGAGCTATAAAGCCTGGCCTGAGAGCATTTCTTCAGGAATTGTTAGATTCATCCTCCCTTTCTTTCATTATCAAACTAATCAGTTGGCTGAGATGATAATGACGTTTGTGTCCTCTGTTCTTGTTCTTCTTGGCAGTTGTGTTTATTTAGCCCTAAATGCAAACATCTAATTAAGTGGGGGTATATATTATGAAACAAATGTGTGTGTGATTATCACAATAACAATAGGCTGTAGAGGTAACAGCTTCATTAATGGTGGCTGGCCGGCGCTGTGACAGGCCAAGGCAAGGCCTGTTTTGGCTAGTGCTGGCCGGCGCTGCACTGGTACATACTACGTCCATTGAAGTCATTGTACTGTATTGTACTGTCTGCACATGTTTGCACTTGTGCCCTTTATGTATAAATTATGTAGATTTGTAGTTCTGTATTGTTCTGTGTTTATGTAGCACCAAACAACTTTGTTTCAAACTTGTTTTGAACACTTAAACTTGAACTAATGGAAATGAATTTGTAGGTTTTAACTGATTTGTTCTTTAGTGTAAGATTTACCAGAAAAGGTACATCAGTCTCATCATCATTAGCATCCAGACACTGCTGTGGTTATGATGCTTTATAATCATTTACAATGATCACTTTATAATCTTTATAATTATAATTTTGACTTGGCCTATTATGAGAATATCTCTCAACATTGGACATTTATTCTCATAATGTTAGCTTCATTCCCAAAATCTTAGAATTTTATGGCATTGTAGTAGTTAACATGAAATTCAACATCCTGCCATGTTGATTTCTCTAGCAATATAAATTATTAAATTGCTAGAGGCACAGTGTGGGTCTTGTTTACAAGGTCAGATCAGATCAGATAATTGACACTCAACAAGAATGTCGTCCTGCTGTAAAAAAACAGCAACAATTGGATCAAATGCAGAGACTAATCTAATTTGCTTTTATTATTTTCTCAAGACTTTAAGCATCCAACTTATTAGATTCAGGCTTGTAACTGCTTGCCTTTCGTGAAAGGTTAAAGAAGGTCTGAGTTGAACTGGAGAAATGAAAGATGAATAATAAAATTCCAATTCTGGACTTTGTACAATGAGTAAGCTGTTTTGTTTTTATTTGTGTCACTTTTTACATGCTTTCTCTCTCACTTTACATCTCTAATACAATATGTGTGAGAAACGAGAGAAACGATGGAAAAGAGGTCATTTCATTTGTTATTGATTTAAACTCTGGCCTCCTCCCAAGAGAATCTCTCCTCTTTACAAGCACACAGTGACCAATATGTTTAATTAGGAATGAGACGTGCATAATAAAGCTTTCAGATTTAGCACAAGGTTTAATTCAGTAAAATTATCCCAACTTTTTGTCACCACTGCGGAAATGGAGTTGGAGTATGACACAAGGGGTTACATAAATAAGCAAAGCACAGTGATTTATTGAGATGCAATGGATGCATCTCTATCAAGTTCACTGTTGTTTCTCTCCCAAACAAAATGCTCCTCATCCAACCCCATCCCAGCAGTCGCATAAACTTTTATGGAAGAAAAATGTGCCTGGGTGTCACAAGCAGAAGACTGTGTTCAGGTTTATTTTTTTCTTTGCTACTGTTTCATTTTTGTCTTCTGTCTTCTAGAGGGATACCACGGCATTCTGGCTGCATGAGAGACCGTTGCAAAGCTTCAATCTATGTCCACAAACCTTTCCTCCCCAAATGGCTATTCAGCACTATAAGCAGGAAAAGTACTCTTCAATCTAGCAAACAATTCCACCACAGTATGTGCCACAGGTTTTATAGAAGACTGGCCCAAAAGCATCAGCTATTTCAAGGCCTTTACTGGGTCCCTTGCCAAACCTCTTTTATTTAGTTTCATTTAAACACATAAAAAGAGTTTATGTAGACACATCTGTTGTCTATTTATTTGTTGCATATGTGCAGCAAATAAATAAATGACACAATGTGTGTACAGCCAAAACCAAATGGATTGAATATTACTTTGCACAAACCCTGCGTGGTGCACATTGGAAAAGATCTTTGCGAGCAGTACTTTTAAAGATACATGGCAGTTTTAAGTACTTATTATCCTACACAGTATACTTGGAGGAAAAAAGTATTTTTCTTTTTAAGTCTTTTTTAGTATTTAATAATTCTTTTTGTGTGTTACTTTACACTTTATACAGCTTATGTTATCCTTCGCATTTGCGCTTGTATTGATTTATTTTTTCCATTTATTTAAGAGATTGAACTTGTGGAATGCTTTCCCACATTTTAAAGACCTCTTCATCACTGCGGTGTCTGCTTGTTGTTATTGCTTTGTGTTTTTATTGTAGAAGAGAGCAACTCAAAATGTGGTTCAAAATCAAATGACATCAGACTTTCCTTAGTTTCTTCACAATTTCTAAGGGACACTTTGGTGAAACGAGACACATTATTTTCCTAAAGGGACAGTCTGGCTCTAAGTTGAATGTGTATATGTTTACAAGGCCCTATACATGCAAACATCTTGGAAAGGCAGTTGTCCCATTCATAACCCATCTACAGTGCTGCACTTTAAAATGTTTGCTCCAATCATAAACCTTTTAACTTCCTAATTGGTTCCACATGCATCTGCTTTCATGTTTGGTATCAGTCTAACAGTTTTTATGGATTTGGACTGCAACATTTATAGTAAACCCTTTTCATTCTCTTTATGTGTTAATTGCCTTTAACAGTCTAGATCTGGAGTAATTAACTCCCTTTGAAACATAGAGCATTAGTGATAAAGGGAGAAGTGGCTTTCTAAAGCAGTGTAGCTCCCTCCTCTCCTCCTCTCTTCTCCTCTCCCCTCCTCTCCTCTCTCTCATGTTTAAGCTGACCCATGACAATACTAGGTTTGCTAATTTACCCCTTTTTAGATGCTTTTAAGAGACCTTGCCCGTACAGGCTAGCACTGTTGTACACAGTTACTAAAATAGATTTACAGGCTTTAATAAAGACAATTTGTGGTTAAGCTCCAGAAGGGCAGCCACATTAACAGGAGGCCAGGATCTTATTTCAGCTGCTCTGCAAAAGATGCCCAGAAATCACATGGTGCAGCGTTTCAGAACTTGTCTTGTTCTCTTTGATGGATAATGAATTGAGCGCAAACATGATTAATGACAACTGAGGAATGAGGAATGTTTTGTCTGAGGACTGTTTTGGTTTAATTGACATGTGCAAAACAACAAAGAAGTTCTAAGACACTTTACTGTGAAACATGTGGAAGCTCTGCTGAAGAATTTTGATTCCAAAAACAAATGATGTCATTGTCAGATTCCCTGAGTGATATGTAAATGATACTGTTGCATGATAATATCAAAAGCATCGTGAGTAGAGATCGTTGGTGCCAATTACTTAGGCTTACGATGCTTTTAAGAAATGCAGATCAGTATGGTAACAGTAATTTCAAATAACAGTTCTGCTGACGGATTTCAGCCAGGATTTTCTAGACTGAGCTAGAATCACCAAAGCAGGCAATCACAGTTGTGGAGAAACTGAGAAACCACGAGTCTACTGTGTCACATCATATCAAAGATTCGCTGCTTTGAAGAGTCTGTTTTTCCTATATGTGTAAAATAATCACAACACTGTAACTGCCTAGTCTTACTGCTGCCTTTTTGATTAAATATGTAAAGACAGACCTTTCTCTTTACCCAACTCCATGCTTCATTGCTCTTTTGAATTGATTATTGGAAATCACTACTCACTGACCTGCATGCATCTGCCACTCAATTACTTTGAACAGATTCAATTTTTTTCAATAATTGTTTCAACCTCCAAAAATAAGATTTCCCTCATTTAGGCCTCTGTGCTGGTCTCCAATAACTGTCAGAATTAAATTTAATGCACTGTTTCATTCTAGAAATGCAGTCAAACTCTTAAAAATCTGGTCGTTCTCCACATAGTTCTGTCTTTGTTTTGTTGCTATGCTCCTATTAGCCATTATAGGTTTTGACTTGGAACTTGATTTGTGTCCTTGGTTGCCATCATAAACACTCTTATCATTATATATCAGTGTATGTACTCATATCATTAGTATGGCTGGAAAGTGACCTCTGAGAAAATAAATGTCAATGAATGTCAGTTTTTATGAACAAAAAAGGCTGAAAAAAAATCTGTGTAGGAGGTTTGTTGTCACCCAGACCTTAAAATTTGCAGAGTTTACCTTAAAAGTTATCAGAAGCCATTTTTTAAAATAATGTTACATATGTTACATAAGTAATATAAATTCAGTAAAAATAACCTTCTGGATGTTAGAACACAGGTTTTAGACCGTAATGATAATGATAATAATAATAATCACCATAAAAATACCACTTTAGACAGAGTTTGTAACAGATCTCAGCCCTGCGATCCAGATGTGCATTAGCAGTCAAACATCAGAGTCATGATTAGAGACAAACAAATATATGTCACTTTCACACCTGTAATGAGAATCAGGCTGGAGAGAAAGTTGCGGATGAATTTACTGCATACCGCTTAGCTGTTTATTAAGCTCATGGCTTTGCCCCTTCAGCAAACACAACTCATGCATTACTAAAAGGGGCTATTAGTCATTTATGCAATTTGAATCCCATGAGAAGGTGGAGTGGGGGATGCGTGGGGGTATGTAGACAAGTAAAAAAAACAAGGAAAACAGGAAACAAAACAGGTAAAAGGGACTTGGCATCCCCTGAGATGTCTTAACACAAGCAGAGAGACACTGAGCCCCTATTACCTGAGCGATATGAGAAGAGGTACAGTGTGCAGTGAGGAGGAGGGAGGTGGGAACACTCAGTTCTGTAACGCTGAGAGCAGAAATGTTAGCTTACAAAGTCACTGTTGAATGGCTGGCAACTGAAACTCTGGCATCATTTCAATGCTGCCTCCAACCCATCTCATATACCACCTGTGCGGAGAAACACTATTTTTTGTAACTATTTTTTTGTCTATTTATTTGTAACCAAAATGTATTATTGTTTAGCTCAAATATTGATACTTAGTATTAAAAAATAGCATTCAGTGGTTGAGTATTTCTAAATAATTACTAATGTCATTAGTAAGACTAACTGGTCACTGATCTGGGCAGTTTGTGTTTTCTGCAGTTTGTGTGTGTTCTGTGTTATATCACTCCACGGGCCTTACTTTGTAAGCTAATAAAATTATTATTAGAATTCAAATCAATATTTCAAGTCCATGTAGGCCTGTTCATATAATTGGTAAGTAGGCATAATAAACTGGATAATGTACAGCCAGACAGTAATTATCACAAAATAAACCCCTTTACAAGGTTTACATCTACGGCCTGATCACATGTCGAGGTTTGTCCATCTGGCTGAACTTTATCTCATACATAACATTTACATGTACAGTACATTAATTAATTTTGTAGACACTTATTCAAAGCATCTGAGGAGGCAGTAATATTACAAGTTTGCTAATACAAAATTTTGTTCAGTGCAGTAGTAGACATGATATTTTACAGCTTAGATGAGTGTCTTTATTTAAGTAAGCTGTGCTTGATCAGGAAGCACAAATAACTTTTCTTAAGGACATTAGTAGGTCAATAGGACAGTTTTGTTCTTTTAATAGAAATCATAATGCAGAATTTTGTGTCATATGGTGTGACATTATACACAAAGCACTGCTGTCATGTGGCCGTGGGTGTTAAATGGAATGCTAGCTGAGTTTATATTGGCAAAAGACTGATTTAAAATAGTGTGACACCAAACCATTACACCAAGTGACATATCAGTCATGCAAATTGTAGTTGTAAAATCTGTAACTGCATAAAAAAGCAATGTTTTTCATTGGTTTATTTACTCCTTACATGCAATTATTAAAACAATGCATTAAATAACTCCAGCACTGATTAGTTTGCATCCCTTTTAAAAATCACCCTGACAATTTTCAGTACAGTACATAACCCATATCTCTATGCCACAAGACTGAATGTGACAGCTGTAAAGATGTAAAGAACATATAGTTGTAAATGTAAATATATAATTGTAAATATGAATATATAGATGTAATATGCAAATGTATGGGCTTAAATGTAACTCTGCTGCTTATAAATTCAGGATAACTCATCCTGAATTAATAAATATACTTACACTCAAAAAACTTACACTCATTGTGTTTAGGCAAAGTGATAGATAGACACTCATAAATGTGACAATACATAAACATTTCATAAAAATGTGTTATATGTCTCTCTGAGCTTTTTATATATACTATGCATCTCTTATTTAAAAGCCTAATAAATGTTATAGTTAAATGTGACTTTAAATTTTCATCAGTTTGAACAAGTTATTTAAAAAATGTGTTCAAGAAAACTGTAGTTCATAAATAAGTATGCAGGCAATTTTTTAAAAATGACATTTACTTCTTCAATATTACATTAAAACCAAATGTTCCCACCATGGCTAAATCTTCACTTCAATTATAACTCGACCATGGAGTTCTCTTTGGAAATTTTGGGAACTGACCTCCCCTTGCTAACAGGACCTTTACGCTGTAATTGAATGCAACATCTCTCATTTGCATTATAAAGACTAAACAAAATGCTTCCTTTTTAAAGATGATTCACTGGAATATAATATATTATATAAAATACACCTAAGTACATCTTTGTGTCTATTTATCTCTCGCAAAATTCAGAGTGGGAGTTAAGGGTGCAAAACAGAATCAAACATTTATAGCTGTGATTTACAAATCATCTTGACTACTACCCAACAACACAAGTAGGAGGGCATAAAATTGTCTGCTTTATCATATCCTACTGGATAATTGTTTTTGTGTTTGCTTTACTGTATTTGCAAAAGGCCAATGATTTATATGAATTTGTGTTAAGGGGCATTATTGGTACTGTGATTACTGGGCATGGGACTAAGGCTGCTGTTTTGGGATACATTTTTTGTCTTTTGAAATGTTTTACTGACTATTAAGGAGGCCTGTGAGTTTCTTCAGCAACAGATGGTAAATGTCAATGTGGGTGCAAAGCATTTGTCACGCTATCAGCGCACAACATAACCACAACCTTGATGTGCCGCAATCGTTATTTTTGCAAGTCAAAGCAATAAGTCAATTACACTAAAATATCAGGCTTTTTATTTCAGTGGTCCAAATGTATGTCTTTGGAATTTGAAGCTTAAATTTATACCCACATCCACATGATTACAGCCCCAATGATTTCCTTTTCTCTGCATTTGAAGACTGAATGTGTCTGAAAATAAATGGAAATATCTGAGTGCACGGCTCCTCTGTTGATGTCCGTAGATGTCCTCTTATCTTTAAACAAATAGCACCTTGCACACCATGTTTCATCCTGAGTTTTCTGTTCTGATCCACGGCTTCACAGAAATGCATGATTGCGGTGCTGCAGGAGTACAACACAAAGCTTTTCTTTCTGCACCATATCCATGTTTCCTCTCTCTCTCTCTTTCTATCGCTCTGTCTCTCTCTCACAATCCAGCTTCCCTGGTCACAATTGCAGCCATCACAGTTCTGTGCCTCATGTCACACTGCTCTCCATCCAATCATGCATCTCTCAAGAATGCACTTGTGCAGGTAAATGAAAAACAGAATTTATTCATTCCTCCACATTGTGTTTACTAATACTGCTACTCTACTGTGCAGGACCAGAGGATCGTCTCTCTTGACCTTCACAGTTTCTCTCTTCATTGGAGAAAGGGTTTTGTGGGTTTGCATGAAAAAATTTCTCCTAAATTTATTTGAAAGAACTCTAAATGCAAAAAAAAGTACACAGATTTGTTTCTGCCAGCATTTGACTCCTGTGAAGAAGCAGACATCGCTCTCTGATGTGCTGGATTGACAAGTTCAGTATTTTTGCACCCCTTAATATAAGCAGAATAAAGACTCAGGTCTTGGTGTGCACTTGATGACTCACAGAAGGTTCATTCTTCTTCTGTCTTTACCAGAATGTGTGTGTGTGTGCGTCTGCATGTGACTGCATCAGTTCTTGGTATGCTGAGTTCTAATTGGACTATGGCACATTTACACACTGAGACAGGAAGGTCTGCCAAGCATCCATATTTCTCCTGTCTTGCATGCCTGTTTTGTCTTGTCTGGGCAGAAAAATTAATTTGACAGTAGCAGCTTAAGCCATTCGTCCCTCCATCATTTGCCTATTCTGTGTAATATTGTGGGTGGTGATATTAACCCGTGCTACATCTCATTATTTCAGATTATTAATTGTAATCGTTAAACTCGCTGTAATTGCAGTTCCCTTTCTGATTAGACATATTAGACACATTTCACATGGGGCACTTTACCGAGGTGAGGTTGTATACAGACGCTTGTTTGTCAAACAGTGCCAAAGGGGAAATATGTAAATTAAACCAGATAAGTAAATCTTAGCTTGAATTAAGCCCAAAACTAAACCCAAACTTTAAATTACCATTTTGCTGATCAATGAAGGCTATCTCACAGCCCTCAGACACAGATAACCAAAGCTTAAAGTACTCACAGCTATGCATTTAGCAGTATGTGTTCTGAGTTGGAGCTCTCAGCCTCCATGTGGTTTCTCTCTTTTTTGTAGGAGCTCAACCGCACAGCTGCTGGCAAACTAAAATGTATTTTGTGCTTTTTCTGGAAGATGAGAGTTGGTTAGCACAGAGACAAAGCCTATATTTTTGTGGAGGTGAAGGAGGAGGTACAACTAATAGACTCCATATGTGTGCATGCCACGTCATTGCCTTTCTCATTTGCCTTGTGAAATAGGCTCACTAGAAGCATTGCCATTTTGAAATACATTTGTTATGCTTCGCAACAATTTTCCTCAACTAATTAGAGGTAATCCTGTCATTCTATACTTTGAATTTTGTAAAACACCTTGAGCTAAATTATTTTTGTATATAATTATATTTGCTATATTACATTTGCTTTTTTCTGTTTTGTTTAGAGGCTTTGAAATGTGACACATCAAACAAGTCTGAGAAATGAAATTATTGCTGTGACACTTTATGTGCTTTATTGCACCTTGTTTATTAACCTGACAGATAATTAATTCTACAGGATTATCCATTATGTCAGATGTCATAGACATTCTTCCAGAAACAAGCAGTACCTGCTCATTTAGACAAATGTTATTTCATTTTATCCCTGCCAAGATTATTTTCCCCCGTGTATATTTTCACCTTTCACATTGACAATGATTATTCTAAGTAGACACATAGACAGGATTGGTTATTTGGCATAAACTATCAGAACTCACATATTAAATTTGTAACCATTACATTCCAATAAAGACAACAATTGTTGGAGGGTATGCAACACAAACTTTGGCATGGCCCAGACACATAGCCTAAAACCCATTGGTAACTTACATGGCCTTTTGAAAATTGCTAATTCTATAAAATATGAAAAATATTGAAATTAAGCACACAAAACAAACCAATATTTTAAAGTCATTTTTAGTACGAATTCCTGGATTAGCCAAGACATCTTTGGATGTGAATGGGTTCATTTTTTAGAAACAATTATTGGAATATTTTACATTGTAAAACACTGTAAAACAAATATTAAAAATTTTACATCTTTATTGTAAATTGCTCAATATTGCTGGAGCTAAAAAGGTCTCACTTAAGAGTAGTGAGAAAAAAGTTTGCTTAAAGTTTGCTGTAAAATAGCTCACACTACAAGATTATGAGGCGAAAATATAAGACGTGCCTGAAAATATCAGCGTGTCTACAGCAGCTTGAGCATGACTCGCATTGTGTCATTGAACTGCACATATTTGAGCGTCACCAACCAGAGCGATCACCTGTTGGACTGCAATCTGTCTGTGACAGCAAAATCTGAGCAAAGATCGTGCAGTGAGGGCACAGCTTAACAGCTATGAACAAGGATCTTGAATCTAAATAACCCTGTCTTATTTCACACATAGAATAAGCTGCACTACTTGACATTAGAATGCTCACAGTAAACAGATATGAGCAAAGTACATGGGATCTACATACCACAATAAATCAGGCTATCATTTAGCATCAGACATGGTGAGAACACCATAATATTAAGCAGAACTGACCATCATGACATCAACACGCTTCAGCAAGCATTCAAACATGAATTTAACAAAGGCAAGCAACAATTTTTCAAATTCCACTAAAGATCATAAAAACTACACAACTACAAAATAGTTAAATTTTAAACGTGTCAAAAAAAACTTTGCTGGCATTTAATCATTTAGCCTGAGCTTTTTAAATAGGACCAAAAAAGGTAAAGCTTCACTTACTGTCTCTAGCTTGGAGTTCCATCAGACATCAAATGACCTCTAGATTAACTCTGAGATTAACTTGTCTAGATGGAGCTGTTTCTGCACTTCTAGAAATCAAGTCTGTGTGCCACATTGCCAGAGCTATTGCTATTGTAATAAATTATATTTACATTAAATATGCGTAACGTAAACAGACACGTAAAGTGTTTAGGTTTATTTAAAGTAGTTTAAACCCTGCTATTGTTCCTGCACATCATCCATGTCTTGTCAAAAGAAAATTCAAACCAGCACTCAGGATTAAGCTCCAGCAGTTCTAGTACTTTCTGTAGATACAACATTTGTAGTCAGGCCTTATCCATAAATCTCTCCTTTAACACACTTTTGTGTAGGAATAATATGCAGAAAGCCTCATTCCTGTTTGTGTAATATGTGTCAGACTCATTATGCAACTCTGCTTGTGTTTCATGGATCGCTATATATGCAGCTAAAAATCATGATTCTTGATTGACACTCATCAGTTTACAAAATGTTTGTGGCTTAAATAATGTCTTTCTGTAAATATGAGAAATACAAACTAGTCAATAAGTTGCTTCTGTGTAGTGTCACCTTTGTGTTCCAATAGCCATGTGGACTTTTTTGATGACTGCTAGAATCAAAAATTAAGAACTTCACTGAACTTGATATTGATAAAGTTTCCAGCTTTTAAACACTGTTAAAGTAAATCTATCCTCCCTGACTGCTGACTTTTCAGAATACTGGATCTTTTATTATACTGTTCTTCAGCCACTTAAAATGTCTAAATAACAGTTAGTTTTTCTTTCCATACTGACAACAGAAAGGTACAGAGTAAAAGAGTAAAATTACACATTTCAGATTAAACTTGCAAAAAACACACGTCTTTTTTATCATATGTATTGTATAGTGTTGACAGGAAGTGGAAGGAAAAGGTCATTGGTTTTTCATTTCTCTACACAATATTTTTTTAGAGTAAAGCAACATACAGCATAATCTTTGTTTACCCATCCTCGACCTCAACATCAGCTACACTCTTTAACACAATGGTAACCCGTAACCCATGCAAAGCATGCTGGGAACCAAACCCCTTACTCGTTTCAGCAATGTTTTACTAAAACAGCAATAGAAATTATTGATGGAGCTCCAGCACACATGGATTAAATTTATGAAATTTAAAACCTTTTTTTATTTGCCATTGCTGTTTATGTTGCCAGCGATTTAACAGCGACTGTATTGGTTTGTCTATATGCTTGGAATAGTTGGCATATTCGATAATGTTTGGATGCATGCCTCAAAATACTGATTAATTATGTTAGTAAATCGTGGAGGCAAGTTAAGGTACGTGTTCCAGCTGTCCTATTTTGAATAAATGCCACTCTAAAAACAGGAAAAAGACAATTGGGAGAGAGAGATATTGGCTTGAACTTAAACACGTGATATTTAAGAATGACTTACTGTTCAATTAAAGTTGACAGCTGCAGCTCAGTTTTCAGTTGGTGTCTTTGACCCATGATTTCTGACTTTATTTCAAGCAGCGCAGCTACTGATTTGGATGTGCATGATATTCCAAAACAGGTTTCAAAAAGTGATGCGCTATTTGAATGCCAGACTTCGGCCTCGTCAACACTACTGTGCAACTGTGTATACACTGTTTTGGTTGCTGAATATACAATTATAATAATGTTAAATTGTCACATGTGTGCAGGTTGGTTCGCACCAATGATGAAAAGGTGCTGAGGATCTAATTAGAAGTGCCTGACATTTCTGTGTGCATGACTATTCATCATCTAAACAGATTTCTTTCAGTGAGGTGCTTCTCATTTTTTTCCCCAGCTTTCTCAGGGTCACTGCTTCAGTGCTTATAGTAAAAATTTACCATATTCTGCTTCCCATCACGCAGAGCAGAAGCTTGATATAAACAGCTGCCAGTGGCTGTGGAACCACACTACAGTATTCATCCATTACGCTCAAACGTTTTCCTGCAAAAAGAAAAGCTGAGTTCAAAAATGGTTGGATTTTAATGCTGGTTTTTGTTGATTGCACTTTCTTAAATTCATGCATCCTGCAGACACTTCCATCCAAAGTGACTTAAAAGTGCATTTGTGCTATACATTTATCAGCATGTGTGTTCCATGGGAATAGAACCAACAACCTTGTGTTGCAAGCACTGTGCTCTACTGAATGAGCTACAAAAGCCGGGGACTTTCTTGCCATCATGACTTAAGTGGTCCTGTCAGACATGTTTAGTTGACAAACTGGGAAACAGCCAAACTTGAGTAATTCTGATCTACTTCCCTACGGCACCAACTGGTTCATGCTTTTGAGGAAGTATAAGACTAAGGAATAATATCAGAGAACTCACTGTAGGTGATTTATTTTATTAGAACAATAAAAGTGACAATAAAGAAAGCACTTATCATCTCTGTCAGAGAGAGGCCAGTGCAGTGGATTTAATTAAGGCAGAGGCCTTACAGAAATATGGCTCTCTTAGCAGGGCCAGGACCTCAAGGCATAATGGCTTACCTGACTTTCTATCAGCTGCCCCACCAACAGGGAGCCAAGACAAGCAGATTAAATCAGTCCCAGTTACACTCTGTTCCCTCTGTCAGACATATACCTGAACAACTCTTTCCAATAAAGGGCCAGGGATGCTCACACAAAGGAGAACTTTGTAGAATATTGATACTTGTCTGTGTACAACACAGAATGATAGATGTGGGGTAGAGTGCAGAAAGCTTGTCTTTTTTCACTATTTTTATGTTACTGAACTTGCATTATCATGAATTTGTCAAATATCTTTTTAATTAACTTCATACCAAAAGCTGTCTATAGCAAAAGTAAAACAGACAGACAGGTTTATTAACATGCACTTTTTGAATGCTTTGTACTGTGGCTTCCAACTACAAGGGCTCCTTTTTTGTATGTAAATGAATCCTAAGCCTCTCTGTGCAGTGAGTTGTCCTCCTGCCTACCGTAGAGACATATTGCTACAGTATGGCAATTAAATTCACGCTGTCATGAAATCATAAAAGTCTAATTGTCATTCAGTAAGCAACATGTCATGCGGTTTGCAGTCAGTGGGAGGGTGAGAATTTCTTCTAACAGATCTGAATTTATCACTCTCCATGGCCGGGGCACCTTCCACCTGCTCTACAATGTATGAATCACTGTTAAAACATTTTGCATTTCAGATGTGTCAAATGCAGCATAAAATACAATAAAATATATTTCATTCCAACAGAAATTGGTTTCAGTCAGGGGGAGTTTTTTATTGCATACAAAATAGGAGTTATGACTTTCAGCCTGAGGTTTGTGTCGGAATTTTGATGCCATGTGTTGTTCCATGAAGACAGAAGGTCTTTTGTAAAGGCGCTCTCTGCTTTGTGTTTGAAGAATGAGATATAGATGTCCAGGGCCTTGTAAATCAAAAGGTTACCTTAGTGCATGAAAATGATCAGTTTCATTTCTGAACAGACATTCCTAACATTGTTTGTCTATTCAAAATATAAGTGGACATATATTAGTGGACATGAACCTCTTTGGTGGGTAAATCAAAAGAACAATGGATGAACAGCAAGTTTAAGCATAATTCATCCAGTATAGTGTAAGAAACTTGTATAGCAGTTTACAATGCTGTTTTTCCATTATTCTCATGATCTTATTGCCCAAGGTATGAAGCTTATTAAAAATATATACCCCAAAGTCTGATTGTTTTACAGACCCAAATGTACAGTAGACTGTCTATTTGTTAATAGATATAGTCTCTGTGTACATCTTTTGCCTTTACATGCACCAACATGAGTTCAAATCGATTGTTAATATACAGCACCAGCAATTGTGTAACTTTATCAATATAATTGTGCAGTTTAGACAAGCACAAGTGCATGTATGTGTTTATAGTAAATATTTATTCGCATATGCCTCCAGACACAAGTGGTTCAGAAAAACATCACATGCTGTTTGTCTACACCAAACACCCAGGTATGCTAACAAAGCTTGTTACCCATAGTAACCAGGTCACAGATTTAGCAACAAAAGACCAGATTTTATGAACACTTGTCAGGAGGTGACTTGTGTGAAAGAATCACTGATTTGAATATAAAAATAGTTTTTTATTTTTGAACACTGACTAAAAAGGCTGATTAAAATCTGAGATGTGCTACAGTTTGTTACATTCTGATCTATATATTTTTTTTATATAGACCGTGTACACAACTTCACACAGTTAACTTGCAAGACACAAGACATTTTTTGTATTAAAAGAGTTTTGGAAAACGTGCCGCAGACTAATTAGTTTGAACTTTAAAGAAAGTCTCCTTGTTATCACAGGCATTACCTGTGAAATATGGAGGCAAATAAGTAGCACTGTCTAATTTTTATTTCACAAATTCTCCCACACTGTGATGGCAAGACAGACTGTCAAAAGCCTCTCCATTAATCTGTCAGTTATACTGTTTCACTGGCGGAATTAAGTAAACAGCATCTCATCTTTCAATGAGGAAGTGAATCTGCAGAACACCATTACAAAGGCCATTCTGGGTCTCATATGTCCTATTTAGCAATGTTATAGGGTTCATGTAAAGATGTGTATGTACACGTGAATATATAGACTGCTGAGAAAGCATTTTGTGTTTGAAGATAAACAACCCTTAGTATTTTTGTTTGCACTAGATTTAATTAAAGTATTTTCAGTAGCTGTTGAAAACTTCAGGTATCTTCATATTTAAATTTAGAAATGCATGAGCACTCTTTTATATTGTTCAAGAAACATATAATGACCTTTTTAATGAAAGGCTAATTCAGCTGAATCTGTCATGGGTCTTTTATTCTACTAGAAGGGCACGGCCATATTATGGGATGCAAATACGTTCTCTGTTTTTCACAAATTCCTCTCATTCAGTCTGTTGCTAATGGTAAAAAGCACTATTCCTATCTCATTCACATTTTTTTATTGTTCATGTATCTTGTTTCTTTTAGTGTGAGCCTAAAATGTCTGCAAGACTTGAGAAGCTATTTATGTCAGCATTATTCATTTAAAGTTGTTGATGTTTGTCAGAATCATTTACAACAAGTGAGATTAAATCAATTTCATTAAACCAGTTTCTTTGGTCCCTTGGGGAGAATTGTATCAGTGGAAAGCTAAGGAAAATGGATGCAAACACAGCCTCATTTCCTGACTGATAACTCTCATAAGAGAAAATATTTCAGATGGAATTATTTGATATTGGGAAGCTTTAGCTGTTTCTTATTTCAAAACAGCAAAAAGAGGTAAATTACCATTCCATTGTATAATACATCAATACCTTAACTGTGCAGACACACACCTTAATTGTGATTAAAAAACATAGCTGTAGTTTATTGCTTTTACAGTCACAATATGATAACACAATAGTTAGCCGTTAACTTTACCTTGAACTTTACATAATATAGTGGATCAACACTGGACTTTCCAAAGAACATAAATCTCACATAAGTAGCAGGACAGGTTTCCCATAGGCCTCATTATCTAAGTAGCACGTGAAATGTTTGTAAATTAATAAAATCCACAGATTACCCATGTGTCTATCACATGCAATTTGAAAGTGATGATTGCAAAATTATGGTATACTTTGTCTTCTGAGAATACAAATATGTTTGTAAACTCACCTTAGAATACTTGCATACTCTGCCTGGTTTAACAATAAGGTTTCCAGTAGCTTTACATTGGCATAAGTAAAAGTATAAGTATAAATAAAGTATAAATAATACATTTATTTCACCAACAGATATATGTGATCCTGAAATAATTTATAAATTAAATAAACAGAGTGAAAATGTGCAAAATATATTGTAATACCCTCTTCAAAGGGCACACAATCACTGGCTCGCAGCTTCATCTTCCCTATCCTTCGCTGGTGGAATGATCTTCCAAACTCTGTTCAAGAAACAGCTAAAAACCTGCCTCTTCCATGAATACCTGACACAAGTATAAAGGAAAAATAAAACTAACCTTTTTCCCATCTTCCCCAACAGATATCACCTCTCAAGCCCTGAAATGTTGTACTCTTGGTAAAAATTGTAACTGTGTACGGCTGATGTTATTGCCTCCCTATGATTTATTGCTTCGTTGTTTTCCTCACCTTGCAAGTTGCTTTGGATAAAAGCGTCTACTAAATGCCTAAATGTAAATGTGAAATGATCATATCCCTTTCTCTTTTCCATCCTCTCCAGTTCTACCTTCCTTTGATGATGTCACATACTGCATGTTGCACAGTAACATGTTGGTTACAGGTTCATAGTTCCAGATGTACATTTCTCCATATTGATATACATTATATATAATAGTTCACTACAGTTCTGACAGACTACATGTCTGTCACTAATTGTTTTTTATAATAGGACTAACTATAGGCTGAGACGTACAGTAACTGCAGAGCCCTTTATAATAATCCACATCATGGCCAAACACACAAAATGCTTTTATCAAAAAACTAAAACTTGGTTTCATTTATTCAGAAACTTTCTCTAACCACAAGCATTGTTATGTATTTTATTAAATTCAGAAATGTTTAATAATTGTGTAATAATTTTCATATTTAAAGATATGCCATGAATGGCAGTATTATATTATATTATATTATATTATATTATATTATATTATATTACATTACATTACATTACATTACATTACATTACATTACATTACATTATATTATATTATATTATATTATATTAGGAGGCGCTTGAACAGGCTCAGATATACTTTTAAACATTATGTATGAAAGGGTCAAAATTGCAAGAGTGGAACCTGGAGCACTGGGGACAACACAGCCACCGAGAGAGAGAGACAGTTTACCCTTGAAGTGTGAGTACTGCGTTAATGACAGCTTCTCATGCAGACCTCAGAGATAAATGATCAATGCTGTACAAAAGCTGCTATTATGCATGACGTGCTAATATCTATTTAGCAATGACAATGGCTGAGCATTTAAAGTGTTTAAATCGGGTCTCCATCTGGTCTACCAAATAAACAACACACATCATCGCCTGTTGCAACATTTGTCTCTCATTCTTTCCAAATTTATAGCATTAAGTACTTAATTTGTTTGGTGTTCCTGTTTACTAAATGTGAGCTGAAATAACTTGTCGGGCTCAGATATGTGTATCCTAAACTTTCTGCCATATGTAGCTTTGTGTGTAAAATGCTACTAAAGCTAGGCCAGTTTCCCTGTGTTTCACTAATGATTCAAAGTGTAATTGGGACCCAGCATTAGCTGCAAAATGCAATTGCTAAATGAGTCATACTCAACAGACATTCTCTATCCAGATGGAACAAGAAACAAAGGAAAATGAAAGCGTTTGAATAGCTGGAGGAAATGTATGAATGAATGCTTGCTGAGTATCTAGTACAGTCTTTGTATTCTTTGTTGTTGGTCATTTCTGGGTATGAATTCATGTTCCTAAGGTCATTTCCAAAACACTGCATTCTTATTCTCAGATGGAATCTACTCGGCTGAAAAAGAAATTCAACCATAAAACAGGGAAATGATTGAAAGATGACATAATAAAAATTAAAAGGTCCCCTTATATTCATGGCTGCACATCAAGGGAGTTTCTAGAGCGGGAACTTAGTACAAAAAGGTCTGGTCATTTTGGAAAAAAAAGGGAGCACTTAATGACGAGAGAGAGAGGGAGTTAACATGTTAACCTAAAATATACTTGAAAAAAGCCCTAGCACTGAGTGGTCCTCATCTGGTGGGAGAAAAATTGTCCAATATCTAACATTAAATAAAATTTGCATATTTACCCTAAATAAAAAGTCTGTCAAGATAAAAGCGATCTAAATAGTGATAATAGTGGTAATCTGGTATGAGCCAAGCCAAGTTTAATAATGTGTCAAGTCAGTGCAATCACCTTCAAGAAAAGTCTGAAGCTAATTAAAACAGAAATGTTTAAAGTTTAAAGAATGCACAGTGCAAACTCTAAAAAACTCTGCAAATGTGAATGCACTAAACTGTTACTATTTCTATGAATACAAAATAAGAGTTAATTTACATTATCAAGTCAAATCCTGCAGTCACAGCTTATGTCAAAAGACAAAGGGCTATTAAAGGTGCTTTTCACATGGATGGTCAAATGCACCCACTTTAGCCCAATAAGCAAAGTCAAAGAAGATGTGCAGGTTATGGGAAATGGGATCAAGTGTTTTGTTGAACAGATGTTTTCTTTCAGTTTTATTCTCATGTTTCTGTTGGCCCTAACCAAGTGCTAACCAAGCCCTGGAGAAGTAATAAACCAGTCTGAATACTAGAGGTGCAGAGCTTTTAATAAAGAGCATGACAGCATGTTCTGTAGGAGAAGATGATTCGGGTAGGCCTGGTGCCTAGAATTAACAAAGCATTGTTGAGTCATTTCCACAATAAAATGAATCTGAATAATTTATCAATAAGCAAATTGTGCAGTGGTAGTTTTCAATATCTGTGGTACTTAAAAACTTTGTGTACACAGTACAACACAAGTGATGCTTTAATAGCAGGGGTTTAGTCTGTTTTGGACTGCTGTTGTTTTATAAGTAGAAGATACTCTCTGTGCTTCTGAGAGGCAGTAGTTTGACAGGTTTATTTTCCGGGTGATTTAATGAGGTGCTCAGGTAACCCAGAGAATCCAAGGGCTCGCTGTAATCATTCCGTTGTATTTCCACATTAAATGAGGAGTTTGGCAATATTGGAAATGCTCATGAAGTATTCATATTGTATGTTATATCATTCATTACAATGCACTTTCATTGCAAAGTTTTTTTAAAATACAATTATTGTTAAGCAAATCATCCCATAGCTTAAATCATGGATTTACAAAATATATATATATATTTTGACATTAATTGTAATTTGCCAGCTGGCTTTAAATAAATTTACAGATGCTTTAACGGGCCACAAAAAAGTGTCATTATATGAGTGGTAAGAGTGATGCATTCGGCCATGCTTACTGTCACAGCTAAGTAGTCCTCCAAAACTGCAGTTCACTTTGATTTGACAGAGATAGGGTTGACAAATACACTCTCTGTCCATTTAAAAGTGCACAGTTTGTTTTAGACTGCTGCTCTAGAACATGACAGTTATACATCTGAAATGTGCTGTTGTGCCAAACTGCCTTTGTTTTAGCATGTAGCTGTTGTTGGAGCCATTCAGCACTGTGTCGGACAGCTGTTCAGTGTCTGCCGTTGTTCCCTCTTGCAATCTGTCCCTGTTATCACAAACATAGCATATTGTAATCACTGGTCACCAGGGTATGTTGATGCACCCGTTGGCTTCACTTCTGTATATCTTACTTGAAGACAGTCGCCAAGTAAAGCTGCATATACTGTATGCACAAAGATTTGTGGTCCAACATAGCAGATTTATCACCCATCACTTATGAACTGGCATAATAAAAATGTTGACCTTTTAAAAAATGTATAGTTTGTGATTGGATGAGCCGTGGTAAGGTGCGCTATAGCATGTTGCTTAGCAACCACATACAGACTACAGTAGAGATAATGAACTATATTACCACTTGTTTGCTATTCTTTTATAATATTGCTGTTGCCAACTTTTTAAGTAAAATTTAAGTTTAAGTAAACTTAATTTAAGTAAAATGTTACAGTGATTTTACCACAGGCAGCAAGTAATGCGCTTCATGGTAAATAAAATTGTACATTATATGTATATTATATTTATTATATGTATGTATAGTAACATGAACTGAAGGCAAAGTGTTATGATCTCTAACAGTAGAACAGGACTACTCTCTCAAAAAATAGTGAAACTCTGTCACAATGTGAAACCCATAGCAATAGGACGCATCCCCTGTCCCTCGAGATGAGCAGTCATATTCGCTTGGCAGAGCAATTTGACGTAAATTCCCTCAGCGCTGGCATGGTGAAGATGAGGTGCAAGTGGATCTTTTAATAGCTGACAGGGTAGAGATGTTTGAGCACACTCCTCCCCACAACAACAAGATCAGAACACAGAAAGATAAGTTAATGCCGTGGGCAGGCTAAAAGAACTGAAGCGTTGGCGGGATTAGCTCTGGCAGATCTGAATGGATGAGATGTATCCTCTCTGTCATTATTATAAAGGCAGATCATTTGTGGGAGAATAGGAGCTTTTCTGATGGTGTACAGATGTAATGAATCAGACTGAGGAGATGACAAGCAGAAAGAGTCTTGGAGCCAGGGAACAGAGCCCATCTGACATGCTTAGTACAGCAGTTAACCACATTTCTGCTCCTCAGCCTCTTCTCTGTCCAGGGACCACACACAGAATACTTTCTTACTCTTCCGCTTGCTCACTCGATTGTCTTGCTCTCTCAGTCTCATCCCACTCTTGGTTTGGTTACTTGTAACCAGGCCCACAAGAAGCATGTGCCCACAGAAGTGTGCAGACATCTCTGAGGCTTTACCACAGAATTGAACTGCTGTTATTTGTGAAATTCTTTAAATCTCCTGACACTCACAAGCTCGTTAACTAAATATTTAGGCAAATTTTATGATGATTTCAGCTATTCTTAAAAGTGTAGTACTCATTGCTCCGTTTGAACACACCAGAAATTCGAATTAGAAAGAGTTTTATTGGCCAGGTGTGTTTTATTGGCCGCTCACCAGGCGCTTGGCTTGGCAGCAGACGCTTTAGTGGTCATAAAGTGAGGATGTTGTGGGAATGTAAGGTAGCTTCTCTGTAGCTCAGCTGGTAAAGCATGGTGCTAGAAGGGCATATAAGTGTCTGCCAAATGCAAGTGTAATGTAAACATATATACATGAATTAACTATTGCACTTTTTATTGCACTTAATGAAGATGTTGACCTGTAAGGAGACCTTATTGGGTAATGTTAACCGTTCATAAGGGAGATATTAATTCTTTGGGGAAAAAATAGCTGATTGTATTTGTTCTGGTGGACATGGCTCTGTAGCACCCACAAAAAGGAAAAATGTTCAAAATGGTTGTACCCTGCCTGTGTGGGGCCTGTGATGATTTATTCAGTTAGATTCATTAAGATTTATTTTAACACATTTGACCATATTCAAATCCTTTTCACAGAATTGCACACATTTTCCCTCAAAATTAGCGCAGATAACGTGAACGGATATGAAGATCCCGCCTGGGCCTAATTATAGCTGTTTGAAATTGTTAGTCATTCTCCAGTCTTTGAAACTTGTGTGAACTAGTGGCAATGAAAGAATGAAAGCCCATCTGACTAAATCTGTTTCTCAGAATGTTTGCCACAGAGTTGCAGACATTAGCAGACTTGTAAGGTAAGAATAACAATTCTACACTGTAGGAACACTGTCTAGCTTGTTGATATAAAGGCATGCAATATTTTGTATGATTTCAGATTATAGATCTAAACATCCATCCTTTTCAAAAGCGTTAAGAAATATGATACTGAAGGGAAAAGTTATAACCCTACTTGCATATGCTGAAAAATAATTAAATAAAAATGCTAAATATAGTAATCTACTAAATATGTCAGTGTTTTGACCCTTCTGTATTGTGAGAAATTGCAGTGGCATATGTTCAATGTGTAGACAATATTATAAGATAATAAATTGCATGTTCCTTATTTTATTTTTAATATATACAAATAACATGTTTGCCTCCTCCCTCCTTTTTTCTGACTCTCCCCCTTTGTCTGCCTCTCCCTCTCTCCCATAGAGGAGAGTGTGTGGCTGGGAGATAAAGAGGCTTGTTGCACCCATTGATAGCCATTCGCTGATAAGATCTAGCTACTGTCCATCAGGCTAGCTCATGCTGCTGGCTGTCAGTGGTGTCTTAGGAAATTTGTTAAATGCAGAAACCTGTCATATCACTGACATTCCATAAAGAACACCTACACAAGCAGGTCTTTGGTAGGATTCAATAACCTGCGATGACTGTGAAAAGCATCAGAGTAATGAGCACAGATAGGTTTAGAACAGACAGTTTGTAATATTTGATTTTGACAAGTGTAACACCATCATGTCAATTTAGCAATTTAGAACCATTTTCTATCTACAGAACCCTCAATGCCACCTTACAAATGTAACATGCATAATAACATATGTAATATGTAAGCATAAGGTGATACTTGGCTTTTTCTAATATTATGAGTGATTATATGTGAAATTTCCACCTAATAACAAGCATTGTTGCATTACTTCTGTTTGGAGTATCAGAGACCATTGGTTTGAAGCATGAATCAATGACTTGTCAGATGATATGATTTGATGACTGGTCCACACACTGCAAAAATACACAAACTGTATATTCTACAGTGTGTTTTCGATGGGGTAAAAGTGACCTGACCTCCTAAAAAACCAATGTTACTAGAATCAATACCAGTCACAAGTGTGTGTCTACATTTTGATAAAGCAGGTGGTTTAAATCTTCAGTTGTATGTGCTTGCTGTGTTTTGATAAAATCAGGGGAATATATAACTGTAAAAGTGGATGATATTAAAGGTTAAAAATACGGTTTCCATGGCACTATTGCCCTGTTGGCTTGCTTACTGGGAGACTGCTGATATTAGCTTAGAACATTCGCTTTGCACATTATGTTATTATCATTGTTTAATACTTTTATCAAGTTTAAATTTTCTTCCTTTTCTCTTCCTAATATTCTCTCCTTTTTTCTCTTTCATTTCCAATTTATGTTTTTTACTGTTAAATATCCTTGGATATTTTCATTTGTACAGCTGCTTTGTAACAGTGTGCTACCGTGAAAAGCGCTATAGAAATAACCTGAACACTGTAACTCGTAAACCTTTATTTTTCTATATGGCTACAAACAAAAGACATCCCTACACTTTTTACATATTAATCATTAGCCTGATCACATGATCTCTAATATAAAATTTATCTAATAATAGACTTATCTAATAAGTGAAGTTAAATGCAATAAATTATCCCAGTTTGAATATAGAAGGTTTTTGTGCAGTATCAGGAAGAAACTTTTTCACAAAGTTTCTAGTCTCTTATGTAAAAAGAACCAGAAGAAACATCTCAGTTATTCTGCACCATTGTTGTTTTAACGTTCCCGGGGGCAAAATCCTCCACACTGTAACTTTCAATTCACACACAATTAGAACTTTCTTCCAGATGTGTTTTCACTGAAGTGAGCAATAGTTGAGGATAATAACACAGTAGGTGGACACATTTAGAGGCAACTGATAACACAGCAGGTGCATCCTCATCTGAGTCACCATCAAATCAATGTACAGGGCTGCCTACCGTAGAGCAGCGCTCTTGTTAACTGGGACAAAGTGATTGGTTGACTTCTGCGGTTGCTCTCTAAATCCTGGAAGAGCCGGAGCCTCAGATAAGCTTTCTCTGCATTTCACTTGGAAGAGCCTCTTTCTGTTAATTACTTGCTCCCTTGAGACCCCACAAGAACACATGCCTCATTTAATAATATTAGCAACATTCATCGTGAGTCAGTGTGAGAATCGTTTTTTCTATTACCTGTTCAATTTTTGTTTTTTTGTGTTGTAATTTTATTCATGTCTTTCAAATCAGAATTCTTTGCTCTAATTAAATCTGTCATGTTAACAAATGACTCCAAAAGCCCATTTACCTTGTTTTATTAATTATGTTTTCTTGTGGCACAAAGAACTGTAATTATAGCCAATACATAATGCAATAGATCTTAGAATTGTGAATGAAACTTCAAGGAACACAAAGGATTAAAATGGTTTAAAAGTATTGTAACTTTAACCACAAAACTGTCCTCAAAATTTAGGTCAGCAAATCCGGCGTCAGCAAGCCCAAATGTGCAAAATTAATCAAAGACAGGCATCATTTCTGACTGCCAAGTGTTTTTAAGTTTTATTTTTAACTTGTTTGCAGAGCAAAGGGCACAGAGAACATTTAATCACTCACAATGTTTTTGTTAAACACAATAGAATACTATCACTTTGTATGATTTGATTAACTATTGTTATTGAGAGTTACCATTATATTAAAATTGTCAATTTATAATCTTTAGTGTTAAAATATATTTATTTTTTATAATGCTTTATACTGTAAGTTATTGACAGGAAAATTTGTTCGAAGAGCACAAGCATTCCAGAGCTCCTTGTCCTTCATACTGAGCATGTTAATTTTTCTCAGAGTCAGTATGTTCAGCCTCTCCTTTGTTCATGTGTTCTATTTCTGAAGAGGTAAATTGGAAAGCCATATGAATAGACCCCAGGTGCCCTGCTCACTGCAGTAATACATGGTGATGGGTTTATTGCTGCTGATACAAACACTGAGGATTGCTGTTGTTTGTAATATATAAATATCTAACAAGAAACATTAGGATCTTGTGGCTGCTATTGAAAGGTGTTTAAATGCTTAGAATCAATGCATGTAAAAATAGGAGAGCAGTCTTTTTATCTTCAGTGTATATAAGTGTTCCCATTTTGGCGCCCAAATTATTTTTCATCCTCTGCTTTTCTCATCAAGTTTTAATAAAACACAGAGTTTTCCAAAGTTCCCCCCAGAACACTAACTATATTTCACTGAGCATTTGGACTAGGGCAGGAACTCCTCCTGTCTAGACATTTTATGATACTAAATAAACCAAGTCAAAGTAAGACCTCATTTTTTGTGGCTACCTATAAACAATACCTAAAATACCCTTGAACAACTGTATGAAGTCTTGCCCTGCTTGTAACTAAACAGTTTTATTGGGTTAATGTGTGTATATATGTGTACACACACACACACACACATTTAAAGGCTGGGAGCACAAATGAATTTAAGATAGTTTAATTTCATTGAGTTTATTTATTGAGTTTAATTTCATTGAGTACCAATAAAAACAAAATAGCCTGTCCATGTCTAAACCCTGCATAAGTACTTTAATTTTTAAAGGAAGTAAAATAAAGTGCAGATTGGATGTCTTATTTGCTTTCTCTTTTGTTTTCACAGCCAGGGATTGAGAAATGTGATGTATGTTAAGTCAGAGACTTTAAAACTTTATTGCCAGGGTAATATATTTCCAATTCCCTGCCTGGGAAAATCACTGGTCGAAAACTGGATATTAATTTTCAGAGTCTAAAGGAGCCAAAGAGTGAATTATGCTTCATAAAATGGATTACTGAATGGCATGACGGTTGTTTTTATTGCTGTAAGGGAAAAATACTTTTTCCCCTCTGTATAAATGATTAATCCAAAATGCAAGCAACTGTGTCAACAGCAAAGGTGTTTTTATAGACAAATCACAAATATGAGCAACTAACAGCCTGCATACTGGTAAATTGTTTATTTTTTTGATGCACCTACAATAGTAGCACCTTTGTTTCTGAAGTTTGGATGTTTAGAGTGGACCCGAAGCTAGGGACAACACCAGCAGGACAGAAAATTTAATTGCAAAATCCAATCTCACTTGGAATTTAGGACAAACGCACCATTCAAATAAAACAAGTGAACCAAAACCTAAAACGAGTTTGGATAACAGAGCTAGGACTTCACTCCGATGACTATACAGAGAAAGACTGCACAGCGCTGCCCCATGTTCCACTGACTAACTTAGTCTAAACCTCCCATAGGTCATTTGTTCTGTATTAATGTTTACCTGCACTAGCTAGAATATTTTCTCCTAATGCTGGCCAGTCTCAAAATGCCTTGAAATTAACCACAATTGCATCTGACAGCACTGAGGGCAAAAGTTAGTATAGCAAAAAAAGTGTATTGGTGTAACTTCAAATTCTTTTATGCTGCTGAATGCAGAAAAATATTTTAGGGCATTGTGGTTGTCATGGACCAATAGATTTAAAGATTATGTATGTAATATCTTCACCACTAGCAGCAGAATTGCAAAAAATATTGTTTCCAAACATCTTTTAAAAGTCTCTGCCATCTGGCATTGGTTGAGCCAATATATACAATATATAGCCAATATATCTTCAGTCTAGCTAGACTGCACAAACAAACAGGTTGCAGTTTCATTTGGTGCTGCATATTGAATCATTAATCATTGGTATTAATATATTCATAATAACAGTCAACATGCCACCAAGAGGACACAATTCCACTGGGGCAAACTGTTAGTAGTTTTCTCTCTTCCCAGCATCCTTTCTGTCCTGCTCAATCCTAGATTTTCCAGAACAAGGCATGGTGGCATTTGGCCAGAGGATTTAAAAAAAAACAGCCTGTCAGGCCCATTGGAACACCTTGGTTGGTCACAGAGCTTAGATCCAGGGTCAGTTCTTTGATCAAATCAACCAATTTAAAGAATAGGGAGGATTGCAGATACAAGCTGGCAGAATGTCAGCCTTTGTAACACTGGTTAAAACCAATTCAGATGCAATCCAGTATTGAGCACAGAATCTGAGTTGCCAAAAAACTGTAAAAAAATTGTTCCCCATGGCCATATCCATGCTCATGTATTCAGTGTATTTAAATATATTAAAAGCAGTTTAGACTGCATTATTGCTGCCTAAAGATTGCACGAGAGTTTACATTATCGAGCAGTGGCCAATTATAATTAAAACCTGCATTAAATGTACAGTAAAGAGTCATGAAGACTTAATATTCTCATATAATTTCTAATAAACTGTGTGGATTAAGGGAAGGGAATGATTTATACATAGATGAGCACTACTTAAGGGGTAGGGCACATGCAGTGTATTATTCATTTATTAAAGTTATTAAATGTTTCATGCAGTCTAGAGAGAGGTCAGAATTATTCAGCTCACATTGCTTTATTCATATAACATTAAGTGACCAATTAAAGCTCAGCTGTATTCAAGTGTTTTATTACAAGTCATGCAATTTTCAACAGGCTATCACTATTAACAGCATGTTGATGAGGGGGAGGGAGGTTGATAAACTAAATGATGGTATTATCTTTCACCTTGTGAGCACTGCCTGATCTTTATACATGAGTCACTATATACAGTACTGTGCAAAAGTCTTAGGCACATTAGTATTTTCATACCCAAGAATAGTTTTAAGCAAGTTATATATATTTTTTGTTGTAGTGTCAGTAGGAATTATAAGATTACATTTCCAAACATTCTTTGCCTTTTTTTGTGATAATCCAGTGAGATTTTTATATGCACAAGGAGACTGACAACAGCCAGTGCTCCACAGAGAGATCTGATCTCACAATCATCGAGTCTGTCCGTGATTACATTACAAAACAACAGAAAAAAACTGAGACAGAATCCAGAAGATCTGTGGCAGCGTCTCCAAGACACTAGAAGAAACCTGCCTACAAAGCTACCTGAAAGCTATGTACATGTTTGCCAACGTCAAAAGAGGTTTTAACCAAAGGGTCTGTCTCAGTATTTTCTGTTGGTTCGTAATGTAATCACAGACAGACTCAATGATTGTTAGATCAGGTCTCTCTGTGGAGCACTGGCTGTTGTCAGTCTCCTTGTGCATATAAAGATGGCAAAGAATGTTTGAAATGTAATCTTATAATTCCTACTGACACTACAACAAAAAAAATAACTAAATAACCTGCTTAAAAAATTAATTTTGCACTTTTTGAAATATTGAGAAATACTGATGTAAACATCTCTTAAATGATATTTTGTGCAGAACTGGCTGTTCTCTGAGAGAATGTGAGACACTTAGACCGTGTCTCAGGTCTGAGTCTGTGGCCATCCAGCCCTCTTCAGTGGCTCGCTGACAGGCTTCCTGAGGATCAATGAAGCAGGACTGGAGATAGACTGAAGACAGGAGATAATTGGGCAGAACAAGACATTGTGTGGCACCATGGCCGCCCAGGGGGCTTCAGTAATAATCTATGGCTCCCATGGGGGCTAAGACTAGGGAATGACTATCTCAAGTGCTCCCATGCCACTGGCTCCTTTGGGAAGTGCACATACTCTCACAGAATCCCCATCTCTAAGCATCAGTCAGCCATCAGCCTGACTTCTTTGCTAGCCACTAAGTTTTTCCAGCGTTAAAATCCATGCTTATCATATCCTCTAACCTCTTGTGGCACTGAAATGTTTAGGACAGGGATCAGGTCCTAGATACTGGCTTGGTTATAAGTGTGTGAAAAAGTTATTTCCTCATTATTAACACAGTTCCTCTTAGATGTACATTGCTCAACATGCATCCAAATATAGCACTTTGTAGCATCCAGTTTGTTAAGTGATACAAACTGGACAAAAAACACAACAGGAATAACCTGTAACGTTTTTGTTCATTTGTTATGCTTTTATTCTTTTTTCGCCAACTAATTCAGGCACTATTTTTGTTATGCACTGCTTCATGTGTTTAAAGTATGTAAATGCCTTTAATGTGAATGGAAATGTTTGTCATTTACAGAACACTTAAACTGAAAAAGAGACTAAGTCATTGAAAGCCCAATGGAGTTGTGAGAATAAAAGTTAACGTCCATTATTAAAAAGCCTTTTGTGTGTATTTTCAATAAAAGTCTGGAGGAATCCAGTCAGACCCCTGCTGCATCTCCTTGGCAAAGTTAGAAGAATTAACTGAGTTAATGAAGTTAAAAGCATATTTTCAGCTAAACTAGAAATCCAACAAAGAGAGATACTACCATGAGATGAAAGCAAATGCACATTTATACTCATCTGAATTCAGAACTGTCAATTTGTATTATGGTGGGATAAAGTGTGGCCAATTTTACTCCCATAAAACCATTCAGTCCTGCTTGACACTTTGTGTAATTTTGGGATAATGATAGTTTAATATTATTCTGATTTTTTTTTTTTTTTTTTTTTAAAAAAATTTTTTTTTTTTTTTTTTTTAAAAAAAAAACTTGAGAAAAAAAAAACAATTTATTTATTTAAATAAACTAAAAAAATGGTTTTTTAAAAAAAAAAAAAAATTTGTTTCCCTCACCATATTCAGTGGTACACGTGCAACTGACATTATTTGGCATGGACTGCAGATCTCAGCTGCAAGCTGTGGGAATCCCGTGTTATTTGTGACATCTCAATTCAAAGGGACACTGGATTTGAAAGTGTGGCCAATGTTTCTGTCAGGCCACCCAGACCCCCATCAGAATGCAGAATATTTATCAGGAAACATTTTGCATTTGTATGAAATCAACAGAAGAGAAGGCCGATGAATGTATGTGCTGCCTCCACTAACTGTTGGTTGGTTCTCTCTCACAAACAGCTTTCAGGAACTGAAAAGGAATTTTAAATATACTCTCTAGGTCAAAGCTTTGTGATTGATGGGTGTCATACTGTCTCTCTCTCCCTCCCTCTCTCCCCACCAGATTAGTATTACGTTTATTGTGTATTCTTATATACTTATAAGTAAAAATGGTTATAACCAATGCAAATGGTATAATATTGTAAATTTATGCTATGAAAACCAAACCACCTCTGGATATAATTGGTCTTTTCCCATCTTTTCCCAACTTTTCCAAACTTTTCCCATCCCTGTTTACCTGACTTATACCTAAATGTTAATTATTTAATTAGAGTAAAATGTCTGAGAGGTTACAAAACACAACATTGTTACGGTAGGTTTCCATTATTATATGATCAGCTCCCAAAACAAAATCAGCCCTCTGTTGCTGCAGTCGCAGCAATGGGCAACACAAATGGGCAAATTTGTTTATTTGCTGAAACTGGCAGATTGAGTTTCTTTTGGTGGAAAACAAAACATTAGAGTTGTCTTTGCGTGTCCTTAAATAATATTGCCAGACTCTTGTGAAATGTTGTTTATGTACTAATGAGATTACCCTCAGCACTAGTCTCTTTGAGATTCAGAAAATGAGATTTTCAAAGAAAGTGTTTAAACCATGTAAACTGTTTGACAGCAGTGAGTGCGAAGAATGTAAGTGAGCTAAAGCCTTACTCTAGTCCATATGTGAAATAAGACTTATTATTGCTGACAGAACGGTCCACAAACGAAAATGATAAATGTTATAATATAAAAAGTTAAAAAAAAACTTTTTTCCCAAAATATAAACTTTTTGTAGATGTATACTTCTTCCCAACTGGAATCTCCAGGTTAGGTTTTTTTTTGGATGCTAGTCCCTAGCATGTTGATTGGTAGTGTCCCCACCAGGCCTCTTAAAGTTTCATCAGCAAGAGTTCCTTGGTCAGCTAGCTTTACCAAAATACCCAGTCCCAGTGTATGCATGACTATACTGGTCCACCAGTTTGAGTGATACTAACCATCATAAACCACCCTGAACCAGCATGACCATGTTGTTTTAAGATATTTGTTTAGCAGGGTCAGAAATGTATTTTTCTTCCGATGCAAGCTGTAGAGAAATTGTAAGATCTTCCTGCACTGCATTAGCATCACCAAAGAAGCTGAATCACAAAATCTCCCACCTCCTTGCATTTCTTATATCACATCTTCCTACATATGTCCACATGGCTATTTATAGTGCCGCACTAATTTACTGCATAAGGGACTCTGAAGGCCACAAAGCTGCTCCTTTCCTCTTGCAACTCTATTGTTTGTAGTTTCAACCTAATTGGTTTTCAGTCCCCCCGTATTTGGTACAGAATGTATGAGGCATTCATTGATGGAAGCCCAGTTCCAGGAAATTGCACTGTGCAGACTTTTGTATGTATATATGGAAAATTTGATTGATGTTCACAAAATGTAGAAGAGAGAAGCCTGAGAAATGCAAAGAAAGTGGGTAATCCCAAAAAAGACTTTAGCCGCCCTTTAATGTTCCGACAACACGCAAAGCTTGCTGCCAGTCCACATCAACATATCGGTCTGCCCCTAGGACCGATGAGGTGGCGTTTCAGTCACAATGTCTGTGTTAACAAAAGTCACCTCAAATGGTCTTTTACAACAGCTCCATGAGATATGAAAACAAATTTGAGAAATTGGCCTGCTGTGCTGCGGGTGTCTTGCGCTTTGTTTTGTTGTTTTAATTGATTTGAGACACAGATAAGACAGTTTACTGAACAGACAAACCCCAGAATGATGACAGATCACATCTCTGCATTTGCAGCATCAGAGAGAATGTACGTTCCAGACTCGCATTACCATTTCACCCTTCTGGGAGTCAACATCTGGAACTGATCCCCTAAATGCTAGCAGAATTGAGCATCAACCATTAATGCACCCACACACCTACACACACTAAAAACAGCAGTATTTGACAGACACATTTATTTCTTTTAAAATATTCCTGTTCCCCTTTTTGCTTAACTCGTCTGAACACACACACACACACACACACACATATGTCTAGACAGGAAAACATTGATTACACATTGAGAATAAATGAACAAGCCTACTTTGAATTTTATTCAGGAGAACTTTACAGTGATTTAGAATTTGGTAGTTTCAAGGATTGAGTCCATTCCCATTTGTTAAAGACACAATGACATCATTTAATTTTGTGGTTTTTAGGCCATGTGCTTTAGCTTTATATGGTAGTGTACTCATAAAAATTATAAAGCCTATTGGCCACTAAAGAAATAAAAGACATTTAGTAAGCCGTGTCTAAAGTTTCTGTTTCAAGAAAGAAATTAAATGATCTAAATGTATTTCAGTGTGTATGTCAGTATTGCCCTGAATAGCTGTTAGGGCTCTCAAAATTCCTAATTTATTTATTATTTTATATTTATGTATTCAAATCTATGATTGGCTATTCCCAAAAGTGTTCTTTTTGCCTCCAAGTTGAATCTGCCTCGCTCCAAAAAGTGGATGTTCTCAAGTATCGGTTTGACAGCACAAAACACCTTTTTTTAATCCATATATTTATATTTTTGGGATTATATGTTTAAGATAATGATGTTTACACAAACACTGCACAAACACTTGGTCACCTCTGCTCTAATCAGCATAAAAGCTCCCTAAGAACTCAAAGATGAAGGGAATTGGGCTAAATTACACAGGTAATGACATTTTTTGCCAAGATACTTATGGAAACTGATGCTGGCAGTGACCTGAATCTATACCAGAATCATTACATGATCTTTAATGTAATCATTGGACCCTTCCTTTGCAGGCTGGCGTTCCATCACTGCTCTGAGAAAAAGGGGGAAAGTGACTGTATGCCATACCGTCAGAAAGAAACTCAGGGTTGCATAGCCATGTCTTTTCAATGGGGCACACCAATCTTATTGCTATGGAAACAAATGTACCATATGTGATACATTGTGCAGTGATTTCAGACCACCTAAAACAGGTAAAAGGGCCACATAATGCAAACAGTTACTTTTGGTCTCCCACTGAGGGTAACAAAACACCAATGATGGTTATTTAATACCACAATTTCCACAAAATGTATTGATAACCAACTGAAAAGCATGAAGAATGGCCATCATTTTTACTGTGCTATTTACATAGCAACACAGACAGATGTGTTTTAACACATACGAGGAAAGCCAATATTAGGGATGTTTTTCTAAAGTAGAAGTGTGACAGGAAGACAGACAGAGCTTTTGCTGTAAGTAAGGGTAAAAGTAGTGAGTCAGTATTACTTTCAGCAGTGTTCCAGCCTCCACTGAGACACTCCAGCAGACGGGCTTTATTAAAGAATACCTCCTCTGCCAAGGTTATCCAGCAATAATCTTGGCAAAACTTTCTACCATTATGCACAGCTGACTGAACCGCAATTTTTAAGATTACAGATCTTGTCCTACAAAATATCATCATTCACTCCAATCTGAAGTTTCATGCATGCAAACATCTAAATGTTCCTCGAACATGACGCTTCAAAGAAAAGTCAGCAAAAAGGTCTTTAAATAACAGCCATTCAGTACAGAGAGACTGGGCAATCATAATAATCTTGCTTTCCCACAGACCTTTCAAAACTTATTCAATACACAAATAATGTTGTCTTAAAGGGATAGTTCACCAAAAAATAAAAATGATGTCATTAATTACTCACCCTCATGTCATTCCACACCTGTGTGTTCTAAAGATGAACAAAGGCCTTACAGGTGCGAAACAACATGAGGGTGAGTAATTAATTGCAGAATTTTCTTTTATTGGTGAACTATCCCTTGAATATGACATAATATGCTGTTGGAATGCTTTTTGCAAAAATACATAGTTAAACAGTCAAACCCTTCCCTACATATACTGTATACAGATTAACAAATGTCTCCTTTTGACATGCATGGCCTGTCTAACGTGCTGCCCTGTTCTATACTTAGAACAGAGGTAAGTGTCTCTCTGCTCTGTTTGAATCAATGTGCCTGGGTACCAGGCTGAAGAGTCTGTAGGGCATCCATCCTTAACATTTGTTTGATGATGTTCTCTGTTCTGTCAGTCAATTTTATAATTATTGGTATTTTGTAAAGCCTTTAGGCCTAATAGGAAGTCACGTTAGAATTGTTAATGTGCAGAGGAAATCTCAGTTACTTTGCAGCAAAATTGTGATCCATATATAAACTCATGATATAACCTCAAGAATTACAGCTTGTTATCCATTTTGTAAAATCATGTACTTTCTCATTCGTTTTATATGTGTGCGTAATAAATTGTATGATTTTGTTTCTATCTGTAAATAACTCTTCCCATGAGGCCTGGAATGGGCTAAAGTGGATTCCTTTACTTACTAAAATAATTACTATGGTTCAAAACTATATGAGATTTGATTGCATGTTTAATTTGTTATTCTGTTGAGACGCACTATGTAATTTAGAAACTGATGACAATATTGCTTTCTCCTCAGAGGAGAAAAAGAACATTTGTTCCCTTGTTTTTTTTCCTCCATGAGCATTTATTTAAAAATATTTACCCAGAAACAGCCCATAAGTGTAAGGTAAAACTTATATATAAAAATTAAAAAAAAGACTAAAAACCCTTTTATTTGCAACACTGATAATGTCCACAGAGAGGAACCTGGTGGTATCAGGTGACACTGGGTGTCTCTGTGGAGAAAAGCTTGTGAAGTATCATCTGTGCCCACCTATTTGTGTCCAAATAGCATGCTGGTCTGATCAAAGGCCCAGAGATTGTCAGCTCATATGAGGAGCACTCGAGAGTGGAGAGCGAGTTCTGCTAATGAATGTCAAAGAATGTAAAACATGTTCATGGGACATTTGCTTAAAGCCTTGTGGTTAATCTCTCAACAGCACCATCATGATTGTTCCTCCCCCACCTCACCTATCAGATGGAGTCACCCAGCACTCCATATCCTGGGGGGTGGGGGGGAGGGGGTGGTCTGTAGACCACAGAGGAACAAAGCTGTATTGGGGAAAGAGGTGTTTTCAAAGTTCACTGAAGCAGGGATGCATTTCCCCCTGGCTAGCTGAGTTTAGAGAAACCCTGTAAACAATGTCAGGGGGTTATCATACATGCCCTCTGAGAACCAGGCACAGAGATAATCATCTACTAGTGATGACTGGACCATTGCCAAACTGATTTGATTCTACTGCTTCAATACACAGTCCTATAGGTTTCCCTCTCCAAACCAGCTATAATGCACCTTAGATTCTAGTATTTAAGCCTGTTGTCATTGTTTCTTATTCTAACCTTTACACATACACATACTTCATTTTAACTGAAAATAAACAATGTACATTCTACACTGTATTTTATCAACTAGGGTGTGCCATCATGCATTATGTTTGATTTGGAGTCATTTGTGCTGAGAAAACAAACTTAAAGGTCCGTCTGGAAAACGTATAAAGACTGTCAGACCTAATTGTGCTCCGTCTTTGATCTGTTGCTGCTATTGAATCTTAACATTCAAAGTAGCGTGTGAAAGTTTGATATTGCTCAAAATGGATCATTTTTGCTTGAGGCGGTAAACTTGCGCTGCATGCAAATGCCCAAGCAGTCAATAACTCTATGAAGTACATCTCATGTGGCATGAGCTATACCCCAAATTACTCCACACAGACCTTTTAACTTCTCAATGTGTTGAAAACTCCAGTTATCAGGTAAAATGATTTAATCAGAAAATACATCCATGTTAAAGTTAAGGGAGAGCACACACACACGCATTTCAACACCCTCACAAACAGTTTTATTCCACTCGGGCTATTAGCCCAGCACAGGGTGTAGTAAGAGTATGCAAAGTTCAAAATCCATCTACCTACAGGGGGTGGATAAGGGACAGAGATGGCTTTTGAGTCATCGTTCTTTTTCTCTTTTACACTCTGACTTATTGATAGCTCTAATGCACCTTGCAGGGTCTGTGTTTTATTTCAGGAGCCACTTCTTCTCAGGCTCTTCTTTTCTCTTTAATTTTTTATCTCTAGCAGAGAGGCTGTTTCGAGTCCATAATGTACATGTCGTATTAATATTAGGTTTCACAACACAGTTTAATCATGAGAAAATGCTGCCGTTCGGCCCCATCCTTCTGACTGCTTTCTTCTCCCTGCTGTATCGAGGCTCAGAGAGACCTGTGCAGGACACCAGGTGGGCCTCTGGTGTGCTATGACATGGTTATGGATTAAATTATGGTTATGGATTTAGAGTTTGAACTGTGGGCCTAATTACAGATATCTACTGATGTATCATAATGGCGTGCGTAGACAAAATAAAGTGTTGATGGGCCATTTAAATTGTATTTTGTTCCCCATTCATCCCTAAAACCACAATGCACAGGTCCTCTGTGTGCTCTGCTACTTTGATACTTCTTGGAACATTTTTAATGTTACAGCTGTGCAGTGAAACATTTCAGTCATCAGTGTTTTGCTTTGTTTTTGGTGTTTTCATACACTGACTTTGTGCTGCAGGGGCAGCTGTGGTTTCCACAGCTGCAATTAATGATTTTCCCATCTGACTGAACTGGCATTGGTGGGATGCCACCCATCCCCTGTGAGACCCAGTGCTAAGCAGCCTTACATTAAAGTCCCGATTTAGATCCTTCAGTTGCCTTGATTGGATGCTAAAAGCACACCATATACGTCTTTAAAACATGCAAACAACAAATGTTTTTGTTAGTTCCAAATTTGGCTGCTTTCGAGCGTGCAATCCAGAGGAAGACATTTCAAATGGTTTGTGCATACTGCATACATGAGCGGTACATTTAAGCCTAACTCAACAAGAAATATGTTAATTTATCTTTTTCCTAGAGACAAATCAGAGTGAGGGAAACACGACCATTAAGCCTGAATGGTCGATGACAGCAGAGTCTATGTGGCTGCTCAGAGGCAGTATCAGTCAAGCTTAATGGCACGCTGATCTTTGTGATAAATGTTACCGTTTCACCTACTCCAAATGATGATGCGACTAAGAAGTAATTTCTCAAAGAGCACACAGCTGTTTCTTCTGCCATCTGAGAAGTGCAAGTGTTAATCCTTCTGTCACAAAGCTTGTGCATAACTGCTTGACAAGACACTTTTGTACTTGTCTGGTGTGTAAAGACATGGATAACAGTTGACATATCCTAGTTTATTGACCAAAAGTTTGTATCAGCAATCAAATTATGTTAAGTGAATTTTCTATCACTCCAATATTTCTGCCTATAAAGTTTTGATAATTGAGCATTTAGGCTGCAATGTATTTATGTTTCAGATAAATACATTGCATCCGTAAAATAGTCACAGCACTTCACCTTTTCCACATTTTGTTATGTTACAGCCTTATACTTTCCGGATGAACCGTATACCCACACTGTTAGTTGAATATATGTTTTACCAATGTGAGGTAGCAGTATATAAAGGCAATAGCAGTAAATAAAGGCATGTCTTTGTGTGTCAGACTAGTCTATTGAGTCACCAAGCAGCCTGACAAAAAAACATTGTGTAGTCTGACCTTTTGATTCCCAAGTTCATCTCATCCAAACAGCACAACCAACAAACCTTATTCAAATGTGATGAACCATGTTACTAATGATATACTGTATCTTCTTGAATGATGTTCTTTTATGTTTGGACTTGGTCATGTACTGCAATTTAGGGCAGCTGAGTGTGAAAAAAGCCTTTGTGGTTATATCATGTCAAGATCACAATGCCCTGTGTCTCTAAAATTAGCTTGCCTAAAATGTAATTGTGAGGTTGGCACATGATTCAGACACAGCGGCTAATGATTCATTGGACCATACTAATCTTGTAGCTTTTCCAACAGGCATAAGCCTTGCCCAGACCACTGCTATCAGCGATTAGCACACACTTCTTATTCATCACCCTAATGAACTGTTGGAGCACACTTAGTTCAGTCATAGTTCAGATTAAAAACTCAGTGACGCTAAATTGATTATAGTGAAAAAGCTATATAATATGTGTCATGGTTCTGCCTGCTCAATTCTAATAGTTTATTATATACATTTATGCATTTATCAGATGCGTTTATCCAAAGCAACTTAGAGTTCATTCAAGTTCTACATTTAATTTGTATTTAATCAGTTTCTTGGGAATTAAACCCACAGACTTGCATGGCTAACACAGTGCTCTACAAATTGAGCTACAGGAACATCACACTGTTGGAACAATTACCACATGTTGCATTTTAACATGCAATACAAACTTAAAGGCGCTCTCTTTATTCCACCCTATGGCCAACACTATGGTTTTTCCACATATACACATGCCCACTCCAGCATATACACAGATTTACACACACACACAAACAGAAACAGAATATAAGCACTGTCAGTAGCATATCATGGACATGGACTGAAATAAGAAGGCAAAATCCTCTCTTTGTTTGGGTTTATTTTAGTCCAAGGTAAATTCATCTTCTAGTGCCATTTGATACAGTTTTTAGTTTAAAGGCATATGAAACACCATTTACTTTACACTGGGCTGGGACTATAAACAAGCAATCACTATAATATATATTTTTGTATGTTATGGCAGGGTGATCAAAGACAGACCCAGTAGGGTGGTGTCAGAGAAGTTTTTAAATGTAAAATAAACATTCAGAACAGCAGATTAAAGTGTTCATTGGGGAAGGTTTTGTCCTAATGAAAGGGAGCGCAGTGTCCTGGTGGTAAGAATGGACTGGCAGGGCAGTATGGGTTTGATTCAGTTAAGGGGTGGAGTACCGGCGGCCACACATGGTCAGTTTCTGGGAACCAGGTCTGGTGGCAGGAACGTGGCAATCCTGCCGCACTTCTTCCTTGATCTGCAAGGTCACCAGCAATATGTATTATATATTTATGTTTCTCCAAAACATAGCAGAAAGGAAGTATGGAAAAGGTCTCTCTGAAACTTCACTGTTGTGTCACACACTGTTATTTTAGGAAAATGAATGGTTTAAAAACGATTTAATCTCATATTTTCCAATATTTGTTTAATTTTTGTTCCGTTTGCTCTTTTTGTTATTGTAAGCATTTTTTTGTTGTTGGAAGGGCTGTTCTTAATAGCCAACAGCATAAACTAACAAAAATTAGAGATGAAACCATGGATTTTTAACTAAGCCCAGATAATTAGCACGATCATTTACCATTGTCAATATTTGCTGATCAAAAATAATTGCATGTATTTATAAATCATGTTAATTAAAATATTAGATGCCATGGTGCTAATTAGATGTTTATTTAGATGCTTAATTTTATACAGGAGGAAGTAAATAAGTATGCTGATGTTAATTCACTTACACATTAGCATAATTAAAACAAGTATTTAACTGAGTTTGTAATATTGAAATCATTTAAATTTTACGTGTGTAGTACTCTAAGTGCAATGTTATTTGTGCTGGATAAACAGTCACAGAGATATTACTCTGCACTAGAAGGTGTATTATCATTTCTGCACCTTTGTGAATTATTTATGTGACTGTGACTGTGATGTATATATTTCTTTCAAAATGCTTGTACGTGTCTCAATATGTATCCATCTATTTCATTTATTCCGTCTACTAACTCTTCTAAAAGTCTTTTAACTGCTGTGTATTTTGATTAATGTGTATTTCTATGTATACATTAATATGTATCTCTATGTAACATCTCTATGTATGTCTGCATTGAAAGCTCCACTTTACCCGGCTCTGTGTCTTAAAGGTAATCACATAATTTAATATTGATTACATTTCTGCTGACAAATGAGGTGCTCTGTTTTTCTAAAAGTACTTCATTTTGAGCACATACAGACTCTTGCTTGAAGGGGATAAACAAAGCTGTTTTTGAAATAACAAAAACAAAAATGTAAGATAAAACATTTGCACAAGAAACCGATAAGTAAGGGAGCAGAATACGAAGAAAGAAATGAGGAAAAAAAGAGAAAAATAATGTATATATATAACAAAATGTCAATGTATATTTATACCTACCTTACCTACAGAGAGCTATCAAAGCAAATATATGTTGCTTTCTTGTTGATGCTTTCTTGTTTCCCAAGATGCATCAAATGAATGATTAATCTACAGCTGTATGTATAACACGTGCTTTGGATCAGATTTCCTCATGCATTTTTTATATTTATAAATACAACCACTGGGCAACCAGTCCTCAGAGCTGGACACACGGGAGCCTATGTTCCATTAAACCAGTCCTTTATGAGTGATATCTTTACCTTTTAAATGGAAGGGTGAAACGACAAAAAATATAAATAAGAAATAAACTGAAACCAGTTTTTGTCTGTTTGTTTACTTCTCCAGAAGTGCCTAGAGACTTAGAAATAGCACAGAGGAATAAAAAAGAAATTGTCAGGAAAATCTTTATTCAGTTGAGACCTGCATATAAAATATCTGGTTTCTGATCCTGTAGCCTGAAAACCAGTTTCTTAAAAATTGTTTCCTTGAAGCATCATGGTGAGGTCCAAGTAATTTTATATATATATAGAAATATAGGCTGCTGCATTCTGGATTATTTGCAGGTTTGGTTGTGTCAGCTTGAAGGCCAGCCAATAGGGCATTGCAATAATCCAATCTTGTCATGACAAAATCTTGGACTAGGAGCTGCTTTGCGTGCTCAGACAGGAAAGGTCTAATGTGGAGCGCATGTTTAGGGGGGCAGTTATGGCTGACTAGTTAGAGAGTTAGACGGTGCGGAAAGTGGAAGTTTGCCGGTGCGATTCCTGATGCGGGCAGGTAACAACTGACATGGCTCCAATTACCACACTGCTGCTCGCTATATGCCTTAATGATTGAACCCCAGTGGTCAACTGATGTGACATGGATTCCTTCCCTCTCCAGGATACCTTGAAGTTAACAACCAGTTGAGTGCAGTTCCACTGATGCCCAGGTTGGAGAGGGTGGACAACAGTATCTGGTGGTTCACTGTGTCAAAGGCAGCACAGAGGTCAAGAAGAATTAGGACAGACACCATTGAGTTGGCTCTTGTCTGCCATAGGTTTTAAACAACAGATAGAAGGGCAGTCTCTGTAGAATGTCCTGTTTTGAAACCTGTTAACTGTCAAGTAGGTTGCTCTGTGAGCGATAGCAGAGAGTTGGTTAAATGTAATAATGTAATTTATAAATTAATTTGGTAATTTGGTTAACATAGCACATATGTCATATTCACAGGCCATATGTGAGCTTCTGTGTTGACTTAGTGTGCTGTAGTGCTAGTTATAGAGGTGTGTTTTTCTGCATTTTATTTTGTATGTATTGTTTTCCGGAACAACTTGAATAACTGTTTCTTGCCACTCAGATGTAAGGCAAAAGGATCACATCTGGTTTTATTGAAGGTTCAAGATTGTAATGTCCAATTATTGTTTCTGAAATGACACCTGGGGTGGCCAATTAAATCTTTGCTTCCTATGATGGAGAAATGATGATTTGCTAACTAGTTGCCAATTTAAAAAAAAAAGCTTTTAGCATATGAGAACAAAATTAGATTTGGAATCACTGTGATCACAGCGAGTTTCAGAGAAATAAAAAGAGGTACATATACTGTGAATACATACTGTTACTTTCAGATCTTAAAATTTACTCCCATTCTAAAAACACATTTATTGAAACTAAACTGCAAGGATGACTTTTTAACTTTTTTATGATATTTCACAAAGATGACTGCATTGATACATGGCACAAAACTGCTAACAGTATAAGTGGACACTTGAGAAAATTAAATAATAAAAAATGTATGATATGACCCTTTTATTATCCCTGTTAGTCAGCAGTCTGGTGAGACAGGGAGGTCATGTAAGGCCTCTGGTACTCTAGCAGTGTGCTGAATCTAGTAAGATTGCTGGTCCACTCAGATGTCTTCCTGTATAACAGAAATGACCCTTACAGGTACAGTAAGCGATAAGAATGTTTTATGGTGTCATGTTCTGCCGATTCACTGTTTTCTCACCTATTTAGACAGGCAAGACTACCTAATATATATAAATATAAACCCAATATATATATTTAGAATATATATTTTTTCAACACTCAACAAAACAACACACACATGCGCACACACAGAGAGCAGATATCTAGCAAATATTCACAAATTTGTTTGTTTGGATGTTGATTTCAATTTTCAGTAGCATTTCTCACAAATCGCTTACTGCACCTTTAAATTGAAGTCTGACTCAGTTCATTTACACATATCTTGAACAATACTGAATAGCACTGTTACAAAACCAATGATTCTGGCTGGAAAATCTTAACAGGACCTGCAGAACATATCTACAGCAGCCAACCAGCTGGCTTAAAACTACATGGCTCTACATCACACAAATTGAAGGCTGTTTTACAAGAGCACCCAGAATCACAGGCTACTAAACTCTCCTTCATTTTTGCCCCTGGCTTCAGATTATGTATATTCCATCTCTGTAAGGCTTGTCTATAAAAATGTCTATAATAACAGTGCCTAAAGCACAGATATGTTCAAAGATCTCATCTGTGTTGCTCTTGGGTGGAACTGATTTTTTCAGAAGATTGTTCTTTTGAAAGAAGAACAATCATGAGCAGATTGAACATCCTTTGGTCACTGCATGCTTAAACTTTTTTGATTTTTGTCTACTTTGTACTGTTTTCTCTGTTAATGTATTTCAGCTGCATTCTAAATGAGAAGAAATAAGGAATATCATTGTAATGCAACAGTGTGTATCTACACAGTCAAGAAGCAGTTGTTAAGCAGTTGTGCTCAGCACTTTCATTCAATGAACAATAATATGCTTCTAAAATGTTTTCATTGTCAAGTTTTATTATTTAGTTTATCATGTTGTATTGCACATTTGCTGGGTGACTGTGCATGTGAGAATATTCCTGACATTCAGTGAAGCGTTATGAGTATTATATTAAAACACTCCCGTCTCCACTATTTCCCCTATAGGAGAACAAGGCCTTCCATCAATCAGTGCTCCAAACTTTCTGTCTACCACTTCCTTTGTTTAGTTTGCGTGTCAGGATGTGCTGTATTATGAATGAGTAAATGAGCTTGTTACTGATCCACCTCATCCCTGTGCTAATTAGAATCAGCAGTGCAGTGTCACCTGCACGGCCTCCCTATCCCAAAATTTTGAGGTGTGCAAGTTTTGTGCTTGTTTGGAAGCATAATTATTATAGATGCAATGATTTTTCATCCAACCTACCCAAAACAACAGAGAATGGACAGCAGGGCAGTTTTTGTGAACCATGTCCCTGCTTGCTTTTAGAAGACCAGCAGTTCATAAGTTTAATTCTCCTCATGCTGCCTAACTTTAAGTTTAATTCTCCTCATGCTGCCTAACTTTCAATGCAAGGATGCTAAACGATGTGATAAACACAATGAGTTATCATATACTGAGGAATAGAAACATCTCCTCTGCTTCTGTAGTGTAATTCACAGGTGGATGGGAAGGCCTCTCAGAGGGCATTTATTGTGAGAGTATGTTTTTGCCAGACCTGCCTGTCTGAACGAGGGTACTGTGATAAATGCAGAGAAAGTGAAATCAATAGATAAAGCAAACTACACTCATGCTGCATGTTCCCTGTGGGAGTGTCAGAATCAGACATTTAAACAAAAACTTAGCAATAATACAAGGTGATTGCTATAGGATTCTGCCTTCCAATAAAGCAAAAAAAAAAAAAATCCACAGAGTCCTCCTGTCCAATAATCTTTAAAACTTCTTAATTGGCAATTGGCATCGCTCTGAGCAATGTCTGTTGTATGTCTTCAGTCATCAGCCATGTCTAAGCATGCTTTTCAGTTAACAATGATGTTTGTTAGAGCTAATTTTTTAAACTTGCAAATACCTAACAAACCTTCAAAGTAGAACTACTTAAACTACATCTTGAATGATCAGTTTTGGATAAGAAGTTGTTTTCATTTGCTACCTGGAAGTGTGTGTGGGCAAGAAGGGTGGCATTTCTAGTCACCAAAACAGTGAGAGAGCAATTTAAAGTTAAATGTTTCAGATAATAAAAACAATTGAAGCTTTCTAGAACCACATTTAAAGAGTCAGAGGAGGTAAGTAAAAGAGAGTGAGGATATGGTACTAATGAGATTATAGGTAGCGGCACCTGTAGTGGGTAGATGATATATTATTGAATCACACAGATGACAATGCAAGGTTATCTACCACTTGTGCATTTTATCTGAAAACATGCACAAAACCCCAGACCTTCGGAGAGCTACCACAAAACATTTAATTTTCTCCAAAGTTCTATTTAGAACTGAGGTTTTACTTCTTTTTACCTCCTTGTATTTTCCTGGAACTGTGCCCCCTCACTACACTGTTGGGCAAACATAGTAAGAGTGTCAAACAGAATAATCATTTAGTCTTCTGGGATTCTGGAGTTGGTTGTTTTTTATGTTTCAAACTCTTTCAGAGTAAATGAGAAATTCATCATTGTGTTTTGTGATGGAGATCCACCCTTCTCCACCAATCACACAGAGGACCAAGGGCTTCAACTTGACAGAATCAGATCTGACTTTTCAGATCACTTTCTGGACTGTCACTGTTTATTTTTGCTCAAATGAATGATGAGCTGGAGCAGCTTTTGCAGAAGTATGCTCTGCCTCTCAATTATATGACAAATAGTCTTGTGTGAGTGGCTTGTTCCTGGATTGCCAGGCATCTGTAGAAGAGGCCCTCCACTCTGTTCCCTAACTGCATCCTTGTTTATAATGTTGGTAGTTGGTAAAAAGCATCTGCAGCTGAAATTCTCAGTCTGATATATATATATATATATATCAGTATGAAATCTGCTAGCTCCTTCTCTAGACACTTTTCATTCCAATTGCATATAATTATTATTTTTGAAGCCTCAACATGCATAGTAAATTCAGTTTTAAGTTCAACCTTTATGCAGTTTGTGGTTCATATTTAATGTATCATTTTTTTTTTAAATTGTGAAATGTGCTTCCCAAGTTTGGAAAGCCTACTGCTGCTTCACAACAAAGAGAACAGATCCCATAGTCCTGTGTGCATTTGTAGATCCCACAGCTGGGAAGATAAAGAGCTTTAAAAAACCTGGGGACGGAATGATGCTGTGTGATTGTCCCAGTGGATGTGGCGCTCCAGGGCCTGGCAGCAGAAGAACTTTTTTTTATTTAAACAAATAAAAAAAAGGAAACTGTGAGAAATCCAGTTACAGGTCGCAAAAAGCTTCCTGCTTTGCTTAATGAAGGGGCCTGAAAGCTTCTTAGATCAGCATCTTAGATCAGAGGACCACTCTCAGGCCCTGAGAAACCTTATGTCCATCCCCACATGCTCATTTCCAGATGTCAAGCTGCTTTGAGACTCCCAACATTGCAGAGTGGTAATACAGAGGTAAGGTCATGCAGACTAAAGTGACCTTTGGTCATGACTGGTCTGATTCATATAGGCATCCAACTTTTTCGCTAAACATTATGTGATTTTTCCCCCATTGTCCTTATTAGTGTCGTGTTACCAAATGCTCTGTTAATGTCCCATGATGATCTTGGACTTGTTACACACCTACAAGTTTCTTCAGTGTCATTAGTGATATCACTATCAGCATTATCAGAACAGAATCCTCTATATCACATTTCTTTATCATAATTGGATATGTGATAAATTGTTTCCTTTTTACTCTGCATGCATTCAGCCTGCATAAAAAACTCCATGAATTATGAATGCACTCATACATGCCTAAGTATGCACAAATGTTTTTGCTTTTTTCTCCAAAGCCTATGTTGTCTGGAATTGTTTGGAATTTAGCCCTTAAGTTTGAAGGTTGGCATTATGCTATGATTGAATGTGAAAGTGATTTGAAAATCTGCGGGGAAATACTGTAGAGAGTGCTGCTTACATGACAGTGGAGGTCACTGCATAAAATCCAGCACATTAAAGTATATACTTCAGATTTACTGTAGAAACAGCTGCTAACAGTATTTTGGCATTGTCTTTTTGTGTCGATATTGGAGGTTGTAAGAGGCATGTTTTGGAGATGTTTTTAAATCACCAAACTTTGGCCTTCTGTTGCTCTGACCTGTCCAGCCCCGCTGAAGGTAATGAATGGGGCTCTACAGTTTTTCTCCTCCCTTCTTATCTGTGTGTTGTGGAGAGCAGAGAGCAAGCAGTGAATTGGAGCAAGGGCCCGGGACCACATAAACTCTTTCCTGCAGCTGCATGCCCAGCGTGCTTTACCTTCTTTGGCTTCAGAAGCAATTGAATAATTTAAGGCAATTAACTTTGGCAGGGATTAGGGCCTGCGGCATCCATCTTTCTCTGAATCTGCTGCTGTGTGGGTCACAGGGGAATCTTTGTTGCCTCTGCTCTTGCAGCTGGCAGTGAGTGAGAAAACACTCTGACTTCGCATCACACTGGCAGCATGCCCGCAGTCAACAGTGTCAGCCCCATCGCCCACAGGTCTCCTGTACTTTGAGTTTATCCATTCTGGGTCATAGTTAGTCCTCTGGCTGCTTTCAATGTCTGTTTTATAGCTTAGCCATTACAATGGTCTTAAAAAACGAAGATGACTGCTAGGGGTCAATGGCTCCACTACGAAGCTAAGCAGTTCATCTGTCTAGCTTTTTTGTTGTTTTCATCATCAAAGCGAGTACCTTGAGCCAGAGTTAAGGAGACATAAATTCCATCATGTGTGTAGCACTAAGTTCACACTGTTGACACATAATCTGTTTTTATTCCATAGGTGGCAGTCTGCGGTTTCTTGGGGGCATTGACACTGTCATTTCTCTGGAAGCCTCGTGTTGGGATCAAATGAGGATGAGTTTCAACTCAGACAGTAAAGAAAACAAAAGAGTGCAAAATTAATCGATGTTTGAGGCAGACGCTGACAGAATGACAGATATTTAACAACCTCCATTTTACATCTGGACCCTCTCTCAAGTTTACTCGAGTTCAGAAGGATGGCAGCCCCAAAAGGTCAAATCTTACCAGTAAAACAACACTTATCATGTTGGTTAGCCCATTTCCCGCACTGACATCCCCTAATTTGTTACCAGCTGTCCAGCTGAATTTAGGTGCTGCCAGCAACAAGTAATGTTTGGCTTCTCTTTTTGCCAGATAAGAATTAGGGAGGGCAGTGTACAGAGTTTCAGAGGAAGGGCAGAAGCGCTCAATCAACAGCGTCTCTCTCAGTCTCTCCTAGTAAAGAGAATGGCACATTTTATGTAAAATTTATATGGTCTGTCTTGTAAATGTCCTTTAGATGTGACATGTTAGCTTACTGCTCGATACCAATCTGCTAGACTAGAGCTGTCTGTGCTGTCTGACACAGGGCTCTCCTATCTCTTCTTGTGTTACGACACACACCCTGAGACATCAGGCACACCCTGAGGCTTCTTCTTAACCCCCATTTCCTCTCAGATATGGCAGATCTTTTCATAAGCAACACTAGCCCACACTTTCATCTGCCTTGAGAGACAGCCGGCTTTGACAATGTTTTTTTCTAAATAATTGCAATATGACAGTGATAAATATGAACAGGATATTAATCTTGCTACATGAAGTCTGGACACAGAACAGGAAAACAGACAAGGTGTGTTTACTGTGACTTGATACTGAAAGGGCTGGTTTCCCAGACACAGTTTAAACTTAATTGAGAGCTAAATGGGACATTTGATGGAGAATCTACATTGACAATATAACTTTCTCTGGGACAAAGTTTAATCTGTTACCATTTAAACCAACAAAAGAGCTCTATTGAACATGACAGAGGTAGTGCAAACAGCTGAATATCATGAGAAAATAATACTATATAGTACTATACCAAACAAAAGCCTCATAAATGATAACATTTTTTACTACCTACAATGTTTTGAGTTTTCTTTTCTCATTTTTTTCTCAATACTGTCTGCAGTGACCCTTCCTCCAATTCAATTTCCTCATAATAGTAAGTAGCCCTCAGTCTGGGCCTGGCTAACAAGATCCATATGATGTCAATCTCAAGGTAGAGATAATACACTGTTGAGAAGACAGTTGAGATTATTATAGAAAATCTGTCTGTTAAACAAAGCATGCTAGAGAAAGAGCGCAAGAGAAAAGAAGATAATTAGATCTTGATTAAGACCAGGTTGAGGCAGAAATATAGATAGTTGGGCTTCATTAATGGCTGTAGAATGAATGTTCTCATTGAAGCATCTCCAAGAATGTGATACTTACAATTAGATGATTTTGGCTAGACCCCTAGGCAATGTCCAGATTTCTCATTCAGACCAATCTGACATGCTTTCCGTCCACTTAGATAGTTGGAATCATTATTGTTTATGGCTGCTGTCTGCAGACTTTTACTGAACAAAGCCACAATTTGTAGGCCTGTGTGCTGACAGGAAGTAACATCTGAAGTATTATTTGTGCTGTTATGGATTGTGAAATACAGTATATGACTCTGTCTGCACTGTTAACATTGTACAAAATTAGGTTTTTAATCATTCACTTCCTCTGTATTGTGTTGATTACAGTCATCAACAGTTCAGCTTTCTTTTAAATTTTAAAATTCAGCAGTCTGATCATTTTTTTCCATTAAATTATTTCCATTAAGTTTCAATAAAGTAAATGCTTTGGTTGTTGCACATACTCGCTAACAGCACATATTCACTTACATGGTTGTCTGCGTTGATGGGGCTGAGATCAATTGTTAATATAGCCTAGCCATGTGTTTTTCACGTGACCTGATGCTTTATTCAGACACAGAGGCCACAAACAAACTCTTGGGACCTTGATAGATTGGTCTCATTTGAGTGTTCCTGAAAGTAATTAAATAATCCTGTTATTTTGTTTTTGTTACCTTGGAGAGTTCAGGCAAAAATCCAGTTGGGGAAAGCCAAAGTATTTGTGACACATGTGGCTTGTGCCACATGTCTTCAATTAAGATCAATGTCATAACAAAGCATAACAAAGAGTAGTTTTGTAGGCCATGCATCTGCACAAAAGACGTGCATACAGCTGCCATGAACTCATCCTCTGTAGTTGATTTTGTCTGTTGTTTGATACATGAACCAAACATGTATGTAACCATGACCCTGTTCTGTGGGGGAGCCAGCCAGTAAAATGCCTTCAGAGAACACAAAGCACTCATAATGCTCTTTTTAAGCAGATCCATTAGATTTAAGCCCCCTTTCAGACAAATAATTGAAGAGACATCTGGGGCTATTTTTGACCTAGACCTTTAAACTCTGTGCACTGATTATTATTATTTGATTACTTCAATTGACAAGTTTATGTACCATCCATATGAGTCCAGTGTACTCAGTGTACTTTAACCAACAGATGGTAATAAAAAACAATAATCATAAGTCAGTAAGGGACCACATACTTGAAAGCTTTACACCCACATATCCTTGTAAGATTAACTTCAAGCAATGAAGATGTTGTAGTTATGCTGGATTTGATATGGCATAAAGCAGATTAGGCTAGGGAGCATAAAAATGTGTTTATCATGAAGACATAAAGATTTCTACCACTGAGAAGCCTTCCTATAAGGAATTGCTCACACACACACACACACACACACACACACACATACACACATGGGTATATCAACAAACATTTGCACACATTCGCAAAGCATGCATGTACCCTGACACACCCTGGGGAACAATTACATAGTGTTTTTCTTTAATCCACTGTTACAAATTGAAATCACTATGGTGAATTTCAAACATGATTTGAGCCATCTTGATGCGCTGCTGTGATGCATTTATTTTACCATCTGGTTCAGGTTGTGCCCTTAAAAGCTTCCCTCTCAGCCACTCTCTGTATGTGTATTGGATATTTTTACTCTGCCGTGGAAACTGAGAAAATGATGCAGGTGTTGACAAATATTGCTATATGCAGAGGTGGCATAAAACACAAGAAAAACAGATCAAAGTTAGAAACCTTGCCAACCTTTTGTTTCCTACATCATAAGGGGAGAATAAATTTGAATTTAAATCTTGAAATCTACAAGCTTTTAAGTTTGGACTGAGGCATGATTGTGGTTTAAGACACCACAGTCATTTGTCTTTTGTGGAATAAAGCTAAAAAAGATGAGAGGCATTATAAACAGGAGAATAATGCAGAACGTAGTTTGCATAGCTGCCATTTAACATTTACGCATTTAGCAGACGCTTTTATCCAAAGCGACTAACAGTACAGTCAAAGTAAACATTTGGAAGTACGTGTGATTCCCTGGGAATCAAACCCACAACCTTTGCACTGCTAACACAATGCGCTACCAGCTGAGATACAGGAACATGTGTGCGTTTAAATGTTGCACTGTGTGTGTTTGTGTACATAGGGGGTCATAATCAAAGCTAGGCTACTGAAATCACACTTGAAGGTGAAGTGTGTCATTTCTGCACTTTTAGGGGGATGAAATTGTATTGCAGAAATAATGTTTATTTACAAATAAGCTCTAAACACTTCTCCTATCTGCCATCAGTCAGATAAACAGAAATCCCCACCTTAAACTTGTGCCTGTGCACATTTAAGAATAGAAGAGCTGTGTGTGTCATTTCCTCTGCTTCCTTTTTATAATAGCAATAAATGATTTGTCAAAACTTTACAATTTCATAACTGACACTGAGGAAGAGAAACAGCCCTTGTGAGAAAGCAATTCAGCACTCCAGTCTGGGTTGTTGAGTCCCTCTTTTCTCTGTAAATAATGCTCCAATGTTTTTCCAGGCTGTCTAGTGATTAGCCATGGTGGTCCAGCTTTGTCACTAAGGAAATGCCCCATGCCATTTCTTGGCATTCCACATGAGCGTTTAAACACGCCAGCTGGCTGTGTATGGCTCCATCCCTTGCGATATGTAACAGGGATTTCTGTGTGTGCCGAAACCAAGGCCTCTAGCATCTTTCTGATTCACTTTTGAAGGACAAAGTGAATCTGGATCATTCAGAAGATATTTTAGTTGAAATCAATATAAAACTAAAATAATGTCACCTAAAAGTAAACGCTATTTTAGTGGCGTTACTGGCATTTTGGTCTCAGCTGATAATTGTTTACTAAATGTTTGAATCACAGTTATTAGAGGGCTTTGGTTTTGAGAACACTTAGCAATAGCTGGCAAAGTGTTATAGTAAATCTGTCTGTTGGCAGCACTAGACAGCTGATGAATGTGAATTTCAGAGATCTTGTGTCTTTGGCTCTGTGGTGGGTCATGTCTCTGATCAGACTGATGGATGAGTTGGACAAAGGGGCAAAAGGTTGTGACAGTGTGTCACGATTGAGTGTCCCCCACCAGACAAGGGGGAAATTTAGTGAAAACATAAGGCAGTTGAGTGACAGTTAGGACCCTGACACCAGTCTGAGGTGACTCTGGGATGGTGCTTAAAGAGGAAGTGAGAATTTCATCTACCTTATTTAAAATAGTGAAAGCTGTTGAGTCTCAGCTCAGTTAACACACTGTTAACACAAGTCTGCTTTTTTATTATTGCTATTTAGCCTATTTGTTTTTATTATTTTTATTTTTTTATTTACTAATAATGTATTTTTCTTAAACAAACTGATTATAAAAAGGCCCCTTTCATAACTTACTGACATGGAGAAAAAAATAAATGATGTTCTTCTCTCACTTATTATTGACATTCAGGTGCTAGTGCATGAAGATCAATAGTAAAACAAACAGACTGCTGTTTATCTTATTGCTATCTGAAAGACAAAAAAGAGCTTTGCTTTAATTAAGACCTACATACAGCCATGAGAAGCAAAAATTATGTATTCTGTCTGTGAACTGAAGTTTGAGAGAAAAAGAGAGAGAGAGAGAGAGAGAGAGAGAGAGAGAGAGAGAGAGAGAGAGAGAAGGTGAGTAATAGATCACAGCTACTTGACGACGTCTGTCAAGTACATCTGTGTGTCTTTTTTCAGTGTCTGTATAATAAAACCTCCTCATGAAAGTACAAAAAAATCCTCAATAAATTCCCCTGGCATTTTCCATTCTCTGTCTGGTTCCACAATGTAGAGGAAAGCTTAGAACACCAACATTAAACAGTGAGACTGTAGTGAAGTTCAGATAAAGTCAGAAGCTTTGTGGTCAAGAGAGAACAGAACAGGATGTCTGCACAAGCTAGGATCAAGCTATCAGAAGACCTTCTGTAGCAATATATTTCAAAAATCTTCTTTCAAGAGTTCTTTCAAGATAAAAAAAAAAAAACTTTTATCACTACAGTTTAATGAGTAGAAAAAGGAGTCCTCAATTTGTGATTGAGTTGGATAAACTAATTTTTACTGAATGCTTGCCTGGGGCCACGACCTAGTTTACATCAAAGTATAATCAACATCACCTAGAGCTTACAGGAACTAGTTTATTTTTTATGTCATTTTAAGGCTATGCTTGCAAGAAGTATATAACAAGAAGTATAACAACCCTAGTTCATTAACCATTGAAAGAGGACTGTCTATAGTCAGTTATCATTTGTTGAAGCATGTGATTATTCTCCTTGTATGCCCTCAGAAGTTGTCTTGGTATCATGCTTCTTTTGATCAGATTAGTGGGTGACATATGGCCATGGGGCTGGGGTGACTGGGGAAACAGGTCTCTTTATAACATGATCATTTTGGGGAAACTGCCTGGCCTGGCTCTGTGGCATGCAGTAGATGAAACCCCATTGGGCTCAGTCCTATTTACTGGAAATCACCATAGCAGCAGGAGCCCTCCGTTTGAGCCCAGCAGCCTGTTTCTTTTCCATTAGCTGGTGCAGCACAGTCCCATTCAGTTATATCCACTATACCTGCCAATGGCATCCCTGTACCAGTTTGGGCAGATCCACTCATTGCTTGAATTTACTAAACCAACTGTCCAAAACAGACCAAACTTTTACCTAAGTAAAATTAGGACCACAGAATTCATAGCGGAGTGGTAGACAACATTTAACTTGGGTACTTTAGCACATCTAGATGAGAATCGTTTTCTGATGTTACATATGGCTTGCAGTGATTATATAGATTTTTTAACATAAATACCAATTCTTTGCTTGTCAAGTTAGAATGTATGTGTCATTCCTGAGACAAAGGTTTCTATAAGAGTTCCTTTAAAGATTGCCAGAAATGGCACTGCTGATATTGTTCCAAATTAGCATATATGCCAGAGAATGAAACTGTCAGCCAGCTGCACCAGCAATTAGCCAGTTTCATCATAAAGACTTGTGCAGAAGAAGTACTTGTGAAAGGCCATTCTCATGATTTTCTCATTAAATCATTCATAGGGCTTCCTCTGTTTGTATATTTTACATTTAGAAAGACAAGGTTCATTATGAAGATGAAGCTCCTGGTATGTTTTGTGTAACTTGTTTTATTGGACTTTTATGGATCAAACTCATACATAGGTTGTAGATTACAGGTGTGAAGGTGGGTTAAAGGAAAAAAAACAGGTAGAAAAAGTGAGAGTAGAAATGCAAGTTAAAAAACATGACTTTGTTTGCTTCTAGTAGCTTTCATTTTCACTCCTCACTCACAATCTATTCATGTCTTGTCTGATGTAATATGACCTGATAAAGAGCAGTGACCCAGACCTCACCCACATTAATATCTGTGGCAAATCTCTTAAAGATAATAAATAGAGCTCTTTCTGATGATCACCTCCAACTGATAAGGTGTCAGATGCACTAAGAAATTACTGTGACTAGGGTTGTTCTGTTTATCTTTCATTTGAACTCCCACCGCAACAGAGCGAGTAATCAGCCTCTCTCCATGCTCTGTGCAGAGACCCCCACCAGCTCTCTGATCCTCCAGAAGATATCAGTGTCTCGTAATGGATTAAAATAGGGTTAGACAAAATGGATATTATATCAAAGAGTGCATGCATCTGGCTGTTTCCTCTATTTCTGCAGTCAACATGTGATCAAAACAACAGAGATGGAGTACTAATAGTCATAAAGTATGCTGGAATCCAAGCTGGGCTTTGTGTTTTCACATTCAGCTGTTGTGATGCACATTGGCATGGGTGTCTCATTTTATTTATCTATTTAACTGTGCCGCAGTAAGACCATGACAGATATTGGTAGTCAGTAGTTTGTGTGGCTGAACAACAGAACAGTAAAAGACATGTTAATATTTTTCACCATATCTACAACAATATGCTTTTCAGCATATTCACTGACACCATTAATGTGGCAGATTTTTCATGTTTTTTAAAACAGTGTTGCCACTGTCATCTAATCTCTGGTGTAGTTAATAGGGCAGACTTTATGTGACATGGAATTCACCAGGGAAAGCTTCAACAATTTCTCCTTAGATGTAAAAAATCATTAGTTGACACATGCAATTGTGATTTCAAAAGAGGAAGCTAGATGTATTATTACTTTTGCAATGACTAAATTTGGCCTACAATGAAACTGATTAAAAACTGACATGGATCTGATTGCTCTGTGGTCTGTTTTCTCCCCTGTCCACATCCCCGCCCTCATTTGCTACTTCATCTCTCTCTCACACATATTTCTTTAAACCAGTCTTGGCTGAAATACCATGTGAGCAGTGAATCCATTACCCGAGCGACAGCTCAATTCAATTATTAGACTGGCTAATAATCTGACTGAATTGATTGTTCACTATATCCCCAGCCAAATGGCTGATGGAAAGCGAATCATGTTAGAGACTTCTTGCCGTTAAGACAGGAATAAGCTCTGGCTGAATATGACCTGGAGATGCTCCTAATGAAGACTACTAAGTTTTTACCAATCCCAGAGTCTGACTTTGAAACTTTAGATCTTAAATACGCCTAAGGAAATCAATTTGTATAGTTGTCTTACTTTATTATGACATTGCTGCAAAAACAAGAACGAAGGAGAAACAAAAATGATTTTCATATCATTAAACTCTTAATCTAAATTCAGTGTTTTGCATTTATATAGAAAGACTTTAAATTAGATTCCAAATAGCAATATTAAACCTGTTTTTAATGTAACCTCTGATTTTTAGCATTGTCCATATTAGCTGAAAAGGGACTTTCCTGCCAAAATCTTAAGCCATAAATGGAAACAACTGGGTCAAACTGCAGCTTTGGTAGACTACCACTTTCAGTCGACAAAGGACAATAGTAAGAGAAGATTCCAGTTATCAGGGCAGTAATGGTTACCATAATTATAGCCCTAACCTACAATTAAGCTCTGACATGATGACCGGATTAATGGTCCTGCAGCATAATGACCTGTTTTCAAAATTAGTTTTTGTGCTTTATTCATTGTATTTTGTGTTCCTTTTTAAACACTGTTTTTAACAAAACATTTTGTGTTTAACATTTGTAAAACAAACAACGTAAATGTAGTATATAGTAAGTATAACTGGAATAAATAAACATAACAATTAATGTATTTTTCAGCCAGCAGTATGCATGTATGTGGTAAAAAAAAAAGACATGATAATAATTACAATTAAAATGAACTAAATAGAAAAAAATAAACTGCACAGAGAAGTGTATATAATAAAAAGTTACAATGAAAATTGCAATAGAACCTCCGTTCTTTGCAACTCGATGCTTCAATGAAAATTTCGTCACGTTTGTTGTTCCCTAGTAGGGGTTTATCTTTCATCCGCCTGTTTTGATTGGAGGAGGATTTTAGAGACGGGTTTAACAATTGCGTTGGGCGATCGCTTCAGATGGGACCGCCAGACAGGACAGATGAGAAACTGCTTCCATCTGGAAACATCGGGACTGAAGGAGGGTTGACGCTACTTAGTCACCGGCGGTAAGACCCATCCTGCATGCGTTACATTTCACCGGTCATCATCATTCCGACCGGCGGAGGGGAAGGACGTGCGCTTTAGAGCAGCTGCACCTGACTGATCGTGGATACCCCTGTTTTATTTCACAAGTTAATCTTCAGTATTTGTGAAGAAGAAATAGAATTTTGTTTTTGTTATTGTCATATTTTTTGTCGTTTGATTCTGGGAAAGGACTTTGTCAAGAAGGACCTTTGGTCTGGAATAATACACAGACTGCTCTTGTTGGATGTTGATTGTTTCTCAAACAGAAGAAGTGACCGCGTTTGACCGCTGTCGGGATCGACCCTGGACAGCGGGTGTCGCGTCTGGAGGTGTTCAAAGGTAGGACGATGCTGTAGCATTTTTCTTTCTAAAGTAAAGCACAGGTTAGAAATGCGTAACGTGTCAACACAGGACTGTAAAGAGTTGTCTTCAGGGGAACGGAGAGGACAGGTCTGGGATCTCACCTGAAGTCCTCTCTGTTCCTCTGCAGATGGTGTTTTTGCAGTGACTGCATTGCTTATTATAAACCGTGCGCGCTGTAATCGTTATTAAATGACATTGGGAGAGAGATTATATCGCTATCTTAAGTTTGCTGTAGTGTTTATCTCTCAGTGAGTAGCTCAACTTTCAGTTCTGAGCTGTTCTTTACGACCAGAAAGATGCGGACATGCATAAGCGTCCACAACACAGCGCTGAAACCAAGTTTATTGAAACGCAAGGTAGGGTGCAATATACATCAGACTTAGCAGAAACAGCCCGTAATTCTCATTTAATTCGTCACCCGTGCTTTGCTTGGCGCTAATTTTTATTTGTTTTAGCTTATTTTTTATATATATAACCGTAATGATGATTCCGTCTGCTGTCCTTTTAGTCCTTTTGTAATTTTTCAACAAGTTCACGCGACGTGACCAAAGCCATGATTCTTTCTTCGGCCCCTTTCAGCAATTTTCGGGTTTAAGAAAATGTTACAAACATGTTTTTAAAAAGCCACCGAACGAATCGCCGCTCGCTTGAGTGAATCCATAAACCTCCAGCATTCACGTAGATCCGGCTCGGTGGGGAATGGAGGAGTCGTGCGGTTGCAGATAGAGCAGCACTCCGGGCATCAAAACAGTCATATACCCCCCAGTGTGAGAATCACACTGCGAATCCTTCCTCTGTGCGCAATATCAGCGAGTGATTTCATCTGTAAAATGTACGCACTGCTCTAGACAGTGAGGGATTTTAGACAAATGAGGTGCAAAGTGAATTTTACTTTTGTAAATGAGCACTTTGTCCCATTTTGGTTATAGACGTTTTCTAGAAGTAGCCACATTTGATCTGATCTGAAATTTGCTACCGCTCAGATCTGCTACCGTTGACAGATCCAGCAATGCAGTTGGTAGGCTGTAAGATTATCAGGTGTCTGTGTTTTTGAAGCAGTTAAATCTCAGATTTAGGCCTACTTACAGCAAGAGATATTGAAACTGTACAGACATTAAACAAACTTAAATCCATTTGTTTATGAATCCTGAACTGAACTGAATCCATTCAAATTGAAGTAACGGAAAGGGGAAATTGTATACACTGGGATGGTAATAATAAAATCTGAAGAATCCCATGCTTGCAGACATTCAATAGAGGGTGCTGTTGTACTTTTAAGTTTGCTTACCACAGTCTTGTCTCGGAGGGCCACTCAAAAAGATTGATGCTGCCGTCTGTGTAGCTCATGCTCCCCAGGGATGCAGAATTCAGTCTAGCAGAGGCTCTGGTTAATGCTGTGGCACTTTGTCAGTATTAACATCTTTCTAGTATGTGGCTTCTGTTACTTTTGTTGTCACATTACCACCTTGGAGATGTGTGGAGGGAGAACAAATGAAGCCCTCGTATCCTGCACTGCATCGTGTTGGGTGCTGCACTGCTCCAGTCCCACATGACTGCAGGTCGATAGAGGAAGAGGCTCAGTCATTCTCAAAAAATAAAGGCATTTTTTATTTTGACTAGTGAAGCTCCTCAAAGAGCTAGGTTTACATTACCAGCCACATCCAAACAAAGGAGACAGAATTTCAGCAGACAGCTAAGAGTTTAATTTTCAATTAGAAATGAATACCTTAGAAATCACCATACAGAGGACTTTCCAAGCTATTCTGATCATTTTCATTCAGTCCATATCCTGCAAGAGAGCATTTCATTTCAGGTTTCATTAATGCAAGTTTATTGAAAGGCGAACGTGAAGTGATGCGCAGACAAACAGCATTTTTGCAAATAAATTGGCTTTGCTGGAGAAAAGCACATTAATCTGCACACCCACCTAGTTAAATTCAGACATGTTGAAGCATGAGAAAAAAGTCTTTCTGTTTCTTTGTAGAGCTGTACATGCACTCATTGTGGTGGTTCCTACTCAGGCTCAAAATAATGATGATTATACCAGGGCTTGGACCAAGGGCCAAGTATTTCATGCCAAGGTCTCTAGTAGCAGAATCTCATGCCATCTGTTAGTGACCTTAGATCATATAAATAAAATGTTCTGACTGGTGGCATGGTGCTGTATGAGAACAGTATGCTTCTCACTTATTTATAGCTCTTCCACCCTTGTGGATTGATAAAGGTGATCCATTGCCTTTTTGATATGATTGTCCTGCTGGCTTATATGTGGTCCTGCACCTTCAACTCTCTCTATTTTTTTTTACAAAGTATCATAAAGAAAGTCTACAATTACCACTACAGTGGATGAAATGTGAGATGACAACAGGAGAATAAATTGGATGCGCTCAGTTTTTAAAAATCCCCTCTAAGAATTATTAACAGAATATTTGAAACAGTGGAGAATTACAGCTTCATGTCGTACATAGTTGTACTAATTGCTGTGTGGGTGCATGGAATACATGCACTCACCCTTATGAGCAGCAATTAAAAAGCATAACATCACACACCTATTTAACATGGTAACATTTAAACAAGGGATGATTTTATTTTCTTCCCTTTATTTCATTAATGCATTACTTTACATGGTGGCACAATGAAACACCATTACTTATCATTTATTAGAACTAATTTAGAACTAGGGAGATGTTGTTTAATGAACAACACCTGGGAGGATCTTATTCATAAGAGATATGTAGGGTCAATTGGTATGAACCAGCATATAATGATCAGCTACAGTGAGCTGGTTTCCGCTGCGTGTTGTCTCATGAGAGCTGTGTGATATGTTCTTGTTCCTTAATATTTAAGATAAAAACACTGGGTTGCAGCAGATAGCAGAGTGCACTGGATTTAATAGGCCTCAATGTTAATATTTTTCATGCTCTCAATGGCCTGAAGTGTCAGAGGAGAAGTAGATTTTGTCAAAGATGGTTTGAAATACTTTCTTTTTTCTGATGTCATGACCACTCTTTGATCGAGCAGTATATTATCATATTGCTTTCTAGCCTTGGAAGGTCATGATGTAACTCACCTTTCTTTGACTATTTTATCAAATATTCTTTTATATTGTTTTATGGATGGCTCTACATGGCTAATGTACAGAACATATTTAAAAACTAATAGACCCAGTGCATATTTGGTAGTATACTGCTTGCAGAATAATACGTTTGTGGTTTCCAAAATGAAGCTTTAATTTAAAGTATTTGTTCTGATTGTATTCAGCCCTCTTACATAAAGCCGAATCTATATCCATAATCAAATGTTGTTGACTGATATATAAACTGACTAATTGCTAGGTTTTTCTCTAGTCATTAAAAAATACAGAAAATACAGAATCTTGCTGTTTTCTCAAGCAGGTGACCTTTAGAAAGAAAGCACTGTTCATAAGTAATGTGGCTTAGGTATATGAGTGTTAATAGGTCTGACTTTTCTCTCAGGCTTGCCTGGCCACAAAACAGCAGATAGCTTTATTCTAAACCCATTTCCACAGAGCACAATTAGACATGAAACGTGTAACCTTTTCTATTGTAATGCAACTTATGACAGAATTGCCTTTGTGCCCAAAAATACCACTAATAAAACAGCCAAAAAACTTCATCATGGCTGCTGATGTCATGGTGTGATGTGCCAGATGCAGGAAGCAGAAAAACTGTTATTTACCACCACACATGCAGGGATGACGTGAGCTTGCATGGATGTGTTTTTTTCTGCATTTCCCATTACCAGATGTTTGCATGTGCTGTTCCTGTTGGTAAATAGATTTTTCAAAGTAATAGCTTAACTTATGTGTTAGGCCAGGCACCAGCCATTCTTTTAGTGTAGCTGACAGTTTGCACAGGTTTGCAGTTCCTTCTTTTAGAATGGAAAAGGTATGGGTAGGTGGATGAACTGATCTGCAGTGTCACACTCCATTACTCCTCCTTTGCATCTGAAAGGATTACCCCTGTATTTGTTGGGTTACCCCTGTTTAGGCCCATAATGAGTGATCACTATTTAATACAAAAAAAAGATGTTCCATATAGGCCAATCAGAATAAGCACAGTGGCAGAAATTGATCGCAGACACACTTTAAAAAAAGGCTAATGTCTTTTAATTTACAGATAGCCAACAATTAGAGTGTAAAGCACACAGGGTTTATTATCTGGTGGCATTTGGTGACGTATTTGCATAATACACTAATACTTAGACTGGCTCTCTTTCTTTTATCCTGTGTCATGCTATTGACAATGTACGACGTGGTGCAATTACACTTTTCCCTGAGATGTATACTTATTGTTCTTTTGTCGCAGAATGTAATGAAAGAACAGGAAAGAACATTTCGCTCAACATGTATCATTTGAGAGTTGTCTGTGAATGTATGGGGTATGTAAATCATGGCGTTGTTCTGTCTTTATATATTTATCTGTTGCCTTAATGGCCCAGAAATTACAAGAACAAAATAAAAGAGAAAGGAACAGAGAGTACCAGGCATGATAAGAATGGGTAATGCCTGGTATTGGTCTCTTTGGCTGCTATTTGTCTCTTATGGTTTGCAACTGCGCTGCTAGCCCGTGACATTTTGTAGCAACATCCAATTGGCTTATTGCTTTCTACTAAAGGTAATGAATAGTGCTTCAGAATATTGATATGCAGAAATAAAACAGTGTGAGGAAATACCCTAAAATTAGCTCAGTTCAAAACACAAGGCATGAAATTGGATTTGAAGTTTGCTGCAGACACAGAGAGGTAAAGTGCATTGGTGTTCTTACAGTTCAGTGGATCTCTTATTGCTTGCAGTCCTTTTAGTCTGCAGTTTTCTCAGTGCTTCTGCCTCACCTGTTCTTAATATTTAATGTGGTGGAGAGTCTTTAGGGCTTGTAATGAACTAGAGGTCAAGAGATTCCTCCAGCTTCATTCCTCCAAACAGACCCTGTAAATGTCAGACAGGCTGTGAGAAAAGAGTCTGAACTTTCCCCTGTATATCTCAGTCAGTCATCTTTTATTTCTCTTCATCACTCTTGCCCACTCTTTTGCTTCCTCTATTTCCGCCAGGCTTCATCAGAATTCATCTCCATGTCCTGATCTCCACTCAGCCATAGCCTGAGCTTTTTTCATGCTGTATTACCACCTCATCAGCCTTTTTCTGTCACTCATCCACCCTCCTTTTCTTATCGGATGAAAGACAGAGAAAATACACCAAAACAAAACAAATTTGACATGTGTGATAGGTATGGTTTTGGATGGGTGCACAGGATATTTCTTTTCAACAGGGCTTTTTGTTTGTTTGTTTTTTCCCCTTCTTTTAACCTCAAATGGCACTGTCATTTCTTTTGGCAGAGATGAAGAGAGGCATATCTGATCACCTCCCAGATTTACCGCTTCTGTTTCATGTGGTTCTGGCTATTTCCAGTGGTCTCGATAAAATATTCATCCATTTAATCCCTAAGCTGACACAATGGTGTGTGAAGAATTACACTATGTTCCATTACATTGATCATTTGATGGGCATCCTTCTCTAAAGACCTGGCCAAATTGCTAGCGTTGGGCTGCTTCTCTCAGAAAAGATAAAAAAAACAAAGGATCCAAATTTAGCACCACTGGGGCTTTGTCAAAAGTGAATAAAATGCAGGGTAATTACAGCTCAGTTACTGAAAGAACAGGGGAAAAGGTTGTAAGTATCAGTAGTTCAATTTCCAAACTCCAAACTGTGAAAAAAAAGGTTTATCGAACAGATAATGTGAAAGATTTAGAGTTAAAAGAATTGTCTGAAACGCTGAACTGCTGGCCAGTATTTAATTCATGGGCTGCAGCTAAATATTTTCAGTTTGTGTGTGTGTGTGTGTGTGGGGGAACATAATAAGAAACTAAAAATCCAGCCTGTGCTGATATAAGTTTAACCAGTACAAGTACATTGATAACCTCACATAGTTCTTGCCATTCACAGCTTTGTATCCATGATCTCCTGCCTCACATGAATTGTAATACAAAAATATGACTAGGAATTTGTAATCAGTAGTTTGTTTACTTTAGCACAAGGCCACAGATATAGTGTGTGATGTGGCCCATTCTCTGCCAGAATCCAAGGACTTGAAAAGATATGTAAATTAAATCTTCTTTTTATACCTCTCAGGGAATTATAATAGGACAAGATGCATGATTGATTACATGTATTTATCTAAATATAACAATCTCAAGACCTCATTTCCTCAGAGGGAAATTGCAACTATATCAACAGGGATGAATAATTATTAAAAAGAACACAAAAGAAAATGTGTATGAACTCAATTGGATTGGAACATCTGGTGTCTATACTGTATAAACTCTTTTGACGTAATATGCTAATCACATTTTTAGACTAAAATGAAAGAACATTCCAAAGACTAGGAGAATAATTCCACCACATGTTCTCTGGGCCTGGATTTCCTTCTTATTGACTTTTTTAAGAGAGGGCCATTCAGTCAGTCCATTTCTCTGAATGCCATTCATGTCGTTTTTCTTTTTAACCCTGAGATCATCAAATATAGCAAGAAATGAGTGAATAATTTATTTAGTTCTCATTCTAGTGGCTCGGTTAATGGGAAGCGGCTTGTTCACAAAGGCATACATTTGTAAATGAGGCAGATAAACCTTTGGGTATACAAGGAGCGTTTTGTTTGACACAGGAATTCTGTTGTTGGCTGTTTTGGTTGTCAAGTACTCTGGGAAGGCAGGATGTGTACTGGGCCTACAATGGGCCTTTCAACTAAGCATCTCAGATGCAGGGTGATGCTGTCCCGCCTCCTTTCACAAGGCCCTAATCTCTTTATTAAGCAGCCACAATGGTGGATTCAGTCTTCTGCCTTGCCGGCAAAAGCTTAGAGTTTAGCAGACAGACATTTTAAACTGTCCATAATGTAAATTTAGAAGACGCATAAGCAAAAAGTTTTCACAAGTGGTCATGGGTTAAATATAATTACATTAAATTAAAATGAAAAACTGCATTTTTTTAATGCTCACTATACTATTTTGACATTTATGCCTTTGGCAGATGCTTTAATCCAAAGCAACAATGTATTCTAGGTATACATTTAATCAGTATATTCCCTAGGAATTGAACCCACAACCTTTTGAGCTGCATGTATGTGTGTGTGTTTATAAAGGTACAAAGGTATAATGGCAGCATTTGTCCCTCCATCTAGGCCATTTTTGTCAATGTAGCTTTGCATCAGTGAACCCATTCACACTCCTGAAGCCAGCACCTTCGGGAATCTTTCTCTTTTGCAGTGCCACCACTGAAGAGCAGATATTTTCATTCCTCTTGTGGGGCTGTTTGTCTTTGAAGCAACAGCTTTTCCATTGCTTATAGCCTTTCTGAAACATTCTTTACTCACGCATTAGAATAATGCATTATGCTGTTTTAGCTTTGGCTGGATCACTGCGATGCCAGGATGAAGTTAATTTCACACCTCTGTAAATTCTGTTGTGTCAGGAAGGTTCTAAAACCATTTAGACCTCTTTCTGTCACAGACAAGCTCTTTTGTAAATAGTTTGGGGCCTTGGGGTCCAGCCTGAGGTTTTAATTGTTATAATTTAAAGCAGGAGTGTCCACATCCTGTTGACCCTTGTTTGTTGGGGTTTGTAGGTTACAGTAGGGCCGAAATTATTTTCAGCTGTCTGACATTGTGGGTGGCCCATGGGTGGACAGTCTGTTAGGAAAGGCAGTTGCTTCCCTTTCCAATTAGGCTGTTAAATATTAGCACTACAACTATTGCAGGAGAAGGGATGAAGTGGCCTTTTCAACATGAACAGTAAAGGGCCGGACACTGCTTGTCACGTCTACAAGGACACAAGGCCCAGTAAAGGCCAGCAAAGCATTCATTAACATCACAGTTAGCCTGGTGTCGTAACCAAACCAGCTTGTAATGGAGGAGCCTGGCTCATGCTGAGCAAAAGTGCAGTGTACAGGGGGCCTAAACTAGAGAAAAGTAAAGCAAATATTTCTTTAACTTCATGCAAAATGTCTGTCTGTCTGTCTATTCTAATAAACATACTTTTTTGATCTGTGTGATCAATGGAGAAAAAAAATATACAGTATAATGCCACATAGTTTAATGTCTGTACTTTAAAGTTGCAATCTGTAACTTTCACCTCTCTACCGCCATCTCTGTTTGAAACATAAAATTGCAGGTTACTTTACATACTTTCATTACCTATGTTGTCTAAGGAAGCCCAACTAGCATTTTCCTGGAAAATTGGATCCGATAGCTCAAATTGTAAATTATTATTATAAAATTACCAATGTGAATCAAGGTAAGGAGAATATTTTGAACACTGATTTCTCATGTACTTGCTTAATAACTGATTTTTGTTAATTTTTTATCCAAAAAGTTACAGCTTTAAAGTAGAATTATATTTTTTATTTGTGAACGAAACAAGGTAGCGATTTTGCCTCACCATAATAGGGATGATACTTCCAAATGTATATTGAATATCAGATTTCTACCAGTCTGCTGGTATATCACGCATCCTTATGTGTAACAGTATTTTATTTTTTATTCTTTCCATAAAATTTTAGTAAGTTTGCTTTGTCCATATGCAGTGTGCAAAATATCAGTATCTTCTCAGTGAGGAACAGTGGAAGAAATTTCTGAATGCAGATGGGGAAGAAAGCAGGCACATGCTATCATTTATCACAACCCTGCTGTATGCAAGCAAAGCTGTATGCAAGCAAAGCAAAACCTGGGGCTAAGAACAGAGGCAGAGGGACAAGCACAAGAGCGAGATTTTCATGCCTCCTGCGGCCATGGTGACAGATATAATCGCTAGCAAGATTAAATCAAATTCACAATGAACACTGATGATCTGATACTAACACAAAGCCTGGTGTTAACAATGTTAGTCATTCAGTTTCTGCACCTCCTTGTCAGCGCAAACACAATGCATTATTGTATTACGGCTGTAGTGTGTCATTGTGGGTCAATGCAGGTGTCCCTAGATATCCTGTCAGTGGTAAGACCCTCTCTGACCATCTTCCCCTTGGTCTCCATCTTCAGTATGCAGCCACATCTCTCAGTCTCTTAGTCCATCTGTTGGAGGTGCTTTTCAATTACTGAGCGAGGCTATGGGGAAAGGCACTTGACAAAAGCCATGACATAAACCATTTATAGTACGGTCTGTCACAGCCCCAATGCCAAACCAGCCTGGATGGTTCATTTAAAAGAGAAATTAATCACACATGGTTTCAGGCACACAAAAGCGGATTATGACTGGCTAGTGGCACCTCACTAAGTCCAAGGATAAAACTTCGCAAAAACAGTTAAATCTGTGGAAAAATGCATGTGGTTTGCCCAGTCCATGAATAAAAATTGTAGCATTTTTGCGTGTTTCAAAGCAGCTGGTGTACACAGATATCTCTAGTAAAGAGAGAGGAAGGAACTAGAGAGAAAAAGAGAGACTTTCACACATGTGCATTATATATTGCATTTACACATAGGGCATTCAGTGTGATATATTTCTTATTGTCAGTAAGGATGACTATTGTGTCTGTACTGACATATTGGTGAAGAATATACATGGCTCAGCTTACTTCCATTAAACCATTGGAATAATTCATTGTCATGAATTATTTTATACTGTGGTCTGCTTAATATTGGGGCAAATTATTGTAGAAAGAAAGAGACGTGGGCAAGGAATGTCCGGACGAGCCATTTGTAAGACCAGAGTAAAAAAAAAGACCAATTTAGAAAATGAGTATAAAGAGCGTGAAAGAAACGCTGGATGAAATGGTGAGGATTCCTCTGAGTAAGGTGCTATATCACACTGAATCTATCAATGGAGATTGTATGCTTAAAGAACAGAAACCTTTCTAATGGTGAAAATGACAGATTAAGTCATTAGCCACAGTATAGAGCACACATTGGAAGTTACAGCTGCCTGTTCCCCATGAGTGAGAGATGTGAGTGGGTACGAGAGCCACTGCCTTGATGAATAACACTCAACTGCTGTTGATTAGCGGAGCATCCACGAGTAGGTGAAATACAGAATCCAGACCATCCAAACTATCCTTTTGTCATGACTCCTTACACTTAATTATTGCAGCCTGATTTTTATTTCTTGATAGACATTGATATTATGCATCGAGATTTCGTCACCTAGTTTAATGTCAGTCTGTCCAATCAGAGTGAATGAATTTAATTCACATTGAGTTTTTCAGAATGTGTTTAGTATTCACAAACATGCTAGAGCTTCTTTTAATTTGACGAGCAACTTTGGATGTATGTCAGCATCGCTACCTCACGTCTGGCTACTGCACCCTGAGGTAATGGCTGTTTAAAACAAGGTGGCTATTACAATGGACATTTTTTTCCCCACTGGAATGGCTGCAGACTCTGACTCACGTCACATGATATTCATTGGAGACTGTCACAACGCATGCAGCTCAGGGCCTACTCTTATCAAGATAACCATTCAACTGCTCCCAGCTTTTGAGTGCTGAAAGAAATAAAGTAAATAAATAAATAACTGGGTAAATAAATAAAAAGTGCATTCTATAGGTCACTTTTCAATGACAACATGCAGGGAAAAGAAAAAAGGCATGTTCTTATAGGAAATGGGGTGATGTCTTATTACCACAAAATGATGTTGGGCTAAATTTTGCTCCTGGACCCATAATGCACTGCAAGCCTGAAAGTTCAAGTGCTAATTAATCACAAGGTTTGTATGGACTGCTGAATTTTCCTCTTGTGAAGGAATTACGAACTTGGTGGAATTCCTTAGGGCCTATTTGAATGTTAATGCCTATTTCATCTTGAAGACAGATAGTTTTTCAAATGTCCTTTACTTATCTGTCAGCCTATCTAAATATCAGTTTATCTCTCAGGAATCACATGGCCTGTATTTCTTTAATGATGTTTTTGTCAGAATGCACCTCGCCTAATGGTGTGTTGGCATAAAGCCCCATTTCATAACAATTTACAATTTTCACTGCCTGTTCTCAAGCTCTCTTTATTTCTAAAGATTTCTGTAAATAGATTACTGCAAACAAATATGCTGCTGCACAAATCCTATTAGAAAGCACCAGAGTGCATAAAATCATTTGCAGTTGGATTTGAGGAACTATAGACAAATAAAAAACACCTAATGATTTACAAAACTAGGGTCAGATAGGTAGAACTGCAATAATTCACATTATTTATAAGCTGCATTATTTTTTTTTGCACACCAGAAAAAGCATTGTTTTTTATTACAATATACAATATCTGACGCAGTCCCGCAGAGACCAAATGCATGTTGAAAGCATATTGAATTTCTCTCAATTGCGGGTTTTTACACAGGTAATACAATGCACTAAGAGCCTCTTCTGCAAAACAGATGACAGTCAAGGAGGAAAAGTAGAGTGATTTAATTTGGACTCAAGTCAGGTGACTGTCAGCAACGGGGGGTCAGTGACCTTTTTTGAAGGAAATAAAGGACAGTCGTTCAAAGGCACATTTCGTAATCTGTGGAATACATATTTAATAGCTTATCCATAAACATCACCCTTGAGAGAGACATGGTGCCAGGAATATCAGCATTCAGAGGGGAAGGCGTTCCACTGACCCATGGTCTCCTTAAGCTTCTGTGGTTTTCCATTTTTACATATATTACCAATGCAATCACAGTTTTTTTGACCTTATGCTGTTGTACTCAGACACACAAACACACACAGACACATATAGACACTAACCTGCATGCCTGTGATAGACAATGGTGGATGCAGACGCTATGGTTTTGAGGTTGGTGGTGGTAATGATTCGAGCATCAGGCACAGACTCATTACTTGGACTGCACCCTGATTTCAGATTCCTCTTGGGGAGAAAAATGACCTGGGAAAAAAATGAAAAAGAATAGATGACTAACTGTAAAAAAGGGGGTAGCCATTCATCAGCCACTCATTTCACCCCACGGTTGTCTCCCATACAAGAAGCAGAAAAAACACTGCTGCCTGATGGCTTGACTTTTCAATACAATTTTTTTTACCATTTAGTGAATATATAGAGTTGGGATGAATAGAGGCAGTTCTACATTCAGATGAGAGGAGAAGGTGACTTCCAAAAAAGGCTTTCATGAAGGTGACTTCATGAAAGTCTTTATCGTTTTCTGACAGGGTTTCGACGGATCCTTAAAGAATTAAAATGCCTTAAATGTGCTGTTCAAATTGTGAAAATAAATCCATCCATTAATACCATAGAAAAAATTTTATCTTGTGAAGGTCTTTCTGCTTGTTATATTTCTTATCCTACACTATATACATAATGCATAGTATATATAATAATACACTATATCAATATCAAAAACATCAATAATACATATACATATTATTTTAAAGTATAGGATATTTGATAACTCTGATATTTGATTTTTTTCCCACAGAAGAGCAGAATTGAGCTGTCTGCATTTTTTTTCTGTTCTGTCTATCACAGGTTAAAACATTGTGATGCTCTTGTGAACAGCCAATCAGATGTGTCTGTTGCTCTTACGTCTAAAGAAGCTTTTGATTGCATCAGCCTGTGCTTGGGGGAGACAGGGTGGTGGCTGTCATGTTTGTGCTGCCTGTGCTGGGAAGCATGCATATTGTTTGTGGATGCTTATTTATTCAGTTTGTTCCCATGTCACGTTTGAAGTGTTGGAAGTCAGGCCCAGACAGGGTTGTTTGCGGCCAATGCAGAAGTGCGATTGCTTTGGAAAAACCCTTTAAGTGTTTTTTATTATGTAGCTTTGGATCATATTAGGACTTCTGTATTTTCGAACTCTCTGTCATACATCTTTAATGTCCTTTTAAATGTTTTCATCCAAGAGACATGTTTGGTCATTTAAATTCAGAACAGATAGATTTCAAACGGTTGTTATTAGAAAGCAATAATAAATTATGAAACAGAAGTGTGTAAAAAAAGAGTGAAAAAGTGGAAGACCACATTACATTCAACCCATATTGATGTTTGTTCATGTTCAAAGCTGTATGTTTTCTGAAATTATAAGTAATTTAGTTCTGTCTGACATTCCTGCCACAAATAACAGTAATGTCTGGAAGGAGACTCTGTCATGTTTTCAGAAGATGAAAACTGTAGCATCAGCTCCTATCTTCTGTGACCTGCATATTTACCCTATAAACAGGCCTAATCTGTTCACCCATGCCCCATGTTTCCCCAAACCTAATTTCATTGTTTGTCCTGATTTGCTCAGGCACTTTTTTGATGGTCCCACTGCGTTTCGCACGCATATGGCTCTGTTGTAGATTATGGAATTCTATATGAAACACAGAGCGCATTGAGACAGAACACAACTCCTGTCGGCTGCACACACACACCATGTGATATAAAGCACAATGTGGTTAGTTACAGAGATACCTTTCAGTGTATTTTTGTATGCCTATTTGTCATATTTTGGCAGGTTTACGTGTTTATGTGAAGGAGAGCTCAATTTTTCCAGCAGACGGCTGATCAGAGGTCCCACTCGCTGTAATTACGAGGATAACTTGCACTGCCAGGCTTCACGACTAGGCTGTTAATTACCTTTCTCGTGTCTTAAGATTTGCAGTATTGCAGCTGGGGAGCAGCAAAGCTCAATGGGCTGTGATTGGATATATGTGCTGGCAGATTTCTAGTCTAGACTAGGAATATTCAATTAAAGTTCCAGGAGGCTCAGTCTCTGAATATCCTTCCTAGAAAAGATCTAAACAATTGAAAGCTCCAAAATAAGTTGCACTGAGACAAACTTGTAAATTCAACCTTGGCAGTCATTTAAGTTTTGTAAAATAAAGAAATAATATGCTACTTCAGATGCTATGTATCATTGTAATCATTATAAACTGTTTATTATTGTTTTAATAAATAATTTGTCCTGGGGAAATAAATCACGCTCTGGTCCACTAATTGGTGACCTCAGGCTTGAACAAGCATCTGCATCTAAGCTTTGGAGAGATAATTTCAAAATTTCACCTTTTCATAATTGTTTAAAACTGACTTCAATAATGAATAATGGAAAGCAACATTTTCTCTCAATTCTGCACACAGTCACATTTAGTGATTTACATTGAGTGAGAATTTTTTTAGCTGTTTGCATTTGATTTACAGATAGAACATCTGCTTATAGAACTAAGGTAGTCATATTTCTTGATGATGGCTGATATGTCTGTTAATTCAAAACCCTCTTGCGTCCTTCCTCCAGTACGTTCTACTGAGAGCCCATTTCTCATGCACTCTCATTACTGTACTGAATCAGCGGCCATCATTGATATTCCGGGAGTTCACAGCAGTGACTGTGAGTCTGCCTCCCAGCTCCCAAAGCTGATTTGATACTAGCTTAGCACTAAATGAAATTCAATATGTCACCAGAAGTCATTTGCAGGCCCAGAGCATATAGCATTTAATAGTTTAACCTTTTTCCATCTCCATCCGCTGTTCTGGCACTGTAAGGATGAAGGGTACAGTGAGTTTCCCCCTACAGAGCTTTCCTAATTGGCTATAAGACTAAGGGTTTCTCCAGTTTGTCATAACAAGCAGTTAGTGTTTGATATATTTATCAGGAAGGTTCTCAGCAATTGTGCACATATTCAGCTGTAATAATAAGGACAGTTGAGGCCACAACTCTGTGAAGTTTTTATCTAAATAAAAAAAGAAAAGAAAAATGTTGGCATCAATACTTGTACAAAGGGGAGAGAAAAACTTTAAATAAGACAACTCAGCAATGTGATCTTAAAATGGACATAGTTAGCATTATGGCCCACACTATACTCATTCCCCTGGTCCTGTCTGTCTCAAAATGTACATAACACTTTTCACTTTATACAGCCTGAAGGCAAACCCATCCATTAGCTCCTGTGGAACCCCAAAAAAAAAAAAAACGGCCAAAAGAATTTACACAGACAGGGCCTATGAAGTTCATGAAAGACCGCTGCCATTATGTGCACATGACTGACATTTTCTGCAGCTCACTCCTATTCTCACGTATATTGTCATGCTTTTGTGATTTTTAGGGATGCCATTTTGACAGTGCTAAAATGGATTAATCTCTCAATTTTGTGAAACAAAACTTGGGACTAATCAAAGCTTCAGGGATCCCTGTGGAATTGGCTAACTTCCCATTTAACAATTTGTAAAAATGTTTTCTGAGTGTTTTCATTAAGTTACAAAATATTAAAAATATTATTTTTACAGTTTTAGGAACAATCAAAACATGCAGTTTTTTGGTGTTGTATTAAAGTTATTGCTTGCTTATAAGAACATTATTCAAACATTTTTAATTCTTTAACACTTTTAAACCTTTAGTTTTAGTTTATATATAATGTACATTGTTAGAAACATTTTGTACTAAAATTTATTTTTAGATTACTTTGCAAACTTTTAGAGAACATTAGCCAATGTTCTGAGAACATTCCCTGTTAGCTGGGTTTAGACATTACATCACATTTAAATGCTACAAAATGATAAAATGTTTGTACCTAAAATAGGTTTCTTTAGTGGAGGAGAGGACATGCATGCCATTAATCACTGTTCATTGAGTAAGCATTTTTTTCTATTTTTGTCATTTCTAATCATGACCTCAAATACTCAAGTGGAATGTACCAGAAATACAGCCATTTTATAGGAACAAAAGTTGTCAGACATTTGATGTAAACATACCACTTGCTTTGGTTTCCATACACCCATACACCTTAGAGAAAGTGATTGTTGATTATTTATTGTGACAGAATGATTTGTGATGCACGTAAATGCCATATGGTTTAAAAATGATGCGTCTTCATACTGATGTTGTGAAAATGACTCCTGGGGTACGCATACATTCCCTGCTTATTTTATTGCATCAATATGTGACACCTTTCGTCACATTTGAGACAAGCATTCGTACAAAGTAACAAGCAAAAATACTTTATAGGCACCCATGTGGTCTTATATTATCTGTTTTGTTAGTGCTGGGACATTTTTTTTTACTGTGATTTCAGCATGGATCATACCCTAGCTTCACCATATTTCATTATTGTGCACAGCCATTATTCCTGTTCTTTCTACAGTAAGAGAGAAAGTGAACGAACAGAGATGCTGGTTTAAGCAAATGCCTTGGGAGTTGGATGCTAATGACAACATTTGCAGCAGTTATCCCTCCTCTGAGCTTTAACCCCTGACCCGGCTTCTAAGTTGTATAAATCAGCGTGTGTGACATTTATAGAGGACTCGATCCCTTCATGTGCAGATGATTTTGTTGTCTTTTAACCATTTGACCAAGGGACCTGGCATTAGCTTGGCACACATGCTAGGTATCGAAACAAAATACTAAGCCTTCTGGATTTTAGACAGAGATTATAAATTTAGTTCTACCCACCTGTGTTGAAAGACTGAATTTATTGTCTTGTTGCCATGGCAGAAGACAGACTCTTCCAACTAGTTCTTTTGCTATAAATAGATAAATAGCTTCCCATTCATCCAAATCTCTAGCCCTGGAAGGATTTCTGTATGCCAGATATTCCGCTGGTGTTTCTCTGACTCACTGGAACGATTGATTGTAAGCATGGGGTTTGATTAAACTGAGATTCAAAAATGACAAATCAATTGTGGTGCTGCAGTTCAAAGCAGCTGCGGATGTTTGTGGCACTTTGATCAAACCTGTACACTTGAAACATAGCAGTTATGCTACAAAAACAAGAGGCACTCACTAATGTTTAATTCATTATTTCATTTTTTGAGAAGTTTGTGAGGTATTGTATTTTAAAATAGCTCACTGTATAGCTTTTAAACAGTCATGGGATTATGATGGTTTATAAATCCCTGATGAATTAAACCTGTGGAATTAAATTCTGTAGACATACAGAAAACAAATGCAAACCCCAGAGGATTAACAATCTCATTTCTCCATTTCTAGAATATGGAAAAGATTGCTAGGCCTCCTTTGATATCTGTCATATTACTATCTTCTTCATTTCTATGGCTACACAGTAGTGTGAGCATGTACAATGGGTCAACTAATGTTATACGAGGCCTGTTTACATGCACACCTGGAATATATGTATACGAGGCCTGTTTACATGCACACTCTATATCCCTTTGAGGACGTCCTTATTAGTAAACAAAGTTTTTTTAATTGTATAAATGCAAGGTTAGAGTGTGTGTTAGGGTTTGTTATAGTGTTTTTAACTCACTGTGTATAAAAAAAACTGTATGGAATATCTCCATGTAGACAGACAAGTAAATGTGCGTGTGTGTGTACAAAGGTTGTGATGTGTAGGTAAAAATGTCATGGATACATAGAGGCAGTAGCACTGAATTCAGTGTTGGATTTGATGAAAAACCTAACAAAGAAGAGCCGCTGTTAGGGCTAAATCTTCTGCCTTACAGTGATTTATAGGTTTTTGGTGTTGTTGGGTACAAAAGATATGTGATGTGCATTGTGGCTTGATTTAGACTGACATTTGTTGTGACAATTGCATTAACTCTGCTCATGGGTCTTAAAAAATTGTCATATCTTACAAAAGTTTTTCAAAAGTTTTTAAATGACCTCAGAGTAGGTTATATTTGCAACTAGTGTGTAGGTGTGACTGTATGTACATTTAAAAACTAAAATTCTCTAAAAAAACTAAAAGCCAACATGTCATCATAAATGTTAGCTCTTAATAAATGTACCTCATCACAGAGTACTTTGCCATAGAAACAGGAGAATACTTGACTTTCACTTTGATTGACTCTAGAATATGACTCTTTTAATAATATGACACTATTAACCTGAAGCTCTACAGTTTTAGATATTTTAGATATATTATTCACAAACATACATATCGGTAGCAGATGGAAAACTTATTATACTTATACTTAACACTTATTAATGACCCCTGTGCTGAACCACAAGGTCCTGAAACGATTTATGGCAAGTGGGATTGCGTTCCCCTGTCTACATTTTCTTTTTGTTTACTCCCTGCTGGTCTACAGGTCTAAGGTTTGTGTTATTGTATCAATCCCTTGTACCATTTTGCATCATTTACACCTAATCGGTGGCTTGCGGCTGTCTCACAGGAGTCCTGCTGGTTGGCAGTTGTCACCAGATGTTTTAAGGAAGACAGAGAATCTTTGTTGAGTCAGCAGTGCATGACAGGGCTGGATTGTATTGGGGGACTGAGGACAGGCATCTTCCTGTTTTAACCACCTCTCAGGGTCTCTAAACCATAGTAACAGGAAAGCTTGAGCTTTAAATTGCTTGTGTTGAGAGACAGATGTATTTTCTTGAATGGCCTTAGAAAGGGTCCAAAAGCAGCTTAATGTTTTCTTTTCTTTTTTCAAGGGCAAAACACAGACTCTGCACTTTTATTCTTGATATCGGGCCCATTTTAAGGAGTATAGCTGAACATTTTGTCATTATTTACTCACTCTTGTGCTGTTCAGGTCCATCTGTTTTTATTTTCTGTGACATGAAAGAAGTTTGAGGATGCTTCACATAACTTTTATTTATACAATGGCAGTTCGTAGTGGCTACAGGCTGTCATTAAAATTTAAGTCATCATTTACTGATAAACTTGAGAGCAGCTCTACAAATATGGTGTCTGTGGTGCAGCTTTGACATCATGAAACAGTGATGTTTGCTTTCCGTTTCCTCTGGTTATCCTGCTGAGGTGTCAGCAAAATCCCAGGCTTGTTTTTAAATGTATTCATTAACAGAAACTAAAGCTCTCAATTCATTAAATTCAGTTTAATTATTATTTCATTAATTACAGCTTATTAGGATTAGCATTATTTAACACAGCAATGGATTATTACATTTTAAAGAAAGAAACTGTTTAAAAATAGTTTGGAGAAATGGTTGCTTTGGAACCTGCAGATAAAAGTGAGAGCTCAGCAGTTCATGGAAATTTATATACAGTATATATTTAGCACTTTTATATTTTAGCAGATGTAGCATTTTGTTGTTTAATTCATTTTATGACATTTTGCAGTCCCCTTGGACATTTACTAAGGCTTCTTAGTAGGCTCCGGCCCCTCATTTGGGAATTGCTGGTTTAGAATGAGGCTGGGAAAAAGACAAAACTTTTATGTGTCTGTTCTGGTGTCAGGTTTAGTCCCACCTCTCTGTGGAGGGATCAGGAATATAGGCTCAATGCCACAGCCATCTGTTCATATGAGTCCATGTCTTCATTTATAAGAAGAAATTGGAAGCACTTAAGTGCTCTCTGACTTTCTGTGTTCTCTTCTTTTCATTTTTCTTTTGCTTGTCGTCTGCTTGTCTTGTTGTCTCAACACTCTCTCGCTTAACTTTTTGCTCTAAGTTAAGTATTCATAAGTGGAATAAAAGTGATCTTTCTGTAGGACTTTTAAAGATAAGGCATTAGGAAGATAAATAAGGCCTTTGTTTTTATTCTGTCTATATTTATTGATTATTTTGTAAACAGTGAGTATGAACTGAGACATGATACTTTGACAAATTTGTTGTATATTTATTTATTGACATACCTTCATTTCCTCCAGCATTCTGCAAAGTTCTGCACTAAAGCAGCTAGATAATATTTTTAGTTTATTCTTTTCTGTTGTGCACACTATTGAAATGGTTGTGAGGTTTCATTTTGTCTGTTTATCAATTTAATGAATTAACCTCTCCTCAAAGGTAAAGCTCACTGAAAAAGGTATTAAAAACTGAGTGATATTTATCAATGCTCCATTTGCATTGAAAAAGTCCAACAATAAAGCTGTCAGTCAGGCGGCTTTGGCATGGATGTAGCTTGCAGATTCTAGTGCTATAAAGAGGATTTTAAAAAAATCAATGCTGAAATTCAGAAGGGAATTTTATTGAAATAGCCTTGTGACTTAAATATTGGGGTTGGCAGGTCAGATAAATTGCCTGGACTCTGAGATTTGAAATGGCTCCCAAAATCCACCATGAGTTTGTCACAGTAGCATAATAGCCTCATTTCTCCCTCACTTCAGCTTTTCCATACATAGCTTTGGTGGGATCCGTGACTTTTTGTTTGCTGTCCCCCAACCTCAAGAATTCCAAGTATTTTATTTTCCCTTTGCCTCAAATCAGTTCCAGACACTGCAGTTTCCTTCTTCCCGGATCCTCTGGGACGTGGCTGTCTGAAAGCCCTGACTAGTCCTCCATTTTGCAAGGAAATGGAAAGGGTTGGAAATGAGAAGTTTTGCCAGGCCCTCACCATTCCCCTCTATGTAATGTATCTATTTAAAGACAAATATGCAATCGTATCTTTCACAGTGACAGAAATATTCAATGGCCTTATGTGTCAAGACAAAAGAGAAAACACAAGGCCTTGTATGCTTTAATAATGAATGAAGGGTCTTGTGAGTGACTGAAGATGCAGCTGCCTTTAGTCAGCGTTTTTATAACCTAGTCATTAGTATTCTTGGATATACTGTGGAGTGCTTATCGGAATAACATAATAACAGAACATAATTAGAATGTTATTGATGTGTAAAGAGAAGAAAAAAGAAAGGAACAATCATATTATATCTTTAGAAACCATGTTAAATAATATTCAAAAAGTCAGCGAAGAGACAGTGAAACGCTCAAAATCAACCATACACAAGCTATTGTATAGACCTAAATAACTAGATTTAATAAGTCATAACTGACTATTTGTCATTGTTTGCTTATTTGCAATAATTTCCTTGATAATTATTCAAAGCTATTCTTGTATTTCTTTCTTCCCCTTAATGCTCCAGGGAAAAGTCATGATTTCTGTATATTTAAACATCTGTTTATTAAAATTAGAGATTTATCAAGATTTTAATCCTATTCCAGTAACAATTTTTATTTTTTGAGGTATGGCAGTAAAACACAGGATGGGAGGATATACAGATTGTTATTAATACTCGCATATTTGTGTTTGCATAAATAAACTTCAGGATAATGTGTTGGCACAGATGAATAATAAGAGGAATCATAATTACCAGACGTACAAAAGCTGATCCTTGTATTTAATAATTATGGCTAAAGCACTAACCGGCTTTAAGAGTTTGGCTGAGTGACTCAAAGATACATCCACACCGAACACAGGCCCACCTGCATATTCACAAACCAATCACCCTTAAATTGTGACTAAAAAAAAGGTTTCTTGTGCCATATACTTTGTTAGAGTTTTATTCATTACTACTGCTATACTGCTGATGGAGGTTGATGTTTCTTTTGAGACAAATTCACCTCCTGCTGTGGATAATCAAGGTATGTGGGGGTTACAAGCTGTACATTATTTATAGTGATCGCTTGTTCTTGCCTTTAGGCAACTTACCCTCATGTCATTCTAGGTAATATAAGTAGAATGCTGAGCCTTGTTTGCCCTAGTAAGGAGATACTCGGTTCTCTTCTCCAAGGGCACATGCTGGCATCCTGAGCCGCAGAAGAGACAGTGGCAGAGTCTTGGACATCATTAAGATAGCATAAGGACATCCACCACTGTTGGTCAGGAATGGGCAACAGTTTGTTGCCATGTATATAAACTGTAGTTATCATTGACATGATATTCTGTGGTGCGGGGGTGGCAGGAGTAGCCATATTAACCACACTAACGTCACCAAAGGCAGAATGTTTTGCAATATGTTTCCTCACCTCTAACCATAACTTAGAACCCTGGCAATGACTGTTAGCATATTCATAATCCAGACCTCTCAGAGGAAGTACATGAGTTAGGAGAGGAAAAAGAGGCATGAACATCAGTCACCTCTTTAGAATACAAATCAGGTCTTTAGTTGTGCACCACGGTGAGCCAGGCTCAGGGATTTTTGTTTGTGAAACACCTCCACCGATTATTGTTCATAATTGAACGGCAATTAAGAGTCGGGTTTCGCACTGTGAGCACAATCGCTGACCAGGGGAAGTGCTACTGGGTAATGAGAAACCAAAAAGCTTTTTTTCTCCGTGACAGCATCGGCAGATGCTTTGATGGTAGAACTTTGAAGTTAATAGATACACATCTCAATTGCCAGGTCCAGCATGAGCATGTGTAATGTTTAGAGGTTATGACTTCCTGTTACACTGCACTGTCTAAAAGCCTGCTAGTTTTCATGCCTCAAATAGCAGTTAGCCATTTGAGAGAAAGTCTCTAATTAATTTTGAGATGAAAACATTGTACATTAAAGTTTGACCTTCATCACTTAAGATTTGAAGTTTTTTAATAGCAATTTAAGTTTCCAGTTTTAAATACTTGACCTTGTTTGTTTAAAAAAGTGTTTGCTATACTGTGGCAAGCATTTAAATCTTTCTGTCATTAGAATGGCTCTCTGTGCCCTGGAGAATGTGAAGTTGCATAGAGGAGAAAAACATGATAGACAAAAAACCTTCACAAAAGTTCACAGGGTTCACGCTAGCAGGGCCTTTGAAAAAAATGAAGAGGCGTTTACTGCCTGCAGGTGAAGCGTGCTTATTTCTACACACCTGAGTCCTCTATCAAACCCCTAATGTTCACATTGTGGACACTGTAATTCATTAGATTCAATGCAAGTGAAAAGAAGAGCTGTCAGTTTATCCAAGGTAAAGTCAGAGCTGTAGAACTATTATATAGATTCAAGCCATGCAGGTTCTGCAGTACATCTGTTGTGGCTGTAGGATAGCACAGATTAAGTTATCTACATGCTATTGAAATATACAGCAGGACACCAAGTATCCATGGCTCTTTTTGTAATGCTTCAAATCCAGCCACCAAATACAGAGGCAGCACTCGATAATACATTTATTTCATTCATGTGTCGTTCAGAAAATGCTTGTGAGATGACTAGAGCCTGAGTATGTTCATAAGTACAGTCACACATGATTTATAACTGCATATTAATGTTCAGCTGAAGCTTCTACTGCATTGTTAAATATGAAACATTATTCTGTACGTGTACTGTATACATGTAAACAACTGTATGTAAGTGTGAACACAAAATTATTGCCATTTAATGTTTTAGACAAGCACTATAATCAATGTGATAAAATATTCACACAAAAAAACCCCTCATACAATCTTATGCTGCTATGCTTTGTAGGAATTTGGTGCATGTCTTGGTGATCGATAGTTTAGCCACTTTGCCAGCTTAACCTTTTGCTAAGCTTGCGGCAGTATGCTAATGGCAAGATAACCCAAACTATGTTGTGGTTACAGAAACCCCATGGGAATGAATCTGAAAGTCTCTGTGTGCTTACAGCAAAAGCCATTTCAGATTAAACAAACCTTATGTGTACACATGTACACAGATGCCATTACAATCTCAGAGAAGCATTGAGCATAGCTGCTAAGCGAGCAAGCCGACAGTGGCATATATCAAATCTACACTGAGATGAATCATCTTTATTGCCCTACAACACTGAATGCTGCAGAGTCAAATTAAAAACAGAGAGAGAGAAAGAGATAGAGAGAAGGGGGAAAATTGAATGAAATAGAGTACAACTGACCACGCCATTTTCACATTAGTGTTTGCTCTCAAGTCACTTTTCATTAGATACTAAGTTCGTGGTTAAAGATCCAGAGGAGCAGAGTGTGTCTGCAGCTGAATTGCAGTAATTTTCTGTTTTCATTTAGTGATAGCTTCTAAAATTGAGAAACCAAAAGGGTAAGTGGCTGTTAACTGAAAATACTGTGCAAAGAACAGAATAACTGCCTTTCAGGTCTGGGCCTTTCAGAGAAAGATCTTAAATCTTTTGAAATGTTATTCCGTAACCCTCTTCTATCTGTTACGGAGTTATCTGTGTAACTCTGCTTCCTTCCCTCTTTTTAAATCCTTCTGTGTGTGGTTGAATACATGATGGAACATTAGATTCTAAACACTTGCAAAAGGGCTCTGACAGGCCTTTTGGCATCCATCCGTCCCGTTTACTTTTATACTGATTGGCTCAATCTCACAATTCTCATAAAAGGGTAACTTTATTTCAAATGCCTTTCACATTCTGTATCTACGCTCTCTCCATTTTAGGGCTCTTGCAAAGGCAACTGAGTCCATAATTCTGTGTTATAATTAAGGTCTTGACATTTTATAGTACAGAATTCAGTATTTAGTTTAAGGGATGTGTAATATATTCCACTGAACTAGTAATTATAGGCTGTAAGAGTAATCAGAACACTGGGTTCCAAAACACTGAGACATTTTCCTTCATTGCTTCCAGTCACTATCAAATAGTAGACACTAGCAGATTTTAACATCTGTTTCTGAGACACATTTTACACACTGGGCTTCTAAAATACAATATCCATTCAAATGAGCTTGAATTGCCTTCTGAGAAACTTTGGTGAAACTAGTGGAGACACATTTATACACACATCTGGCTGATAAGAGTGCTTAATAAACACACTGTATCACTTACTCTAGACTTTTGTAATACAAAAGTTCCAGTCAGTACAGGAATAAATGAATCAGGGGAATTTACTGACCTTTTTTAATCAAATCATCAAGTGGTTTGGTGTTTGAAACAAACAGCATGTACTCATGATGAATAAGAAAAAGAACCCTAGAAAATTCTGAGAAAAAAATGTTGTGGGTTGTGGTTTTTATTTTGAAATACAGAGCTATCACTAAGCCTAGACTTTTACATTAAAACACACAACTTTATTGAAAGGTCAGGTCTAATTCCTTTTTTTGATTTTGCATGATCCTAAATGGCCTCTCACATTATGTCAGCCAATCCTGCTGCTCACAGGAAACATTGTTTGAGAGGAAGGCCTTAGAGGCTGTAAAATCACTCCAGCTAATGGGGCATGCTGACATTTTGGTGGCAAGTCAATTATGAAGGAATGGATAAATGTCTTTTTTTTAGCACCACTGCCAATTTACATCCAAGACATGCGTGGGCCAATATAATGTAATAATTATAGGCCCTGACAGTTAGGAGGTTTGCATGAGTTAGGGTGAGCGTTTTCCCAGTTCTTCACTAGATGCGCTTCATTTGGGAGATATTTATGAGCTTTGCTTTGCAGATGGGGAATCAGCTGGGTTTAGTTCTCTTTCTCTCATTGTTTTATCACATTGTTTTGACTTACTGTGATTAGGCCAGGGATGATGCGGGAGAGTGCGTGTGTTGGTATGACGGGCCACCATGGCTGTTGTTGTCAAAGCTGAAGGTTGTTAGCGGCTCAGTGGATAATAAAATACCCTGCGGGCCTGACTCCCATATGACTTCCACCTACACCCAGACTGAGAACCATGAACGGCCATTATGGATTTCACCCAACACCTCAAGTGGTTTATTATGAAATCTGTAACATGACAACTGTTTACACTGGATAAAGGTCTGGAAAGTCATCCACTGACAGCTGTTAGCACAGGGTTTGTTTGTGACGTTGATACTGGGAATTTTGAGTTTGAGGGTATGAACTTTCTTTTGACTTTGTTTAATATTTTCTTTTAAAGAATTGAACAAAGTTCTTTCCCATCACATTCAAATAAACAGCCATGAGACTTGGAGCCTTGTGGTTTATATTGTGTGACTTTAATAACAGCTCGCTGCAACAATGGCTTGTTGGTCTACCAGGAAGCGGCTGGCTAATGCCTAATTGAATAAGGGCAAATGGACTTACAACCTCTGATGCGCAATTTGTTCAAAATGAATTGATATGTTCCAACAGTCAATTTAACTTTAATTCCAGTGTGGTCTAAAACATTAAGCATACATTTGCTTAATTGGAGCAATGATATATACAACTGGAGTTGTCACAATATCAGTTCCAGTAATTTATACCATTTCAACAATTTACTAATATATACTAATTTAACAATTCTCAATACAAATTTAAGGCGGGAGCATAACAGAATGTGCTATTGAACACATGCATTTATTTTTAAAATGGAAAATATTATTATTATTCACAAATTAAATAAAACAGTGCTAAGTTGCCTTAAAATTTTCAGTAAATATTGTTTCAAAAATGTTTAAATAAATATTTAGATAAAGGGTGAGTAATTAAAAAAAAACAATTAGGAGCAGTTAGAAGTTTCTTCTTTTCCTTGTCAGTATTACTGTTTGATTCATAATAATAATACAGTAGACAGTGAATGCACAGAGATAATATTTTGACATATTTAATTTTTTTCCAAACTATTTTTTGTTTACATGACTACCCTGCAAAGACAAGAATGACATGAGTGTTTAAAAGCAGGTGCCTATCAGTTAGACAGCATGCAGGGACCAAACTGAGTCAGTACTCTCTACTAATAAAAATGCAGGAGGAATGCTGTCGTTACTTGTTTTATTTTACTGACTACTAGGAACTGAAGTACTCATGACATGCCCTCTCATGTGACCAATGATCTGTCCTTTTTTTAGAATCAGCTCCTCAGAAAGAGAGAAGAAGAGGGAAAGTACAGCTTTGTGATGAATCTCAGCGTGGGCAGTCCAGTCCGGTGAGGTCTGCAGTTTTTGTGTTCCTGTCCTTCCCCTGACCTCTGAACGCCTTCAAAGACCCAACCAACCACAAGACATTGTTTCTCGGATACTCATAGGACGGGTCTGAACAGGAAGGCCCAGAGGAAGTGGGGAGTGTGGGCAGAATGTGGGAGGGACTGAGACTGCAGGTGATTTTCTTGTGTTTCGGGGCCGCACTATGGAGCGCTGCAGCAGCAGCAACATACAGGGGCTCTGGGCCATGGGAGCACGGCCATCGCCGACATCTCTCCTTACACAGACACAGAGAGAGAGGCAAAGAGGGCCAGGTGCTACACCGCTCCAAACGGGGCTGGGTCTGGAACCAGTTCTTTGTCATTGAGGAGTACACAGGCCCAGATCCTGTCTTAGTAGGTCGTGTAAGTAGAAAAGAAGCAGTTTCTGTCTGTTTTATGTCCTGCTCCTTGTTGTGTGTCTCCATCCATCTCTTTCCTCTTAAGGTTATGGTGTGAAGGAAAGTCATTGGAGTTTTCATTACAGATAGAGTCCTTACAATGTCCTTCATTTGTTCCACAAAAGCAATCAGTGGCCCACTTGATTAAAGGTTATAAATTGGATTTCATTTTAATAACCGTGCAGTCCCCTATGGTTCTTACATAGTGGAAATGGACAATTTATAGGCCTGCTGAATAGTAACATAGTGAAACTGCAGCATGTTGGCCTTTCAATTCCCACCTGAACTGAACTGAAGGTTTAAACTCATTGAGTGAGGATATTCTGGGTTAGGAGTTTAATATCATTTTAACCAACATAATCAACATCCTTTAATTCACAGCAGTTTTATATAGTATGTGTGCAACTTAGATCAAATGAAAACTGAATTGAGGTCTGCTTCCATTTTAATGTAAAAGGATGTTCGCATGAATAGTCTTGAGCAGTCTAGATTTTTCCTCCTCACTGAATGCAGTGTCAAGACAGTAAGGCCATTATGGAGGATATTGTTGCAAGATATGAGTATGGGGGTCAGAATCAGCCAAAAAGCTTTCTACTTTAGTATCAGCGTTCTTTGCACACAGTCAATTTCAGCTTATTGTTGATGAAAAATCAACTCACATGTTCTTTTCTTCACTGTCTGTCCTTCTAGCTTCATTCGGATGTTGATTCCGGAGATGGAAACATAAAATACATTCTATCAGGGGAGGGTGCAGGCACTATTTTTGTCATTGATGACAAAACAGGCAACATTCATGCTACAAAGACTCTGGATAGAGAAGAACAGGCCCAATACACCCTGACTGCCCAGGCTGTGGCCCGAGATACCAACAAACCCTTGGAACCTCCCTCAGAGTTTATTGTCAAGGTGCAGGACATCAATGACAATCCCCCAGAATTCCTCCACGGTCCATACTATGCACGTGTGGCCGAGATGTCCAACGTTGGTGAGTATGAATGTTTGAAAAAGCATATTTGTCAGCTTTTTCTCTTTCTCGATGAGCCCTTCCCTGACAGAGTGCTCTTCATGCATTATTCAAAACAGCTGAAATATAACTCCCAGAAAGTGACTCGTACTTTTGTTGCAACCGTGTTCTGCAGTCAGACTGCTGACTTGTCTAGGTGTGTGTGTGTTTGTGTGCTTACATTTGTTTATGTGTTTGTGTTAACTGCTTTTTCACTGTGCAATACATCATCAGTAATGATCACGTTCTGTTACCCCAAATACCCTTATTCACAGCTCATATAATACTACTGGGAACCAGGAAAAAGCTGGTTTTGGCAGGTCAATTCCATATACTTTTAGACAAGTTTGTAAACAAAGTGGCTAAATTGATTTTAGTGGTTATGTAGAATCAGATTTCAGAGAAATTAGCTGATGAAAATCTTGCATGCCAAGCCTGTAGCAACAATAAGCACACATTTTTTAGTATAATTTTTTGGACCATTCTGAAAAACTGTTGTTGCCTTAAAAATAACATTCCAAGTCAAGTTTATAACATGAAAAATGCTAAATTGCAAACTCTTTATTATCCTTAGCTGTGAATGTCAGTGGGAGGCGATTTTTCATCCTTTTGGGCAAGATCCAAAAGTGCTGGATTCTGTACCATAGCTGATGAGTCAACATTATCACCTTCCTCCTCAGGTACTTCAGTAATAAAGGTCACAGCAACAGACGCAGATGACCCCACATATGGCAACAGTGCCAGGCTGGTCTACAGCATCCTGCAGGGGCAGCCTTATTTTTCTGTGGAACCACAAACAGGTACATTCACCAGTCATGATATTTTACTCAGCCCAGTGAGCCTCTGCAAAGCCAATCACCCATTTTAATATGCATCACGTACAATGTCATGTTTGGTTTTCAATTCAATTACTGTAGTGTGAGGATTGGGAATGAAGAGGGTAGTTTTGTTCACGCTTCGTGAGAGAACTTTGCTTTTTCTGTGCTAAATTAACCCATGGTCAGATTAGTCCTGCAATTCCCCTGTGACAGTTGAAACCCCTACAGCAGTCAGAAGGGATGAAGCAGATGCTGCTAATAAACTAAAGCTGAATGTTTTGCTTAATCCTGTTCAGTGCTGACATTTCTAAATTAACTGTAGGCTTATCTGTTTGGTACTAACAAAGCCACCATGCAACTGTCCCACATGTATTCCCTTTGCATTATGGGAAAATACATTTATGTTAAGCGCTTTATGGATCTCAACAAAGAGTGAAATAGTACAGAGAAAAGAAATTGAAACTGAGAATTGTTTGACATATCACATCTGTTAGGAAAATGGACATTTGAAGTTACACTACATCCATTTACAGCAATGTCCCAAATTATAAAAAAGGTCTGTTCTGTTTAAAAAAACGTGTGATGTATGCATAGAATATGATTGTGTGTGTTTTTCAGGAATTATTCGAACTGCACTTCCCAACATGGATAGAGAGGCCAGGCAGGAGTATGATGTCGTCATCCAGGCCAAGGACATGGGTGGACACATGGGTGGGCTGTCAGGGACCACTCAGGTTAAAATCATACTGACTGATGTCAATGACAACCCTCCTAAATTTGCTCAGGGTGAGAGAATTTATTATTTCTGCTATAAAGGTTTCTCTTTTTTCTTGGTCTTTCAAGCATTCATCATTTTTGGTATGCCTTTATCCCTGTCAGGTGTTGTTACAGTCACTGTGGCCATGGCTTTGTCTTTGCTAGCTACATACAACATTACTCTGACCTCTGCTGTGTGTGCAGAAGGGAGGAGAGTTTGCTTTTATCCAGTATATAGCTTTTTCTTCCCCACACTTCATGTGTGTGAAGCTACACATTAACACTGACAAGCCCATGGAGACTAATTGAAAATCTGCTAATACATGATACAGATGTTAACATGAAAATATCACAGCTTAATTATTCAAACGTTCCTTAAACGTTCGGCACAAGCATGATGACATCAAGTTTCTTGAGCGTGAAAGGCTGCATAAAATATTTACAACGTTTGTGTACAACTGAAGAGACCGGGAAGGGGGTGGGGTGAGCTAGCATTTGTGTGTTGCCATTATGACATTAAACTGCACACTAAGCACATAGATTTGATCTGTTTTTTTTATTGCAGAAATCGCTGCTATATATCTCCTTCAAGCTTCTGCTTTTGTGTGCTCTGAGCCTTCATGCTTTTTCCCTTACTAAAGTAGAATGCAGCATTGTCCCAGCGGTCCAACATCTACCCATCCCTGTGTTTTTGGTAGAAGTAGAAACCGTTATTCATGGACCAAAATAAACTGTACATTGCAAGGTTATTGCCCACAATGAGTAGCTTAGGATAGCAGATCCTTAAATTTACCGTACCGATAGTTTTCAGCCTACTGCATAATGGAAAAGTTCAGGGGAAGATAGAAGATGGATTTTTTTTATGTGGACAGCAGTCTGGCTCAGAGCACGGGTGAGAGTCTGAGTTTTTGATATTCAGTGTGCTTTTCCTCGTTTTAAAAAAGCAACTGGAGCAGTAAGCTGTCTCTCTTAGGCCCAATGAAATCACAGACTTGTCTGGCCAATCAGAACCAGACTCTGACACCACAAGCTGGAACGTGCTTACAAACTTAGCTCACAAGAAAGTCAAGACGAGAATGCTGCATTCCTTTTTCTGTTAAGAGTCTGATTGAAAAAGTAGACCCCTTTACATGCCCTGGTCTTTCTTCAATATTTTTGTAAGTGCAGCTGAAACTTTTGGCTCTCAGTAGACAGAGAGTGGGGCCATATGGTACTTCTGTGAGCCCCAGCCTCAGGCAGGTGTCTTTTATAGTCTTCATACACCCACCCACACACATACCCATTCACTCTAGCACACAAATATAAATTTCACACATGCACTCCTGTTCCCACTAGCTAAGAACTGGCTCTACATTCCCGGGTGGGCAGTGTGATCATGATTTGTCTTGCCTGTGACTCAGAGATGTTATAAACCGTATTACATTCCCCCATACCCCTTACCAAGAGCTCCTGGGACTCATTCTCCTCCTTCACAGGTGTGTATGCTATGGCGGTCTCTGAAGACAAGGTTCCTGGTGAGGAGGTGGGCAGACTGAAGGCCAGAGATCCTGATCTGGCGGAGAACGGGCTGGTGGATTATCGCATTCTGGAGAGCGATGGCATGAACTTCTTTGAGATCACCAAAGACTCTGAGACTCAAGAGGCTGTCATCAAACTGAAGAAGGTGAGGAAGACCATTAGGAACTAGAAGATTGTTAGAGTGTGAGGATGATTGCATAAGAAGTATTTGTGAATGCTACGTCTTGTTATGTAAGTGTGATTGCGAATGCTAGGAAGCACACAAAAAGGTGAGGTGTTCTTGTCAGATAGCATTTATTAGAATTTTCTATTCAAACATTTACCCTACATCTCTTCCAGCCTTTTCTTGAGGAATTATTTGCATTTAACTTTTTCGCTTATTTATTTGTATTCTTATTTGCATGGATGCACATGCATGACAGCTGGTGGTTGCAGGTGTAGGTTTGTGCAGTGCAAAACTGGAGTGATTTTTCATCATCCTGCTCTACACTTCTGATGACGTTGCCATGCCGCCCTTATTATTTCTGAGATGAGCATCTTCGACTTTTGTAACTGGTTTTATCTTTCCATGTGAGGGGGAGCTCATCTGGTCCATGCAGCGTGCAGAGAGCTGAGCTGAAACTTCGGTTATTGCTCCCCTGCTCTGAGGCTCTGGATTATGTAGAAAATTACACAGCCACTTAGGTTAGACTGCCGCCCATCTTTCCCCCACCACCTGTGGTTGAAAGAAATGCACACATTGCCCAGAGCAACCAGCATCAGCCTGAGAGCCAAACAGACCCTGCCTGCAGCGTTAATGCTGCCACCTGCTGGTGATCTTTTACCCATCATCCCACAGCTCAAGACACCTGATATCAGTACATCTCTAATGAACGACCAAAACCGTGGCGATATCATTACTGAGAAAGGGAATTCTGAGAATATTAAAGAAAGGAAAATGTATGTAATCAGGAAGCCTTACAGACCACCATGCTGTTTGAGCTATGTAATCATGTGAGGAATCAGCATTGTGGATGTTGTTTGTGCACAGAATGCATGTGTGGTGCATGGAAGGGGGTGTAATCATCAGACTTTCCAGTTTTCTATATGACCAGAGGCTTTTCAGATTGCCAAAAAGGTAAAGGGGGGTGAAGTAGGCAGAAGGTGGAAGACACAATACGGTATGCCAACAAGAATCAGCTTGATGCTGTGCCGCTTCACTCAATAACACAATGCCTCGCTGATACACCTCTTGGGAAATCATCACCTTTTGCTCTTCAAAGCATGTTGAAAATTAAAGTCGAAATTACTGACGGAATTGCAGGGTTTAAATCAAGTATTCTGTTTCAACTGCAGGCTAGCGACGCAGGCTGAATATTAAGAGGAGACGTAGCATTATTGAGAATATTATCTGCTTCTGATAAGGTTCAGTCGGGAGCTAGTAAGTGTCAAAATAAAGCATCGTAGTGGGGGAAATAGAGGGCAAAAGGAAAAAGAGAAAGGGACCTGTGTTGTCAGAATAAAGAGAATAGTTCCAACCTGTTGGAGGAAAGAACTGGGTCATACTTGTTTCCAGTTTTATTAAAGAGATTATAAAAAAGAAAATAAAAGGGGAGGGAAGAGAATGACAAAGCATGAAAAACAGCTGTGAACCAATCAACACAGAGCTAGCCAGAGCTACATGTGACTAATTCACTTCTCACTTGGTCATTTGTTACTGAATTGTGTGATGGGTGAGATCAGAAACGGCTAATGAGAAAACAGGAGGACGTGTGAAAAGCTGCTCATGCAGGAGGAAGGAGGCAGAGCAAATGAGGGCTTTAGCACAGTTGCTTTTATAATATTTAATTTACTTGCATGTTAATGGTGTTAGTGTTAAATTGAGGAATTGTCCTTAACTGATATATGTCTGCAGGAACAATGATATCCTTACCAGCTTCTTTATAGAATGTAGTCTGCTTCCCAAATGTTTTACAACAGTGCCACCTAGTTTCATCAGATTTTTTAAAACTTTTTGTTTACAAAGTGGTCAGATGAAACCACTAAGTGGAGTAAATACTGGTAAAGTGGGACACTTGCACTTACAAATGTTTATTCATTACAAACAATCAGAATTAGATATCTCTTAAACTAGGATGAGATGACAATAATGTAGCCGTTTAGATCCTATTTTATAAACAACAAAAATAAAACTTTTCTGTCAAAGTCATTTTTGACTTCTTGTTTTCAGCATGTGGACTTTGAGACCAAACAATCATACACACTGAGAGTTGAGGCCTCCAACCCACATGTGGATCCCCGTTTCATTACCTGGGGTCCATACAAAGATACCACGATTGTGAAAGTAGCAGTAGAAGATGCAGACGAGCCCCCAGTCTTCATGGCCTCCAGCTACAACTTTGAGGTGGAGGAGAATGCCCCAGCAGGCACTTTGGTTGGTCGTGTGCATGCCAAAGACACAGATACAACGAACAACCAGATCAGGTAGAACCTCTAAAAATGCATTTAATTTAATTATTATTTATTTTTGTATTTTTTTGCATTTTTAGTATGATCCCCTGTACTTTTGTACTCTTTGTACGCTTTGTTTTTTTTTTAGTTCTTTGGCAATATTGTAAATGCACACAACAATCATAAATAAAACTGACTTTGGGAAGGACCAAAAAACAATTTTCCATTTGATTTTTATCTTTTATCCCAGATATATGATCCCACACTACACAGACTTGGAACAGTTCTTTACCATTAGTCCCAAGGATGGCACTATTAAGACCACGAGGCCTTTAGATCGAGAAGCACAAGCCTGGCACAACATCTCTGTCAGTGCTACAGAGAGCGGTAGGTCACTCATCTCTCTTTGGGTTTTTAAATAACAGGGCGGCCTTATGCTGTTCACATTTTTTCCCTGACCAAGCTCCCCAGCTCACCCTCCACCCTGCTCTTATGTGGATGTAGTGTCGCCAGACCTCCGGCATGATTTCAAAAGAGACAGCCACAGATTACCTCTTCAAACTTTAAATGATAGCCTCAGTTCGGTGAACAGTATGTAATTTGTCTTAAAATGTTAGATATTTATTTCTGTGAGTATGTGATCTTCTGGATATGCAGTAAGCATTTGTGTCTGGTTGGGTTCAACATCTGATACATTTTCTTTTCCATTTCGCTGTCTATGATAATTTCAAGCATCTAAAATTCACATCTGGAGCACCGCTTAGAAAATTTTCTTTTGTTATGTGGAATGCACTTACGTGTCAAAGCATAATATCTAGACATTCATAAAACCTCATAATTTCATATAGGAGAACAATGAAACACACTTTTGGATTTTTTCATCACAGTTTTGACAGCTCTGTGTCTGTGTTGTTTGAAGTCTCGTCCTTATGCTAAAGCCGTGACCTGTTGCTGTATACAAACATTAATTTATTCATTACTGTATTTGATTTATGTTGTTGTTCCAGGCGGCCAACACCAAGATGCAAAAGTACGAGTCAATATTAAAGTCAAAGACGTGAATGACAACGCCCCAGAATTTGCTACTCAAAACGAAGTATTTGTGTGCGAGAACGTCAGCCCTGGCAAAGTAATTTAACTCCCTGAAACTAATTCAATGTTTTGTTTATTTGTTTTTTTAGTACAGGGGATAACTAATGAGAAAATCTTTGAGCATAGGGGTCAGGGTCTGGTGAAGGTCTGGTGGCCTAGTAACCAAGCATCTCTTTTTCCTGTACCCCATGAAAGTAAGCCATGAAATGTAAGACTCTAAGCTGCTACAGCAAAGTGACAATTGGCTCATTCCTAAAGAGGTCACAACTTTATTGAGATGTCTAAATTTAATCACTGCCGCATTTATGTTCCATTGGTTGTAAATTGGTAGTTGGAGTGAGTGACAGGGAAAGAACTAGAGAAAAGAACAGAAAGAAAATAGACATACATTTATTTAAAGACATGCCCTAGTGGTTTTAACCAATTTAACATGATCTGATATGAACTCTTTGCTCCACAGCTCATCGAGACAGTTAGTGCTGTGGATAAGGATGAAATGGCCCACCGCCAGCACTTCCACTTCAGCTTGGCCCCCGAGGTCGCCAACAACCACAATTTCTCCCTCAAGGACAACAGAGGTGCGTGACACGAAACACCCCATTACAGAATCATTTCCACTGCAGAACAGCCTATTTCAAGCCAGAAATAAAAAGCCTTAGGAAATATGCCAATTGAAAATACAAAATATTTTAGTTAATTTCATGCCAAATGAGTTTATCAATGCGTAGGAGTTAGTGTCTGCAGACTTGCCCATCTAACCTTGTGTTGATAATTAGGTCATGATGAGGTGGGCAAACTCAAGTCAGCTTCATCTCTTATTAATTATGGAGGCGTCTCTCTGAGTTGAGCTTTACCATCTGTAGATTCAAAACGAGGTAGAAGCCCAGCTGGTAGGCAGTAATATTTGTATCTGTTTCTCAGGCATCATGCTTAGTGCATCCTGGAAACCTTTATTGCAGTGCTTTAGTCCAACAGGTTACATGCACTAGCCTTGCTGGACTTTGACCAAACAGGCAGATGCAGGCCAGAAGGCCATATGTTGCATTTGATGTTGGACTTGGGAAATTAGAACCCTTAGTGTCATCTGTGTACTTCAGTCAGGTAGATGCCATGGTTAATTTTACAGGAATGAAAATAAAGTTGTGAGGAACTGTCTGTTCAGTGATTTGTAAAGTTTGTAAAGTATGTGGTGTTTGCTCAGTTGGTGCTACATTGCAAACATTAAAAAAAAAAAAGACGTGGCATATAAGCTTAAGAATCGACAGCTCATTGAATAGACTGTACATTACATAAGTGCAAAAAATGAAATATGTTATCTAACCTGAATAAGGTCTATGAGGAGCCTCTCATAAAAGGATTTTAATGATTTGAAGCGCCCAGTTTGAAGAAGATCTGCTGCTTTTATATGAACTCATTATGTAAAGGCTCCTACCCAGCTAACAAATTTAGGTTGTAAGAACATTTCCGTAATGTTTCCAATAATTAACAAAAAAAAACATTAAAAATGTTATTTTGAATGTTCTACACATTTTCTAAACATCCTGTTTCTTAGATGCACTATTAACATTATTGCTTTGTTATAAGAACATTATTCAAGCTTTTTTTTAATTCTGTAATATTTTTAAAACACTAACTTAAGAATACCTTTTTTTATTTACAGTACTGTGCCAAAGTCCTAGGCACTTTAGTACTTTCACCCCAAAACTGGTTTTAAGTCAGTTATTTATATCTTTTTGCTGTAGTGCGACAGGTGGAATTATCAGTTTACATTTCCAAACATTCCCTTATGCCATTAATTGTTTTAATTTGTGATAGTAAGATTTTTGTATGCACAAGGAGTCTGACAGCAGTCAGTAATCCACACAGAGATCTCACGATCAAATCTGTCTGGGATTACACAAAGAAACAGAAACAACTGAGACAAACTAAATCCAGAAGAACTGTGGCAGTTCGCAAGGGTGGTCACACCAAATGTTAATTTGATTTAGTTCATTGATAAATCTTTAAGTAAATTGATCAATTTTTATGACATTATTTCTGAATGCATTTTTACAGTTTTTAACGTATTTTTAAGTCCCTTAACTTTAGCCTTACCATAGTTTTTTTGCATTTAGTCTTTCTCAGTTGTTTCTTTGTATGATATATAAGGAAAAATGTTTAGCTAATGTCAGTGTAACTAATGTAACATTAGCTAATGTTCTGAGAATGTTTCCTATTAGCTGTATAGTGAATTAGAAGTCTCAATTATGTATGCAAAGACACAGAAAAGTGTGCTTACAGTGCACAAATGTTTATGTTAATATATTTTTGGGAATTTACTACATGTATTACATGTTTTGGAATATTACATGTGATGTTGTAATGAATTACAGATCATTTTTTAAAGACTTCTACAGACTTTTTAAAGACTTCTGCACTTCTACAGCTACATTTTACTGCCTATTGCTGCATGTTTCTTTGACCACCGGTAGGTTTGAAATACAATAATGGAATCAGTAACTGTTGCCAGTAATTACACATAATTATTGTTTGATTGATGATTAAACTTGTTCCTTAATGGCATATTGCTCTCGAAAGTTTCCCCTGTGAAAACCTTCTAAAAGCAGTTTTTCTTCCAGACTCCCAAATGATCTGTTTTACTGTAGAGGTGCACTCAGTAATTTTATGCTAATTAAAAAATGACTGAAGACTCCACTTACATCAGTGAGCCAGAAGAAACCATTTTGCTTACATGGAGTTGGTTGCCCCCTCATGTGGGCTGCTATGTTAATGTGACCAGCCATGCCATATAATCAATAGTGTTAGTAATCTTTGTAATCTTAGTAATAATGATAAAAATAGTGTTTTTTATATTTTATATATTACTTTTGTATTTTTGTATTATAAAGATGTATTATAAAGTACATCTAAATCAAGCAAATCAAGCAATATAACATCAAACACAATATACATACTGCAAACACAATTCATGCATGTAGATCAACAGTTGTCCATATAAAGTCCAAGAACAATGAAATAAATTAGAGACCGGCATTAACTCCATGTTTAAAATCTCAGATTTCTTAAGGCTTTAGGTTGATTTAGAGACCCCATGTGGACAACGAAGCTGAGAATGTGAAAGAGAGATAAATGACTCTCTATTTCCCATTTGGTCTGCTGTAATGAGAAAGGAGATGAGCACTTTTTAGCAGGCCATTTCAAAAGCCAACAATATTAGGGAGACAGATTAGGCTACTCAGATTGACTGGATTTATTGGGATTGGAGCTTTTTAAATGGATACATTTTTAACAGCCTTGTCCACCCATTTATCTAAAGCTTCATTAGCGGGAGGCCACACACAGAAGCTCCTCTTATCAGTTATACTTAATAAAAGCCTGCTGATTACATATGTGTGAGAACTCCATATGTTTGTGTGAACTTGCTTATTTAAAGTGTAGAATATCATTTGTTTTCAGTTGTAGTGATAATTTAAATCTGACATCAAATGTATCATTTTTATGTTTTATTATATCCCTAAGGCAAAAGAAACTGCAGCCAGCTTGGTTATGTGTTTTTTTTTTTAAATAAAGAATAATAATCAATGTATCATATGTATTCTGTGGATGGGCACCAGTACTATTTGGATGTTACAGTAATAACCATATTAAAAATGAGCCAATGGCAACTCAAACCAGCCATGGTTTTAAAACACACAGGTAAGATAGCTAAAATAAAAACAGGAGTACATGCTTGTAAGGATAGTTAAGGAAGTCTTGCAGGTGGAGCAGAGAGACGTTATTTCTGAGTTTGTCAGTGGGTCTTTGCTTAATGACAATGTGATGGCTAATGTTTTGAGTTGGCTGTTGTTTTGTACTGTTTTTGTATCAGTAGTTTTAATGATGAATATTATCTCAACGTTGAAAAAATGTTGCATGTGATGTATGACCAAAGGCCTCCATCTAACAGCTCTTGTATGTACATTAACCAACAATTAAAAAAGAAATGGCCAGTAACAACAATTTAAAAAAATAGCCAGTACCCGAGTAGACCTAGTAGTACCCAGTATGTCCATTCGTAATGCATTCACAGTCCTTTAGTGACACCTGCCATTTCTGAAGCGATGTTTTTGACTCTCTGTGTACAGCATTTCCCAATAAAGGTGCCCTAAAAGTCCTCTCCAAACTATACTATAAACCTTATATAAACAGGGACTCAGTGATGCTCTCTCTCAGGATACTTTACACTGTCCATGGTAATCTAGCTAACAGAATATAATAAAGAATTCTAATGTATAATACCAGATTGGTCGAGCCTCTCTGTGGCATCGTGCCATGTAAGTGCTGATCATTAGTGGCCTTCCCTGACAGAACCGCTGAAGGTTGAAGACACTGGTGCCAGAAGAGGAGAAAATTACTAAACCCAGAGCCCCTAAATAAACTCGCTCCATCTATGCCTTCAGCGTGACCTTGCACTGAATCAGGGAAGTGCGCTGGCACTGATCCATCCCTCCCAGCTGCAAATAAAACCAATAGCGTTTCCTCCTCTCTAACTTTGATTACACTTCAAAAAGCTGATAAATGTTCACAATATTAAGCATGAATTTAATATTGGAAGATTCACACCTCACTGACTCTCACCGGTGGCAGTGAGTCATTCATGTGGCACCTCAACTCCAGGGAGAGCAGAATTTTTCTGTAAACCATTCAGCTGTTAGCGCATTTACAACCTCTTTGTTTTTGTTAAATTCTCATAACCCCTTTCTCAGGGCTAAACATTTCCTTCAGTGTTTCTCTGTTGTTTCCACAGACAGCACTGCTAGTATCTTTGTGATCCGGAAGGGATTCAGCAGAATGACCCAGGATGTGTATCACCTTCCTATTGAGATCAATGACAATGGTGTACCACCCATGAGCAGTACCAGTACCCTGATAGTGCGAGTGTGCAGCTGTGACAGCAAAGGCACAATCCTCTCATGCAATGTGGAGCCTTTCATCCTGTCGGCAGGGCTCAGCACCGGAGCGCTGATCGCCATCTTGGCCTGTATTGTCATTCTGCTGGGTGAGAATAATTATTTGGTACTAGAAATGGAGACCTAAATCATTCATTCATTTTGGAGACCTAAATCATTCATACTATTTTCCTTTATATATTTTAATTGCCAGCATTTCTGACAAAAAAAACATGCGGTTTGGGAAAAAACAGAGCAGTACTGGGAATATTTGCTCAGCCATGTGTAAATAAAGGTGGTCTAGCTTGGTTAGCTTAAGCATCTTATAGGGTCTTAATGCATGTCAATATTTGCATTTCAGTCGACAACAGACTTAGGCTTAAAGTATTTATAGAACACATGCTTTACAGAGAAGTTAAAATACACATAATTTATTTACTTTGCTCATCCCTAGAAGCTAATCAGATCTTCAGAACTGTTTCTATGGGATTTAGGATTGATTCAGATGCCTATTTTAGAGCCCTAATGCTGCATGTCATCAGTCTTCAAAATATATTACCTGTCTTAAGTTATGCTGACTTACTAAAAAGCAGTATTATAACGTTGCGTGTAGCATGAACAATTTATCCAGCAAATATAATAAGAAAGCTGGTGAGAGATGCTATTTTCACATGCTATTAGTGTTAGTCACAACATTTGTTTGCTTCTCTGCAGCGATCGTAGTGCTTTTCGTGGCCCTGCGCCGTCAGAAGAAGGAGCCTTTAATTTTATTTGAGGAGGAAGACATCCGAGAGAACATCATCACTTATGATGACGAGGGAGGTGGAGAGGAGGACACAGAGGCATTTGACATCGCCACCTTACAAAACCCAGATGGCGCCAACGGCTTTCTGCCTCGCAAGGACATCAAGCCCGAGCTGCAGTATTCCATGCACCACGGTTTAAGGCCAATCGATAATAGCGTGGACGTGGATGATTTTATCAAAACGCGGATTACCGATGCGGACAATGACCCCACGGCACCCCCATATGACTCCATTCAGATCTACGGTTATGAAGGCAGAGGCTCTATAGCTGGCTCTCTTAGCTCCCTGGAGTCAGTAACAACAGATTCAGACCTGGACTATGATTACCTCCAAAGCTGGGGGACACGATTCAAGAAACTTGCTGATCTTTACGGCACCAAAGACTTGACCGATGACAATTCTTAACATTCACTCAGATAAATCCTTTTTCATCTTCCTCCAAGCTGCCCTCCTCCACTAACTATGTGTTCTTTTTGGAGTTTACTATAAGTATTCCTTTAATTTATCAATTTAAAATAAACTTTAGGTTGTTTGTTTCAGGTATACATGCAGTATACTAGACACTGGAAAGGTCATAGGTACAATCACAATGTGCTGTGGAGAAATCAAAAGGGTAGAAATTAAAATTTTACAAAAAGTTGAAACAAAAAAGATGGCTCTGCTTGATGTGTCAGCGTGTACAAAATCAAGAAATGTGACAATGTTGTTTAAGAACAAAAGAACGTTATGTTTCAGTTTTGACGTTTATGGGTTCCTACAGGTTATGGATGTGGATCACAGACAGACATGGATTTGTTGATACTGTGAATGAGCTCATGAAGAGAAAATAAACAGTTGCCTTATTAAGAAATCTGGAGAGAACTTCGGCAAATTAAGAGTTGTATTTTCTGTAGCGCCTCCATTATTGTCTTTGGAGATATTATCCAAACAGGTCCTCTTTTTTTCTTATATATCTTTTTTCTTTTTTATTTATTTTTTCAATATCTAGAAGCAGATGGATTAAGCAAAAATAGAAAAAAATGTCAGCTCAGTTCTATCTATGAACAATCACGTAGACATTTGAGCTCAAAATTCGCCTTAACTAATGGACACTCTTACAACACAGTGCATTTTTTGTAACCTGAAAGCTATATCCTAAAGTTAAAGTCCTTATAACGTATGTACGGTACAATGTGCAAAATATGTTCACTCTTTTTATATCATTATTACTATCATTATTTTCAGTTTTCTGTCATTTTTCATTTCCTTTAATGGCTTATTTTATTCTCCTTGGTGAGAAAACAGCAGTCTGTCCTGTCACAGTGAGAAATGGCTAATTTTTATGTCAATTTTATGGTAACTATTTGTACAATTTTAAACGTTCTTATTTTAGTACACATACAAATATCAGTATTTCAACATGTAAGGAAAATATTACAGCATCATACTTATATTTTATGAACATTGTACTGTTGCTTTATTATGTGCTTCAATCCAAGAAGCAAAAAACTTTGAAATAAATGCTCTTTTTTATAAGATGATCAACGCAGCAATAAATGTGTGAATGGGTAATGTATCATTTCTTTGCACAAATATATATTCATGTTAGCTCAAGTAATGACAGAAACACAAAGGTTGAATGAGGACGTGGTGCCTTAGGGCTCTGCATCACATAAATTGCATTCACACTCATAGAGACATGCAGAGCTTTTCATAGGTTTTAGTGCTTTGCAGTGGTGGGTCTCGTCATTGTCTACCAGCCGGGAGTCTTCCATTCTTTCCTCTCCCAGGGTAGCCACGCATTAAAAGGTCAATGTGCATTTTGTTAAGAATAAAAGGAAAAGAATAAATAGTTACATAAAACTCAGCTTCAGCCCATCTGAATTAAATTTACGCCAGTCTCCCAAAAGGGCCTTGGAAGAGCACAGCTGCAGGCTGTAGAGTATGCAGAACCATACTCTGTGGAGCCATAGCCTTTAGCTATGGTACGTTATTGCGCATGCTCTCAACAATTAGCTAAAAATACTGGTTTTGTACATGTTATCTTCTTATTTATCCCACCTATGATATTGTCAAAGAGGATATGACTTTCAGACCAGGAAAGATCGTCATGTAGGTCAGTGGCTATATTCCTGATTCTGTGTAACATGTTCTTGTCATGTTGCGAGATGCACCATGCTAGATTAAGATTGAGTAATCTGAGGTACTAGCTAAAATATTAAAATATTTTACAGGGGTTTAACAGGGTTAAAGATCAAATGTTATTTGCATATATGTTAAAGTTTCTTTAAATATGACAGTGGATTGGGGTAGAAATCTCTGTACCCACCAGCAGTCTGTCCTTTCTGGTTCTCTCAACCAAACTCACATTCAGTTAACCTGACTTCTCAGGTGATTATCCTTCCATCCTCTGGGCCCCTTAGGGCACCTAAATCCTGCTAACTGGGCTTGGGTGATTCCAATAACCTCTGCCTCTCCTTAATGCCCTGGGAGAGGATGAGAAGGGGGTGGGCTGAAGGGGGAGGTCTGACTCGTATCTCAGGAATCTATGAAAAAGTGTTGAATTCTTCCCTGGAAACTATGAATCAATAGTTCGTCCTGACGTGCTGCAAGCATTAAGTGTGGTTGGATGCACTACGATGTACCTGAGACAGCGAGTAGGATGGAGGAGGCTGACTCAAGAGACGAGGCACAATGATGAAGAAGAGACAAAACAAAATGCTCAAAAGATCTAGAAACTAAAGACAGTTATGACAGATAAGATCAGAGAGCGTGCACTTTCTTTGTAAATGTAATAACAAATTATCAGTGGAAACAACAGCACACGCTTTTCAGAATTAATGTCAATGTCAGTACCAAATTAATTTTTGAAAGAGGGTCACATTGCCTCTAGCAGCTGTGTATCTGCATTCCATAGCCTCAGGAGCAGTTTGCAACAAATAAAGAGGGAAAATATGCAAACGTGGGTGTTTAGGTCTAACGCAGATCTTCTTTTTTGAATATGAGAGCAAATTATTATTATTGCTTGTTGTGTATACTATTATATAAATGTTTTAATAATTACTCATATAGATCATAAATCAGAAAATTTTATATCTTGACCTGTTTTCACATAAATAATGGAATTATATGGTAGCTTTATATAGACATATAATTCTTTCCAATATTAATGTAATCTGCTTTTTGTCACTGAATAAATCCTGCCTAATGTTTCTATTTTTTGAAAGCCATTACTCTCTTTGTGTTATCATTCACGCTAAGCCCTTAATTAAAAATTGTAACTGTTCTGACTGATCTTGTCTTGTTTGCTTTATAGGATTGCGTTCAATAGGAAATGCAAGCAGATTTACTGTTGTTTGATTGTTACAAGCTTAGTGTTAAGCTTGTAAGCTTGAAATACTGACAGACTGTTGAAGCAGCGTCACAAAAGAAGTGAAAGTAAGAAAACATCAACATCTAGCCTTTAGACCTTTTGTGGAAATTAGAACATAGGACTTGAATGATCAATGATGACTTTTTACACAGATCAGGTGTCAAATACTTTGGAAGTTGTTCATCTTTTGCAGATTCAAGAGGTTGAAAATGAAGGCATAAAAAAGTTATTCTATGATTTATAGTGTGTCATAAGCAATAGTATAACTTCCATAATTCATAGCAGGATCCTTGCAAAGCTTCAGGGTCGTATTGCTTTTTTGTTCCGTGTCCCTCACCCACAGGGATGCAGGGATAAATTTATCTTTTGTGCTTCAACATCACCCAGTTTTTGTTGTTCTACACACAACATACAGAACACCTGGGACAGCCACATGGGACCAACATTTACCTCAAAACACGGTCAGTGAACATACAAGCAATTTTTTTAGCACATCTGACTACAAGTAATAAATACTGAATGCTTCAGACTTTACAGTTTATATTTTTTTTCAATATTTTCAATATTCAATGAATTACAATGACATTTTGAATTACAAAGACATTTTTGTATGGATACCAGAACATGCTAGTAATTTATTATTCATTGCAGTAAATTATATATTTCAGCAAACATAAATATCATAATTATTCAGTAGCATGGTTTAAGTACCATGGTATTCCTATATGAATGTACCTTCACTGTACTTTTCTGTAAGGAAAACTGTACAATACATGCTTAAACATTACAGTACTATTGTATAGTTTGACATATAGTTTGTACGGTATTTTAAAATATGATTAATTCTTTTTTGTTTCACTATATGAGCCTCACAAGTCCTTAACAGAGACTTTTCTGTAGCTTTGCACTTTGTTACAGTTCTTTAGTGTGAAATGTCCTGACATTTTTTGTATTTCCATACCAGTACATGCAGTGCTCCATGTGACAGCAGCCATTGTGAGATGGGACAGGCATATTTAGACCACCATGTGCTGGATTGGGGAGAAAATCTTCTGAGAATTATTTCTGGACTCAGAGGACCAGAGGTGGGATAACAATTAAGATTTTTTGGCAGCTTAAATTAATGAACATTTTAGTTAATTGTTAATTGTCTCCCAGGTCTTAATCACTAGAGGTATTGCTAATTAAAACACATATCCTTCAAACTCTTAATAAGTAGGCATACCATGCATGCTGATGTTATAGATTTAATCTGGCAAGTCTTTGCACACTGTTGCACAATATGCTCTTCTGTGAATGTTCTAGGGTGAAAAGAGCCAACCCAGTTAGACAAGACATGATCTAAAATACAAAATCAGGTGTAAAAATATTTCAAAACATTTGATAAATTATCAAGGATATCATGTCAAGTACCTAATACAAGCTAGAATCTCAATTGTATCTAATTATGCTAATTATTAACCTAATTCTAGTGTGGGCATTTCAGATGTGTTCTTAAAACTGTCAATTAAATCAGTTCTTAATAGTCAAGTAACTGGACAAATCATAAAATCGACTTTAGTAATCAACATGCTTTGTATGTATATGTTTAGTGCATGCAAGGTTTAACAGAAAGATGGTTATTTCATATTACTTTTTACATTTTAAAACTTTTTTATTCCTATTTTGATATTTATATTCACCTGCAAATATAATTGTTTCCATAACTTAAATGTTTTGCAAGAGATAAATATTTTATATTTCAAAATAAAAAAATATTGTCTTGTTAGTTTTTAGAAAATACATTTAAGGCAAAAATATTTTTGTGACTTTAAATATTTGTGTTAAAATGGATTCCTATCCATTTTTTTCCATTTACAAAATATATTCTATTTGTAACTACACATTACTAATTTTGAATGTCTAAATGATATTTAGAAATAAAGCAGATTGTATTTTAGCAGATGCTTTTATTAAAACTGATTTACAACATGTCTCTCTCAGTATGAAATTCATCTTTAAAATGATTTTTTTTGATAAAACAAATAATATCATAAAAAAAATTCATTTAAATGTGTAGGGAATTTGTGACTCATACAGAACACAATTCAAACACAGAATGAGATGTGGCTTCTGCTACTGAATGAACTGTGTGTTCTCTAAGTGTGGAGGAAGAGGTTAGGAGAGAATTAGTATGAAAATGAGCAGTACGGAGTGTGTGAATGGCTCCTGTGAGTCGCCACGGGGATGTATTGACAGTAGGCAACAGAAACCAGGGAAGTTCAAGCCCAACATCCAATGTTTCTACCATTTACTGAAGAACTCCAGAAGACCAGCCAGACAAAGTATCTTTATATCCACAATGACATCAAATCACACCACAAGGACACTATGAGGGTAAGACCTGCTGTAGTACCACTTTCATTCCTTCATACAGAAACCAAAATTACCACTTACGCTTTAATGATTACACAATGGCAAAGTGTGCGTGTGTGTATGATATTTTTATTGTGTACTTGAGAATACCTGAGAATTCAAAAATCAGCTAAGTTTATTTTACTTGACAACAAGCATTATCTGTGGTCAGATGCTAGTTAGTTAGTCAAATGTTTTGCTGTGGCACAATAACCTTTTTGTGACATTGTGACAGTATATGTGCAGTGAGCAAAGCATTAATTTTAATTTGATCCATGAGTCTGGTAAGTAGATTTGGTTTGTTTTGAATTTATTGATGTATTGAATGTGCAGTAATATAAATCAGTTTTGTGTTTTCTGTCTCTGTTATGGCTTTAACCATATACATATTGCAATAAAATCCTCATATTTATTCCTTATTTTTGTTTAAAACCTGCATGTGGAACCATTGATGACTGTTGGCGTAAAGCAAGATTGATTTGGGTCTGTAAATTGCCTCAGACAGCAAAAGTGGGGACAAACTGTGCCCACATCAAACACTGAATACTTTTAAAGGAATTTCTGCAAAGATGTAGAGTTTGTCTGTTCAGAAGTGCTGACCTACTCGTCAGTCCAATAATTCAAGTATTTACCATGTAAATGCATGATCAGACAACAGCCTTCATCAGTATGTGAGAAAGGCAATGGCCACATTTTTTGTTTGCTGATTTGTAACCTACAGCAGCTGCGTATCTTAAAGCCCATGAAGAAATATTTTATCTGAGATTTGGGATACTCTGTGTCCTTTGTGATATGTTTTTTCTGTCAAATGTTCCACTTTGTTCCATTCTATCCATCATTGCGCTAAGCCTATTCTTATAGATAAGACTAAGGCTTTCCGATTCAGAGGCAGTGGGACTTTGGAGATGTGATGATCATTGGGGACATGGGTGTATGGCTTTGTGGAATTCTCTATATCCCCCACTGTTTGACCACATCAAACACTGATGAGATCTTTAGAGCATTGCTGCAGGTACATCACATTTGGAAGTGTGCTTTACAGAAAGAAGTCAAGATGTTCCTGTCTCTTGATTGGTGCTTGCTAGTCTTTATGCCATTGCTTTTAAAGATGAAGCTATTTGTGATCCTGTATATGTAGGCTGCTTATTCAGATGATACAGTCTGTATACTGTCACAATTCATATAAAATCTTCCCATTATTTCACTTCATTTTTCATATGAATAAAGGAAATTAGATCAGTCATATGCTACTCTTTTATTCTCTGTATGTCTTAAACCTATAGCATCCGGAGAGAATACAACACTGACTAAGTGGGTTTTACAAACACCTCCAGGTATTAGTTTGTATGGATGATGTTGAAGGTGTGATATAGATAAAACAATATCTCCTCTAGAGCTGGAGGGTGAGTGTCATTGTCATCTGTTTTCCTGTAGCATTCAATGACAACTACAACAATAATGAGAATATTGTATGGACTTCTCCTCTTCCTCCTCTCCATGGCTCATCTCCTACATGAGAATTAGTACAGATTATACATTACAAGCAATTCTTGTGCTGACGGATGGCCCCTATAAGCATTCACCATATATAATTGGCTGTCAACTGATCACAATCATTTTAAGAGAAAATGCAATGTATTGGTCTGAAAATTTTACCAAATCCCTTACCATATCTAGCATGACAACAGCAATCTTTGCAGTAAAGAAAAAGTGGCCTACGTGCATACATACGTTGTTTCAGAGTAATCAACACATAAAAAACATAGCAAGATTGCTCTGATTAATGCAAAGATGAAAGCAATAAAAATAGAGATAGCAGAGAAAATAGAGAGAAATGATCTTACATATGCCATTCTTCTGATGCTCTGACAGTTTAGTCCAGTAATCAATTCATATTCATATTATTTGCAGACAGCTGATCTTTAGTATCTCACCATTCATTAACTTGTTGAATACACAGTAGACCCCTGGAAAAACTGAAGTGCTTACACTTTTTATGGGTGCCTGCAAATTACAAACCCATGTTATGAATTGTCTTCAATATCTCTATTTTACAGTTCAAGATAAATTTTAAGAAATTTCAAGATAAAAGTTTGCTCATATAGATCCATATGTCTAAATAACCACCCCAGGTTACAGCATAAGGGGACATTCATTTGCAGTGTTTATTTATCATTTTAAAAGCTTTAGACAAAAACATTTGTCAAATATAACACCTAAAGACGTTCACAAGTAAAGCCCTGTAAAACACTTAAAGCCCCCTCATGAGACCGCATAACCAGCCAACAATATCTGCAATTTGACTGATTTACAACTGCGATTATAATATTGTTTTGTATTGTATTATGAGATTGATAATATTGTTTTGTAGTGTCATATAAACATAACAAGCACACCAATCAAGGTAATAACAAACACAATATCCATATTAAAGACAGGAAAATTAGTGACTGAATCAACAGGAGATTCCACAATGACAGTCTGTATCAGCTGGCTATCCACCGGTCCAAAGAATCCGTACAATTAACTCTTGCTGGAGTGAAAAAAATATGCAGAGAACAAAGAACAATCATAACCACCACAACACAGAATTCCTCCATCCAAGACAGAAGTCAAGCTGCACACAATGGGAGAGCTGCTGGCAGATCAGAGGAGTCCAAGAATGTCCATGTTATTGATGTGTCTAGTAAACACACACACACAAATAATGTTTACTTCAAAAATTGTTGGAAAATAGGGCATTCAGTAATCCTAAGTTTAAAACTACAAAAACTACAAAGATCCCACTGAGTGAAGCAGATAAAGAACTACGTCTTTAAACCTGCATTCTTAATTCTGTTTCATCATTCTTCATTGCTTCGGTGCTCTACAGATGAAAACACATCTCACCTATAGACTGAATGATCATGCTTCAAAAGTTCAATTAAGGCAAAACATTCAACTTAACCTCCATGTGATAGGATTACCAGATGCATTGGAAAACAATGAGAGAAACAATGAGAAATTCTATCACGTTCTTTCATAAAACTCTCATCAAAAATCCCCATAATCTTAACCTCTGAAAGGAAGAATTACAAACCAACAATGAAAATGTGATTCCTTCAAAATGATTTAAAAATGTATTTTCTAATGCCATTACTCTGGTGAACTGAGACTAAACAACTTCTGCTGAGAAGTCATTAAGATGTTTGTTGCAGAAATGTGAATTTTCGATTAGCCAGAACAGATGTGATCTCAAGATTACTGCATTAATTTGGATTTCTGAACTATAAACAAGATGTATGCCAACAGTCAAAAGTGAAACGGCAAAAACTGAATACCAAAAGGTTTAAAAAACAAAATGTAAAGCCAATCACAATTTTCATAAATTATTCATAATTTCATAAATTCTCATAAAATAAAGCAGAATACGCAATTTGGTTTTGGATATCTGATTACTTTTCTGCAAAATGCTAACAATCTATCTTGCACATTTGATCAATTTGTTTTGATTATTTTAGCAATAATCAAAATTATTCCATTTGGTTCGGAATTGCCGTAGAGGAAATGGCAAGGTGACACACCCTCAATCACAGAGACTTGCAGACTGTGAGCCTGCAGTCTGCCTCAGGAGTCTCTCAGGTGCACACGCCATCACTCTTCTCCTAAACTCCACTGATGTAATTAGCACCATGGCACCACACTGAGCGTAGTGCTGACCAAATGAGTGCAACACATACAAGAGGCAGAAGGTTAACTGCTGTGTGTTGCAAACTTGATCTGATGGGAAGTTCTTTTGATGTGCTGAAGTTACGATAGGGCTCCTACTTGACAATGCTGTCAGATTCCCGGGAAGAAACAAGACACTTTCTACCCCCACACAACTTCTTAGCTGTTTCATCATTTGTAAATGACACATTATTATTCTGTCTCCCTACTGCCTGACTCCCTCTTCTCATTAGGGATTTGATTTACTTATTTTTATTTTTCATTTTTTATTTTTTACTTTCTTAAGTTGCTTGACAGGTGCAAAGGATGTACAAGAAAGCAAGAACAAGAAAGGAACACTGCAGTTACACTGTTGAGACTTCAAATAAACCAGCTGTTTGCATGTGGAAAATGGCATAAAAAGTTCATTGTTTTATATTTGACATAAAAATCATGTAATAAACGTAAACTTAAAGCTTAATGTTAAACGGTAATTTGCTGTAGTGATTTCAAAATGTACATGCTAATTTACATCAAAATGAAAAAGATTTTTGAAATCGAGCAAATAAACACAAGACACAAGTTTTTTTTTTTTAACAAATTCTTATTTATCAAACAAGCAGTTGCTGAGTAATTAAACTGGCGTTTTTTTATGTATTTTAAGTGCCCATATCAACATTATTGTGCTTGTTTGGCCATTGAAATTCCTGTAAAGGAGTAAATTTAAAGAACAATAAGCTACATATGTGAAACATTGTTACAAATATTACACAGTAAATTATAGCCACAAGTGTTCTTGAGTGATGGATTAGTTTGCATTCAAGCCACATATTTTCAGTTTTGATAGTTAGACTCCCACAGAACAAATAATCATAATAAAGCAGACATTAAAGTATTGGAGATTGATTTGCTGTGCGATACTGTTGTGAAAGTCGTTGGTTCATTTAAAACGTAGTGTAAAAATAAGACAAAGACAGCAAAATAATCCCAAAAAAGGAAGTACTACAGATTGTATGGGCGTCTGTCAGCAGACAAAAAATGGTGTAGCTGTAAGGAAAAGGGTGGGAGACAATGAGACAGATGAGGGGGAGAGAGACAGCGATTGTATCTGCTTGCAGACATGAACAAATGTGAATGAGAGTGGGGCATTTCAACACTTTGTGTTCTTTCTGTTAATACAAAGGAAGTTTAAGGTTTGTCTTCATTAGAAAAATAATTTAAAAGAAACAGCGTTCTGTTTACAATGACATTCCAGCTGAGAAAACAAAATTATCGGTCACTCGCTAATGTCCATTTACAGGACAAATTGTGAACCTACATTAAAGGGATCTGTACTACAAATTTATTTACAAAAAAGGTGTTATTTATGGTGCTGTATCTCTGGGTATGTATTTCCTTGTGGTCTTTTTCAGCCTGTCTAAATAATATGCACCTCATGTGATATGAGGTTTTGTAATAACCAGCTTCTTTGTGTAACTGTCCTTTTGTGCACATACTGAAATGGACAGAAAATTCAGTGGTCAGACTACACTGTGATACTTTTTACATCAAAATTACATTCCAAAATAAGGTCAACAATGAAAAATATATTTAGCAATGTTTTGTTATGTGCTTGTCAGAGTCCTGACTTCCTTGTTTGGATTTTTTACTAAATTCTTGTGCCAGGATCCTGACAGTCCTGTTTTTGTGTCAGAGCATGATGTTTGGATCCTGACTCAATCCTAGTTACGGTTTTTGGAGTCAGCACAGTGCTAGTGCTAGTTTTACTCCAAACAATAGCTTAAAATAGAAGTAAAAATACACATAACTACAATAAAAATACGCATAAGTACAATTATGTTTTTCAGCTTTTAATTATGCTTCTCTCAGCTTGGTTTGTATGATATACACATCAATGCACCAGCCAAAATTATTGTTCAGATCCATACCGCAGCACACTTGTTCTGGCATGCAAACACAAAGACACACACGAACACAGACCTGGTGCCATAGCTACTGAAATGACCTGCAGTCATTCTGATGAGATGTCCTTGTATGAATTTCCATCCTTGTCATCTGAGTAAATATCGTCTTTCAGAAGCAGCAGGTTAATCCACTGACATCCAAAGCCCAAGCGATTAATCAGTCTCAGTCAATCCATTATTATTCTTGTTTACTTGTTGATGAAAAAATAAACTGAAGATCCCGCAATGAGCTTAGATGAAATTACATCTGCAAACCAAAAACAAGATTTACAAATAATTAACAGCAGGGACTAAAGCACTGTGCATTCATCTAATATTTAGAGAGATTAAATTTTATCAGAGAGGGCTATGTGAAAGTAAATATAAGGACAGATCAGTAAATTGCCTAGTACTTCAAAATAACCCTCACAAAGTAAACTCTTACTTTGAGCTTTAATGTAATCAGACTCACGAGGGCTCAAATTAGGTCTAGCTATATATAATGATTTTGAGATAGTTGTAAATTACTGTGTTTGGTTGAACCACAACTGTTGTTCATTTCTCTTGGCTCTAAATACAGTAGAATATAGTTGCTTACCATTTCTCTCTCACTAATAACATTTAGTGGAGAAAGTTATATATATACTTCCTCCACTAACACAAATGTAACTTTAGGAATTATGTTGTGACTAAAGAAAATTTAAAATAGGGTAAAATAGGATATATTCTAGCATATTCAATATAGTCACTATATTCAACAACAAAAAAAAACTTGACATTTTCCATCACCCAGTTTCTTGAGGAATCATCCTGAGAAGATTTTAAGAGTTTTGAAGGAGTTCCCCTCTATCCTGCACTCTTATTGGCTGCTTTTTTCATTATTTGGTCCACATCATCTATTTTAAAAACATTGTTTTTAAATTGTAGTTTTCTAATAACAGAAATTAAATTGAAATTAATATGTTGGCACATTTATATTTTTATTTTAACATTTTTAATGTTTAATCAAATGTCTTCAGATTCAAAGATTTTTAAGATAAGAAATATTTCAGTCAAGTGTTTCCAAACTTTTGTGACTTGCAGTGCATTCAAGTTATACATTTTAGCAGTGCGTGTGTTCCCTGGGAATCAAATACACAATGTTTGTGTTGCTAATGCAATGCTTTACCAACTAAGGTACAAGAACAATGCAGACTGCAATGATAGAATAACTAAGCAACAAACTGCCTTTTCAACTACAGTTCCATCAGATGCCCTTGAAGTCTCTTACTCATGATGACCCTAATGGCCACTAATGATTTGTAAAACAAAGTGTGAAAGATCTATACATTTGAGGTGTTGATGTTCTGCTGCTTGTCTTTTAAACTTTATCAACACCCTGTCAATGCTGGGAAGTGTCACACAGTTGTTCATTATAGATCATGTAAATAAATTACAATCTGAGAACAATAGTTTCACCCCACTGTTAGCGCAGCCTTATTGTATTTTTATTATATTTGTATTCCTTCATCCTTGAAATGCATTGATTTCCAGTTTTATTGTGACTCTTCATGTTTCTGCTAGTTAAATTGTTTAAAGGCAATTTACGCTAAAATGTATAATTAAATTACCTTGTACAAAGTTGCACATACTGTACGCTCCCATTAAATATGTTACCATAATGACAACCCAGACTAAACGCATAATATCTTACAACGGGGATTCTAATGTACTGTATTTCTACAGCGATAATGTTTGCACACTTAATGGGCTTGCTACTCTTTCTTTTAAACACAGAGACTAAAAGAATCATGAATAAAAGCAAATGAAAGTGTTTTGTTACAAATGCCTCAAAGGGCTTTTGAATTCTGAACTGGACTTGTGAAATTCTTTGAAAAGAAATGCACAATAGTCCAGAGCCTTCTTGAGATTCTGGTCATTTACCTATTTTTCCCTTGTGGTGAATAAAATGGGAAACCGAGAACCTTCAAAGACACATCTAAAGTGCTGGCACACTGAATTAGAGCTGGTTCGAAGATTTAGAGATGAGTTTTCCCGTGTAACAAAGCACAACCACAGTGTGTTGAACTTTGTATGGATTTCAAGAAATTCTAAATAGAGTGCAGACTCTGAGCTGAAAGCCTTTATTGTTGCAGTGGAAAAGATTTTAGTGCATCTACTTTACTCATTGTAAATTCTGGAGAAGTGAACAGTTCCTTCACATTTGCTTTCTGACAATTTGATATGCTTGTCAAACGTCAGAATACATTTTAAATGCATGCTTTTTTCCCTCTTTCCTGAAATAATTTCAATCAGATATACAACCAGCCATCTGGATCACATACAGGATTAAGCAAGTGTACCTTCTCCCTGAATGTGTCGCCCAACTCAGTGGTTGAGTTCTGCATTAGTGGCAACTTGATTTGTTGGTGAAGTGAAGCCATAGTTTGAGAATATGTGGGCCCAAACCAAGACGGGACTGCCATATGTGGACACTCAATAAATGTGAGATTGTGGAACACAGAGAAAGATTGACAGCATTAGAAATAACAAAATGGGACAAGAATGTGAGCCATGTAATATGGCTTGGTCTTTATAGGTGGAAAGATACAGAAAAGATGACTTCAAGTTAGGATCCTTTGTTTTTCCTTTTTTGTTTTCCTAGGATCCTTGAGCTTTGAGAGCACATAGATGACAAACATTTTCATAGTATGTCATCAGATAAATCAGTACAGTAAAATTCCACTTACCTCTCTGCAGAGAATATTCGAAATCAATATTTCTTATAGAATGTGGGATATCTAACAAGGGAATTCAGCAGCTGGGACGTATTGAAATAATTTTCCTCAGTGTCACTAACTAAATGACCTTCACAAGAATAGAGAATTTAGCTACTTACTATGTATTGGTTCTAGTGACCTTCTTGTGTCAAAAAAAGAATTAAAAGGGGAGATGTGGGCCTTAAAACCCTTAGTGAACCTTAGTGAAGGTCAGAACAAAGTGGCTTTGCCCCCCTCCCCCTTTTACACAGTAATTATGGTAATTTACCAGAAAATTACCAGAATGATTTTACCGGTAAATGTACAAATGTGCCTTTTACACAAGCAATGGCATTCCATCTTTTTACCGGTAACGTACCATTTACGTACCAATACCAAAATACCAATAAACGTGTCATCCTCATCAGAATGTTCTGAAGCATTTTTTGTGTTAGCACATACTCTATTCCTGTTCTGCGTTCACACATAGCACCTTACTGGTAAATTACTGGTAATGTTACATCTTCTCTTTCTGATAACATCTCTATAATACTTTATTGTTCAATTAAACTCATATATATATATATATATCAGCCATCAAAAACACACCTTTATTTTACAAACCTTATTAGAAAACTTCTATTTGTCCATTTGTCAGGGTCCTGGCTTCTTGTCTTGAGTTTTTCGTAGATTCTCTTGCTAGGATCCTGACATCCCTTGTGTTTTGTGTCAGAGCATGATGTTTGGATCCTGACAATTCTTGTCTTGGGTCTTGTATTTTAGGGTCAGGATCTAGACTCATGTTCTGTGTCTTCATGACCTGTGGAAGCACATGGCCATTGTTTGTTTACTTTGTGCCATGTACTCTCCTGTCTCGTGTCTTGACCCCGCCCTCTTGTTACCTTGTTTATCAGTTCATTCCCCTCACCTGTTTGCCCTCATTACCTGCCTTGGTTTCTTCCCTATTTAATGCCCTTGTGTTTTCGGTCTTGTGCTGGTGTATTGTTTCTTTTTACCTGAAATGTTAAAAAGTCAGCATATTGTCTAGCTTTTGAACTCAATGTTATGTTTATTTAGTCTTTGCTTTTCCTGTTTTGATTCTTGGTTTCCCCCCTTGAGGGAGTTTCTGTTTGAATAAAGTTACATTTTGTTAAAAGCTGTCAGCCATTGGGTTCTCCCTCACGGTCCTTGACACCATTAGGGCTTTAAGTTCTAAAAGGACCACATGTGAAGAAATATTAAAGGATTAACATATTACTTTGCTTTTCTTTTACAATTTGCACAACTCATTTTCGGCTAAATTAAGCCCTGTTTACATTGCCTGCGACTTTGCTTTGTGTCACCATTTACCTATTACGTCGCTAGAAAGCAGAGACTTCTGGTTGACGTAGTAATGGTTATGAACATCCCTACTCCTAATAAGTATGATTAATAAATAAGCTGCCTACTTGATAAACCAACAGTCTGAACTGAATATCTCTGCCTCAGGGTTCTTCAGAACTGAATCCTTTTTATTTGTATATATAGTTATGTGTGTCCTTGTTATGTTCTAACCGAATCACATGCCCTTTTAAAAGTTCTGTTAGAACGTCTGGTGAAGCAACCAGCTTTAGTCAATAGAACTTCAGAGGGCTGTAGATAAAAGTGCTGAGTTTCTGATATAGCTCATTAGGATTCATCAGACTTGAGTCAGACAGGCCATCAGACTAATCAGCTGATAGTGATGTGGCAGGCCAGCCATTGTGACATTCTCTTTCTCAGTCCCATTCCACAGAAGGTGATTATAACACCAGTGTTTCCCATTAGCAGGGACCATGCGCACATTGCTGTATTCATGCTGTCATTTCTTCTTTTTTGTCTGGGGTTAAAACAATTTGTACTTTTGCTGAGAGCAGCTAAACACTCCTCGTCCAGAAAATAACTGGAATTCAGCTATTAGTAATTAGTCTTGCCTTTATCTGTCTGTTACAAAAAATTACAATCAAATGGCATATCACAAAACAATTGAAATTGAAACTGAAAAGATGATCCATTGTTTAGCTGTTAGAATTATGAGCTCAATAATGATGACTCAATGCTTACCTGTGCTTTGTTGGCATTAGAGGGAAATAATTCAAGCCTTTTAAATTTAAAACACAGCACCTGCTATGAAGACTGTCACAAGAGCTGCCTGCAAATGCACTGAAAATATATTATATTGAGAACATTCCTGTTCTGCTAACTTTATATTTTATTTCAGTTTTTTATGTGGGGTTATGGCATCATTTTTAAATATCATAATAATAGATTTTGTTTTCAGTCTGTGTATTTTTTTGAATTACATGCATATGAATCAAGCTGATTTTGGTTACCAACTACAGTCACAACAGATGACAAGCCATGACATGGGTCAGACATTTATTGTTTTTTTACAGTTTAAAAAACTGGGCTCACTGCTCAGATCACCACGTGAACTCTGGTTAAGGTCAAGCAGTTCTGGACACCTTTCTACAGAATGCATGTGTAAAGCAGTCTGGGAATTATTTTAATGTGCTATTTCCTTAAGCTTTCTAAACATTTATCATGACTGGTTGTCTCCACTGCTGTGCCTGCAACCAATAAAGGACATTCATCTTCTTGGAGGTTTGACAGCTACCCAGACTTGTGTGACAGTTCATGAGAGGGTTGGTGTATAAGAGTCATAGTGGGTGGGGCTTTTGTGTGTTCTTTGTCTTTTTCAACATTTTTCATGCCTCATGATGATTTCTGGTGCTTTGATTTGAAAGACCCCTGCATGAGCACACATGGTCACACTTTTTAATATTTTAACACACAAGGTATGGCTTTAGTCTGAAACTACACAAACAGTTGAGATGGTTTTCGCTGTAAAGTATAGGAGGGAAGATGGATGGCAGATGGACCATCTTGAACCATTTTCCATGTGTTTGATCTGACTCAGTGATCATTAACTAATCCCTTCCAGGTGTCCAGTTTACACACACAGATTTTTGCAGAGGAACGATTATGGTCTATTCTCTCTTGGCAAAGGCTCACAGACATGGCCAGTGATCTTTTTAACTGTCAGACTTCCAAAGGTTTAGAAGGTTCCTGGACGAGAATGGGTGCACGTTTGAATATGTTTACCTCTGGAAACATCTGCATGTCAACATTAGTGTTATTACTTGCAAAAAACGTAACAGTACTTAACAATTTGAAGGTCCCAAAATCTGTTTCTTCCATTCAAAAATAGATTTTTATTGGTAGCAACGTTGACAAATTATATTCTGGAACAAAAAAAAACCCTGGCCGCAGAATTTATATGTGATGAATGTTAAATGTTAAGGGCTACGAGAATTTCCAATGAAAACAAATAAATAAATAAGGAAAAGCACATTAGGGAAAACAAAATATTAAAATGTTACCTTTAAATTCTCATGTCGCAGAAGAAACACACCACTGAAAGGAACACACTGCCAATGCCATTTGTTGACATCTGTGTATGTTTTATAAACAAAGTAAAATCAGTTGCTTCATACAGAGCATTAAAACAAGCCCATGCCCTCAGGAAGTGACCTGCCAGAAGCTGTAACGGCAGCCCACAGCATCTCCCAAAGAGATGCTTGTTTTTTGTCAAATGTGCTTCCTTGGCTCCTCTCCACCTCTACATTAATTTGTCAAGTCTCCTTTATTCCTGTCATGATTTGACTTGAAATGAAGCAATCACTGGCTCCAGTTGTTACTTACTCCATATGGACGGTCTAGCTGATTTATTTTTACCTGTTCACATGTGCAGATCAGCCCTAAATAAGTCATCAGTTCTGTAGTATTGCAAATTCCACAGACACAGTGATCACTGCATGTAATACATCAGTAAAGAATTCCATCTTATTGCAATGATAATAGATCAGTTGGCTAATCAGATATGGTGGTTCAGGTTTTAGCTAATAATGGGATGGGTGTGGATGATAATGTGTGAATAGCAATTCTGTAAACGATCATTTCTGATGGATGGCAAGATTTGCTGTCAATATTTTCTTAAGCCAAAAGATGAATAATGAGTACTATGAAGCCATAGATAAACTGTGAGTCTGTTATTACTTGTGTTCGCAGTGACAGCGGGCCAGTTTGATACCTGAAGTTATTGAGGATAAAATGAAAGTCTCAGAGGAGCAATGAATCCAGGTTGAGAGTGTTATATTACCTCATCAAATCTAAAGCAAAAAAGAGATCTTTAGGCAGACCTATGAGAAATTACCTATGAGTGTTAACGCAGAGCTTTTTCATACCTACAACATACAACAGTGAGCATTTTATAGCGTTTTATAACTTAAGCTTATACTATTCTTTATTCATAATTAATATTATATACTGTTCTTTTTTCTCTGTTAGCTGAAATAGTTAAACATTTTCATACAATGCTTCAAATAAGTAAGTATAAATATTTCTCCAGGTTTATTTTTGATAGTCATTTTCTGTAAAGGCACATACCTCAATGTCGTCACTATATAGGGTAAGTTGTCACAATGTAAACTTGCCATTAAACAGCCAACTTTAGTGAGATACATCAAGCAGTGAACAGTAAACCAATGGTCAATACAAGCATTTCATTAAACAGGAAAAGCTAATCTTGATTTGTGTTAACTTGTTTACTTAGCTATAGCAAAAATATAATGATATTGAAATTTAAGTTAGCTCTGAATTTACAAAAATGTAAAATAAGAGGTTTTTAAACTATGTTTTAAACCTATATATAAAACCACTGCTGTCCACAGTATGAGATATACAGTAGCCACTGTTTCTGTGTGATCAGTAGCCCAGGTCTTACCCATGTCTCTGTATTTTTATCACTTGAGGGATGTAGTCATGCTGTATTTGATGGAACTGGAATGTAACATCAGTCAGTTCAGGTGATGCAAACGAACAGAATCATTCATGAGCAGAGCTACTGGTTGGGTTTTGACAGAGCTTTAAGCATTAGTTTAGCTTTAAACGGAGACATATTGACTTGAGCACAGAATCACTTTCATATGCATTCAAAGAGAGCAATCTTCACCAAAAGAACCAGTCTTACACAAAAAAATGTAAAAAAGCATAACAGGCGATAAAAAGTTAATCACCATTCTCATTTAACATGTTTGTCTATATACAATCTATATACAATTATAGTCAACATTTTTATACTGTGAACAGATTCCTTGCCCTTACCAATTCCAGCCACAGCTAAGAAAACACAATTTAACTTTTAATAGTAACATTAGGAATTTAAATATAACAAAACAAAATGTATATTTTTATTTCATCATCTTCTAGAGACCTTTCATTTTTCCAGAGAGCATCAGCCTCCTTTAACATAGCAGGGTTAGTCGTCTTTTAACATTGCAAAGAGGGAACACTCAGCCTGTTTTTAATCGACATGTTTGGTGTGGAGGGAGTCTGGTGCAATAATGGCAACATAATGCATGCACTGTGTTTCAGCGGCTCAAAGCACCAGCCATATGCCAGCCTTTATCTCAGGAGTAAAGCAGAGAGAGTATGATCGATAGGGCATCTCTCACTCAGGGGAAATAACTGGCTTTGGTTTTCTGCTGAAGCCACCATGCAGAAAATCACGCTAAAGTCCACAAATCTTCCCCCACCCCCAAAAGAGCAGTCTGGAAACTTACAGGATTCCCCTGATTGCTCATAACTGCCATCCTGACCTAATTAGTTTAATTGGCTAGTCCATTTCACTAGATGCCTTTACTTCTGGACCTCCAGTATTGTGCATGCAGTCACTCATTGTTCTGGATGTTATATGATGCAAGAATGAGCTAAATCTCTTTTTTCTGGGTTAGTGTTTAGAAACTCAAGGTCATTCTGAAGATCACTGCACAGTTCATTTCATCAGATCGAAGCCTTTCATGATAAGGGACCAAAGAGAATCCATTGATTTAGTTTGGTGTTCAGATCAGAAAACAGCAAGTTTTTAAATAGGTCAAAATATTAAATTGGCAAAAGATGATCTGTGCTGAACTTGAAGTTGACAACATTAGCACTAAAACTGATGCAAATGAAGCATTACCACAGACGGCTGGGCTCAATGATCAAATGAATGATCAAAATGTGAGTTCTCTGGGAAGTAAATAGCCATGCAATGGAGGGATCTCCATTACATCTTAAATATTTCTCTGTCTGGGGAGAATGTTGGGTCGATAACAATAGTGGGAGGTTTAGAAAATCAGCAGAAGGGATCCTCAAGGTTTCCCATTAGGCCTGACTGAAAGTAAGACATGCCTAATGATTGTAAAAATAAAACTAGGTGTTCTCACCTATTTTGAGGGTGAGGAATATGAATTTCTCAAAATATACTTCTACCCACTTTTTTAAGAATATTGTTTGGGAAAATGTATTGGTTTTACCTACAAAAATTTTCAAACAAGGAGGTAAAAGTCAACTTTTAGCTTTTTTTGTAAACTTTTTTGTTCCACTTAATGTTTACACTGTTTTAACACTGCACTTAGGATCTGAATGTGAATGCAGTGAGCTCAAGGGAGGCAAAAGAGACACTGTTTTTGGTGGTGCTGTTGGTCAGTTTTATAACAAAAATTGAAGTTTACACATTATATCTTTTATGTCATATTTTGTAGTATTAGTTTTGTACTTTTGATTATTTTCTCATTCTAATTTTTGAACCACTGCTTTTTTGGCTACTAGGGGAAAATGACACCTTATATTTATCCAAAAGAAAAGATCAAATTAAGCCTTAAGTCATTAATTGGAAAGTCACAATAAAGCCCTTCAAAGTTATAACAAATGGTTCCCAGCCAACAGTGTAATAAAGGTTTGTAGTTGTTTGCTTAAAGAGAAAATATATAAGTAGGCCTATATAGCTAGACTTCAACAAAGTAAATGTGTTAATGTCAGAAAACATGTCTGTGTGTGCATGGTTAAAATGAATGCACACCATACTGTCCTCTTATTCATTTTTAAGTGCAAACTACATTGCAAAAATGGACATGTAAAAAACACACATGGTTGACAGTATTTTGACACACTGTGTAGTGTAGTGTAACACATGAAATATTGTAACACTACAGTGACAACCCATCTACCTTGTAAATATTTTGATTAGATAATAGGCTATGTAATGGAAATATTTACTCTTTTCATTCTTTCACTCTCTTTTATAGTGCACTCATCATTTTTTTCTTTTGGCAACACACATATTCATTTAACAAAGCAGTTTTGAATATTGATTCTTGGAATTTAATTGGCCTGTTTCCATTGTCAATCTCTCAGGTCCTCAAACTGTTATTTCCCTGTAGCCCAGTATGTTATTGAAAATAAATTCCCAGGAAATACCCCGGAGGAGGGGCTACAAAGGTCAAAGCTTCACATTACTGTCAATGTTAGAAGGTAGCAATTATATAATACTGGAAGACAATACCTGTTATTTTTTAATCAAACTCTGGAGACAGTTCTTCCAGCATCCCTCCTCTCGCCCAACTTCTTCATTTCTAAAATCTCTGCCCTATTTTAATTTCCTGTTCAGTAGTCCAAAGGGGGAAATTAGAGCTTGAGTTAAGTCTTATCCTCGAGCCCCTCATTGCAAGCCAAATCTTGTTACCTGTATCATACAAAGATTATATGGGCAAATTCACAAAACCAATTATTCTGTTCCTTTTGTCAGCAGTTTCAAGCCATACAAATACCTAAAGGCTCATTTATATTTTTCATGACATAAAGATCCTAAACTATTTGATTTTGATTGTTGTCAAAAATTAATTATTTTTGTCCTTTAAGTCTTTGCGTCATTTTCTGTCACTGTACTTTATATTCTTTGGGACATTTTACTCAGAGAATAAATATACCAGAGCACTCCTACAGTTTCAAATAGTATCAAACTGATTGTTTTGTAAGACCTATTGTAAGAGTTTTGTTGAAAGAGGCTTTATAATGTTTGTCAACAAGTTTATAAACTTAGTTTCTAAGTTTAATTAAATTATAATCTAGGTATAATTAATGTAGTTTCCTTCTAAATTTAATTTAGTTATAATATATTGGTCTATTGTGATTTTCAATGGGCCTTAATCTATGTTTATGCTTTTACAGTATATAGTTTTTATAATATATAAGACATAGCTGTGGCTGGTATGCCCTTTCTGGGGTCTGCAAGGTTGCGGTAATTATGATACACCAGGGATTGTTATTATTCATATTTGCTGGCATGACAAAAATGCTTCCGAACTGCTTTTCGACCGCATGCAATGAGTGGCATAAAAGTGCCTATAATCTCCATGATCCTCTGCCTATTGTCAACCAAAAGAAGGTCAATAGATACTAAGTGTGTACTCCGAAGGGCCTGTTTATGCATTTTAAGGATGCAGAACATTCAATAGAATAATAAATATTTTAGGTTAAAATGATATACTTATATAAATGATGAGTTTGCTTAGAGTTTAATGGACTTCATCGCTCCATTTTTAGTGGTCTCAGCACGTGACCTTGTAGAGACGTGACGTGAGAGACATACATTCCCAGCCCTGATTTTAAGAAGCCCTTTATAGGAAAGTTCCTTTAGGTGCACAAAAGCCTGCTGTCAGTAAGCAATGCTAACTGCCTGAAGGCTTCTTGCTAAGACACAGCAGCATTATGCTAAGACAGCCACAAGAAAAAAAGGAAGAAAAGAAAGATTACAATTCTGTTCTGCAGCTGCGTGGAATTAATGCATTTGCGATTGGTTTCAGTTGAGTCAAAGAAAGCCCTTCACCAGGGCTTTGCTCGTATTTCATGTTGTCTCCCTTTGTGGCTGACATCAGTGAAAATTAACGTATTCAGAGTTGTCCCGAGTGCTTAGCAGGTGATTGATAAGATGATGCAGCTGAGGAGGTTTAAATGCGGCTCAGGGAACAGCTGTAATCCCAAGCGTGTAACTTTTATTCCCACTCCTTTTTGACTCTCTTTTTTTACAATTACTAAAACAAAAAAACAAAACAACATACATGATGATAAACGTTATAACAATAATAATAATAAACGTTTAAAAAGTGGTATCCCATTTCAAAGTTTGTGTACATGGTGAACGTGACATGGGAATCAATAAGGCAAATAAAGCAGCCCTCCAAACAAATCTTAAAAACATTCAAATTAACATATGAAACAAATAATCTTAATCAAATTTAAATAATAAAAACATACAGATAAAACTAATTTTAAAAGCAAAGTTTATCATTATTTTTCTTATTAAGAGCTCAGTTTAATATACTTATTCCAATTGCGATCAACTCTAAAATGCACAAGGAAAATGCCAACATATTTTAAACATATTCTGTAAATTCCATTAGCAAAATGAAAAAAAAAAAATAAAACCATTCCCGAATCATAAAAAAATCATAACCGAAAACTATTCTTGTTACATAAACATGAGTCCATCTTTTCTGAAACTACTCCAGTACTGAGTGCTTCTGTTTAGTGACCGGAGCTCAAATTTACAGTCTGGTGTTAATTGCAGCAGAAGTTTAAAAGTTTTGTGGTGAGTAAATGAAGGACAGCAGCTTGTTTCTGGATTGTTTTGATACCTATGTGTTTGGGTTGTATTAATTGCTAGTTCAGCTTTTAGCAGTTGAAAGATAAATGATCGTGAGCACAATGGCTTGCAGGTGGTCTAGTCACTGACAGGAATGATGCAGATTTTTTTTACTGATCAATACTAAACCTGTGGTGTATCTGATCTGTGGCCCTGTCAATAACAAGTTATTTTACAATTACAAAAAAGTTAATTGTAAAATAAATAAAATAAAAGTTAAGTTCAAAATAAATAAAAGTTATTACATTTCAAAGACTGACCAATGCAGACAGATAAATGGATTAGAACAAGCAAGACATACAGTACACAAGCGCAGATGAACTTCTGTCTGATCTGAGTGTTATACTAAAAATACAAATTCAAAAAGTTTCTGTGCCCGTGAGGATAACTGAGACTTCAAAATGGAAATAGTTCTGAGTTCTGAGTATGCACAGGTGTGAAGGTGATCTTTGTTTTCCTGTTTATAACAAAAAAGCTGTTCTCTCCACATAAACACTTTAACAGCTTATGTTAAGAGCTTTGAGGATTCACACTTTTAGTGTTTACCATGTTACTGTTTATTTTGTAAATGTGTCCAAAAGCTCCATTTAATCTGTGCTGTTTAAATTGCAGCAGTTTTAGTACACAGACTTAAAGAACAATCCTAATTATTTTCCCAATACAGTAATCAATTCATAAATCATTAACACGCATATCTAGTTCTGCACAGAGGCATATCCACTCGAATGTCAAGTACTCCTAACTCCTGAGAATGCCAAAAGTAATCAAAAGCTGAAAAATACTGCTGGCGGTATTCAGAGGAAGACACACCTGAATTCAATGTTTGCTTCACATCCTGTCTACTCACATGCCTCAATCTGATTCTTCAATCATTCTGCTTTTGAATATGGATGTGTTGTTGACTGCCTGATATCAAACAATCCTGTGCATGAGGTTCTGCGATTGGTAAAAAGAATAAAAATGGAATCCTAGAGAGCAGTTAAAAGAATTAAATTTATTGTTTCCAACATACTACGTTATAATATACTGAATATAATATACTATTATATACTATACAGAATAATACATTTTAAATATACATTATAGTCACTAAATATTTGCTTGGTTATGCCTTAGCTTACTTACTGTTTGTTTTAGATCAGTGGATGTGATGTTATGGTGCCCAGAAATCTTTTGAAAATGTGTTCAAGGCACCAGCATACAAAAGACACTGAGAAGTTGCTTTGGGTTTTGGGCATAGCCATTCAGAGTACACATAAGGAAGTGAGATTAACATTATACAATTACTGGTAATTGTAATGCATACCTGAGCATGATGAGAATGCCCGATGATGAGCATTCTCTGGTTGAGTCTTGTGTCTGCTGTTGATATTAGAAGGATAACTTATTATTTTACAACTAGAGGGATAACTAGTGGATAAGCAGTGTCATATGCTTTGTTATAAAAATAACAATACCAAAAAAATAAAAAAATAAAGAAAAAAATATATAATATAGCAATTAACAAATAGCATATTATAGCATACAAATAGCATAGCAAAATGAAACATCTTTAATTAGGCTATTTATAAAGTACAAATCAGGCAAGGCTACAAAGATCATGATGTTAAGAGATTAATGAAAAATATAAAAATGGAAACAAATATATAAAGATTTTAAATTGCATTACAAATACTAAGATAATAATATCCTTAGTATTTTAATGCAATTTAGGACAAGAGCCCTTGGTTTACAATGGTCTAAAACATATTTATATCTGAAATACAGAGACAAGTAAAAGGTGCATTTTAGGACAACATACTGTACATAGATATGCAAATGTTCCATACGAATGTCAAGCATATGAAATGTTAACAACTCCCACAATGTCATGGCAATGGTTATGATCCCACTAGTCATATCATATTCCTTTCTTTTGTTCTTATCGCCAGTGTACAAACTTCCCATGTGTTTTTGTCTTTTAAAGTATAAAATGGTGGAATTTAAAGCAGCTATCATGAGTGGGTGCTAAATCTCTCATGTTAGGTAGCTTTCTCTTATCGTCAAATGGCAGTATTAAGCCTAAATGAAGCTATACATCTGACAGAATGTTGCTGTGTTTCTGGATGTTGACTGAGCAGATGCCAAAGTGAATTTTCCTTGCTATGTCCTTTGAGTAAAACAAAGTAAAGGGCATGAGAGAAAGGACACGCTCATTTAAGGGACAGAATAACAAGGTTAGATGAATGCCACTGTGTCCTCAGAACACTGCATCTCTCTTCAGTAAATGTGTTTCTTTGTAGAGCCTATTCAGCTTGGTTTAGAAAACCAAAAGCATCGTAGCAACAGGCCTTTGGGCCGTATATAAGAAGAGAGAGCAATCGATGACAGGCACAAAGCTCAGGTGCAAAGACCAATTCTGCTCTTCACAGTCAGTCTGTCAGTGAGGCTGTGAGGTTAGCAGGGACTCGTTGTGCCAACTAAAAATAAAAAAAAAAAATCCATTCAGGTGTCTCTCTGTGAATGTGTTATTAGGCACATCACGGTGTGTTCTTGGCTTGTCAGAATTAACCTGTGCACCATTTATGTGAATATACATCTTGTACGTGTCTTACATAGACATCTGCAGACAGTTTGAGTGAATCCCCTAACCAGCGCAACTTTTGTGTAAAGAATTTTGGTGAAGAAACTGGCTTCTTAATTACTAGCAGACAAAAATAAATGTATGTAAATGGCAAGAGAAATTGTAGCTCTAAATGTGAAGGTTGTGGGAATGAAAGCTTTTAAATTAAGTCGTAATTTTCAATGCAAACATGCCCCTTTTAATAAAAATTAGATTTGTTATAGATTGTGTTATCCACAAAACTTTTTTGTGGATTTTTTATTGATCATAGCAGCAGTAATTCGTCAGATGATGAATAAACGTGGTATAAACAACCATATATTCAAATGCATGATAGTCCAGCACACTTTCAGCATTTAAAAAAAAAAAAACAATTCATGTGCCTGGTCAGACTGCTGTACAGATCTAGTAAAGTATGTTAAATGCAGTAGTCTGCCACATCCTCTGCTACCTAGTATTCAGAACTGGCCTGCAGGATGGGAAGTTGCCCCAAGCATTGCGTTTAGCGCTACATTTTTGAGATGTGTTATTTTGGCATTACCTGATTTGCTGGCATTTACCTGATTTGCTGATTTGCTGGCATTTACCTGATAATTCATTTAGCAAATCAGGTACTGAAACAACAAGAACGGGAACATACCCATTAACTACTTTTCATTCTTAGTGAATCTCACCTGCGTGTTAAACTTTACTGTAAATAAGGCACAAATCTAACATTTATTTGTATTTATTTATTTATTGCTAAACTCTATAGCAAGTGTTGTTATAACTATAATGCTGCTCTTAAGCTAAGATTGTATATAAATAATGTGATTAGTTATATGATTAGTCATATGATTAGTTTCCATTTTAAAGGAGGAATAGTCCAAAACGAGTTGTGCTTATTATGTCATGTTGTACTGTGTGTACGGAGGTGCCAGTTTTATCTCACAAAATACAACTGTTTTCAAAAATCCTTTTTTAGGAATTATGACTCAAAATGGTTCCTCTATAGACACTACAACTGTGTAACAGTTCTTTCAGCTGTCTTGGTAACAATGGCAGGCCGAGCCACCCTGCTTTGAAACCTGCTTCATTTCAAGCTCAATTCAATGCATTCTTCAGCCACTGCAAGTGTTGTCCATTTAAATGCACCGTCCACTTGTTCTTCACAATGTCAGCTGCATTTTGATCAGGGTCTTGATGCAAAAAATGCTGTCATCTGAAAGCTGCCCAATAGGTGAAACAAACACAACAGAGTGTAACAAATTTGAAGACAGTTGCTTATTTGTTGTGCAACCTCAATCTAGTCCTGTTATGAATTTTAATTTGTTTTTTTTACACCCTTCAATTAGCAATCCACATCTTTATTCTAAATGACACGTGTAATGTGTAATGACACATTACAATAGTGACCCCATAAATAATTCTTCTTTATATTTTGTGCCTTTTGTTTTTGCAAGACATCTTGAATTTAAAAACCTTTGTGAACATTCAGCCTGTTCATATTCTTTGATTTTAATACTATAAAATCCATTAGTCAAATTATTGGTCGAGCCACAAATGATTTCTCGCTATACCCCATTGCATTGTTTCAGACCAGCAGGCGCCAGACTGTACCCAGAACTCTCCACAAGAGAGAAATTTCTCCCACTTTGTGTTGAGGTGCTGGCATAATTTGTCCCCTATGCAGTCTGCTCCAGTCTAGAATATGACATGCAAGATGTTGCTAATCATTAGTCCTGGAAAACAATGCAATGAAGGCCATTTTTACTTATCAAGAATTATTTTAAGGTAGCTAAAGTTTGCTTGGTGGATTTAAAAGAAACTGGTCCAAGTTCCTGATATTAAAAGATGGATTTGGTAAGTAAAGAAATTACACCCTCACAGATGTCTCCTGTCAATTTGGCAAATCTCCAGTCCAGTTAGACTTGCAGTGTCCTATAAAAATTAATGATTTTCATACTAAGCATAATCTTGATTTGCTTCCACCTAATTGATGCTACTAATATAAATCATGTTTACACAGTTTTTACGTTAATCATGCTTTATTTTAATATATTTACATGTTGTTTTTATATTTTAACACAACATACAATATTCCAATATTTTTTATTGGAAAATAAAAAATGCATTGCTTGTAGAAGGAACATGATCTCCAGGATTGTCTTGTTTTTTTTTTCCTGCCATTTACTGATCCATTAACCATTTACCGGCATTTTGGGATATGATAAAATGGAAATCATTTTGGAAATGAAACTTTCTATCTATATATTTTTTTACAGTATGTCACTATCTTTAAGTGACATACTGTAATATGACAGCCATCATCCATATCAGCATTATCATCATTGCCATTCTCATCATAATCTTGCTATGCATTACACTGTTAATGTTATATGGCTAGAACAGAGACATGGGTGAAAAAACAGCGATATACAAGATTTTATGTCTGTGTATTTTATATGTTATGACCCTCTGTGTCTGAATGAGAATGGATGTGATATTGGGTGGCAGCTCTCAGGTGTTTAGGTAAAGTCTGTCAGCCTTGATGAATGAGACTATTTTCCTCTTGGAAAAGTCTAAAACTCTAGACCAGATTATTACCAGACTGTTTCAGGTCTGTTTCCCCACCTGCTGCTAAAACCATTACAGATATTTGGTTTAGCACAACTGTATTGATAAATATCCAGACTGTGTTTTGGTGTCTGTTTTTACAGACATATTGTTTTCTGTGATACTGCCAGTGCTACAAGCATCTGCTATGCTAAAATAGTGTCCAATACACACTGAAAGAACTCTGTAAAATGCACCATTAGACGCATTTACAAGTATTTCACAGGGTTGATGTTGAGGATAATTAGATTGTAAGATCCTTCACTTTTTTATTGTCTAGAAAATATGCCAGTTCATACTGGAATAAAACAAAGTTGAATCTGATTGTTCCTCAAACTTTTTTATCTGCATTGCCCTTTAATGTCCATCTATTTACAGTAAGGCAAGTCCATTAGTTACTTTAAGTGACTTACGCATTTGAAATTCCTTCTCCATTCCCCAAATGACAATGACTAGTGTGTTTCTGGGATGCTGTGAGACTGTTTGATACAATCGCTTAGAAATCAAAGTTAGTCCGGTAGCAACTCACTCCATAACAACATGTAACACAGACACATTCAGCGTGTTCCAGGAAACACACCTATTTCCTTTTGATACACCTTTTCCTTTTGCTGTGTTTTATGGGCTTCTTGTCTTGCTCATTTGTCATTCGTTTATTTATTTATTTTGCTGTTGCTCATCTGTATATTAAGACATTTGTAAGTACCCCTGTGTCTTGTGTTTCCAGATTCACATAAACGTGTGGATGTTTATCATACCCTCTGTGCAATCTTCAGCCTTTAATACGCATTTATGGGCCCAGAAGGCAATCTGCCTTTTAAAAATAAAAATAAACTATGTGGTCCTATAACTAGGTTTCCCCCTTATAGAAAAAAGGAAAGAAATTGATTAGTCTCTTGACAGGTGTGGACAGATTTGCCATCTACCACCAAAAAATAGATTCTGTCTCAAATTACATTCAAAGATTTCAAGTATGTATGAGAAACATTATGTTTTACAAGATTATTTTCATACAGACCCAAGATCTAATTTGGATTAAAAAGCAAAATTGAGTTGTTGGAGGAATCAGCTGCATTGTGGGGCATGATGGGTGATTTTAGGCAACATCAAAATGCTTAATAAATCCACAAAGTGTCTCAGAGAGACAAAGCAAAGGTCATTGACACAGCGAATACCAAACAAGCAGATGCTTAAAATTCTTTATAAACTTCAGCTTTAATTCAAATAAATATTTCCTACTCTGAAAGGCTCTATAATGCAGGCAGCGAAAATACAAGAGCATTATTCAGCACAGTTCCATTTTTACTTTGACCTACACAGTGATGTGACATCAGACCTTAGGTAGTCCCAAATCGCTGGTTAGAGGTCGGTCGGTGCACTCATCATCTTTGAGCAAATGTGGACTCACGTGAAGATGGATTGAGACCCCAGAGACATAGGAGCCTCTTAGCTGTATGCTCCTGACAGCTTAGTCCTCTCCTGTAACCTTGTTCTCTCATCTGCACTTAAGCAAGCTTCCACAGCAGAGCAGTTTTAATGACCCATGCCACTTCAGAAGCTGCACAGCTCGGTCCAGGTTGAGATCAAAAGGCCAGGGCTTACCTGTTTCTCTCTCTCCTTTGTTGTGAGATGAAAACTTTGGCAGATATCAAAACCAGATCAAAGCAACTCTGTCTGTTCAGTTACCTTGGTCGGATTTGGAGCGTATGAGGGAGAGCAGCATTATAAATGTTGCTCAAAGGCAACAGCTGAGAAGCAAATCCATATGCTCCTGAAACAGAATCAAACCTGTATGCAGTGCCTGATTCATGAATCATGAGTAACAACAAACTGCATTTTCCAGCCACATCCCCAATTAATTCCCCTAGTACTGATTCTGTTAATAAGTAATATACAATTTAACTGAGGTAATGAGGTAATCAGCTACATTCTAGCTGATTTTGTTTGCATTGTCCTCAGCTACATAGTATAATTGTGTATAACATGATTCATTTTCCACTATATAACTATACAACCTTATATTGCCACATTGTTGCTTAACAGCAGTTTGTGGTTTAACCTCAATACATGTTGTCATGCATCCATGCATCCAGATGCCTGTTTTTATATATTTATTTTTGCAGTTATGTTATTGTTCTTATTGGAACTTGAGGTTGTGTTTTAGATTTGGATATTAATCTATATAACCTTCATGCTTTCTTGGCTCTCAGAGATCCCACAGGCCTTTTAATATAACAAAAAATACTACACATTGAAGATATTTCTTAATCTTATGTGATCAGATAATAAACAAAACGTATCAAATGTTTCAAAAATGTTTAATAGAGTTGTTTAATGTGTCAGAAAATTTGTATTCATATTATAACATAATGACAGTAAATGTGAGTAAAGTAATTAACACAAACACAACACAAAAATTTTTGTTCCATATGAACTTTGGTAGTTATGTGGTATGTGAGTCTGCCAAACCATGAAACAACCGCTGCATACCAAAGATTTAATGGCCATTGGGTACTAATACTTCTGTAGTAGTATCAGAGTTATTGGGTAAATAAGAGTACTACTCCTGGGAGTTTTGCGCTCAGATTACAAACTGTGTTGTCTGTGTCTCTTCAGGCAATAAAATCTAGAGACTAGACCGAAATCTGTAAAGTCCACAAAGTAGCATGAGCAACAAACTGAAAATATTTTCATGCCATATTTGTGCGCTGATCTTCATCAGATTTTCTCTTTGCCTTATCTTTCATTAAGCCATATTTTAGAATAAAAATTTCTTAATGTTTTATCTGTCTTGTGACATTGCTAGCCCCTAATCTGATGACATAGGCACACAAACATGTTTACACATCTGTTTAAATATACAGCTAGTTATTCCTGTCAAAGAAGCATAATCTAACCCTACCCCTAACTATAAAACCAGGGCAAAAAATGGATTGCTTTCTTTAGCCTTAAGTCTAACCTCAACCATAACTTTAAACCAACCCTTAAAATCTGATTGGTTGACAGAAATGTTGTTGGCAAAATATAAACCAGTCAACATATTTGAGTGGTATTTCCGAGATATTTCCAGATTTTTTTTAGATATTATTCTGGTGACATTCCAAATATTTACTTTTGTAATTAAAATTTACCTGCAGTGAAAATGAATTAAGGACAAAATAATTAAGCATCTGATTACACATTCTGCATTCAATTAATTTTTGAGCTGTTTTTGAATTATTTTCTTTCTAGTTTTAAATGGCTAGATATATTAGATTTGTTTGTTACTTTTTATTTGCACCAGTGGAATGAAATCATAACTTTTTATGGTTTAAATTATCACCCCTGGACATCATAAATGAATGTTAGAAGAGCAGCTATAATTGTGATTTTTATTGATCTATCCAACAGATATATATTTTATTGCCACAGTCCACACAATATGATTTCAGCCATTTTTATGTTTAAAACTTTTTTTAATTCCCATCATACGATTTCACCAGTTTTGGGGAGGGAAGGTAGCCACAGTTTGACATCTTAAGGTTGAAACCAATTTGTCTCCCTCAGTATTCTAATGACCTGGAGGTATTTCCTCTTATATCTCTGTTATAGTTGCAGAGATCCCAGCCAACTGCTCATCAATTTTTCTTATCTCCTTCTTCCTGCTTCCATGCCTTGCCATTGCTCAGTAGGTGGAATAAATTACTGCCAGTCAACATAAACTATCAAATAAGTCTCTTACATGAGCACACTCTTTCTCTCGGTAGTGCTGAATGAACAAAAAGGAGTGAGATAATGGCCCAAGCTGAACAATTTCACTAAAAATTACGTCACATTTTTTTCTCTTTGTCCCCTTTAATGGTAATAACACCTTTTAATTCCTTTCAGATAATTGCTAGCTGGTCCCTACATATAATATTTTTATTCTCAGAAAAAGAATGACACTTGGCCCGATGTTCCACCTGAATGAAGGCTAAATTGGCAGTAACCTGTGAAGATCAGAAGTTCAGATATAGCCATGTGTTACCAGGGGAAATCTGGAAAAGTAATTAGGAGCTTAATAACGCAATGAAAGAATTGCAGCTGCTGGTGAATTTACAATGTTTTTTTTCTGCCAGGACATTCTCACACTGTGATGTTATTATTACAATAGATATCCTTATGGTGGAAAATTCGCTAATCCAAAAAAGCATTGAAAATAATGTCTGAAATGTTGCATACAAATGCTGCATAAAAAATGCGCTTAGAACTAAAACAGGAAAAATCTGACAAAAACCACATCTAAATACAATGTCATGTAGCATGTATAGCAATTATTCAGTATTTGGAGCACATCTGAATGCCATAGTATATGTTTTAAGAGGGACCTCATTTTCTGAATGCTTTAAACTGCTTATCTGGTTTGCTTTTAAGATGGATTTTCTGATTTTCTCTCCTGTGCTCACTCCAGGGCTTCAGTCAAGGTCTAAAATACTCACTGCGCACAATGCAGATGAGGTCCTTTAACAAACACAAGGGCTGGTAATTTGCAGTGAAAATGAATGCAAGAACAGGCTGTGTGTATAAATGAGATCTCACTTTTTAGTCTCCAGATACTGCGCTTGCCGTTAGCGTTATAAACACTGATGGTGTCACTGAAGCAAGGCAGTCATTAAAATGCTCAAAATAAGGGTGAAGGTTAAGTGGATGCCTACATTATCTCAGTCATTGAATTTTAATTCTCAATGCAAAATTATAGACCAGCCAATTAAACATGCAATGAGGACAGATATTATAAAGGCTTGAGCTGTGGAGTGCTAATTTGAATAACCGCTGGCCACTAAGATCATCTCTTAATGGAATTATTTATTATTTTGTTTTTTTTTCTTGACACATGAGCAGATGTTGTTTGTTCATGTCGTCAGCATTATTACTGGGTTTTCCTGGTACCTTTGTAGTTTGTGTGTGGGTGTGTGGGTCAGAGAGAAACAGGATATTTGTGATTATATAATTTTTATTTAATACTACTTAACACATTAAAGGCATGCAAAATTACCAGGCAAAAAATATGATTTCTTAATAATGTTTGGATATAATCATTATTTATATCCCAAAGCTGTCACCGTGGCATTTGTGAATTGTAATGGTAAACGTGTTCTAGCTCTGTCTTTCTGTCAATTGTAAACTGCTTTCAACTTCAGCCTGTTGTCACACAGAAAAAAATAGTAAACAAAAATAAAATACACCAAACAAAAACATTCTGTGGTGGGTGCATGAGCAATGTCAGAGATAACAAAAAAAAGTTATTTTGCATAAATGTGTCTGTATTTGTATGTGAGACGTTTATCCATATTCATGTTTAAATAATAATAATAATAATAATGATAAATCTATGTTGACTGAGTCTGAATGAAAAAGAATGATCCCATAAATAAGCAATTATGAAACAAACTTACTGCCAGTGTAAGTGTAAATGCTTCTCCTAGACAACAATCAGTCCTAGACAACATCAGTTCATCCTACACTATCTGCAGCCCAGCATGGCTCAGAATGAGAGTTATGGTGTCATGGGAGATCTCACTTCACCAGCCATTAGTACAAATTTTGAGTTACAGGAAAGCATCCTAGGTAACTGAGCCATTCATTCTAACTACTTGAACTAACTGCTGTGTATTCAAGAATCGATCACATGCAAAAGTGCATAACAGCAAAATAAACAATAAATAATAATGTTTGACCCAATAAGGCTTTTTAAAAAAATTTATTTTGAAAAACATTCATTTTATGGTAATTTTTTCACTGGGGCTATTTACAAGGGATAAAACACCACTCAAGTTTTCTTATTTTTATTTAAGTGCTTCAGGTGACGTCAAAATGAAACAGGACAAACAACTTTACTTACAAAGCATACAATGAAAATGAAAGTACATAGATAGTAAATCAGAGCGTTAAGGTTGACAAGTCACATGTACAAAAAACAGTGAAATTATATACATATATTTCGGCACATCAGAAAAACAACAACAAAGGATTAAGTGCCACTGTGAATGTAATAAAGAGAGAGCTCTCTATCAGCATGCAGACTTGATACCAGTGGGGCTCTTTCCACTTTAATCTTGGTTTCTCTTTTTAAAAGTGACTGCCCATCTGCCAAAGGCAAGTGTCTTCAATTTTGGAGTGAGCTAATGACCATTTTTGTGTTTGTGGGAACATAAACTCTACACTTTTGACGAACACTGGCACCTGGGGCTTTGATAAACAGAACCCCCTTGCTGCTACTCTGAATGTGAGAGTCAAATGTTTCAAGGTTGAAATCATTGGCCTCATTTTTTAACAACATTTAAAGGCATAGGCTGTTGACATGCGCTGTTCTAAATTCCAAGCTTTAGAAATTTCTGCAGTGATTATGAGTGATTCCCACTCATCACAACCTACTCCTTTCATATGATGGTCACGCAGTATAAAATGCAGCTATCACAGCCTCCCTGCTGTTCTCAAGTGTTCAGCTAGCACGTTTATGATGTAATATATTTTGACTCATCCAACAAAAAGAGAGAGACATTTTGCCAAAAATGCTTAACAATAATGATTTTTTCCAGCTTCTTGTTATTGCTCAATAGCCCAATTTAGTTTTACTCTCCTAGGCTCTAATTTTTCAAATGATGTAATCTCTATACAGTATATAATGACAGTTTAAACCTAACAAGAAATAAATCTTTTAGGGTTTTGTATGATTGTACCAACAGATAAACTTCACCAATCAATTTAAGGAAACATTTGCAACCCTAACAGGCTTTAACTTTAGAATACAGTGCTGTACTATGAGAGATAATAATGTAAATAGTTGTTTTCTAGTTAAAATAATTATTATAGTGATTAGTGTTCTCGCTAGCTGGAAATGTGTAACAGTGTTACGGGGCACAACTGGTAGCATTGCATTAAGAAAATACAGTAAGCTTAGCGATTAACTCTAAGTATGATTTTAATTTTCAGTCTACATTATACATGACATTGTTTTATGGTAACAATCAATTTTACGTAAACGGTTAAGGGGTGAGGGGTAATGATTTTGTGGTGAGCTGGGTGGTTGCTGTCTGATCTTTTATATTATGAGTTGTCAACAAGGCGTCAATAGATTACAACAAGCATCTTACAAAACTCAACAATGGTGACAAGCCAAAAACCTAATTTAAGATAAAAACATAAAAACAAGTAATTAAACGTGACAACAAACCTCACAACAGTGAATGTAAAGCATAACAGTAAATAGTAAAAAAATTGCAACTGTTCTGCCAGCACAACATGAATGTGAAACAGTGAAACAAATCACCAATAAAAGGTCTGTTTACAAAAATATATTTGTTCTTTATGTGCGTTTTGAGTAAAAAAAACAGGAGAAACCCTGACTGCTGTCATTATGTTACATGTTCTGGCCTCGGTTTCACTGTGTTTTTGGTTGACCCAGTTTTCCCTTTGTTAGTCTCATTAAGTGCACCTGTTGTTCATAAATGAACCCATTAGTCCTTCGTTTGGTTTGGTATATATAGTCCTATGTTTCCTGTGTTCCTTTGTCTTGTCTCACATCGATTTTAAGGTGTGTGTTGCCCTGTGGCCCATAAGCTTTAGGTATTAAAGCTTTATACTACAACCACAAGTGACATACAGTAGCCTGTTTATGCATATTTAGTAAATATACCTATATAATATTAGCTGACTTACAGAAGTGATCAGCATTATGTTCAAGTATTTCTGGATTGTGCAATACTGCTTAGTGTCACTGTACAGTACAGAATGATGCTGTAGTGTATTAGGATTGCTGGTTTGTTCTGATGCCCTAATAGTTAATATAGGTGTTATCACATATCGCCTATATTAACTGTTGTCAGTTACAATTATTAAATCCCAAATAATTGCTATTGGCTTTCCATAGTATTATGCACCGTTTTGCGTGCTGTGTACCACGTTAAGCGTGAAAGCACTTTGTAATGTTTGCTATATGAGCCGGCTTGTTTTATAGTCAAATATTAATTCAGATTTGTGGTTTCACAAAATGAGGTCGATTTCTGTAGCATTGTGTTTTCTCACAAATGATGCTATGGACCATTCACTATTCTCACTACAGACAATGTAATCTCTTGTACTGTAAACAGTAATTTGGTCACACTGCTTTATAATGGTTTAAAATACCATTTAGTGATTTTGCATAAAATTCTGAGTATTGTTAAAAATAAATATACCTTCATTTTTGGAACAGAAATAGAAATGTAAAATTGAAATGTCATATTGTATTTAGATTCTTTTAGTGTGCACGCAGCATTTTAATTTGTTGAATGTAAATTTATAGGCCTATAAAGATATCAAGCATTAGTCGCCAGCTGTTCAAATTTATCCAGAAGGGCATCCAGTTACATTCTCAGGGCATCAGCAGGCTGAAAACTGTTTACTGGGCTATTACAATATTATATACCAATTACAATTATGTGGCAAAGTCAAAAGTGAAGTTGGTAATAGCATAGAAAATAACATCATAGCTGTAGTGTTATGCTTCCAAAAAACAATGTGAATGCTAAATAAAAAAATGATCTTCTTGTTTCAAGTGATCAATTCAAGTGTTTCAATCAACTGATTTTACTTTTTTGAAACCTAATATGCAAATATTAGAAAAGAGAAGAAAGTGCAAAGTAAACACTTTTCCATAGTTTTTTATTTGTTTTAAGCTATAAGTCTTTAATAAGAGCAGGATTATATTTCCCTTTCATAAATATATTGCATTTGATCCTTTCCCTCGCCTAGTCCATTTGCATTGACAAGAAAAGGCTTACCTTATGTATTGCTTGGCACAGACAAACAGACAGACAGATAGGCAGACAGATACCTAGATAGACAGACGGGCCCTTCATTTGAATTGCTGTACATACAGTACAGTATAAAGCACTCAATAAATAGTCTGACAAAAATTTGCTTGTGCCAAAGGGGATATTTGTATTTTATTTCTTTGAATCTGATTTTGAGTCAATAATTACAATATTTTCAAAGGTGTTGTCTCCTTCGACAATATATGCTTCCCTTTATCAAGATTAAAAAAATTTGTAAAGCGACCATGGAAATGAAAGGCCCATTCAGAACCGAGCATTAGAAGAACCCAGAATCCCTCTCAGTACCCACAGCATCTTAAAGTGTACTTTAAGGTCAATAGATATGCAGTGTGCATAGCAGAGCCTTAAAGGAATCAGACAAGACTAGTGTTACAAAGACAATAACACAAGTAGAGCATTTTAAAAATAGCTCTTCAGAGAGTTAGCACATATGGATTGATTTTAAACAATACTTAAAGCTCCACATTAGGGCCATCTGTTGTTTAATGGGACTGGAGAAGGAAGACATCATACACAGAGACATGCACATGTGTTCCTATGAAAACAAATCCAAATTCCATGCTTTCAAAAATTTCAGAGGAATAACATGGAGAGAATATCCACTTACATGGAAATGAAACCCCATACAATGAAACATCTGCAACTTAACTCATACCAACAAGCTCTTTCTGCCTTTTACTGTAGCTATTTCAAACGGCAAAGCAAAAGCTATAATTAAGAAATGCTACTTTAACGCAGCAAATAAGGTATCTCTTCAATATGCCTGAGACGAACATAAACTAAGAGGTTTACTGATTGAATAGATCTCTCTAACCCATCCAATGCATTCTGTGAATTGGTGTTTAACTTTGCTGGTCACAAGTGTAACAAAGGATTGTGGCTGGCAAACTGCAATGACGTTTTAATTTTGTATTGTTAAGACTACTCTTTCACTAAAAAGACTATTTCACAGTACCTTCTGCTTCTCGTTCCTTAAACAAAACCTAAACCTGCTTTTATTACATAAATAACGACTGGCATGTGCAACTTCGTGTTGTCTTTATAAGCAGGTAGTGAGTTAATTTCTTCTATTGTTTTTTTCTATAAGTCAGAATGCTTTATTTAAAGGAAGAGTCAGATATGTGAATAGGATGTTCGATGGAGTAGAAGATGTATCACACTAATCCACACACACTGAATACATGAGGGACAGGCTGAGGGGGCAAACAAAAGAATCTGGGCCAACAACTGCTTATGCATGAAATGAGAATTATGGACAATGGCAAGAATTATGTCCAACAGTGGCAAAATAGATGTCATAAAAAGCTGTGGAGAGAAATAAGGGCACAATCTTTTCACCCACTGTTATATTGGGAGGGGAGGTGGCCAAAAAGGTCACAGAGACATCTGGATCAAAAATCTTTTTGTCTCGTCCAACCTGTTCCCTCACTCCAGTGATGGGGCTCCAGAAGCAGTCATCTGCGTCTGTTTGTGACTAATAACTAAATTCCCTTGAAAACAACATTCTGCTTTGCATGGCAATATTGTCCTGAGTTTAAAGGTATTGTTCAAAGGGAGTGGCAATTCCATTCTGGAGATCCGGTTGATGACTCCTTTACCGAAGGGCCTGGCTCTCTTGCCAGGTCCCGAGAGCGATGTCATGAGGGTATGGACTGCCTTCTACTCCTTATCTGAGATGAGCCTTGTTCTTCTGATGTGCTTCTACTTCAGTTTTCTTCCTCAGATTGTCTGAGCACAACAATTATTACAGGAGCAGCACCTTGTTTCATTAGCACCCAGTAATAATCAACTATGACTGAAAATTGTGCCAACCATTCCTAATCCCCTATATTATCTGTATCATTTTTTTTGATAAAAATGTTTCTTATACAATTTTATGTTGGCAAAAACAGTGCATCAATTATAGAATGTAAACATTTCAAAATTACATCACAGGGGAGAAAAGATAAGTTAGATAAGTCAGATGTCTCTTCCTTCAGGTATCAATTCATAATTGCTTTAATAGGGATTCAATCATTTATGTTCCATTTAAGTCTTGGTAAATAGTCAGAAAAGTGCTTTATGTCTTAATCTAATTAAGGTGTGAGACAGACCGGGAGGTAGAAGAGTAAGATTGTGGGAGAGAAGAAAAGAGAGCAGGCACAAATTGAAGGAGATTCTTTGCATATTTCTCAGCTAACTGCCTTCTATCACATGCTAATAATATTGTACCAATTATGAATCTAGGAAAAAGGCTAATACCTTAACCTTTTTACAACAAGAATGATTATCACTGAATATACTTTTGCATGATACTTTGCTGCTGAAACAGGATTAAGTCCTGTACCCAGCATGTAGTATTTTCATCTAAGGAGACATGGTTTTCCCAGAGTGATCTCTTCACCAAGAGAAAACATCTCATAAGTATTATTTATGGCCTCTTACCAACCTACTGAGGTGTACTGTCACCAAAAACCCATTTACATCCTGACACACACTACAGATTGATTTCAGAAGAAAAATTACCCTGCAACAAAAGAGGCTCTGCTTAGATGGTGTGGCAAAGACTTGCAGAGTTTGCAAATAGATTATGATTGACAGCTTGACTGAATATGTAATCATACCCGAGAGATATCTGTATAGGATTCAAAGATGTTGTTAATGTTTCTGAAAAGGTTTTGCTTTTCAGGAGACCATGGTTATTTTCAGAGACAAAAATGTTTTTTTTTACCTCCCACCTGGCTCTCAGTAACCTTGTTTGCCCATAGCTAAAAACTAAAAGCAGTCTGTGTTATCATGTCTCAACAGTACACAAGTCAGGTTGTGGGTGAATTTCTTGAATTTAAAACGTTTTAATCTTTGGTTTGTTTAGTGGAATTTAATTACTGGCATAGCACTTAAATAGTCCAACATACTTATATCACATATCACATACTGACTAAGTCTGAGACCACAGTCACACTATAACTGAGTTAATGCATAGCCGGAGCAGGCAGGATTACTCTTGTCCTTGAAAAAGCTGCAAATGGCAAATCTATGTTTTTAATAGTACCTTCAATTTCTGTGGCACCACTGGGACACATGGTTGAGCAATGATGTAACGTAAGTACTCTTACCTGTCTTTTTTGGCTCTCCTTAGTGCCACAAACAGTGAAAATATATTCCACCCTGAATCTGGCTCAAGGGTGCTCACTATTCAGAAGGTCTCAAGATAAGGTATAGAAATGATAAGTATCATTTTAGATCAGATCAGACAGATCAATAGAAATAATGTTAAATGAAACATTAAAAAAACAACTAATTAATCCTTCCAGATCGGAACAACACTGAAAGGCAGTTGTAGAGCGCTGTCTTCTGTTCAGTGAGGAAGTCTTGTCAGAGGAACTCACATTGAAACTCTGTTAATGCTGTGAGAAATATTGGTGGCAGTACAGAAGCTGCTTTCAGCATGTAAATCATGCATTACTGCCCACCCCCACACCCCCGCCTCAAATTAAGTATAATGACATTTTAAATGCTGGGCTCTTTATCCCTTTATCACACCACTTGCCAAATATGGAGTCTCTTCGTCTTCATCCTGGCCTTGAAAATTTGGGCCTCGAATCTGATAGGACGAGAAGCATTCCAAGATTATAAGGTTATGAAATGATACTGTATAACCACACTGGGATTCTTGCTGGTTTGTATCTCTCTGTCATTGTAACTGTTAAAATGTTATTACGACAAAGTTATGGACTGTAAGTGCCTGCAGCCTTGTGATTTGGCCGAATCACAGCTGTGCTGATATACGCTTACTGTCAGTGTGTGCTTTTGTTTTATACGTTATTATATACGTTTTTTATACGTAATCTGTGCTTTCTTGTTTTCTGCGTGCCTCCTTATAGAAATGTAACTGAATGTCCTGAATGTAAAATATTTAGCACATGCATGTAAAATAGCCTTGGATATTGTGGAAATGATAACCTGAAGCCATTTAAATGTTCCCCAACACCAAAATATTTTAATGCAGTAAACTGCCTTTGTCTCTCCCCCTGTAGACAAGCTCTGGGGTGCAGCAAATCTCAATTTTGAATGCTAACAACAAAAGAAGCCCCATTAAAGAAAAAAAAAAAACAAGACAAAGGCATGTGTAATAGAATCCATGTATGAGGCAAAGTGTGCATATAAGAAAGCTCAGGAGGTGCCTTTCCATTTTTTAAAGTTCATTTTTTCTTATAAGTAGCTATTGAACATATTGAACATGCATGTACAGATGCTTGTATATTTCTATATACTAAAACACACAAAGAAAACACACGCAAAAGAATAATGAAAGAAAGGGTTGGATATAAATTGGTGCAATTTCAGAAAAGAGTCTTATAGTGCTTACAGAAATCTAATTTCCTCGATTGTTAAATAGGTAAATGATTTTGCTTTAGGATAGGGTTGAATTTGTTTTTCTCTGAGTAGGGTATAGTATTCAAAATGTAAGTACATTTTCTCCTAATCTTTTGGTTAACACAGTGTTTCAGTGCTTCTTGAGCTCTAGCACCAAGATGCAATCAACTTCAAGTGCGCTCTGATGACCTCATAAGATCCAGAACAGAGTTAATGAGTGGCAGGCATTTGTTTTTAACATGAGTTGTTTTTGGCTATGTCATTATATTTTTATTCTCTGTGAGGATACAACAACAAGAATTATTCTAAATATATAGTAAATCTTTTGGGTTAGGGTTGGGGTTTGATGTTGGATCTGATGTTCATGCTCCAAAATAAGAGTCAAAAATCAGGAAGACCAAAAAGCATACCACATGTCAGAGAAATCTTAAATTGGGTTTGACACGAAAAATTCTTGCTCAGTACAATGCTCAACTTGTTAAGATTCTTGAAAACATAAAGGCTGAAGATTGTCAAGAGAGAAATACCAGGAGAGTTAACCATTATTTTATGGAAAGGAGTCTTCTGCTATAACAAAACCTTTAATCAAGTGACAGACAATGGGGCACATGTCTGTGAATAAATCCACAGCATATTTAATAGCTTTCTCCAACTGTAAGGAACTGAACTCATAATACATGCGGTTTCTTCTCTATTCTGCTGTATTTTCCCATGTCTCCAAGTGGTCTCTGAATAAAATGAAAGGAACCTGCTAAATTCGAACTGATCGCTGTTATATTATACTGTATTTTATATCATATTATAAACAGAGTTCAATACAAAAGTTTGGGAGGAGCTTGAATAATACATTTTGTAGATCAAATTAAAATTATTTACCAGTTCTGTACTAGTGTAAGTAACAATCCTTGCTCATTATCTGGGGACATGCTACACAAAATAATGTAGTTAATATGCAGTAAATCATAGTTACTTGTGAAACAATGTGGAATTTAAAGGTAAGAATGTTAAATATTCTTTACTGTATTGGTCTTTACTATTATTCTAAAATATGAAAAATACACAAAATGCACAAAGTTGTTAATAAGCTTAGGGGATGACTACTACACATTTTGTCTGTGCATAATTTCTGTTTCTGTTTTTATTTCATAATTTTGATGACTTTTGATGACTATTACTATTATCCACATTCTATAATAATAATAAAGAATGAGTTTGTCTGTCCAAACTTTTAAATAATGATATACGTATGTTTCTTAATGGGCGATTCAGTTTTGCTATTTTATTTCTGAAGGGACAAGGACATTTATTTTCTCAGGTTGACAGATGGCTGCAGACACCATTATTTACCATGTTGTAGACACCAGATTCTTTTTCAGTGTTCATTAGAGTGCTATTGCAGGAAAAGGAAGAGGCCTGGCCCTTTCATTTGGACCTTTCGTCTGATTGTCGGCCCTTGTTTCCCATCTGGGTGCAGAACCTTCCCACTCTGATTAATGAAGCAGCAACACAGTGTTTTTCTTCTTTTTTGATACCTTGTCCGCCATTTCCTTCTCAAATGTTCAATTATACTTATACAAAGCAATCCATCATTCAAATGAAACTGACTGCGGAGGCAAATTAAAAATGTCAAATTAACAAAGTTCACACTGTCTTCAAAGAAAAGAGATGCTTGCTGTGGACAAGTTTACTTAAAACAAGCTGGTTTTATGCACAGTCGGCTTGTAATTAATCACCAGCCAACTGAAATGTAATTTACTGAATTGAGGCAACTGTACATTTTACCAACCATAATGCTGCAATATTTTAAAAATAAATTAATTAAAATGACTTATTAAAATACTCTAAACTGTTATGTCAAGTGCTTATTTTAGATTAGTTTATTGCTAACTTGCTGGTAAACTAACTAACTGGTTAAGATTTAATCTTTCATAATTAGTTGTACACCCAACACAATATTGGGTGTGCAGACTGATAATAATATGGGACTGTCATATACTGTAGATTGTCTATAATGCCAGGTAAGTTTGCATTATATTAATAATAAAGTATATTGTTAATTAAATATTAAAGCCCTCATTGATTAAACAAAAGCTCTTATAAAGTTTCAAACTTTTTTACATCTTTTTTAATCTGATCATCAAGTTTCAAATTTAGACCCTGTATCTGAGTAATTAGCTTTCATTGCTCTATGCATGGAAAGGGGGCACGGTGCTCACAGGCAGGTAATACAGCAAAGTGTCTCATCTTTTTTTATGTGTTTACAATGTGTAATAATTATCTAAAAATCACAGGGGAAATATCCCAGACTAAAACATTTACTCAGCAGGGCCAGAATAATATAAGGGCTAGACAGGGCTGCAGCCCCCGGGGTTCCAGCATGCGGGTGGGCTGTGGTAGGAAGCCAAGTCCAGGGCTGTTCAAAAGTGTTCATGGCAACCTTAATTGCCAAAAGATAAGTAGTTGTTCTGTGTTTTACTGTGTTTAACTGTTCTGTGTTTAATAAAAGTGCTCTGCTTTTAGATTGTCTTGCTTTCATTGTGCTATAGGACAACAGAGACTAAACCCTCCAACACAAATGTCATATTGTCAAAGCTTTGGATGTTTAAGACGAAGAATAAGACAAGGATAATAATTTATATTCAATTACATAATTCATAATACTTTACAGGTATGGCTGTCACTGGTGAGCTCGGTTGCAGCGATTTCCATTTCCATGGTAACAGTGTCTTCTATGATTGATGGCTCTCAAACGTGCCACTTCAATATGAATGAGCATGGCACTTTTGGCTGCCCATCTGACATATGAAGTGAATGCACTTATGTTGTATATAATGTGTTGTAGCCAGTAATATTTTGTCAGTTTATTACATTTGGCTGATTATGTGTGTAGGGGTGTGTGTTTGTTTTAGCCCCAGGGTGTGTGTGTATTCATAAGCTGGACCTGCCTATTTATCCACTCATCCACCTATGTATAATAGTATTTGAGGATGACAAATCTTAAACAGAATGCAGAGATAACAAATAAAAGTATTTTCCCCCAGTTTAATCCATTACCTGAAGAAGGTTGTTGTAACTTTTAAAGTCAAATATGTATAGCCCATTTGGTGACAAATGTTAAATTGTAACAGTACAAATCCAGTATTGTAATTGTAATCCAGTACAAACAACAAACAAACAGGTTAAAAACAGTTCAGTATAGACATTTCTTGACTCCCTAATCAAGAAATGTCTTAATTTGTAAAATTACATTTACATGTACATGCATTCCTGGCATTGTTCTACCATGATCTACCAAGTGAGTTATGGGAACACAATGACAAATATTAATTTCAATAAGCAAAAAGCTCAAAGCATAAACTCAGTTTACACCAGCATGGAGTACAACACTGCTGATGGTGACTGTCAGGATCAATCCTAATCAGAAAGCGTGGGACTGACAACATAGTAAGGAACGCTTTAAGTGCACACAATGCTGTCTGCAATGTACTTGTGTACAGAAACATGAAAACAATTTAAACCCTCTTACATCAGACATGGTGCACGACTTCAATACTAGGACTAACTCTATAAAACATCTGTATGTAAAACATCTGCTTTAAGATCCACACACATTTAGAGTATCTGCTATTATGCATGTTTCTGGACTGATGGAGCCAACACTAAACTGCAGACCTTCAGCACTAACAGTAGTCAGTAGGCTCAAGCAACTGTGATGGAAGTCCCAGCCAGTGAGGCTGAGAGAACATTCAGGTGCAATAAACAGGGTGTGAGGAGGTCTATCCAGAGAGTGAACCTATGGAAAGCTGTAGAACTGCATGGCAGATCCTTAAGGCCTGTGCTGACCAGACGTCACTGGTCTGCACTGTAATTTTCGATCTATCCATAAGCCTTCTGTGCTTTCCATTCAAGTGACTCACTACGGTTCCTGTACCAAACAAACAAACCTGCCTACCTGGTTGACAATTGTCTAGTAGCCCTTACCTCCATGGACATGAAGGACATTGAAAGACTAGACAAAGATAACATTTGTCTGTCACTTAGAGACTACTGTCTGTTTATCGATCCAACAAATCGAAACACAACAAATATTGTGTTTGTGTTATCAGAATACGATTCTTTTAACACTGCTCATGTGTCTGTTACACTTGGTGTATTACTTTGCTCTGTGCTGTCTCTCTGTTTTTCTCTCTTGTTGTTTTGTGTTTGTTTCAGATCACCAGCAATTCGCAAATTGGTCACTTACAGTGGCAATTGGTTATTGCTAATACACCTCACTTTAAGCACCTGTTCGGGCTGTCACAGGTGAGCTGTTGCGACTTCATGCTGATCCGGGCCCTTTGCCAGCTAGCAATTTACTGCTCTTTGTTAAGAGTCTGTTTTGGAACAGATTTGTGTGTAGTTCTTCCACATGTAACCATGATTTTCTTTGCCGTATAGGAGCTTGGGTTGTAGGGCTGACCTGCCCTTTGGTTGACCTTCAGATTAGTAATATTTGCTTTTTATATTAGTTTGCTTATGCAATACAGGTAACAGTAATTATGTAAAAGTAGACATGAATTACCATAGACTTACTTCAATAAAATAGACTTACTTAACTACTTGACATTTTGAGTTAGTGTCACAGGTACTTTTTAATTACTGTCAATGGAGAAAGATGTTTTTATCGCCTTTGAATTGTGAAGTTACACCATGACCAGGAGGAGCTAACTGTCAGACAAACCTTGTACTCTTGCTCAAGACCCCTGGATTCAGTTCTATTCAGATTCTACTCAGCGGTTCATCTAGGTTGTTCTTCAATGTAAGAATGTATGAACGGTGTCTTCTGTACAGCCTGCTCTTGCATGATCTGGTGAGGCACACTGACTGCAGAGGCAGCTGGGGCTCTTTTCTGTACAACTGAAAGTTTCACTTTGCTTCTTTTAAAAATAACATGTGCAAACACTCTATAGAGTAACTACTACTGATAGCAGATCATAGACAAAACAATCTGGAAATTAAGGCCTTCATTTGGAAAATTAAATTTCGTACACTGTAGTTATCATGGATGCTGGTGTTTCAATGTGATTTTATACCTTTTTGGTCTTTTAGCCTTGATATCTGTGTAGTAATATTCAATATTAAATGTTTGTGGTTGCATAATCACAATCTGTCAAAATAATACATTTTTTGACCAAATTGTGCCACCTACACAATAATATACCAATAAATCATACTAAAAATCTAGTGCCTGAATCCAGTAAGTTCTTTACAAAAAATGTGTTCTGAGACATGTTTCGAAGCATTAAAAGCTTACTAAGCCCAGCTCTGCATGTGGTTTTTGGGTAACAGTTTGAGTGAATGAAGTATGAGTATATGCAAATAGCCCCAAGCCTTACTGGTTTAAAATAGCATACTATTAAACTAATTACAAAGACAAAACAAGCTTTAGGGACCAATGGTAATGTTCCACAAAATTGTGGAATTAAATGGCCAGATAACACTACTTGTTATTTTTTTTTAGATTAAATGTCAAAATTGAGTTCTTATATTTTTGTGATGTGACAGAAACATTTTTCAAAATGTTCCTGCTAATTAGAACCTACCAATGCTAAACACTGTCATAACAGCAGGTCCTATTACCAAGTAATATCCTGCAATGGCAAATCAAATCTCATAAGATGACTATTAATCATAATTTGCTAGACATGGAAAGAGCGCAGATTGTTTTGCCCTGTGAAATGATAAAAATCATCTTGTTTGATTCAGAGACAGGGGTTTGCGAGCTCCTGTTAGTTCAACCAGCAGAACATGACCATCTGTAAGAGGTAATCAAAGGAAATTGTGAACTGGCTAACCACTACTCTGGATTTATAACTTATGAAATTTGCTTTAGATTTACCATGAACTATATGTTTGTTAAAAATGCATTAAATGTGAACAGGATCAGTTGATGCTAAATAAAATAGTCAAAAAGTCATTATCTCATGATAATTCTTTCATCTGAGCTCCTCCTTCTGTCTTAGACAGCAATCAGGCTGCTTGCTGCCCCAATAGATACGTGGTGTAAGAGGAAATGGAAATATAGCCTATACTATAATATGCATGTGGCATACAAAGACACAAGTAAAGAAACACACACAAAACAATATAAGTAGAACAAACAGAAGTCAACATTGCTGTGCCATGAAGCCATTTCTTCCCATGTTTACATCTATAGCCTGTAGCTGGGTGTGGTTGCCTCATAAAATATTGTGCTGCTTAAAGATGTGTGGACGATGACACAAACAGCCAATCAGCATCTTTTATTAAACATCAACTGGGATGAGACAGTAAGGTGATAGCCCAGCTGCCAGAAAACAGCCTGGTAGGTGTGGAGACACCATTACCCAGCTAATGAACACAGAAATATATATATAGGGTAGGTAGGTAGGTGAAGGGAAGGAAGCAGCAGCTAGCATGAGACAGTCCTATTTTGCAGTAATCCTGCATGGCTTAGACTGACAGCTGCCTGACACGCACAACGTGAAGCCACCCCACGGAGAAGAGTGAGCAGGTGATTATGCAAATCAACAGACCTCCTCCACACCGGCGTATAAAAGGTGCCTGATTGCTTTTTGCAAACCTTCACTAGAGCCTGAGCAGATGCTTCACCTCTGTCAACCAACCTCTCTGTGAGGTGCACATGCTAGCTCCTCTGAGCAACACATGTTGAGAAATGATCACACATCACTGTCATTGTTCTACCTGTCCACAATGAGCACTGAGTGAAGATTTGTTTGCTGCACTGTTGCACTGCAGATTTGTAGAAAATGGGGTAAAGGATTAAAGATTGTTTAAAAGAAGAGGAAATGTATGGGCTACATGTGAAATGTATGTAATCCATCAAGCTATTTGTGTTAAAAATAAACATGTTGATTGACCGGCTTGGCAAACGGAAATGGTTAATAAAACACACACAAATAATAATATATCCTTAAAGATATCAGGTATCAGTATATATAAATTCCAAGACCAAATAGCAACAAATAGCGGCAATGAAATGTAAACCAACTATGTACTGATGAAGAATTATGTATGATGTGTGATAATGTTCACAGTCTGATGGTTTGCACGTCCATGATACACAACACATTTTCTTTTCATTATTTTCTAGAGCTGTTGTAAGAGCTGAGACTGGTGGGATCTTAGGTCATTTGTCACATTCAGGAATGGTAATGGTAAACATGCCCATGCACAGTGTGAAAGCTGATTTTTAAGTGAAAACAAATTGGGCATCTGTTATTTGCAAATCAATTTTCTTTTTAAATTAACATTTACATTGTGCATTAAGAAAGGCCTACAGACTTTAGTTATTGGAAATAGGCTAATTTGCAAGATATGCAGACAGGCAACACATTCAGACAGCAAACTCATCTAAAATAAGTGACATGCTTTACCTAAACTGCAATCATGATCCAACAACATCTCATAGCAACATCTCAAGTCACCTGTTACATTCTGTTTCCCACATTAGACAATTTACCTTCTGTACTGTACAAACATGTATCTGTTCCTGTCTTATGGACAAATGTCTTATCTAATTACTGAATTTAATAGGTTTGCAATACTTATTATAAATTACCATGTAAATATCTGTTGATTCCAGTTAAAGATACAGAGCTTTACAAAAGTCAGATTTTTGATGAAAGCAGCCGCATTGAAACTCTGTATGCTGACACAGGAGCAAAAAAGGGAGAGAAGCAACAAAGCTTAATTAAAGGAAGTTCTGCAATCATCAATGTGATTACAGTTCTCAGAATATGTGTAATATAATGACTGTCATCCTAGAGTCAGCAGGAATTCTTTAGCCCATTATTTCACAGACAGGGAAAATTGATGCTTATTTATTTGAAATAACTTTTGTTGAAACAAAGAAGGATTACTACCACAAATTGCAATGGGTGAGCATAAAATAATCAGATATCCAATTAATACTAATTATAACTTAGTTTTCATATGCTTAAAATATGAAAACTTCAATACAAAATCTCTTTAGTAACACAATTACAAGTTTAGTAACCTTGCTCAAACTTCCAAAAACATAGTAAGGCAAATGTTGTGTAATAGAAAGAAATACGTGATAGACCGTGTAGTGAGAGCAATGTGACCTTGTCAAATAGCCTCTAACTGCATTGGCCACAGTCGCGCCTGAAAATGTGAAAAGTCAATCATGAACTGAATGAGTTTTGTTTTATCAATGCCTCAATATTCAAATTCAAGTTATACATGAACAATTATATTCTACACCAGGACATACTGAAATCAGATATAATAATCAGAAATCAGTTTCCCATAACCTTGTAGCTATGTAGTGAAATAGAGTTTGGAATCTAAAACAATGAAGATACAAATCAATTAAAAAACATCCTACAGTATGAACAGTATTGAAAATCGTACCCCAGAAAAAAATGTGTGATAGAGAAATTACACTTTAACATTCTTATTTTTCTTACAGATATCAGTCCCTCCATCAAATAGAACAAATAAGTGGTTCTCCAAGCCAAAATCACATGAATAAAAGTGTAGAAGCTGTTTTGAAATGTAATAGTAACTATTCACTGTATATATTACCGATTCGTTGTTGTACTTTTTCAATAAAAAAAAGTTTTAATAGATTTCTACCTCAGGCAGTTTGTCTTATTCAGTAAAATTGCAGGGCCTCCTTTTTTGATATAAGTAAATGCCGAACTTAATGAATTATTTTTTTCTTATACTGACATCTAGCGTTAGATTTTGGAAAGAACATTTGAAAATTGTAACCATAGAAACATTTAGACATACAGGAAATTGTCCTGATCTACCCTACCTAGGCAAGGCTTGTGTAAATAAATTGCTGTAAAGACATAAACACCATGTATGTATTATTTCTTAATTTTATTTTTTTATTATTTTTTATTATCTGCTATCAATTATATTATTCTTCATACTGCATATTTATACGGCAAGCCTAAACTTTTTTCTTCAATTTCCAGAATAAACCTACACCTGTTATTCCTTCGAATAATGCATGCAGAAACAGGTAATGATTATAAATGAGTTAATGGTACTGTAACTAATAAAATCTCTCTAAAGCATAATGGTCAATGCCAGTCAAATATGTCTGGCATTGAGGTGCTCAGCCAAGCATTCTGTTTTTCATTATCAAGATATATGAGTGCAGTAAGAGCTTACAATCCACCAGTTTACCTTACGTGGCCACGAAATACATGCATTTGTATGTCCTTGGGATTGCCAATGTGAATAGGTAAGAGTAGGTATATTGCGCACTCGCACACATTGAGAATCTCATGAGAACGATTGTATGTGACACTATGCAGCTGTATGCCAGTTGTGATACATGTTTTGCCCTCTATGGCAGTATGCATACTTCAGACACATAACCTTAAGGCTTTGTTGGCTGGTGGGTTGCATCCACAGCTGATATCGCAATCTGTTTCTGATCTGAATGAGTTCTGCTTGGCAGTGGCTGCAGAACCTCCTGCTTGTCAGGGCTTATTGTCTCTCTTAGATAAATGGCAGTTATGTTCTGGCTTTATGAAGAAAATCGCAATATGTCGACTGTGCTTATTGGCCTGAGCTACTTTCAGTGTAAATGTGTGATATCTCTCATCATCTTGCCAAACATGGCAGGTGTCTGCTGGAATAATAAGCTCCCAGAGACAGGAAAACAACTCTGATGACCTGGCCACAAACAGCCTACGAGTAATTTGTGTTCCACCTCTTTTTATTATGTTTACAGTTTTTTTAATGGCTGGTGAGAGTGGTCACATGACTGGTGATGGCTGACAATGTTATTTATACAGTTGGTTATATACTGTAAGCAGAATTCCATAATACAAGATGAATAAATGCAATCAGGTATATTACAGTGTTTTAATGCATTATTTTGTTTGATATTTTAAAGCTATTTATCTAGTTTAAAAATCTGATCTAACAAACCAAATTGGCCAAGAGGGACATTAAGCAAGTATAAGTGCTGTTTTTAGAGAAGAAATAGAACTTTAATTTTCTAATGCAGCAAGAAATTAAATTTGTCTATATAAAATAGGTAGACATTTGGAGTGTGTCCTAATTATGCAACACTTTCTTAATACTTCACATAAAAATTACCTGTCTCTATTAGATGTATAGACTGAAGAGCAGAACTGATATAAATCCTGCTGTGTTTTTTACGTCATTCTTAAAATCTCTCAGTTCTGGAAATTGCTTCCCCATAGTTTTCAGAAGCCCAAGGCAGCAAAATGCATAAACCTTTTTCAGCTTCATGAGACAACTGCCTAATCTACAACTGCAAGAAAAAGAAATCGATTTTAGCATCCCAAAGATTTCCAAAATCATTTGTTAATATTAGGTTTAACCTTTTATCGGCCTAGTTCTTTTACTTTATTTTTTTTCCAATTTTTCCAGCTTTTTTCTGATTGATACTCAGTATCAGGAGTTTACTGAGCTGAAACCCTGAACAGGAGATCAGACATTTAGGATAAAAAATAAAATACTGCATTGCATTAGTTTACAAAGTGTGCTTCACAATGTTACATCTTGTGCTATTTTACTTCATTCTAGGAGCAAAACTGCTGTGTGGCGTTTTGTTATGAGGATTGTCACCTTGAACATAAGTGCAAAAAAAATTTATTCAACCGACACATCCACAGTGTGTGTTTATTAGGCAAATCAAATAAGTAACATAAAAGCTTTGTGTTAATTTATCTCTTTAGAAAACTGGAGGACAACATTTACAACATCACAAAAACATCTTCTGGCTCGTTAAAAGCTGAAATAATCGATCTAACCTGAAATATATAAAATTCCATCCTAAACTGTAATAATTCATTGCTCTATTACACTTTCTATTACACTCCTGATTAATCAAATTTTACACACATTTGTCATATGCTGGCAAGTTTGAGAAAACAAACAGTGAGTAATGACTCTCGTGACATTTTAAAAGATGAAAAAACATATCCAACATTTGCATTTTGTAAATTAAGATTGTAATTATTGGAACGGTTGGACTTTGATTTATGATCCATTGCTGGGCATGTCTTAATGTTAAAAGTCTGTAAATTAATTGCTATTCTCATATGTCTAATTATTATGTCCCTTCTCAAATTAGATTAATTAAAGTCTGTAGGCCTTAAAAAAGTCTGTATATGACGTTATAATATACTAATCAATTATATTTGCCTGTCTAGTTTTTACATAATCATTCATCAGAATATCACTGACTTTTAGCCTACATCCATGAACACAAAATAAAGATATTTCATTGGTCACTTTGTCTAGAATTTTTGGCATATGACTTTTAATACGGTATTTTCCAAAATTAAAGATCATAAAGAAACTGCTTAGTAACCACTACATTGTGTTCATCACAGACAGCCTAAAGAACATTTTTTATAGCTCAGCAGTCTTGCAGTTCTTAGTTGTGTAATTAAATTATACACCTTGTTTCAGCATAAACCTTGGATCTCCCAAAATAAAATAAAAAAAAAACGCAAATGGTCTAGGAAGTGTTTGATGAGAAATGTTCAAATTGAAATCTTTGACTTTTCATTACATCAGTATCTGAGCACAGTTTGGAAACATTGTTGAGATCTCTTCTGAAGCTCTTATGGAGACGCATGTGGGATTATTCTACTGGGTTTTTAACCAAAATTCTTACCTTCCTCTTTGTTTAATCTCATTTTTTGTCTAGGAGAAACAATTGTGATATTAAAGAGATCTGTTTTTCTTTTCCATGGGGAAATCAGGTCACATTTTATAAAAAACTTAATAAATACTGTATATCCTACATCATCTGTTCAGGTAGAATAATACATTACCTGACTCTATTATACATACATTTCCTTAACTCAAACAACTTAAATAAATGCAATAGAAATTCACAAGTCTTTGTAATTTTGCATAATCTAAGGCAAAGGTGAACCAGTCTTCTCGGTGAGAATAACAACTGTAATGTGCTTTGGCCACCTAAAGATGGCAACCTTAATCCACATTGACCTATCATGACAACAATCAGTTTAAAAACCTTTGTCTAAAAGTCATTATAGTCTCACTTTTGCCTTTAGAATGTTTAGAAATGCTATCATTATATTAAATGTACATTTGTTCAAAATGTGTTTTGCAGGCACAGTGAAGTCTTACTGCTGGTCCACTTGTAATTCAATCTGAGTAGTAGTCTTATTGTATTTATCCAGTATTTGAACTTGATTCTGCTTCTGGTTTCAGTTTATAAGCCCACAATTAATTAGTGGTCTTGTCCTTACAGCAAGGCACCAAGCCAGGTTTCTTTGTGATGCACTCTGGGTATGTTGCCCATTTCATCACAAATTATTAAGAAAAGACAATAATTTGTGCTTATCAAATAATAATAATAATAAACACGTGACCAGATTTTTATCCATATTGTTATTTAACAATATACAGTATATATCTCTTTCAAATCAGCAAATGGAATCAAAAATCAAAACTTTTATTTACATGCTCTCCACATTCTCAGATATTTACCGCATTCTCGGAAACTCCAGTTGATTTTCACCTGTTTTAAGTTACTAAGAAAAAACCTCATCCCACTACATCAGGCCCAATAACATGCTTGCTGTGTTGTTAAAGCTGGAACTACAGTGTCACACCTTATGGTGAGATGCCACCTGGAATGCCAACTCCTGAACAATGCTAAGTGTGTCCTGAAAGATTTGTTAAAGATTTGAGCCGATGTATCTTTGATGACTTCAACACAGATGTGTGAAAGTTGTTTCCGTGGCAGTGAAGGCATTTCCTAATGTATCCAATACTTTGCTTTTATGGTAAGCAAATAGAAAAACTATTTCTTTCTCTGTTTGATTTCTCAGTTAAAAAAAAAACGGGCAAGAAAGAAGGCAAGAATAAACTTCCATTATCTAAATGGAATCAGTCACCCAGTGCTATTAAACAGTGAGTGGACACACTACAGTTGCACGCTTGGAGTGGCATTAATAGCCTGCCTGTGTTGCTTAGTGAGTCACACTCTTATTTATTTATTCTGCTCTACCCAGAAACATCTCTGATGCTCCCGGACACTGGCCTCTTCCTACTATCAAACGCCATACCCCAATATATTTCAAAAACTGGATGGTCTCAGGGGTGGAGTCATCATGAAAGGTAAGATCAAAAAAATGGGCCGTCTAGCTGCCCATCCAGGCCTGGAGATGAACAGGAAGGGCTGCTGATCTTTGTGGGGGAAAGCTGACAGGCTTCATTTGTCTAGTCCGCACATACTGTCCTGCCCTGTCACCCTCAGACATTCTATTCTATTTCTGGGAATGTGTTTTATTGGACCCAGATGAACTAAATGTGGTGTATATAAGATTATTTTGATTATTTTGCTAATCAGCCAATCACATGGCAGCAACTCAATGCATTTAGGCATCTAGATGTGGTGAAGATGACTTGCTGAAGTTCAAACCGATCATCAGAATGGGAAAGAAAGGGAATTTAAGTGACTTTGAATGCGGAATGGTTGTTGGTGCCAGATGGGCTGGTCTGAGTATTTCAAAAACTGCTGATCTACTGGGATTTTCACACACAACCATCTCTAAGGTTTAAAGAGAATGGTCCGGAAAAGAGAAAATATACAGTGAGCGGCAGTTGTGTGGACGAAAATGCCTTGTTGATGTCAGAGGTCAGAGGAGAATTTATTGTTTTATTGTTCCCTCCAAACCCTGAGGCTTCAAAGCAGCCTCAAGCTATTGAGTAGCTTGAAGCAGCCTCAAGCTGGTGAGTTTAGTTATATGTTTAAATACATTTCTTTTACAAAACCTAACATTTATTATTTATGCCAAAAAGATACACTTGGTCCCAACTCTATAGTCATATTTCTACCACAGAGGTTATATTGTTAATAAAGACAAGGTAATTTAATTTGTGAATGCTCACATCAACCAAAGAAAAAGACAGAACATATAGGCAAAAATGGCAATGGGTAACACTTGTGTTTGTTTTATTAGACTGCTTTGACTCACAAAAGATTACCACCCCATTGAATGCAAAATTGGACACAAATTACTTTCCTTATAGAGCAGACTAACCTACAGGTTCACATTCTTTTTAATAACAACATGTGCTGAATTATAAAGTCATGAAAATGTGTATTTTTTTAAAAGTGTATATCAGCCAGTTTAAACTCTGTATAATTATGTCAGACAAAGAACAACATAATTGTGATGTCAAGTTAATGTAGCACTAAGAAATTCACAAATGTCTCTAAATTCACAAAATAAGTTTCCTAAAAAGGGTTTTTTCAGCCTATAGGAGAATCTTTTTAGGTTCCTGTAATGCCACAAGGGAAACATTTTAGGTCAAGTCAGCATGGTTCTTTAGGAATAAACCTATGTATTTGTGCTTTGAGGCACATAAGAGGTCTTCACGTTGCTTCAGGTAACAGTTAATATTTTGAAACAATTGACAATTCACAAATCTACACCATACACCGTATATCTAATGAATCTATAATGTAACATCAAATAACTTGTAAAAAACCCTCAACAACAGGAACTGGTGCTTGATAAGAGTGTTCTTGACTGACCCTGAGGTGCTGCAAAAAACGTAGCAGAGCTTTTATTTCTTCAGAGTGTATAATAAGTATTATTTATTACTTATTTTATATTATTTTATAGGTACATAATGTGATTTCTCATATAAAAATTCAGTCAGAAAAACATGTATAAACAGCCTAAATGTAATTCTCAATTCAAGGAGGTCAAGGACAAATTGAAGGACTACATTTTCCTGTGTTTCTCTTTCCTTATAAATATGCATGTGCCTGGGCTATGGGGATGCCATTGAGTCTCCTTGTTTTCTGACCTCTTTAGCAAGTATTGATTTATGAGAAAGGTTAGTTCTCCCTGAAGCTTCAATCGAATTTGAGAATTTGTGAAAGTTAGGTACCAAGAACGACTACCTGATATCATAAAAAAGCCCAGTTATAAAGGTTAAACAAGCATGCTTGCATTGTCCTGGAATAATATATCACCTAGTCAGGGTTTGTCAGCACTACAGTGTATAACCTATAGACATGATGACCTATTGATGTGACTTAAACAGAATGCTAATTACTATAGTATTAATAATAGTATTGGATGCTTGTTGATAGTGTAAGTTTAATGGTGTTTAATAGACCTTAGTCATGTTAGATGAATTTAATTGTTTTATGAATGAAAACAAGGCTGTGAGGGATAGGCATGCAGTCTGTTCAATGGACTGCAATATTTTGAACTTTTCTCTCGGTCAGATGATGTAACACAAAAACACTTAACAGACAAGATGTGTCCTTCACAGCTTCATTTTCATTCACAAAAAAAAAAATGTTGTCTGCCATGACTAATGTCTGTAAGTCTTAAACCTAGAAACTGCAAAGATCAAATGGTGAGCTCAAAACCACATTCGACTAAAAAAACAGAATTAACACAGTTAACTTCTTATTTTTCCTCATCATTTTTGAACACCACAGAGTGAATTGCTTTGCTGATCATTGTCTCCCTTTAACCAAGCATGGCAGGTTATGAAAATGTTTATGGGGAAAAAGTTAGATTAGTGAAAAATAAATTATTGATCATGGAAATAAATAAATGTTCAGGTTTGCGTATTTCTGGAAACAAGTTACTTGCTTTGCAAACTGCTGTCAGCTATTTTCTCTCTTACACTCTCTTTTTCCACACTCACATATTCTCTGAGCTGTCCTGCATGATTATGGGCTTAATCACTGTTACCCTGTCATGACAGTTATTAATGAGGTGTGTATTACTCCCCTAATAACTGTGACACTAAACATGTCATCTGGATCAAGATTAAATGTATGCAAACACTGCATTCTGATAAACAGATTACACATACCTATGGAAAAGAATATTATCCCTGGCATGAACTAAATCACATACCTTTCCTTTGGAATACATTACTCTATGGGTGAAAAGACAACAATATATAATTGTGGAAATTATTGTGTAAAACAAGTATGACATATTATAAACTCTATTTATAAGCTCAGAATATACTTTCAGTTCTATATAAACCTTCACTGTTTACTGAATTTAAATGAAGCCAGAATTTATGCATGTCTTTTCTTGCAATACTGCTACATAATATGTAACAGACCTTATTTTATAATCCAAAATAAGAGCCTCTTTAAAAAAGAGGTTCTTATTTCATTTTCTTTTATTTATCCCATTAAGATAGGACTATTGATTGAGTTAAAATGTGTTTTTTTTTGTTGTTGTTGTAAGTTTAGGTTTCTATTTATGTTTGACTTTACATGTTGGAGAGGTGTAGATATTCCATGTATTCCATATTGCTTGCCATGATATTTGCAACATGTGCATCAATACAACCACAACATGCTTTGGGCATTTTATAAATCACCTGCAAATCAAATCTACAATCTCTAAGGGCACCTGCTGTGCATTCAGAACTGATGGTCAGAAAGGTCAGAAGGTCAGAAACATACCTAAATTATAGTCTCTGGCTATTGGGAATTCATCTGTCCCTTATATTAGTGATTGAGGTTTACAGTTTGTCAATCACCCATGTTTCCCCTGAGCAAATACAAAATGGTGAACTAGCTATTTGACCTCGCCATCAATGGCAGCACAGCACAACCTTTATATAGGTTGTAAACCTTTTAAAACAAAAGGTGAACTTGTTTCAAAGTTCTTGACTTGTGAAACAAATATAAATTGTGCACAATAAAAATCACTTTTTTTGTCATTTCCTGTCATTGTGAAGGCTGTGCTTACCCTGACTGGAAGTAGCACATGTGCTGGACTGTCCAGAGATATCATAATTTCTAAATTCAAATCTCATACTGAATCACTACTAAAGTCTAGAGTCTACTAAAGGGGGTGTGGGGTGGCTGGGATATCAGTCTTAATATATTACCCTGATCCCATTAGAGACAGACACCCAAAATTGAAGAGAGGTATTATGAGGTCTTGGCATAAGACAGCAACCAGAGGACTGAGTTCAGAAAGGCTCTCCCAGGTTTGAAGCCCTTGAACAGATTTGCTCTAGGCAAAATGTATTATTTGCAGATTTGAACCCACTGAGATATAAAGCACACGGGGCAGGTGACTGATCCTGTTCTGCTGTTCATCTGTTGGGTAATACAGCATGCATAAAAACGCAAGTCTGCCCATAAAACAGTGAAACAAAGTATGTCTGTACCCCATGGCCACTTTTAATCTGCAAACCATCAGGAATCGCAGTGGCATCAGAGGTGTATAATTAGCCTCCTGCTTACTGTAGCAGACAATGTGGTAAAATCATGCACTAAACATATTTTCAACCCTTTTAAATGCATAATGGCAGGTGGGTGTCACATTTTTCCACAAAGAAATGATACATTTGTCAAAATTGAACCATGCCTAATGCTATAAACAGTAGTCTTCAAATAACATATGAATAAATGTCTGAATATTAACGGGCAGTCTAAGCGTTGAATGTACATGTATGTTACATGTAAGTGTTACATGTTTCATGTCAATGTTAAGGTGTGAATTTCCCTGTTTCATGAGTTTTATGTATTTGACTATTTTTGTTAGGGGGCAAACCCAAGAGATATTAATTATTTCGGTATACATCCATGTTAAAAAAATAAACAGGTTGAGAAGAGTTTATCAATCCACAAATAAAGAAAAGCTAGAAAAACAATTTTTACATGCTCTTGTGAATATAAGTAATAAGCTAAAAATGGAAAGTAAATAGGCTAAAAATGTAATTTAACATTGGCATCCTTAGTATTTGTTATACAACAGTTAATTTCAGTTTTCTAATTTGATTGGACAAGATGTGTTCCAATACTGCTGATATTTCTTATCTGTTTGTGTTCATGATGTTCCAGATATCATTTGTACACTAACAATGAATTTCTTTCTGAAAATATAATGGCAGAGAGATACACTATACAAACATAATTTGTCTGAAACAATAAGAAATCCATGTCACATAAGTAAGAGTACTGCTACTCACAGCCGAAGGTCAGCTGTGCTGATATTCAGTACAACAGCATTCATGCCTATTGAAATAACAATAAAACTCTCCGGTCACTCTGAACACTACAGTAATTTGAGGTTCTCAGCTAGCTTCTGCCAACTTATTTAATGTATTTTAAGCACACTGTCATTTCATACTTTTAATTAATTCTACAAATCATTATTAATACACTTTAATGATTCACATCCGCATGCGTGTAATCAGCATAGTCAACCTTTGGTGTTCGTTTTTGTCCTCCTCTAATTCACCTTGTACACTGAGGGAAGAGGAGAGTGAATTGCTTTGCATTTTGATAGTCGATGTATTCTTGCACTGAATGATGAGTGCTTAGATTTTGTTCTGAAGATTTAATTAAATCTTGTCTCTTTGAGAGGCAGAACGAAATGCCAGAAGCAGGTGAGCACAGGGGTAAAACATGAGCATATAATATGCAACAATGTGATGATATGGATATTTTTCAGATCAATTTGAATTCAGTTCCACAGTTCCACATGTGAGGAAGTGAATTCAGATGTATTATTATTTCATTGTAATTAGACATTTAGACTTTACATTATTAGCTGTAAGGTCATGTTGCAGATGTATTATTTGTGCTCAAGCTGTTAAAATTTGTAATGTCATTTGGAATAACACCCCAATTAATCTGAGAAATGTGTTTGACTAAACATCATAAGTGGTGTCATGTTTCCACTGCCCTATCCCAGAAATGCTGGACTGCTTTTTACTGCAAAACTGCTTTACAACTTTGTAAATATTCAGCCTCAGTCATAAAGAAGTCATGAAGAAATATTGGCTATTTCAGTGATTTTCAGTATAGACTTCTCTATAAAACTGAAGGTATAAAGTTGAAAGCTTTGTCATCACAATAATATTAATCACACATACTTCAAATTTCTTTCTTTACATATCTATAGGCTACTACCCATTTGTTATTAGCAACTGGATTTTCCAGTGAAATGCAATAGTGAGTATAAGGCCGGTAAGCTATCATGAGAAGCTGTCAAAAAGCTTTATTTTGAAACCCTCAGAGTGTTGACACAGATGTAGACACATGAAATGGACTTAATGCGAATAACTGTTTCATTATTTCAGACAAGGTCCCCATGGCTGGGATATATCAAACATCTTTTTTTTGAGCCTTGCATGTGTCAGGAGGTTGTTGTGGGGTTGAATTATAATATGCAAAGCCTTGTTTCAGCCTGATGGGAAAGTCATGTGGCCCGGGACTCACCCTTCATAACAATGGAGGTTATATAATGTGGCCTAGGGAGCCTCAAGATCTGAACTCGCACGAGTGAGTCCAGGGTCTGGAGAAATTTCCCAGGCTGATGGAACTATGTCAACCGCATATAAGAGGATCAGTGGTGTCATTTATTAAAATACCCTCACTGGCTTGGAGGTGGTGGGGAATATTTTTCACAAGCTTTTGCTCCAAAACTGCCATTTAGAGGATCTGGCAAAGGGTCATAAATACTCTTCAAAAGCAGAATGTCCAACTTGTCGTTCAGCGCTCATTGTGGGAGGAAATTAATTAGAGCTGGATCCCGTCTTGCATGTTTAAATGGGCTGAGTTGATTTACATGTCAAACTAGTGATGACATCATTAACATGTGACTTACATGTGAGCATATATTTTGTTAGCTGGAAAAGACTTATATTTATGCATTGGATTGGTAATAATGCAGTTTCTTGTTCTGCCTACATATTGTGGATTGTACCACCCTTCATGAACATTTCAGTCTGTTTGCTGAAATAAACTGTTAATAAACTGCATTTGACAACATTCACAGTGTTACACTATGAACAGGTGTATCATATACACTCCCAAACATGTTTCTTATGGCGCATGCAAGGACAGTAAAGATATTCTTTATTCTTATATTCTCGCTCTCCTCTCCCTCTCTCTATAGAAGGAAAACATTTATATAGCATGTTTTCTTTTATATGGACCTATTCATTTTCCAGAAACGTTTGGGAGTGTGTGCTACTCTCAGTTCTCTTCAACATACACACATACTGTCATTTACAGGTAAAAATTGATATTTCACAAGGTGGAGTGCTCCAATTCTTTTACTTTTTTCATAATTGTTTGTGTTTTCCCTCTCTAGAGCCCTCAGATGCAATTAACAACACTGATTACTGTCATTTCCAGTTTCAGGAATCCTCTCCACCTCCATCTATTTCAGAAAACAGTGGGGAAAATCCCAGATATTGCACCTTCTCCCTGTGAACACTCAACACTCTCCCTGTATTAAAAGCTTCTCGTCAGGAGAGGGTCTGTACATCAGACTTTATCTCCAGAGAAGACGAGCAAAGCCAAATGGAGGCTGAACCAGAGAACATGTTTACTTTGCCATTCTGTGGGGATGCTTGAAACACATAAAGGGAAACAACAGTAATGTCAGAAACAAATGGGGCATGTTTAAAACCCTTAAGAATTGCTGTACCAGCTATGCATGAGACCTACCATAAATCTTGCCAATTCTACAACCTCTGGAGACAAAAAGCGTGTGAAAAAAAGAAGGTGAGAGGGTTGAGGTGGCACTAAGGAAGTTCTTATGTACATATACAACAAGTTGCACAGTTGTGGCCCTCGGGAACACTCAGCAGAAGCAATCTCTCACTGTAGGCTCTCATTGTCTCTTGTCAATCAAATCCAAGCATATTAAAATTAAGTTCAGTATGTTGGTCGTCATGTTGTTTTATAATATTTCCTCAGTGGAACAAGCCCCATCTGTTATTTCACCTAGAAATTACTGCCATGTAACTTTAGTGAATCCCATGCTAATATCAGTGACAAGCTTAAATGGATATTATTTGGCTGACATACAAAGAAAACAGGCAATGTTGGGGACTGAGCAAAGAGCAGATAAAAGCACCCACTCCAATATCCATTATGCTAAGCTTTGTTCACCCACACAATAACAGCTGAGGATATTTCACCATTCTGAGTTTCCACAGGGTCCTGGACAAGGCTCTTATTGTATGTTTGGTTCAGGTGAAGCTGATCAGGCTTCAGAAACAACCACATTTTTAAGCACAAACCTATAACATACACCTTTATAGTTATTGCTATTCCAACCCAAGATATTAATAGTCGTCCAGTCATCAGATCTCTTACATCTCATAGCTTCCTGTCAAAGACAAAACAAGCAAAATCCATTTTCAAAAACAATGACTAATCTGTCTGAATACACACATCAGCAGTCAGTGTTTAAAATGCCACATGCCATTTAGCTCCTCAGTGGGGCTGACTGAGCTGTCTGAAGGTAGGATTGGAGTCAGAATATTCATTCCCACTTAAGTGGGAATTTGTCAGTTAATTGTACTCTATACTTTTTATATTTGGTAAATTTCAAGTGTTGTCAAGTGTTGACTCCAATTTTCTTTATTTTCTATATTTCTTTATATTCCCCATGTATTACATTCATGAAAATTGTTCTTATTAAAATGTGCCTTGTGTTTGATGCATGTTCTTTTTAAGAAAAAATCAATGGATGGCTTCACAAAGCTTAATAATTAAAGACTTAATAATTACACATTCTTTATGTATGTGGTAGTGTCAGGAGCAACGCGAGACTACATATTGGAGGTAGATTAATTACAGATATAAGACAATCTAGCATCCTGTGCTGAGAGTCCGTCAGCCAGCTGCATCTCTCCCTCTGTACTGTTCAGCAATTTTCGATTTAGGAAGTGGCTAATTCAGAGGTGTCATGTTGTGTCATGACTGGACACCATCTTACAACATGTAACAGGTCAGGAAAGACTTATATGTCTAATATGAAAGTACATTTTATGCTAGTTTACCTTTATTTCTTTGTATATCCTCTCCTACTGGGAGCTCGTCCAGCTGTGCACTGTCTCTGTTCTCTGTAATTATGTAAATGACACATTAATGAGGTGTAATTCAGAATTCATAAAACAGCAGGAAATAAACTGTTAAAAGATACCGCTTCTTAATGAGAAGGAAGACGTTTCATCATCCAACAGGCCGCAATGCTAATTATTTACCTACCACTGTTTCTTAAATGCAGCACATTTATACCCAGGTCAAAGATATTTATGGCAATTTTGTATCACTAAATCAATCAGCTGAAATGTTAGCCATACTAAACATAATCTGTGCGCAGACACTTGTATTTTACAATGCACTACAAAACACCTGACCGCACACATGGCTCAGTAAATCAATTAGGTATTAAAAGGCCATGCAATAAAATAACACCATAAAAGCGCTGTCATACTGGACTGAATTTAGACTTTAGACAGGGTTAACAAAAGGAGACCGACCCATAGACTTCACCTATTTCTGATGTGACCCCCAACTAAGTGGTGAATTCAGTGGGCTGTCGAATGGCCAATTCCTGAATGTGAATAATGTGTCTATATAGGGTGTTATATATAGCCATAGGGTAATTCTGGCAAGGCTCTTGCCTGATATGTCTAGAAAATCCAGCTGTATTCATAGCAAAGAAGCACTTAATTCAAATAAGCTGATCTGAATTGCAAATGAAGCTAGTTTAAAAGGGCTAAGGTTTGTGAGCGTTTGTGTCAGAGAGTATGTGTGATGTCTGCGTGGGTGACAACATTAATTTATCTGTATTTCCTGTCTTTGCATACTGTGTTTTCTGAGATGAAATGTGCTGAAAGCTTCATTATGTAGCTATGAATGAAACCACCTGAAAAAAGCCTTTACAAATATCAGAGTGTTAGTTTGCAACAGGTTTGACATTTATTGCAGATTTGATAAAGGACTAAATAAAGGACTTTTCCACACTGTTAGAAAAACAGGTTCTATATAGAACCTCAATAAACTTTAAGCGGTGCACTGTATTTGATTAGTATTTACTATAGATGTCTGCGGTTTTAGATACACAGTGTTATTCTGTCACCAGCTCTCTGTAAAGTACATTTGAGCAGTTCTGTCCTAATCAAAATGTATATTGCCCTCCTTGGACCTTTTCTGAAAAGCCAGTGCTTCACTGTACGTTTCAGATTGTACCAGAGTATGTTTGCAAAATTTGCACCTTGCCAATAAAAACGAATATTTACTGACCCCCCCATTAGTGTTAATACATTCTCAGACTGACATTAAAACAATTAAACTAATAATTATTTGTTCCCTTGTGCAGATGAAGCTTAAATGAGTTGGCAACTGATTAATATGCTAATGCAAATCAGTTACTGTAGAATTTGGCCAAAATGGGTCACAGTGTTTTGTGATTGTTTGGGTGGCTGCAGGATTATGTGCTGACTGTGTAATTTGTACAGTACCAGCACAGCAAGATGCTAATAAAAATAATTGCCCGGTAATAATGAATCAATTAAATATTTATCCATCCCATCAAGGGATAGGTTCTCTGTTGTTATGCCTAGCTGGTATAGTGCAAAGCTGATTGTCGTTTGTTTTGATTTCTAACTGATATCATGCAATAAACGTTTGATTAAACTTTATGATGTTTTAAATGCAACATTATAACAATGGTGACAACATGATTAATGCTGTAGCAAGCAGATACACAACAAACTAAGCGCTGTAATCACTCTCCTCATCAGCCTTCCATCAAGTGATTTCAAAAGCGATAAATACAAACAGGCAGTTTAGCCATGGATTGCCTGTTAATTATTTTGACATTTTTGCTCCAATGTGCCCTACATTTCTTCTTGAGTAGGATTTGCATTTGCATGTTAATAAAGGTAAAGGGCAGAAGCCACTAATTACAATCCACCAAAGTTCTGCTTAATGGTCCACTAAAGACAGCAAAGTTCCCATAATTCCATTATGCAAATAGCATCAAGGTTGGAAGCTCACAACCTGAGCAAACCTTAAAGTGACCCTGTGTCTGGAAAATGAACAGAAAAATGAATACACACTTTCCAAGCTGAATTACAGGAGCTCTGTGGGGAAGATGTAAAGTCATTTTAATTCACAATACTGAATAAACTTTAAAGATTTGTGACTAAAATAACACTGAATAACACCTGTCTTAGACAACCAAAATAGATACATGTCAATTAAAACATTATAACATTTATAAACACTAATTCTTTAGCTTAGACACAGTAACTATTGAGACTAAAATGTGTGCTTTCTACTTTCTCAGTAAGCAATGGTGCTTCCTTAGTAAGAAATGGAAATATGGAGTAATTGAAAGATCCTGAACTTTACAAAGCTGGTTTTTACTATGAGGCTGCAGATACACACAGCCTCATATTAAGAGCTTATGATGATGCAGGATTCTTAAAGACCTTTATAACATTTTATAAGATGGCAATTATTATCAACACACTTAAACATTTGTCTATATCAGTTTAACAGGGAAATGTCCACAAGGACATGTCAAAAGTTAGTTTTTCTTTCTCCAATGCAGATGAAGCATTAATAATGATAAACTATAGATAAGATGGACACAAACATAGTTCTGTAAAATTTGAATTGTATTTACATTTATGATATATAGTTCATTAATAACTTCATAATAGTAAATATTGTTATAATAATAAATGTAATAAATTAATTATGACATTATAAATTATCGTCTTACAGTGAAGATATCATAATATCATCCACATAAATTTATTAATGAAATTAACAAGGGCTGCACCTTGGTGGATGAATTAGTTTTATAAAGCACTGTATGATGAATTTGCAATGCTCTGTAAACTAAATTAGCAAACTAAAATACTAAAGGATGTTACCACAATATTATTATTTTTAACTATTCTTACTTTTTGTCTAATCAGTCTAGAATAAGATAACAAATGTTTTTAATGAAAGAGAATATCCCTTGGAATAACCAGGTTAACTGCCATGATTTTGAAGACTGGAATATACATTGTAAAGATATTTTGATGCAATACATACCAACACACATCCTGTCTTGTGACAAACAGTGACAAAGTAAAGGATTAGACCGCAAATAAAATAATTAAGACCCCCAAAAAATGCTGAGGAACATTTCTAAAGGCTCAAACTCTAAAGTAGCTACAGAGACATAATATACGGTGACATTGCCAAAGACTGGATGTTATGGCATGACAGTCATGCCATAACCCTCCACATCTGCCTCCAAGAGTGAAACCTTTCTCTCTTAACTCTAAATACCTCTTAACTGCCAAGGGAACAGGTTTGCTTTCATAGTCTTAGTGTGATAAAAGTAGATGTCCTCGTTCTACCCTTGTATAAGGTCCTAAACAATGAAAACGCAGGATTTATTAGCAAGATCTCTGTTAAAAAATAGATCTCTTTAAGGCTTAACAAAACAGCTGCCTTTTGGTAGTAAAGATTTTACCTTGGTATTAAAGAAGGATGAATAGAGGACTCAATCCTGCTAATGCTTTGTCATTACAAAAAAAACAGCACTGTGTCAAGTGTTCATGCAAGTCTGGTTGACCACAAATAAAATCTTCCAATAGCACTGGGTTTTTGAAAATGATATAATGCTAACCCTTTCTGCCCCAGACTTTAATAATTCTATAACATATAACTATAACAATTTATATAAAAAACCTTGCATATTAAACTGGAACATTCAGACAGTCACACAGTGTATGGGACTGAAATGATAGTAATAAATAATGCCTGAAACCATGGGGACAGTGACTAAAATATGTTTAGATGGTGACATCCATAACATCTGCACATTTTGAAACAACTAACATTGTTATTTAGTTAACAAGTCTAATCAAATTGATCCATCAAGTCTTAATTAACTGACAGCATTTTTAATAAAAGCACTTTTTTCTTTATTTCATTTGTACTGTGTGTATAACACAGCAATTGCACAGACCACAAAACTGATGGAAGCACCTACACCGGAAATACAGTAATTTGATCTACAGAAAAACCTTCAGACACAGAGCTCAGTCCAGCAACCCACATGACAAAATGCCATATACAATAGAAAAGCATGTATGTAATACCCAATGGCTGTTGCGCTATATGTATATACGTGATGTATTGTATTGCGCTACATGTATATGCGTGATAGACTATCAGCGGTGCAGTGTGGTTCTTTACCAAACTAACCCTCAAAATGTTTGAGTTCTAAAAAATATGTTTAAAGATACTTCAGTTATGAAATGCTGATGTCACTCTTGGAACTAACCACGAATGATCTAAAACAAGACTGACTGTATTCAAACTGTATTCAATACCGCATTCAAACCGCGTTCTACACCATGTTCTATGGCATGCTAACAGCACCAAGGCCATGGGTTCAATTCTCAGGTAATTTATGTACTAATAAAAAATAAAGTTGGAATGCACTACAAATCTGCCTTCTTTGATAAAATCATCTGCCAAAAGCATAAATGCAAATGTATTCTTCTGCTGCGTGAATGCAGCCGTTATGTCTTAAGGTTATGTGTTTCATTGGACACTAAAGTGCAAAGTACTATGCGATTCTATTCCAGCTTCGGTTATTAAAAAAAAAAGAATGCTTATTTGATCTCTTTTGATAAAGTGACATGCTGGCCAGAACAGAAGCTTTAATATCCTTGCAGGTTACAATCAGTTATAAAGCCTAACAGCAATTCCCTGCCAGACTTCTAAAGCAATGTCCTTCTTAGTGGTACTACAAAATGTACATGTAGGAGGACAATCGTCCAAACTCAGTTACATGGAATTAGTTGGCAATTAAAACAGTGATACAAAATTATTACCCTCCAGGTTAAGCGGTTTCAACAGTTGCTTTAATAAAGCAACTTGACCTAGTTTATTCTGCGACACGTGCAATGGGGCCAAAATAACTTGTCTTGAGCAATCGACCAAGTGGTAATTTTGAGGAATGACTCAAGTAACAAGACGGGCATTGCATGAATTAATGTTGCAACCATGACACAGATGCTAAACATAATGATTGAGACAGTATTCGCATTTGGACTCAGATACACTTTCTCCAAGTAGCTTCTTACATTGCAGTTTAAAAATAAGATGTGCAATCTCATAGGAATTCTCTCAAAAACAAATCAACAATAACAAAGGTTTTACCAAAGGGATCTTGAACAAACCTCTCAGAGTATGTTTTTCCAATTAATCAAAGGTAATGCGTTTGAGACAAAAAAGACGTTGGTGTCCTTGTAAACGATTACGTGGCTTTGTCACATTAAAGAAGTCAAATGAAAAAGCAGGAGAAAGAGGGAAACAACTCACCTCCCTCCCCTCTCGTCTGTAGTCTAACCACACATACTGTAGGTCTCAACTTGTTAAACCTGATCTGTGCTGAATGAATAGCAATGTGTTTGCTCTCAGATGCTGCTTGGTGCAATTCAGTTGAGTCATTCTCTATTAGGAGAGAGATTAAGAGGACTCGTCCTCTCTGACATTGACTCAGCTGCCATCATCATGTCTAGCAGTCCATGCTAAACTCTTTCAGCCATTATTTTTTCTTACCTTTTGTGTTGATTGTTCTTTCAATGTTTTGTTAATGCATCACTCGGGTCTGGTTGTTGAATGCATTTTTTTGCTGGGTAAATGATCCTGTACTTTGACTGCATGCAAAATAATCCCAGATAGAGTTACAATCATAATTTCAAGAGCGTGCTGATACTGAGATACTGGAAAAATATGTTGATTGATCTGAATGGAGTGATGTAAATAGCATAAAAATAAGGTTACAATTGATTCTTTAGATGGGATCTGCGAAGGGTCCATTAAGCCACAGATCTGATTAGTGCAACTGTAAAATGGCCAACAAACTGAAAAGCACTTTAATTCAGCATTTTGTATAACAACTCTTTAAACCTATACGTTACATTATTTAACCATGTTAATATACAGAAGATCCTCCTGTAAATCATCAGGAGATTGATTTCTACATGTTATTGCTCATAGTAAGAGAACAAGGGCAGGGAAAGTACTGCCTGTCTATCTACTGCAGCTTGTCTATATTGGCATGCGGGACACTTGAAAACATAGACTGAAACTTTAACCTGCCACTAATGTCATTTTTCAACACACAAATATGTTCCATATACTAGCACATATATTTTTAAAAAATCTAGTATTTATTTTGCTAAATAAAGACTAGTTTTAGGCCTGTTTTATTATTTCTAAGTTATGTAGCTAGTACTGTAGCTATCAAGTGGGATAGAGAGTTTGCTGCTTATACAGTGCATACAGTTAACTAACAGCTGCTAAACATAGTGCCAAGCCCAACGTAACATAGTTAAGTCCACACAAGCAGTGTGACAAATCACAAATGACTCCTATGTCCTCCTCCTGTAGTCCTATGCTTAAAGAATGGTATGTTGCACTAAAAATCTGCATGTCTTTCCCTGCCTTTCATCTGAATTAGATTTTTTACAAGTCAACATCTTAAGATAAAGTGTTCTCATTAAAAACCTTCCATTTATCATGGGGGACCTTGAAAAGGTAAATATTTTTCAAAAATAAAAACATTATTATAGTACAATTACTTGAAAAATATTAAGTACAGTGACAGAATAAAAGTACTTGGCTGCAATACACCTGTGTAAATAATGTAGATGTTATTTTCAACAAAGAGGAATGTAGACTGCATACTGTAATTCAGCAATTCTTTCATTTGTACTCTATCATTAAAGAGTCAGTTATCATGTGATAAGTTTAGCTGTAAAGAGATTAAGAGCTCTAGGCAGAGACGAGAAAGCTGGATTAAATCTGTATTAAACAACCTCTTTGTGACTTCAGAGCTCATTGAAATTCTACTCTTTCCATCACGTGCACAACTTTTGTTTCCTTTAAGACTGTGAAGAAGACACTCCTCGCATACAGCTTAAGTCTATACGTTACCTTAATGTTCTCAATTGTCAGCTGTGTTTGTGTTGATTAAAACAGCCTGTTTGACCAGGTCATGCTGGTGCTGAAAAAAATCTAATTTCTTAGAGCCACTAACAGGTCCTGCCTCCCAATATGAAATGGACTTTCCCCATCAAACCCATGCAGTGGAGAAAAACCTAATACAAAATTGGGTTGTAATCAGCGAAGGTCCGTGGGGGAATGGCTAAATCAATATTTACCTAATTAATCAATGATTTGCAGCCTTTTCACTTTTTTCAAAATTATATTCCTGTATACTGATTATCTTTCTAGAAAATCGTAATATAAATTATAATGCACTGATAATTTACAACACTATACATTCTGTGCAACACTTGTTACAACACATACTGTGAAAAAAATCATGCAGTACCATTGACACACCACAACCAATATAAACATTTGAAAATAAATTGAACGGTTTCATCTGCTCACTTTTGTGTAGAGGAACTCCATCCAATCTTCTCCTTTATTATGGCAAACTCATAAACTTTCAGGTCATGACAAAACTTCAATGTGCTTCAATATACTTCAATCATTATGATTTCAACTATATTTTGGTGAAATGTGAAAGTCTCTTTTTCTCCTTTGGCACCACAAGTAGGATCACTGGTTTTAGAATTACAAGAGTAATTCTAATAATTATTTTTTTATAAAGAAATTTCATACAAATTCACTTCAAAATGTTTATATCATTAACATTATATATCTAAGTTATTCACATATTTTGGTAAATTTCCTTAAAACGAGAAGTAAAAGTCAATCAAATCAAATTTGCTAAATTCATTTTGAACACATTTTTGAGAAGGCCTCTCTTTCTTGACCTCCCTGATAGACTGCCGCTGGTTGTAATCTAGACTCAGAAGCATTTTTATACAGCTGTTATAGAAACGTTTGTATCCTCAACACTTGAAACCCCTTCCCCAAAAGGGCATCTTAATGGTGTCAGCATGTGGGAAGAGGTCTCGACTCTCTTAAAAGAGCAAAATCTTAGTCCCATCATCCTCACTGCGTGCCGTAATTGCAGGAATGGTGTCTGTGCTCAGCGAGGGAAAAGGAAGGGAGAGCTGGTGAGGAAGGACGGGCAGGGAGAAACGAGAGGCTCAGCTTCAATCTACTTGACCGAGCAGGTCAAAGGAAATAAATGACTTTCCCCTGACCAAGGCTGGAGCTCTTTCATCCCCCGTGTCACCAGTGCCATATTCCTCCATCTAGGACAGGAGGTCTCACTTGACTGCAGTCAGAGATAAAACAGTGAAGCTCTCAAAACACTGATTATGTTTACCTCTCACTGCCCAACTTTCGTTAAATCATGAAGATGATATGCTTTGAACATATAAACTGTTGCATAATTAACATTGGGGTAATGGAACACATGCAGTGCTCTCTGCATTTTCAGTAACTGTAATGTTATTTTTTGTTGTGAATGTGTTGCTGAAAAGGCTACCACATGCTGCATTCCACTAAAAGGGGAGTTTTTGATGAACGTAAGAAGTTTACAGCTGCTACGGTTTCCAACCCATCTCCTCCATCCTTCACTGAACGGTAACGACTCCATCACGAAGGTGAAAAGAATCAGGAGAGGATAAATGAATCCTTCTACACATCTGGAAATGTAAGTGGTGTGAAATGTGTGAATACTGAGCAGATTCTTTATCTTGTCAGCACCTTGTTTACACCACACTAGAGGGAGTCTCTCCAGTTCCCACCTGAGAAGACACTGGCAGGGGCAGGCTTGCCAAGTGGCACAACAGATGGCTCACTGTTCACCATTATTTCCTCTTAGACAATGCTTGAGGAGCATAGAGAACCTGCTAAACTCCCCGCTGAACCAACTGAACAAAACCCAGAAGCCACTTTCTTAAATCCTCAGTATTTTATAAAAGTCTCCTTGTCATTTCATGAGAGTTGAAGGACCAAGAGTATGTACCTGCTGCAGTTCTGCATTGAATTTCCCGTATTGTTATCCACTCTGCGATCCGGTGCATGTTTCTAGTTTCTGAGGAATAAAAAGAGTTTTACGTTAAAGGAATAGCACACTAAAAGTTGGATTCTGTCTTTTTTGAGACATTGTTCCATACCCATCTTTTTTCTATACCTAAAATTTTGAAAATCTTTATGTAAGCATTTTACATAGAACACAATGTGATTGTAATTACAACTTCAGAAAGAAAACATCATAAAAATAATCCATACACTTTATAGAATATTCCAGGTCTATAAAAAATTTAAAATGTCTAGTGAGCTGTAAAACGGCACAGCCAGAGTAAGTTAGTAAATTATCAGCGAATGACAGCCAAACTGGTCTATTAATAAGTAACCAGTCTGAACACTATGAATTGTTGTTGTAAAAAAGAAGAAATGGATGAAAATTCTTAAAAATTGATGGGTATGGCCCACCATGAGGGTAAAGAAATAATAACCAAATTATTGGATGAAACATACCTTTGAAAAAAAGGTTTGACATAATTTACTGGGATAAATATGCTTTCTTAGATCACATTAATTAATGTTTTGTGCCTTGTGTCTTTGCAACCAGCTTTTCCATCATATCTCATTGCCTGCACCTTGAGTCTGTGCCAAGTGGTCAGACTTTCTCCCAGATGGTGGTCATCTGCTTGCTGTATTCTCATTCATCTGTTGTGATGCATCATGTCTTTTGAAGCGAAGTGTAACCAAAAGAAGGATGGCAGTAGATATGCTGTTTCATCTCCCATGATTTATGTATAGCAAATGCCAGCAGAAAATACATATAAACATATCTTGGTTTATCATTGGTTTATACTGAACACAGGCCAGCAGAGTGGGTCAAAAAGGAAATGTTCTTTATGGAGTTTAAGTTATTGCTATATGTGTCGCAGTACAATGAAATGAAGTTGAGCTGTGTCCTCAGCTGTCTAGTGATGTCACATTTGAAGCAGCAAGATGTCCCTTTATATAAACTTTTCTCTATAAATCTGGAGTCTGCCTACGGAGAATTATAAATGTAAGAAGGGTCTTTAAGCATCCTCTCCTGCAGCTAATGTGTCAGGTGGCACTCTCCATCATACTCTGATTGAGTAAATGACTGTTTATACTTGTGATTTATTTATTTGTATATAAATAAATATAAAATGTATTTGTATGTTGTTATATATATTTGAAAGAATATATGTGTGAGAAAAGGACAGAAAGAAAACATAGAGCTTCACAAAACGTTAAAATACAGTCAGACAATTTCTGTTACGGTTGAAAAAGAAAAAAATAGAGTAAGAGAATGAGAGACAAGAAAGAAATTCATTCATTCTTTGCTTGGTGTATAAAAGCCTCAGAGCTAACTGCCCTTCACTGTTTAGATCAAGTATTTCTGCACAGCCCCAGAAAAAGCGCTTTAGGGCTCGTTCCCACTGTAGACAAACCCAAGTTTCTAGGTCAACCCCTCCCTCTCCTAAAATGTTTCATGAGCCTGCATTAAATGTACATGTCCTTGTATTATTCAGACTGGGAAGGGAGAGAACAGCTACAGCAGCACTGATAATTCAGCTTCCTGACTGCAGATGGCGCATAAGGATGGAGAATATGCATAAACACTGAATGTGTTCTGTAACATCTCTTTATATATTTGAATATATAAAAAGAATCAAAACACATACACCCCGATTTAATAAGACTGCAATCCATAACTTTTTCCAGTTATAAATGTACAAAAATCAGTTATTGAGCTGAGCAAGTACAGGACAGACCAATGTTTAACACAATCTCCTTAACTTACCCCAATTCCCAAGGGTAAGTTTATAATAATGGCTTATAATTTGAGCTGTTGGTCTGATTTCCAGGGAAATGTCAGTTTAGCTTTATTTAACTTCAACATACTGTTGAAATATAAACTGAAAAACCTTTAATAGTATTCCATTTTTGTTATTCATTTTTGTTATTTCCTCTTTGAATTCAAAGTGTTTATGGAATGTTGACATAGTTTTAGTTCTCGTGACTTATCCTTGGGATGTTGACAGAGTCTTAGTTCCCGCAACTTTGGTGCTAAAACCATTTGGTGATATCAGGCTGCTGAGGTGTTATATTTGGGGGAAACTTCCTGCCTCCTCTGTTCTTGATCTGATCAAAGGAAGTCACCTCGGGGTACTGTGTCAACACCTCTAAGGCCCGCCTATGAATGCCTAAATGTATATAAACTAAATGTATCACTGACCTAGTCAGACTTGTTTTGATGACTGCAGCGCGAACCAGCACGTTTCTCAATAAAGAACTCTGCTGAAAACCCAAAACGTCTCCTGGTCTGAAGAAACTTTACAACAATACATAAAGAAAAGTAAAGTAACCTGCAATTTTATGTTTAAAACAGAGATGGCAGTAAAGAGGCTAAAGTTATGGATTTCAGCTTTAATAAATTGTCACAATTTTAGATTTTCCATTTGTCCGATGTCAGTGGTTTCCTATTGATTCTTTATGTCTTATTTGTTCAACATTTAATAGGTGGATTGCTCTCAACAACTTTCACATATTTAATAACAGTATTTTAACAATAAAATATTAATGTAAGACTCTGTCTCCTCGGTCTTACCTCTATATACCTTTTGATAAAAACAAGCTGATTATATTAATCAGACTTTAAAAAGCCTCTCATATATGGCATAGGCTTTGAAGGGCTCTGAATTGAAGCTTTTCTAGAATCCATTCAGCAGAAACAGAGCATTGATCATATTTACCTTTGCATGGTTTACTCCCTACAGCCTTGTTTGTTTGTTCCATCAAGTGCCTAAGATGCGTTTTTTGTGTGCTGCCTCATGAAAGGAACACATTGTCTTTTGAAATGTAAGGAATACACAATACCAATGCAGTGCTATGCCCATCAATTAAAAAAAAAACAACCAAAACAAAAAATATAGCTCAAAACAGTAATAACAGTCCCAAGCACTATGGCGCCATCGCCACAACACATCGCTCAGGTAACAATTTTAGGTTTTATTTCCATAATGCTTCTATTAATTAGCAAAGTTTTTAAAATTAGCTTCAATTAGCTTCAATAGAATATTTAGAATATTTGACTAACAACTTAAAAATGTTCTACTAACATTACTGCAGGAACAGTTTTGTTCCTGACTGAGAGAACTTTTAAAAAATGTTAGACAATGTTCTGAGATTGTTCCCTGTTAGCTCGGAAGGAGCTTCTCTGAAAACAATGCAAAGTGGGTTGCATTTAACTTGGGAAATAACAGTGTGCTATTTAAAGTCCATTTTAAGTGGCACTTCCACACTATGACCATGACTGACAATAGTCATATCAATGTCATCAGCCTGCAACTCCAAACATACTTCCCAAGTTTGATGTAAATCACTCATTGCATGCAGTCAAAAAATACCTGTTTCCTATTTTTGCCATAAATTTATAAAAATAAATAAATAATTAAATAAATTATGTATCCAAAAATTCTGCGTATAACCCACACCTCCTAAAAATAGCAGGTTTGTAATCATACTAATATTTATGACTTTAATTTGTCTCATTTCTGTTGTTGATGTAACATTGTAATTATTTTTAAATATCTTTCTTCTTAATTTCTTTTTTTCATTGTTGTTAATCAAGGTTTGGTGTTGCCTACAATAAATGAATGTGAGCATGCTGTGTGATATCGGGTGCTGGCTGTCAAAACTAGTAGTAATTGTACTAGTAATGGGGGTTTATGCTGGAAGGCAACAGTAAACGTGGATATAGTGATGCATGTGTCAGCTGAGACTGACCTTAGGTCCATAGGTACTCTGCTAGGTCTTTCTAGTCACTGGTGACTTGACAGCCTAGCAGTTTTATGCAAATAATCTTCACTGCCTGTTCAAAGAGCATTTTCCATTAAGGACACCTTAGCGTGAGATCATGGGACTTCCATCTAATCAGACTGTAAATGGGTACACAGAAAAATAAGGCCAAGTGAGTGTTACCTTTAGCTGTTACAGCAAAACATTGTCAGCATGTAGCCAAATAAGCAGTTTTACAGACAGAATACAGAGCCAAGGAAACAAACACACACATATAGAGAAAAAAGCAAGGTTAGTGTAACTGCCACAAATGTAGCATTGTATCCCATAAGGAAAACAGGTGTGTCTGCACTCTGGTATAGAAAGAGAGAGCAGACATATTATAATAGACATAATTAGCATTACTCAATTCAGTGCACTCCAGATGTATCTTGCCCTCTAAGACAACCTATCTTGCCTCTGTAAGATACTATATAAATGTATAGAATGTATAGAATGCATAATAACTGATGACTCAATGTATGGATCAGAATATAGAAGAATCTGTATTTTCTCTGTACTCCCTGGACTGACGTCTTAATTATGAAACGAAACATGATCATGACTACTCATAAATCCAGCCCACTGTGCCTGTGGTATGCTATGGATCTTCACAGGAACTTTACTACCCCAATCCTCCACACAGGAGTAGTAAAGCTTTCCAGAAGAGCCCAGAGGGTACTGTTAACTTCTGTGCCTTAGCCCCTCTACTCAGCCCACACTCCATCTCCATCAGCCCCATGTGGACTTCTTTATTAGCACTATTTAATGAGCCTTCCTTATGCTTTACAACAGGACATCATGATGGATGTTATGAGAGGCATAATTGGGAATAACGAGTCTGTAGTTAAGCCAGTAAGTACCCCTTTCCCTCACCCCAGTCATCACAACATAATATCACCCAACAACTCTAAAGTCTTAAATTTTCTGTCACTCTATATATACAGTGTTAGCCGGATCTGTGCTCTCATTTTATGCTAACTTTGTGAATACCCACTATTTGTTTCTTAGTGAATTTGATACAGTGCTGCATCAATGATAATTTGTTTTCTTCAAGGTCAGTTATAAGCTCATTGTTTAATCCTGGCATATAAATCACAAAATATACTTCTAATATAGACCCTTAGACTGTGTACTGACATAGATCATTCACTAATAAGATGACTTTGCTGTCCCATTGTGCTGGTGATTCTCCTCACTCAGTCTTAATGAGAAACCTGAGACTGCTCACAGGGTTTTATAAGGGCCAAATCCATTCATGTTTCCAGCAGTACAGTAACTATTCCCTCCTTTCAGCCCCCATCCTTAATGATTTCCTTATCCCTCCACATGCATTCTACAGCATCTCCATCACTCTGACTATTCACCTCCCTTTCTGACCTTTAATGAAACATGCATGTGCTCCATTAAGTCTTTTAGAACCACTATTTTTCATTCAAGGTGTATTTGCTTCTCATATCTATTTGTGTGTATAGGTGTAGACCTTAAGAAAACCTCATAGAACCTCATATAATCAACATTAGCCACAATATTGTTTCTTGCCCCTTTATAAATAATTTACACACAAGAGGTTAATGTATCTTCCGTCATGCTCATTAGGGTCACAAAGCTCTGTCCTGTGGTGAGTACTTGGAGCATAAAAATCCACAACAGAAGGTAGAGCTGTTTTTCTTTTAACTTCTTTGGAATAGTTTTCCTAGTGATGTTTATACTGATAAATATAAAATAGACCTACATTTAAGTCAAGATTTTAGATATGCTGCATTCTTTACTTCTCTTGAGATCCACTAGGTCCTGTGGCAGACTGAAGTCTTATCCCATATCCCACAATTCCACCTCATCTCCCACAACCTATGCCAGCCAATCAGTGAAGGTCAGCTTTACTGATCACTTCCTGCATCTTTTCAGTTTTCTTAGAATAGAATTACAATTTAATAATCATCCTAATTCTTTTCATCTTTTCATTTCTATAACAAATGTGTGATTTATAAATATTAGGGGGCTAGTTCATTATTTTCATATGGACATATCTGCCTGCCAGCATTCTTCCTCATATGCTGCTGTTTTCTTTGGCTAATTTACATTACTGCACACAATATGTATAGTGAAAATCATAATACAAATACAGTTATCTGATGCTGACCTAATAATTCTGAACCATTCCAGTCCTGTACTGTGCTGAGCAACATTCAGTACACCATCACCTGTATGTAGGTCTGTGTAACACAAAGATGAATCCCATAATTTCATCACAGGCCCATCTTGCTGTTCAGTTGCTGTTCAATTCTCCGGAGCTTCTGCATAGAGCTGATAGGCCACATTTCTTCACCCCACCATAAACATACCACTGCATTAAAGGTGAGGCATGTAATTTTGGCATCACCAGCAGCACTGAATGGAATTTTAAAAATAATAAGCTGTTTTGAAACCAACCCCCACCCCCCTCCCTTCTGCCATTGATTGGACAAACAGCAAGTCCCGCTTTCTAACAATTGTTTCTGCATATTAAGCTGAGACAGGAGAAAGTATTTTAACATTAAAACACACACAGATAGAATGCTGATCATGAAGAGGAAAAGAAAAGCAATTAAACTTTTTCTAATTCATGTTTATATCTTCAATGAGTCACAATTTAATGGAAAAGAAAGAAATAATGAAAAAGAAATATAATCTGAGAGACAGAAGAGCACACAATGGCACACAGGTGATGTGATGTTATGAGAGCAAGAGTAAAGACTTCTATTTGTGACTTATAACTGCTATTCTGCCAGGCAATGGTTGTAATGAGTCAAACCAACACTTATGATCAATTGGAATTTAAACATTCTCCTCCACAATCTAATGGTCACATGGCTCTTTCAGCATACCAACTTTCAATTACTCTACGTATAGACTAACCCTGTCCATCCCATTCAATCATGAAGTCATGAATCCCTTTTGCCCTTCCAATTATTTCTGCCTCCAGTCTCATTCAAATGAACACACCTTGTGCTCTCTCTGTGCTTTAAATGCTTAAAATGTTATTGCGGGGGTCATCTGGGGCACAGTGTCCCATGCTGTGCAGGAGATTGTAGACAATGTGTTTGTAAATCAACTGCTTGGTTTGGTAAGATAATGGATTAATCTAAGATAAAATTGGTTAATGAGAGTTTTAAACATAGCCCCAGAAAATGCCCTAGAGCATCACAGCAATATCATAGGTAATGAACATGCAAATGAGAAGTCACAAAGTATTTTGTTGTCATTTAGCCAAAACCTATTTTGTAGATGTGAAGAAGTGTGAAGAACAAGGGTAAAGGATGACTTTCTTTTTAATTATTCCAAGCTCTGAAATCAACAGTAGCTTGCTCTTGGAGAACATCAGTAGCTTCAGAACATGCTGTTCTATCTTCCTTATCTTCATCTTATTGCCAACAGATGGGATCCTAACTTTTAATCTAGATCTGCAAATTCTCATGCTGTCTTCAGTACAAACACTGGAATTAAATGTCTCAAAGGTTCTGTCTGGATTAAACCAGTGCCAAATTAAACTAAGGAAGCAGAGCTATAAAGAATAGATGAATGCCACTATGTGCTAGAAAGAATTTCTCATGTTTGATACTTTATAAAAAGAAATGCTTGCCATAATTACATTTTTAATATAATAATTGGAATTATTTTGTTAATAAAAAAATAATAATTTTTTTTTAAGTTCAGTCAATGATCTGTTAAGCATAGTTAAACAAGCACTTCAGCATTTCAGCTGTAATCATTTTAATTTTGACCAAGGACAAAATTTGTCTCAGGGTGCTGGATGACATTAAATGATCATTATTTTTCTGTCATATTTCTCTGAAAAACACATTCATTCTTAATTTATTATAACATCGATTTGATTAGTTTGTACATATCTGTATTATTAGCCCTTACAAACAGCCGTTGTATTTTGTCAGTAATTGTGAGGCTGGAATGATAAATTGCAGAGCAGTAAGATCTACATGTATAAGAAGATAAATGATTGTTTCCCTCTTTCCAGGACATTGTGTATGTAGGGAGACTTTGAGTGCTGAGTGACCTAAAACTCTTGAGATTAACTTCTGGTACTAAACATGCTTATAAGTGTACAGTGTTCTCTCCTTCACAGGCCTTGGCGATGAGGCATGCATGATACTGAACCACCAACTGATTACACCAGTCTAGTGCAAGGGATGTTTTCTCTAGCACATATGTGTAAATGTACATGAGCTGTGGTCACACATGAAAGTAACCCACTGTGCAAAGTCAGTATGTGGTAGGAGAATTGCTTAGTACAAGTTCTGTCAAATTCCTACAATCTGCCTAAATAAAATCCCATTCTGAAAGGTATTAACAACCTTCTATGTCCAGAGGCGATATGTTTATTGGAAAATAAATTCCATATTCACATACAGACAAGGAAGATCTGGACGTGGCAGAACAGATGTGCCTACAACTCCTTAATCACTGAAACAGAAATATGCACAATACATTTATTTATATGCATTAGCATTCTGCATACCTCAAGCACATTTCTTTAAACTTTTTTTTGCAAATGAAATAAATAACATTTGAGTGACAGATTATAATATATACTGTAATATTTTGAACATGAAGTGGCCACAAGATCAGGGAAAGTGACCAGGACAGGCAAATACTGAAGAGCACATCTAAAAGTTTAAGTTTGTGGATTACCACAAAACACTTCTGAGTGTTCTGCAGGGGCAACGTTACCCTCCTTATTAATAAACCAGTCGTGTAAAACCATGAAGGTGTGATACTAAACATTGTGTCCAGATGGCTTGGCATGTGATGGTTTTGTGGGGGCATTTTATGGAGGGTGGCTGTTCCATGACAGTAGTAACCCTCTACCACTATATATTTTTACCATATATTTTTACCATATATTGTTATCCTTATATAACTTTTCTCTTTTTTTCTTTTTTATTTCTTTCATTTTTTACCATTACCACAGCTTACCACAATAACAGCAGTAAACCACTATTACATTCTGACACAGTGTCTACACTACTTGGACAAAGCTACTGTTTACAGTTGTACTGACAGTGAGCCAAGCAACTGTTATTTGTGTTCTTAGTGTTTTGACATACTTTTAGTAGAAGTCTTGAAAAAAATGTATGTGCATTAAATGAATGTTGCAGTAGTATATTTGGAAATGTAAACAGCACATATGCATACCAAATCTACTAATCAAACCTTTCCAAATTATTCAGACTCTAGATTCTGAAAAACAAAGTCTGATATTAATATTAAGACTTTTTTATGGTATGCTTATGTCCTGTTTAGAAGGTTTCACTCTGACTATTCAGAGTTTTTTACCCTAATAGCAATAAATATACTTGGTCATCTGCAGCGCAGAAGAAATAAGTGGCCTAAACTGCTGACGACTGTTTATTTCTGGATAAAACATGTCTGGCTTGAACAGGTGAACCAGTGACTTGCATTGAAAATTTTGTTTCCAGATTGCAAGTATGTAAATACAAAATGTACAATGTAATGAAGCAATGCAAAGTCTGCTAAGTCTGTATGATGATGATACATACATTAGGGTGACATTAAAATATGTGTAAATCTAATATATGTGACTAATATGTGACTAATTATTTTTGTGTGAGGAACTGTATTCACTGCTTTAAGTCAGAATTTTACATATGATTATTTATCAAACTAGGCAAGATGCTGTACCAATACTCTCTTGTAAGCTTGACTTAAAAACATACAGTATTGGCTTCACAGTTAATAAAGTAAAGTAATAATAGTAAAGTAATTACCATGTATAATTATAAAAAGCTAAAAACTTTTAAAGAGGTTTGTAAATAAATGCTGTTAAAATATTACAATGGAATCGTAATGTTACTATTAAAAGGTGTTTCTGTGTCTGGATCCTACAGCAGAGAGGTGTTTAAGATGGCTACCGGCAGCTCCAATAGACTTCTAACCATGCACTTGTTAAGTGGCATTGTGGCTATTTGCTGGAATACAGTGCAGGTTTAAAAAACAGAAAGGATAATTCCCTGTATCTGAAACATGACAGAAAAAGTAGAAAGTACCTGAATGGAAACAGTAGGGCAGACAGGAGTGGTTGCCTCATGTCTGAGGCCTGCTGCTTTCTCTTGTCAGTGTGTGGTGTATTTTCTTTTCATGTCTGTAAGAGATTGCTGCTTTCATACCTCAGCATGGAGGCATTTGATATTCATAGTAAAGAAAAAGCAGAAAGAGAGAGAGAAACATCAGCAGGGATGGTGCTCAGTGCAAAAGATTACCCAGTAATTATCAGACAGACTCAGAACCAGCAAATACACACTCTGGTGCAGGCAGTAATCGCAAAGATTATTTCAAGCAGGAAACCACGGAACACACATGCCTGCTTCTGCTCATCATTTGAAATCATACAGGCCACGTGTGGCACATTGCTTTGTGTTCAACTAAAAGCATGAAAATAATTAACAGCTCTTAAATTGAAAGTAGGCTGGCATAGTCCAAACACTTACAGCTCTAAGTTGTTTACTCGCAAGTTACTGATGTTTTATTGTCTTATGTATTAAAATGAACTTGCTAATGTAATCTTGAATAGGAACACTGCCTTTTGCTAGAATACTTTCTGAAGTATAACAACAGATAAAGTTTTCTTTTGCCAACCGTTAACTGAAAAAGTGTGAGAGAGAGAGTGAGGGATAAAGAGAGAGAAGGGAGAGAGGGAGACAGAGAAAAAAAGAGTCATTGCTCTCTTACAGGTAGATCTACTTTTCCTCAATGGCCTCTTTTATCAGAGATAATTTAGTATTGATTTACTTCAAGGCAGAGAAAAGTAATGTATTTAAGGTCTGACATTTAATAATCTCTACCTAATCCATGGTGTGTGTGGATCTATTCAGGATAGTATAGTTTACTTTTGAATTCTACAATTTACACTGAAAGAAGCTACAAATGTGTTAGCCTGTTTTAAAAGATAAAATCATTTTAACTATTTAGAACTGATGCCATTAATTACAACTGATATTATTAGTTATAATAGTATAAGTAATAGAAAATGGGATAGAAGAAGAATCTTGGAAGCTTTGCAATCCAAAAAGATCAGCCTTTGCCACATTAGGGAATTTAGCAGATATTTAGGGAATTATCTGTGCAAAAAACTGGCACCTGCATTTTGATAGTCAATCGATTTACGAAGAATGACATTGAGAGAAACGCAAATGTTCTCCTGCTTGATTAGCTTTGGTGCATCTCTGGTCTTCTATGAGGCATGCAATTTTCACCCTCCAGCTCAAGGGTAAGAGGAACACCCACTCTTCAGTTTAAAATGAGTTGAAAAACTGTTGATAATTATGTGGTATGAAAAAATACTAAATATGAAAAAAGGAGGGATGAGTTGTTGGGTGATGTTGGTACAGCTGGTTTGGATGGATAATGTCAGCCTCTGCCAAAAATATTTTTTTTCTGCCAAAAAATGTTGCCCTGTTTAGGCGGTGGGGAGGGGGGCAAGTGTTTTTCTTTAACCTGCAGGTAGGCATTAGCTCAAACGTGATCAAAGATCTCAAGTTAATGTAACCCTCTTGTGAAGTATAATGAATACTGACTGTTAGCAAACAAACACAAAGACCTGTAGCCTCAGCAGCTGATGGTGATTGGCTGGATTTTCTCTGATGAATGATTTAATTTCTTCAAAAAGTTTTTTAAAATGACGCGAGCCTCCAATTAAGAGAACTGTACTCACTAATGGCTTTGTACACTGCATTACTCTTTATAAACAAAGTTTTATCAAGTAGATTGTTCTGTATTGTATAGTATCCCACTATTTCATCAAAATATCTCCATAAACACCAGCACCATGACCCCAGAACACCATGACCCCAGAACTGCAATTTGTTTGTATTTCAGAGCTCTTATCAACTTTTGTATCAAACATTCATATCTAATAGTTTTGTACAACTATTTGCCATTTACACTATGACAGAGTCATTGTAATCAGCCACTCTTCTCTCAGCACCTGATGCAAGACAATTGGAAGCACATCTGGCCAACTTGGTGTAATCCTAAATGCCAAAAAAGATCACCAGAATACTAGAGAAAAAGTAATGGAAGAACTCAGTAGTCAGTCTCTCTTTTTCCCATTTATTCCTACAGAGTCTGAAGCCTGAGAACAAGGTCGCCATGGAGGCTACATTACTGAGAATCTCATACCATTACACTATAAATCTATTTATTCTCTTTTCAATCAAACATGAATACTTTTTCGAATAAATCAAGCTACACTGTTTGACTGTTGTAAATACATTAACCTGTTGGGGTTTTATTGTGACATTAAATGCAGTTAAACACTGCATACAAATAGATACAAATATACACAAGAGTCAAAATATTGAAACAAGCAAATCTGATTTTTTTTTATCTTTACAATAGCTGTTTTAATCTTTTTACAAAAATCAATGTATGTTGAGGAAAGTACATTGAAATGTCAGAAAAAGTAATTCCTAATTATCATTGCGGTATGTTCTCACACAGGAAGAATACAAGAAGGTGTTGTAAATAGAAGGTTGAACATCTCTGCTAATCTGTCTATGAGAGTCAGCAGCAAGCCTGTAGCAGAGATAAGCCAATCTAAGCTGAGGTGTCAGAATGACATGAGACGAGTGAGTGGAGACCTGTTGAGCTGCTCTCCAGAGGAACATGAGAGGCATCACAAATCTATTACAAACCCTATTAAAGGTACCACAGCTGTCAATCACACAGGAAATCTTAAACTGAAAAACAGCGAGTGGGCAGCGAGTCAAGCACAGTGCTGATTTTGTGTGTGTGTGTGTCTGTGTAATGCATGTTTGTATGGATGGATGTTCAGTATGAAAGTGTAGTAGGCCATGTAATCAGAAATAAAACAATATGATACGAAAACAGAGATATATTAATGAGATAACAAACAAATGCTATTTAACATCTAAAGTATACACAAGGAAGTGAAAATGCACAGCTCTCATATTATGATGATATGATAAAAATCTAAACAGAGCTCAGGCCATTACTTATGTACTTACGTAACCATGTATTAGCATTCTTTGCAAGTTTCCTGATGATTTGTTGTAATTTGTGGGAAATCAACATGACTAGCTGGACAAGAGAGGGCATACTGTTTAGATTGTTGTAGGACAGTTTTAATTGAGGCAGAATGTGGGAGCTGAATTCCCAAATATAAAGAAATGAAACAACTTACTCTGTCTTTGTCTTATTCATTGTATTTCTTACAGGAACATCAATATGTTACAAAAGAAAATAGTTGCTGCTGCAGTAACACTAACTGCACAAATGGAACACTGTCTCCAGTACAGAAGTTGTGACTATAATTATGCTGTCAGTTCAGCCCCAAATATAGTACATTTTCTGCATAATTATGGCATCAACCCCTACATCCGCTTGGCTTATACACATTTAGGCTTTATAGAAAACATCTTAATTAAGTTTTACAAGTTTTACATTAAGGTTAATTAAGTTTTACCTATCAAAAACACACATTTCTGACTGACTAAAATTGCATATTTCAATAAACCTTAATTGCTTCTTCGTCAAACCTGTTGGCAGACCAGCTTTAAAAAGACTGGCTAAATGTCAGCACAATTATTTCAATATTACTTTTGTGCAAAGTTTGATTAGGTTTGAGCAACAAGGCCAATGCATTTCTATGCATTTTTATTGTATATATTTTGTGTATGTATTTGACTTTTGTGTGTTGTTCATATTTTATGGTACTATTGCAAATACCTTATACTCCTGTCCCATAAGATATTATCTTTTATATACCATCTTCATGTAAGCTGGAATGGCATATGTTGTTAATGATACTGTAGTGTTATTGGTTCAGTCTACCCTTTAGTCATAAACCTACTATAAACCTAACTATAAATTAGTTTAGTTTTATTATTTGCAGTAATACTATGTATTCTTTGTTGAACATGTCTGACATTTGTTCTGTTTTTTATTATTATATTTTTTTATTATATGTAAAGCTGCTTTGAAGCAATATAACATTGTAAAAAGCGCTATATAAATAACATTAAATTGAATTGAATTTCCTTGACTACCATTTAGTTTTTCTCAGAAATTAACAGTGTCAGTACTGTCAAAGTGGTCCCTGATAAGTGATGCATTGAAAAAGAAATCCGATGAATGAAAGCAAAAACAAAAGAAAAAACTAAAAGACAAGAAGGAAACTCAGTATCACAACAGTTTAAGCCACAATCATTTAAAACTGAGATTTATTGCTTTGGAGAATGCATCTTATCAATTTATCTATGCTTTCTATTATAGAGGCATGATACCAAATAATACCTTACACCATGTTGTGACTTACAAAGCTCTCATGAAAGTGTTTGCATAAAGTGCAAGCAACATTGCATTTTCAGTCCATGGAAGTGTCTCTATTAAAAAAACTCACAATGTTGATTTTGCTAACAGTGATTTATCACGTTTAGCCACCTCGCCATTTGTATGTATGCTGTCATATTTCATTATGTAGGGGATGAATTGCCACCTTAATAACGGTGGTGACATAAGAGTAAAAGTTAGCCAGATGATGACAGGCTTAAGCATTGGACATGGCAGTCAGAACATGGGGGAGATTGAATCCGTAACCCTCTGCACCCGTAATAAATTATCTCTCTGAAATGGAATGATTGATTTGCTGTAGGGACACTTACACCTGGAATGGGGTCTCTTTCTGCACACTCTCAGGGACATCCACTGAAACTTTCTCCTTCAGGAGAGAAATCCTTCTCCTCTTTTAGCAGAGTGAAAGGAGGCATGTCAAAAAAATGTGACCAAGTGAGTTATTTGTAAGTAAGTACGACTCTTCAACAGCTACCACTGTCTCTATCATCTCAAGGTTTTAAGCTCCTCTTTCAGGCATTCATTGAGACATCTAAGGTGTAAGAGCAGGAGTGCTATGGGCAGAGATGAGATTACATCAAAGTGGTCAACTCAATCAGAAGTGTATAAGGACACCACCCAACATCACCTTATCACTCCTGCTGCTTCCTACCTTGATGCACCACCTTCTCTGAAATACTTATTTAGTAAGTATCACTCACTTAGTAAGTGGAAACATACAGACTTACATTTAACATGCCAGTATTCTTTACCACTTAAACCTAAAGTTCACTTGACCAAAGTAAACTACACAAAGCTCTGACTGGCACTTCAGATGCTGGTTTTCTGTATCTCTTTAAAGTCAGTAAATTCTCTACAGCATTACTGTAATGTAACTTAGGTTACAAAAATGTTAAAATGTTCTCATTAAAGTTTAGACATTGTATTAACATTATTGCTTTGTTGTAAGAACATTATTTAATCTGTAATGTTTGTAAAATGTTCCACTAACAATTTAAGAATAATGTATTTGACATGACATAACATTTTTAAAAAGTTCTACTAACATTACTGCAAAAACGTGTTTTGATACAGCACATGGCACAAAGTAATCAAACAATGGCCATGTGCTTCCACAGATGACAAAGACACAGAGCATGAGTCTAGATCCTGACTCCAAGAAACAAGAACCAGGATTAGGATTAAGTCAGGATCTAAACATCATGCTCTGACTCAAAACAGAATGGCTGTCAGGATTCTGGCAAGAGAATTTAGGAAAAATTCAAGACAAAAAAGCCAGGACTCTGACAAACACATAAATTACCAAGGCTGGAAATTATATTTTATTTTGCATGTCTTTAGTTGATTATCATTTTTTAGGGTTTATGTAATAATGTAGTTTCTTTAAAATATTTCTGGAGGAAAAGGTGTTTCATCCATGTAAACTGGATAGTGTATGTGTTATATGAAATGGGAAACAAATCAAAAGACCTATTGTCTTGAGAGATTACCTTGTGCCACACAGTACACACAATCCCATATGTAGCCTACTAGTAACTTAGATCTGAGCAGCGTGAAAGTATTCTGTGAAAGAAAGAACAGAAGGGGAAATTGACAGAACGAGAAACTTTTATTGGCCTCTAGTTTTATCTAATAAATTAAAAACCTAATTAAAAGTCTCTCTGGTTTGCACAGATTACCGCCTTTGTTTGTCTGCTTTGTGCCGTTGTTTTCATTTTCACCCATAAAGTAAAATATTTAAATTGTGGAGTGATGTTATTAACATTTCCTTTTTTACTAAAGAATGTACAGTGCACAAATGATGCACTGTACACTGAACACTGATTACCAGGACAGCTGTCTGACACAACACTTCCTACCTCAAATGCCCAAAGGAAAACCACAGAAATGGATACATAATACAGAAGGGAAAGTAATTAAGAATTTCTTGTTTATATTTAATATGAGATCAGTGTTAGGTCTAGAGAAGGTGAATATTAAATTGTGTCTTGAGATTTTGACACCCACACCTTGCTATCTTCTGTAGTGCAAAGCTTTTATTAGCTGCATTTGCTGGTGACAATTAGTGTCAGTGGTATGATATGTGAGGGGGCAGTGGAGGCAAGCAGAGGGATCATGGCCCCTGTGGCCTCTGTTCTGAGGCTGAGAGGTTGATTTGAGACAGACTCTCCATTAGAGAGCTAAGCAAGGGCACTGTGCCTGACATTTCTTCTTCCAAGCTGCTTCGGTCCAAGCCACCACTGAGGTGAAATGATAGGTCCCCAGCCAGCTCATCTGGGACACGTCTCCCATACAATGCCAGAGGTCACAAGACCGAACCCAACCTTGCCATTGTCCAAAGCTGACAGCTTTCCATGGAGTAAGTTATGGGAGAGTGTGTCATGGCATTTTAAGAAGGTGTAGTTATGGAGTGTGTATGCTACTGTGAGGACAGATAAGAGAAAATACTTGAGGAAGTTTAAATTGAAAAGTTGTGAGCAAACAGAATTGCTTAAAGGTGTTTGAGATACAAAAATGCATAAAGTAGGAGAAAGGGCTAGAGGATAAATGGACAGTGGGGTGACTTTTTTAGTAATGGGGCAGTGTCAAAGCTCATATTAGCACCTTACCTTGCTCAATCACCAGTGTACTGCTGGAGGGGCTTCAGAGCAGCAGCACAACCTGAGTGATCACTGAATCATGGTGGCCAGGACAGAATGCGTACAGGCCTGGGGTCCACAATGAAACACGGCATATCAAGACTGGAAACTCTGTGAATCTGAGTTCTGCAAAACCTGCAGATAGTGTGTTCCAGTATTCATAACTCCTAATGAATGTTTGTAGCCTTTACACCAGGTGCATGACATTATTCATAGCATAGCACACCCAAGTATGGCAAAGAATTAGAGAAGTGTTATTGCACACTGTATACAACTTTGTGTAGCTTATTTGCTCTCAATTAACAAGTTTTTTTAATTGAATCAGTTATTTTATTTAACTCTTGTAATTTAATCTATCCAGTCATCCTTTTTTAATCATTTGTTCAGATGTAAATGTATCCGTATAACAGTTGCTTAAACTACAGCTGTAAATTATCCTTACAATATAATTTTATGCCAAATAATTCTGTCATACAAAGATAAATTGAAAGCAGTTTTAACTTTTTATTTAATGAAATGAGACCATGAGAAATGTTGAAACGTGCCTCGTCTCTGTAAGAGATGTCAAGTACTCATCCTCCTTTCTGTGTGCGTCTCATTCCAGAGAAAGACAAATAAACTGTTGATTGAAGCTGAGAACTTGAAAAAGTGACATGTTTGTATAAATGTTTACACATTACTCCCTCTGATTAGTCACAGCAGTCGTGGATGTGTCTGGTAAAAAGCTGGTAAATACATCTGTGTGTATGCATGCAACTGTATGTAACTGTGTGATTTTGAGCAATCTAGTGCATTTACATCCATTTCAAAGGCCCCTGTGCCTCTCCTGTCATAAAAGATTAGAAAGGGTGCATCTAACAAAGACAATGTGTCTCACTTTAGAGCTGTTTACAGAAATAACACAGCATTAAATTTGGAGAATCCTACATTCATAATTTCAAAAACTCACCTATGAATTATTTAGTGTGACTAAAGGGAAGCAAGGTTGATGTTGGATGTTTTGACATGTGTCTCTGTAACTTGGTTATTTGAGGATGGTAGCTTCGGTCTGTGGCAGCATACATTCTTCGCAGACAGATCTGTTTTAGTTTTGTCTGTTCTGAGAGCTGAGTCATATTTGTATTGAGTTAGTATGTCTATGTTTTTTGTTTGGTTGCTTGAAGTGACTGCTGAGCAACACCCGCTCCAGTTTTATTGTCTGTAAAAAACAATGTTTTTGACACTTTTAGATATGCCTTCAGAAATAGATGGCAGACAAGTAGGAGGATAGGAGTAGGAGGATAAATGCTCCTGCAGGAGATATTAAAGGAATTATAGAAAATAAGAGATGACAAAGTATCATATTGTAACACTGTTAGTAAAATTTGTTGCAACATTTACATAAACATTAAATTAATACCACCCAAAAAGATTTTAAATGTTTACCACTGTAGGTGGTAAATAAACTATAGTTTATTATGTACGGTTTGGTTTTATTTCCAAAAACCCAGGTAAACAGAGTAGTAAGTAGTGGTTATGGGAAATGACTTCACCTGCACGCCTGTGCCACTGAATTTTAAGTCCTTCTCTAGGGATAACCAACTGTTGTTATAGTTTCCTCTGTAGCAGTCACAGATAACGTGGCTGATGCTTTATGAGTTTGCACTGCTTTGAGTGCATGTGCAGGGAATTCGGTTCAGCAATTGCAGGCAGATATAAGAGGAAGGATGATATATGTAGTTGTTCTTTGCTGGGAGAGGACGTGGAAGAAAAAGTAGGCAGAGTGATTCTACATTTCACACCCCACCAACAGTGTGGCCTGCATAATGATAACTTTTCAAAGTGAACAAAGGCATCAAAAGGATTGAGAAAGGCAAGGATTATTTAAAAACAAGGTGTATTAAGAGTCCTGGTATGAGTTTCCATCCCTAAAATCATTGAGGGAAAAAGTACCACTGCTCAGTTTTAGCCTGCTGAAAAGCATGTATACACAATGGAATCAGCAGTGTTAAATAGCAGCTGACTAAGGGGCAGAGATAAAAAAAAGCGGTTGTTCATTCAAGCTAAGCCAAAATTAGCTTATGTCAAACAAGAAACACTGGGAAAAAATTGATACAACAGTACCAAGCTCTAGCTATGTCACTAGTTTATCTTGAACACACAGTTCTTCAATTCTGAGTATGGCGTGTTTCATTTAATATACAATTCATGTCAGGCATTTGTTTTCTTTTGGATGTTTTTTTCAGTTGTGTTTCATTGGAATTTTCTTGGAATTATTCCTGGATCTACCAGGCTTGAATAATGAATTGCTTGTCTGTCAATATGTACGTATTTAAAATCAATAAGGCATTTAACATCAATAAACCATTAATGAAGATTTGTCTGTTGTATACATAATTAGATGTTGCAAACAAACAAATCAATTAAGAACAAGGTGGGATATAATTTAATTTATTGCAATCATTTCATGAGGTAAACAAATAAACTGTTACTGTGTTTTGACTGCCTTTTATTAAATGAGGGGACGTCCTTGACAAGTGTGTGTATGGGACATGGATGTATAAAGTTTATTAAAAGTGAACGAAAGTCCTGAAGGTTAATTAACTCTTATCTCTTAAGTATCAGTCTGTGAGGATTTTATTAGGGTGACATGCCGGATGTTACAGAGGACGAGATTAACATAGCAGAGGAGACACATTTCCTTTCAAAGCGTCCACCTATTCTCACACTAGAATGTGCATCTCAAGCGCACATGCACATACAACTGTAGCTGACTAGTCAGACCTCATAATGGGTAAGGGCAGCCCAATGGCAGTGGGAGGTAGCCAACAAGAGACATTCTTTTTCCATTGTGCTTTTAATTAAACTCGTATCCTATTCATATCTGTCTTAATATCGCTGACTGGAAACATTTACAAGGGAAATATTTGATTGTGGTCACACTTCACGCACATATTTAGCATAATGCAGTGCATGAACATGATCTGACTTTTGAGCTTAATGTTGATTAACAAAGAGAGCCCTCTTATACATTTCCATTGCATCTCATTACCAACAGAATACCATTTCCGTTGGCGCCTTACAGAAATTGATTTTCATAATCAAACAGTTTGGCAATCAAACAGTCCCTAAATGAATGTTACCATTTCAGCATGGGTACAAGAGTTCAGAATTACATTTTGCTCTATCTTATGGTTCTAATTTATTGAACATGCTGTAATTAAGGACCTTTTAATGTTTTACCATGTTTTACCAATGCTTGTGTATAATGACAAAGGTGTTTGAATTTACCATGGCCAGAGTATATGTATGCAAACAGCCATTAAAATCCATTCTGTTTGCATCATTAAACTCTGTATTAAGGTTTTATTCAGGTTGGTGTCTTCCTTTCCCCTCTTTGTTTCTATTCTAGTTGCACTGTATTGTTCATTGAAACCTGGCCATGGATCAATAGATTTCTCCTAGACTTTGTTCCTTTTATTTGTGAAATGGGAGAGAAGTCCCCTATGCCTGACAGAGGAAGGGGAGAGGCCCCATTTTCTCATATTGATCCTACAGCATAGATTGGAGGCAGACCAAGGGCAACTCCCAGGTTTTGCTGTCTCTCATCATCTCTCTCCCCTTTGCATGTAGAACACAAGGGTGGGGCATCACTAATACAGAGCATCAGTAGACAGCAGGCAGGAAAACTGGAATGTTAAGGAGAGATAAAGGTGCTTTGTTTGAAAGGGTATTCTAAAGATAGAACTGAAGGATTATGAAGAGAAGGGAAAAGGGTACAGCTACACATTTATCTACTGTAGTCTTTATCTAAACACTCATGTACTTGTGTAGTCTGGGAACAAAATCCCCCAGCAAAAATAAGGCACCAATTCCTACTACACTAGTAGATTTTTAGCTTTAGGATCTTTATCATCATACAGCTGTTACTAAATAGCAAAGATCCATGCTTAAAATGCCTAATTACTTTAAAACTACACACCTGACTGTCACAACATGAAAGCACAGATTTGCAGCAGCAGCAAATATGTCTTGGCTATATGTCAATGTCAAATATGTCAAATAAATCCCTGTTCATGTGGCTAAAGGTTAGTCTTTGATCTCCAGAGAGAATGAGGATTAGTATTTAGGAGAATAAGAGACACATGGAAATGATGGGGCATTCGATTTCTGTCCTAGCAAAGTAATAAGGACAGAATAAAAATGATATACGTTTTGGTATTATAGAGTTGTAATAGACTTGCTCTCTGCAGGAGACACAAGAGAAATAGATTGATGTCCCACAGAGAAAAGTTTCTCCCCATTGTGGTTTCCCCGGGATGCAAATGTTCATCCAACCTCTGTCTGCCATCTATCATTCCACATTATACTGCGTGACCAGCTCTTTTGAAAATAGAAAGAACCTGCCACGATGACCTGCATAAAGATTTCTGATTAGTATCAGCTTCTTATGTTCAATATGCCTGATGGAGGAAGTAGCTTAGGTCAGTTAGGTTGAGTTTATAAACTGAGTTTGTTAAACTGAGTTAAAAGTAAGTTTGTTTAATACTACACTGCAGGTGTTTATCTATAATCAGTTCATTATGAATGAGATGTATTTTGGAGGCATATGTATGGGATGAGGGGCTGATTCTTGATCCTCCTCTGAGATGCTTGATACATATTGGACATGTATATGAATCTACAGATTTTATTACATAGAACTTATTTTTCAAACACGTGCTACATCAAAATAAAACAAAGCTTTCTATTTTCTCTTTATTTCAGTCAGTCAACCCTCACCCCTTTAGGAGCACATTGGCCTCCATGTGGTCTTACACTTTGATGGCCAAGAAAAAGAAATATGTAAAAGAATCAGCTTACATTAATTAATCAGAAAGTACCTCTTTTATTGAGAGATGGTAACATCTCATACATTACCAGGCTCAGAGCAGTCAGGCAGAACCACCAAAGACATTTATATCCCATCCCATCCCTTCCACAATACAGGTAGCATTGTAACTATTAAAATGCATATGGAATAAGATTAAGTACTGCCCTTATGAAATGTGACACACTGTAATGAAAAAGAGACAGGGAGAGAGAGCAAGATATATATATATTCATCTATTAGTCATTTAATGCCACCTAATAACACATTTATCAGATGACTGCAAAAATCAAATTTTGATCAAAGTTATGAAATATTGAAGTCGTAAGACCAACATTACACAGTCAAGTTATAAATCATAACAATAATGAATAATTTTCATATGCGCATATCATTCCTCTGATCTTTTTGGCCCACTGTAGATTGATCACTCAAAGTGCTGGAATCAATCGCAATAAAGAATGATCAACTGAGCTCTGTATTTCATTTGCCTTAAAAAGTAAAAATGTCAAGAAGTTTATTTGGACAGAAATTTTTGGTTATCTCTCCCTCTGACCAGCACGTACTGATTATTACTATAAAAGTGCACACCTGTGGTGTCTCACCTGTTTGTTGTTTGGCCTCCTTTAAACAAATGCAAACTTTTCAATTCATTCATCTGTGCTTGATCAAGGGATTCAGGTGCAGTGAGATCTCAAAGTGCTCAATACAAGACCGACAGGGGTAAATTAGGCTCTCTTGTTTAAGTTAACAGAGGACCTTAAAGTGATTTTTACTATAGAGCTTTTGGCCCTAAGAAAGTCAAACTGTCTCAGACAGACCAAATGAGGAACTGTCCTGTTAAATAAATAAGGCTTACAGGTGAACAGATAAGACATAATAATTTTTCAATCAAAAAAAGTGACAAAGTAAAGAAAGGTGAACAACAGTTTTGTAACCACAACAAGTTGCAAACAGGACTATTAACACTCAGGCTTTCGACATTAATGTCTGAGATGATTAAACTGTTTATTGTGTGACCTCTAACATGTCCTTGTATGCTTAATCAACAGTAATTACAGCTGACTATCGATGGTTAAGGTATCCAGACCCAGCATCACATCTCAATGTATGCATTTTTAAAATAAGACTAAGCAATCAGTCACCAGCATCAGTACCCCTTAGCATTGCTTTAACTGTGTGCATTCGCTAACTAATGAAATCTGTGCAAAGCTTCTCTAGCTATCGATCGGAGGGAGCTCTAGTTTGTCGCTTGAGACCGGCATCTTCATCTCTACCTTTTCTCTATCTTTCTTCCCTAACTTTTCCTTTTCTCACCCGCTTACACAGCTGATAACTGCTGAGCACAGTGGCCTTGAGCCGCATATCAGGCTAAGGTAAAAAATATTTCATCAGACGTTTCACAAGGTATTTAAGGTCAAATAGACCTGTGGGTAGGTGTCAAAATGTTCTGGATGCGTACAAAACATGTATCCCTCAAACTATCACTAAAGAAATGCAAAGATTACTACAGCATGCAGCTATGAAAAAACAACCCTCTAAACAAAAGCTTTTAATATTGTCCTGCTGCTAAATGCATAATGTGTGAAAACAGGGAACTTTAGCTGGTTACAGTATGGTGCTGTAGAGGAGTTATGATTGGTGTGGCTGCCTTTTGCAGTTAAGGATAAATTTATGATACTCAGAAGCCTGCATTCTTAGAAATGACTGCTTATCATAATGAGCAAATAAATAAATGAAAAGCTTTTGGCGAAATGCTGTTTTTCTTTCACAATAATCACATTTAATATTATATTATATTATATTTAATAATAATCAATTTCCTTTTTTCTGTCTTGCTAGGCTTTCTGGCTGAGAAAAGCTGGAGGATTTTGGTCAATAAGGCTTGCAGTAATACCTTTCTCTCACTTTCAAGGAGAGATCCAACAGTCTGGATCACAAGGGATTAGTCTATGGGGAAATGTTCCTACATACTGCCAAGCAAAACTGCATTAGAATGCACAGTCAACTCTAATTAAGATGGTTTTTAAAGCATTATGTGCTGCAGCTGAGCAAGCCAAATGCAAGATGGTGACACTCGACTGTTGCCAGTTGCTCTATAATGAAGACAAACCTCTCCTTCTGCCTGTAGCTGCCAAACTCAGTGATATAACGTTCACCTGACCACAGATGCTGTAACAGTGCCATCATTGGATGTTTTAACCACATATTTTAATTTTTTTTTCATATTGTGCTATTATCTTCACTACAGGGTAAAAAACAGTTTCTGCCTCATTGGTTTGGAAACCCATGTAGAGTAAAAATATGTTAGAGAGTAAATGTTTTAAAGGTTCTACAAATAAAATAACAGTTAAAGTTAACAGATAAAGTTAAAATCACAATAATGGTAAAGACTTTAATTTGCCCTTACAAAATGTGTCGTTACATCAGCAACAAATATTTAGCTTTGCCCATTTCTTTGGGATGGTATGTTAAATATTATTAGCCCAGGTATTGTATAAATGGACCATTAGCACAGGTGTTGTTCTGTGTTGGGCTATTCCTGACCTCATCAAAATATCACAGTGTTGGTTATGTTATGTATCTATGGAGCATCATATAACTCTCAGTTATGTGACACAACAAACATTCTGATTGTTATGGTGATTTTAAAGCATCCTTCAAAGATGATTGCTAGATACAAATATTTGTAAACACCTTTGCTTTGTTGAATCTAAACCATTGTCAACATAAATGATCAGGATCTAATTTATATTATGATGCCAATATCATAAACAAATTAAATACCCAGATTGTATTAATCAGTTGAACAGGTCATTTCATATTTCTTTTACTGACTACAGCAGTAGCCAAAGTACCTGTCTGACCTTTCACTGATAGTGTACAAATTCAAAATGCAACAAGAACAGAGAAGATAATTATATTGTCATAATTACCAGTAGAGATGACAGAACTCTCTGCTTCCTGCTAGGACGTGTGATATTCTGGGGCCAAGCTAAAGATGTCTAATCATGGCTTCAATCTTTCAGACACCTTTGTCTATTAATAAGCAGCTGCAGATTCTAAGATAAAGGCTACAGATGTAACAGAGTGCAACACATGTGGCTATAAAGAATTCATGCATAAAAGCTCCTGTAGCTCAACTAGTAGAGCACAGTGTTTACAACACCAAGGTTGTGGGTTCAAATCCCTGGAAACGTATGATAATACAATGTGTACCTTGAATGTTCTGTAAAACTCTTTGGAAAAAAAAGTTACTGACATGTTTGTTTACCGTTTTTGCATTTTTTGCCTGTTATGGAGAAAACATCCCTTGTGAAACAGAAGATGGTAAATTTCTCAAGGTCACACAGAGAGCTATAAACACTCACACATTATTGATACCTAAGTCAGTAAGACAGACTTGTCAAAGTTGTAAGCCTGAATACTTACCGTGACAGAATGAAAGAAAGCAGACATCTCAGTGAAACACGGGTCGCATTTTACACGCCCGCCTGCTGAACAATCAGATAAGATAGATTAGTATACAACACAACCATGTTTTCTTGTGTTTTAATATGCATGACTGATGCATTTTTCTGCCATGCCCAGGGTTTCAGGGAGTCTGAAATATCATTACACATCTAGGTCACATTGTGAGGTTACCATACAATTTATTTTCAAAGGAAAATTATAATTAACATTTACATGTATAATAGCAGACTTTTTTTTTTACTAAAGCAACAAGGCAGGGCACTGCACAAAAACAAAACCATTTTTAACAAAAACTGGGCAACACCACAAAACAATTACATTATGCTGGGACCACTGCGTCCACCCCCTTGTTTACATCTCTGATTCAGGGAATATGTTGTGTCAGTATATATGTTTCCTGGGAATCAAATCAATAAACTTCACCATTTGAGATACAGTAATAGTACAACGAAAGAGCAATTTTCAGTATGGTAAATTACAGTAATGTGCATTTGATTATGCTGAAAAAAAAGTCATTTCTCAAACTGTACATTTCAATAACATGCAGGTGTTTTGTTTAGTCTAAATTACAAATATGGAAGTACAGTTTATTGCTCATAAAAACATGTTTGCATTTTCAGCACTATGACCCAAAAGCAGGTGTCCTACAGGGACCAAATGAAAATCTTACAATAACTTATAATAATGGTGTAGAGAAATGATGTGTAGAGGTGCTTCGAGCATATTGTGAATTTGCTGGCTCACAACCACTCAAACACCTGATGTATGTAGAGTTCTTGGTGAGAGAGTAAGGCAGAATGAATGAAAAAGAAGAATAAATTAGGATGATTGCAAAATGCCTGTCTAATGCAGCTACCTAGTCAGCCATTACAGGTGACTTGTTATCCATCACAAGTCACACAGACCTACCAAGAATTCCCAATCTTCTCTCTCACCTCCACTCTCTGGAGAGATCCAGGCTCCCACATGTGACCACACCTCCTAAACATCTCCTTTTTTTCCTTTCCTCCATGTTCATTTCTTGATCCTCATCCTAAGCAAGCACAGTGCTGGCTCCGGCAGCTGTTGTTTAGTGATAAATCAGTGAAGCAAGAAATGATTCAGCGCTGAAAAATAGATCTTGAAGCCGCTCTGCCTTCTTGTTCTCACTCCCTTTTGTTCTGCATTAGTGACGGAACCTCTGGGATTCATTTGGTGTTAATCATTTGTTACAAAGGGGCAGTGTGTCTTTCAGACACCGGTAATGAAGTTACCTTTGAAAGGACTGTAAATGAGGAGGAAATTATTTCTGCTCAAATTGCCATTGATAAGCTGCCATCGGGGGAGATGAATTTCTTTCAAATGAAAAGTTTAATTCATTCTGTGAAATGATCACCTTTGTTTCTTCTTTTGTTTTTGGTTTTGTGAATGCAATCTTGAAAATTTGAAAATAATATTCATGTTTGTCATGAGCCAGAACCATAGGTGAAAAATAGCACAAATGAGAAATGTTTAATATCTCAATTATTTCTCCTAGATCACAGTAAGATTTTAATATAATCTTATTCTGATGTGTGATTTCTCTTTAAATTTCTCCAAGACCAAATTGTCTGACCAACTGTATGCAATTTAAATTTGTCCTAAATAATTTTAAGAGATTAATTTGAGACAAAGTGATACCTTAAATATAACTGAGAACTTCAGTAAGTCACACAAGCAATGCAACCTCTAAGCCATAACATGTTTCTCTGAGAAAGGAACTGGCAGTAGCACTTTAAATTCTGCTGCTGTCTGCTTCCCTCAGGTCTAGATTTAACACAGAACTACAGGATCAGATCTTTACATCTGCACGTCAGCCTCAGTATTTACGTGTCCTGTGACCTGTGGCTAAAGTTAACATGTGGCCAGATGTGAGACTCTTAGCTTTGGTTTGACAACTTTGTAACTAATGTCCTCTAAATGCCTCCCATCAGGTGTCGGCACACCGGCCTGGGTGCAGCAGGGAGTCACTATGACACCCCCCACAGAGCACCTTAATCACTCAGCCCTATGGAAGTTCACCTATGGCAGTTTACCCTCTAGTGCAAGTCACTATGCATAAGACAAAAACAGTTATCTGCCACATTTAAAACCTTAAATGTCACTCACTTCACATTACTGCAGCCAGACAGTTTGAAAGGATAGTTCACCCCAAAACAAAAAAGTCTATGTGCTATTAATTTGTTCCATGGAAAACAAAAGGACAAATTTAAAAGAGTATTTTTGGAACAACAGTGCATGGTGATCATACAAGCCAAGCATCAAAAACAAAAAAGTGTATATACATGCCACATTCAAAGCTTTCTAAAGTGATACAATTTGATTTGTATGAGGAAAATAATATATTTAGTTTCAATAAATCTGATACACACACACTACTCCAAATTGGCAAAGTGCTTCCTACTTCAAGCCGTTTGCTTCTCTTGCTCACCAGGGTGGAATGATTCAGGGAATGATCCAAACTATGATCATTTTTTTAATTTTTGTGTGGCCACGCAGCTATACAGCCTGTGGTGTGAGTCTGCTTTGAAGTGACTAAGGGAGAAAAATGAGCTGGAGGTGGACTTTGCTGTTCTACACTGCCAATCTATTCTGGCTGAAGAAGAACTCTGACCACCCAAGTGATTTTTTAATGGGTTTTGTGAGTTCTAGGGGTTCTAAACAAATTTGTGCATCTGACTCTCATGTGTCTGTATTGCTCTTTCTCTCCAGCACAAACCACTTATTTTTCTCCCTCTATGCCACTAAATAGACTTTTAATCTGTTTTTACCTTTTGTATTTATTAAAGTATTAATGTTCATTTTTTTCCTTCTTTTTCTGTTTAGATTTTTGACAGTGGGTTTTGTTCAAGTTTTCTTTGCTTTATAGTCCTATTGTACCTGGTGTTTTATGTTTATTTAATTCGGCTACATTTAGATCCCTAACCCTCTTCTTTCTGTGGCCCAATGTGACAAAACTGTGACTAAAACTCTAATTTCTGCTTTTATAAAAAAAAAAAATGTGGATTTAGAAAAACAATGTAATGTGCACAGCTCAAAATACTCATATGTTCCAAATATATAGAATTGGATTAAAATTTAACAATGTCAAGAAATTAAAGGGACTGATAAATCTACTGTTCGGTAAATGGTCAAGGTTATGGTTTAAGATCAGGGAAAATCCTCTGGTGCATAATGGAAGATATGCTAAAGTGAACAAAGAGAGAGAAAGTTTGCTCATAAAGCGCTGTTATTGGTCATTCTCATTAATCTCTGTGTGTTAATGCTTCACTTAGAAGAGGCTGGAGGCTATGTACATTTTCTAAGCCTTTGCCTTTGAGTTTTGATAATGTAAAATGAGGTTGACTGTGAATTTCCATATCCGTTACACAATGTAACTATTATAAATGCAACAATTCATTGCCACTTTTTCAACAACATAAAACACTATGGCAAGCAGACAGACAGTCAGGCGAACAGGCATACATACATACAGATGGATAAAGTAATGCATTGCATTATCTACCACTGTTATTCGCAGCATGTGAGATCGGATGTGACATGCCTTACTAGGCTACAAGCATTTGTTAAAATACAATTGGAGGCAAGGAGACTGCAAAGACCCCTCCAGGCATTTTCTTGCTCATTCCACAACACTTTTGCGAAAACAAATTTTGCACATAATGTGACGTGTTTAAATGTGCTTTGAGGCATGGTTATTTTAAGTGTTTCATCCAGTGAAAATGTTAAATCCATATTATAGGTTGAAAATCAGGAACGATTAGGAAAAGATTGCACTCTGCTCTAATTGACAAGGCATCAATAAATATTTTGCAGAGGAAAAAAATCTTTTCGGATTATGTTTGAGAATTCCACCATGATGGCAGAATGCCTCTTAAATTCTGCCAGTGGGCTGCCTTGGGCAGTGGAAACAAAGAGGGCAAGAAAACCTGATGTAAATATATTTAAATTTTATAATGTAGCTCTAAAACATAAAACAATAATATTCAAAATAAGCAACACATTTCTAAATATCTTAAAGATGTGCAGATTTTTGCATACAGATTTTTCTTTTTTATTTTAATTTCTTCTGTAGGTCACATGACACTTTGTATCTGTCCATTGGAGATACATATTTGCTCCTAATTGGCGAAACAAAATCTCAAAAACTGTAAGACTAGCTGGTTTGCAATCAGATCCCACATAGCATTGCGACATTCTCAGTGATGATCTATGCATGCTCAAAGTTGTATAGCAGGTGGTAAGCAAAGGACACTTGGGGAGTGCTAAGCCAAGTCGTCTTCCCTATTTAGTTAAGGGAGAAGTGATTCAAACGTAGTGAATAGGCATATGAAAGCCAAATAATGCCTAAACTGCATGTCCCATTTACACTTTAGTCATTGATGGAAGTAATATAGAGCAAAACTTGTACTTTTATCTTCATATTTTAGAGTGTGCTTTCCATTCACTTTTAAAAAGTCCCCTGTAGTAAGAAACATATGTCCCTGGCAGGCTGGACACTGTGATTCTCTTACTCATTCTTTACCATGAGAGGAAGAGAAAAACAGCACTTGGGCTTCATTCTCCCCCAGGCTCAAGCAGGAATGTCGATGAAGCCTTGTATGTGCCCTCTCAAGATACTGTGGCGAACTGATCGCTAGCATGGCCCTTGGCCCATAAATAAAACCTAGGCTTACCTGAAAACTTGAACACTATTTTTTTGCTGCCTTGCAAGCACTGCTAGTTCCTATTTGCTGGTAATTCTATTCAGTGAAAGGCAAAACATTGTCCTGCTGTTATGCAGAAGCTCATTTAGCTCCCACCCCTTCTATCAATTTAATGTTTTTCATATAATGTCATGATAAGACACGTGCACCTCATCTACACTGCACAGAGTGATGTGACACATCCACAACAATCACATTCTAATCAGCTGAAATGTCTATGAAAGTGTGTAACATTATAAGAGGACTTTTCTAGTTTCGTTTTGTTGATTGCTTGTAGTGTTTACACTTTAAGACAAAGATTGATGTATTACAGCCATTACCAGAAACAACAGTAAAAGTGAACACATTGCACTGATAAAAGAGCACTAAATAATCACGGTGGAAACAGCAGGGAAGAGAAGCAGGAGATGAAGGACGTACTGTATGAGTGAGAAAGAAGACAGGACAAGACAAGAGGGCAAAAAGGATGAGAGAACAGATGGGAGATAAAATAAACTTATTATAGATTATGTGGATATTTAAACTGCATAAATACCATATACAGAACAGTAGAACAGAACAGTTCTGATGTACAAAAGTAGATAACTGATCTAAATAGAGGCAATTTATTTAACAAAGACCAATTTTTCAAGTGTATGACAGCAAACAGTCAGTTTTAAAAATTAGTTATGTTAGTTAATTCAGTCATATTGATGCAATGTATATGAAATGGCTTCATATTGAACACAAACACAGCATTAGATTCTTCATATTTTCAGCTTTCATTACCTTTAAATGTAGAGTGTATTATTAACCAGACACCATTTCAATAACTCTGTTTACATGCACCAATAATGTGATTATTTTTAATAATCAGAAGCAGTAAGAATCAATAAGAACTTAATCACAGTAACAGCAATCTGTAGCTAAATTATGACAGCTAATTTAAGACACATTCTTTTTTGACCTCTTTTTTTTACATTTACAAAATATATGTCATTAACTAAAATGACATTATCTCAAATCCAGGCACAAATTCAGCAGAGTGGCTTCTAAATTATTCCATGAAAATGAAATGTAATCACTGTACTGAAGTGAACTTTTCCTTTGGAACCACACACAGATATTGCCCCTCCATCACTGTACTAAATATTGGAATCCATTGTCAGCTTCTTTTAGCACATTATATTAGAAACCTTTAAATATAACACAGCAATATTTATCACCTTTAGTGGAAGTCTTGGATTCACCCTGAAAAACAGTCCTTGGGAATTTTAACTTGAACATTGCTCCATGAAATATGAAATATATAAATACAACCTAAAAAAATCTGTCCAGACCTTATGACAGATAATTCTCTCTGGTCGCTCTCACTTTGATGGCCTTTTTGAGCTGGCTTCTAAATTGGCATGAGCTAATAAGCCAGAGCTACATTCTACCAATTAGCATCATTAGCACTATCACCACCACTATGGTAATGTGCTTCAATACTAAACACAACAATGCATATGACAGGGAAGAATAAATTAATGCTTACCGGAAGCCCAGGTGAGAAGAAGCAAGCCAGCACAGACTAATTACTGTATACAGTATGTGAAAGATAGGTATACTAAAAGATTTTAGTAATACTGGCAAAGCATCATCACCTATTATTCACCAAATTCTAACTCTCACTGTCTTACTGTCAAAACACACACACACCCTGCATGGCAGTGTCTTAAATCACTAAGACAGTTCTCTCTCCGGAGGTCTGGGTGGGATTACTTTCTGTGTAAATAGACATGAAATACAGATAAATATTGCCAATGTGTTTGTACTGTCTTTGTACAAGTTCACCGGCACACCTAAACTCCTGTTTATTTCCCCCAAGTACTAAACCTGTAGTAGGATAAGTTCAATTCAATTAATCAAAATTTGAGCTACAGTCTAGAACCGTGGACCTGGCCTCTCTTTTATCTTACAGTTGCACTTAATCTTTCATATCCACTAATGTCTGTTCATGTTTTTATTTTACTGCTTGTTGTAAACTTATAGTAAAGTTGAAGGGTGACTGAGGGGAGAAAGTGTGACATTTCTTCCAGAATAGAACCTGTTGCAGTTTTACATGTTGGTGGTTTGCATTAAGGACAATACAGAGTGGATGTCAAGTAATTGCCTTCTAAAAAAACTAAAAAAAAAAGATTTTGTCTCTTAATGTGATGTAACAGTTGGGCTGCAGAGCACTAAATAAAACATGCTTAAGTTCTGCAACTAGAAACTGTACCAAAAATGTGTCAATGGATTTCTGACACATGAAAAGCTGTGCATTGTGATTCATATAAAAATGAATGGTAATAAATACAATTTTGGATATATATATGATTTTATTTATTACCATTGAATGCAAACAGTCTGACCCCATTTAAGACATTACAAATGACTGGTGCAACTCAGAAGATCATGATCTTTAGTATCTGACACTTCTATTATACTTACAAAAGATAATTAAGCTCATGTTATTAAGTATTTTTTAAAGATCCTTTCTCTGATGATTTTAAGATGGGAATGAGTCTGTAAGGGCCTTCATTTCTTATCTTTCTTTCATTGGCAGACAGTGCAGCTCTCATTCATTCTGACTAATGTCCTACTGCTTTTGAAAACCACCAATAAATCAAGTGGTTAAATAATCTATCCTTTGCCATAATAATACCCCCACTGCTCTGTGTGTAAGATAGTGAGCACAAATCAAAGCTCACAATGACTTTCAAAAGTTATTTTCAAGTATTCCGGTGTGGCCTTAATACTGTGTAAACACTATTATATATAGAATGGCAACCCCATAATTACTTTCAAACACTTCAGCAACACAGTGTGTTTTGATCTGGTCAAAAGTTCAGCTTGCCAACTTACCTTGGAAGAAAACAAACTGCCTAATTTTTCTTGGGCATTTTCAATGAAGTTTCATCTTGTAAAGAGAACATCAACTGCTGACTCTTCTCACTGCCAATGAGCTACTGTAAGTCATATATATATATATATATATATATATATATGTGAGATGTTTGCTCCCCCCCTCTATTCTTGTGTACATTTGTGTAATGTACACTTGTGTAAATTTTTGTTTTTCTATTTCACACCATTTTTATAATTCATCTTACCTTTTACATTAAAAGAGCACTATCATTGTAGTTTTTATGACTCAATGCTAGAACTGGCATTAAACATATTTGATAATACGTTACTAAAAGCTGCCTATATTTATACACTAGCAGAGCATACTCAGACTAATAGCAATTGCTTTCTGACACTCGTCTTTGGGAGGATGCCGGGAATGCAGCAAGAGGGCAGGAAGAATCATGTTAATGCTTTAAAGTAGCACTATATATCTCTGTGAAGTACACACTTCCTACTGACAGTACTGCAGCTGCACAGCATTTAGATTTGAACTGAGAATGCCTTTTAAATTTCAATTCAATTCATTCATTTACATTGGGAGCAGACAGTAAGGCAAGACAAGGTAAAATTTAAGGTCATTATTTATTTGATAGAAGAAGACTTTTTTATTTTAAGACTTTATTTAGTGGTGTGTGCAAAATTATGTTTCGGTGATAATTGTTCAAAGTTAGACCGTATTGAAATTAGTTTAGAGAAGAATGTCTGAAAAGAATGTGTTCTACTTGTTGGGGAATAAATATGCATAATTAGTGCAAATGAATGAAGTTTAATTACAAAACAGAAATGAATAAAAATTCATCTACTGTTAGATTTCCTAGAATTACCATTTAGTGAATTCATCTTTCCTTTCATTACAGTTCAAAAAAATTTTATTCAAACTTATCATTTGAAAGAGAGCCAGGACTTATATTCTGAATTCTGAACACACAGAGGCAAGAAAGAAAGACACATTTCACATCACATCAAACAGACAGTTCTCCAAACACATGCTCTGTGCTTGAGATGCTATCCTTGTTTTCCTTCTTTTAATTTACATGCCTTAAAATATGTCAGATTCGCATTTAATATTTCAAACATTCAAAAGCCAAAAATGTCTCAACTACCATATTTGTAAAACGGTGTTTAAAGCTATATGCTCTCAAGGCTGAAAATTCCTTTTAATCCTTAATAATTCCTATTAGAGGCCCTGTGTGGTTGTCTTACTGTTATATAGCAGACTTTAAACCTGTAAATGTTGGCTGCTTCTCTAAGCACAAGCAGCACAGACTCTGAGAATGAACTGCTTGAGGGCTTAGCATCCAGAGATTTACTGAAATTCCCAGTTTTAAATTAGTAATGTAGTATCAGAGTTTCCAATCTCAGCTCTGTTTATTTGTCCGTCTTACACTTCCACAAAATTAGAGGTGAAATGTGTGATCAGCATTCTGACTGTAGTCAGTCACATTAGCACACTAAGAAAAATATAAATAAGAACTCGCCTGCCTCACGTCTATCTAGGGAGCGGCATAGTGATTAACAGCACTTGCTTTGTCTGCTCCTCCCAGGCGGTAATTGACTTGGCTGGGGCAGCTGTGTGTCTGTGTTAGTGTCTTTCTTAAATGGCTATTAATTAGCATTAGAAAGCGCAGTGTGCTCACACCTCGCCTCTCTTAATCCTGAGCGTGCAGCTTTCGTGAATCTATTAGCCACAGCACTGAAGTTTGCTTCTGCGCCAGAGTCAATTACTGTCTTTATACCGCTTTGCAGTTTTAGAGACTCAGCTTTGACATTGTCACCAGACTAAACCAGAACCGGCCACTTTTTAAATTCCAGACCTCATTCGACTGCTTTTTCTTTCATCATATTTTTTATTGTCAATAGCCTCTTAATACTCACTTTACACCATACTTTGTTTATGTCATGTGAGTTTTCTTTTTTGAGTGTTTAATTAAAAATAGAAATGTTTTCAAGCTTTGGGTTTTTTACAGTTTGTAATTTTTATTACGTCTGTATTGTATCTGTATTGTACTCTGTATTGTAGCTATTAATTATGACAAGAGCAAGTGAAATTTAAAACAAATTCAAGATTAATTGCAATCACACATATCATACAAAATATGACTCTGTATGATTGTTCAGTCTACCTACATAAACTTTGGTCTAGATGAAACTACATCAGCACAGAAGATCAGGAGCTCTGCAATCTACATGTGAACCACTGCAAAACTCAGTCACTAAATGCCAAAAAGAAAGGTCATGCGAAACACAAACTTTTGCTGCCTAGCGGCATGAACGCAGAAGAGAACTCGTATAGTATAGTGTCGAAACAATAGAACAGATTTATGTTGCCAAATATATTGGGTAATGTAATGTAATGATGGAATGTGGAATGTGCATACCCACTGCTATCTGATTGCCAATAAGAAAGTTGGAATTGAAACGTATAGGGTATGTAATGGAATGTGCGAACCCTATTTGATTGATCAGCATACATCAAGTGTGACAGATTGTTGTGAGACAAAGGCGGAGAATTTTCATAACATGACATACAATGCCTGCTCCTCACGGTTCCTGTATTATTTTAAGATCAGTTTAAATGTGAACAAGTTACAGTCTCTTTGGCATCTTTGTAGTAGCTACTGAAAGGCAAGTCATTCAGCTTTTGGCTGAGCTATCAAATGAAAACCCCATTAAAAAGTAAATCTAAAAGCTTTTGGGTTCCCAGCAAGGAAAGCCTAACCCTTCACTATGATATTAGATTGTACTGTGCTACTATGGAGAAACACGTGTTCCTTTATTCCCAGGAGGAGCTGTCACTTTCCGGACATGATGCTTTGCAATGTTGCGCCCGTGGCTGTTAGTGTTGTCTATAGCTGTTTGTGGGGCAATATTTCCTGCTTTACCACCAACCACTCCTTTATTAGCGACAAAGCTAACTGTTCTGACCTATTCATGACTGGCAATTCCATTTAAGAAATACCAACAAGAAGGCATTACAAACTGGCAGGGTGGACGAGAGGAGTGTCACATAGCATTTTAAACAGAAAGTGGCAGAAACAGAAGCTGAAGAAGGCATGCTGTCACACTGTTTCCTCAAGCCAGGCCTTTAACCCAAAGGTTGGGAGGGGCTTATCTGCAGATGATAAGCACCATGGGAGGTCACCTTAATCTTGCAGTATGTGAACACTAAGCAGTGTAACTATATTTGACTTCTGTATATTGAGATATTGAGAATCACTTTCTGGGTATGCTCATACCAAGGAGGTGTTAAAACTTCTAAGTAGATGAGCCACGAAAATACGAAAAAATGATGTTTATAAGTTTATTTATAAGAATTTATAAGAATTGCCCAATTTATAGAAATAAACAACTTAACAGGCCTTTATAAGAATATAAAGTAATACATCTGTGTGCTTTACTATATGTTGAGAGTGCACAAGTTTTGTACATCTAAGTGAAAATCCCTTGTAGAATAAAAAACTCTTTTTTATAAAAATAAAATAAAAATAAAAAAGTCTTTTTTATAAAAAAAAAATAAAAATAAAAAAAGTTTTTCTTTTTTTGTCAGAAACTATGCAGAAGTGCTTCGGGACTTAGAAAAATCTTTACACAGCTACAGTTCAACACAGTGTTTTTGTTATTGTTGTTTTTTTACACAGCTGTATCACCAGGAGATATTAACTAAAAAATAATTGTGATATTGCCAAATATTCCTAAGGTGATTTATGATGCAACACTATTTGACATTGCCACATGTACAGAATTACCTGAAAATGAACTGTAAATAAATATGCCAGAGAAATGAAAATGACACTAAAACAAATGAATAAAAATGTACCCCTATACATGTCCTTGTGCATTGTGCCTGCTTTGAAGATGCCAGCTGACATCTGGTGCCATTCTCTCCAAATTGTGTTCAAAATATTTCTCTCAGCCTCCAGGTATTGGTGTCTCTCTGTAAGGGTGGGTTCGGTGTAATGGGATTCCATCTCATAAATCATAATTCCTGAGAAATTTAGGTTCTGTGAATAAGACCTATATCCATTTGCCTACACAGGCACCTCCCTGAGTCCCAGTTGTCCCTTCCCAATGGGTTTGCTTCTGTTCATTTTCCAAGAATCGCTCTAAATGCTGTTATGTGGAACCTTTCGTTGTCATGCAAGACATAATACTGCTGGTCAAAACATTCTGGAAAAAGAAAGAAAAAATGAATATTAAACAGGAATTCATGGGGGACCCTTACCAAAACTGTCTTGGAGCTATGAAAAATGTTGGGCGACAGGGGAAATGTGTGTGTTTGTGTAAAATGAAAAGAATGAGGGTGGTGGGGCCTCTGCATTGGTCAGGTTTTCTGAGGCCAGATTCAAAGAGCAACTGTGCATTAGGATTCTGTGACTGTTGTGTGTTATAGACTTCAAAGACCTTATTACAACACAAATTAGTTTTCATACACCATTCAAAATACAAGGCCAGCACCTGCATGGCTAATAGAATGTAAGGGAACACTTACAAAAGGAAACAGAACAGCCAAAGGAGACACTTTCTGCAACCCTGCCTCATGATCATTTTGAGGGTGCTTCTAATGCACTTTTCAGTTCATAACAGCAGTTGCAAACATTTAAGAACTCAAAGTGAGAAAATAAGTGAAACATATATAATATAAAATATTAGAATTGGTGTAACAGACTTGTGGAGCATATATAAGCAGTAACATACAATGCGTTTGGGAAATATAGTCATTTACACATATAATACATTTAAACTAAATCTGAGGACAAAAATATCACTACATAAACATGAAAAGGTTCTGAGTGTAGAGCTCTGCATCTGGATCATCAGCAGTCTTCTGAAAGATTCTTAATTTAAAGTGCTGCTGCTCTGAACAGGCCGCAGTTGTCTGAATTATTGTAAAGCACTTTAGCTTCTAACTGAAAGTTTTTATATTAAACCAGGTAATTTGCAGTGTAAAATAATTAGAGTGTCCTCTGGCTATACTTTAAACAGCCTTGCACATTTCACATGCATTTACAACAAGATGGTGTACAACAAGAACAAAGCTTTAATCTTACACTCTGTATGCTGTTGCTCTTCAATTACAAGTGAGTACTTTGGCATTATGTATAAACTGTAATCCTTCCTGTGAAGGAAGAAACACTTTGGTCAAGGAGCTGATTTTACTCAAAGTAACTGATCTGCTTTATTGTCTTCAACCTTCAGGGAACAGAGAAACAGAACAATTGGCCAGCCACACTACTTTGAAGTGACTGTGCCCATCTGCTACGGCCCGCAGGCTGATTTTGCTGGTCTATTAGCTTTTTGTTCGCTGTTTACAGTTGAAATTGTCACAGACCCCATCATCACAAGCTGCTAGTGGAGGAGCACAGATTGATGGAGAAGTTCTATAACAGGTTCTTTTAACTACAGTTTTAAACCATAAGGACTAACAAAACCTCCTATAGTTTGGAATTTAGTTTGCAGTTCATGCCAAATAATTCTAATATTACATTTACCCACAGGAACTTACAGTCCATTAAAGGTTCTATACATCTGATGAATTCATGTTTCCTGGGAATTAAATCTGTGACCTTGGCTTTGCAAGCATGCTGCTGTGCTGGCTGAGCTACAGGAAATCATGTGAGAAAACAGGCTGGTCAGAATGTTTCTTTATAAACAGTGACAAGCAAACATGATGCAAAACTGGACAAAGATACTCCGTTACATTGTCTTAAGGAATTTTCTGAGTACACTACAGACACTACATTTGTCCGCAGGTTGCTCTCCTCATTACCCAAACACATTTGGAAAGATTGGGGTGTATATTTTCCTGTTTTCATTCATTTTAAACATTTTAAACATAACCCATATTTATTGGGCATGTTTAGGTTACATATTTGATGATTACTACAATGTCGGAGCCCCATTTTGGATTCCATCCACATTATGTAAAAAACAAGTTAAAATTAGAGCCTTGGAAATGTACATGACATCTACAGCTGATGACAGCTAAAAACCAGTTATCCTCTGACCTGTTCTTAAGAAAAGGTCAGAAATCTAGGTATGGCTATTGAATAGTATTGATGGGTTAATTGATCTTGAAGTATCCTGAAGTATTGATATTAATACTGATACTGAAGGTCCACAGGAAGTGCTTTTAACTAATGATTTTATTATTGTCCAGGTTAAACATGAATGTATAGGGTTAACACATGAATCATAAGCATTATAAAATAAAATGAAATAAAGAACAGTGCTAGCAAATACTCTCTTCTGCTTTATTACTCTGCTCATTTTAAATTTACCAAAACACAAGCAGTACAAGGTTATTATTGTATTTATAAACTAAAGCTACAACAAAAACTGTTAATTGAGATAACAGAATTACCTGTAATAAATTAAAAACTAAAATGAAATGAAACTAAAACAATGGTTAAAAACAACTGAACACTAATAAAGGCCTTCATTGTCACTTATGACTCATAAGCGTGTAGCTGAATACATCCCACCTGCAGATGGCAGTATGCTTTGTGATGGCAGCAGAGTTACTCAAACTGATAAACATGGGCACAGTAAAGGTGCAATGACTGGTAGGAAATGTCAGACTTTTATTTGTTTTAGTAGCATGTAGCTTTCATGTAATTGTTGTTGTTTTGTTATTTCCTAGAAGTATTCCTCTTTCTCATAAATCTCTTATAGATGTCATTCATGATCATTTATACATTACAGCTTAGTTTGATTTAAGGGATGTAATGGGGCCATGTAAAAGCCATGGGGCTTTTAAATAACTAACTATAGTGGAATAACTAACTATAGTGAATTTCTCTCTATTCACACAAAGCCATTGTTGTGGAGTCATATATTTTATATAAATGTGCTTAATTTTGAAGTTTTTGTGTTTATGGTTTTCTCCATTGATATGTTCTAGGTGTGTACTCTACTCTAATGAGTTGCGGCTACTCTTACTCTTGGCTTAATTGTTGACGTGACTGATAGTTAGATAGTTAGTAAAAACTGCTATCAGGTTTAAACTCTGCCTATATCAGCTTGCCTGGTGGTTTAAGGTTCAGCTCAAAGCAGACATACACAGTGTGCAGTGTTGTGTTGAGCACCACTGATTTAGCGAAGGACTGAGGCTAGGGCAGCACAAAAAAATGGGCTGCTTATTGTGGTAGAAGCCGGTCATTTGTGTCATGGCTTTTTATTACTTGGAGGCATTTTCTCACTATCGCTTTGGTAAATAGCCAGACAAGCAGTAATCTGGACTGTTGTGCTTTAAAGTCACCATAAAATTAAAATATACTTTTCTTGTTTTTTATGGAATACTGCAGTGTTTATAATAAATGATTTATCTGTGCAAATCATTTTTTTTTTTTTTTATTAATGTGCTCTCGTAATCGTTAATTAAAATCTGAAAATGTACTTTCCCTCTGGGATGGCAGATCTTCTCTGATGACATAAGAGCTGTTAACCACTCTCCTTTTAACGGTATACTCTATTGCCAGCTTTGAAAATGTCTACCTTTCCAGAGCCAATCAGTTCCCAGTGGAAAACAACAACCCACGCCCTCCATTTTTTTCCCTTTTGAATTATGTTTCCCCCTTGAATTACGTCAGAACACTGAAGTTGGTAACAACTTCTGGTTTACATGGATTTACTGCATTAATCATTTATGTGTGTTCCTGCAGAAATTGCCTTGGATAAGCGGCTGCATTCTTTGCACCTTTGTTGTATGTTCATGGTAGACAGACACCAATGCTTATGTTGAAATCCTTTAGTTTTTCTTTCTGTTGATAATGTACTAGAACTACCAAGGCCTTAAGTATTGCTTTATCTATTAGGGGTTTCTTGTGTTGTGTCCACAGTCTGTTTAAATCATATGTTAAGCAGAACAATAATTATGCAACTAATGCTTTATAAGGTTACATGCTCCTGCAGTTTGCTGTTGTATACTGCATATTTAGGCAAGTTTGTTGTCTCCATACAGATAATATGTGTGCTACGCACAGCACACATACTATAAACTGCACAAATGCAAAGAGCAGTATGGTAGTATACTATTCTAAACATATGTGACCTGTGCTAGCAAAATGAGTCAGATTGTGCATGGGCTAATGGCAAAACAAGTGAAAAATGTAGATAAAATCAATTTTATCTAATTTTTGCAAAATTAGTTCATTAATCCAAGTGCTCTAAATAGCACTTAAACATCTAAAATGATCTTTATTTTTGTTTTCTAAGAGGTGTACCTTCCTAAATCTTTCCTTTGATTTAATAATCCATAAAAAATTGCCATTTTTCCTGCTCTCTTCTCGACAACTTGTGCTTCAGACAGGTTTTTTTTTGTCCTGTTCCAACAAATCATACATAATTTTTAGGGATTTTTGAGAATGTAAAAATAATAAGAACTATTTTTGGAAAATTTGCTTGTGACTCATTTTACTAGTTCAGGTCCCCTTCATAACATGCTGTAAGAATAATTTTAAAGTTCCTCTTACTGGTCAGAAATAAATGTTCTTTATTTTACTTGACCAGACACCATATTTGTGCTTTCCTTTGTTTCTTTAGTATCATAATTAGTGCAATGCATGAGCCATTGAAGAGTCTGGCTGTTTATCACTGCTTGTATTTAGCTTTTATTTTGGTCTCCCTCCCTAACTGCTTTTGCAAAATAGACTGAAAAGGCTGCTTACTTAGCCACCCATTACAGAATACAACCATGGTAATCATTCCTTTACTAACATTCAGACCAAAAAGGAGACAATGAGTCTTATTTGCTAACGTTTACATGTTTGTGTACCAAGCCAGTATGAACGTTTTCACACAGAAATCATGGTTGATCAGGAAGTTACAGTACAATAAACTGAAACTATACTATTATTGACTTTAGAAATGTGGATTTTATAAATTTTTGTTTATAAATCTTTATATAGAGATTGGTATGTGTTTTATAATTACTAAACTATAAGAACAAGCTCCCTCATTTAGAATAGTTTTGATGTATCAACATTAGAACTATTGTAAAAACAAATGAAGATCTGACAAAGTTTACACAACTTGTAAGCAGTTTTTAGTGAACAGGGCCCATTATATTTCTCACATGATGTTTGCATCACACTCATTATCTAGAGGTAGTTGTGCTGGTGTGTATATACACAGTGAAAGAGCTGTGCTGTTGTCTCTCTGTGACTTTGTCCTCTCCGCTTTCAGTCTGAGTGTGGCAGCAGGCACAGACTGGGAAATATTCCAGCAGCTGAATATTCATCTTCATTAGTGCGTCATCACCCCACCACACTCCAGTGCTGATTCCAGTTAACACTGAGTGATTGTGCAAAATGGGTGCCGGTGTGGGTGGGAGTGATGCTAGGATGGTGGGTGTCAGGCATAAAGGCTTAGAGAAAAATGAAACACTGAATGAGTGACAATAGAGTGAGTGTGAATGGCATTATAAAGGACACAGTGAACTCATTGCTCTAGTTTATCCATGTATCCCTTGCACTGGTACCACCAAACGCATGCTGAAATCAAGGACAGCAATGGAGCTAATGTCCTTTGGTCTACGTTTTACATCAGCTGATTAATATTAATTATATTTTCTCGTTGAGTTATTTTGATCTTGTTCTTTCAAAGCTGATCATGTTTATTCCATATTTAGTGGCATTTGATCATTGGTAATATGGATTAATATGTCAAATGTATGAGACTATGCTCACAAATATAGTGAAACATGTCAAAACTGACTTATGACATTTTAAATGTCAAACCATTTAAATCTAATAATGTCAATGGGCTGAGGATTAGGATTGGGGGTAGAGTTAGAAATATAGAAAGAATTGTGTGTGCATGAGTGAGAGAGATTATGTGCTTTTGTACTTTTACATATATTCATCTCTACATATGTTCAGCCAGTATGATTTCTTGTTTAGAAGTCAAGACATTTTTTTAAAGCCAATAAAATGTTCTATAAATTAAAAAAAGAACAAGCATACATCTATTGATATTAAGATCTTCTAGCAATAGACATCTACACTTGGATTTCAAAACTATGTTTATGGCCATTTCAATTGATCTTTTCTAGTTGATGCTTTTGAATAAGTTTCCAGTTAAAATGATGTACTATATAGCAGAAAACATGATCAGTATATAGAACACACTCCCACATATTGACGTAGGTTGAAACATAGATGTCTGATTTTTACTCAACATTTTCTGTTTACCTCCACAGTTTAGAGATGTTTTCAGAGCTTTTTAAGACTGAACCCAAACTAAAGACAAAAAAGGATAATCTGGGACACTGAATATTAAAAATCAATATTACCTGCCAATTACAGCCTGCTTCTCTCTGTATTGTGGCTTGTGGGCTTTAGAATCCCATGCTCTAATCAGTGATGCCTGTCTGATTTTCTTTATATGTTCTTAAACCTTCCACCAGGGCACTGAAATATACTCCAAAGTTTTATTTGCAGTCCGTTTCTCCTGCATTTGCTACTAAATGTGTATTTAACTGAGGCATGTTGTAGTAATGTGGACAAAATCTATTTGGAGAGAAAAAGGGGATGATATGAATTACCTATAGTTTATTTTGGCATTAACAGTGGCATGCTTCTGCATATTATAGCTTTTATGTTTGGAAGCCACATATTTTTTCTAACTTTTTCTCTTGGGTAATGTGGTCTGAGTTAAATTTGCTCTTTTATAACTCCAGTGTTTATAGAAGGAAATAATTGCTGTAGTATAAAAATCATTTTATGCTTATGCTGGCCATAACTACACCAGCTAGTAATCTTTGAGCTGCACTTAACGGCATTTTGTTTTTTTTTTATAGTTTGGGTCTTTTCAGATTTGTGTCCAAGGTCAATCATAATACTACAACCTAATCTAGATCTGATACATAAGGATACTAGTGTAATCCTGTGATCTACCCTGGTGCTATGCAACAACTTCAATGTTAATCTGTTACTATGCTAGCAGCAGTTACAGCAACAAGTGACAACATAAATATCGTGCTCGCTTCAAATTTATGGCATCTGGGTAGCCCCTTCTGGATGAGAAGAAATTATTTTAAAAGCTGAGAAGCATCGAATACTAAATTAAATGAATTTCTCAAGTTCTACATAGAAAAAATAAAACGGATGTTGTCTAGAGAAGTATTAGGTCATGAAAATGCAAGATGATAAAACAAGTAAACAATGAAAATTCAGATATACATTTTTCTTATTTCCTGTCATCATAGTACATCATGTTTTCAAAAAATGCTAAAATACTGTCACATCACACCTGGCTTTACACAGTGTTGAACTTCTGGGGTCAGACAGTTCTTCTCTCTATTTATAATTAGTTGAATAAACTCATGTCATTGAAAGAGGCATGTTGGGAATGAGAAAATGTTGGGCTGCTCAGGATTTTCTAACTAACAGGGCAATGTTTTGATAATACCACAGAGCCACATTGTTAACACTTTATGGGGAAATCAACCTTCAGATGAGTTATTCAGATGGAAAAAAATGCATCACCTTTAACATTTAAATGTTTATGCTTGAAAGAATGTGTATGTAGAATTATAACAATTGACTTCCTGCAATGCATTTGGTTTAAAAGCCAACACTACTATTAAGTCAAGAGTTCTCAAGCAATGCTTTCTGTATCTACCAGTGTTTCACAGCTTGATGTCACGTCATCATTGTGGGTTTCCATCACTGTAGTGATGTCAGGCCATGAGGCTGTGATGAGCAGCTCTCTTCATCAGGGCATAAATCCGAGTTTATGCCAAAACTAAACAGGGGCTGGATTTCTTTAAGCGTTAATAATTTTTGTAGCACTGATTCCCAGATGACCCTTTTTGCTGTGGTTTACTCCCTGTCACATGTCATCAGTGTGATCTGGCCTCTGGCTGAAGCAAATGGTGCCCTGGTGAATTTATAGTCCCATTACATAATTGGGCCAACAAGCAGGGTGGATGTGGTATTCTCATGTTTCTCATCACATGGTCTAATTGTCCATTAGAGATTATTCTGTTTGGCCTCAGAGGCCTTCTCTATTCAATATTTGTCATTATTTGAAACAATAAACATCAGTCAATACAAACACCCTATGTGCTTGCAGATTCTGATGTGCTCCAGTCAGGTGATTTTTTTTTATGGGATGCGGGCAACCCTTAGAGAATACTTAATAAACAACCATAAACATGGCCATGCTTTAGTAGTCCCCCAAAGGAACCAATATTGTTCCTATCATGAGGGGAAATGCTCATGGAGAAGAATGTTGTAAAGCTGTTCAAGTTTTAAAATGAGAGGAGAAAATATAACATTTGAAATAATGCTTTATAAACACGGCCCCATTTTATGATGGATGGTTGGAGTTGTTATGCGCTTGGCTTAGCTGTAGGATAATATAGGATGTCAGATTTACTGTTTAGACCAGTCACACAGACTGTTGTTGTGGGTTTGATAAATCTCCTCTGAAATTATTTACATGGCAGTAACGCTTGGACACACCATTCTGCATCTTCCAAAATTCTTCCAAAAATGAGATTGTGCTGCATCTTCCAAAATTCATTATCTGCCAAGCTAAATTTGTTTTTATTTTGTCTTGAGAACTGGTGTCAGACGAGCAGAGAATGACCAAGAAAAAAGTCAAAAGCCCAAAGTACCTCTATACTTCACTCCATTGAAAGGTAGCAAAACTTAAATAAAGAAGTTTCTCTATCCACAGACTTGCTTCTTGTGTTGATTTGAGGCCCCTATCTTGATGATTCATCAAGCTCTATATCAGATGTGATCTAGCAAAACAAGACATTTGACACAGTAAGCTGGAATGAGTCAAACCATCAAGACAGTTTGAAGTAGCTACAAACGTCTCCCTGTACTGATGCTACTGTTGACTCCTTTTGAATTTTGCTCATCCATATGTATTTAGTTATTTAGTTAAGACTTGCAAGTCATGCTAAACAGGATCTCAGCATGGATTTTTAAAAGGTAGAAAGTCATAATGAGGCATAAGTTCTTGCTGTTAGATATGTTAGGCTCAATCAGAGACTATGGCCTCTGGAGCACGTTCCCCCAGGCACTGTCTTCCAAGCACTTCTAACAGACCATCATGGCCTCAAATCCTCTTCTTGTTTACAATTAAAGATAAATGGAAGAAAGAGGTTTCAGATCACAGAGATTAATTGCATCCCATTTTAAAACTGTCTCCCATCATTTTCCAGCCCAGCATAAAGCTACTGGTGATTTTTGTCAACATAAACACTGGTAAATTAATAAACTTTCAATGACTTGAGTTCCTTCAAGATCCTGCCACAATATTCAGTGTAGCTAAAAAGGGACAGAGGCTTGGGCAGACTTAAGATATCTTATCATACACACCTTAATTTTTCTTCCATTTTTTTCTTTCCACTTTTTCCTCATTGTAACTTGGAGACAGTATACTGGAAATAGTGTCTCTGTAGATAAAGGGGCTGGTCTAGTATAAATAGAGAAATTTGTGATAGAGTTATTGCCCTTTACCTTTATACCCCTAGGAAGAGCTTGTGTTTTTGTGTACCACACAAACAAACTAGTCAAACGCTTGTAAACTGCTCTTGCCCATGCTTATTGGATGAATTTTCACTAATTAGTCATTTATTGTAATATACCTCAATTCAGGGCATGTCGCACCAATTAACAGCCATGTTATTAAGTCAAACTTAATATACAGTATATTTTTAAACCAGTCCTTAGTAACGTACTGTAAAATGCAAGGCAACAGGAAGATGGCAGCTGCAGTCCATCATGCGTCTGGAGAAACTTTACAGTTAAAATATTTTCTAACTGTCATTCATTGACATTGGCAGAAGTGAAATGTAAGTGGTGAAGTAAAGAATGTTTTGAAGGATTTTCAGTAGGAGTTTTGTGTTCTTTATACAAATGTAACTATGGTATTCATCAGGCACTGTAAAGTTTTATTTTAATGCACTGCACAATACATGAACACGTTGTTGTTTTTTTTTAATCTAAGGGTTACATCACAGTTTAAGATCTGGAGATCTTAAACATCTTTTCTTTCTGGTTTTGTACTGATTCCAAACTCATTGTAGTATAAACACATAAAAGCAGTTGTGCTTTTTTATTTTATAAAAATGGGGAAATGATAATAATTAGCATGTACAAACAACTGACATGCATATGCACTTCAGGCCTGGTTCATACAACTGCAGTCACAACATCAGTGATGGCCACAATTACATAATAAAACAGTTAGTGTGTATACAGTGCAGAAAGTGATCAAGACAGGGAATTATGAAGAGTGATAGGAGAGAGAAAGACAGATGGGCAGAAAGAGTGAGAGAGGAATATAAAGCAACAGGACAAACAAATGTGAGTTATTGATTTATTGGGGGGAATAGTCTGTGACTTTGTGCAGGATTGATCAAATGCAAGGTTATCCTTCACAAAAGCAAGACGTGAACCCTCTTAAAATTGTGCAGAAATGTGGTCATCAGGCTGAAACTTTCAAGGCCTGATTATTGTTTTTATCATTGTGATTATTTTTCATCTGGCAGGATGTTCCGTGAAAGAGACCAGACTGATAATAACCCGTTCAAGTGTTTTTGCCAGGAGGAGACGGTCTGTAATCCTCTATTAGTGGAACATTTTTCTTTAGCCAGTGAGGTTTCCAACAGTGTTTATTATCTGTTGGAAAGATCAGAAGATGGGCTTGGCTGTGTTTTAGAGCAACTGTAGAGGAGGAGTTTGGAGACATTGATGACATTGGTTGTGAATGCGTACAGTGGAAATATGGCCACTGGTGGTTTCCATCTTACCAGTGAGAAAGTCCTCAGCAGTCAGAGAGGTGGTTAGAGATAGTGGTGGAGGGTAGGGATGTAAGGTAAGCATCATGAACAGTTAGTGGAAGGTCTAAAGTTTTGTTAGTCTTCTCTTGGTGTGACCTGGGCAGCTTCCCTAAGGTTGGATTGACTTTTTCCACATTAGGAATTTTTTCCAAGGAGATTTTAGGATGCACATTAACAATGAATTCAAAATTGGACTGTATATGTTCTGTGAGAGCATAAACTGTGCAAAAAAACAGTCTGTTATCAAACTTTCAGTCACAAATAGACATATCACACTTCTGAATATTCAGCCTACAAGTACATGGAGCGTAAGGGAGCTTGGATGTTTTTGCGGATAAGCCTACACTATACTTCAAAAAATAAAATGAAATATGAAATTTCTCTATGGATGACACTGCTAAATCAGTCCACTATCTGGATTTGATGGACTATGTCTGGCAATGCAGACCAAAGGGGGTTTTAATTAACAAACAATTTCAATGAACTTCAAAGCTGAGCAGGACTCACAACTTGACAATAATGAGATTGTTCTATTAAGATTATCTTGGCTTACAGAAAAGTCCTTTCCTTTAAATTTCAGTCATTATGTTGTAATACTCACAGGAACAAGTCTGTACATTGTGCAATTAAATTTCCAGAACTAAACGCTTTTGTTGCAGTGGAACATTCCCAGAGGAACCCCAAGATCCTTGATCCTCGCTCATGATCTAACAGTTGCAATGTTAGAAGGGGCTGTTCCAATGTCTTTTGTGACAATCTTATTGCGTGTCAACCACATGAACCACTTATTAATTAGAAAATAGGAATCCCACTGAGGTCTTTTCTCAGTGAGCATGCGAGCAGTCTGAATTCCCATCTGCCTGCTTAAAGTTTTGTATAGCACAGCAAGCATATGGCTGAGTCCTCAGTGTGAGAGGTCCACAGGGTAATATTACCTGTACCTGTATGTTTTCGTTCTCTGCAAATCTGTTGTCCCACAGAGCATGGCACGCCTCGTGTTTTTTGCTGGAATGCTCATAAATGGCTGAGCCTTCCAGCAGAGTTGATCTAAATATGTTAATATTCACCACAGAGAGCAATTGATAGAGCCACTTTACACTCTGTTACTAAACAACGGCTCAGTCTGTCAAAAACAAAACCTCTGGAAAAAAACAAAGAAACTAAGAAAACAAAGACAAAGAAACACAAGAAACGACAACACTGTTTACACTGTCAGATGAACGGCATATCTTTGAGCATGTCAGCTTGACATGTTTATGGATTCAACCCGACAATGACATTTGATAAAAATGTGCTTGTGCTATAAATAAACTGTTTCAAGGTCACAACAGATGTGTGTCTCTCTCTTTTACATTTGTTTATGAAATTAATGTAATTAAAATTCAGGACACTCCATGTGCAAGCTACAAAAATGTGCACATTACAATGTTCTCTCATATTTCAGTGTATATAAATCAAACATTAACAAACAATTTTAGTACTCAGGCTAATTCTTTTTACTTCTCAAACACTGGAAAATGCACACATTTTTTGTAGTGCTTTTGGTATTAAAATTGGCATTGCTAATCTCTTGTGATTTAAAATTAGTAAAAACCATTTCTATAATTAATGATAAAATCCTTGTAGTTATTTAAAACATTCTTATTTCTTCAGGGGGAGACATATTTCATAAAGGTTGCCATTTTTAATGACACACACACATCAACTAATGTAAAAACTACGATTAGGCATAAGGAGAGACTATTTTTAATGTCATGCAAAGTTATTTCCTGTTTTTGGACTGTAAGCATATGCTGCCCAAATTGTTATTTATGTTTATTAATAAATGGTCAAAACAAACACATGCACTCTTTGTTACTGAGCGATGCAGGCACAGTGATCATAAGTTTCCTCTTCTCTCCTCCCAAATCTACAATGTGTCAGTCTTAATAAGGGCTATTAGAGGTAACTTGCGCAATTGTCATGCCACTTTTATTCATGGAATTCTACTTTTAGAAGCCCAGCTGAAAATGGATTCTGTAAATGGTATTCATATCCAGCTGCTTCCTTTCTTGATTGTAGGTTTGCTATTCTGTATCCTATTCTAATCAACTTATTAAGACAGGTAGACTGAGCAGCTTTATCCTGAGAAGTGCTATATTCAGTTTTATGACAATTTATGGCTCTCAGTACCAAAAATGAGCTCTTGGCTCAGGGCTAAACGTGAGTGAGGCTTGTGGCCTGCTGGATGCTCATTCCAACTGCCTTCCCATCATACCTATTTAATGTAAAAATTCCCTGCCAAGATATAAGGATGTGTAAAACTCATGCTTGTACCTAAGCATACTGACATGGCTCCATGGGTTGCTTTTAAAAAACACAATAATTACTGCAATTAGAAAATAAGCTTGTGTGGATATAAATAAATAAATAAATAACTGTAATTAATAGAGGGGCAATATAAAACCTATGCTAATCAAATCTGCTGTATTTTTCAATTTGCATGATTAAGATCTTAGTTGTTTTGTTAATTTAGGATTCAGATTGTTCATTCTCAAAATGTCAACATATCAAAATTCTAATCACTGCACTTTATTATCTGCAGAGCTTTAAAACCATCAACGTAAAAACCAATTAACTTTAATTTGCTACCAATTAAAATTTGACTTTTAGGAGTGTTAATATGCTAATCAAGGCACTAAACCTATGCTGGAAACATTTACACATCATAGGCCTCTGAGGACGTGTGTGTGTGTGTACTGGCACAAAGAGGTGGGGATGTGAGGGTAAGAATCTTGTCATAAATGTGAAAAACATGATGCATTTAGAGTGAACTGACTATTTAATGCCATTAATGCATTAGTGAGCAACCTTTGGGATTCTTGTTAGTAGTTGTTATGGGTGCACATCCTATGCACATTTATGGTTGAATGCCTTTTTAGATGTTCTAAATATGAAGCGTACATATGTGACTGTGTTGGTGGTGGGATGATTAACACTGCGAGTAAGGTGGGTGGTCACTCAAAGCTTCTTTTATTTTGCTGGAAGACACCACTGGGAAAAAATGGACCATAGGTTGGTTAAATCACAGATCATTGATGATGTATGACAGTCTTAAATGAAATAGAGAGTCTTAGTGTTTACAAGCAGGCCAATACACACTCCTCGTTTGAACATCACAATTAACACATATTAGACAGACAGAAGTGTTGTGTGTTGAATAAAAGTTCAGCTTTGCCTTTGAAAACAATTCAACTAAATAAGACAGAGCGATCATCAAAGCAGTAAATCCATGTAAAACTGTTGCCAATTACGTAGCACTGCCCACAGATATAATGAACTCAAGCATAAGCAGTGTTCAACCAATGGCGAGCTTTCCCAGCAAGAATTTAACATTATTTAAACACATATACACATATACCAGTTTTTCATGCAATGGGTTTTCATGACACACAAAGTGATTGCTTACAAGACAGTAGTTTATTCATATTTCTTAAACAGTCAATTGTTGTTTTTAACATTTAAACCTAAGCTCTCTAAGCACAGACACTCCTGTACTGTGATTCTGATGCAGTATTTTAATCAGACTGAACTAGAGTCTAAAACCTAGGCTTAACTAAAACTTAAACTATTATTTTGCTGCATGATACTTCTGTTTTGCTTTGGTTGAGGTGAAATTAATAAACACAAATCTTGTTGTCTTGTAGGATTGTGTTTTGAATAGAGAGTCCAACAGTAAAACTTATTCACCAATAAAGCTTATTTGTGGCTGTGTAAAGGCAAAAAGTGGGAAACTGTATAGTTGCACATAAAGACTTTTTCTTAAACATTGCACATGCTAACAAATCACCACAGACTTTGAATGCAAAAGAGGTATGAAGTTTTATATGACTTATGTCATATATAATACTAAATTTCTAAATTTCTGTAGATTAGAATTAATTGCAGCCTTCAAATACAATGTCAGTTGTTTTAGGCATAACCTCAAATACATGTGCGACAGCTGAGAAAATCCCCAAGTAATTGTCATGCCCCTCTAAATGATTTGATGTAAATGCACAGACAAATTAATAAATCACACCTTGTTTGCTAAAGCCATTGTCGCCATTGGTAAATGACAGGGCTGAAGTGTGTGGAGAAGGATGCCAACCGTTCACAGAGAAAAGCTTGGGCTGTAAGATTGTTTCCCTCTCACTTTCTTTGCCTTTTTCAAGACAACTGATTTTTTTGATCACCAGTAAAGACTGTGTCAGTGAAATGAATTAATGACAGAGAGAAAGAACTGTTGGGGAACAAAGTGCACAACAGAACTAAGATAGACTCTAAAAAATATAACTAGTAGGACAGTTTCATGAGGAATTACTCATCAACTGCATTACTTGTCAATTGAAAAACACTGAGATTTTTTTATCTGGATTATTCACACAAATAGCCTATGCATCTTGCTTTACCTGTGGAGAGCGCTGCTGTGATTATTTTGCCTTAAATGCTTATTTTTAAATACATAGATTTAACTAACAAACAGCTCTCGTCAGTAAGAATTTATTGAACTTCAAAATCTGATCCACAAGATATAATGTCTGATTGAACAGACCACTATTATGATGCCTATCTGACCGCTAGAGGGAGCCAGTTTAATCTGAGTTTTGAATGAGACGCTCGTAAAATACTCCGTTGTTGCCTCATGGGAATCTTTAACTGGATCGTCTGCAGTTGCGAACAAGACACATCAGGTTAATTACATTTGTACTAATGAACGGTGAAGAGCTGGTTTTATTTCAATGTGCTTCTGATAACAAAATCCCAGTAAAGACCCAAATGGTAAATAAGGTCAAATAAACTGCGTGGTTTGAAGAAATAACACACACTTGAGTGGTTTTCGGTACGGAGTTGATATTGAACAGTTGATGTTATCTGATAATAGGGCTCCATGTGGAAACGCCAACAGCTTTCCAACAGATTTCCTTTAATGAGGTTTATACGCAGAATTGTGGGTTTAAACATGATATCTTTTTTTAATATCCATCCAGCTCTGTTGACACAGTCTGAGTTGAGCCACAAGGCTTTAAATTTCATGCCTAGTCGCTGCCACCCTGAGTCCGCAGCACTCGATTGGTTGCATACGTCTGGGTACTTTGTTGGCATAATACGTTTTTCCAAAAGGGAGGAATAACGCCAACGCACTACCATAAAACTTCGGTATTCCCAGGGTAGGGTGGCATGAACGAATTTATTGCCAGGGATGAGGACCTGCCTCTTTATCAGCCCAATGAGCGCGGCAGAGAGGAGGCTCTTCCCACCAAACACCTCTCGTCCATCTCGCCTCACTCCTCCACTCAGCGAGCGGGCATGCAGGAGCTAACGCACACCCTGTCAACGCCAAGTCGCCAAACTGCTGCAAACGGATCCTAATCGCTCCCCACTGCGTCTGACAACCAGTTTTCTTATCTTTCTTGTCATTTTTTCTCCTCCACATTCAATTGACAGGACATTTAAAGACAAAAACAAGTGCCAACTGTATTCTGAAACAAGTCACGTCTTTTTTTCATTCACAGTTTTTTCTCTGTCTCCGGTAAATGACATGGAACGGACGTCCGGATGAAATACAGTAAGTACTAATAACTTCGCATTAACAGTACACGAAACACTATTTGTTATTTGGCTGGAGGTACGTGCGGATCCATTCATTTGGCTCCACGGAAATTTGGTGGATGTTTCGTTTGATCCTGTTTGCGCTACGGTGATTGATCGGAAAATGAGACAAATTGACAGTCGACACATGCAGACCAGACAAAACGTCACCACGTACCAGTTGTACATCATTTGCTGAGCATGTCGATCATAAACTGTGTCCGTCGAAAATTTGTGTTCACTTTGCAGAAAAACGTGGTTTGTGAGTGCCTCGGTTATAGCCAACTTAGCCAACTCACCTTGCAGTGTATTTTCAGCAGTGCAGAACACTGGAGCAGTGTTTTGTTGGGCTGAAATCCTGTTTCTCGTATTCATTTTAAAGAAAGAGACGGAAAGCGTCAGTAAATAGTAAGCTGGTTTCTCAGCACCACTTCGTTAGGAGCTGTCCAATCTATGTGGTGCTGAAATTATCCAGTGACTCTAATAGGGCATTTGAACGCTGAGTTAAATAAGCCTTAAATAGCTAAGTTAAATAGCTTTACTGCTTACTGAAGTTACACTGTGCGGAGGATAGGTAATCTGTGGGGGAGCTGCTTGTTTTTCCTCGTTATGTATTAAATTATGCTACTTTTGATGAGATTAAAATATTGATTTCCTTTGACAACCTTTTAACTGCATTTTGATTCCTAGAAACAGGAATAAGAGATAATAAAGTTCTCCAGGTGATACTGCTTGAAACCATTCAGCTATATAATCTAGTTTAGTGAAATGCAGCTTGTTATGGTTAATGTTACGGTAAACCAGAGAGAAAACCATTGACTTTAGGTGCACATTTTTGATTTTGAATGAACACCCAGTAACAGAAGTATTTTTAGTACTATTTGTAGGTCTGTAAACAAATTACAAAACAGTTACAATGTTGGTACAGACGTCACTCTCTTTCTCATTTATTTTGTGTACCACCCAATGCCATAATCTGATCTAATATATCACAATGTGGTAATATGTCAGGACATTGAAAACAGTTGTTTCAGAGAAATGAAAAATCATGAGAAAATACTTCTGTTTTTAATGTGTTATATTTAAGTTTACTGCAATTATAGTCTAATTCTTTTCATCAAGTGTTTTTTTTTTATTTTCAGATAATCAGATAACCGCAGGTCATTATTTTCTTTATTTACAGATATCTGTATTTCTAAACAATAAAAAGTAAAGTATTAATATTATTAATATGTACTATTTTTGTGGATGATAACATTTCTGTTTTTCTTTTGAAAACAATAGCTGGTGTTAAATATAAATTGTGCCAGAATAAGTATGAGTACACAAGGCATACTGTGAACAGAAATAATAATTGTTCATAGACTTTATTACATAGTTCCTAAATTTTCCTAAATGAGGGAATCATACAAAAATAATTATATGGCACACTATGTGCTCCTGTAAAAGACAAACTGTTTATTTGCCCTGCTGATGTCACATCAAACTGACGTCAAGACTTACGTTAATAAGTTTTATGTACATGCACTTTCTGTTAGTCTGCATTTCTCTCTCTCCTTTAGATCTCTTACACTGATGACCAGCTAATGGATGTTGCATTTGGCTGCATGTCTCCCTTCTCTCTGTTGTGGAGATGCATCAGTGTGCCTTCGTGATTCTTACAACATGAACCCAAGCTGGGGGATACTCAGAACAAAAGAGTAATCACTCAGCTGTCTGTCAGCTGGTCAATAACCTGCCTTTTGAAGGAAAAGCAAAAGACATACAACGAGAGAAAACAGTACAAAAATGCGAAGACGAGGAGAGGAGATACAGCGAGATCTTTGGACTTCTCTCTTGCTAGTGTGGATTACTTGTATGCCATACTCTTCCCTGACTCCTTTAAACAATCAGACACAGAGTTTACAAACCACATCAACCATGATCCTGCAGAACAGGCCAAGCGAAGGACAAAGAATCCTGAATCGTGCCAAGAGAGGATGGGTTTGGAATCAAATGTTTGTGTTGGAGGAATTCTCTGGGCCCGATCCAATTCTGGTTGGCAGGGTGAGTAGTGTAATTGTCGACTGAATATAAAGCTTACTTATCATGTGGAAACATTAATTCCGCTGCCTGAATGCCTTTGTCTTTGACATTTTGTGAGGGGAGCAATTTCTGTGAAGAAGACAGCAAGGTTGGCATCACAGCTGGGCTACAATATTTGCCTTTAATGGATATAAGGCAATGATCAGTTAGACCACAGAAAAGAACAGGTTCTGAAACACATACTGTGTGAGAACCTTAAATAGAGTTTTACAGATGTGATATGTTCTGTTGTCGTGTGTTTGTGTAGAGAGTTAGCACTGAAATATTTACAGGGTAGGAGAGTGACTTGGCACAGGACCTGCACAGACCTCAGCTCAGGGTTCTGATAGGACTGTAGTCAGAACAGACCAAACTAGCCTATTCACAGATCACTGCAACTGTTAACCTCCAGAGCTCAAACTGGCACTATACTAACCAACCAAACCTGTTTTTTTTTTCCTAAAACCATATATCGTTTTGGTTTATTGAGCACATATTTCTCATTTTTTGTGAATTGTTGTATATAGTGGTTTAGCTTTTCTTTTAAAAAAGGTCATTTTAAAAGTTCATAGCTTGTTTTTACTATTTATTGTGAAATTATAGTAAAAAATCACTTGTTCATGTAAAAAAACCTGTTGCTGTAAGGATGCATTAGCATTGCTGCCCTGATTGGACACAGTCACTGAGATTGAAAATGCCATCCTGTGTGTCCAGCCCATTTGGCTGGGCCTCAGCTTATTAAGGTCTCTCACTCAAATATTTTCCGCTTGCTTCCTCCTGCTTCTCAGACATGGGAATAGAACATGCACTCCCATGTGACATTTTACACCTGTTTTTACTAAATTAGCGGGATACAAAAAAGTCCTTAAAAGCGGCATCATTTTTTTTGGTAATTAAACAGCCTTTGTTGGATTCTGCTGTAGCATTAGATCAGCAGAAATTAATAAACAAACACAATAAATAGGCTTCCCGTGATGATCTGCAAGGTATAAGGGCAAAAAAATGGCAATTCTTTCTGGCAGACATCCACGATGCTACACTGCTTTCTGTGGGTGATGGAAAGCCACTGCAAGCACTTAGACAGTGGCGTGCTGTTCTGCCTCTACGTACTGTGTTGTGCTTTATTCAGTGTCATGAAGTTTTGTGCAACCTCCTAAATTGCTAGAGAAAGAGTTATTGTCTGCAGGAAGATGGTGCAGGTGAATGGTCGGGTGCGAGGGGTGCTGCTGTATTCTGCTTCCTTGGTGGGCCGACATTGATTAAGCTTCATTTTTCTGCTGTGTATTTTCTCCTCACCACAAGCTTAAGTGCTCATGAGCATGGTGAGCTTTCAGTGCTCAGATAAGCTCGGTGTTGCAGTGATACAGGAATCTATGCTGTTGAAAGAGATTGAATACCCCTTTGCTCTTTTTCTCCCTCTCTCCATCACCTAAGATTTGCAGTCTTCTCTCACTTATTCTCTCTGATTAAAAAAATGAATCGGATTAGGAGTGGGAGGTGTGATTCAAATGGATCATTCAAATCAGCATGTTTTTTTTTTATTTTCTCTTTTCTTACCATCTCTGTCAGGATGTGGATGTGGGCTGATTATCGAAGGACCTCATGCCCAGATTACACTCGTTTCATCCTTTAGCTTTATTACGTGCTGGTCTGATGTTTAATTATACATCCAGCTCCTGTCTTGTCACTGCCCAAACTCCCCTTGGGCACCAGCTGCCAGTCGGAGGGGACAATTAGGATACATGTAGAAGTGGTCATGGCAGGACTAAAAGAAGAACAGAGAGAGAGAGAGAGAGAGAGGAAGGAAGAGGTAGCTACAGTGAATGACAGCATGTTCCTTGCTCTGTCCACCTGGCTGTTGGAGATGCTGCTTGCCGTTACCTGGTTCTAAAGGGCACGTCAGATGCAGCACAGCTCATATTGATCCTGGAGCTCTGATCTGCTCCAATCATAACCTCTCTAAACAAGACAGAGCTGTTTCAGATGGTCATGGAGTTCTATGACACTTTCCCACAAATCTTCTTGGTATTGGTTTTGCATATATGAGTTTTTATGAGAAAATAATCATGAATGGTGCTCAGACTTGTGTCCTGCATCAACACTACCACGCTTATGCACATGTCTCTGGCATGGCTCCATCAGTATTGCTATCTTTAGCTATGATATAGGAAGTGCATGAAATTTGCATATGAGCTTGCTAACAAAGTATTAGTAGTATTTGAATACATTATATTTTTATAAAAATGCTTATAAGAATAAGAGTCAGGAAAGATAAATTGCATTCTTGTCCCAACACAAAGTGATGTGGATGTATATGCATTGTCAATCTGATTATAGCACATCTGTTAGATGTTGTCTTGCACACGGCTTTGCTCCCTCCTCTTTGGCTGAGGCATGTGCTGATGCCTAAATACAATGGGCAATGATGGATATCATTACCATTCTTCTCCGTGAAGTACAGATGCACTCCAAATTAATAGTGTTGCTGTCTGATGTCTTTTTTATCATATTGTGCTCTTATCTCTGATAAGATTATGAGTGTTTGTAGCAGAAAGAGAATGAATAATAAGCTTTTCATATTTAGCAATCCAAGCTAAGAACAGGATCACTGGGAGTGTCAGTCTGAATGGCAGGAAAATGGCTTTGATGATTAATTCAGAAAGGAAAATGGATATGTGCCTGTGGACATTTGTTTCCTTTGGACTGTGACAAATACTTGATAGATGTGTAATAGATGGGCTGAAAAGCCATCAGGCTGCCTGTGATTTCTTTTGCATTAAAATTTTGAATATAAATTGAGAAAATTATATTTTTCATAAGCAGACACTAGCTGATTTTTGTACAGCATGTCCCTTTATGTTTATGTCCTGTTTACTGTGAGGCTGATATCAGCATTGAAACAGCTGCTTAATCATTCTATGCTTACAAAACATTTATTGAAAGGGTGAAGGGAGGAAATAAAAGAGACATTTACCAGTACAGATCTGGTCTACATAGAGGCGTGACTCTAAAATCTTGCGTTGTACATTGAACCCAAATTAAGCAATAATGAACCCTTGTAAATAAGCACACATGCTCATTATTATTCTCCAATTCTTCATTTAATGTGAGCCTACAACTTAACCCTGAAATATTCATTATGTTATTATTAATTACATTAAAATATTAAATATGAATAACTTCACTATCAAATACTAATTAGTAGCGCTCTGTCATTTTGTAATGAAAGCCAGAGTGGATTAGTTTCACAGAGCACAATGACTGAAGCTGGAGAAGGGTATAAATCTAATGTTGGCCTGCGTTAAAGATACACTGCTCTAATTTCATTTGTAAATGGTAATTTTGCAATGAAGGGATATTGTCGAAATGTGTGTTCTGGATGTAACTTGTTTAATTTTAATGGCATTTGGAAAGGTGCCGTATAGCATAACCTGAAAAAAAATATTGTGACAGTTTGAATGTAAGGAGCAGTGAATCCATGAAACTGACAATCGATTCATGTTTTCTATACTGCCTGTGATAGGATTTTCTGTTAAACTGCCACTGTGTTTTTTGCTGCCTTGACACATTGCACATCTTAAGCCAATGAAACTGCCCCAACAATTCTACAGAGGAAATGTTTCGCTCTGAAATCACTGCTGTAACAAAAACACTTTTCTTCAAAGAGAGAGTGGAAAACAGTATGATCACATTTATTACTTCTGAGGGTTTCTGCATGAAGTACGAGTATGACTATATATTACTGCTATAGTAACATATGCACGCTGTAAACAGTTCTCTGGTTCAAACACTCTGGTTATGCTCTGTACTTAGTGTTGCAAGGTAGACTACAGAGCAACTGCTCAACCTTCTTGACACTTCATGAATTATCTATATTCCTCCTGATAAACTCTGGAGAATTACAGCTCTAACTCTTAGCTATTTTCCTTCGTTCTATGTTTCTTCTTCTCTGCAATATGCTTCATCTTCTCACTTACAGGAAGCTAAGCTTGTTTACCAATTGCCTAACTTTCTCTGTCGAAACAACTGTAATGCATCAGTATACTCTACTCATCAAAGGATTTGATTTAGGATTACTTACTTATTCTTTGTTCTTTTAATTTACTCATTCACTTACTCATTCAGTTCTTTGTTTTTTCTATCTTTTTCAATAATAGTAAAAACATTGAAACTGTAGATCTGTAGAAGAACACAACTGGAACTGTGGCAACATGTTTTAAGTATAGAAATATATATATGGTCCATCTGATGAGGGACTTTTTTAACAAATCAAATGTCCATCCCCTGATCCATCCGTAATTTACCCCTGCAAACACACGCTCCTCTGATCTGAAAAGATTTTGTATTAATCGGAATTTGCTTAGATTGGGTGAGGCTGTGCCGGTTCAAAAGGATATTGAGCAGTTCCATGTGATTGAAGGGCCAGCGAGTGGGTGCTAACAAGGGTAATAGTGGACTTATCAGTAACCAAAGTAATGAGACGCTGATGATCAGCATTGGCCACTGCTATCCATCTACTCCTAGTCTGACCTGTGATTGAGAATATGTCACTGGTGATGCAGGTGAAGAGAGATAAAAAATTTGGTCTTTTTACCATTGTTATGCTTTCCTGTAGCACCTGGTGAAGCATAGAGCTAACAAAATGAAGGTCATGGGTTCGATCCTTAGGGAATGCACATACTGAAAATGTATAGTTTGAATGCACAATGAGGCACTATAGTTAAGCGATTGCCAAATGCATAAATATAAGTGTTTTTTATGGATGGGCTGAACAACAGGGCATGAACTTTTGTCCCTTGCAAAGCTCAACATGTCATAGAACATGTCATAACCACTGGCCTACGGTGCCATTTCACTGTTATCAAAGTCAGTAGAATGCTGGCGGGACCATTGCATGATTAACAATAAATGTTCTATAGAACTTTTCAAAGCAAGTCAGTGGTAATTTATTTTTTTTTCCTCACCATTAGATTCACTGTGTTTTCTATTTCATGCCTCCTATTCAGTGTTATTTCACCCAGGAGCTGTGGGTCATGCAGACCTTTAAAGTCATTATATCATTGTTAGGTGAGCACGCTTATGTTTCTCTGTCTATCTCTGTCTCTCGCTCCCTCTGCATTGTGGCTGTAATAAAACACCAGGACCCTACACCGCATCCAGCTGAGCTATGAGATCACATTTACACCTCCCAGCTTGTCTATAGCTCTGTGTTGTTGTCTCTGTCCCCATTAACAAGGTCTGCCTGTGTATGCGCATATGTATGTGTGTACGAGTCCATGTGTGCATGCAGTTGTTGTGTATATATGTGTGCGAGTCTGAACTTGACAGAGGAACATTTCTTGAGCTAAGCATATTTCCATTACAAAACCAGGGTCACGGTACAGCTGCAATTACAGACAAAAGACTTGTTCCAGCTGCCTTTTAGCAGGTGAACCTGAATCATTAAATAATGTATACAGCCCAGCATTTAAATAAATAACTGCTGGCATTTTATTTCTCTCTCCAATCTCCATGTCTTAATACCCTCATAGCATCTCCACTACCCGCCTTTTCACACAAAAAGTAGGCGTGCACATACAGAAACACACACATGCAGTAAACTCTCACTGATATACAGCTCCAGCAGGGGTAATAAGCCAGTGTGTCAGAGGTGTGACAGCACTAGAGCACCTTTGTGGTGACTTATAGGGTCTGGTCGCAGAGAGAGTTGTTTGAGGTGTAAATCCCACAATCCTCAGTGGTAACAAGAACATAAACATACATACCCCTGTGTGTGCACACATAGGGGCCAAGCACTTTGCCCCCACTTCTGAATCTTCTGAAGCGAGATTACCCGGGCGGAAAACAAGCAGGACTCGAGAAAACACCAAATGCAACCAACTGTACACAAAGACAATTTCACTCAAGCTGTCAGGTAATGGCAGTGCACAGTGCTGAATACCCACTGCCATCTTTTCTGCTCTTTTTAGTTCATTGAGTCTGTAGATAAAACCTGTTCAAAGGCCACTCAACTTGCAGCTCAGAGCCAAGGAAGAACATTCATACATTCAACAAAATTCAACAATCCTTTTTATAATGGTCTTTCTCTTTAAGTCATATAGTCACATTAATTTTCATACCTTTGCTGTAGCCTCAGAGGCTGTAGTTGATTATGTCTAATTTCTTCCCTTTGATTAAATTTGTGCATGCTTACGTTAGAATAAAATGTCTAAGTCAAGTATTTTCGCCCTTTTATAGCATGTATGGAACACCGATTGCTCTGGATGGTGGAGATGGCCCTGACCCACCTGTGTACTTCACATACCTGATGTTAACTTTGTTTGACAAGAGTCTCTGGGTTTTGGCTGTTGAGAGAACTTGTAGAGGTGGTTCATGTAGCTGATAAATGAAGGCTTTTGGCAGAGAGCCTTGAACTCTGTGTGGACTAATCACTGGAATTAAGCAGTTAACCTTTACTGCGTCGCCTGGGCTCCATCTATCACTGCTGAAGCATGTTATATGGCCCTTTCATTTAGCACAGCCAGAGTCTGTGGATTACATTGTGTATAGTCATTTCGGTATATAAGAAATCATACGGGATTTCATATTTTGATGTTAGGTTTTAGTGTCAGATATCCTGTTGCTGGAATGAGCTATTGTAATTAAATGCATATATTGCTATATAACAGAGGCATTTTGTTAAGCACTTCACAATGCTCTCAGGCGCGTTACTGTTATTTTACTCTGCAATATTATGCTCAATTTGTCAGTTCTGATGAATCATAACTGACCAGTTTTAGAAGAAAATCTTGCTGTACTCCTGACATTTATGCAAGAACAGGTGAGCCATTTTAAGCTCTGACAGCCACTCTAATTTCTCCATCATATTGGACTGCAATTTTCAATCCTGATTACTTGATTGTAATTATTGAAACTTCCTAATTGCTCTCTGGTATAGTCATTGTAGGCTGCTAAGTCATCCAGTGAGTCAGTGGATGTTTGGCAGAGCTAAACTCTTACAGACAGCCCCCTGTGCTTGGGCAACTGCAGGCAGCAAGGCTTATCCTAGGCTCCCTCAACCCATGAAAGCCTAAGAGACAAACTAGGACTTGGTAATCTTGTTAAGAATGGATGTTGCTATTGTGTTATTTGATGTGTCGTTGGCTTTGTGGTTCACTGGGAGCAAACGTGGGCAGGCAAGGTATAGACAGTGGGATCGAGTAAGAGTATTTCTAGATTTTTAAAAACAGCCACAGGTGTGTTTTAATCTGCCCAAGCTCCTGTCTGTTGCTGCATGGCAGTCATTTCGAGAGAAATTAAAAGTAATCATGGTGAATCGATTTTTACACATGTGACACAAGTGAATCAATTTTCACACCTGTGACACACCTGAGAGATTGTCTGAAGGTCAGTGAAGTGTGGCACTGACCTTTATCACAAATGAACTATTTTTGTTTTAACTATCCTGGTTAAGAGAGCTGGAAAAATATAAGCTGGAGAGAGTGTATGCTTCATGTGATGAACCACATCTACACACAAACACACACACAGATCAGATGCAATTGCTTTTCTTACATCTGCACTGTGATAATGTCCAAACATGATCCGATCAAGCACAGACATCCTAGACATGATAATTATATCTAACAAAATGGAGCAAATCTTGTCACAGGTTCTGCTGTAATAGTACAAGGTTTTAACATGTTAATGTGCTGGGTGAGTTTTGCAGACAACATTTCATCTGTTTTCAATTTCTTTTCTCCTGTTGGCATTGAAGGGTAGCATGAAAAATTCAAGTCGTTATAATATGAGATCCAGATGGATCATGAATCCTTAATAGCATAGGCCTTATGGGCTGGCCCAGGAATTCATTATGGCTTTTTGTGCTGTGAAAAGTGGGTAAAAGGCAATGCAACATGAAGAACAGAATGGTACAAGCCCAGCCCACACCTGCCGGTAAAGAAAATAGATCGAACAGAAGTGAAAAAGTATTGGAGACATAGTCTCACAATATTGTACTCCCAGTTCACTAACTTGTGTCAAATACATGGTAAAAGAAAATGTATAAAGTAAATGTCTAACATTTTGATCTAACATTATCTAACACACAATTACTTTTATTCAGGACTTTCTGAGAATCACATTCATTACTGAGTTGCCAAATTGTTTTGTGGCGAGATGTCACCATGTTTGTTCTTACCAATTTACCAGTATTAACAGTTTTCTGCAATAACACGCACACACACACAGACACACAAATACACATATTGTGTCATTTCATATCATTTTCTCAAAGTGTGAAAGAGCTATTGCCATTTTGAAAATGATATGAGGAATCTGTTGTGTGTTCTTGCAACAGGAAAATCACAGCACATAGAGCAAGTGGTTACATTCACATCCTACTTTTTTAATCTAGCATATTGTTGGATTCTCAAAAACTTAATGTGTAAACACATATGTAACCATAACCTTGTGCCATTACACAGTAACATGCCCCCATAAGAAGAGACAGACGGTGTACCAGAAATTCTCATCCAAATATTACAGGTGCATGCATTACAAATGCAATGTCACTGTCGTGCTGCGGTGGTGTATTTTTATCAGCATGGAGGAAAACAAAAACATGTCATGTATTCTGGTCTGGGCTCCACTTGTTTTATGACTCAATATCTTCATAAATTCTGAAATGCACCACACACAAAGGGGACGAACGGGCTAGCCAGATGCACCCTGCTGGATCAATCCGTTTTCAGGTTGATACATTTCAGTGCGTTTGTCTGTCTATGTGATGGTTTTAGAATAGTTCTATGGGTTTTTTCATGTTTATAAAGGCATGTGTGTGGCAGTGTGTTTTGTTTACTCTGCAGACCGAGTTTTGAGCTTATCATTCGGCTGTAGACATGCGCATCGCATACTGGCAGAAATCTATTGAAGAGATGACCTGCCAGTGTGTGACCTTTTCTTTTGTTAAAGTGTAGTGTTTTCATAAATACTGCGCTGATATCCCAGGCTTGATAATTACTGTGCTTCTGCGTACCCAGCCATTTTATTCGTTTTATGACAATTGGCTGTCTTGTCAGCTTCACGACTCCAGGAGAAGCTAGAAAAACTTATACCCCACTGTATGTCTTGTTCATGACCTGAAATGAATCATATAATAATGATAATGAACACATCATTTTAACCATCACTCATAAGTAGAGCTTGATTGCATATGTGTTTGTTAACACATATGCAATCAGGTTGTCACACAAAGTTTCAGCCAGATTTGCAAAAGGTTCAGAGACACAAATTTGTTATGCCCTCATTCTAATGATCATGAATCTGGATTGTTTTATATTAGAGAACAGATTTTTAAATCTATTTCATATACTTTGTTACTCTGAAATTAGTAAGAAATAAGAAATATTTTAGGGTCAGTTCATTTTTCATTTTTTGAAATAATGTATATAAATATTTTTTGTGAGACATCCCATGTTTCCCTGTCCTAAATTTGGAATATTTCTGCATGCAAACTTTTTAGTGAATCATGATTTCTGCATTAAAACAGGTTTTACCCACACATATCTGACACTTTATGGTTTAAGATATTGTTTCACTATTATTCATGATGGAGATATGTAAAACTTTGTAAATTGTTTAATAATAAAAAGTAGGTGAATTATTTTTCAGCATTATGGAAAAGATAGCAGTTAGGGGAATGAAGGAAAGGCATTTTTGTTTAGATCCCAAAAGTGCCTTGCAATATGCATCTGTCCTTCCCTTTGTCTCTTCATTTAATTCCACTGTAACATCACTGAATCCGCACTGTGCTTGTCTAGGCTTGAATCTGTAAAAAGCCTATCAAGTCAGTATGGTGACAAAATGACAAGGAGTAAAAGAAGATTACAGTGGTGATGCTAAGGTTGATGGAAGGGCCTGTGTACGTTATTGAATTTCTTGCTATCCTTCTCCGGTAGTTTTGTTCTTGTCAATACAGCTCTTTCTCTGCAGGTGAGATTCTAGGGAATTGCTCAGTAAGGTTTGATCTAAAAGAACTGAGCATAGGGAGGCAAAACAGAGAAAGAATGAGAGAGTCTTTTTAAACACGAAAAAATTGTATTGCTGCTCCTTATATTTTATATTTTAAAATTTATTCCGGTCCCCAAATCTGATTGGACGAGAGGTGTTCTAAGAATTCTGATATAGGACCAGAACAATACTGAGATGCTTTATTGTATTATATAATAACACCATATCCCCTCCATTTACCTTACGTATAAACGGGTGCAGTTGTTTCCCATAAAGGCACATCCTATGTGCATGAGTACAATTCCTTACAAGTAGAAGGGGCTGGGCTGGATGTGTCTGTTAGGGAACATACAATTACTACTAATGACGATTAGCAGTTCAGTTTTCACCCTCCAGGGATTTAAAGGGTTTTTCTTATCAGTTGATGAGTGCAAATCGAGGAGGACGGATCCAGTATGTTAAGTAAACGGGACTGTAAAGTGTAGCATTATCTGGGGAAGACTAATGGAGCAGCGCAGAGTTCATCCTAACCTAATGTCAGCCCCATACATGGAACCATTTACAGAAATCAGCTAATAATATAGAAAACCCACCACACACATCCTCAGATCCACCACATTAGGGATGAGGGAAAGAAGAAAGAAAAATGTGTTAATCAGTAGAGATTATGCTATAGCGTTTGTAATGCGGTACATCTGTAGGGTGATTTTTTTCATACAAAATCCAGCACCAAGCAGATAACTATAGTACACTCCAAAGTGTGTCACAGATGGGGACTTTCACTGCAGACAGCTTTGTTGATTACAGTGGAAAAGATTTTGTTTAGCACTGTACCACGCTGCACACATCTGATGTAGGCGTGGTGTAACTGTAGGTTGTTTACATTTGACAAGCAATGTGCTAAACTAATATAGAATTCAACTGATGAACAGATGTGCAACAATGCATATATTAGCTATTTTATGATGGCTTCAAATGAGCCTCATTCAGTCATATTTATAATTTATTACTGTTATGAGACTTGTTTCTGTTACATAACGTAAAGATTTCTTTTTTACCCATCTGACTAATCAACCCATCTGACTAATCAACATTTTGCTTTAAAATGAGATTTTGTTTTGTTAAAGCATTTAAGTCAATAAATTATAATGATATATGTAGTTACTGTGTATAGAATTAACAATATCTTGATATTTGATTTTTGTCACAATAAGCAAATTGTTCTTTTTTTGCATTCTCCATTAAAAAATAAAAAAACTATAAAAAAACCTAATAAACCTTAAAAATTATGTATGATTTACGGGTAACAGACAAAAAAATGAATGAGCTATACCTGTCTGAATTACCATCGTCAAGAAAAGAGCAGATAAAAATTACATTTTTCATGCATTATTAAAACAAATGAAAATTTAGGAAGGTTCACCTCTCAGAAAACTTACAAATAAAGATAATTTTAGATGTTTTACTGCTATTTGTAGCATTGGAATTGCTAGGCGAGGGCTTAATGAGCTCATTTTTGTGAAAACCCCAAATTAGGCTAAAATTGTCATTTTTCACTTTTTTTGCCTGTAGCTCGTAATTAGCCCGTGCTCAATCCAACTAATTTTGCTAGCACATCAAAAACGGAAATTGATATAACCAACGTACATCTTGCACATTCTTTCTGGGGAAAAAAGCATCCCTGCAACATCTGATAGCAGTCTCTCTGCTATCTGCATCAACGTAAAGTTTACTATAGATGCATTTGTAAAGTATTAACTTCAATTATTGCAGACCATTGTGATTTACCCATTTTCAATCAAATTTAAATTTGTTGTGAAGCCTCACTGCAGACTAGTTGTCTTGATTTATTCTTATGTCTGAAACAACTCATGTTACCACATGTAACATTTTGTGGCCTATTTGGTTAGAGTTGGTTAAATTGGACCAGAAAGTTGCTGATTCAATTACCTATACTGGCAGCGTTTCCTACCAATTGCTCCCTTGGCGCTGCCCACTCCCTTGCTGCCCACTGCTCTGGGTGTATGTTCACAGTTTGCAGTGTGTGTGTTCACAGCTCACTCCAATGTGTGTGCACCGGAAAGATCAAATTCAGAGGACAAATTCTGTGTATGGGCCACCATACTTGGCTAGCACTTCATTTTCATGTTGTCCTTCCTCTTCCTACTTAATTGCATATGCAAACAATCCCTATATATGAATCTGCCTTTGTAGATTTGGCCTTTTGCAAAGTAAATTACAGAGCAAGTAATTAGTTGTTGACAGAGCAGTATTACTGAAATCATCACACAAGGTGCTCTCAGGGCTGCATTTGATGTGTTCAGAATAATTCATAGTTGGACAAGGGCTGGGAGGGATAAGACCATGTTATACAAGCATGGACATGTCCTGTTGCCTCTGATATGCTAATGTCGTAGGTTTAGCATTAGCAATTTCATCATGGAAGCATGTTTACTGAGTAAACTCACATTAAATTTCAGCCCAGGCGGAGTGATGGAGATTGAGAGATGAAAGTGGGTGAATGATGTATAATCTTAGACACCACATGTATCATAGGTAACTTACAATGCATAATTTATTCAACAGCTGGACCAGTATTGATCTTTTAGTATTTGTACTCATCCATCCATTCACATCCATTTTTGAATTATGACCTTCCAAAAAGGCACAAGGCAATAGTCAGTTTCATAGTAATTGTCATGTAAACCAGATATTGGTTGAGAGTCCTCATTAAACAAATGTCTCAGATTGGCTCACAGATAAGCACAAAAACCTATAATTACTCATTAAAAAGACAAATGGAGTGAACAGTGATGCATCTTCTGCTGTACGTGTGTGAATAATAAATGTGCAGATGTATTGTAAATATGTAGCCTGGACCTGAATGAAAAGACAGCAGGCGGTTTATTGCATTATGTCTCTCTGTGCTCTCAGCCATGCATTGGATACAAACATGCCATAACATGTTTAAATGGATGTAGTTCTTCAGATATATAGGGAGGGCTGTTCAGAGATATGCTTGGGAATACAACCCAGTTATTGTGAAGTAATATAGACGTTATTTTGAGTCCAATATGCAGCGATCCCTTAGCATACACGACTTTGCGTACATTATAGAATTCAGAATTCATCTTATGCACTTACATTTAATTAGTACAAGTGTGAAAAGAAAGAGTAAAACAAGAAATAAAAGATATGTTGCAGAATTTTCGTGAATGCACTGGAATCCCTTAAAGGGATTTCATTTTTCTTCATCTTCTTGGGACCCTGGCCCTTTAAACAAAGGAGTGCACTGTAAGAAGAGCACAATTATAATTCATATGGTTTGTACTGTAAATGTAAACAGATAGCAGTCTGCCTCAGTCCTTTTTCCCTCCTTTTCCAAATTGAAATGTTTTGGCTGGTCTACAACGAGGAAGCAGAGAGGTGTACTTAAAAAATGTATGGGAGTGCAAAGATTTCTGTGTTAGCCTTACAGTGATCTGTAAACAGTATAATATATGGCTGCTCATAAATGGTGGCACATTTTCATTTCCATACAATGGAGCTATGTTCCATCAGCAGCTTTATTTTAGGTTGGTTAAATGCCAGGCTCAAAGGGAAAGATAAAAAAACATGGTTCCTTTAGGTACCTGCATTGGTAAAGCAAATTGGTGACAAACTTTGGTTTACTATCTTGTGTTAAGTTTGTAAATGTAGAAATCTTGAAAATATATTTTCCCCCAATACTTTTTAACAAATATTTTGAGTTGCATACTGTATTGAGGGCAGAATATACTTTCTATCTAATTAATATTTTTATGCATGCAATTCAAAGCTACTAGTGATCACAAGCTCTTGTGATATGCTTATCATGCTATTTTAGACAGCCATTTTAAATGCATTATTGATCTGTTGCATTATTAATAGGATACAGTATAGAGATGTTTGCTCTTTGACCTCTTTTTTCACACAAACTGGCTCTCAAACATTGGAATGTAATATATTAGAGTGCATTTTGAATGAACTGTCTTGAGAACTTGAGGGTCTCAGACTGAGGAATCTCCTAGGTTTGGCATCAAGCTTGTGCATTAAAACACTGTAACACACAAAGTCATTTTTGTTGTACTACACCACAGCACAATTTGAATTTAAAGCCTGCCTTGCTAAATTATAAAAAAGCCAGTGAGCGGATACCCAAAACAAGTGCTGGTCCTATGCGCTCTTGTTTTTGCATGACTGGATGTCGTGAATGAGTTGATTGACAGTTCAAGAGTTGACATCTTCCACTCCACAGATATTACATTGTCTGTGTAAGTGGAGGATTGTGACACAAAGTTAACAACCAACCCCCCCACCCCCAAAAACACACACACACACAAAAAGCAGGTTGTGCATCCCCAATCCTTGCCTAGGGACAAATTTTAGGGCATCAATGCCCCAACAGACGGATGTCTTGCTACAGAGTCCCAGTCTTTTAAACAGTGAAGACAGACTCTGTGACTTCCCTTCACGGCTTCATTGGTGATTTACGTGTGGTGGGGGTGGGCCATCTGGGATCATTATGTTCACTGCCAGCCCAGGCTGGTCCTCACTAAATGACTAAGACTGAAGTTGTAGGTAAAGGTCAAAGTGGTAGATCATGACTGCACATGGGTGTTGGCAGATAAATTCCTGGTCTTAAGTAAATGGATAAACTTGCAATGCTCCGAGGGGTACTTACTACAATCTGTGCTTCTAGCCAAGTTCTTGTTCTTGTTCAAGTCTACAAGGCGATGGCTGTAGCTAATGAGTACTTACGCTTTTACTGGGTGTGCACAATTATGTGTATGTGTGAGTGCAAATGGGACAAATTGGACACTGTGGTCTATGTAGATGTAGCAGCCTTCACACTTAGCACAGCTAAGTTGCGGTATGTGTCATTCTATGTGACCTGTTCATGTTTCATAGATGTCCAAGATTATCTCCAATAATTTTTGGAATGTATAATATGTTCTAACATTTGGCTTTAAAAGTTTGCTCCCTATTTCTATAATTTTCGTTTGAGCAAAGAAAAGTGTAATTTTCCATAGATAATGATGCATTTAATAATTGTAAATGTCTAAATGTGCTTAAAATAAAAAATCAAGGGTATAATGAAATGTAATGATTTTTCTGTTTCTGAAAGGACATTAGAGGTATGGGGCTGGGTATCAGAGCTTTATTTGTTATTTTATGGGCCTGATTACTGTGGATGTAAGTGTACTGGGTTCCAGTGAATCTAATCAAAAGCAATTTGCTGATGTCTTATTTTTCTTCAGATACATATTTTTGGAGAAATGCATGCTATGATCATTCCATTCCAAAATAAATAAATGAATAAACAAAGGGAGACAGAGAGATTAAAAAGGAGAAAAAACTGAGAGAGAAGCCCAAAAAAGCATCTCATGATATTGCTCATTTGCTGTTGTTTCATTTTTTTTACAGCCTGACAGGAAATTAGTACAGTTAAGAGGCTAATACAAATATATTTTGTAAATAAATTAGCATATTTCTTCTTGGACTGTTTCCCTTTTATTCTTATTTGAGTTTACTTGTTCCTCAGGTCAACAGATTAGTGTAGTATATCTGTGAATGGAAGCATTTTTCCTCATGTTGTGACCAAATTGTTATTGGGATCTGTGAGGGGGGACGCAGGAACAGAAGGCAAAAGTAAGATTGATGAGAGTTTGGGCACTTTCCTCACAATCCTTTCGCATCTGGCAAGAAGCCAGCATCCATCTCTCAGTTAGGGGCAGCAAGAAAGGGGCACACATACAGAGACACCCCCACATGCCCTCACTCATGGCCTTCACTTTTAGTATGCCATCCCTTTAATTACATGCTGGTTAAATGTTATTCTTTTCTCAGGATTGACAGTCAATACTGGAATCAGAATCCAATTTATACAAACAAAGTATGACTTGACTTTTATATAATGATTTTTTTTTTTAATTTCTAAATTTCAGTATGGTTTTACATCGGGCTTACAGTGAATAATGACTAGGTGGTGCAACTGTCTGGAAAAAGTTCCAATTAATTTAGACAATTTTTAAAGAAATTTAAGATTGAATTTGCCCAAAAACGTATGCCCAAAAACGGGCATATAGTAGTCTAGCGAAATATCTGTTATTTCCTAAACTTTTTAGTTTGATCTATCAATTCAGTCTAAACTTTTTGCTAAAAAAGTTAAAAAAGTAAAATTTGCTAAAATTTTGTCCAACAAGTCAGTATGCAAACATGCTATGCAAACATATGTATGCACATGTGCATGCTATAAGTAAACTCGTTTGAAAACATTTTTGAAAACTGATGCACCTCTCTAAGCCTTTATACTAAACGGTACAAACTTTATTTATTTATTTACACAGGCACAAAGGAAACATTTTCCACAAATGTGGCACATGTGTTTTAAAGCAGATTTTGAAGGGCTTTATGGTCAGCTTGAGCGCTGTCCATGGTGCTGAGTCTAAAAGCTGGAAGACAGTGAATGAACAGTGGTGATTGGATGAGGCATTGTTAGTGTGCTCAGTAAGAGCAGCCCACAAATCTTCCTGTGCATTCACTGGTGTAAATTGCATGTTTGGGGGAAATCACAGTCGGCTGATGTGCCTGCAGTGAAGTGTGAAATCTTTGTTAACACTACCGATGGGCATTTCAGAAAGAGAATAAAAGTAGATAAGTAATTTGTTGAGAACACGACTGTGTTCATTTTAAAGTGTCATTTTTTTGATGTGTTGTTTTTCTCTAGATCAACAGGCATTTAATTTTACCACTATCAGCAGTTCCATTTCAGCTTCCAGGAGTCTTTTAGAGTTTTTGTCTTTTTTGACAATTGATGTGTCTGTAAATAAACATTCTTCCTTGCATTTACAATATTCTTGGGGTCATACACATTTTCTCTGTGTTTAGCGGACCCTTAAATACAGCTGGAGGAAAAAATAACCATGATGCACTTCAAAAATAATCACAAGGCAGAGCTCACGAGGCAGAGAAGAAGACCTCTATATTTATCTTCCCAAAGTGAGCAGATGAAGGTAAAATATCTGCTGTGGGATTTTTTTTGCTGGGTAAACTGCTTATTTTTCCCTTGGCAAAAAGAAATGCAGGTGCAGAAACAGTGCAGTAAATAAGATACTTTCATCATTTAGTATTTCTTTTATGAAATGTACAGTACACCTTAAGGGAAAAACAAGAGAGAAGGCTCATCCTTTGTGTTCCTGTGTTTGAAACATTACCCCATCATTCCTCCTCTTGCCTGCTGTTTTTTAAACTCAAGACTAAGGAGCTATGGCTCTTACACTTCACACAGGGACACTTCACACAGTCTTTAGTTTCTGAGACAAAGCAACTGCTTGTTGCCATGTCTACTCTGCCATGATGTGACATGTTTAAACAGGGCTCTGTGTAATTTCACATTAGAACAGACAGCGAACATAGATACTGCTGCCTAGGTACTGATACCCCCTATGTCCCTAAAGCTTTTGTGGGGACAGACAACAGACACCTCAAAGAAAAGAACATGATAATTGCAGATCTATCAGTGCATCGGTCTCTGCCAAGGAGAGATGGATGAGTTATTTGTGTTTTTAAAGTCAGTGTGCTACAGATGAACAGATTTCTTGCAGAGATAAATACACCATTTATGCATTATTATTATTATTATTTTAATATTAGTGTGTTTGTATTATTAGCATTGTATGTGTTAATGTTGGTTGTTAGCAGATCTGTGGATATCAGATTAGTTCCTAGCACCCCAGAAGTTCAGTGTCACAGCCAGTCCTAAACAAGCACTGTCCTGGGCCAAACCAGACATGTTGCTTATGATAGTGTTACTTGTGTAAAATCAGTGCATGTTTTAACAGGAAAGTTGGTTATGACATCCTGTAACATTTCACGGTTCATTTAGTCACTCACTAAATGAAGCATTTGTAAAACAGAAGAAAAAAGACAAGGTTGAAATATGAAAATACAGCCTCAATTTGTATTACATGAACAGAGATAAAACTCCTTTATAGCCTGTTGTATCAGATTCTATGGTTTGGATCTGTTTGTTTCCTATTTGTTTTTCTTTTCAAGTACAGTTCTGAAGGTTTCTTCTCAGTAGGAATTAATCAGGTCACAGGAAGGCTAATCACGTATCTGGGAAAGTATTGAAGAAAGCCTTTCAAAGCACTGTGTTGTATTCATTAGCCAAGTATGTATAACATGCTTGCTCTCATAGTTTTGCAACTGCCATTTAGTTTATTTTATATGTAATGAAGACTTGTTTTGTCTCTAATTAAATGCATGGATATTTTATGTACGCCAGTAGCTGTAATTAATTAACTGGAACAATTGTTAGTTAATAGCCCACTGCGCTCATTTGGTCACATGATGATCTTACACAATATAGTATATATGCTTCATTTGCACATTATATATGATATAATTTCTTAACCACAACAAGCAATATAAATTTGCAAAATAGTAAAGTAAAAAATGTATTTTGTTAATCAAATTTACCTTAGATAATTTAAGAATAGTATGCTAGATTCATCATGCAACATCCCAGTTGTCTTTCATAAGCACTATTATACAATTACAATTACAATATAAGTATTACAATCTTCCCTTTTTATGTATAGATGTAATATTATAGACCAGGTATCATGAATATGTATGCCTAGCTATTTTTCAATATCTGAGACAGAATAAATTATATATGGTGAGATAGAGAAGCAAGTCATATTTTCTCGCTTCGGCATAAGATAATGTGGGATTTATTGTTGCAATTTGAAACACTGATTAATTGTAATTTGTATGTAATAAAAAGTAGTCTTCCAACAAATCATAGGTAATAATAACAATAAAGTGAATAGCTCAATAAATTGTTTTTTGGGGGGGAACAGAAATAACATTTGTAGTTGCACTAGCTATAGTTGCACTGCGTCTCATTTCGTTTTTTTTGTGTAAACACACACTGCTCGCACTTTTATACTACAAAATAGCAGAGGATAGTGCAGACATATGCAAATTAAGACACGCTTCCAATGGAAGGATACCATTTAATAATTGGATTAAAAAATATTACATTTTATTATTTGTAACACTATATTGCTGTAGTTAAACTTCAACTGACTAAGCAAAATGAAAAAAGACCTTTGCTTTGAAAATGTTAATGTCCTGGGTGGCAGTTAAATTAAAGCCCCTAAAATCATTCAAGAAAAGGAAATGAATGTGCATGTGTATAATCACAATGCTCTTTTGCACCAGACACAGACCTTGTTGGCCAGTCAGGTCTGCAGTAGTCTAGTAGTCTACATTTACAGTTTACTCAGTGCTGAACCAGCAGTGCACTTAAACCTTGCCTAATTAACCATTGATATGGTCCTTAAATTGGGGCTCTGACATTTTTTAAGCAGAGGGACACAGCACCTCTGAGATGTGGATCTTCTTCTCATCTCTGGCATTTGCCATGTAGGGCTTACTACCCTTTAGTGTGCATCCAGCAGGCACAGGGGGAGGAAGGGCTTCTCATTACAGAGACCCTGAATATTCCTTTGGCTACCATAAAGGTTTCCATGTTCAGAGGCCAATGACATATTTTCTCTTGACTGACAATCAAAGCAGCTCTCCATGGCAGTGGTACAGGAGTGTGGTGAGGAGAGAAGGATATAAAACCCACTGTTGATTCTGTTCAACTTCACAGGGCATCTCTGCATGTTAATTCAATGTGCTGGCAAGTTTAAGACTGCCCGGGTTGTTTTTACTGTTATACTTTGTCTTGTTCTACAAAGTTACAGGTGATTGGTTGCACTGAGGGTTGCCGTGGCAACCTGTATAATGACAAACTGACTTCCCTCGCAGCCGTACTTTCAGTCCATTGTTTGCACATTGAGATTAAACGATCGCTCGTCAAAATGGGACTGGTGCGACTCCAAGCCTGAAATGATGTTTGACAACATAGGGTAAACAGAGGAGATGATGTGTTCATAGCAGTGACATTTTGTTCAAATATATTGCTCCGATATATAACAACATGTATTACTCATTTTCTTGAACTTATTTCCTTGAAAGGAAAATCAAAGAAAAGGATAAAGCTAGAACAGAAGTTTCCCATCACAAAACTTACATCATTAATTTAGCCTGATTTAAAGGTTTCCATAGAGGAAGGAACGTTGTGAAGCTGATGTGGTAATGAGATAGATATTTCATATGGAATGACAGGACAATTAGGAGAACAAAAGTACAAGGTGTGTTTAAGTGTGTGTACTTTGTCAGTGTCTGGGAACAGAACCACTAACATAACATATGTATAAAACCATAGTTATTAAGCAATTGCTTTTTACTTTTTTTGGAAGCCTGTATTTCAAAGTTCAAATTGACCTTGTTACTACATTCTCAAGTGTGCACCCACCTCACACCAGACTTTATATATTACCACTTCAAGAACTGGGAAACAGCAACAAAGTTGCCATTTAGGAAGTTGCTCTTGACTTGAATTTATGGGAAAAAAGATTCCATACCTGTATGCTGTTTTTCTGTTCAATATAAAAAATGAAAAAAAGAAAACTTTTTCATATAATAATATTTTATAGTGGTTATAACTGTCAAATTCCAAAAAGAACATACATCTAGTAGTCCATACAGCTATAAGCCACATCTTCAAAAGGCATGCAAGAGCTTGTGTAAGGAACATGTGATTGAAGATCTTACTGAAGATCTTCTGCTGCAGGTCTCAGATGTGATCCTCCATTGCTCATGTTTACACAGCGCTTTGCATTCTGTTCTGAACCTGTGCTCCTGATTTACGAGTAACCTGGCCATATTTGAATTAAATAGAGAATTAAATGAGATTTGTGTGCTCTGGTGGAGGGTAAGAGTATCAGTGATTCTGCTCACACTAATCAGCTCTGTTGTTCCAGTTTGTGGAGTTTGCCAACTTTCCAATTACATTTTTGAGCATACTCTAGAGATATAGGAGATTCAAAAGAATGAGAAAATTGTATTTTTAATTATATAGAACCACCAACTCAAGAAAACCTTACAAATGATAAAAAATGAATGCAAGTGAAGGATTAGCCAGATCTGGGCTTCCTTCCCATTGGTTTGCAGATGTCCGTCTGTGTTCTCTTTCAGCACTTGGGGACAGTCTTGTCCTTTCCCTTTTGTCCATTTTTTCCGGCACAATCCAATTGCCTTGTGGTTGTGTGGCTACCGTGACCCAGTAGCTGATTTACAGTTGGTAACAGGGCCCTGAAGCAGGTGCGAGAAGAGCACTTTGACAGATAGATGACAGATAAATGTAAAACAACACGATCCAAACATTACTTGGAAATCCAGGTCTAAGTCTTCCCTTTTCCTTTTTTGTCTTTTGAGATTAAACACTTCAGCTGTCACAGTGAAACACAATGTTTTAGAGAGACTGTGTTGGTCTGTACTTGGCATTGGGCCTTAATTCCTTTACCTGACAGATCAGAGATCAGTCTGGCGTGGACAGCATTGATCTTGTCCCGCTTAAGTGGTATCAGGTATGAATGGAAGCAGCCTCACTCATCTGCATCTGTTTCTTTATAGCTCCATACGGATTTGGACATAGGAAACAAGAACATCAAGTACGTGCTGGCAGGGGAAGGGGCAGGTACCATCTTTGGAATCAATGAGAGGACGGGAGACATTCATGCGTTGAAGAGGCTGGACAGGGAAGAGAAGGCTGAGTACACACTCACAGCGCAGGTCATCGACAGAGACTCCAACCAGCCTCTGGAACCGCCCTCAGAATTCATCATCAAAGTGCAAGACATCAATGATAACCCCCCACAGTTTATTGAGGGTCCTTACAAAGGCTCAGTTCCAGAGATGTCCCAAGTAGGTGAGTGATCTTTCATCATCTCCACTTGACTCAGCTAAATCATGATGCAAGACCCTTTATATCACTATGAAGCAGGATAGACAAATTTACACAAGTATATAAGTACACAATCATATGTTGGTGTCCATAGTTAGATTGTATATTGTAACCCACTTCTGTTATTTTTTAGCTAATATTCGGGTTCAGCTTGGTCACAATGGCGATAGCGAATGATCAATATAACCATAACAAAGGTTTTCATTTTTCGCACAACCTTCTAGCAAAGTATTCCGATATATGGAGCTCATACTCTGTTGACAAAGCCTGTGTGAGTTTTCTGTGTGCCTTTCTGAGTCTGACCTTGAGAAGGATCTTGATCATGATTAAGGCTGTGCAGGAGATCTCATAAGAACGCCACTTAAGCTATTTGTTATAACCCTTATGACATTCTGAATGCTGTGTTGTTCTGCAGAGCACACTACATTCATAACATTTAGAGTAAAAGCATATTTTTATCAGGAAGCTATGCAATGAAAGCCTTTTGTGTGTATTTCAACACAAGCAGCAAATGGCCATATAAGGTGTCTAACGTCATGACTTGTTTTGCTTTGGGGTCGAGGGCTTACGAACAACATGTAATAAAGTAATGGAGGTCAAAACTATATTTATTAATATAGATTAAAGTTAAGAATAACAGGGAGTGCCATTAATGAAATAATCAATTTCAATCTGAGGCAGAATGTCAGTCTGAGGCAGAAAATGCCACCGAATAACCCCTCTGTGTGGTGTCTGAAGACTTCTGACCCATGGTTCACTTTTGAAGTGTAGAATAAAGTCAGGAAAATAGAGCTTCTCTCTAAGTACATTATAACCAGCCATGTATAACAGAGAGCATTGCTGTTTCCTACAAAACTCTTGACTTTTTCACATGGCCATTTTCTCCTCCATTGTTCTTTGACAGACTGTGGCAGTAGATAGAATGGGAGACACAGTATAGGTGAGAGGATCCCCTCTCTTCTGTTCTCAAACTGATGCACTCAATTGAACTCCTTAATGTCGTTTTCTGAAGGGTTTGACAGTGAGGTGTAGGATACAGCAGACAGTGGGGTGAACAGCACACTGGAAGAGGAGGGCAGGAAGCAGGGTTACCTTTGGGAATACAGCAAAAGATGCCTGAAGTAGACTTCTTTCACTTTTTTTCCTTATGTCACTGCTGATTAATTAAACATTAGCTGATGTTCTCTTGTTTGCTTGAAAGGCATCTTCAATGACTTCTTTTTGGGCTTATAAAGTATTTATGTTTTGGGAGACAGTCAGAAAAAAATCAAAAGTTCTTTTTTCAGTGAAAGAAAAACAACAAACAAAATAAGGAGGCATCTTTTCCTACCTGCTTCATATTCACAGTCAGAAAGAGTTTACCCCTCTTAACGATGTCATATGTTTGGCTTTCTATAAAAGGCCTCATCAGAAGCTTTGTAAGGATTCTGAATGTGATGATTACGTTTGTTTGGGATCCTGTAGTTCAGTTTTGGAAGCTTATTTATTATACATATGCATATCTTATGTTTGATAACATTATTAGTGCTATTATGTCTTTGGTCAACACTGAACATTTTCATGTTTTTGATGGGACACAGCGTGTTCTTGTAATAAAAGTACATTTCAAGTGAATCTTCTTGAGGAGGGCTACTGCATAACAATACAGAGTGAAAGAAACTAAGGAAAACATGCGCCTGCTGTTCAAACTCGTGCTTGATAAAACAGTTGTTTATTTGAGCAATGGCTGAATACTGTAAATAGACATACTGTTGTAGATTCAAGACAGTGTGATTATTACTGCAATAAAACTATACTAGAATCTGTAAACATTCAGAACATATTTAACCCGTTTCACATGCATTTTGATTTATACTGATTAAAGACTGAATATACATATTGCACTTTTGCTGAATTGTATCTTGTATGTGAATCAAACAACCTTCTTTATATGATCTGATAAGTGAAACCACATTAAGTGACCAATTGATGTTACTGGACTGTGCCTTCTAATGCTGCTGCCAGTGTATCAAATATATCTAAGATCCTTAAATCACCAAATCCATAAGAGCCCAAAGAATAAATCATTAGAAATGCCATAAAGAATGATTTTGAGGCATGACAAATCCTCTGCAACTTTTTTCAGCTTTAAACATATCATAAAAGCTCATAAACAATACGTTTTCCCTTTAGGATACAGTATATTAATGAGATTATCTCATATTTCAATTTCACTTTAAATAGTTTAAGCCTGTTACTAACATTGGTCTATTCTCAATAGGGAATTATAACTCATTTTGCATGCATTGGACAAGTCTCACTGGATTACCGTCTGTTTTTCACTAATGGGGTTTTTGTCTCTGAGGCCAATACAAGCAGGCAAATACCTCCATTAGGTCTTCAAACCATATGCTGGAATTACAAAGCTCACTGTCTTCTCGTGCTGACAGGAGGATTGCTACACTGTTAAAATTAGCAAATCTTTTTGAGGTGACTGTTGGGGTAATTAACAACAAGTCACCTGTACTGCCCCTCTTCCACAGAAAAAGTGTGAATGAAAATAATTGCTACAAGGAAAAATAAACCGGGAAAGTCGTTTTTGTCATCTGAAAGTCGAGGCCCCTGTGACGGGGGGCTTCATTATGGAGTCATGTAATAAAGTCAGAAGAGACAGATGGCACATGGTTCCTCTGCCCTAAGTTCTGGGTGCCTGCTCTCTCCTGGCATATGAACTCTTGTAGGGGGACACAGTGTGCAGGAATGCATCAGGATCTGATAAATTGGAGTGCTGATATAAAATTGAAGTGACGTTAATAGATTTCCCAGAGTTCATTTGCATTTTCAGATTTATTACGAGCTCAGGGTAACAGGGCTAACAGGCGAGGGGTCTGTTCCACTAATAACATTTCTGATTATGCATGCCATATTCCTGGCAGGTAAAAAAAAAACTAAAGTCTTGTCAGGGGGATTTTTGACAATGATTTGGAAGCTATTTTCTGAGAAACTATTTTCTGGGGTGTTTGTGTAGCTAAATTGGTAGAGCATTGTGTTAGCAGTGCAAAAGGTTGTGAGTTCCATTCCTAGGGAACGTATGTGTCTGCCTGGGCAGAACACACACTTTTTGACAATGTACATTTACAGCCTGCACGTTAATTTAATGAGCCTTAAATATGCTTCAGCTTGTTGAAATAATTTGAATCATTTGCTGTATGGTTTAATATTAAGTTGTTTTATTTTACATTTATCTCCAGAATCTCCTCAGTTCATAAAAATCCAAAGTACAATATTAGCCATAGAGGTACTGTTTAGTGTTTGGAGCAAATATATTTATGCTTACGTTTATTTTTAAGTACGTTCTCCTATTGTACAGTACCATATGTCTGCCGCAGCAGAGCAGCAGAAGTTTTAGAGCAGACATCCTCAGATGCAAATCCAGAAGCAACCACACAGACACAACCACACTGCCGCAGTAGCAGCTGTTGAGCCTTGTAAGATATGAATTAGTCATAAAGAAGAAGAATTAAAAAGTGCCCACATACCCTTGAACAATCAACTGAGAAACTGTTTGTTAGCTCCACTATCAAAAACATTCAGGAAAAAGGGGTATAGGCTTATTTTTTTTAGCACCTTTTCTTAAAAAATAAGAAGTCCTATCATTATTTAGGCACTACCTTTACCAAACTTAGTTGTGGTCTAATTACAGAGGGTTCATGCTAGCATTAGTGATTGCTTTCATGTGAAATTGATAAGGCCATAGGCAATGCATAGATCTTTTTAATTACCAACTTCTTAAATATTCTTTTTTGTTGTCAGTGTATTTAAAAACTTATTTGCTGACAAGACTATTAAAGTGCATCTGCCTGAAAATCATTTTGGCTTTTAGGGTAAAGGTGAATAACCATGTAGATTTCTGAACAAAGAATTGTAAAAAAAAAAAAAAGACTAAAATTGTGTGGTAGTGATTATAATGTGGTATAAATTTCTCTGTTAGATTCCAAAAATGTGTAATTGTGTGTAATCTGGTGCTTGCCACTGAAGATGGAAATAGGGGGTGCTGGGCCTTTAACATGGTGTGCAGCTGGGCCACTAAGAAGGTACATCTGCTGGTCAGACTCCATGCTGAGGTTTGCCCATGGCCTCAGCTGGGGTTGAGGGTCAGAGGGTCACCGCAGCCAAACCATGTCTATCTGACCTCTGAAAATGTGAGAAAGCAGTGATCAGCAGAAATGTGTAAACAACTCTCCTCTCCAAACAGACACCCTGAAATGTTTTGTATGGATGGATTTATTTGTGTGTGTGTTCCTTCCTGTCTCACTGTGCTTTATATAGTAACATCTAAATTTAGATAAATAAAGTTTTACATTAAATTATAATTTAGTATTATAGATTTAATTGTACCACATTAGGTTACAGCCACGAAAAAATTGTGCATGCACTGTAGAATTACAGTTCTGCAAATTTGTCTATAAAATGAAAGCAAGCCCCTACTCATTTTATCCACACTTTTAGTTATACGTGTATGTCTAGGGTTGAACTTGTTTTTCTGTATTAATAATGTCTCCTCTGTGAAAATATTCCTCTTTCCCTCCTCTCGATTCCTAGTAAGGTCTGACTTTCTCTATCCACATACTTTTAGATTTATATGACCGTCTTTTAAATCCACAGAGGTTTTGCAATATGTGTGAATAAAATGGATTTTCATTTGTAAAGGGCTTAGTGAATAAGACTTTAGCAATTCTAGCTGTGAATGTGCTACAGTAGTACTGGTTTCAGTACGTTCTCTTTGAAACCTTCACTCTCGCTGGCTGGACATCAATGCTATACATCACAAAGAAAGAGTTTACAAAATGATCTTACCTCTAAACTCTGATCTTCCACTAAACTCTGCAGTCATATTCAACTGCTTATAAAATGAAATAAAAGTTTAATTTGTTTCTATTAAACCATTTTTTGTATTTCTGAATCTGTTACTGTAAATGTTCAGTGGTCTACTGTCTGTGTTACTGTTCAGTTTTTTTTTGTGATGCTTAACAGGGTCATCATGATATGGTCGGCAAGTAAAACTCTACTGTACATCCTGTCACTCTTTAAGCAAACATAGTATAATGGATCACATTTGCACATTCACTTCATTTAAAACCAACACAAAGCAGTGTGCATTTTTAGGCTTAAAGTTAATTGAACCATCACCAATTAATCAGTCAGTTTGTTCTTTGCTCTCAAATCTAATACAGGACCCCTGCACTGGGTTTAGTTTAATACCTCAGTCTGTGCTTTTGAAAAGGCAGGAACACAGATCTGCACATGCACAGGAAATGATGCCATTCATTGTTTTCAGCATAAGATGAATATGTGGGAGCTCAAAAGAATTATGGGCAAGAGAAAGGATCAGTTTTTTTCCTACTTTCGTTTTTTTTAAAAGTTATCTCTTTTTCCACTGGAGAGGTAAAAAGATTGTGGATGGAAATAGACAACAAATAATAATATGAGATAACAAATAACTACAAATAAGAGGAAGTAGAGTATTGATGGAGAGAGTCCATAAATAGCACAGGTCGGCGTTAATGGGCCCAGGAGGGTATTGTGTTGGTTTATGAAGTGACACTGATGGCATATGACAGGTAATCAGAGCTGAGGTGGACACTGACATTATCTGTCTCTCATGACAAGGGAAAGCATGGAGGTGAGCTAACCCCACATCACCCAGATCTATCTCCCTCACCGTGAGCTAAATGATTGAGCTGTACGTTCTTCGAGTTCGTGTATGAGATGAAATAGTGTTTGTAGTTTCAGTGGGGCTAATTGGAAATGATCTCTGACATCCACCCAAAGAACCTTTAAAAACTGTTTAAGCTTAGCATATTTGGAGCAGCTTCTATTTAGCTGTACAATTAACTATTTGTTTTGTGTGATCGTATTTGTTGTAGGCTTTAAGAAATACACGCCCGTACACATCAGAGTGCATATTTATGTAACTGATCTGTGCATTAGCTCTTCAGATCAGTTTTAAACATGTGTGGAAGACCATCTTACGCAGCATCCTATAGACCAAAGCTGAGATTTCAGTGAATGCTTGAGTGTTTTAATCTACACTCTTGCTGTTGGCACTGCTTATTTATAACTGATATGACGCCTGGCTTCTTTCTCACAGACGGCCCTCTGTTCAAAATCTCCATACATTAATTATGCAAGGAACAGTGTGGATATTTAATGTGGCGTTAAAGCTTTTTTTACTCCTAATTTCATCATGTTATACCTATGCTTTTCTCTGTGTTTAATTTCCATCACCTCACTGGCAAGCCAGTGAAACCTCTCAGTCTCTCTCTCTTTTTCTTTGCACATTATTAAACAGTGGCGTAGCAGCAGCATGGCCCTCCCAAATTAAAAGCACTGATTATATCCTGTTGGCAGTATGTTTTTATTTGCTCTTTATTGTCCTTTTATTAGTCTATATTCTAAGGAGCAGCAGTGTTCAGAGTAAACACAGAGAAGCTGCAGAGAAGCATGTGATCAGTCCAATTCAAGTGCCAATAAACATGGGCTTCAAGAGCTCTTTGTGCCGCTTGGACCAAACAGTGTGACACATGTGGAAACTGTTTGTTCTGGTGTGAGGAAAGGTCTTCAGGAAAGGTCTTCTCGCAGGAGTCGCACCACAGAGGTGCTTGTATGGGTTTGGGGAACATAAATGTAACATAAATGAGGGAAACACATTCATCACTACAGTGTAGATCTGAGCATAGCAGAGCAGCCAATCATGGCTCAGAGTAAATGGCTGGGCATAAAAGTCTCAGATGCAAGGTCATTTGAAAAAGAAACATAAGTCGGAGAGATCAATTGTTAAATCACCACTGCATGGAATCTTTGTGGTTCACACAGGGGACTGGCCCATTAAAACAGACCTGTGTTCCATTGAATATTTCCTGCGTCCTTGAGGAGCGCTGTCATCTCCCTGCTCACTGGCCCAAACAGCCCATGGTTTTGATGATTAAACAAAAGACTCTCTCTCTGTCTCTCTCTCTGTCTATATATACCCAGTATGTATAAAAGTGTCAAGTGCAAGAACCTAATATTGGTGATTTTTATTGCAGCAGCCTACCACAGGGAAGGCAATCTTCATGATGCTGTTTTTTTCAGTGCAAATTTATGAGCACAGCTGCATCTACAACAAAAAGATACCCTTTTTAAAGGCCACACCTGATCAGATACTTAAGTAAACCCATTTAATTTCTTTCTCCTTTTTTGTTTATTCATCCTTTATTTATAACATAAACTCTAGGTAGTGTGTTCAGGTGTGGCTGAGAATGTATATGGATGTATATGGAGAGTGATGGACTGCTTGTCGGAAGACACCAGGAGCACTTCCTATTGTTCAGTGAAACATTTACTCACCACTCACGTTCTCTGCATTTGGTCTTACCATTCAGGATCTCACTGCAAACGTGTTGTGATAACCCGTGGTACCCTTCTCACCCGGCCATTTTGTCTGAGGCCAAAAAGTTGGATTGTGTGATTCCCTTTTGCTTGATACTACCAGTATGGGGTGTAGCCTAATCTATCACTTTGCCCATATCGTGTGCAGTTGTCATGTCAGAGGTGGCAGTGTTACCGTGGAAGGGAGATCAATGCATTCTACAACACTCCCACATCCATGCAATTCCTTTGCCCGTTCTGTGTGTGCACAGTTAAATGTCAACTTTGATGGTCCCATCATGCTTACAAGAAGCCAGTTGTGGCAGCTGTAGCCGTACATCATTGACTCACCCTCACACCACACACATACACAGGCTTCCACCTGCTCAGTGCTGCCTTTTATCGCCTATCCTCTTTTCACTTTTTATGGTGAGGAGGAGCAGACTTGGCTGGCATTTTCTGTGATGATCACAATCACTTAAATGTGTCATTTATTCTCCTGAGAGCGTCAATACTTATCGCACTCCAAACACAGCCAGAATTGGAGCTGGAACAAACCCGCTACTTTAAGCCAAGCAGAGAGTCAAAGTTTTCGTTTTGACCACATCCATGACATGACTCCAGCATGTCAAACACACAGAGAAAATGTTTTGGTGTTGAGAAGTATTTATGTGATATTTCCTAAAAAGGTATCTGTGTTCCTTTTCAGAATGTAAATTGCTTTGTTTGCTTGCCTTTCTGGCGTTTCCGACTTTTCTAAGTCAGGATAAGTGTCATGGAGCCAGGCAGATTTGTGGGAACCTTCGTGGTATGTTTATGGTTTGACAGCACATCATGGTTTTGATAGAGCTCATCTCATTCATTCATTATGTTTTCGGTACAGCTAGACACACATGAGCCGTATTCAGACAAATCTATTTTTTGAACATTTTGAGGGTGGAGAAAAAGATTGATCCTCATAATGCCCTTTTGACTTATTGGCCTTTTTAATGAGACATATTGGACTTCCATCTTCTCTGTCATGTTTCTTTTCATTGTAACTGTCTAGAACAATTAAATATGTGAAGTGTAGCGATTTGTCTGGAAATTACTTGATAGCAGCCTCCACAATTCCTGTGCACATTTTATAAGAACTAATTAATATTAATGACATACCACTTCAAAATTGTGGCATGTCAAAGTCATCAAAGAACACCCTTAATTGTTTTGTTCCTGTGGTCCTTGTAAACAGCTTGTCAAGGACTGCACTCCAGCATCCATGTTACACAAGTCTTTTTTCTCCCTCAAATGCCTTTCATAAGTGTGACCCCTGCCCCCCCACTGCCACATTAACCCACCCCAGGCTGCTAGCTTTTTGTGTTAAGTGTTACTTGTCTTGCTGTCTTATCAAAGGCCATTAATTGTGACAACAAAGTGATGGTCATTTACCCTCCATCATCCTGAGGCCTCTTTCTATTACTGGCTTGTGGGAGCAGATTTCCAAACACTGACGATCGCATGGGTCTGATTCCCAGAAGACACATTTGTACATGTACAGAATGTAAGTCTGCCAGATATATTATTATTAATTATTATTATTATTAGTAGTAGTAGTAGTAAGGTATGCCATGCAGTAAACATAATAGTACTATAGTAAACATAAAAGTAACATTTTGGTTTAATCCCTCTCCCTTCACAAAAGCCAATGTTTTGAGAAAGAGCATGAATGTGAATGAACATTCACTATCAGAACAGAGGAGGTGAACAGAGTGCAAGATGGGACTGCTTTCTTATTTATAGTCTCCCTCTCTAGGCCTCTCAGCTACATTCATGTCTCTTGATAACACAGAGGAAACACCCTTTTCAATGATACCTCCCACCTGTAAATTATATCGGAATGAATGGTGGTCTGAAAATTACACCTTTCCATATGACGGGTGGGAGGCACACACCTTGATGTCCTTCTCCTGCTGATAGCTTTTTAGCATTTTCTGTAAATGTCTGCCTGTTTCGACAGACACAAACTTTGCTATTATGACTGCAAATCTGACCGTAGTGGATATGTTGACTTGCCTGGTGTTCCGTGATTCATAGTTCTAAACCCAGACTTATTCCTGCTGGTTGTTTTAGGCTGCAATTTTTGATGAGAGCCTTCAAAACTGGTAATACATCTCTGACCAATGCATTTCAATCATGAGGGTCGGCTTGACTCTCTTATTGTAACACTCATATTCTATTGCAGGCCAAGCTGACTATTTATCGTTAACCCAACTCTTATTTATTTGTTTACTTGCTTGCTTTTTCCAGAACTTATAAAATGGTAAAATACGCATGCAATTTAACATCAAACTAATTAAAAAGGTAATTATTCATGTTTTTTATTAGCCTCATTTTCCCTCAAAGTTAAGTGTGTTTTCCATTGTGGTTTAAATATTTTCTCCTAGTAAAGTTTAATGTGCTGAAATAATGTGTACTAGACCTAGGTTTGGAACCTAACATTAGCATTGTCTTCTAAAGAATTTTTGCAGTGCAAAATTTATTTGTGCCACTAGCAGAGCAGAAATGTTTTAATAAATTTTAAATGTTACAATTTACAGTTGGGTCCCAAAGTCTCCCAAAAGTCCAATGCCATTGGAATCTGGCATTTCAAAATCCCATTTAAACCCAAAACATGTTCAGGTCAACATCATCATTATGATATAATTTATATACAATGTAATCCATATTTTATTTAATTACAAAAATGATCTCAGATTCTGAGACTTCATTGTTTAATTCTAGATGTTGTAGTTTGTATTGTTACAGAGACTTCATGGTGCTACATTCTGAAACCACCTTTCTATTTCTAAAGTTGCAATTGTGATCCCAGCTGCCCACACAACTAGCATGTTTTGCCATAAAATCTTTATCATAGAAATTACAGAAATTGTGTGAGTGATTGTACTGCTGTCAATCTTAAATGCATTTTAAAGGGCATTTACACTTTTTTGCGATGATTTTATGAACGGACAGCCATTCAGTCAGTAAAAGCATATGGAGCGACAAAGTGTAAATACCTCCAAAGACAAGAAACCTTTAAAGCTCTATGTGGGCTTTCACAAGCTTTATCAGATTCAGTAACTGCACCAGTGATTGAATGTCTCCAGGCCACTCTGTGAATCTAACTATTGTTTTTCAGTTCACTGGTCTTTCCAATGGTATCCTAGTGTTTGACTGAGTTTAATTCTGTTGCTCCACTGCTTGCTCTATTGCATGAAATTATTTATCTAAAATTCACTTTAAATGTGTTTGAGAACTATTTGATGTGTTTTCATAAAAAAACATTTCTTTCATTTTATATCAAGTACTATAATGCAAATTTACATTTAATAATACCAGTTTTCACTCTGTTGCGTTTGAGTTTAACACTAACTGATGTTGTGCTTTTAAGCTATCATTATCAAATAACATTTTGTCATTAAAGAAAGTTTATTTAATTTTCTCTTGGGCCAGGATTTAAATATACATATAACCCGTAGAGTGTTACACCTCAGTTCTTTCAGGGATTATAATTAACAGGGATTATAATTAAATCTATATGTGGTTTTTTTCATGCATATATAACAACAATTTCCTGACAAATGCTCTCCAGTCTGCATGTATTAATTAGTATTACCATTGCACCTAAACAGTACTTGACATCTTCATTTATTTGCAGTGATATTTTTATATGTTCTTTGAGCCAATAGTTAGTAGACTTTCACTCAGTAGAATTAAATGACCCGACAAGTTCAATTTCATTTCCCTACCTTGAAACTATTCACACCATTCAGGAATTGCTATGACAAAGTCTGATCATCGTGCTTAAGCTACTGTAGATATACCAGCAGATAATGATGCTACCACAGGCAGAACCATGGAGAAGCACAGCATGGCCCAGGGCTATAGGAGCAAACGCACTGAGATGTAAACAGCTTGGAAATGGCCTGGCCCAGGCACATGTGGTGGCCTCTTCAGGGTGATGCTTTCCCAATATCATTCAGTTTTTTCATGAATATACATGAAACCCTTGTCACATAGGGGAGAGAAGCTTGTCTCTGAGCTCATGGTGTAGGAGACCTTTCTTCACTGTCTTTCAGGACAACCTGCTCTCCCAAATATCTGTCTGACAATCTCTGTCCCAAATACACATCTGACAAAACATTTAACAGTGTTTATCCAAATCCACCCCAACCTCAGTTCATAAAGAAGTTCTCTATTGATTTCCTTTTGCAGTATCCATCTATGCAGTGGGTACAAAGCACAGGTTCCCTATATTTTTTCATTAGGCCCCGTGCCCCAGTGCCCCAGTGCAGTGTTTCAAGCATGGAGTTGACATTTCTCCAGACACAAATATGATTTTTATGGCTGTTCTCTTTGAGATCACCCAAACAACTCTTGTGGCTGGAAAGGCAATAAAGCATCCTTGATTTCCCAAATGGGATTGAAGAAATGTCACAATATTTAGATTAATGGTTGGACGACTTGTATTAAGCAAACTCAGTTTTATCCCCCAACAACTGGGTCAATGTGATCATAATTCTTTTGGAAGTTTGTCAGAGACCCTTATAACAGATTTGTGTTTCTTTCCCCTCATCTTCACTGTAATCTTTCATGACACTGTCATCATGACAGTTTTACAGCTATTGGATATAGCTAGAAACAATATTTTTAAAATGAAGTTTCTGAAAGTATCTATCTCCCAAGGGTATGGCCAACAGTTCCCTGTGGCTCTTGGACTTTGCCGTGCAATACATTGCAAGGACAAGCCAATCTGTACTGATTTGGAGCTCTGCCTATAGACAGCTTTTCAATTCTTTATTAAATCAGAGGAGGGGAGGCAAATTTCATGGGGGTTATTTCATAGTTCACTGACTCCACTTTTTTGAAAGGTTATCTCCTTTTGTAGTTCTTATTTTATATGCTGCAAAGCTGCATTCTATGAAAAAAATGCTGCTTGTGTAGTTAGTTTTTGTTTTTCTTGCTGCTAGAGGTGGGAAGATAACCTCTGCCGATTAGCATATTGGCCCTTAGTTGTCCAGTGTCAACACTGTGGCCTGTTCCTGTGAAAAGGCAGTCATTAAACGTATTAAAGCGGTGTACATTCTATTATTTTCATTACAAAGTGAAGGCAATCATTACAAAATGTCATTACTTTGTTTTGAAATGGCCTCCTTCTCATAGCAGAAACAGATTTTACTTGTATGTGTATTTTATCTCTGGATGCTTTCTAGCTTCCCATTTCTGCTCCATCACAACAGTAAAGCAGATTAAAGACTGAATGAGCACGATTGGATGGTGTGCTTGATGTTTCCTTTTTATTTTTTATTAACAGCTGTCCAGTACACACCAGCAAGAGACAGAGACACTTTATCAAGCAGCTTTTAGCACTTCACAAGTTAACAGTAATGCCCTTATTAATCTCTGTGTCTGTAAGGTAGATTTGTGAGGCAACATTGTGTAAATAAAAGAAATATTCTAGTCTTGGGCAAAGATAAAGAGATTGCTTTTATCGAAACATGAATCAGCTGCCTAATCCAAAGGCAGACACAGAGTACCTCCCCGGGGCCATGCAGAAAAGAGTGATAGTATACTGTTAGAATGGAGATAAGGACTATTTTACTATAGACTGTAGCACATGCATGCTGAGATTACACACTGATATGCATTGGTAATGCATTCCAGTTGAAACATTTGATAACTCCATGCAGTATGTCAAGTAAGAAATACAATTGACTGAAAGGAAGTAATATATGTCAAGAAACAGATATCCTACAGAGTGAATCATATTTCACATCACCCGCATGCATGCACACCCAAGGATGTGAAGCAGCTGTTATAAATCATAGAGAAATACAACAATCAGATCATGTGTGGGATTTAAGTCAGCAAATGTGAGGATGGATTTTGTAAACAGCCCACAATTTCTCATATCAGTGAGATCTCCATTGGCAATAGTTTCTCCCTGTTTTGGAACTGAATTAGGACAAAGAGCACAATAGCATTTGTGTTTGGTTTTGTTTTTCATCATGTATCATCATGCTTACCAAGCATGAATGTGAAAACATTATGGAGAGTGATATATATATATATTTACACTCAAAAGCATCAAGTTCAGAAGTGAGGACTCCTGTGTTGCTTCATGAAGACGTATGGAAGTTCTTCCACTTGGACCTAATTCAAGCGGTGCTGTCCAATCTTCATTGTGGACACTTTTCCTGCTGTTTCCGACAGCTCCAGATACCTGTAACTGCAGCACAGGCAGACACTTACCAAGCTGTCAGACAGCTGTGAAACATGCTTTACAAACAATTACCAAACCATCTGCACTGTCAGCAAGCTGTTTAGTATTAGCGCCTCAGTTTCTCTCATTCACTCTTTCACTTTTACTCTCACTTTCATTTGTCTTTGTCTCTCTCTTTTTCATTTCCCTATTTCTTCTCAATTCATCCATGCCATGAATTACTGAAGAGGGGTTAGAAGTGGAGTGTGGACTGTTTGTTTGTCTGACTTCCTTGGTTTTGATCTTGTTAAGTCCTGGAGCTGTGATGTTTTTTTTTTTTAGCATGGAAGTCGCACAGCATGGTTGAGCGCTTGTGCACGTCAAAGAAACAAAACACACTTTTATGAGTTTATTATGGAGAAGCTCTCACTCCATGGCCAGAGGTATTATTGAGGCTGTGGTATGAAGAAAATGATATTTTTCTCAAAGAAAACAAGTTCGTAAAATGGCCACAACTTATTTATTTGTTCATTCCTTGTAAATTTTGTTTATTGAGATGTTTTTTCCTCTGCTCCACAGGTACATCAGTCACAAGAGTAACTGCAACTGATGCAGATGATCCAGTGTATGGAAACAGTGCCAAATTGGTCTACAGCATTCTGGAAGGCCAACCTTATTTTTCCATTGACCAAACCACTGGTAAGTGGTTACAGCTACAGTATTTTACAGAGGTGGATATTAACCTTTTCGATTTTTGATTCCACAACATTTGAAGGTCCACCCACTCACAATTTGTGCCCAATAAAATATTCTAGAGCATAACTAAAAAGATGTACATTTATTAAAATATGCATATTATATAAAGACAGATATAAAGAGATATCCTGACTTTTTAAAATGTAACTATTTTAATGGTTGTTTCAGCTTATTTTAAATAATTTTATGTCATCTTGAGTCCTTTTTGGAAGTACCCCAGTGAGCCTTGACCTCCTGGTTAAGAAGCACTGTATTACAGTATAAATATTTTGGAATATTTGGTATATTTTTTATTTAAAAAATCTGTAAACTCACAATGTTCAGATGGTCATGAATCATTACAATTATACAACATTCTTATTTTTGCACTTGCTCATAGGTTGGAAATAGGTGTAAGAAAAAGTGCCAAAAAGAGTTTCAGTTGTACAATCATTTATTATTAGGATCATCACTGTTATTGGAGGTGGGAAATAAACATTAGAGGAAGACTAAATGAATCAAATAATTTTACCTGAAGGATGTATATGCATGCAGATGCTGATTTTGTTCCATAATTGCATGGAAAGTAATTTAGGGCTTCCCGATTTAAATGACAGGCCTATCTTTGAATTCTGTGTTCCGCCTCTTTCTCAACCTTGACTTTGTTTTCCCTTAATTGCATTTTCAGATGACTTGTTAACAGTGCATCTGTAAGCAACATGATTAAATAATAGTGAAATTACATTAATAAGTAATGAGATGGAAATGAACAGTGAGTAATTTGGAAAAACAACAGACAATAAACAATAAACAATAAAGTCCTATATCTGTCCAAATTGTATGTGCATATTAAATGAACAAACCTTTAAAATGAATACTTTGAATTTTTTCTTATGAGAACACCTTGTTTGTTTCATAACCCTGCACATTTTAATCAACGTTACTGTGGGCTTTGTCTGAAAATGCAAATGGTCGAGAGAAGGTATGAAAGCCCAAATTAAGGTGCTGTGTGCACGGTTTGCAAGATGACTGATCAGATGCAGATGGCTTTTTCAATTAAGCCAGTTGTTTTAATGAATGTTAATGAAAAATTAGGGGTAAAGGGAAAACAACTATTAGAAACCATTTGACACTTTCAACACCTCACTGGAAATGAAACACAGCTGATAAATAAGTACAGATCATGCTCCAATTTATTATTTGGATAATGGCTGGCACGAAGTAAAACAAAATAAAAAAAATAAAGTAAACCTCCAAATACCTATGGAAATGAATATTTGTCTTGCCCTGCTTCTCTGATCACCAGCAACTCATTTGAATAACTAATGATAATTTAGGGAGAATTGAATGAGGGGTGAAGGTGTATTGACTGTGTGATTAAAAGCATCAGAATTAATGTTGTACAGCGCATGGCACACAGAGCTGGTGCTCTATATGTCCTGATTCTTATTGAAAGTCAGCAGAGCACTTTACCTCTAAAAATGCATCTTCTTAGCTAAAATTATTGTGGTGTTTTGGTCCAATTCAAAGACTGGGACAGAACAAGAAAAAAAGACATATAAGTGCAGCTGATAATTGTTAATGCCTAATGGAGTCCAGAACACTTTTTTTAATTCTATTTTTTTTTTTTACATTTTTTGTTTAATTCCCAGTCATCCTGGTGATTTTAAAATGACAGGTTTCTATTTATTGAAGATGTTTTGTCACTTACCCAAGTGACATCATCAGAATGGTGGTGATTTCACAAGGATTTAAGCTCATCACACATCATAACATACTTCATAAAATATATCATGAGATACTTGCAAAGTGCTTTGAGAAATGTCTCCCTTATGGTAAAAACCACCATGTGATTTGTGGCGAAACTGAGATGGAGATAAAGGGACAAAATGTTAAATGGTAGGGAATCTCATTCTGCACCTGTGAATGAATGATTTGGTTAATGTCAAAGTCTACAATAAATGTAAAAATACATTCAGAGGCTTTTTGGAAGATGCTTAGGGAAGCAATGTCAACAAAAAATATAAATACAGCTTTATTTAATATGGAACAGTTCTGAGCAGCTTACCTGTGATTGTTTTTGGGTGTTTTTTTCTAGGATGGCAAAGTCAATTATTGCACACATAATATTAACGATTATAAGCGACAGACAGCATAATTCACATTTGTTTGGAATACAAATGACTCAAGGTGTTGCCACAAGTTCTCAGCAAACAAACAAGATCATTTGCAATGCCAGATGACTGCAGTACAGGCAATGCATGGCACACGCTAAACTAAGGTGTCACAGACAGAGGAACTGCTGCAACCGACAGCAAACAGATTAAATCAGCATCAAATTTCCACATGTTATCTGGAGATTGCAGATTTTGAAGTAATATCTTAAAACATAGTCAGATGATAATAAAAAAATTTAAAGGGATCCTCAGTTTTATGTGTGGATGCTTACCCTGATAGAAAAGGTACATTTATAAACAGCAATGTTGAGATGGTGTATCAATTAAAAGTTCCATTGTGATATTATGTTGTAGCAACCATTAGGGTGGCTCTGGCAGGGATGGATCGTGAGATGAGGGAAGAGTATCTTATTGTCATTCAAGCAAAAGACATGGGAGGCCACATGGGTGGGTTGTCAGGAACAACCACTGTGACTGTCACTCTCACTGATATCAACGATAACCCACCAAAGTTCACCAAAGGTAGGAGTGACAGTTTACAACACTACAGTAGAAAATGACCTGTTTAGCATCTTTAGTTTGTTTTGTTGTGTCTTTCAGTGCAATCACCTTATAGGCCAGATCTTATACTGTCTTGTACTTGTTTGTCTCTGAAGGCTCATACGAGTTCAGTATTCCTGAGGATCTTAGCATAGGGAAGCCTGGAGGAAGAGTGAAAGCCAATGACAGAGACATCGGGGAAAATGCTAAATCAACTTACAGCATCATAAGTGGAGACGAACGGAATGTGTTTGAGATTGTCACTGATGCTCAGACTCAGGAGGGAATCCTCAGAATCAAGAAGGTAAGACCGGAAAAGTAGGTTTAATGTGCCGTAGAGACTGTCTAACAGTTGTAATTTGTCAGTTATAGGATTGTCGCAATATGCTGCGTATTGTGAAAATATGAAAAGTGGCTCATTACCGATGACAAATGACTGTTAATATTAAAAAGGCCTGTCTCTCATTGTGTATTGCATGTTGTCATTCTCTGAATAAGCTTTTAACCATTTTTTTAACCAGATTTTAACCATTGTTTTGTTGCATTTTTTGTTTATGATGCATTTTGGAAAACTTTTTTTAAAAATGTACAGCACATAATATTAATTAATTGTTGTGAAGATACTGCATCTGACTTGTTCTCAGAATCAAAGATACTGCATCTGACTTGTTCTGGTACAAAAGCCCTGCATAGCTAAAAAAACTACACTTAAACGTCCATGCACATAAAATTGGAAGTAAAACCACAGTCCAGGTGTTGAGATTTGAGAGCCACTATAACTGTAAACCTCTTGACTTGCTTGTTCTCGACTCAAGTCCCTGTGTAGCAGCGTATTTTTGCATATGGAATGGCTATTGTATGCAAATGAAGAACCCTTCAATGTGTATAAGAGGACAATGAAGTCCTTTATCTTCCAGGGTCATCTACAATGCAAAAGTGCAGCAACAAAGCCACACAAATAATGTGAGAAAAACATGGATCATTTTACAAGACAAAGTTCCTGTTCCTTTCTATAATGACCATTTCGAAATACTGTAAAATGGTGACTGATATGCACATGCATATGATGTGAACAACATGAGAAAGTACAGTGTGTTGTGTAGGAAATTTGGGCATGATTTTCCTTAAGAACCTTGAAAATGTTACAGTTAACATAATCCACATTTTTAGCTACACTCTGTTATACGAGAAACTCAAATTTAAAGATATTCAGCAGTACAGTTTTGCCTAATAAATTGTTCAAATGTTGTGGGTGCATTATTAAGTTAATAGCAGACTTAAATACTAATATTAAAGAGTAATAGCATGCCAGTTATTCTCCATCTTCTCATCCTATAACATTTGGCCTGGAATCTGTTGTCTCTATTGCTAATAGCATGATGAATGGCATTGCATGAGAAAAACAGGCAATTAACAACCTGCTCCCTGCTTACCTCTATACCTCCAGCTGGTGCTCACAAGTTCACAAGAGCAGAACAAGCTTGTAAGGCACACACTTCTTATTTTTCCTTGATTATTTGTACCCGCCACTGTGCTCAAACACACATTTTCCCCAGGTGCTGGGGCTGATACAGCATGCACCAAGCATCATCTCCAACAGGTCGACTGGCACAGCCTTCACCAACTGCAACTGCTGCTAAATATTGAATGGGCATAACCAAAGAGGCTTAGTAGCAAGGTTAAACATATTGATCTAAGTAAGATGCCACAGGCTCAGGCAGTCAAGATACTGCTTTGTTGCAAAATGGATCCATGCTGTCATCTCTCCCCTGCCCCCCTTAGGCTGTTATGGAGGTGGTGTTGGGGATGCTGGTATGTCCCCCAGTGCTGTCTTTGATGGCTCTAAATGTGCCTTGCATTCATACTCTCAAACCATGTTGGAGATTTTTGGGGCTGAGTTGGATATTTTGATGTAGAAGTCTAAGGCACGTACATGAGCTTAAGGGTAAAACCCAGATTGGTTGAAAGTTAATCACAGCCAGACAGTTCTGAATATGTGCAATGGACACATGAAAGCACATATTGCATCCTTTGGAAATGATGGAGGTCAGGGGACAGCTGTAGTCCCTTCTGCACAAAGAGTGCCGAAACAGAGACCCAGAGGGATACAAATATGGCTGTTGCAGAGTCAAGTGGCATTCATAATTATCAAAAGGAGGTGTTGGCATGCTATTTTTAAACATGAAATGACAGGAACTCGTTTCAGTTTTGCCAATATGCAAAGCTTTAATGACGTCCTGTAGTAAACCACAATGAAATGGTAACATTTCTTGGATGCTGATGAGAAGAGTCTGAAAGGAAACAGAGTGTTGATTTATTTTTGATTTACTTTCTTTCTTTCATTTGTTTGTTTGTTCTTTCTTTCTTCCGAGCATGTATTTATTTATAAGTGTGATAAAGTTCCAGTTACTGAGGTGGAAAGCACAGTCATGCTTACTGAACAGGTCTCCCAGAAGAATGAGCACAAGGAATGCTGCAGGACCAGATGGAAACCTTGGGCACATCCTCAGTGTGTGTGCCGACTGGCACTCATTAGAATTTTCAGTCTTTCCTTGGGCTAATCTTTTATACCCACATTTCAGGAGATCCACTATTGTTCCTATGCCAAATCCACCTGCTGTAATAACTACCAGCCAGTGTCATATGAGCTGTACACAGAACTACGATGCATGGACTGAGGAGACTGTGAAAGCTGTTTGTGGATCACCACAGCTCTGCTTCCAGGCACAGTACCTGCACTTTCTGACAGGGAGACCCCAGGTGGTAAGGGTGAGGAACTGCATCTCACAGTCATTCTGAGCACTCACGACTCTGTGGATGCTTTACTGTGTGGATACTTTACTGAAAGTAGTGAGAAGGTCTACAGTCCCTCTCACATGTGGAGAATTTGAAATGCTGGAGCTGACTAAGGAGCTGATTATGGACTTCAGAAGAAAACTGGGAAGGTTCTACAAATCTCGTATGGACCCTGCAGAGAGATTGTACACTGCTGAAAGTGTATCTGTCATGGATATTTAACTATCCTACCTCATGCTGTGACATGGCTGCACATTGTTCACAATCACAACTCTGTATTTACCGATACAGTAAATATTTTTCCCTTTTTTACTATAGTTACACGTATGTGCATCTGTTTTATTATTATTATATTATACATTAATGGTATAACAATATATTAGATTATGTTAGTATATGTTTTAAGTGCACAGTTTAAACTGAAGTTAACTGGAGAAAAGTATCTCTGTGTCTATGCACTGCATGTATGTGGCAGATAAAATACATTTGCTTTTGCTTTATTAGAGTAAATGTGTGCCAGTCAACCATTACCACAATCTCTGCATAATACTGTTAAAAGGCATTACAAGAAGTCATTACACTAAACTAACTTTGTAAAAGCAGTTTGCCTGAAAACATAATAGTCAACAAATTGTGAAGTTCTTCACTGTAGAAGAATGTCGGTGATTTCATGTGTCCACCAGCAGGACTGGGACAGAAAAGATGCAGAACTAAAATGCAGAAAGATTTGTATTTATTTTAGTAAAACTATCTTCTCATATAATACACTATATTTGAGTTTCAGTGCTTGGAACAAATTGAGAATTGAGTTTCAATTCAAACTTTGTAATATGATAAAATGGGAGAAGTGGGTCTGAACAGTTTCCTCTTGTGATTTCCACTTTATCTCTGCATGATTGTGGTGATAAGAAGGGGGAAAATGAAATAAAATCTTCCAAAATCCTCCTGCACTGCAGCACACAGAAGTACATAGGCTGTTCTCATGCGGGTGCCCTGCTGTCAGCTTCTGTGACTTCAAAGTTCTCTGAACTGCTTTCCTCTCCCAGCTGGGGCTGCTCTCAGCCCCAGTGTCCGCCTGACCTCCCCTGTGGGATGGGGGCTTTTTTGATAACATACTGTACATTTTTCATTGTACCATTTATCCGAACTCTTGGAGCCTGTTTCTACCCAGTTTTTCTTCGGTGTTCAGGTCTAGTTCAGTTTTGTCAATAAAAGTTCAAAGTTCATTATTCTAGTAAAACAGCTGGAGTCTGAGAAAGAGAAGTGATTCATAATACCACTGTATCAATCTGCCATGGTCATGGAGAGAGTGAAAACCATGACATTTTTATGTGATTTGTGAGGGTGGAATTGGCCAAAAAGCATGACTCTATATTAAACTCTCTTTACTGTAGCATGTTACACAAGCGTGGTGAGCTCTTCCATCCTTGAACGTGCACAGAAATCACAAATATTTATCTTGGAGGACAAATAATTCCCAAATTGTGTTTTATCTGCTGCTTCAATAACATCTTACCATTGGATAATTGCCTCAGAGAATACATTAACAATGTTAACGTCATGGTATTGTGAGCAAAGATTAATTTTGTTTTCAGACAACACAAACATACAAATGATATTTTTTCATAATTTCTTAACAATTTGCAACATGCTTCTTGTGTTTCCATTAGATTAACCTTATTTGAAAGCTCATTTAAATCCCAGGCACATGCAGTCTCAGCCACAAATTAATAACACATCCCATGCCCCAGGTAAAAGTATGGTTATTGCTACTAAATATTATTTTTGTTTGGCCTGTTATTGGGCTTGTGGCTGTTTAAATCTTAGCCATTGCATAAATGGAATGAAGATGGTGCAATTACAACCACACCTGCAAACCCAGCAAACTGAATCTGCTGAAATCAGGAAATATTTGTCCTTGTTTTGATGCCCATTAATAATAAACCTCTTTTTGATTCTCTGTTTCCAGCCTCTAGACTTTGAGAGCAAAAGATTCTATAACCTAACAGTGGTGGCGACCAACATACGTGCCGATTCAAGTACGGGCGGCCCCTACATGGACCAGACCACGGTCAAGGTCATCGTTGAGGATGCGGACGAACCCCCGGTTTTCACAAAGCCCAATTATCTCTTCGATGTACATGAAAATGCTGCAATCAGCACAGTTATAGGATCAGTAACCGCAAAGGACCAGGATGCCACCCACAGCCAAGTCAGGTAGAGACATCATTTGTTGCACATTTGACCTTGACAGTAGATGTCTTCAATCTGCTGTCCTCCTTGCAGAAAGGGCCCAAACACTTCAGCTTCCACATCAATCTAATACCCAAGCGCTCTTTCGCAGATGCATCTGACCAGCCATTAAAAGCTGCTGATGAAATTGCCTGTACCGATGCATTTGCATTCAAACTAAATGGAGCTCTCACCTCTGCAGAATTGGTTTTACTGGGAGAGAGAGGACAATGTCACAATAAGATTCCTCCCACTGATATGTTTCACTTCTGTGACTTCCTTTTTGAAAAATTACACGGGCATCTTGAGTATATGTTATATAGCCAATTTCTCACAGTCCAACCAGCATTCCATTAATTTCTAGTGACTGGCCATGATTCGGGGACAACACTCAGGCTGTGTAATTACATGGGGAAGTAGGAGAAGGTGGGAAATCAGAGATTGGGTTTTGACTGTTCAATGGTGTTTATATTAAGTGAACATTCCCTTGTGTGTGATATATTTATTTATTCAAAGAGCTCCAGTGTCCGTGTCCTCTAGTGTTGGTGTCTTTCTCTTCTATTCTACATACTATAGCAAACTACTTAAACTCTCAGCAGCATACATTACATTTACATTTCATTACATTTCTGCATTTAACAGGCACTTTTATACAAAACAAACTACAGTGCTTGCAAGGTCCTAAAGTATACATTTGATAAATTTACTTTTTTTCTGTTGCTACAGATTACAGATGATAATCAGTGTCATAAATTCCACAGTTTTTTGTTTGATTGTTTGCTTGATTGTATGATCATTTGATTTTTTTGTTTTAGTTATTTAAACATTCCTTACTGACATCTATTCTTAGTGATTATAAATCAATATTTGTTAGAATCCGGTTTGCATGCATTTGCTTCTCCCAAGGAGGAATGCATTTTCATTTGTTGTTTTAGTTTTTGCCTCCCTGGGCAATGAATTGTCTTTCCCGATGTCAATCGTGCTTGCACATCTGTTGTTTTGGCTCTCCCCATACAGATACAGTGTATTATTTTAATGATGGATTACTTCAATCCTGCGGCCATCCGGTATATTGCGTAAGGTACAACATGACAAAGTCCACTTAAGCATTAATAGATTAATAATTTTTTTGAATGTGATAAAAAGATTTTTGTAGTTTGATTTGTTTGTACACTATAGCTTCCCTAAACGAATTTGGACAATAAAACGGTAAAGGTGCATGTTTTTCCGAAAGGAGCAGGAGAGTTAAAGTATTTAAAGGTAAAAGTCACTTTGTAAATAGAAAACCAGATAAAAAAGATGACTGACTCTATTTGCCTTGCTGCCCACGTTGAAATTCACAGAAAAATAAGATCTCACTGCAAATAACAAGATTTCTGCTTGAATGCGGCTAATTGTGCACATCGGTGTGTCTGTCACATCAATGGTAGATCAATCAAAGTGAAACAGGGAAAGAATGTAAAAAATATGGTGTAATTGTGGCTTTTAGGCACTGTGAAATGAAAATGTCAGTTTTAATCACAGCAGGACATGAAAATAGTCACATACAGAAACGTTATTCAACATTAGCCTGACCTCACAGACCACCTTACACATTTTTCTCCCTCAGTCATTTTCATTTTTTCTAGCAACAACCTCAAAACTATATTAGTGCATAGAACCTTAAGACATTGCAGGTAAATTGAGACAGTCCTCCTAAAACATTATAGGATTTCTCATGTTATTTTGAATTCGATATGCATCAAATGGTACCAAGTTGTGCCCAAGTTCGAATTAGGCCTGTCAGGAATATTGTCTCACTGTAAAAAGAAGTGAGGGTGTTAAATCTTTTAACCTTCAATGACAGATTTCCCTGTCTCCAGCTCTTGTAATCACATCTGATATCTTTCATATACTAATTCATGGTGTCTGCTCTTGATAGAATCTGCATTAAATTGCTGTGCACTTTACCTGTATAGAAGAGTTAATCATTTGATTTCATTACTGTGTCGCGCTAAAACAGTCTTGCCAACTGGAAACCATATTGTACAGTAGAATAAATTAACTACGATATTCCCCACATAATAACTACAGTCTTAGAAAACATGCTGTTCTAATTTAGATCAAATCAAATGTATTTTTAATTATAAAAACATTAATATAAACATATACATTTACATGTGAACATAACATTATTTTTACAACATTAGTGGCGTCATACTGTTTAACCTCTTTATGATTTCAGATTTCTTTAGCTTTCTTTGGCTGAATAATGCAGTCAACAACATGTTTTTAATATAAATGTATTCTGTGGAGTGGCTTATAAGCTGCTATTATTTTGACTATTTTAAATATTAATGTTTATTACTGCATGTGGTTTGTGAAAAGCCAGTGTTTAAAGAAGCCTTGTTTGATTTATTGGCTGCTCATCATGTGTGTGTGAGCTCTACAGCATGTACAGAATGAGGTCAGGACACTAAGAGAAACCTTTTAATAGATCCATCAGTCCAATAGAGCTTTTTCTTTCTTAACCTTTTATTATTTAGTTATTCATTTATTTTAGGAGAACCTTAGAGAAACTTGGTTTTTAATTTATATTTGTCCATTAAGAAACACTACAACACACATACTATCCCCCCACCCCACCCACGTAACTTTGTCAGTTTGTTAGACACATAGCAGGACATTTCAGGGTCTGTCTTTCTGTGGTACGTGAAGCTGTCAGAGCTTGATGGAAATCTACTCAGCCTCCTGGAGACAGTTCCCAGGTGGGAATGTTATCTGGTTGCCTTGCGCAGCAGCTGAGATCCTCCTGGACCTCCACCCTCAGTCTCAGGATCTCTGTCATGGCTAAACCTATTCCTCACATTCACAATCCACTATAAATGTTTCCATCTTCATTTTTTGCTTCAATATGCATCCTTCTTTATGCACAGGCAAATGTGTCTCAGATCCAGGTTTTTAGGGAGGATGCCTGAAAGGACTTTGCATTGATAATTCAAAGATTTTTGATTATGAAAAAATAGGTGATATAGAAAGTAAAAGAAAGAAAATGAAAAAATATTTCTTGCTTGATTTATGACATTTAAAAACATTTTAAATGTTGTTAGTCATTAAAATTTTAAAGTATGCTTTAAATGTAATATAACCTTCACCTTTAGCAACTGAAATATTCTGTCAATTTTTGAACTGCATTACTGAGAAATGTTTTTTGTTTTCTCTGTTTTCCCACTGTAGGTATTTTATTGACAGACACACAGATTTGGAGAGGCAGTTTAACATTAATGTTGATGACGGGAAGATCACATTAGCTAAACCTCTGGATAGAGAAACAGATATGTGGCACAATATCACAGTGACAGCAACTGAAGTCAGTAAGTAACAGTTTTCCTTTTTTATTATCCGGTACAGAATAACTGTATAACAACCTCAAATAGATTATTTCAGTAAAATGCAAAGGAATCATTAAAAATCTTTATAAATGCTCTCCAGCCTAATCAGACCAATTGCAACAAATGTTGCTATGTATATTCAGCATTTTAAAAGGCACCAAGATATAAACTTCAAAGGAACCTTAGCAAGAAGAAAGCTTTTTACACCCCAGGTTTATTTTCACCATTGATTTTGAGGTGGTAAAGTTTTACCTCAAAAACTGAAGACACAGATATTCTACTAAAGTAAATAGCTCAGCAGTCAATTTGTGAACATCTAATAAGTAATTTCTACTCACAACAAAGCTCTTTGCAGTACATAATAGATAAAAGAACATCTGTTGACTGGATAAAGAATTTATTAAACAGAAGCTGTGGAACAGAAATAAATGCACTGTTATCCATAAACTGCACCACCTATCCATAAACCAGCTTCAACCATGAATCAACCATATTCATTTTGATGGCATGTAAAACTACATTATTTGGGTGTTGGAGTTCACTGATGTCTCTGGTGAAATAAACAGAATTTGAACCGAAATATCAGTTGCTGTTATATTTAAAATAATATGTTGCTGTATAATTAAAACATTGCTTTTTAAATGACATTAACATTTATAAATATTGCATGTTCATCACTTAATACCTCAAATTTGTTAAAATATTTGAGGTACTATGGAGAGCAATTATTTGATAGTTTAATGCAATTTAAATACTGTTTGCTGTGTGTAATACATATGCTAGCATGTCCTGAAGTTACTGTTAAGGTACCATGTCATGTGCTAAAGCCAAGTGAATAGATAATTGCTTTAAAAGTCAGTGGTTGCAACCCTAATTAAATGCAATCATTTACAGGGCTCCTCAAAAGGAACTGTAAATAACTGCCAATGGATAATTCTAATAAAAAGTTAATATAATTAAACTGACCCTTATGGTCTTCTGGACTTCAGCTGCCACCATTTCATTAATATTAATTTTTGTAATATTTATGTATTAAACATACACCTGCACAAAGAACAGAGAAATGTGCATGAGGCAGAAAGAGAAGGCAAAACTAAGTGGGTCATTTTATTTACCTATTTGCAACCGCTTACTTCTATATTTGGACACCTTCTGTTTTCAGGGCTTTAATAACTTCTCTTTTTACATTAGGAAACCACAGCCAGATTTCCAGAGTCATAGTGGCAATCAAAGTGCTGGACATAAATGACAATGCCCCTAAATTTGCCACTGAATATGAAGCCTTCCTTTGTGAGAATAGCAAACCTGGACAGGTAAGAGAGCATCAATCAGCCCTGCCAGTAGCATTTCCCTCCCACACCTCCTCTGTAATGATCAGCCATGGTAAATTATAGCCTATTGATTTCAGAGAAACAGAGGAAAAATAGAAATCACCTGGGTGGCCTTTTTTTAGCTACGTTCTCTTTCTACAGAAAATGAAAACAACCACATCCATTTAGAGCTGGTCAGAGCTAGCAAAGCTCTATCTGACAAGCAGTGATTGAACAGTATCAGTATGAACTTCCTCATCCTCCACCTTCTAACACAGTCACAATTGTAAGAACGTTCTCCATCCATGTGGGGAGAGGAATGATCAGGATAGCAGGGTCCTTCTTTTACGCAAGCAGTTCATCAAAAAGAGAAACAACTTGTCCTGAAGAGGGATGGAAGATATATAGATGGACTTAACACAGAAAAGTGGGCTGCCAAAGAAAGTGCCCCGTAGCTCAGGGTGTCCACTTTTATGAGTGAAGGGGAAAGATTTTTCATCTTGTGTTGGCTGCTGTCAGTGTATGGCCCCATATGATGTCACAAGTGGAGTAATGGATGACTTAGTCTATTAAATGTCCACCAGCCCATCTCTGCATGCATCCATGTATATGCATATTTGTCCACAGGTGATTCAGACCATCAGTGCTGTGGACAGAGACAATCCTTCCCAGGGACACACATTCCATTACCGCCTGGAGATGCTCAACAATCCCAATTTTACCATCAAAAACAATTTAGGTAAGATGAACATATGACCATAAAAGAGAGCAGGGAGAACTGGAACAAGCAAGACATCTGCAAGCAAAAACATTTTGTGTCCAATGCAGTTCAGAGGAATTTTTGTGAATTTAATTAGGAAATCTGGCTGAATTAGCGTATCCAAAAGTTAACAGATGCAAAATGGTCTGGACATCAGCTATTTTATTACCCCCCCCAGTGCATTTTGAAAGAAAGCAAATAAACAGAATAAACAGAAACAGAAATAAACAGTGATGCTAATTCAATGTCGGGTGACTTACTTAAGGCTGAGACTGTGCAGCAGACGGTTCTAAATGTGTTTTGCTAAATACACAATTTTCTTCTTTCTTAAGTTTCCATTTATTGTATAACCTACTCAACCCTCCTCCCCAGCATGTGACCCTGTTGGTCTTGCTTCACAACCAAGTATTTCACTGTGCTGTTGTTTTGGCAGATCAGACATTACATCACAAGCAGGCGTGTGGTGTTAATATAAAAAGTGAGTGTGAGAAAGGAAAGAAATTGTGGATACCCACTATCTGTAAAGTTCATAAAAGAGAGTTTTATTATTATTTATTTTAATATGTAAAATTGAGAATTGTAAGATGAAACAGACAGGTGGAATGCCATTAGTGACACTGAGGTATCTTCAGGTATCTCTCTATGAGGTGTCTTTAAAGGCTGTATGTATTGTCGATCAGCTTAAGTGAGTTCAGGTTAAAGATGGCCACTCCATTACACAGACAGGTAAAAGCTCTGTAAGAACATGTAGCTTTGATGCTCAGACTGAGGCATCTGGTGCACCTTCTGTGTGTATGTGTCTCCATATGTGTTTGAACAGAGTTTTGACAGTATGTCCAAGACTGTGGTTTATCCTATAGCATTTAATCACAGTCTACTTTCTCTTGTGCTTATAATTGTTCTAGAGCAGTGGCTCTCAGCTCTGGTCCTGGGGGCCCACAGCCCTGCACATGTTTTCTGTCTCCCTTATTTAACACACTTGATTTAAATCATCATCTCGGTAATAGATATCTCCATGAAACATATGTTGTACTGTACAGTGGGTGTTCTGTGAATGGTTCAAACCTGCACACATCAAGCAGGTTTTCTGAAATATCTGAACCTTTGGAGCAAAGCTGAGGAGGTTTGTTTGTGATGATAACTGTAATTACAGTGGCTGGTGGTGTGGAGAGGCTGAGGTGAGCCGAGAACTGCCAGGTCTACCTCAGTTATCTTGACCCAAAAAGGATTTGGGTTATGCTTCAGGGCATTGTGCCCAAAAAGATGAAACAACATAATAGCTTCCATATAGTGTCAAAACCCCTGTTTTACAGCAAAACAGTGTTTCCCAGCCTTTTTGTGTGTTATGAACACCACAACCCAGTCATGAGGGTTTAGCACTCCATAATCAACACCAAAACCAAAATGTGTTTATTTAAATACCATACTGGATATCATTTATCATTTTTGTTAGTCATTATTATACTGTTAATAAAATGGCTATTGTTATTGCAATTATTCATTTTTAAACTAAAAACAGTAGATACTCTGGGAGAAAAACAGACTCCAAATTGCAATTTGACAAATATAGTATTTATTGTTTAATAGCTGCTTTTAACTTATATTGATTTGATAGGCTGACATTTGATGGGATGAAAATATGAAAGAGTATTATGTTGTTCTGAAGAAATACAATAGAGGATGAGTAAAGAGTACAGATGCAGAAATCTAACATCAGTTCATCAATGTTTTTCATACATAATGACACTAACATGATAAAAACAAATGTAATTCCATTGATAAATCAGCTCATAGTATTTGCAGGTAATTGCTTTATGATCTCAGGGAAAGCATTATTTACATTTTTCATTAGCATGTTTATGAGCCGGAATTAAATTCTGATCCAATTCAGTTTACCAATATCTGTTCCTGTGTGCTCTTCATGTCCTTTCATTTCCTAGTTTTAAATTATGAACTTCCTTGTTCACCTTCATGAAGGCAAGAAATAAATACATAGATACATTAACATTTCCGTGATTGCTCCTGGGACTCTTTTATAAGCGATAAAAAACTTTATCTATAACCCAGTTATTCTGTTGTCTGAACTATCTATCTAAACCTTTAATCAATAGCTGATTCTATTTGTTCTATCTGGGAATAAAATTGAGAGAATATAACAGAAAGCGAAGGCTTTTAATGGGACATTTTCAGTGTATGAACTGACGCAGCTTTTTGAGGGAGAAAAACGTTCTTTGGGGTATGAGGGTGCAGACAATGAAATTACACCTGAAAAAATCTATAAATGGAAGATTCAGTACTGACACGTTCTCAATGCCTGTTCACTCATCTGAACCATATTAAACAGATTGACAGAAGAGTTTAAGAAACTAAGCTTATCATCACATGTAATTGATGTGAACACTTCTACAAATCTAGTTTATTTGCATAATTATTTATGGGTGTGGTAGACACTTTAACAATGCATTACTATTGCTTAACATTGCTTTTATGAATTGTCTTTGATTTCATAAAATCACAGCCAAACTTTCTCTTTCCAGACAACTCAATCAGTGTTCTTGCCAAGCATGGTTCCTTCCGGCGACAGAAACAGGAGACGTACCTCCTGCCCATCATTGTGACTGACAATGGAGAACCTCCAATGAGCAGCACAAACACTTTGACTATCCGAGTGTGCGGCTGCAGCCGGGACGGGATTGTGCAGTCTTGTAATGTTGAGGCCTTTGTTCTACCAATTGGTCTCAGCATGGGAGCCGTGATTGCTATTCTAGCTTGTATAATACTGTTATTGCGTAAGTCATTTTAACTGCTTTACTAATTTATTAATATGAATTCCATTTTGTGATTTGCATGTGAAACCTAAAGTGTTTTGTTAAAAAACAACTCAAAGAACAAAGGAAAAACGAGACACAAAAGTTGAATTAGGAGATTACAAAGTAAAGATAGAGATTAGAAGTAAACCTATTTCTGCTTTACAGTTATCATGATCTTGTTTGTGACACTGAGGAGACACAAGAACGAGCCTCTGATCATCAAAGACGATGAAGATGTGAGGGAGAACATCATCCGTTATGATGACGAGGGTGGTGGAGAGGAAGATACGGAGGCCTTTGACATTGCCACACTGCAGAACCCAGATGGTATCAGCGGCTATCTGCCCAGGAAGGACATCAAGCCTGACCTGCAGTTCATGCCAAGGCAGGGTCAGCACTCTGGTCCAAATGGAGTAGATGTAGATGAATTCATCAACGTACGCCTTCACGAAGCAGACAATGACCCCACAGCTCCACCGTATGACTCAATCCAGATCTACGGCTATGAGGGCAGGGGCTCCATCGCGGGCTCTCTCAGTTCCCTTGAAACAGCGTCTTCAGACTCTGACCAGAACTATGATTACCTTAAAGAGTGGGGGCCACACTTCAGAAGACTGGGTGAACTCTATTGTGTAGGTGAGAGTGACAAAGAGACTTGATCTTCAACACCACAGACCTTTTTCTTTTGTCCACATAACTTATGTATTATGCTACAGGGATTACCAGATGTTAGACTCTGCGGTTTAAAGGGAGGACAGCTTTTCTGAAAATTCTTAGAGCGACCTAATAGCATTAGTCATCTATCACATCAGAGTGTCAGATCTTAACAGTGTCTATAGTGGGAGTTTAGTGAATCTTGTGGAGTGTGAGTTTAGATTACCATCACTGACTGTCTAGCAGTATTTTGGGGATTTGTTGTACACTGTGACCACCAGAACCTCATCAGAACCTTGATTCTTGGAAGTTGCTTGAAAACACTAAATGGACACATTGTAGCCTAGAATTCAGGAGAGAACTGCAGAGGACTCCGAATGACACTACTCCCAGGTGAACACAGATCTCTTGCAGTTATACAGCCAATCAGATAATGGAACTTTTAAAAGAAGGTAAACTAAATAGCAATATTCAGTCTACATTACTAATGAATGTATTTCACTAAACGCAAACTCAATGAAAATAATCGGACTGGCATTAGGATCTGCCTGCTGACAATAACATTTGACCCTTTGATACTATGTTGGCTGGATTTAAGTAAACTGGAATTGGAGTTAACTGGAAAAGCCTCATGGCTTACTTTATACAACCCTTTGTATTCACATGCTTTAAAGTGTGATTCACACTTGAAGATTATATGAGACTGAGCTGAGGACAACAAAAGAATTGTGAAAACAATGAGGCCTTCGTTTTACAAAAGCAAACATTAAATACTGTTGTATTTAAAATGTTTTTGGAACATTAATGTGTTTATTAACGTATATGTTTTATATAAATATATAAATATTCATTGCCAATTGTCCGTTTTGTGCTGCAAGTGTGAGTATATTTGTAATTTTTATTTATTTATTTATTTTAGCATACTTTTTATCAACTTTTTAGTTTTCAAGTTTTCAAGTTTTATTGTCTTCAGCTTTGTTTTATTCTGCTGCATCACTCTTGTGACACTACATTTTTAAAAGCTGTACTGAATTTCTGTATTGAAATTCACACAAATTAAATGTGAAAACCAGAAAGGATGTGTTCTTGACCAGGAGAGATAAGTCAGTCTTTACAGTATATATGCACATACTGTATACAGTGAAATCAGTGATCATTCTAAGCACAATAGCTGGGAGCATTTAGTTCATGTTTGTATTTCACCTCTGTCATTATTAAAAGCAAAAAATGGTCATAGCAAAATGCATTGAGTAAAGAAATACAGAAACAACTAAAAATAGAAATACAAAGTCATTGCTGATATTTTTAGCTTTTCTTAGAAGTGAAGATTTGCCTACACATTAGCTGTTGCACATGGGTATCGACACAGCACTGAGGCTACATGCATACTACATTTGTACTGATACGATAAATGGCAATTCTGTTGGATGGACGTATATATAAAACATTCAAATGTCTTTCATTCAAATCATATTTTCTACTTTGCTTTACTGCTCAACATGTTTAATTAGCTATTCTCTGTATTGTAATCTAATATATTAATGTACTGTTTCTTTTTCAAATATATTTTTATAAATGCTTGTGGGTTTAACTTTCCTTAAGAACATATAGGTCCCCAGGTCATAAAACATGCCAGTAAAGACTTTGTGGGAGGAGAAAATTTGTGCAGAACTGTATTAAGCTCGACCAGAATGTTTATTTTACTTTCTTATCCCTCTACTGCCAGTGGCTCATCTCTTTATGACTGTCATCAGGTACTTTCTCTTTACCCTGTATTATTACATCTCATATAAAGAATGTTGCTTTATTGTTAGACTGAAGTCCTTTGTGAGAGATGTTGATGTGAGTTTTAATTATCTGTCCCTAACAGTGTTTTCCAACAAAGTGGAGGATTATGTCCCATTATCCTCTTCCCCTTTTCTCCATCTACCTTTGAAATATTTGAATTTATGCTCAATCCTATCTGCTATTAGAGTTTGTTTTTATGAATAAGCTTTTGTTGTGACCTTGTCAGTTACTGTGCTGGAGTGGATTTATCATTTGCCACACTAAAACTAATAACAACTGAATGAAATATGAATCCATGCAAGCTTACATGTGAGCACATTTAAGTTAACTTTTTATTTGTTTGTTTGTTATGAGTTTAGTTTGTTTCACTTTTATGCTCCAGGTTATCATTATAATATCAAACTCTAATCAAATTAATTTAAAGTCAGTGAAATGTTGCTGCAGTTTAATATTCACAGATAGCTTTAGTCAACAATGGCTTACCACAATGAAAAAAATGTATGGGGCAGGGGTTTTAATTTCTAAATAATTAAAAAACCTAATAGTCAGAATGTGGTAGTCATTAAGGATTTTGGTTAGAAGCTCTAACTACTTTACCCCTGAGCATTGCACTTAACCTCTGGCTATGCCACGTACACTGACTCACTGATAGTGTACTGTAAATTAATCTGGATAAAAGCATATTCTAAATTAGAAGTAACCGAGGAGAAAGAGATAAGTGCTGTAGGAAACAATAACGAGTCTTCTTTTAGACAAAAGTTAAAGCTGTCCCTATGCCCAATATTCAGTTCTGCTCTATTTTCTGTTCTACTCATGTGGACCAGGTCGGTCAATTAAAAATAATTTAATTTAAGTGGGTAATACTGTATGACTTCAGATGTACTTTCTGTATATTCATCTTTGGCATTTTCTGTGCAGGCTAGGCAATCAAGACTTGTTCTTCATTGCCAAGCCTCCAGCTTTTAGTCATTCTACAAAAAAAGCTGTTAAGGATTTTCACCATTATTGCTATGAAAAACGACATCATTCATTGAAAATATGTTAACATTTTGTAGCAAATATTGGCACATGTTGTCGCATGATATGGGGTAAGTTGTCACAGTAAAATCTAGCAATATAGAACAATACAATCTTAAAACAGCAAAAGGTAATGTGCAAATATGTTAATCATTTTCTAAAATGATAAAGTCAATAATTTATTAAATTTAGTAATATTTAAAAATATTGTAATTATGACCTTATGACCTTCCTGTTCATAACTTATGAACAGGAATAGCATTTTTTTAAACACGTGACAACTTCTCCCAATCTGACATGGAAAATACCTTATCCTGAAAAACAGTTCAACCTGTACAAAAAAAATACATTTAAAAAATGTACCTTTCCTTATAAAATTTAAATTATTCACATTTCCTTATTACACAGTTGACCCTTGCTTGATTGTATGCCAGTATACTTTTATTGTGTTTACAAGCTATAACACAAAATGCCATGTGCTGCTCCCTTGATTGGCCTAGTTTACTACAAAGTGTCTTCCCACTGCATGTGGTTCAGAATGAACTTACATTTAATTTGCACTCCCAGCAAAACAGGTTCCTGCTATTCTAATTTAAGACAAGCTAAAATAACCGAGTCTGCTTGTTCTGATCTGTTTGGCATGATTCTAAATAGTGTTACATATTGGCAGCCATTTTTTTAATCTGAGTTCCAGGCAAGAAAAAAATATGTCTGTGGGAGGATTAAGAACACAGAGAGAAAGCTGTTTAGTCCAGAAAAGATTTAAACAGAGGAGAATTATGGAACATGAGTTTTGATTTAGGGGACCTTGGATGTGACTCGGCCATCTTTCAAGTGCCATGGTTTGTATTAAAATAAATTATGAAAGCATTTCTTTTTATAGTTTTAACATATTTTATGAAATAGTTTGTTTTGACAGGTATTCTTAATGGTCCCTGGACATTTATTCAGGTCAAGATGAAATGATAATTTAAAATGATGGAATATAATTAACTGGTCCAAAGGAAATGATGGAGTCATGCATATTCATTTAAAATACAGATAGGATTGATGCTTTGACAATTAATTAAAGCAATCCTGATTAAAATTAAATGGACATGACAAAATGAGGACAGACATTGATGGTAAGAAACAAACAACTAAATAGCCTATGAGAAATATGAAAATGATGAAGTTAAATCACCAGAATGTATATAAATATTCTGGATATAATGCAATTATTCAATTCTATATATTCAACTACTCATATAGGCTTAAATTGCAAGAATATTAGTTACTTCGGGAATTTAATGTGAACACGTAAAGCACTCCTGTGGTCAGTCCTCTGACTAAACAGTCATTACCATCAACGGCCCAACATCAGACAGAGAGAAATGTCAAACTCATGAATTATACAGCAGTACAAAAATATGACAGTACTTTGGTGCTACTGCTTCTGCAGAGAGTCATATAGAAAACAGAACCTCTTTTGTAAGTGTTGTACTCAAACAAATCAGTGAGTTCTGGTCAGAGGCTCTTCACCACTGTAAGGCAGCAGGTCTAGGGAAAAGCACTGGGTTTGTTTACAGAAACATACCTTAAAACAACAAAACACCAGTTGATACTTGTTCCCAGACTTGTTCACTATGGTTCCTTGCTTCCCCCGTGAGACACTGATGACCCGAATTCCACCTCTGCTTTCCCTCTCATTTTAGACTCAGATCAATAGAGCTCATTGAACATATATGTGCAACATACAGTGTGATGTTATTGAGTTTTCATTCTCATGTTTGATATCATTTTAAAGGTCATGGTGTGATGGGTAAAAAGGTGTAATTTCTATAATTATGGGATAGAGTATATTAGAGGGAGAAAACTTAATAGAAAACTGTTATGGGTGTGCCCCTCTCAAGACATCTGGGGTACTGATTATCTTGGCAGGGATCTTTCAGGTCACGAGAAACTGACCAACCAAATACTGAACTGACCACAAAATGTATGACTCTGTCTTATCTGTGTATATAAGGTGGCTAGGCAAAAGACTCGGGGAAGCATTCTGTAACCAGAACTTCCCACACAACTGCTGCTGTGTGTTTCATTTGCCAGGTATGATTTAGACTTTGTACCTCATTTTATTCTGTTGATCATGTATTGTTTTTCTTGTATTCAAACTCATATTATGTATTTTACGTCTCCAAATTGATGTTTTAACCTGCCTGGCAAATAAATTGTTTTCTTGATACATTGGAAGTTCTTAAGAAATTGTTATTACCGGTAGATTAGGAGTCCAAGGTTACCGCAAAATTAGTGTCAGGATATGATCATACTGGGGACTTGTTGAAAGGAGCTAGGAGCACATCAACTAAGATCTCCAGGTTTCTGTATATCACCTGTCTTAACAAGTTGCATGATCATGACTAAGACAACTGTTACTAGATCTGACCAAGTATGGAACAGCCAGGTAATAATATTAATTTACCTGGCAACCTCTGAGTAAGATCAAAATGACCGTTTTGTGATCGTGAGATCCGCATATATCGGCCGGCATGAGACTCAGTGCGACCTTGGGTCCCTAATGAAAGAATAACTAAGAGTATGGGAATCTCCAAGTAAACAAATCTAAATTATGATCAACAGATAATTTGGAATCATTAATCTAAAATTCATATAAAATTGGAGTCAGATTGGAACTAACCACAGGGTCAATAAAACTAAATTGTAATAAATTAAAGAAATTTGTAGAAGTGCTATGGAAAGGCAGAACACGTGAGATACCTTCACCCACACCATTGGATTCCGTCATTGGGCCAATGGGTGGCCCTTACACCACAGCACCTAGCACACTTTCAGAGCTCAGCCACAGTTAACGATAAGAAGAGTGTAAATACCTTTGTTATCTAGGAGGCTCATCTAAGTAGGATGAGCTTAGTGTCAACCAAGTTCTCTCAGACAAAAAACCAGGGACTACAACTTGCCCAAGACCCACCACAGTTGATCAAATTAAGTTTTAAGCGAATGCACTTGCTCAGAAAATACAATAATAAACTGCAATGGACTGAAATGATGATGGTAATAAACAAACTAATAAATTGCTGGAATATTTACAATCTTGCACTGCATAAAGATGAAGTAGTGATTTGCTTACTGTACACAAAATTAATGGATGAGTTTAAAAAATGAGCTGACTTATTAAGAACAAACTCAAATCCTTCTGGATTGCTAGATTTTGACATAATTAGGGAGCATTAAAACGCAACTATGGACAATAAGAATGTTTTTACACTTTTTTTGTTTGGATTATCAAAAGACATTTGGATGATTCGTCTCTTGCACTTAAGGAACATAAAGAAACCAGAACAAGTAAAACAGAACTGTGCCAGATCTGTCCAAACACATCTGCACACCAGTATATATTTTTAATTAGGCAGAAAGGCGTTAATATTTTAATGAGGAAATGTTAGCTTAGAAAGAAGAACCTTTTTAACAGACTCTATGCTGAGAGGCAGGGACTGATTGAAAGATAAACTGTAAACTAATTAAACCTGAAAGAACATGTCAAAGGGCAAAGCACAGAAACAATTAACTACAGAGTCTTCTCATGCATCCTGCTGTAAATGATGCTATGTGAGCTGAACTGCGCATTTACCCATTACAATGTCAGAGTTGTCTTCACTCTGTGTCAGATTGCACCCTATGATTACTCCAGAGGTGAGCCTTGATTACATCTCACAATACCACAGGACTCCATTTGTGATTAAAATCGGGGGGACCTCTTGCTTGGAAAGATTAATACAATGATATTACCAATTCTGTTAAATTGGCACCTCAAAGTGATGTTTTGAATTAAATAAGAATGAGCAGCATGGCTTATGTGGAATGCTTTAAATCAACTGTCTGAGATGAGTACTGGGGAAAATCAGGCACATGGCAACAGTGTTGTCTGTGCTACTCGCCAATTAAACTAAAGGCACTCGTCTAAACTCACTCAAGGAAATAAATGAGCCAATACATGACAAGTTGCACTGAAGAGAACAACCAACCCAGTGCAAAAAAAGAAAAATGTTTTGCTTTGGAGATGTGACAGGACATTGTCTCACCAAGCTGCTTTAATGCTGGAAAAGCCTGTGTTTTGAATCATTCCATGAGTAAATTTTGTGGGCAACAAGGACCTATTTTCTGTCTATTTCTGAAAACTTTAGTGCAATTCTTAGAATAAAATTTCAATGAATGGCCTACTGAAAGGGTTCTTCTCAAACTACAGACCTACATATATGCAGTAATGAAACACAGATAAATTTGTAAATTGTTTCAAAATGTAAAGTAAAGATTAAACATTCAAACATAAAGGATTTATCTTGAGTGTAACGCTAAGGATTGCATTTTATATGGTTATATGGTACAATAAGAAATATTTGAAACAAGCTCCCATCTACTTTCCTACTTTTTTGGGATGAACTGAAATTCTGTTTGCTAGGTATGTGATGCAATCTGAAATGCAAGAAAAAAGAAATAGAATCCAGAAGTGATCTGTTCTGTAAAGGCTTCATTCTGATACCTCCGATAGTATTCACTGACTATTAAGAACACAGTTGGCATCTCTGTAACGCATGTGCCGCTCATTCTAGATCTTCTCTATTGAAGCAAAATGAGATGTGACAGCAGAGGTGACATTGCATTGGAACTCGGAGAAAAACAATGTCACCTGACACCAAAGTGCTTTGAGATGCAACACTGAGATGCTTTATATAAATAAAATAACCTGTTAAATGATGGCGGTGCTTAGGAAAATTGAGGAAAATGGCATGCCAATGATAAGAAATTCATTGGCATGCCAACAGAGTTCACCTCAAAGATAATAGAGAAACACTTAGATAAAAGGTATGAGCAATAACCAATAGCTTCACTATTTAGGAAAAAACATCAGGTTTATTTACAATTCAACTTGGCGTTTTCCTTAACTTCATAAACTCAATAATATTTACAAAAAAGGAACAAAAAATACATGTGTACATATTTAATATTTCTAAATTCACTCTATCACTCTATTGTTTTTTATGACCGATATCAAAACTCAGACTTTGAGTTCTTTGGGTGCAATCTTTGAGTGTGCCATGTGTGATTTAAAAGTAGTGTGTATAAATAATTGCCAAAGCCACTGCCTGTCTGAACTGCAGAGGCATGTAGTGCTTCGTTTGTGAGAAACATTACAGACGTTGTAAGGACAATGTAATTATGTGATTTGATAGTGGTGTAAGCTACTTGTCAAAGTTACTTTGAACTTTTGGATGATACATGAAGCCAAAACAAAACAAAAGACCACCTTAGCAACTATTGTCAGGAATTTTTATACAGCCACATGAAAACAATCTGACAATTGTATAGGTATTATAGTCTTACTATTACACCAAATAGTAAATAAAGTAATATTAAATAAAAGGTATATGTTTTTTTACTCTAAGGAAGAAATAGGATACTCTGTTGGTTACAGCATTAGGTACTTCCCACATATGACCTACAATTTGTAGTTTAATTCACATTATTTTGTGATAGTTGACCTGACAACCACACATAGGCATGAATAGTTCCAATGGCCTTTTAAATTGGGCTCATGGACCACCAGTTTAACTAGCCTGGCATACAGAAACCTGCTGTACAGAAAACATTTTTAAATGACAATTTTACATTGTGTCATCTGAACACTGTACATGACTTCTGTTTGTATTTTGCTTGGTGAAGTTGCACCTGTACATTTTAACAGACAATTCACAAGATAACACACTGCACAAAGACTGCTCACACCCTCATGCTATTCTACTACTTCACGCTCAGCACACACAAAGACATTTCTGCATTGTTGGATGTTGGGGAGCAGAAAGCACAGATGTGCTCCACAGGGCTCTGTTCATCTCAACAGTCAGCATTTTTCCTAAGTACCTCACATATGTGCCCCTCCAGCCTGGATCCCATCCATATTGACAGCTGAGAAATGGATTGCTGATCATTAATTGTTCACAGCATGTGATAGAGAGAGATAGAAAAAAGTACAATATGGAAGAACAGACAACTTATTGTTATCCAGGTGTAAATGAAGAAGAATTAGAGGGGGTGGGTGAGGTTGTGGGCTAAATAAATCATGCAAGAGGAAAGAGATGGATGCTACAGCTGAGACATTTAGCATGAACCAGAGGAAATTTAAAACTCACAGAAGCATAATTTCATCTGGATGAAATAAGTACTGCTAACTTCAGGCATGTCCTGCAATACCACTGCCCTCACTTCATATATATTTATCTCAATCTTTTTTATCTGACAGCTTGTTTCAGAAGATAAGTTTGTTTTGCCTCAGAGTGAAGTTAACCTTTTCATATGTCATTTGACCATGTTGTTGGCAAGTGCACACTAATGATTGCCTGTAGTGTGTCAATGAGGCTTGGATATTACCAGCCACTGAAGGACAAAACAAACATGACAAATGTGATACATTTTGTCACTTCACTCTCACTCTAGTTGTATTTAAACTAATGCATTCTAAACAGCTAAAGATTGCTGTAATCAAACATTGAAGCAAAGTAAGTCTTTTCGAACAGGGGAAGACTGATGGACAAGACTGTTATAACAAATTTAAAATCAGGAATCAGACAGTAATGGTACCACTAATTATGCTTCTGTATGTCAAATCACAATAATTTCAGGCTGATGATCTGGATAATGTGCATTCTGTATGCATTTTAAACATGAGGGCTGATGTAGGCTCTTTTAATTGCAAGGCAAGACTGTCGTACAAGATTTCTTCCATTAATATATGTATGAGTGGACTGCCTCCTTCCCTCATAATATCTCTGATTTAACAAAGAACATATAGTCTTTCTACATAAAAATGTAATCAAAAAAGTAAACAGGACAAAAAAACTTAAATTAGAAAAAAAAGAATTAAATTATATTGTTAAGAATAATAAAAAACAGTAACCAAGCTGATTTTTTATGGTGTATTGAAATGAATGCTTCATGATCAGTGAGACTGATGTGATTGAAGATTACTGAAGATAAGAATATCCCAGCATCTAATCTCCACTTTAAATCTTTGAAACAACAGTGGGTGTGGAAAAATTATTTGTACCTCAAATAACTAGGATGAGGTTACAAACATTGGAAAAATGTTAATTAAAATATCCCTTCTGGATTTCATCAGGCTGGATATTGACTCACTCAGGGGGATACATCATAATTGTATATTTTACACCACAGAGCTGCTGTGCATTATTGATATTTTGCATATCTCAAGAGGCTCCATGAGCTGAAGGGTAAATCGGAGGAAATCATCCTGTACTGTGCTTATAAAATTCCAATAGCTTATTTTAAGCTGATAGATGCTGTCCTTGAGAAACTGTAAGAGTCTGCAAAGAAAGAAGTCACTTACATGTATTGACAATGTGTCTGAGAGACACCTAGTGCTCTAAATACTAATGACAGAGTACTGTGGGTCTCAGTGGCCTTACATCACTTTTTGATGTTGATGTACTGATGTAACAAACATGTGATGGTACATTCTAGGAAATTTAATTGACCGCCTTTGAATAAACATTTTGTTTTTAGTTAATAATATTGTAAGATATATTAACAACAGAAAATAGCAACAATAGAAGAATAAAATAACATCAAAACCTCAATGTGCTGTCATGACTGTTGTTAGTAAAATAATGAAGTAGGCAGTTAGCTAGTTAAATACTGTAAATTATTGTCAATGACCGCAATATGTTGATTCTAAAGACCATGTCTTTGTTAACTCTTTGAATGTGATTTCCATGCTACAGTATTGTATGAAGTATTTATTTATTTTTTACCCAATGTAGAGAGTAAGTAAATGATTTATTGAGATACTCATGGTGCAGGTGGTGTAAATGAGCTGTTTATATCAAACATTTGGTATTATTTTTCCAAACACACATTTGATGGTTTTCTAATTAATTTCTGCACAATGTGCCTGTCTAAAAGAGTCGTTAAACAAAAAAAATCACTCTTTAAAGAATATGTCAAGTTCCAATCTGCACAGTCCAAATCAAACTGGGAGTAATTGCAAGAAAATCATTCAAAGTCATTCAATGTCCATATGTTGTGAATGGGAAGTGCACACTAATGACTACATCTAGTGTGTTAATAAGGCTTTGATATTAACTGACACTAAAGGACAAAACAGCAAAGTCATTGCAGTCTATGGTTTTCTAATACTTGCCAAGCTCAGTCAATTCAAGTTTGTCCAAGTCACAAGTCTTATGCCTCCTCTGTGTTACTGTCTGAGAGACCATAACCTAAATTTAAGTGAGTGAATAGGCTTTGAAAGGCTAGTTCCTGTAAAAATAAAAATTAAGAGCATTTAAAGTGATTTTATTTCGTCCGTGGAACTGAAGTGATTTCTTCCATGTTTCATTTTCCATACAATGAAAGTGAATATTGATTGAGTCTGTCAAGGAATTATTCCTTTCAAGTGGCCCTCATATTTTAATTTAAAAGTACAACCATGATGAATAGGAATGTTTGTAGTGGATTTGGATGACACAGTTCTCACTACATTCCCATTGCTGGTCAACTTTAGAAAGTCTGACTGTTGGTATAATTTAAAATCTACCAGATCATGTCAGGTTCATTTCAATCTAATGAGAAACACTAATGCAGGTTAATTGAGGGTAATTGAGTCAGTTTGTGTTTTACTGCAAATAAGTACATCTTCAGCCCACAGTCAATCTGATGGGCCCTCTGTAAAGAACTTTCTTAAGTATTTGGGGAATGAATGGAGTATTCATACTTTGCTTCATTATTTCAAACAGTAGCACAGACCAGTGCTGAGCGATGAGAATGAGAGAATGTAGGTAGGGGTTTATATGACCTTTCCTATTTCTTTCTTTATGGAAGCTGTCCTGCAGTCACTGCATCAGTGGTATTTACATTAACATTTCAATACATCCAGCCCAGCCAAAAATAAAATATTCATTTGACCTTTAAAAAGAAAGACTTACTTCCACAATGTCATGTCATTTAGCCTTAAGAAATGTACAGCGGAGGGGCCCGAGAGCAGGAGTGACCCTCATTATTCTTGGTTTTAGTGTTAAAGTGATGCTTTCATTGCTGCTTGGAGGGTGGGTCATTTTGTAGAATTAGGGCTGCCATCTGTACACACTCTCTCATCTTTCTGCTCTCTAAATTTGGTAGGTTATGATGATGAACAAGGCACCAATTATGATACATAAACATGAGAATGCTCACCTTTTCTTTCTCTCTCTCGTACACACATGCAAGCAAACACAAAAACTGAGATCCCACATCTGCTTGGAGCAGAAACAAAACGGATGCATGCCCTTTGAGAGCCCAGGCGAATGAATACTGTTGGCAGAACAATTAGCATTTAAAAGGGAGAGTAACCTATGCTGAATATGTCATTTTTATTGCAGTGGATGTTCATTTGTGTGTGTTCATTTGTGTATGTGTAAAAGTGAGTAAAAAATAAGGATTTTGAGGTTCTTAAAGTATGGTAATTCAAGAACTTTTAAACACTGTGGTTACATCAGGTGAAGATAAAAATCGTGTTGGCACTTATGTTCCTGCACCTCGCAGCAGTGTAAGCCTTCAGCATGAGAGAACTTCAACTTGCCATGCGAGGAGCTTAGGACAATTGGTAAAAGTGGTAACACTTTGCTGAGGGGCACCGTGACAGTGTGCTCAGCCTGGGAAATCTTTACATACACTGTAAAAAAAACTTTGCTGCCTTAAATCTTTACTTTTAAAGTTGAATCAATTTGGCTGCACAAGTCATTTCAACTTACTCTTTATAATCTTGGCTGGTCTTGAGTTGATGTAACTTATGGTTGAAAAATTGCTTAACCTATTTTTTTTTAATTATACCAGTCAGGATTTAAAATGTTATGTTGAAATGATTTGTATAGCTAAGTTTATTAAACTTAAAAAAATTTAAGGCAGCAAAGCTTTTTTTACAGTGTAGTCCCAGGGTGCCCCGCTGTCAACGGAGGTGAGGGAGGAAGAATCTGCAAAGCCTGTCCAGGCCGAGAACAGTAACATTCCATGACTTTGTGAGCTCTTTGTGAACCTCAGAGAAGAAAGGCACTGGAGCAAGGCATGACTTATTTGCACCCTGGGTCCAGGTACCTATCCCTGGAGAGATGGTGGACGGCACAAGCACAAAAAGACTTAAACTGCTGAAGCGTTCAGGGGACGATGTCAAAACGAGAACAGTTCCACTGAAATGCATTGCATCTCCAGCAGTTTTTTGAAGACAGATCAGAGATCTCTTCCACAGCTTCATAGGCTCATAAGAACAAAAGCTAAATGAGTGTTGCACACCATCTCCCTTTCAAACCTGTATGTAAAGGACAGAAACTTTTTTTTATAAAAAAGTAATAAAACAACTGATTATTATTATTTTTATCAGTGTACTTTTGTTTATTTGTAATCCAGTGTATTCTAAGTTTTTCACGCTCAGTTTTTTTTCAATGCTGCTCTTTTCTGACTCCTCATGACTGGTAATCCTGCTCTGTAATACATCAGTGTTTGGCGATTCTGCTTGTACCTGTAAGATAAAGAGAATGGCATAAATAAAAAGAATGAGTGGAATGTTCAATGGAAATGTTACATTGAAGATAAAGTTTGACTTGAAAAGATCATTACTCTTATCTGTGTCTTATCTGCATTCCTTTCCCTACTTTTTGTAATGTTTTATAATACATATATAGTATGTATATCACTTGCTTTTGTCAAATGATTTTCTGTGGGTTTTAATTTAGACATATTGGAGTTGAAGAGAGCATACAGATGTTATGAATAAAACCATGAGTTTGTTTTTCTTATCACAATTAAATTTTTTCATCTCAACACAATTAAAGTTGTTTTCAAGAGAACTTAAAAAAAACATTTTTCTGGGTATGGAGGTAACATAACGGCAATATATATTTCTTTGTAATTATTACCTTTGGCAAGTGCTGCTGATTTAAATGAGTGCTGTGAGGGGGCTCTCCATAAATTTCTGCCCGTGATCAGAAGTAGTTCCCCACACAACTAACACATATATTTTGAAGGGCTATAATATAGATTAATGGTAATTCAAAATGAATATTACATTTACCAGTTTAAAAATAATAATATCAATATTTTTTGTGATAGATTCTTTTGATATCAGTTTCAGAAATGTAATTCAGGATATCTCTCAGCAGCACATCTCTACATGTGAGAGATGTTTTCATTGATTTAGATGGTCAGCTGTATTTCATTCCAGTTTAATGTATGCTTCACTAAAGTTTATGCTGTGAATTAATCAGATGAATTAATGAAATCAAGCAATTGTTTTTGATTCATCAACACCTCCATCTCTATCACCACGTTTCTTGATTAAATGCGGCTGACCAGAGAAATAGTGAGTTTCTCAAGTGAAGTTTTGTTTATTGAGATGAAATGGTGATCTAATTTGTGAACTTGTCTGGAAGACTCCACAGGAGTCTTTAACCACATTAAACCACTAGCAACACACAAACTACACATAATATTGTCTGTTTGCACTATAATCTTGAATGTGGCTATGGACTGATGGTTTAAGGTGACAGGATTGAGGCATGCAGGCAGGAAACAGCAGTGGATTTAACTGGTTACAGGTCTGAGTACCTTGTAATGGTGGTTTCAGGCTAGATGTTTTGCCTAGTTGCCAAACCCAGTTTAACCTGCAGTGAGTTCACCTTTTGTTTTTAACTATGAGTAGGTTGTATTTTTTCCCTCCATCATATTGTACTAATCAAACCATGGACAAACATTGTTAATAACAAAGGCTAAAACAAGCCCTTAATCTCACAAGAAAACAGGAAAATAGGTATCAACATTGTGTATTTATACATTTATATACTGCTCTCATTCCTTTCAGCTTTTTTCACTTTTCTTTTTTTTTCTTTTTTAAAGAGAATAACAGTAGTGGAGTGGATAAGAGATGCATAGATGGGTATTAGTCTCTCTCTTAGTCACTCTGGGATTGTTGTTGCCCTCATGCCTCTGAAAAGCATATGGATAAATATGAGTCGTGCGGTGGCCTTGTGGCATATTATGTTGATTAAATGGAAAATAGAAATTCAGCTTGTATTGAGAGCATTTTATCGCAATCAGCCACTCAATCAGCTTGTTTTTTTCATTTGAGGTTATTGAATGTTCACTTTCTTTTATTGTACACATTAAACTAAAGCTACAAAATAATTTCCAGATGGCAGGGCATAAAGTAAACATGTATTACAGTGTGCTGCAATACCACTCTGAAATCATCTTCCTCTAAATTTCTAAAACCTATTTCAATCACAAAATAAATTGAAGAAAAAGCAAATGCACCTTGCGCAGCAGTGAGAATGCCATTAGCCTTTCTCCTGCTTCAAACATTAGAATTATTTCCACTTCCATAATGTTTGACAAAGAGTAGCGTCACATTTGTAGAAAGTGTGAAGAACGTGTGACTAGAGAACAAGCAGAAACTGTGAATTCATTAGCTTGATTCAGGGAGATTTCAAGTCAATCATCCAGTTTGCTGGTGACCCGGCTCACTGTAACAAACACATTTTGTATGTGTTGTTTTTCTTATAGTGCTTGCAAGGTAAAGCTGTATCAATATTTTTTTTACATGTAGATTAGTATTATACCCTAACTATCACATTTCTGCCTTTAAACTTTTTAGAATTTTGATTAAACGTCACACTATCATTGGAACTATGTGGAGCATCAAACTGACATTTTCATAGAAATTATCGATTGATCATCTTTTATCTATTTGCATACTGAATTGTGATTGGACTTGCATATATTTAACCATTTTAAAGTTGCAATCTGTAACACTTTTTTGGTTAAAAATAAAAAAACTGTTTTTAAACAAGTACACTGTAGTGTACAAAACTGTACAGTGTTCAAAACTGTTTCCATACCTTACCCCAACTTGCAACAGTAAGATCAAAATAAGCTAATAAGATTTAGTTAGGGGTTTCACACTGCACCTTATTATTCAAGACACAGGGAAGGTAAGGAATCGCAATGCCTTGATAATATACAAGCATGCTTAAAAATAATAATAATTTATAGCTGTTGCTTCTTTAAACACAATACTGTAGATGAACAACACCCTTTCTGAAAGCCCAAACCTCCAGGATCTTTTCCACATTCCAGATTAGTAGAAGTACAGATTAAGTCTTAGGTTTGGCCAAGTTATTTTCAGTCCTCCTGTAAGCTTTGTATATTTATTTATTTATTTGATTTGTTTTCCATCTCTGGAGATGTTCGAATGTCAGTGGGCTGTTGGCGGCATGCCCTTCGAGAAAGTAGCCTTGCTGCTTTGTTGCTGAAGATGTGACTCTGGAGAGTACATTTAGACTGGGAGGACTGGAGAGGTCATGCGGAGAGAGGGCAACTGCCTCACACTCACAGCTCTTATTCAAGGAAGCATCCACTCAGTGTGTCTGAGTGCTCTGTGTCCTTATCTCATCCCTCAGGGGGTGCAGGTCTGCATTACCCCACCCATACACACCGATGGACTATGTAGGATGTGTGTGGTCTTAACCACATCCCTGTAGTCAAACCCCAAACGTATTCAAGTTCATTCAATTAAGGATTTCACATATCAGTAATGGGTTAATCTTCTTGAGATGAGATTACATACAGTCCATGTGATTTTACATGCCAAAATCATTACACGCACAATAACAAATAAAAGACATGCACACATACTACTGTATACAATACTATACTATGCTATATAGTAAAATCCAGTAGTCTGTATACATCATGGTGTATATAAAGGTGACATATGTGCTCTCTGTGGTGTGATTCTTCATGGGCCTTAAGGTTGTCAATGCAAATTTCATGTTGCATTTTCAGGGAAATAAACTGCAAGAAAGATGCAGCATGTGAAGTTATTAAGTGAAGTGTATTTCATCTGCATGTGTGTTGCAGAAAGACTTGTCATTTTTTACATTGTGCACACCACATGTGCACACTAGCTTTAGGGCTTTTTCTAACTATTTGTAACACCATGCTGCCAGTAAACCTTTGCTAAGAAACAATACATAAGAGCTTTAGCCAAGGATAACAGTTTTCCAGAAAAACAAAGTAAAATGAAGAAGGAGTGGAATCACAATGCCATAGACTGCAAAGGTCTGCAGATGTAATATACAAGACTCAGTTCATTTTTTTCTCTGCTATGATGTTTACAAAGGATAACAAAAGAATTGTCAATGGTGTTAGGTAGACATCTGCTTATGTAAGATGGGAATGATTGACAGGCCGGAATAATCACTCCCCTGCCAAACTTGTGTTTAGAACTTTATTTCGATTGGTTTTCCATGTTAGGTGGAGTTAGTTCAAACCCTTTTGTTTCTTGTCAGCCTCACTTCAAGTGATCGTTCAGAGGCTAAAAGTGCAATATTATGCACATATGAATACATCTTTCACAGACGACCAGTTCTATAAGGATGGACCATTTAGAATAAAGATTTTGCTAGAGGGCTTAACTGATAAACATACAGAAAGCTTGAAGGCTGCTCTTTGATTCTGCTTTGAACACTGTCTCTACTAACACTCAAAGTCAAGCCAAGACTGCATTCAGTGATACACAATGACACGTTCTTAATAAAAAAAATCTGTCACATTCATTCCATATTAATGCCAGACATCTCGTGACAGTCTTCAATCTGGATTCCAATTTTTCAAACTTTACTGAGGCTAAAAGACACTCCACTCTGCAGTAAAGCTTAGATGCTGGAACAGAACTTTAAAGCTTTAGAACTGCTTTTTTCATTTGAACATCCTGGCAGGATATCAGATTATTTGAGGAAATATGGAGAAAGATGTTATCTAAACATGACATTGGCAATGTGGTTATTTCCTCCTAAATAAATAAAATAACTTTTTCATTACATAAAATGCACAGAACTTTATTAAAACCAGAGAACTGGAAGAAAACATAGTTTCCCTGCCTGATACTGTTCAATTTCAAATAGACTTTCTACTTTGATTACAAAGTGTATTAATATTTAATTGTGGCCATTTCACCACATTCATTGGTCAAATATGTGTCTGCCATGTGAGCTTGTCACATGAGTAAATTCATCAACTAATTGTATATAATTTGAAAGAAAATATTTTAAAAAAGAAAGACAGGGTAAAAAGAACAAGAGATAGCAGTGGGTTTTGCGAAGACCAGCTATTTTTCTTCTTGTGAGAAACACCCATAGAGTCATGGAACTTCAGCACAACCTGTCAGGGTCCTGGCTTCTTGTCTTGAGTTTATCCTAGTTCTCTTGCCAGGATCCCAACATCTGTTGTGTTTTATGTCAGCATGTTTGGATCCTGACTCAACCCTAGTCTTGGTTCCTGACTCACTCCTAGTCTTGGTTCCTGACTCAATCCTAGTCTTGGTTCTTGTTTCTTGGAGTCAGGATCTAGACTCATGTTCTGTGTCTTCATGACCTGTGGAAGCACATGGCCATTGTTTGTTTACTTTGTGCCATGTGCTCTTGTGTCTTGACCCCGCCCTTTTGTTTCCTCATTAATCCTCCCATCATTGGTTCATTCCTCCCACCTGTCTGCCCTCGTTACCTGCCTAGTTTTTTGTCTTATTTAATGCCCTTGTGTTTGCTGTCTTGTGTTGGTGTATTCTATCTTGTACCTGATGTTTCTTGTTTCTGATGTTCTTGGAAAGTTTTGAAGTTAACTTTATCTAGTCTTGTTCTAATTTTGGTTATCTGTAGTCTTGTTTTGGTTCTTGTTTTGCCCCCTTGTGGGAGTTTTGTTTTAATAAAGTTCTTTTGGGTTTAAAACCTGATCTGCCTTTAGGTTCTCCCTCACCATGTCTTTGATACAACCATAAGAACAAAACAGTACATACTGGAACATTGTATTTCTATGATGCAACTGAAGGTATTAAAGTTTCCTTCCTAGTGCTCAGGAAAACTTTTTCAACAGAATGTATTAAAACTTGGGAAACCATTTTCTCTTTTACATGGGCAAGTAGTTTGTGAGGAATGTGGCACAAAATGAAACTACGTAGAACATCAGAGTTACCGTGCAGGAGTTACCAGAGGAAAGGGAACCCCTGTGTGTTTTTGATTAAAGATCCAGGAAAGCATTGACAGATGATTCAAAGCAGCTTTGCACCACAGCTAAGAAAGGCCCCCAGTTATATTTGATGAGGCTGGTGGTGATTGCTTTACCCTGTTATGGTGTTCTGATTTTGCAGCTTGTGTAAAGAGAAAATGGAGAACAAAGGCACAAGGTGTTAAGCATATACCCAACATCACTCCTGTGTTCCTTGTTCTTTTTGTCATTTTTCAACATACTTTTGCAGATTGATGCTGTCCACCAACCACGAGACCTCAGTGAACGAATCAAAATGTTTCTGTAGACATTATTTCACTCTTATGAAAAGAAATAGGTCAGTTAGCATCATTTGGCTCTGCTGATAGTGGACACAAACATCCAGAATATCAAAATCACAATAATCAATCCTCAGTTTTTTATCTGCACTTTAACCGGATGGACTGTGTGTGTTTTACCTAAACACACTATAGTGTTTCTCCCTTATAGAACATGCTAACAAATTATGGTTTATTTTCCTAGAAAAAGTTAAATAGCCTCCTATTATAGTCTCTATTATCTAATGCTGTTCTTGTAGGCCCATGCAGCCAGGCACGATTTCTCAGGTTTCATTTGCCAGACCATTCTAAAGTGCTGAATTCATCCTTTAGGAAATGAAAATCACAAGTGAGATTTCTTTATTATCTCAATTTCTCCTAGACTACAGTTAAATTAACACATTGAGAAAATTTTGATTTTTCAACTGTAAAAAACACCCTAGTAATTTTACAGGTGTCTTTTCAGAAGAGATTCTAATGATTTCCCAAATTGCTCTCAGAGTTGACAGGAAGTCAGATATTTCAATAGGCTCAAACTTCTCAAATTTCTTCATCAAATTATCTGAGCTATACTGTCTACATACATCATATAGCTCTGTACTCTTGCTACAGAATGCCAATAGTTGTTTTCGTTTACTAACAAATTAGGAGAAAAATCTGACACAAAGTCAATACTTAAATGAAACTGAGACCTCCATTAAATCTCCCTGGATATGAAACAACAAGCAATGAGCTACATATCAAAGATGAAAAAGATAAATATGACTAACTGGCAAATTTTTGTCTGAAATGTTTTATTTGTTTTATAAAAGCAACATCACAGCTGTGCTGATATTCATTAACTGGGTGACATAAACAAATCATGTACTATATGTTTGTTATTATAATAAAAAAACAAATAAATCATGGATGCTAATGCTGTCTTTGCCAGATTTATTAAAGCCTTTTCAAAAAATTACAATCCCTTAAATTTCACAGTCAAGTCAGCATTCCTAACAGTGTCATTGTTTCCGGACGTTCCTGACATTCCCAGAGCTATGTGAGATTTCTAATCTAATATGTGGATTTCCACTAGTGTGGTTTGTTGAGTAAAACCTTGTCTAAGATTGACATGTAGCACTGACGAAGTTGACGCTAAGAGATCACCTCCCACCAGCTCTGAGGTGACAGGTCATAAATCCCTACAGAAATCCACCAGGGAGGAAAAACACAGACCTGAAAGAGATTTCTCTGCATGCATCTAGAGCCGCGTCCTGCCTTTTCTGCCACTCCTAGCCCCCCAGGGACTAGCTGCCCAACATGCTGCATGCAAAGTAGCTTTCCTGTCAAATGGGTGTGGGCAACAGAACTTTGGTGTATTGAAAAGAGGGATGAGAAGGCAGGAGATGTTTCCAGAAATTGTAGGCCTTTCCGTATTATTCATATGTTTCTGAATGCCACTTACCCAGAGTTCTGTGGAGAATGGCCTGTCAGTCTGGATGGGTCTGCCATGTGAAGGAAAGAGGCTGACAGTTCAGCATGATGAAAAGACACAATTTTGTAAACAAACATCATGTAAGGAGGCAGTAAAACTCACTGCCAGGCAGTGTCAGCCATCATTGAGCCTTTAAAGCAAAACACCCACAGCAAAATGGCTACCTGAAAGTCTAATTTATTCTCAAAAGGGTGTGGAACAGACTGATTTATTTCTTTGAGATTTTTTTTTGTAGGGCCGACTGTGCCTACTGTTGGCGTGTGCCTTAATGACTCATTAAATGTATAGATACAATTTATCATCAGACATTTTACTTATATAGCCATTTATTAATTTTCTTCCAGAGCTCTGTGTGGCAACACATTTGTGCAAGATTCTTTTCATAAGCCACAAAAAAATATGAGGAACAAAATCTCTGAAAATAACTGACAATTCCCTGTGCTATTCGTTATAAATAAAATCAAATAAATATTTCCATAACCAAATGGACAAGAAAATAAATATTTTTAAAAAATGCAAAATACATGCACATGTGTGGACGCTAAGAAACTTTAATGGGCAGTAAATTTACTGTATTCACAGACCATTGGTAGATGCAGGAAATATTTAACTCTGGACAATGGTCTTAACACAATCCTATATGTTATTTTAGATGAAGTTGTCAAGCTCATAGATATGTGAATTTCCATCCACTCAAAACCAATTTCTAGTCTGTTTTTCTTTGTCCACTTCTTTTTGTCCTTTTCCCTGTAAATCAAATGTCATTTTATATCAGGCATGATATAAATCAGGCTGTGATTTGTCTCTGTATTGCCACTCGGCTTACCCAGCTTTGATGGAATCGTTAAAAAAGACACAAGGGGAATGTAGAGGTACCTGTGTTTGTCAGACACGGTTTTCTCATCAGATGTGTGCATGGTGGTAAGAATCAAATGCCCAGGGGCTGGGTCACATTCTGAATGATAATCTGCAAACATGTGGGCCTGCCACACTGTATGGAGACAGACCTACACACTCAGACACTGCACTCTATGTGCAGTTGGTAGAGCATTAAGTTAGCAGTCCAAAGGGTGCAGGTGCAATTGTGGGAATAAACATACTAATGAAAAAAGTATACTTTGAATGCACTGCAAGTCGCTTTGGATGAAAGTGTCTGTCAAATGTATAATTGTAAAAGTGAATTAGAACTTTGACTGGAAAATTGCTGCAATTAGTGAATTTATTTCCAGCCATTGTAACTAATTCAGTGATGGACACAGTGACTTAAGCTCACTTTTTAGTTATTCACAATATACATAGGAACTGTGGTCAGCATATATTATGATTAAGGTTATTCAGTCCGTCTTCAGGGGCATGGTGCTCATCTGAGGTCTCATAGTGTGTGACGAAATATGGACTGTAATCTCTTTTTGACATTTACAAGCAAACTCCTAAGGGTTGGAAATCTAATATTAAAGCAAATCTATGTTAAACAATAATGGCCACTGGATTTGTATCTAAATGATAGGCAGGTAGACTAAACAGAGAGATGAAAAAGTTGCAGTGCTTAAAAAGCCTCTTTAACAATGAGTGTTTAATGGTGTACGCCAATTAACACTTGAGCTTTTAATCAGTTTACTGAGTCATTAATGGTTCACACCTTTGATAATTTAACATCCATAACATCCTCTTTATGCTTTGCAATTGACTTTTAAAATGTGAATCAATGACCATGTTATATTGTTCTCATTTTGGAAAGCTGTTTAATTAAACTGGTGTTCTGAGACATATAATTAATGACACAAAGCCAACATTTTACAATTTGTTTCATGCAACGATTAATTGTTTCAGGTTTGCAAAGTTATAATCAGATGTGTTTTTGTGGTATTTTTGAAAAATAATCTGCTCATTTTTATAGCAGATCATTTTTATACATAGCTCCAAAAGAAGCCTTTAGCTTTGTGTGTCACACAGACAGAATGCCGGTCTGAACAGAATATGTGAGTGGAGTGCAGTGACAGCAATTTCTTCTCCCATCTCAAAGCATCCTTTAGCTCCAAACTGGGTTTTCCATTTCCCACTCAAAAGTAAGAAAAAAACAACCAGCTGACATTGAAAAATAAGCTCCTTGCTGCAGGCAAAACTCCATAACTCAGATGCTCTGTTCTGCATCTACCTCACATCATTCACATGCTCTGATTATGAACACTGCAAACACAGGCAAATGATACAAACTTTAAAATGTCTCAGTGCTTATATACAAGATATAAGAACTCTTGGGACATCACTTGTCATGTTAGATTACTGTAACTAACTGTATAATCAAAGATCAATATTAACAGCAAAACATACAGTAAGACAAACAAGATCTGTTAAATTATTAAAGGTCATGTATTAAAGGACTGCCTATTCCTTCTCAACATCAGTTTGATGTCAACTTTTTGAAAGCCTTTGATATATTGGAAGAGAAAAGCCAAACAGAATGGAATGTTTGTTTCGCAGAAAGATACAAATGATGGCAATTTTCAGAGCTTCATCTGAGATCAAAAACAACTGCAGATATTCCTAAAAGTAGCTGTACAAAATCAAAAAACTCTAGTGATAAGTCTTTGTGTCTTTAATCACAAAAATTTGACCAAAAACTTGCCAGTTTTCACCTTCTGTTACAGAGTCTATTTTAACAAATAAAGACTATTTTTATTTGTTGTACAGTGAAGCAAGTCTGAATCAACAAGTGAACCTAATACATTTTTGACCATTTTCATTCATAATGACATAAATAGATCTAATCAATATATTATTCTGTTCAGTGTTGGTTTTAATCACCTCTGCCTTTTTATGAATGCAATACACACTTTACATATGAAAAAATTATTTGTTGAATTTACTTAAAATATATATGCACCATTTTTATATGTATATATGCAAAACCCAACTTGTATCAATTTTACTTAAAATGAACAAGAAAACCTTTTTTATACGTGCTTAAATATTTGAGTTTACTTAACATTCTTTACTCAAAAAAAGTAATAAATAAATAATTGCAAGTTGTTAATTTAACATTTAAGCTCTATTTATATTAGAAAATTGTAATTAATTGAGTTGAACCAACATAACATTTAAACTCTTCAGCTATTAATATAAAAATAATAATATAATATAAATCTTCTGCTGTTGGTCTGCACACTGCACTGCTCCAGAACATTCAATTTCTTAAAATAATCACACACTTTTTGACAAATTGAAGTTCACTTCTAGCAGTTTACATCCTTGATTTTCACCCTTTGCATTCCTTTATGAAAAATTTCAAAAGCAACAAACTTCTTAAAAATTAAACTAGTAAAATCAAAGGTGTTTTTGTGGGACAGAGTTATTAAAAGATCACAATGGGTTACTTCTTTTTTTACACCTTAAAAGTTTAATTTTTTCTTACATTTTTACATTTTTCCAACACTTTTGGAACAGCATTTGATTTAAATGACCATGAGCTCATTTGAATGTGACTGAGAATTGATTAGAAAACAATCAGTAAAAAGTCTTCAATTCTAAGAGTGAAATATTTCAGTGATAGACCCCCACTGTTTTACCTTAATGAATATTTTTTGATGTCTGCATTTGCTTCGGTAGGGTCTTTAATATCAGACAGATGAAGGAATTTGCACGCTTCTAGTTAGCACATGAGTCAGATTGTTTATCCTCTAATCAGTCAATTTCACCATGACTTTTAAATTCATCTCATGGCACAGTTTACAATGACCTTCTGTGAGGACATATTCAAGACACAATAAACATACAGTTTATTACATGCATCAGTTGTCTTCACAGGCAGTATAGTAATATAGTAATAATCCTTTCACTGAAATGGACAACCCATGACTCAACAATAGGACGGCACATTTAAAAGGTCCCAAACATGACCTTTGCTAGTATAAAAATGATGATTACTAGTATAGCGATTAAAATGAGATCAATACCTTAGATTTAAATTTAGATTAAGAGATGGGAGATGGGAGCAAATAGGAGGAAGCAAACATTATGGAAAGTTTGTCCATTTATAAGCACCCTAAAGAATCATCAGTGATCTCATCTCACTTTGTTCTTCCCACTATACATCACTATATACATCATGGTATATATATATATATATATAATTTAGGCTACTTTTATTTTGCTTCTTACTGACCATATGTTGTTCCTTTCAATGTTTTATATTGTTGTAGTACAGCTAATATCACATTGTACTCTTTGTACTAGATTTTGTACTCATTGTTTTGTTTATAAATTTTATATGTATTTTATATATTTCCTTCATCTTTGCTTCTTTGCTTAATTTAACACTTTTTATTCTTTTCCTTTGGATATTGCTCCGAATAATTGACCTCACAGTTTATGCTCAAACCGTATAATCAATGGTATAAATGCCAAATTACAGAGTCTATCTTGATTTGCAATGGTGAAATGATAAGGTTGGCTAAATTATGACAGCCTTGTTGGCAGTAGAAGAGCTAAATTGATTTGTCTTAACTGTCAGACTATATCCTAAAAATATGCTTTTCTGTGACCTCACTGGAGAGTAAGACACCTGGTCTGGCCAGAAATAACCATGTGAACACACAGCACTGTCCGGCCGAATCAAGCCTGAACCATGACACAAGGCTAAGGGGCAGCCGACTGAATGATTACAAGTGAAGAGCCATTTATCTTCATTTACCCTGAATCCTCTTGTTCTGCACAGCCTGTTGTTTCCTTCTTTTTATAACAAGGCACTTGTAAAGTTGTATAATAAAGAGGGGTGTGACAGGACTGTGTTTGCATTTACATTTGCATGTATGTTTGGGTTAGACTTAAAGTGCATTCAATGTATCTGCACGTGTTCTAATATTTAGAGTTATGCATTTGGCAGATGCTTTTATATAAAATAGTTTACAGCACATTCAGGGTATACATTTTTATCAGTATGTGCACTGCCTGGAATAGAACCCCCTGGAAAAGTATTCTTAATGTTTGTTTCCTTTAAAAACAAGAACAGAAAGATGTGGAAGTTAAAGCAAAATTATCATATTAATAATTTACTCTTTCTCTCGTTCTGTTGTCCTTTTCATAAAAAAAGATCAGACTGACAGCTAAAGAGAGAAATTTCAATAATAAATCCAGGAAGACGTTATACAAATAATCCAATGTCACATTGTTGTGTTATCTGTCATTCTCAGTGTCGCTGTTTTGAAAACGTCACTGATAGCCAATGGCTTGAATAAATTTGATACGCCATGCACCGTTTGTTGGGGCATGTGAGCGCAAGAGGCCAGCCAAGATTAATCAATATCTGAGTCATGAAAAGCTGAGAAATGGAGCTCATTCCACAGAGTGTGGCTATGCTAATCACATCACAGGAGAGCATGTCTAGTCTTCATCACACTTTTTAAGTCTGAATTAAAGGAGTGAAAGACCTCCCTGTGTTTCATGCTTTGGCGGTAAACAGCACAGTTAAATGTTATGTTCCTCATTATGTTGTTAGTGGGTTAGCATATTTATTTGCCACTGAAGTAGGTTATACCTAAAAGTACCTTCTTCCCTGATTAGCATGTCATAAACAAGCAAATTGTGCCCACACTGGCCTCTTGACAACTTATATGTGGCCAAGATAATGAAAATAAAAAATTCTGCAAAAAATCTGAGAGAGCTTTTGGTCCCCCTCTATGGAGGTTTAAACTCTAATTGTAGTGAAATTGGACTTAATTTCTGAAGTCCCTTAGTAAGAGTTTTCTTACATCCAAGCTGATGAAAAAGAACAATAGTATTACTACTAATTAAGGCTAAGCAGAATAAATGATGCTATTGTATAACACTCCAGAGTAAATGCTAAAAAGGAATTACATGACGGTGTGGTGCTTCTAAAACAAGCAACAAAATTCAATATTAATAAAGTAATAATTAATAAATTGACTAATAAAGCCTGGTGAATTACATTTTCTATTAGAAGACCAGTGGAAAAGTCTTTAAATATAAAATTATGTTACGCACACACACACACACACACACACGCAGTATATATGTATATGTTTAAATATATACTTTGAAAATGTCTTTTCTTTTTTCCTATGAATATTTTTGCCCCAAACAAAATGTTAAAATAATAAGACATTGCCACAGTTTTTCTGTATATAGTCTGTCTCATTTAGTTTCTGTTTTTTTCTGTAATCCCAGACAGACTTGGTGATGATGAGATCAGATCTCTGTGTGGAGCGCCAACTGTTTTAGAGCACTGACTTCTTGTGCATACAAAAATCTCACTGGATTACGACAATTATTGGCAAAAGGATCTGTGCTGGACTGCTTATAGAAGGGCACAACAATGTACACATTCAGGTCTTGGCATCATTGGTAAACCATATCCAGTAATGAAAATGTTTGCCAAAGGCATTGTGCTACACTGTTCAGAGCTCAAAAATTCACAGACAGCTGCACTGGAACATCCTCCACACCTCATTGACCACTGTCCAACGCTCCTGTCTGTGGCTACAGCTCTGGTGCTTGGCCTGAAAAAATCAGCCTGTCCATTAGGTATAATTCTAGAAGCCTTCTTAAGTGCATGATTTTGCTAACAGTTGTAAGCCAACACTCATGTCAAGGCCACTGGGCCATCACATAAATGTAATTAACCCGTTCATTATGAAAATAAGACACCACCATGCATAATTCTGTCTCCAGCAGATGCATGGATGTGCTTGGGTGAACCATGACTGTTAGTTCCACCAAGCATGTGATGACATCATTCTGCTGTAAGTTATCTCAGGGGGTGAAGGGATTTTTTTCTGTACTGTGGAGTACAGAACTCTCTGCTGTACTCTCTTCGTCTCTGTTGAGTATATGAGAATATATATGACGACACCACAGTCTGATGCATGCTGCTCTAATCTATGCACCAGAGCCTTTGTATTCCAATAAATCTCCCTGGAAAAGGATCTTATGGGAGGAAACAATGACAAACTTGTTCGATTTCATTTAAAAAATCTTAACATTTAACATAAAGCATAGTTGTAAAAATCTTAACAAGGAACAATGGCATGGTCAGATCAGAGAATAAGAAAACTTCACAATCATGCTAAAACACCACATACACACCAAAAATGAGGAAAGGGTATCTTCTTTAGTTACTCCTTTAAAACACATTACTGCATTTAAGGGCATTCTTTTTATCTCTCCAATGCTCAGCCTGCTAAATATCACATGACCCTGCAATCTTTCACATGCAACATTTCCTAGTTTCCCATGGGGCATATTGTAGGTGCATTGCATATCACTAATGGAAAACGGGATGGATGATAATGTGTGTTGCAACAACATTTCCCGTAGATTCTGCCCCCAGGAATCACACATTGTTCATCAATGCTTGCCCAGTTCATTACAGCACTTAGAGACAGGCTAGGTCATAGCATTCAGACTCCGGGTGAGTAATACACACACTTACAATAAGTCATAATTTACCACACATCTCTGCTGTGTAGCACAATGTTGTAGCCTTGCCTTTTTGCCATTCATTACTGCTAATGTTTTAATATTATATAAATAAATACATAAATACACATTAATGGAATTTCCCATTTGATACATAAATTTTGAATTGAACATCAAAGGAGACATGCTGGACCAAGGGAATGGATGATACTTTTATTCACAAATGACTTTTGAGTTTTACAGCATCCACATAATTTATAAATGGTTCCTTGTTTAACTGAGAAAAGGAACAATGATTTGTTAATTTTAGCTTTAAAACGCATGTTTACTTGTTTTGGGAAATACATTCCCTTATAGTGCAGAAGTAAATAGTTCATGTACATAAATGTAAAATGAACGTGAAAAAAAATCCATTACATTGCATGCACATAACTAACAATGTCTAACAATAAATAACATTAAAGAGCTTCGTTGAGTTGAATCAATCCAGAAGTTCTCTAATACATGCAATTTATTTTCAGCTTCTATTGCTGAATGTGCTAGGTCAACTTCCTCTGCAAAATAAAGTGGATGGTATGACTCAACCTGTGTAAATGTATAATCTATAATAATTGTTGCATATCTTTATAATTGTGACATGAATAAGTGTGCTGTTTGCCCTGCACCAAATAATGAATTCATAGCTAAAAGATGTAACTGTCCAATTGCTACAAAATTGAAATAAGCATTATCTTTGTTTATTTTCATCACCATGTTCAGATCTCGAGCTAAAAAAGAAGCAGTATAGCTGGCATCATATTAACATATTCCAATCAATCTTCTTGGACTTGAATATGAAAAGTGTCCTCATAAGATCCAATTGTTTCAGATGTACAAGGACCATCTATGTAATAATTATTGCGTTAACATTGCTGTCAAAAACGTGTGTAAAATATATGAATAAGAGAGTTTCTCACATTTGTGGAGGCCAAAATGTCACAGTAATGCATAAAGGCCTCATTAAATTTCCAATTATACACAATATCTTTAGAGTTACACTGAAAATACAATTCTCAATGCTTAAAAGGGAGCAGTGTACCTTCTATTCAGAAACCAGCATGCAGAATAGATAATTGACATGAGTTTTTGTCAGTAAATACCATATGCAAGGCTGATGCATGGTGAGGGGAGTCATGCATTAAATTATGACTGGCACAAAGTCATTTGGTAAGATTTAGCATGCAGCAAGTTTTCCCTTCCATCTTTTAAAACTGAAACTGAATCTCTTGTTGTCATTAGGGAGACCCAAGACATTTCCACTCTGTCACATTATGTTGCAAGCTTCAAATGTTTGAGGTTTTGTCATATTTGGTTCATGCGTTTGCTCTGTGCTGCATTGCGAATCATAAACATATCAAAAATAGAAATGTGACAAAATATTACTGCATGCTGTGCAAACGATTATTTCTAGGGGGATTTTAGATTGCAGGAACAATACTGGAACAGGGATGAAAGACTTTGAGGTTGGTTGTACCACAGCACAATTGTTCAAAAATAAAATCTGTTAATATTGTTGTTGCATAACAATTTTATCTAACTAAAATGGGAGACGTAACACAGATGACACTTTGCAATGCTGTACATTAACCCTGTTAAATTATGTTACATAGGTGAAAAAATACAAAAAAAGCAAGGCTTGTATTGATTTAATTTATGAAACAAGGACTAAACAATTCCTTATATTAGTAGAACAGCGGTAATGTACTAGAATTCCTGGTGACATACTGTATTTCCACTGTCGTTCATATTACAACAGGGATTATGTGATACATGAATGAATCTGGTAGGATCTCAGTAAAATTGCTCATGAAAAAAGCATGAAGATCAGCCAGCACCTCATAAAGACCTCTGGTTTGGGGTAGAGATTCAGCAGGGGGCTTCTTCTATGCATACCTTCTGTACTAGCACACCAATAGCCGGGTGATTCATTTACACTTCGAGTGCCTGATTTCATGCTTTTCTGGCCCTTGGAGATGTGCTTTGAGTAGAAATAAGAACATTTTTGTGGTTCACAACCAGATAATTTCCAGAATGGCAAGACTTTTGTAGTTTATTTATAGTAAATGCAAATTTACATCATGTTAATGTCTAAGGCTAAAATCTAAGGCTAAAATCTATAAAGTTTATGACTGGTTAGGTGTGAACTACAGCAGAAATTTACTTCAACATATACTTCAACATTTTTATTGAATGAATGAACCCTGTAGTATTTATTTTACTTGCTCCTATTAATCACTTTGTTATGTCCCTTTTTTATAGGTCACTCAAATAAATGTCTTGAGAAATATTGCAAACAAAAAATGATCTTGCTGTCCATTTCTAAGCAGCAAAATGACTAGAACAGCTCTTTACAGTTAGAAGCATGCAGTCAGCCCAGTTAACTGTTACTCACAGAATGCCTTTTCAGTCAGAGAAGTCCACTGACAGCTATTAGCTGTGATGCCTAATTACTAAATGCTTTCCTCACAATTTCAACCTGTCAAACACAAAACATTGAAGATTATAAAACAAGCACACCGCAAATTAGTTCAACTGCGTCAGACAAGACCCCGTGGGCAGTACTAAAATATTATTTTGCTTGTTGCGATCTGTTGCAACAGATGTAAACAGTGCTGTCAATACCTTCAGCTACTTATAAAGAGACCTAAAACGTAATGTTGGGTCTCTGGAAACAACTGGTACAGGCTACATATCTTGATTAATTGCCACTGTATGTAACAACATTAAAAATTTTAATTTAAATTCTTCCCTTGTGTGTGCTCCCTAATTTTAGTGGTGAGTGCAAAGTCTATTCCCCCTTTCTGAAGAATAGAAATGAACAAAGATTGAAAAGATAATGAATTAAACTACCTTAGTTCAGTTTAACACATTCCTAGCTCCTGCTGATAACAAAGAACGTCTTTGGATCTCTGTGACCTTTGGCTTTTCTCTGTGAATTACACATCCTGACCACTATTAGGATGTGTGTCTAATGACCAACAACATGGCATTTTCTATTGGTAAAATGTCAGCTTCAGCTTATTGAATAACAGACAAAACACTGTAATAGAATTTACTTCTTTTTCAGCTTTAGCAGTGAACAACATATGGGAAGTCGCTGGGGAAATCAACCACAGCATTTAATATGTTCTGCCCACAGTCTGTGAAGGGGTGTGGACCTTGGCCATGGTCGCACACTACCAGAGATGATTTCATCATGAGGAAATATCTTCAGTCCCTCGGGGGGAATCTTGCACTGATTACAACCTTCTCATAGATAACTTGAACATAGTGACTAATAATTATTTAGTTGTGCAAACATCATAGCTTCCAAAAAACTATAATGACACCATGTGAACAATCTTCACAGATGCTAAAAAACAAGAAGTTTTAGGTGAACGTGTTGGTATCAAGATGTGGGATTTAATGACAGTGTAATTAGAAGCAGACTTGTGCCTTTTAAAGCCATAGGAAGACTCCGGCCAGTGTCAATAATTGCATCAGGGATGGATAGCATGAGATTAATAACATGTAATTACAAGAGGAAGATTGGACTGTCACTGTGTGGCAAGCAAAAATGAAATGCTTCCTGTTGAACGGGAACAGGGTGGCAGACGTTTATGTCATTGCTGCTCAGTGAAGAATGTTTCTCTGGTCCTCTTTCTATTAGACTTTCTTCGCCTGTATCTGCAAAAGAGAAAATCCCCCAAAAGAATGAGTTCTCTGGAGCTCCCAGACAGCTTTTGTCTGATGCATAGACTGTGCGGTGCTGTGGTTGCCTAAGCAGGTGTATCTCATCCACCAATAACAGAGTGGCAGATTGGCTCACTTGTTGAGCACCTAGAACAGTCCTAAAGACTCTACTATTTCACTACTTTTTTATCTCCCATTCTCTCTCATTGTGTAATGTTCAGGTATTTTATGGTATTATTGCAAATCCCTTATACCCCTGGCCCATCAAATGTTACCCCCTTTCTATCTCCATGTAAGCTGCTTAATATGATACCTATCATCTATCATGGTAATTGACTAAACATTGCATAGTCTCAGAAGTATATACTGTTTTAGTAGGCAGTCTAAATACGTTACCCTCTTCATAGACCACTGAGAGAGGTACAAGCTTTCGCACGTAATGACAGGTATTTCTAATACATGTCCATTTATTCAAATGCTACCAAAACGTGGTAGTTTTCATTAGCTCAGTCAACTCTTTATTTATAAACTACAAGCCTAGTATCCTAATTTGTTTTATTAGATATACATCTCATAATGAACAATTCAAATTTGCAGTAATACCATGTATTCTGTTTTTGGTGTTGTGCATGTTTGACAATTTTTATGTTTTCTGTGTTTTATATTTGTAAAGCTGCTTTGAAGCAATGCAACATTATAAAAAGCGCTATATAAATAAAATTGAATTGAAAAAAAAATAAAAATTAACAAAAAGTTAATTTACTCGCAGTGAGCAAGTACATAACAGATCAGTGTTCAAAACTATCACCTTACCCTGATTCACAATGTTAAGTTTATAATAATCATTTATAATTTGAGCTCTCAAATCCCATTTAAATGTTGTGTGTGGGTGCTGGAATTGTGGAGCATTTGTAACTTGTTCTTATAGAAGTTGTTTAGAATTTAAACTCGTCATCCATGTTCAGAAAATGACTTCGCAAAAGACAGGCAATTTTATGTTTCAAACAGAGATGGCGATAGAAAGTTAAGGATTGCAGTCATAATGATTTACTTATGTCAGACAGAACTGTCAAATATTGTCCCATTGCATCTTATATGTGAGTTTTCCTGTGTTAATTGTATATACTTGGATTACATGTATAAGAAAGCTTATTCTCTCTTATTCTCTCTAACTGAAGTAGAGATAAGTGTGAGATGACACCTCTGATAAATTTCCTCAATTTTCCCGCTGTATGAGTGAGACCTGATGGGGAGGCACTTCATCACTGAGAAAGGCTTTCACTATTCTGCCTTCAGCATTTCTCACCTTAATATGTTGTGGGAATGGTGCTAATATTGTTCTGAGGTATGTTTGTTTTGGGAAAATGGTTTCATATATCAGTTTGATGTGAGCGTTGACATCTCATTTAATTATAAACATTATCCACAAAGCACTTGGCTGTGTGAATAAACAGCCCACAGCTAACGCTTCTTGTTTTAATTGGTCATTATTTATAATCTCAAATTTTGTTTAAATCTGGATTTGTGTGGCTTTAAGTTTTTAAACCTGCATGCTGATTTTCTAGTAGCAAATGGCAGACTCACAGTCCACTCAGTCATGCAGTGGTAGCAGCTAATACATCACCTTTGATTTGTAGTGGACAGACTGCAGTCCAATGTAAAATTTGCAAATACCAAGTTTAAATGCAGATGTAACGCCGCCAACTCAATTACTTTACAAATAACTAAACAAACTGAGCATACTGCATGCATGTTGTAGAATGAATGTTAGTCAGCAGAATTATAGTAAATTAGAGAGGTTCTCGTCTTTAATAATAGACTTTCATGAGCTGTATGTTTGTGTAGGTGCATGTGAAGGCGCATACATTTGCAGAAAGCACCAGTAGCCCTTCTTGTTGCTCATTACCCTGAGGCCTGCAACTCTGCATGTTTTCTCAGTAGTGGGTCCCCAGGTTCCACCAGTGTTATCTTTTTATTACTCTCTCTTTGCTAAAATGCCGTTTGTGTTGATTAAGGTACGCCAAAAACCTGCTTATGTGTTTAAATTATCTCCACCTTGTGCTTGGGGACAAACACTCACCCAGGGAATGTATTATTCCTGAATTAGAAATTCTGTGAGGATCTTGGCTTTGCATCTTATTTGGTTGCTAAGCCTGAAGATAAGCCCTAGGGTTTTAGGCTCATAAGTGGACTGATTAATGCCTGATGTCTGGTGGTGAAGGTTTGAGGTGAAATAAAAAATGGAGACCACAATAGAAGTTTATACTCAAGAGCTGCAAACAGATTAGATAATCACACGTATGTCAGACACAAGAGCAAAGAATAATTGTCTCCCTAAGTAGGCCTGTGCTTCAATAAGAGATATCTACTATACGTAAATTTTCAGTATTTGCATGTTTTTCTAAGAATTATGTGACACAAGAACACTATTGAATGCTCTATATTGAGAGACGTGACAAAAGTAACATTGGACCAACAGAGGCCATGTACACAAGAGATATGCTTATATGGATAAAAATTACTAAGTTTCAATATGATTCTGAAAACGTCCTAATACCGCCACACTATCACCAGTGACAGTGGTGAATGAGCTCTGTGTACTCACACTCTGGATTCCTTGAGACCCCCCAAAAAAAGATAAATATAAACTCTCCCCTTTGTTGCCCCATGCTAAAATTATTGACATGATTGTGACCCTTTATCTAGTATCACACTTGGGGAAATGAGCAAACTCTTAAGAGCAGTGACCTGGAGAGAAAAGAAACTCAGACCAGACCTCTTCCAGACACACTTGGTATGCAAGGCACTCAACCAGATAGCCAACAGGTCTCTGCTGCAGATTTACTCATTTGTCCAAATTTGCTGATGCGAGATGGATTCGAAAAACAAACTGCTAAAAAACTGATACATCGTAAACTTTTTTTTGAAAATGTTAATTTGGCATCATTTGGAAGATAAGAGGCACTGAAAGAATGATATTCAGATACACAAACGTTGTTTGAAATGATATATGATTCCCTCATTGATGGCAAACTCATGACCATTATGCATAACCATTTGCAAGTGTTTTCTTGATTGCAAGTGATTGTTACACTGATGATAATGACATCATTATTTTCATGAGGGCAATATAATAGTTAAGTAATGTTAATGGAGTAGAGATTGTATATAAAGAATGAGAACGTACTCATCTTTACAGGGCAGATGGAAGCTACGCTGTCACCATTTATAACTGTTCGCTTTAAAACTAACTAAAATGTTTTGTGTCTACTTATGAACAGACTAATGTCTACTTAATAGAACAGACTAAAATTGTAGTCTGAGAGTGTAAGAATTTGAAGTATCACTTTTTTGTTAGTGTTAAATTGTGGCAAAATGACACCAGTTCAGTACACTAAGATACAGATGTAGTGAGTGTGTATTGGGATTTGGCTATAAATCCATTTAATATAGATTAGTTAAACTGGGGGAACATACATCTTCCACCATGGCCTAAGAAATGCATTCATTTATTTGGCCTGTTTGACAGCTGGCTAGCAATACATATCAATAAAGCACAAGCCAAACAAACATCATGACTTTCTTGAATATTTGTTTGTTCGATATATTCATGCAAAGTCTTGCCTTGTGTCTTGCAACAACACTGACAACAGTATCCGATTATTGGTAGAACAGATTAATTTCTGTATCTCTAATGCTACGAGGAATTAATCAAAACACACCAGGATGTGCAGAGAAATCTCCTACAATCGTCTCCTACAATACTAGAAACTAAAGTTTAAATGAACAAAAGTATATACATGATCAACAATTAAAACATTCTTTATTATAGATAAATTGGATCGATTGATTGACTACAATTATTAATCAAGATCCAGTTGAATGCATTCATTCCAAGAAGGTGCACTTAGTGAGAGAGGTATGAATTCTCCATCAATTGCAGAATTCATTCTCTTCATGAGGATTAGTTTGTGAAGTTCTTTTTTAAACTATTTAATGATTGTTAAGTAAGGGCTGGCATATCAGAGCAGGCCATAAAGCAGTAAAGGGTCTTTCAGGCTTCCCTGACTGTTCAGTCCATTCTCCTGCATTAAATGAATATTAGCTTTGTGCTGTATTATCCAGTAAAACACATTAACCATTTTCTAAGCCTAGCGTTTAATGAAAAATGTATTATTGCAACTAGGATGGGTTTAAAAAGTGAACCTCATACCTCTTAACGCTTAAACTTGCCATGCCCAAACATACTTCTTTGTTTTGCAGAAGATCATTTATTTTGGTGAGGTCAGTGGCTATTCCTGCTTATTGCCAATATCTTTAATATTAACTCTTTATTAGTATTTACCCCCCTTTCCCCGCTATTCTTACTCTCTCCACGCGTGTCCCTCACACTCCTACAGTCCTTCTTACTTACCCATGCTTTACATTTACAAGCAGTAGGTTTGGGCAACCGGAGCAGGTAAGAAATTTTGACTGTTGCACCATGGCAGAATTATTAATGTCACCCTGTGACTTGCCCATATGCTGTTATGTGTAGAGTCATCATGTGCATCTGTTTGCTACTTCTACCCAGACATGACATATTATGTACCTGAAATCCACTCTACAACCTGAGATCAATTTTTTTCCTATCTGCAAAAAAAGTGGTAACACACTTTTCCTAAAAACACGTTTTGAGATCAAGCACTGAAATAGCATCATGAGACATTTTGTAATCGAGATTGCGATTTGACAGGAATTGGGACAAGTTCTGTTCAGGAAAATTCTTCTTCTTTCTTGGTTTCCTGGTATGTGTGCTTGGAGATGGATTTCTTAGCATCACAGACAATTCTGAATACGAATATACAGAGGTGCGCCATTTTGCAGTCATCTTACTGAAGCAGTTCAGCATCTGATCAGTGGGTGCCCAGGACACAGGGTTCAATCAATCTCCCATACCTGAGAACCACATGGCCAGCTGGCAGTTTAACCCTTAGCACACTACTCACAGTGAGTGGTAGATGAAGAACAGTGCCTACCAGCGTGGGGGAGACAAGAAAATAGATATTACAATGTTTTTAACTGCTCTCATATTTGTCCTTTTAAAACTTCAAACCTTTTTTAAAATTAAAGTTTATGAAAATTTTAAAATATCTGCATAAAACTCCTTTACATTGTTACACTGGTATGTAACAATAGCACCAATACACTGCTATGCAAAAATCAAATGCCTATATGTTAAAAAAGAAAATTTTCTTCCAAAAAAAAATCAGGCCTAGAGTGAATTTCAAAGTTTGCTTTAATTCGATTAACTTCAAGAAAAATAACACTTTCTAATTCTGTTGTATTTTATGCATTTTATTATTTATGATTATAGAGAAACTGGTAACAAATTACACGATACGGGCCAAGCTAAGGCTCATTGGTTGTTGTGCGTTTTTGTGTTGTGCGTGGTGTGTGGCATTTCACATTTGTTTGATGTAGAGCAGAGCTTTGGCTAGTGGTCATTGCATGATAAATGTAATACATGATGACACTGTAAAACTCTGCACTGTATCTTAAACAGACACAATGGCCACATAAAACATCATTCAAGACAATCAGCCTAAAATAAATTATAAAATTATAATTAAATTATAACAATGCATGCATTTATACTGTAAAGAACATAACTGAACCTTCTTTAATTTACATTTACATTTAGTCATTTAGCAGACGCTTTTATCCAAAGCCACTTACAAAGGACAAGAGCATTGAACATTTTGTCTTGTACGCCAACGAGTCAAGTTTACAAAGCTACATTTACAAGCGGACATTGTATTCTGTTACTAGAGAGAAAGATAGACTAGAGTCAGGGAATTTTTTTTGTAAGGATAGAAGGATAGGATAGAGGAATAGAATAGAAGAGCATTAGGGTTCAGACAGGTGTCTGCGAAACAGGTGTGTTTTGAGTTGTTTTTTGAAGGTTGTGATGGTCTCAGCAGATCGGGTGGAGGCTGGCAGTTCATTCCACCACAAAGGAATGGAATAGGTTTATTTTTCCATTAGGTGATAGGTGAATAGGTAATTTGACATGATTTATCTTATCTATAATATTTTAGATATTTTGGCATATTTTTAGAGATCAAGAAATATTCAAGAAATATTCAAAATCTCTTCTCTCATAAGGGGAGAGCTAATTTAATTTGCCTAGCTGTTCAGCCGAGGTTTGCAAATAATGCTGTAATTTTAAGCTCGGAAGAACACCTGCACTTTTTGGGATTAGGGGAAAAGGAGGATGTCTGTTTGGAGTGCACTGGGTCCCAGCACTGGGTACTTCAGTAGAGGAGACAGGTGCGAAAACAGCTTTGTGTACAAAACAGAAAAATTAAGATGCTGTAAGTTTTCTTTTTCTATTAGATTATTTATATTTACACAAAAGAAAGATGTGGCAGATGTCTTTATTTAGTGCTCAAGGCAAAAAAAAAAAATGTATACCAAAATAAGAGCTCTGTATCCATAAGGGTTTACTAGGGGAGATGATTGTATTATCATTAGTTTGGGTTGATTCAAAGTAATCCTAAAATGGCCACAATGGGTGCACCAGCAGCAGGTGACAATATCCCAGCAGTGTCCCATATGTTTTCCTTGGCCTGTGTTTTGCCTCCTCTAGAGTCACAGAAGGCACATACACAAACAAACCATACTATGGTCAAGACCCTGAGGTGCAGAATCAGGGGAGTGCAGAACACACACACGCGCAGTACTCACAGAAACAAATTGCAAATGCCTCTAAAAAAGACACAGGTGATAATTTCCTGTATGCCCTTAATATCATGATGAATTGATTAATATGGATTTTTGTTCTTACGTCTGCATCTCAAAATATTTAATGTTTCAGTGAAATGTCAACAGCTTTTACTGTACATAGTACTCCACTCCAATGCTCGTACATCCAAACATATATACATGAAGCTCTTTAGCGCAGTACAACCCACACTGTCAGCCTGTTTAACTGACAGCATAAAAGCAGAACAGTGGTTTTAGCTGTGAGTCATCGTTAAAATCACTTTGCTCTGATTTCAAGAGAACTGTCAATATCTCCAGTGTAAACACTACAAACTTGGCTTTCTAAATCTAGGTAAATCTGGGGGATTACATGTGGACAACAATGCACAAATAACAACGAGGTGAGGGCACTAAAAAAATCAAGCTAGCGTGTTTAAGGATATGTGGAACAGGTGGCATAGAAACCATCCATAAACTAGTTTTACTGTGGTTATATTAGTGCAATCTATCAATCATGCAGTGAAACATTCATTATGTATAGTGGAATTTTACCCCTGTGTGGTGTTCATTTTATGAAGCACAATCTCTCCTCAACAATTCTTTTCTATGGGTCCCATTTCTCAAGTACTGTGATGTAGAATAGTGTTTTTATATCAAATTATTATTATTATTATTATTATTATATATGCTATATACACATCAAGAACGCCTGCCACTCAGTTTGAAGCCAAGAATATTAATTTTATTATATTAATTTTATTTATTATATTAATTATTAAGAATATACTTAAGTTAAAAGCAAAGGAAACCCTGTATAATAAATTATCCCTTTTTTCTTGCTTGCTTTTCAGAGGTGTCAGGGCTATAGCTGGACTGAGCTTTTGAATTTTTAATACTTTGTTTGGAGAGCCACAATTGCTTTGTAATTGTTTTGTTCAAAAATGCATGAATGTGTTTGAGCATACAGTATGAAATCAAAACTGTGCGACGAGGAGAAATGTGTCTAAAAAAATGGCTGACCTTTAAGGAAGTAAGGTTTTTGACCTTTAAGGAAGTATAAATTACAGAAGCTATGTTTGACCAAATGGCTCCTCCTTGGTGAAATATTTTAGCAGTGCAGGATTATTGCCCCCAAAATGCCCCCGGGTAAACCTGACAGAACTGTCAGAGTGTCTTTTAGCTACTACACATGACGTCATCAGAGAATGATGGCGGCATAAAGATAATTTTGGTTATCTCCACTGTAAATCAGTAGGTAGCCTCAAACATCTAGTGAGGATACCACATCATCTGAAAATATGAGTGACAGTATGTTCAGTGCTTTTAAATGTTCCTCAGCATCTCCTCATCTCCTCATTAAGTTCTTTCAAATGCACTTCTCATCTTTGGAGAGACGTGCTCCTTTTGAAACTCCGGCAAGACAAAAAGAGCTTTCTGAAGGAATAATAGCTGTTTATATGGAATGCATTGTAAGGAGCTGCCGGGCGGTGCCTTTAAGTTGATTTGTTGGAGTGTCAGAGAAGCCAGGCTTTGGGAGGTGAATCATGGATTGTCAGAAATCAATTCTCAATGCCACTCTCCTGAGACTCTCAGAGCCATCAGCCATGACAAAATAAATAACCCAATTTTAACAACTTATACTTTGCAAACATATTGGGGTGCTTGTATGCAATAATATAATTAAGTTGTAAAGGGTAGTGTTTGGTCAACAGGAAATTCAATCTCACATTCAATCTCAATCCCCTCTTTTTTCCTTCATTATTTTCTGTTTCAATTTCTGTTTTCATTTCTTCTACTTTGCATTTTCTCTAAGACTCATTAGGGCTCCCGTAGTATCATTCAGCAGAGCAGGTAAAATTGTTTGTCTCAAACTGGCAGGTAACATGGTTCTGATGCCATGTACAGCTGTGGCTTTTAAAAAATGTAATACAATATGATTGTAATGTGTGAGAAAGCAGCCAGTGTATCTCTGAGATTATTTCATTCTTCTAGATTCCATCAGACTGCTGTGAGCCAGTCACATATTCATACAGCAAAATTAATCAATAGTTGTTTTGTTCTGCATTTTTGTCATACAGGAGACCTGAGACCCCCATTAAGAAGGTTACATTCTTATTATACAGTAGATAGACATTTGCCAAAGAGAGCACTGTATTTGTTGACATCCCCAGGACATTTCTGCTATAAATTTTGTCACTGAAGATATATATAATATTAATCCTGAATGACATTCCATCTGATATGCCAACATCAAATTTATTCTCCCCATGAAGTCTGTGAGGTGTGAGCCTGCCCTGATAAGGCTATATCATCTCAGTTGTGATTTTGATGTGTTTACCTCTCATCTTATTGATTCAGAATTGAGTTTTAGTCCACCTTATTTCCAAAAGATGTGGTTCTTTGATGTAAGAGCAGCCCTGTTTTTTTGGCTCCCTTTGTTTGTTGTTCTAGAAAAGAACTGAAAAACCCTGGTGGTGGTGTTCTCACTGGTTTCAAGAACTGAGGACACAAGATGATTATGAGGAGTCCATAGTGCATAGTTTACTATCATAGTCCACAACCTCCTGATCCTCTTATCGCTTGTACAGAATGATTCAGCACCATGGACAGTTACAGTGGTAACTGAGACAGTGGTTTAGAAGAAGCACAGATTAAATCTTATATATAACCCCTTACAAGAGTCATTGAGGGAAACAAGAAAGTCCCGGGAAGGGTCAGAGAGACATTGTATATTAAATATTGATTATAATTCCAGATTTTGTCCAGATATCTTCTTTGTACTATTATGATAACTATTATTGTTTTTAAAACATACAAAATATGAACAACATAACTGTGTTTTGTTTACTACAACAGTTCTGTCTAGCAGATAAATCTCAAAGCTTCCTCAACAACAGCCCAAGGGGAAACAAGCACCTGGTGAAATGCAATGAAAGAGCCATGCCATAAATGAGGTGCTTTCCAGTTGGAAGAGAGGAAGAGATTAGTTGACTCCCCACCAGGATGCTCTGACTGTGCTGAACATTCACACTTTCTTCATGCCCTTCCTCCTCTTCCTGGTGGTGTGCCACACACAGGGAGTCTTCTGTGTGCACCATTGAGATGAATCCTTGTAGCACAAAAGATGTGTACAACCTGCCTGTGTGTCCCAGATGGAAAAAAAGGTGGGAAAAAAGTTTTTGAATGCCACATGCAATGACTGAGCAAAAATGTGTGGGGAAATATTTGTGTAGGGATTGGGTGATGGTGTGTTTATTTTTTTCCATACAGAAATGTTATATATGAACAAATCTAATTAACACACATTAAACTTAATTTGTTTTACATTTATTTTCACATCAGATTTCAATATGGAAGTTTCCTCACAAAATGAATACAGGGCTACAACTTTACAGTACTTTTTTAAAGTAGTATAGTACTTTACTTTAACTATGCCAAGGGTCTCTGTACCCTTCTAGGGAGATGCAATGTATATTGAGGAGGCTGATCAGGTTAGGAAAGGAGCTAATAATGCGTTTGTCAACACAAACTATCTCTTAACAGGAAAAATGATTTAGACAGCTATATACAGACCTTTTCGCAGCATGCATCTACTTTACAATGCACATGTGGATATATGTAGACAAGTCCATGTATGGGCACTCAGGACAGACTTTTGGTAAATTATGAACTGCTATAAAAATATTCTATACTATAAAGTTTAAAAAGCCTGGGGACCATATTACACATAAACTAAGCTGGTTCTTATGTTCCATAACCATAAATCCAGATGCATGTGGATCTTTTATTTTATTGTTCCATCCACTGTATTTGCTAACTACAGTTTGGCCCTCTCCCCCTGGCTTTAGCTTCCTATATGTTGCTGGAGCAAGACGGATTAATGATGAATGACGTCCTTACTAGTAATCAATCAGGTAAGATTTCTTGAGCCACTGTGGGATTTATCTACTCTTAAAGCATCCAGGCCAGCTTTAGTCCACAGGACCGCTGGCTCTGCTGGCCTGCTGGTAGTAAAGAGGAACATTACTAATTTAAAGCATTCTAGAGTAGGACTGCTATGGATCTGGGGACTTGAAACAATAATGTTGTATTTCTCCAAAACAGTGCATGTTTCTGAGGATTATTTTTTGCCTAATGTTATGTCTAATATATAATTATGAATCATTGCAGGTGACGAGACATTCAGTGCATTCAGACAAAGAACACAGCACAATATTTTAAACAATGATCATTTGAAAAGTTCTGCTTGAGATGTTCCACCTCTATTGTTGCATTCTGTGCTTACACAAATAATATCGCACAGGCTTAATGGAACAAAGCCACACTGATACAAAGAATGCTTGCATCATGCTAGCTCAGTATCACACATTATACGTTCTTGTCATAGCTGAATCCAGCTAAATATAGTGTCTAAAATATCCAACTAAAAATAAGTAAAAATCCTTATTTTCAACAGTAGTAACAGTACCTTCTTTAGTTCAAAGTTAGATCACACTGAGCTGCTGCATAGATAAGCTTACAGTACTTGTTTAAAAAGAGAATAACTGTTTCACTCTGAAAGTACACATTCCTTTCCACTTGCTACAGTTGGTCTTAGAGTATCAGTCACACCTGGAGAACTCCTGCCAGGCTCTCAGCAAAGTGTGCAAACCACACACATCCCTGCGCACAAAACCACTAAAACAAAGCAATTCATGCTGGGTACTCTTATGTATTTTTGTACAAATATGAACTCATACTGAGTCATAGTAACCCCTAGTGCAAACTGAAACCCAAAATAAAAATGTGAGACAACATGTTTTACCACCTCACACCATGGCTCAATTTGTTGTATAGTTCACTAAAATGTAAATTTGTAATTCGATGAATGAAGGACACAGCAGATTTAGATCGCAACAACCAAAAGGAACTAAAACAACAAAAAAGCTGTTGCAAAGGTTACATTCTATTATTGTTGTGTTGTGTGGTAATTCTGTGGTTCTGTGGGTTACTTCTGTGGTGTTAATTCCCATGTGTTGTTAGTTAGTATACCTTTGTGGATGTTTTCTTAATGGTGTTGTGTTATACCCCCGAAAATGTTATTCAAAGAAACAGATTAAATTTCAGCTAACGAATGCCTTTGCATGGTCTGTTACTCCCACTCTGACTCTCCTTCTGTCTCTCTGAGCGTGTGAATACAATCACACATATTTAAGCAATAAAGCTTTAGACTGTGATAGTTCATGAAGTGACTCTTGGCTTGAACTGTTCCTCTGAGAGGTCTCCAATGGTGGGCTCAGACTCAGGAGGGTGCTACAGACATACAGAGATTAACATGGTGGGCGAGACATGACCTTATCGTCTGTGGGCGAGAGCTTCCTCGCCATTGATGCCAATTACACTTTCCTGCCATCAACTTCAGACAGACAGCCTGTGAACTGAACCTTTGTCCTGTAATCCTCCAGGCCACAAGCACCATCTCAGGCACCCTGGAGAGGAGAGGGACCTCTGAGCAATTACCACCATGCCATTCCTTGTCTCAAAGGGTACGCTTTTATTTACATATCACTTTGAAGTGCTTACTTCAAACCTCATTTGTGTGTCTGCTTCTCCAGGCCTTAAATGAACTTAAATGTTCTCTGTTCTTTAAAATCCTGCAGTGGAAGTTACTGAACAGAAACATCTGCTGCGTCTAATTCATTCAGCGCTCTCACAGCCGCACTCAGAAAAGTCACTTCAGCTTCCTGTTCCCAGAAACACAGTCATGAAAAATGGTTACTTTTATCTAAAAACTACAGCATAAAAAGCCCACCATTATATTGACAGTGACAATGGAGTGAGATCCAATTGCCTTGTACAAGCCTGTGTCACTGATTTGTGGATGCAGATAGTAAATGTAAACCTTTCTCTTTAATGTAATAGATCCATCGGCAGATGTGTTATGTTTCATCCCTTTCTGGTGTCTTACTGGAACAATGAGGGGGAGGGGAAATGGCCGGATCAGATGAAGGCCTTTAACACAGAGAGTGGAAAGAGAACTGACCATTTTTATTGTGGGATTAAGAGGGCACCAGCTGTTATCAAACAGGGGATGTATATCTGTACTGCGGCTGTGGCAATCAAATCCCAATGCACGGTCATTTGAGTCACAATAATCACAAGATGTGACGTGTCACTGTATTATGTAAATAACTTTTAAGGCTGATTTTTCTTGTTGCTAAGTCACTGTTTACATGGTTTATGATTAATTACGATTAATTAAGCCACAAAATAACTGCTCATTTTATTTTCCAAGTATTTTTATTTCAGCTCCTATGTCCAGTTTTTGACTTGGCTACTTTACTAATGAATAGTTTTTCATATCTAAAATTCAGCATTAATACACAAGCAAATGAGCTGTTGTATTGAATATATTTAAATGTCTGTGCGAAACACTGCAAAGTAAAATATTTTAGTATTTATACACAGTGCAGCATCTCTACTGCAAAGCTACTTGCCAATCACATTAGAGGACTGGTACTTTCATTGATTTTTTTAAATAAATATTAATAATTAAACCTTTACAATGAGGCCTCTTTTACAGACAGTTTACTCTTTAAATCCTACTAAGAACACTAGACCTGCCTCTTTATAGAGATTTCAGTTCATGTTCAATTATAAATAAACGCTTAATTATAAACAAACTCCCCTCCGGTGTGTTACCCAGTTAACTCAATGTGCAAGTCATTCATTGCCACTCATGATATTTTGAAATCTGACTCTGAATCTCCTCCAACATGCATTAGTGTTGTCTCTTTCACCCCTCTCTCTCTCTCTCTCTCTCTCTCTAGCTTCCTCCTGGTATGCCCTTTAATTACAGGTTTACATAAGTCCACAAGGTCTATGGGAGCTGAACATCTGCTCTGCTCCATGGTCCATTTCAAAGAGACATAGCCTCCTGTAGCACCTGTGTGTGTCAGGCATATGCTCATTAGCTAACTAGCCTTTCATCTCAGCACCAATAACAATGGGTTGGCACCACCTTCTTGTCCTTTCATTGTGGTTTCTCTTATATCCTTCACAACCTCCAACCCTCACGCACACACCCACCCCATCTCTCTATGCCAGCACAGCCTAAGCATTCCAAGTGTCAAAAACTTTATTTTAAATGGAACAGCTATTTGCAATAAAGCACTGAATTGTTCTCACAAAAAGATAGATAAAAAGACAGGAGAAATATAAATGTCATAAACTAGAGAGGCTAGCATGGCTGAAGAAAACTTTGGGGTGATAGATGATATGCAATTGCACATGAGGGTGTGTGTGTGTGTATTATTATAATGGTGCTATGAAAGCAAGCAGAACAGTTTAATGGTGAAGCTATGACTGGTTGTTGCTATTTTTTCTAAGTACCCATTTAAATGTTCTTCATATTTTGGCAAAAACAAAACCTCTGTCATTCACATTGAGTTCATAAGTTTACAATTGCTCACTGAGATCTAGTCGTAGCGTGAAACCAGTGAAAGGCCAACAGGGAACACTCAGATTTCCATGTGGGTCAAAACATTTGTGAGGGTCACATCTTCACTGAAGTGACTATTCCAAGAGACAAGAGAGAGTCAGAATAGACAAGAGAGAGTCAGAATAACTTTTTTACCCTCCGATATAAAAATAAAAGGAACAAGGGGCATTTTCTGGGGAAGCAGAAAAAGATTCTAAAGAGCACTCATTTAACATTTCAGGAAGTAATATTTAGCATGACATTATATAAAGAGCTCAAAATATAATTTTGTGCAGTAAAGGGGCAGTTTAGCATGCAAGAGTATTGCCACTCAGCTACAAATGTCACAGCAGGGATTCTAAAAGTTAAAAAATACAGCTTGAAATATTAACAAACAACACAAAAGAATACAAAAGAAAAATAAATATTAAGGTGATTCAATGTAATGAACAAAGCAGGGTTATTTTCTTACACAAGAATGAAAAATAAACATGCATTGGAATGATTTAAAGCTGCTGTAGATAAATGGGCACTAATGTAGCTCTTTCAAAATGACGCATAATGGTTGGAGGATGTTCTGTAACAAGAAACATTTTCCCTAAATAGAGACCATTTATATTTGTATACATTTTAACTTCCTCTATTCAAATGTTGACATGATTTGAATTGTGTTGTGTAAATAATGTTGCAGCTAAACAATAATTCAAGGCAGAAGAGATTTACTGTGGAATAAATTTAATTAATGAGCAGATTGCTGTGGAAACAAGCAAATACTATTTGTTATGCATTATGTTGCAATTTGGCAGTTAATGCACTGAAGCGGACTACATAATGAGAATAAAGAAATTTAAAAATCACTTAGGTGTGTATTCTTAAATGTGTTCAAATGAGATTATGACTAGAGATCTTGTGAGATCTTCAAGGGAAATTATCCTTTTTCATGAAGGATTTGTACAGTACAGAATGGAACTATCTTGTTTAACAAAAGCCAGTACAAACCAAATTAATACAAACCAGGCATGTTTAGCTTAACAAACATTCCTGTGTAGAATAATAATATTTTATTTTATTTTCTGAATTGCTGACTTTCTTACAGTTATTTTAGTGAATGTGCATCATCTGTCCTCCAAGTTACTGCATCATGTCCTTGAATCTTAGAAAGTTTTGCTTCTGGTGCAGCTGTAAACTTAATATTTTGTGGATGGCCCATTGCAGGGCTGGCAGGGGACAGGGTGTCAAAGTAGGGTGATTTGTGATTCTGATGTGCCACTAGCACTGCGACTGGAAACGTATCACAACTTATCTTGACCCATGGCTACAAATGACTTGTTTATTTCAATCTTCCCCTCATAGTCACAAGCCTTTTAAGTAGAATATGATTAAACTTCAGTATGCATGACAGAAATTGAGAATTTATCACATTTATATAATGTTCTGAAGATGCATTGAAAAAATAAATATAGTCCAACATTTGGCATCTGAGTTTAATTACCTTTTTTGGAGAATTTCAATGTCTTGCCAAAAGACAAGGCTTTTTAATTCAGCTTTAAATAAAGATGCATTAAACATCAGCATCCCATGTATATGTGAATCCGAATTTCTTCTAGACTAGCACCATTGATGCACCATTTTTTTAAGAGAAATGTGTTTTCACAGTTCACCAGGGAGAGTATTGAGCTGTTTACCCAGAGCAATATGATGCCATCATTAGTCGCCATGATCCATTTTGGCAAGTATTCTAATTGATTTTTCAATGCATCATTAAAATCATTGGAGGCCTCAAAACCCAACAACATTTATTATTGTGAAGAGAATCGCTACTGTACTTAACATCTCAATTGCATTCACAGTCGCTTTAATACACATAGCAGACTTTTTAAAAGTATGAGTGTGCTTTCCTTAGACAATAAAAGGCAAGGCACATTTATTTTGTTCTTCTGTTTTCTTGCATCACCAAGGAGAAGTGAAGTGTGTGAGGTCACATGCTATCTACAGCCCCCAGGAGCTTTACATCTGTGGAGACTGCAGCCCAAAGGTCATGAGGGAAAGGCCCAAAAGAAATCTCCAGATGTTTTCTTCAGAATTCCCTTTAAAACCATGATAATATGAGTATGTGACACTTGATAGCTAAAAGCATAAATAATAAGCAAAAATTATAATTCTACACAAATCTGCAGCATAGGCTTACTTAAGACTTGCTGTGCTGACTTGTTATTACAATTGTGGCCAATTATTTTGTTATTATGGCACATTATGCAAAGATTAAACACCTACAACATCAACATAAATGATATTTATGCAGCTCTTTCTAATGACTCCTCATTTTATTAATGAAACAATGGTTCAGTTTTTTCCCCATTTAAACGTAGCAGCAGAATTAATTAGTATAAAGTTTGTTCATTTATTGAATTCCCCTTCGTCAAGACAGCTGTTTCCTGAGCTGCAGTCATCAGGCTCAGTCTGCTCTAATTATTTCTCTCCATATCAGAAATTTGCTAAACTTAATATCCGCCAACCATCTGGTCATGTGACTTGTCATAATTATTAGAGCATTTAGTCAGCAGACGAAAACATACTGCTTGTGTACCTGTAATTAGTTAAACAATCCTAGACATTTTAATATTCTTGGAGTAAAAGAAAATATGAAGAGAACAGTCATATTTCATCATTGCGTTTCTAATATTCTAAAAAATGTTTTTGCTCTGTGCTTTTTGGTGAGCACCAGCCCATGGGGACAACAATGAAAAGTAGCATTTGATAGATCTCTTCCATGGGACTTTCCATGCATCTATACATCTGCTTGTAAATGAAACATCAGTCTTTAGGATTTTCCCTTTGGCTGCTGTTTCGTATGAAATTGAATATGTCTCTTTAATCAGTGTCACATCTACACATTCACGATGGCTCACGGAAGCGGTGCCGATCTTAAACTTACGTGTGGGTGGAAAATGAAAATGTAAAGCTGCAAGCTATTCCTTAATGAGACACATACTTTATGACAGATTCAATGTTTGTTATGCTTCAGTAAAATGAAGTGATATGCTGTCTACACCAGAGAGGTGGTGCGCATAAAAACTGTAAGCTTTCTTCTCTGTACAGTATTACCATCAACACAGACAGACAGACAGACAGAAAGAAATTCTGTTAATGCACAATTGCATGACTCCATGTGATGCCAATTATCACTGAAATCAGTAGATATCAGACAAGAACTTTCTCCTTTGCTGTAGAGCAAAGCTTCCAGTCTCAAAACAAAACAAAATGATAGACATGTTACTTTAAAGTCAATCCCATCATTAAGATGGATTAATTTAAACCCTCAGAAGAGTTGGAACGGCCTGGGGCAACTTACAAGCTGCCTTTAAAAGTCCCTGACCACATCTGTCCCCCCAAAGGGTTTTTTTTTTTTTTTTTTAAAAAAACCCCCCCCCCCTCCCCCCCCCTAAAAAAAAAAAAAAAAAAAAAAAAAAAAAAAAAAAACCAAAACCCTCAATGACTGGTCTTGATGTTGCCATTCAAACAGAGTGATGAACCCATTTTGAGTATGTGGAACTTGTTTAAACCTATAGGTAAGATTGAACTGCTATGGTCTCTTCTGAACCTCTGCAAGCATTCTCTAGTACTAAAGTGCTGAACTGAGAGTAATTTCAGTGAAAAGCTGTTTAAAATGAGAAAGTAAATTAACCATAACAAAATCAATAATTGTACTGCAAGAAAAATAGATAAAGAAATCAGGTTGAGAAAACTTTAACAAATGAAGGCATCTCCAATTTTTAAAGTTTGTTTAAATTTAGGGGCAATTAATTCTATCAATTAAACAATTAGAAGTATACTTTTTGTTGTCTTGGTCTGTTTTTTTTTTTGGCCAAATCTTTAAGGGTATAGGTGTATGTATATATTGTACTTCAGATGGGTAGAAAATTGCTCTTGTGAACCATAACAAGTGGAATATAGTAAAACAAAGAAACTAATAGACTAACCCTAATGGTTATTTGTACTAAACAGCCTGACTTTGACTTTTGATTTGTTGATTTCTTTACTTTCATAATTTTCATTTTCTATATTAGATATTTCACAGTTTGGGAAAAAACAGGGTTATTTTAACTTATTTGACTAAAAGGCAAAGAATCCCAAGACTCTCACCTATATTTCACTAAGTCTAGCACTTCCTGAGGATTATGATGGAGACATTAGGATAAGTAGTCAACTGAGACTATATGTACTCTGTGTGAGAATTGTGTGAGGCAGTTATGCATATTACATATCCAATTTTTCAATCAGTTTTTATAAGTTTTTATTATTGCCATAAGTTATGATGTACATTACTGTATTGAACATACTTCTCTACTAAAATTCTACTTTAGATAATCCAACCTTTAAAATAAAGCTTTTCTGACAAAATGAATGTTGTTGTTTGCACTGTAGATAACTGTACAAAACAGATATTATTAAAGGGTTTTTCTAAACAGAAAACAAAAACCTCCATCACAAGTATTCCGAAATCTGGAATGATGCACCTTTGAGTCCAAAATTTGGAATTAAATTATTCTCTGGTTAGATTGCCTGGAAGCATCTGGTTCTCCAAAACAAAAGCTACATTGCACACGACACAATAAAACAACCTTTTTGTGTTTCTTTTGCTTTGTCTGCAACAGATTTAGATGTAATAAGTGTGAACAAAGTGATCACCAATCTATATATTTCAGCAGAATTCCTGCTGTTTTTTCAGTAGCTGCTCTAAATTTTGAAACATCACCCACAGAGATGGGAGGCTGTAACATATACTCACAACTCAAGCCTTGCATCATTTTTCATAGTCATCTGAGATACGCCTAAGTTTACCTTCTCTCCCAGCCTCTCCTAACCTACCATACACATCCTCAACCTCCCACAGTGTAATCAAATTCGCAACCCAAAAGGCTCAGTGCTGGATAATTACGGCAAAACTACACAAGACAGAAATGGGTGTTGGTCGAGAACAACTCATGCTATATAACTATTGCCAGAAAAGTGGCTTTCTAGAGTTCCTTCAGTTAAGCATTCCAGCGCAGTCAGTGGATTGAAAGGGCCAAAGCAGTATGTGTGAGATCAAGTGGTTGCTGGAATTCTGTTTTTGACCTTTTATCATTTCCCAGCACATCTGACCACAACTTGTCCTGCAAAGTGCCCATGTTCGCCATTACTGGCATGCTATTAATGTTATGTAAACCTATTTGGGGATAAGGGCTGGTATAGGGTTACCACTAGGAGCTCCATAATCAATCTTGGGCCATTTTCCTTTCTCACTACATCTCTCCCTCAGGTTGTTAAAACACAAATGAAAACCGCATATTAGGTAACATAGACACATTTAGCAAGCAGTTTAAAGCACTCTGCAACCGTCGCTGCTGGTGAAGTCTAGCCTCTTAATTATCCTGAATCAGTGTTACAGAAAATGCTTCCAAATATTACTCTTTGTTTTCTTGCTGTCAGCCTCTGGCTTATGTAGCAGGCTTTTTAAGTATCTCCTGTTAGACTAAGGTTTCCAACATGGAAAGACAAAGGAGAAGGTCTCTTGTTTGCCCTATGGCACAAACAGCATGCACTGGTTAAGCATGAAGGTAGCTGACTTACAGCTGTTCAAAACGTTAAGTATTTAAGATGAATTTTTAAAATAAACCATTTTCTTCTGCTTTTCTTTAGCTGTGAGTATTAGCCATTGTGCTTACAAGCACAGACCAGTGCACTAATGCACTTATCTATTCCATGCTAATGGTCTCTATTCCTGTTGGTTTTCCACGTCACACCAGCCTCAAAACAGAGTCATTTATTTCCTCAAATGCAGAGAAGAATTTCTAAAAGCGAGACATCTTGCAGCCACCTACCAAGGAGGAATGCTTTTAACTTTAACCATTGAATTTAATTTTAATTAAACAGTTAATGAGCCATGGGTATTAATGCCAATGGCTTTTTAAAGCAAACATAAATCATTAAGGCCCCATTTGGAAGTGGAAAGGGAAACATGCCGCTGGCAGACTGGGATCCTCTCCCCTCTCTGGGGCTTGGTGAACCCTAGCCCACACTTCCACAGAGCAGACATCATACAGGCAAGAGTATTGAGTAGCCCTTGTTTAGCACACTATACAGAAAACCCTCCCTCTCTCTCTGTTTTACTTACACAGTGAGAGCTTTGAAAGAGACACAGATGAGGCTCAAGCACATCAGACCATCATCCCTGAAATTGTCTCCACATGCTGACGGTCAGAAGTTGGGGAACGGCATGGCAATAGGGGTCCTACTGGAGCAGCACTGACAGGGTTAGGGTGACCAAATGAGCTTCCTCTCTACACTGCTGGAGCCCTTTACTGCAAGCTTGGATGCCATGGAATAGAAGGAACGCAAAGTATATAACAATTTCCAACAACTGGTCAGACCATCCTCTAAAATTGTAGCAGTACAATAGTGTTCTATCATTTTTTTGGCCAACAGTGACCAAGACTAAATAAATGAATGAATAAATGATGGTAGAATCTGAGTAAATTATTTATTTTGCAAATAAGAACCACCAAACTGTTTGAGCAAAATGAAATAAAATAATAAAATAAAAAATAATTTTTCAAAAATGTAAGAAATCTGAACTTCATATCCCATACACCACATTGCTTTAACTTGAAAGGAATGCGGTCAACTTCCTAACGCTGTGTCTAATAAGTCTTTCATTTGTCAACATTTAGTGCATGCTTTATGGATTAAATCCAATTTAAAGCATTAATGTCTTAAGCCAGCTTCCAATCATAACTGCTGGCACCCCATCTAATCCTGTAATGTTTCATAAATGCATAACTCCATTGATCATCACCCTCAGACAAGATAGACCAGTTAATGTTATCTAGACTTTCATTTAAAATGTTAATTCAGGATTGTGCTGCATCACTAGTTATTCAAGTTACACTGGCTTGTAGCATTAACTTATAAACACCCAGAGTCACTCAAGTAATCATCTTGTGACAGACAGGCAGGGTTGAGAAACAGCAAACAGGGTAATCAGGGGCAAGGCACAGGCATAAATGGAACAGGCAAGGGTTGTGGCAGGCAGCAAACAATCATAAACCAACTAACAGTCCAATAATCAAGGCTGACATCAAATAATTAAAAACAGGATAAACAATCCAAACCCAAAAACAGGTAACCCAAAGGTGTAGGGGGAAAAACACACAGTAATGTTACTGTGGGCAAAACAAGACCTTGCAATGACTGAATGTGAGGTTTATATACTGTGTGAAATGAGAGTCAGGTGTAGGAAGAAGTAATCTGTCCCAGGTATGGGGCATTATGGGAAATGTAGTCCAAAACAAGGTTAATACTCTGGGGACGGTTCCCTCTGGTGGCATGGAGGAGGTGGAGCAGGGACCTCCTCCGTAACACTGGGCATGTGTCTCTGTTTTGTGCATTTATTACAGTCTACAAATCTTGAATTCTATATAAGAAAAGGCAAATATTATTGTTTCAGTGTGATGCCACAGACACAAATTGTGTGCAACTTCTCTGCGTGAGATTAATGATTAGATTAAATGAACAGTTGTACTATATCATAAGCTATTCTAGCCATAAGACAATGTAACCAGTGTAAGTCGAGTTTTGAATCATTTTTGCCTGTAAATTTGAATTCATCATTGTAACGTGTCATCACAATTTTAGTGAATTATTCTCATATATTATAAGTTAAGGAATCTGAGCACTCACTCCATTTTTATACTATATTTTGATATATTGGAAATACACAGGGGATCAGCCAGAGGCTCCTCATAGTTTCCAAGTGGTTTCGTCATTATTTTAAATTTCCAGTTTCTTATTCAAAAAAGGAGTTTAGCATACAGAAAAAAACATTTTTCAGACTTTTCAATTTGACAGATTTATTGACTGCAGACTCCCCACCGCCCACCTGTGAGTAATATTTTGTGTTTTTCTACACAGAAAGCTGTTGTATTATGAAAAGAATTCTAGTCTCCAGTGACCTGTGCTGAATTTACCTTTGGTGATTTTTAACTAAATCACCAAAGTCTGCTGGTGCTTGACAATGAAGGCAAGTGCACAGCCTCCACTCTCTTATAGCATTTATAATTTTTTGTTATATTAATGTAAGCATTTTCTTCTGTCTGTCACCTTTTAAATTGCCATTTTGCCATTTTCACATTCATATATGGAGGGGATGGGGATTTGACAAGATGTTGCATTCCCTTGTATATAGCTTTCCTGTGGCTCTGGTACAGTGTAGTGCTACAGTAACGCCATTGTCATGAGTTTAATTCTGGCAACACAAACTCGTGTAATGTATAGCTTGAGTCACAGTACATTAAAAAGTCACATCTGATAAAATCTGCCAAATTTCTCATTTAATCCCTCACAAAAAAAACTTTTTTTGTTGACAAACTACTGCAACTTTAGCCAGTTTAACTGATTTTCAAGCTGATCCTTCCAGTTTCTGTCATGAAATCAGAATTGACTGACTGAAAACAGCCCGTTTTTTCTAACAAAGCGATGTCTAGTGAAGTGTTAACAGTCCTGACACTGCTAGATTTGCGTGTGCCTTGTTATGTCTTCCTGTGAGCCAAACCCCTGATGCATATTTTGTGATAAATACAGCCAGCATAGTGGAACAAATATATCCTCCATCTACAAGCTGACAACTCACAAGCTAGTAGATGGAGCTCTCTTTTCTGCTGACTGCTACAAGCAGAAGATGGCTGTACACAAAGTTTTAAATGAGTTTTACAGTGCTCTTCGTACCACTCATGCCAGTAAGACAGGCCCCTAGAGACAGTCAAACTACTATTAAGTGGCCTTTAGTAAGGCAACAAGCCATTCGTGTAGTGATGTTCAGTCTTTCTGGGGAAGGTGAATGTTTTAAATGCAGAGATAGGTGCTTTAAATAATGCATCACCTTTTGGGTTTATCAGGCAATTTTTTTCTTCTTTCCATTCCCTAAGGAAGGGCATTCATAAAGTGTGGTGATGATTAATGATGTAATATCACTTGTGCTGTCATTCACTTTTGCTCTTGTACGCAGTAGGACTAATTGCAAACCTGTCATACAGATCTTGTGCCCAAAGTCACTTTTTCCAAGCCTATAAAAACTGAGTAGCACTCCATTACACGGGCGATTAGCTATAATTCTCCCACTGAAGCTGGAGAACTAAATTCAGATGGACTCCATAATCTCCCCCCTGCACTCCACACCCTCCTCCACACGCACGCCTATTGCAAGCACCTATCTTTGTCATATAGTGACATTTCAACATGCCGGTTCTAACTCATGATGTTTCTGAGTCTTGAGACTGCCTGGCAATGACCTTGAAACATGACATATCAACTTTTACATTGTCTCATCTAATAAACAGCTTTCCATGTGATTACTGATTTTCAGCACAATCAGAACTGGTCACTAGAATTTGTAGAATGTGTGTTGTTTTAACTTGCACTGACAAGAAGAGGACCATTACATTATTATTATTGTGCACCTGAATAGATTGAATTGACAGTGTTGATTACTTTTAAGCGAAAGTAACTAATTGATATATAATAGGGCTGGCCACGAAAATTGGTCAATTAAAATTAATTACACATTATGCCAGATAATTAAATTTGCATACAGTAATATCTAAATATAAATAAATATAAATAAAAAAGCAATTTATAGACAGTATTATTGCAGACAAAACCATTGAATAAACATTACAAAAAGTTGATTTGTAAGTCAATATTGTATGTTTTATTTCTGTACCACTTGTCAAGCTTTTCACAGCACTGATTTTGCAATCAAGATTTTTATTTATTTACTTTATCTCAAATCATGCAGTTTTGAAGCAGAACATCTTGTTCTAATGGTTTAAAGCACCTAACAGTTTTAAATGGATGGGGGAACCAAAGTTGCTTCTGGCATTTTAGGAAGAGCACAGTGTATATAGTTGTCTACCTATATACAGTAGTGTGTGTACTGTAAATCACAGCCCACATTATTGCATTTATTTATGGTATTTATTTGGTCTATGCACACTGATGGGGCCTGTGCATCATGTCTGAAGACATATTTCTTGCCGAACAAACTGTATTTTGCTATGCAATTCATAACCCAATGCAAGTACACAATATGTACACCAATAAAGTAAAGCTTTTAGTAAAGCATTTGACAATGAAAGCACTGATAGCTCTAGCATATAGACTAACAAAGATAAATTCTCAAAGACATGAAAAAAGTCAATCAGTTACCCTCATGTTCTCTGATTAGAAGATTGTAAACAGTCTGTTAAGATGATGATATGATTGTGACCACCCACGTTTATACTCTTCACTCAGCATTTTGCTCAATCCATCATAAATCTTTACAGGTAAATTACAGTGCATGGGAGTCTTACAACAATTCACATGCAGTGTATTTATTTATTTACCATTTCTACCAAATGGAGGGTATCAAAGGTTAAAATTAATAAATGCATCATTGCTTAATAATGGACTAACTTTATCTAAGCAATATAGGATATTGATTCTCAACACAAGAGTTTAAGGTCAAGTTTTAAATTCAGTCATGTGTATTTAATGTGCCTTAAACATCCTCTGTGGTGTTTACAGTGTTATATTATTTATTAATTCAGGTGTAGCAGTTGTCGAAAAGAATGACAATGCAAATCTATGTATATCTAGCCATTTTGATTTTAAATCTGAATGGCTTTTCTCAAAACACTTGCTATTTATAATTTTTGACACAGTAGTAGATGTTAGTCATAACAGCACTGCGTGCATTTCTTCACAGCCACATATGCTCTGACTATTCCAGCCTTTCTCCAGACAACATTAAATAAATATATCCTCGTCTGTGATGTTAACATGGTTAACTTTCAGCCACTGCATGAACTGTCACAACTCTCTTCACCCCTGTGAGTTGTTCCCTGTCTGCATCCACACCTCCTGTTCTCCCATCTAGCACATATGCTCTTCACAAGGCATGCATCAAATAATTAAAAAACTAGCAATTACCTAGATTTGGAGAAAAACTCTTCTAACAACACAATTGCCTATTACTAATTTGGCTCTTTGCATTGTTAAAGCAAGAAAGGTTTTACAGATTATAACACGTAGTGACAGTTTAATCCATTAATGTGCAGTGTGACACCATTGTCCTGTTTTATGTTTTCGTATACTGCATGACAAGAGAAGCCCATAATTATGCTTGAAGCATGAATGCTTCATTAGCTATTTATTTCAGTTTGTAATTTCTTGTTTTTTTTTTTTGTTCAGAAGTAGGGTGCAAAGCACCTCACATTTGGCATATGCTTTTATTCAAAGTGTGCATGTTTGCTGAATATCGAACCAATGACCTTGGCGTTGCTAACAGCATGCACCAATTACAATACTTGCAGAAAAAATATCAGAAGAAGTTCTCTTTCATTTTTTCCTTCTCTTTCTTCCTCCCTCTTTCACACTCTCTTTCCTTCCCAACCCTATATGATCTCCAGCCTCTCTTTTTTGTCATGTCTTTCTCTTTCCTCGTTTATCCGTGTGTAAAGGTGTGTTGTAAAATGCCCTACCACTACCCAACTTAATGCGTAATTACTCCAGAGAAGAAGCTCATGAAGTGAGGGATTTCAAATGATTTCTCCATATGAACCACGGAATATAGAAAATGATAAATTAGAAATGTATGTGTAGAGAACCTAATGAGGAAGGTTAAAATGATAAGGCTCGACGGCTTTGCCAGGGAGTCTAAGGCAGAATCCGTGTGAACACTGTCTCTCTGAGTGGTGCCCCCTGCTGCAAATGGTAATAACATTGTTCTCTGCTCACAGTACTAAGCACCAGCAGGATATGTACTCCATGTTGGCAGCTCAGGTTGTTGAAGGGATATTTTTCCACACCAATGTCCGATCATGTGTTTGGAAAAAAGTCTCTCTTCTGGATGGTTGGATTATTAGTTTCCTCCAATTAACCCAAAGCTGTTTATCCACAATTAAGTGTTATTACATTTTTCAAACCTGGATAAATTTAATGGTCATGTAAATTAATTGTTTTGTAGCTCTCTTGTAATAAAATGTCAGAAAAGCTTACTCTGGTGCTGACTGGAGTTGTTTTCTTGATATTTCAATTTTAGACAGCAGGCATATCACATTATATGTGCATGCACACATATTGCATTGTTCCACCCTCAAACTCATTTCTATCACCACCAGATATGCATAAAGCTATTTTCCTTACAAAAGGAAAAAGAAATAGTCAAGGCGTTTGATTTATGTGGCTGTAAATATTAAACATGTCAGTCATGTAATGTCCATTGAAAGTCACGCCACTGTTACATAATTTTGCTCATCAGATATTGATCTTTTTACCACCCATATGAATAACTAATATAATGTTCTTATTTTAAAATGTTTATCCATCCATATGGTTCTTTATCTGTGTTGTAATCTCATTAATCAGATCAGTAAACATGAGTCATGACTGTGATATCACCTGCAAGACTGGTGCTTTGTCTGTACATCAGTCATGCTATGATCATTTGTATATTAAGTACAAAGTGACAGACACCATTTGGTCTTGCAGGTGTTGAATCTGAAACTTTTATTAACTAATGACACATCATCTCCTATCTCATTAATTTCACATTTAATTGTATATTAAGCAAACTATAAAAGGACATTGTAAAGATCAGTGTGTCATTAAATTACGCTGGCTCCCGGTGTTGTCTGCGTTGAGGTAGTCTAAACATCTTTTCAGCTTTTTTTGAGGATGATACTGCATGTATTATTTTAACCATTTAGTTTTTTGCAAATACACTCCCCTGACTGTGGGAGTCATTTTAAATGCAAACAAATAAGGGTGTCTGCTAAATTGGACTGATCATTTTAAGATGCAAAGTAGAGACACAACAATGTTCTGACAGTTTCATAGTTACTTCTACATCTCTCGAAACTGACATTGTTGGCGTTGATCAAAGCCAAAACAGCCAAAGAAGTGTTTCACATGATTTCTGTGACAGACAGCAAGATATATATTCTGTGTGTGTACGTGTGTGTGCAGAGAAAGAGACAGAAAATTAGAGGGTGAGAATGGATGAGGATGCAAGAGAGAGGAAAATGTATTTCGAAAGTGGAGTCTGACAATGTTCTGTACGTACAGAGACAAGATAGTGGTCACCTCTAGCACACCACATATTTTATCACCAACAAAATAAAAGCTTGTTGCTTATACACACACATACACATACACATGCACACACACAAACATGATAAATATACAACATCAGGGTTCAGGCACAGAAAATAAATGACTTACAATATAACTTGACAGAAGTGGTGATATCTCCCCCCACAGTGTAAGAACTACAGGCCACTTGTGTTTGCGCTTTCCATTCATCATGATCAGGGCACAGTTTGAGGCTCTGACTGGTTGCAGACTGGATTGATGCCACATTTTCCATGTCACTCTGGAGAATAGACACTTTCTTTGTCACCCGGGCACCTAGAATACCATAAAGCTTGTTAGTAAGACGACTCTCCTTTAGTGAGAAGAGGGCTATCTGAGAGGACAACTCAGAAGCGCCTATACTGTAAAATTGTTATTTCATTTTTCTTATTTTTGCTTTTTTCTGATTTGCCAGCAAAAAGAACTTAAAGAAGTTAAAGTATGACACAGCATGAGCTGTTGCCTTTGGAAACAGACAGTGGCTTGTCTAATTAGTGGAAAAACCTCTTACCATCTCAGTGCAACAACAACATAGAAATACACTCTTGGCAAAAGTGAAATAGGTCTTTTGGAAGACATTGTAGGATGAGAGCAATAACCTACAAAATCATCAAGGGAAATTCATTGTTGCATACCTCAACCAGTGAAAATGTTGTGTCTGGAGCACACTTTAAGCCCAAAATCTCCCGGATGAGCTCTACAAGCGGGGTTTTGAATCTCAGGCTGTAGATTTAGACACATAAATGGTGCCGACACCTTATCGTCTGCCTTTGTGTTTTCCACAGCTCATACCTGATTTGAATTTTATATCCTTACTTCAATAGGCTCAGCACCCAGTTTGGCCTCTTCCTTCATCACCTGTAGACAGACACACTTTTCTGCCTAGGGACAAAGCCACAGCGACTAGATCTGTCAACCTAGAAAAGGGCGTAGTTAACTCCCAAACCTAGTGCTACAGAAACTCTGCCATTTAAAACAAAAGAAACATGAAATGCCTTTTGACAGCAGAGTTTACCTTGCTCTGAACAACAGCTTACATGGGAGCAACACGCCACAAGACAGTTTGTTTGAGGAAGGCATTCAAATAACAAAAAAATATACCAGGGTGTCCACACAGAGACAAATCCAAACACCCCAAAATTATCTACAGAGGGAAGGAAAGTGTTTCCATAGTTACAAACAAAAGTTATCTTTGACTTTGGCTTTTCTAATAAAGTTTGGTTGATAGGAAAAGACAAGTGTAATTCAAATGTAATGAAGTTGTCTCTCTGTCATTATAGAGTTTAAGGGGTTTGCTACATCTGTCAGGTCTGTCATTTCTGTTATTGTGAAGAAATGTATTTTTATATTGTTTCACTAGAAAATGCCCTGAAATTCAGATGACTTACAGGAAGAACACACAACCATACATTAATATACATACTTATATTCAAGCACAAAGATTTGTTCAAGTAGGGAGACATGTTTTCAAAATCAATTATAGTGGTTCTTCTAAGGATTAGAATTGACCTTACACCCGACAATCTAGACTCTAATATGACCCACAACACCACTACTATTAAGATAAAGTTTATTGCACAAAAAATAACTCTAACTTTTGGTGCAATTGTAGAAAAAAAATAAGAGTTATTTCTGTTCAGAAAAGAAAATAAAGTAAATCCAAAAGAAATAATCCTAGTAAAATACTGCTTATTTGATTTTTGGGTTGAACATGAGGAAAATTTGAACAAGAAATAGGAGATCTTCAGGCTTCTGTCCGGAAGCATTCACTTGGACAGGCTTGTGATCTTGAGTTCAGTCAATCATGTGTCCTCACAGAGGACAGAGTTGCAAGGGAAAAGAAAAACACATACCGTGGAAGGGAGGAAACCTGCCAATACACGATTTATATGACCGATTTTAAATTCTCAAATGTTTTAAATATTTACAAAAGACTTGTTCCAAAACTTTCCTGAATCATTTAAATATCATTAATAAAGCAAAGCCAAAAATGTCTCAGATAAAAGCACTACAAAAATGACATTTTTGTCATTTCAGCAATTTAAAAAACTCATGAGCAAAATATTTTTAAAAACTATAAAATATATGTGTATTGTATTTTTAGAATGCACATCCTGAATGACAATTAACAAAACCAGTAATGCTGTTTTTTCACTTTGGTTTCAAATACAGAAAAACAGATCTTGCTAAACCCTGAAGCCAGAAAAACAGCAACGAATGCTGGAAACAGTAAGTCTGATTCAAGGCTCCTTCAGTTAGTAAATACAGTATATTTGATTGACTGAACAAATCTGAAGAGTAAACAGTTTTTTTCAGAGAGGGCTTTTTTATTTCATCATTAGTGGTGATTCTGAGATGGTGCAAGAAGGTGACGTGGCATCATTTTTGTGGCACAGGAGACATGATTAGAGATCTTTATTCTTGTTATGACTAGAACAAGACCTCAACTTGCTGTATCTCCACTTTAATCAAATCCCTGCATTTTCCCCTGCCACAAAACTGTCACTGGCAGAAAATAAGCCCTCCCTCATCAAAGAGGGTATTCAATTGATTTCCAGACTAGGGAAAATTTTTTTCAGCAAGTTAGAGGCAAAGAGGGGATGGGGAAAAATCACCTGCGCCCCATATCAGCCAAATTACTTCTGACTTTTAATTTATTTCTGTAGAAAATGGAAAGCTACATCCTAACCACAGTCAATAGGGAAGCCAAGGAGAGGGGTGTAATCAGGCTGCGATTTGACTCCTCCACCTCGTTCCTGTCAGTTTTAATAGGCTCTCAAAGAACACAATCTGCTTCCAACGACACACTCCCACGTCTCCTAAAAATTGTCCCCTCTACCCACTGAAGAGGGCAACTTATCATTCCCAATGTCACACCATGTTCAAGCTTAGACATGACACGTCCCCTCTGGAAAGCTATGTAGTATATTAGCAATATTAGCAGGAAACATTAGTTTGCTAACATACAGTATGAATACTCATTGCTGTGCCAATAGCTAATTTCATCTTACACATCCATAGTTACATGAGCTGTTTTGTTTAAAAGTGCCTTGTGAACGGAAACCAGCAACCATAATATCAAGGTCATAAATGATTAGCGACCCTTACACACGTACATCTGAGACCCGAGTTCTAGAAGGGGTGTATTTGTATGGATATGCTGTCAGTGTAGTTCAGAAAAAAGATTGCCTCATAGATGGTAAATCAAAAACTTTGAATTAGCTGAAAATTCAGAATGATCACTCAGATTGAGAATGAAATGAAGAAGGGGAAAAGGGTAAAAAAATGTATGAGCTGCTCTTTTCATTTCATTTAAGCAGGAAACAGAGCGATGCTTTTGATGTTATAGCCGCTAGGTGCAAAGATGAATGGAAATGGATTTGTGTAGTGTCCCTGACTCACAGATCAGGTTTTATCTTTGTGCCGTTTGCTGTCCTCCAGACTAATAAACCATCTATGAGAGGAGATTAAATTGCAGGAAAAACAATCACAGCCCCCGGTCACTTCCTTTCTGCTTCTGCTCCTGGCATATCACAAACCCTCTTAGTGTCACATTGGAATGCCTGCTGCCTAAGTGCTGCCCCTGATCAATCCACCACTACTGTGACTAAAATGAGTTTTGTAAGCTGAATGTTTTATGTCTTTGAGTATTTTCTCTGCACTACACATGCAAACAAATATAGACAGAGGAAGTGAAGCAGTCAGATTGTTATTGGTATCCTTTGCTGTGATTTTTCCTTCACCCTGGTTGACATCTTCTTTGTGACAGGCCTGTGTTGAGTGTTTAAGCTGAAATCAGGGGTTTATGTGGGTTTGTCATGCAATGGAGAGTTTCTGCTTTGGTCCCTGTTGCCCAGGAGCACTCACCTCTCAGGGAGTTTGCAAGCAGCCTGTTGTTTTATATACCAAAGTGCCCCAAACAGATGTGGTAAATGAAAGGTGAATAGGTAAATGCTACAACTTTGATGCATCTGTCCAGTGTTTTCATATTCAAACTTTACATACTCTCCTAATAGCTTGTTTCAGCAAGTAGATCCAAGTAGTCCAAACACAGCTCATGAGCCAATGATAACGATTGTGCGCTATTAATAGTGTATGAGATGAGTCCAGCCATCAGTCCTGAGTTAATGAGTGTTTTACCACAGAACGAGCATGACTTGGGCAACAGACGTTAAAGGTGATCTTTAATTAAAAAAATTAGGATTACCCAGAATTTGTACCACTTTTCATGTATTTTTTTATGTATTTTTTTAAGATGATTAGGAGGACAATGAGTGGAGGTCTTGAGATTGTGCGTCAGTGTCAGAGCACTGGAGGAAAGTCATACGTTTATTGGTTTATCTGGAAAGGTTTGAAATTGATTTTTTTATTTATTTATGTTTTTTGGCAAATTGCAGCTCAGGAAAGCACAGACTTAGCCAATGAATGCAGTGAGAAATTCAAGAGGCTAATTCAGCAATTACTAAGCCAAGCTAATGGACGACTGTAGCAAGCTAATAAACCTAAAGTCAGACAAAATAAAATGTTAATGCACAGAACGGCCGTCAAGCTCACCTCTCTCTAACAGGTTTATTTTGGGGTACAAACCACTTTAAACAAAAATTATTTTAAATGTGTTTGTGATATCTGTTACGAACGCCTTGTCTATGTTACGAACCTGTCTATATTACTCTGCTGGAACTATGACCTTCAGAGAGCTGTTTTAGCTGTAAAGACAGTAGATGAGTAGATAGTAACTTAACAGAGTGCGTGTCGAGGCTTCTGCCCAGCATGAGCATCCCCCTCCCATAAAGCTGTTTTTGCTGACATCATATTTTGGTCATAAAGTGTCCTGCTTTAGCTGTTTGGTCATTCCTACAGCCCCTGAAATCAAGGTTTAAAGTTTGCTGCTGGCACATTGCTAGGTTCAAAGGACATTTTTGAAGAGTTTTGGCATGCTTAAGAGACAAAATGAGATTGGTCCGGGCTTGCTCTAAGGCAGTTGTCGGCCCTGTTAGGCACTTCCTCAGTGGGGGGAATATTTGACTCCGAAGGTGGCTATGTCTGTCTTATTAAGGCAGTCTGATCACTGAAGACAGGCAAGTCTAGTTACTTTTCATCTAGGTTTGTCTCTAACAATAAAGGCTAAATATTTAAGCACATTACCGGGGCTCGCTGTCAGCCTTTGTAAGCTTAATGCGAACATGAACAAAGTGGCACTTAACTAGTCTTCCTGTGACACGATATAGGTGAATTTGTCTAAAACACCTGATGTCCATCACACCCTGATGGACATTTATTAAACATCAGCATTTTATAACTGCATTGTCATTATATTAAACTGTGACACTAGAGGAAATACAAATCAATTTTCATGATTTCAGACAAAGCTTCTCTGTACCACTTGTTTGTGAGCTAGTGAACATCAGTCTCAAAGCACCTCTGAGTGCTGTTTACATCATTGACTTGATTTTAGGAGGAAGCGTTCAGGTTAATTCCCCTATCTACTCTTCTCTTCTTCTCTTCTGTGAGATCATTTTTGCAGTTAGGTGTTGTGAACCCTTCACTTCAATTTCCTCTCAGTGACAGAGTGAGAACAGGAGACTACTTCAAAACCGGGTACCATCCTCCAGCACTAGCTCATACGTTGGTGTTAAAAGCCAGGGTGCCATAGAGGGCCACCATGGACTTGGTCAGCACCCTCCCTTTGAAGTATTGCAGATCTTTGCAGCTCATACTTTATATGCTGAAGAGCTTTTAACCTTTATTTTCCATGCCAGACGCCTCAGCATTTCAAATAGTGTATTCATTCTGAATGTTATCTCTCTCTCTCGTTGTCTGTTCTGTATGTGTCTGCATGCGCACATGTGCCAACAGTCAGACACAAACACACATTCCATTGACCAGCAGCCATTAGACACAAACCTGACACTCTGTGTTTGCTAAAGCTTCACTAATGCATCAAACACATCTGTAATGTATTGTAATTAACACCGTCTCATTTGGTTACGTAATGACACAGCGACTTTTGATGAATGGCGATTACCCATTTGGTGAATCATTTCAAAGAACAGGTGTTTATATATTATTTATATATTTAGTGAAGAGTCAGTCATCAAAGTGCAGAAATGATCTGCCAGTGCCTCAGTGAGTGAAGACTGTTAATTGCTATTTGGTGTTATTATGTGAAATGCGCACGAGGTTGTATTTACTTGTTGTGGAAGTTAACCTGTGATATTAAAGTGGCATTCTATTTTTTTACTCTAAAATTGTTAAATATACACTAATGGTCGAAAGTTTAGGATAACATGACTGAAATGGTTCTTAAAACTGAAATGATCTTAAAAAACTTTTGATTTTAGGCAAGCTTAAAGTTTGAAATGGTATTAAAGAAGTTTTTAAAATGAATGACTTGGACTAAATGGTGAAGAAAAGCAGCCAATAGGAGCATAGATGGGAACTCCTTCAACACTGTTTTAAAAGCATTGTGTCAAGAAGCTGGTAGATAAAATGCCAAAAGTATGTTTTTGCACATTCTAGGCAAGGTGGCTACTTTAGAGATGCTAAAAAATAGTTTATTCTGATTCTGATTTTGACCTGGCCTAGCTCCTCTTTGCCTTCATCATAATGGGCTCCATGTACAACAATAGTTAATGTGATCTGCACAGGTTCTCTGAAACTTCAGTTATATGCTGCATCAGCTTTGTCAATGAAACAGTCATGATCTGGGGAGGACGTATGGGTGGTACGGCCTCAAAAGATATAGAATCGATCTCCCCTTAATAGCCGACTGGACAACATTGCACTGCATTGTCTTAATATACAAGAAATGCTTGTCATGTACTCAGTCTTTAGACAGAAAGGAATACAATCCAAATACAGTTTAATTGTATAAACGGGGACCAAAGACTCACCATGACCATAATACAAAGAATGCAAGACTGAACACCAAACATAAGAAACAAGCATGCCTTCAATGGAGTTGGAAATATAATATTTTGTTTGGTTTATGCTATGTATGTGTTGTTTTTCTGAGTTGAACGTAACATGTCATAATAACAAATGCATGATTTGGAGGTATGAGTTTCCCAGGTGCACTTAAAGGAAGCATACAAGACACAGGGGAAAACAATCAGATAATAGAAAAATGAACAAAACAGAATTACAAACTAAAAGTCTGCATAATAAAAGCATAAGAACCAGTAGGCATGAAGGAGCTGGAGCAGTCGATGTGTATCACTCAGCCTATAGCGGCTAATGCTTCAGAGAGAGCAACAGCATCTAAAATCAAATCAAATGCTGTTTCTATTATTGGACTCAGTGGAGTGAGTCTAGTGTGAGAAAAGAAAATGTTATAAAAACAAAAAAAGTTCATCATGAGTTTTGGATCAACATGAATTCTGCATAACTCCTCCACAATACTAATATTCTTCTTATTAAAAATACATTTTGTTTCGTATTTCTTAACGTCTTTGTTTACAGTCTCTTTCAGTTCATTTTTTTGTATGGCGTACCTGTACTTATTAATACAGTGTCTCTCTTTAAAATGATCCAAGGCTGTTTAGAGATCTAACAAGGTCTTTCTGGGTGCTGCAGTTGTGTAAGTATCAAGCTTTTTCTCTCACCTCCTCATAAATAGAAAGAGGAGTCAGACAGGATCCTGACTTATTCTCCTCAGGGACCCACCAGCTTCTGTGGGGAATTTACAGAGAAGCTGTCAGTGGCCTCTTGTGCTTTATTGGTCTGGGGTCAAACACTCCTCACCTCTCCACTATTCTGTTCTGTCAAATGTGTGTGTTTAAGAAGGAAAAAGTTCTATATTATTGAATGTAAAAGCAGGAAGCAGTAATACATTCAATGTTAAAATACATTCCATACAAGTTATGGCATAGTATGTACTTGTTAAATACAAAGGTTCTTTCAGCTTCTCTCTTGCTTACTAGTGGTTAAATGAGCTCAGATTACTTTTTGATGTCATAAAGAATATTAATGTAATGTCAATGTAAATGACCAGCTTCTCAAAGGTCTGCAATAGCATACATTAATGCTGCATAAAGCAACACAACTTTTACCACAAAGTAAACATTTCCTTTTTTGTAATTGGTTTGCCAATTGTTTATTGACCTTATCTGAATAGACTACTCAAAACCCAAGCACATCATTAGTCTACTTATTATAATGGACTGACTTATTAATAGTATAACCGCATTTGATAGCTTCACTTCAGTTCTGCTGTTTGTAATTACAGTAAAAGCCTTTGGCTCAAACATGTCTAGACTCCAAATGTCAAAGGAAAATGCTGTTGTACTTTTCTTTGATAGCTCTCTCTCCTGTCCGTGTCAGTCAGAAACATCCCACATACTTATCAATCAATAGAGCAACACTGACTCTTTCAGGAAAATTGATTTGGTAATGTTTAAGATGCTATTAAGTTAAAGCTGACAGATTTGATGTTTAAAAAAACATTTATCAAATTGCTTAGCTTAACATGGAAAAAATTCCCCAGCTCCCAGAGGTAAACAGCGGAGCAGAAAGAAAAGGATCAATCACAGTTTATGAATTAAAAGTCAATAGCTTTCCACCACATAAAAACAAAAGTGAGTGTAGTGTAGATCTGGAGGTGACATTAACAGCAACCTTGAGTCAGCATGTGTGACAGAGGACAACGTCGCAACATCATTTCCAGGAATGTAATATTGGGAGCTGTAATGATATAATCTTAAAGTAATTAAAGACAGTGGGACACATTCACAAGATTATTACGACACAACATAACACCTCTGGTGGTACAACGTCTTTGAAGACATTACATTCCCCAGATGAGTTTGCCGATCTGGCTTCCCTCAGTGATTCTGAAAGCTACTGAATCTGTAAATATACATTGTCAGACTTTTTCTGCCATAGAAGATGACTTGTGAAGGAGCAGTGTCAATAGGTTTAAATAAGGGCAGTGCCATGTGATTAACATGTGAGTGACTTACAAAAGAAAACTGCTTTGGGCTCCTTGCATATGTATTCAACTTATTGTTCCTTTGGGACTTATTGCCCCTTAGATTCAGAGGACAATGGTTGGGCAACAACAACAGCCTCGATTTTGCATCATTTATATGGGTCTGCCTGTTTCCTGATGAATCTTTCAACACAGCTTGCTCAGATTGCCTCATCTATCAAAGCCTTCACATACAGCAATGAAGATCCTGACAAAAAGGGGAGTCACATTCTGTGAAGTGTTTGAAAAACAGAAAGAAACTTTGTTTCTAAATAGCTTTAATGAGCAATTTACCTTAGACTTTTCCTGATAACAAACTACAGGTATATTAATATAATTCAACAGACTAGCTTTGGGTAACAGTATGGTGACATAGTAGTAAACAAGCGAATGGGACTGAATGTGGGTGGCCTTGGTTTAGCCAAACAGTCATATAGATTATGTTTAGAGGAAAACTACATAATTAAACAGCTAAACAGCTGAGCTGACTGTGCTATTACTTATAAAATATTAACCATTTTACTTATGTAAAATGGTACAGAAGCTACAAGCTTGGTTGGAAGTCCCCCAGAGGCACATCTTTGGAGGATTTATGTACAAAGCAACACTGGTCACAGAACAGAGAAACAGGGTCATCTGGCACAGGTTTAATCATTATGAAACCAAAGCACCTCTGCTGAACAGATTAAAGTCAAACTATCCACTTTGCTTTGCTGTCATTTACAGACCCTATTTGAAGTCTTAATGGGAGAAGCTCTTGATGAAATCAATGTCATCTGAATAGTTTACTATTAAGATAATCTTAAAAAGTTTAATCAGCTCTTCAGCTGCCAGTATAACTGCTTCTTTAAGCAGAAATGACTACAGAGCCTAAGGCATACCATTACATGAAACGTTATGATTAAATTTACTTTTTACTTTTTTTTTTACTTATTTCAGAGGGATATTGTGGATTTAGATGTGCATTATAGCTACAGACAGTTACAGATAACAGCTAACAAATACAAAGCCCAAAGCGATTTTTCCAGAGTTTTCTTATTTTCATTTTTGGAAATTTTTAAAAAAAACTATTTGTTTCTTGTCATGTTATGGATTCATGCCCTGTCATATTTAATAATAGTAATACAACCCCAATTCAAAAAAAAAGTTGGGATGCTGTGTAAAATTAAAACAGAATGCAATGATTTGCAAATCTTATATACCCATATTTTATTCACACTAGAACATAGATAACATATCAAATGTTAAAAGTAAGACATTTTACTATTTCATGCAAAATATTAGCTCATTTTGAATTTGATAACAGCAACACCTCTCAAAAAAGTTGGAACAGGGCAACAAAAGGCTGAAAAAGTAATTGGTACCGATAAGAAACAGCTGGAGGAGCATTTCGCAACTAATTAGGCTAATTGGCAACAGCTCAGTAACATGACTGGGTATAAAAAAAAGCATCTTAGAGTGGCTTAGCCTCTCAGAAGTAAAGATGGTCAAAACAAACTGTGATTACAAATTATGGAAATTTCAGAAAAAAATGTTCCTCAGTGGAAAATTGTAAAGACTTTGTTCCTTATGAACTGTAGATAATGAGATATTCAAAGCCAAAAGTCAATATTGGATGCCTGTGATCTTTGAGCCCTCAGGTGACCCTGCATTAAAAACGGGCATGATTCTGTCTTGGAAATCACTGCATGGGCTCAGGAACACTTTGACAAATCATTGTCTGTGAACACAGTTAGCCATGCCATCCACAAATAAAGGTTAAAGCTCTATCATGTAAAGAGGAAGTCATATATGAACACAATCCAGAAATGCAGCTGTCTTCCCTGGTGGAAAACACTTGTGGTCAGACAAGTTGAAAATCTGTTTGGAAATTATGGATGCCACATCCTTTGGACTAAAGAGGAGAGGGGCCACATACTGCATCCATTACAACAACATGGCTTCTATTAGAAGAGTTCGGGTGCTGAACTGGCATGCCTGAAGTCCAGATCTTTAACCTATTTAAAACATATAATCTGGCAAAGAAGACCCAGGACTGTTGAGCAGCTAGAATCCCACATCAGACAACAATGGGACAGCATTCCCTTCCCAAAACCCCAGAAACTGGTCTTCACAGTTCCCAAACGTTTACAGACTGTTAAAAAAGATGGGATGCTACACAGTGATAAACATACCCCTGTCCCATCTTTTTTTGAGGTGTTGCTGCCAGCAAATTCAATATTGAGCTAATATTTTTTTATGAAATCGTAAAGTGTCTCTTTCAACATTTGACTTGTCTATGTTCTAGTGTGAATAAAATATGGGTATATGATATTTGCAAATCATTGTATTCTGTTTTTATTTACGTTTTACGCAGCATCCAAACTTTTCTTTTAATTGGGGTTATATATTCAAGGGATCCCAGACTTGGAATAACATGTTTTTTATATATTTTTGCTTTTTCTTTCTATACTTTCATGTATTCACTACTTCCTTTGGTTTAACCAGTGTCTAAATCTCATGTCTAATCGCTTCAATCTAATTGGCCCACAGCCCGCTTGGATGGCATGCTGACACTAACCTGGGAGACCCGTGGTTGAATTCCATGTTGAACACCCCCTTGTGTGTTTGTTGTACAATACTATTAGCAGAGCTCTGTGTTTTAGGTGATGGTGGGGATGTGTGCTAAGAAGCACCTTCACAATACAAGGTCCTCACCTCTCCCTAGAGCTCGGTCAGTGGATGACGATGTCATGGCTGAAGCCATTTATCTACTAGCTTCCCTCAAATGTCAGTTCTCAGGGTTGAGTGTGTCTGGCACACTCACTGGGGGGGGGGTCCCCCGCTCCTTAATGACCGGCTGGCAAAGCTATTGCTCACGTTAAGGCGACTCTCTTGAAAGGCAGCATCTGGCTTACGGGTCGATGTAAAGGCCTTACACAGCTGGCCGAGTGGTGTGTGTTGTTGGTGTGCGGACACTAGCCCAGGAGACCGGTGTTTGAGTCCCACGCCAAACACCCTCCAGTGCATATTGTGCAAGCTTTTTTATAAGGGCCTTGCATTCAGGAATTGGCCTGAGAGTTACTTTTTGTTACCAGCAGTGCGCAAGTAGGGTGCTGTTGCATTCTTCCTATGGCTTCCCTCGGCATGGCAAACCTGGGAGCATTCCTCATAGCATCAAACTAAACCAAGTGTCTCATTCCTTGTCTCTGGGAACTGAGGTTACATACATAACAGAGATCATTATTTAAAACTTTTCTCTGTAAGGCTTCTTTGCAACAATGCAAAATTGTTAAATGCTATATAAATAACTTGAATTTGTAAATAGTACAATAAACTAACAAGTGATACTCTCACATTATGAAAATCCATTCACATCATTATCATTCGCAGCACCTGGCAGGACCATTAATGCTTAAACCACAGAGAGATGATCAGCTATCACCTGCACCCATATGGTTCTAGAAAAAGGACACATCAATTCAGGCTACTTATGTGATGACAAACTTTATTAGACAAGTCTCCATACAGTGTTTGGTGATTTGCAAATGGCATTTTTTTTGCTCCTTTCAAACAAACCTCTTTCAGTATAACATGTTTATCACCCTTCTACAAGACCTTCACATAACCTTCAGTCAGGTTTATTCAGGATGTGTGAGCTAATTTTCAAATTCATACACTCTTTCTGTATGATACTGTCTGCCCCTTCATTTAAAGAGACATGTTAGTCCACATACCTTCAAAACACTTTCAGTGCAACCAATGTAATATCTTTTTAATTACTTAACATCTATTTGTTTTTATCACATTTATGTTTCTTCTTTTCCCTCAGACATACACAGATATACACATAAGCGCCTGTCAATAGCGAGGCCTTCAAAATCAAGGTTTTTAAGTTTATTCCTTGAGCACGGGTCAGTGCTCTACTCTGAATGAAAATGAGTAACTCACTGCCACTAGAGAAAAGATCAAAGTGGCACTAGAGAAGAAACATTTCTCCACTGGCCATCATAATAAACGTCATTCAAAACAACAGTGGTGAGGAGAAGAGCTTGTGGCAATTGAGACCTCATCTAAATCTTCACTTAACTCAAAGAGCTTCAAACTGCATGTTTAAACAAAGCACAGCAGGTACAAGTGTTAAATATTGTTACATTCAAGTTCTCCCTGACTAACCATTTAAAAAGAAGAAGCAAAATGGGATATATTTTCAAGAAGTCTTTTGGAAATGCAAGGAGCAACCAAATAACAAAAAATTGTAACTGTAAAAATTTATATCATTTAATTTTACAATTTACGGGAACTCACTGTCTCAGATAGTGTTTTGATTGATCAAAGGTTACATTTATTTGCATAATGGGCACAATGATGCATCTTCATCTAATCTAACAAAATAAACAGTACATGAGAGTGTGTGACATAGCTTGTGTGTGCACATGCTTACAGTAACTATAGCCCATGACTTCCAAGCCTTTACAACTAAAAGCTTCTGATTTACTTCTGATTGTCTCAGGCCAATTTTAGAAAATTGGCCTGAGACAATTGGCCTTATTGAAGGTAAAAATTATTACAACTCTTTCTTACATAGACCAGGGACTTACCAGATACACTTTTAAGCATTGATTACATATCGTCATGACAACAAGAAGCTCAGCAACATTAAGCAGTTCACTGCTCTGTAAAAGGTACTTATTTATGTTGCCAGTGCTGTCATTCCTTTCAGGATGTGCAGGAAATGGTCACACCTCAACAGAGCTGTAAATCATTACTGCTATGCCAATACACGCATATTCATTTAAGATGTGAGCTGTGCCTCTCACATCCTGTTTTTACCACCAAAGACAGTTTTTGCCCAGGAAATGATGGATGGGTTTTGGTCGGGTGCCGTGGATCTGAGCCGAGCAGGGATTCCAGAACAGTTGTAAAGGTGAGGTCTCCTGACAATCTCCACACTGACCTTTAGCCACACCCCTGATACAAATCTTCATTCATCAATTTAAATAGTTCTTCGTCTGCACACCAGCCCCATACAGATCAATCAGCCTTGTACCAGGATGTACCATATGTAAATCCACCCATTCATCATCAAGGGAAATAAATTCATCATGTGGGTATTTAAAAACACTTTTGACTGCTCTCCACAAGGGGGTACAGCACTAGATCAGTCAAAGGATTTGTAATGACAATGAGTAATCATTCACTAAAGTCACTAAAGTTTGATTTGCACTCTCAGCAATCTCTCCTCATACTCTTTCTTTCTGAGGTTTCTGAAGTCACCGACTTTTTTTTTCACATGTAAACTACAGTGATTATCTACAACAGGTACAGTGTTTTCAAATGCAGCATTTTAACTGCATTCAAGCAGGAGGAGTAAGCCCCTAGGTTCTAATATGCTCCTCTTTATCTTTTGAGTAAAACACACATTCCATGTCAACATCCCCAGATTCATCATCCTGCCACAGACGCTTTTTGCAAGAATAATTGCATTATTTCATCCCCATGTGAAAAATGTATTTTCATTTTGAGAGGAATTATGCTGATTATGTTGTCCTTTTGTTTGCCCGCTTCAGGTCCCCTTCCTCTGTCGCATGGCTCGTTGGCATGCTTACCAATGACAAATGGGGGACGGTGCTGGGGTCTTTGGGGAGAGGAAGAGGAATCAGGTGTACAAAGGCTGGGGTGAGGCTCCAGTTCTAAACCCAGGGGCCACTGGCAGAGGAGGACAGAAGCAGTCCAGTGTACAAATTAACACGTTCATGTGGGAGACAAAAATGGTTGTGCTATTTTTCCTGCCTGCCAATGCATTGCAATGCCCAATCCCCATTGCACCCTTTGTATGAATGTTGCTATGGATGGTGATTCCAAATGCAAAGAGGCAGAATAGCTCCTATATGTCTATGTGACATTGACTGAATACTGAGATGTGAAGGAAATATTCAGAGAATTCAAAATTCAGAAAAAACTATATTAAAGGTAAAAACAAAAAAAAAATGGGATTCGGAAATGGACCTGACAGGTAAAGAAGCATGCAAGCAACAATTTAACAATAATTTTTGGACTATGCCATACCAGAAAAAGAACATTAATACATTTTGCTAAAGATAACCTGAAGCTCAAGACGGTTTGCTAATGGCTATCCACAATGCATGATTAAAGCTTACCTGTTCAAATACTGCGAGATTATGACTTTTTCAAACTATCGCTGAACACAAAATACTATTGCAATGCTATGATTTGCATATGATTGTATAAGCATATTTTAGTAAAACTAAATTCCTCTTGCTTACAGCTTGTTAAACAGTATCTTGGAACAACAATGCCTTACAGCTGTAACACCAACGGAAGAGCAAAAATTGCATCTTTTGTCCCTAATAAATGAAGAAATGACTTGATCATTTCTTCACAGAGTGGCCATTTATTGGAGCTGTAATGAACTTCTTACCAAGTAGTATGATATGCTATCATTGGGGAAAACATATCTGAAATATGTGAAAGATTAATGTTATTGTTTTGGGTGAGGGATGTAAAATTGCTTTTTATCGAACAGCAGGATTTTGTATTGACACATTATTTTTCCCTCTGCCTCCTCACCCTTGTAAAATTGTCTTAAATTTTTTCTTTATAGTGCAGCATTAAATTATTTAATAAAAATGCTGTTTTCAATTAGCATTCAATTTATTTTGGGTCATCATAAATGTAATTTTTAAATCGACGGACACAGCAAAATCTTAACAGTGTACAGCACTCCCAGGAAATGTTACTATTCTAAGATCTGCTCTCATTTCACAAAATAACATTCCTTTTTTAAATGCAGTAAGCATATTTACAATAAGGGCTCTATAGTAAAATTAACGGATTGACATTCCTACTTTATAATAAAAATATAAAACATAAATCAACTGAATAAATCGTATAATTAAATAAACGGAAACATTGTGAAAATAATCCATCTTACATAAAACTGCCTCAGCGTTCAAACATTATCCTGGTGCAAGACTGATGATAAGTTTATTTACAAAGTCCCAAATAGTTTCATAGACTAAATTCACAGTTTGGCGAGTATTAAGCTTAACATAGACGCGCACACACACACAAAACATTTACCAACTAACTCTATACCCCATAGCTCACCAGTTGCCTTGGCAACCTGTTCCTTGTACAATTATTTTTTGGAAAACTTTGTCTGTGTGAAAGTTTTCCCCTTCTTTTTAGAGTATAGACAATAAACATATGTTATGTAATGATGTCAATGTCAAAATATATATTATTTTTTAAGGAACCCCATTATGACCTTCTACCCTAACCCAAAACATCCCCCGTATCCTAGATTGCCACTGAGTAGCATTTATCTATTGATAATTCAAAATATAACTAAATTATTAGTCATAAACTATTGCATTTGTCATTAATAGTCAATATAATAAACTTTTTATAATACTGATAGAAGTCTATGTCCTCACAGGCTAAATTGTGCTGTTTAAGTGTAAAATAAAGTGACTTTTGTGTTTATAAAAAGCATACAGTGCTGTATTGCATAAGAAATGTAACACATAATTCAGCACAAACGCTGAAGAGAGGATCAGCACTCACCGAGCCTAATGGGTTTAAAGTATTCACATTGTCAGGGATCTTTCTGCTTCTGTTCAGTTATATCTCGCTGTCGCAATCTATTCTGGACACCTCTCCATTCCATCAAATGGGTCTAGTGGAAAAAAAGCTGTGTGCTGTACTCCAACCATTTATAAAAGCGTCCTAAAGATCCAAATATAGATGTGAAACCTCTCCAGCTCCTGTTGAAAATCAAAACACAAACACTACCAGAGGAAACACTGAAAGCCTTGGACATTTTTATGTGTAGGTTTTGTTCACTAATTTATGATAACAGCCTACATCCCTGAGCAATGCAGATAGGATGTACAGACAGGAAACATTGGAAGGTGTTATAAGTTTTTAGTATGTCCATACTTCGTCTTCAGCGATGATTGCTACAAATCTTTCCTGCAAGAGGGAACAGAAGGCTTATGTGTACTGTGTAATGTGTACTGTGTACTGTGTACTGTGTACTGCGCACTGCGGCTTGGAAAGCAACATGCAGTCTGTAAAATAGTCTCTAGGAAAATTAGTTTTTATTTTTTTTTCTGAGACAGACACATCACATTATAATAGAGCCCACAGGAGTTAAAGATTTCTAAGCACACAACACTTTTCTTTGGTTTGTCACAACTGTTTGAGGATCAGTAGCTTTGCTGGGTTCAAAAGCCACCCATCCCAAAAGGAAGTTACTGAAGTTCTTCATTTGACTTGAAACGCTATTCCGTCTACAAATGTGAAGAGACCACACTTGGACAACACAATATCACCCACAGTACACAGACCTCTGACTTCATGGAGCTCAACTGCTGAGGTAATAAAGACTCAATTATAATTGTTTTATTTCAAGGCCATCTGCTTTCTGATTTACCCTCCTGCTGCAGTCATGGAAAACGCTGGAATAATCTTGTTTAGAGGTGACACAAGCACTTCGGCATGTGAAAGCAAAAAGTAATAGGTTGCATATAAACACACTTTGAATAAAAAGCCCCTTCAGAAATCCAGTCCCATTCATTCAAGACAATATGGAGGGACATCTCACCCGTTATCATGAAGCCAAAGTAATAATAACAGCAATATTGTACTCAATATGAGATGGGCTTTTCCAAAGTCATTACAATCACACCACAACATAGTGCTGTTGAAAAAGCAGCTCGAATTATTGTAATGCAGTAAGAATAAAAAAAACTTGCAAACAATTTGTCAATGCAAACTGATACTACAATCAAGTTGTTAATCGGGTACCTTAGGATGACCTTACAAACATCAAAAGCATAAAAAACAGATGGATATGCAAAATCTAAGCACTCTGTATTTGAAATGGTCAAACTTTCAACATGTACCAACTTACCAATACTTACCAAGGTCATATTATAATGGCTTGGATTTTCAAGTGATAAGTTAAGAGGAGCATGAGTCATTAGCTGGTAAACCCTGGTTAACCTTCTTACATTAATAGTACAATCATTTCATTTGCAATTTATCTTTGCAAAAATCTTCAGAACCAACCCAATGTCTGCACTTAACACATTACAAAGGAATTACATATCTTTGCTCTTAAATGTACAGTAATATGCTCACAGATAATCAAATTTATTATTAAGAACCTACTGGTAGTCTCAAGAGGTTTCTCTTTGGTTGGGGACAAAATAATGATTACAAAAAAAATCTTTATCTTTTTGATGAACAGTGCATTTTGTCATCTTTGATTAATGTTAATCTTTGATAATCTTCCCTAAGGGTCCTATTGTGATTTAAACAGAAAATTACTTTAGTTTTGGACAGTAAGCAGACCTGGGTGGCAAACAAATGCCCTGTTTAATTTAACTTTTACAAGGTGAGGACATGGCTGTTATGTGCCATGCCTCATGTCAGCCTAACACCTTCAGCTTCAGCATGATGCAAAAGCTAATGAGAACTGACTCGACTTCATCTTTTGCCCCCAAGAGTAAGCAAAACAGCCACTCACTAATCAGCATGATTTTGACAGTCCAATTACAAAGAAGAGAGGAACACAGTAAAAATCTGATATATAATTAGACCTCTTATTAAAATCATAGCGCTACCACTTCATGCAAGGTCACCAATCCAGGCGATGTGCGTCTTCATTATGACACATCATGATAACCACATTGACCTGTTGTCCTTATTAAAGCAAAACAGCCTTAAATTGACGTAACTAAACTAAAATTTGGGTAAATAGAAATCGATTTTTTTCTCCAAGAGTGTACCAGAATGACATAAGCAGAATAAACTGTCAGCACTCCATTTAATCCAAAGTGCCACGAGCCATAATGTCTAGGAAATTATATGCTTATGCATCTCTAAGGAAGTAATAATTTCTCAGCCCCGATTCCTCGTGATTAGGTCTGTGTTTGCAGGATTACTCTTCTCCCTGTTCCCCCTCATTGTGTCTCAGTGGAGACAATTAAAGTGTGACAGCTCTTCATTTAACAAGTGCTGTTTTAGCTTATATGGAGAAACATGGCATTCTTATTATGGCCAAGTGGCCCACAGACTTTGTCCATTTTAGAGAATCTCTGATGTGGCCCGATGTACCAAATTACCAGGATTAATGCTACATCTCCCAAAAACCCCAAAGAGGTCTCTGAAAATTAGAGGACTACAGGCAGGTGCACTTATTTCATTTTAGTTCTTTAAGAACTTATAGAACTGGTTTCTGTGTTGTAAAACTTTGTTGTAAAACTTGGCAAAAAGGACCAGGTTTAAAGAGGCCAAAAAGGACAGTGAGCTAAAATGTCAAGTTCAACAGGTCTCAACTAAGTTGTAACAGGCAGGCCTTTGATTTTATTATAACTTCATTTTGATTATGGGTGTCTGCCAATTTGCTCTTGCCTAAGATTTTCTTATTTTGTTATTGCACCAAATTGGAGATGCCTAAGCTTTTTTACCTCTCATAACATGTACTGCTGACAATTGCTGATGTCTTGTGTCTTGTTCATAAAAAAGATAATGGATTTCAGTCATTGAGTTTCCAAAGCCTCTGGCCAATCAATAGACATAGAAGCTAAAGCACAGAGATGAAGCGCAATAAGAAAGAAAACGACAGTAAAGGCATGTCAGCAGCCCAGGTATTATCTTACCATAATCATTTAGTAGGTGCAAAATGCCCCTTAATATCATGTTTAATTAAAACTGTCATGCAGTTTCTTCAGTGAGTTTGGCTTTTTACATCTAAATAAATAAATAATGAAGAGCAGAGTATTTATTCTTCTATTAGAATTACCATATAGAAATTTCTTAGGGGAAAAGTGTGATTTAAATTGGAATGTCTGATTTTTAAACAAACACTTGTTATTTCGCTTCATATAAAGGTGAGGAAATGTGTTGCCTTATTTATTGGTAAACCAAATATTCTTTGTACAAGCAAAACACTGTTAGATACGATTTATGGCTTGAACATGTCAATTTATAGCCTAAAAAGTTATTTTTCATCAGGGTAGATATTTTGTCATTATTTGTTATGACCAATGCAGCAGCCTAGTGAAGGTAAGCACATATTCTGCTAATGACTAGACAAAAACTTATTACGATATGTAAACAGAACATAGAGAATTTCGAGCACAGCTCACCATGTTCTCAGACCTCCATTTTGTTTCATTATGTAAGAGTAGTGATCATGTCTCCTTGCATCATTTGTTTTCTCTCAGCTATGCCTGACGTAATCTCTTCTCATCTAGTCTTATTATCTGCTTCATGACTGATCAATTACTCCAGCACTCAAACCATTTAATAGTAAAATGTATAGTTTTTTAAAGCTATCACAGAGATAGACAAAAAAGGTGATGAGGTGTAGATTACCTTTTTTGTTTTGGGTATATGAAGCTTTCAACTTATTTGAATTCATATAAAGTTAACAACAAATTTATGGCAACACATGAGCTTTTGCTGAGGTTTTAGGATTATAACAGATTATGAATATTACTTAAATCAGTAGAAAGATTCTGATCTAACTTTTGGCATTTGTATAATTTTGAATATGTCAATATCAATCTTTAACTTTTTGTCTCTAATGAAACTCTCAGGAAGTCAAATGATGTTCCATTAAATTTAATATTTGGGTGTGAACTGGAATTCACAAATACAACCTGCATTTCCAAAAAAAAGTGTCATTGACACTAATATTTAGTTCCACATTGTCTCCAAACATACACTGTATATACACAACACTGCTACAAGATACTTTCTACCATAACTGTGGATGGGAGTGAAGTTCCTTAATGCTACAGAGAGTGTCTGACAGTTCTGTCAGACTCTGTGATGCAGAGATGTTTCAGTGAAAAATACCCTGTGGATGTGAGCAAATCAGCGTATTACTGCACAATTAATGTAGCTGAAAATCTTTCCTGCTGTTAATGGTTAGAGGAGAAAATTGTCATTTACCCACATTACTGCTTAAAGATTTCGTATTTCTTCACTTATAAATAAATTTACGTCCTCATAAATTTTAGATAAAATGATATTTAAACTGTACAAACTGTATATTCTATCCTCCTATAATAACCCTACCCCTAAACCTAACCCTTACAGAAAATGTTCTGCTATTTCAAATATAGCCCCATTCTATATCATTTATGATTTTTAAGCTTGTTTCCTCATGGGGACCTCAAAAATGTACCCATAATTCCAAAATGCACTGGCATTACCATATTTGTTGCGACATTTGGTCTCCACATACACACACACACACAGCTATATAGATAAAAAACAGTTTTACAGTTTATGACACCAAATGCTATCTCAAATGCTAATAGTTCATGCCAAAAAATAAAAGGGCAGCACAGAGAAGATTCAAGACCTCAAAACTTTCATAAAAGTTTATTGGCCTGAGAATGCATCCTAAAATTTAAAAGATAATCACTGATGAATGCATCTCTCAGCTCTCACAAAACTATGTAAAACACATGAAATTAGCATATTCTCATTACTTGCCTATGAGGCTCTTAAAGGTGAACTATTTGCATTTAATATTCCAGTTATCGCCACTCTCACTTTCGTTTAAACCTGAGATATTTTTATGGTTCCATTTATTTTAGATTGTGAAATAAAGATTGTGAAGCCATGCTGACGAAATATGCATTTGATGACTTTACTTACTGTGATATGATTTAAATTAATAGGAAGATCATTTATTAGCCATGCTAAAGTGATGAAGAGAAACTAGGATGATGTAAAATGAATCTTTTCTACATGAATATGCTTTAAAATTCATAGAATCTGCTGTAAAAATGGATAATAGGTGTGCAAGGAAACATCAAAAGTCCACAGAATGTGACAGCCGGGTATTCAGAAATCTCTTATCACCTGGCTTGTCCATTTCACCAAAGTGAATACATATAATGCCAATCCAACACTGTCAATCAGTCCTGCTCGCTCCTTAATGAAAACGATTTCAAAGGCGGCTCAGTTCAGCCTGTTTATTAAAAAACTTAGAAAGTATGCACTCTGTATGCTCTTTAGCGCTGATTGCCCAACTTATATGTATATCTCTTATACCAAGGTCAAACCCTCTATACCTGTTCTTTCTCTTTCTGTAAGTTACAACAGAAAAATACAATGATAGAAAACAAATCACATTTATATATTTATTTTCATTTCTGCCCTTTTCAGCCTTGAATGCACAGAAGCAATGACATGGCAGGTCCACTGCACAGCCTTTGTTTAGACCTGCTAGTCATGATTTGTTGGTTGTCTCCACTCGACCATTGTTTGGGAAAAGGGCATCAGTGATGTGGGAACCGGAGGCAGGCTAGTCTTCACACCTCTCACCAACTATCCAGCCATGGGTAATTTCACCTCTGAGCCAGTGGCCCAGTCACACAAGCCGACAATCCTCTTTTCCCTGAATCCCAAGAGACCTCCAAGAGACCTCTATGCTCTCAAAAAACTGTAGCAACAGAAAACTACCATTTTTCTCTCCCTGACATTGAAAAACCAGACGCTTCTCAGCAAACTCTGCCATGCTTGTCATATATGGTTTTGGAGAATGAACAGGGCTTAGTGCTGCGAGGCAGTTTCAGGCAAATGTCACTTTAGGTTACTTGCACCGCGAGAATCCAGGAGCCAGACAAACGTCACTGATCTATGAGAAATCAGGTCAAGAGCTTCTTCACCAGTTACTGAAGCTAACTGTCAGGAGAAAGAAAGGCAAATGATCGAGGGCTTGGTGGCAGATATTTTTATGGGTGCAAATGCACACAAATGCAAACATGCACACACACCCATTTGCATCATTGGAATGGTGACACTGAGATAATACATCCTTCACAGAACACCAGAGGTACTGTATAATATCAACCTGGGTCAGCAAATATGGCAGCACATCAACTTAAGGAATATTGTATTTAAACAAACTTTTCTGAAAGCACAAAAGAGATGTTCATTTTATTTTTAAAGAAACTGGTATAAATGGTATAAAAACAGCAAGTAAAAAGTGTCTTCTATAAAGCATTCACTGAAGTACTTTGCAAACTGATCAAGGAAACCAAGAGAACTTGTGTTTCTCTACAGTCATGTTGGACAATCATCTGAAGTGATGTTCACACAGCTTTGTCTGCCTTTCTGCACATTGTGACGGCCATGAAATATGTACAGTAATCTGTTTTATTGTATTCATACTATATTGCGGAATCTCTGAAACAGCTGGTACCTGAGTCCATGAGCTACACCTAGTGGCAAAGCTTTTGTCTTTGATAGGCAGCTAACTGAGATCCCCAGGCAGCCTATGTTAAGAAATACAGTAGGAGCAGGAGTACAGTAAAGTGCTATAAACAAACAAATAGAACGATAATACATTGTTACAGTTCTTATATTGTTCTGCAGCATAAACTCTTATGAATAGTGAAGGACTGGACTGCTCGGACTGGACAAATAATAAATAATTGAACTCTCTCCATCTGTCATTTTGGAGATGTGTGTACAGTGTGTTTTCAGCTATTCACACTTCTTATTCAGAGTTGTAGATGTTTTAAGTAGAAAGCCAGCATAATTCAGCTCTTTTACCTTTCTGACAGGTTTTACTAATGCTTCTGATGAATTTTTCAATTGGTGTGTGAGGCTGAAAGAGTGTGTGAGTGCACTTGCAGACATCAGGTCACACAGACAAAAGACCTCTGTTCTTTAGTCACAATTTGGCAGAACTAGCTACAACCAAGTGTGTTTAAGCTTGTTTTTCAACTGAGCAGCCACACTTGTGGCCAAAAGTCTTCACGCTACACCTCCTGTGAGCATGTCTATCAAAAGACAGCCACCACTGAGTACCCAAAATCAATGCTTACAGCAGAGAGAGAGAGAGAGAGAGAGAGAGAGAGAGACAACACGAGTAAGAAACCAGAGTATCTTTTTATTGCACATCTAATCTAGGTAAATGGTTCTTAGCATGGTTAACACAAAACATTTTGACCACTGTTTAAAATAATACACTAAATGGGATTGCATTTGACTGTTTACAGTGGCTTTACATAGAACATCTGCAACAGAATTAATTATAACATATGGGCATAATTTCTTTGCGTAATACAGCATAATTGTCTTTTATACAAAACAATATTTGACTACATGTCCAATGTTTTGTCCATTTGAGCCCAGAAGTTCTTATAGTGTAAAACACATGATCAGAAGTGTGCTGTATTTTCCCAGCCAATATTACCTCCAAAAGAAGGAACTGTGTATTGAGCTCTCTTGAACAAGAAAGAATAAAAGTCTGTTTTCAGGCAAAGGAATAATGAGGGAGGATTGTTAATGCATACATTCTGCCCTGCACATACAGTCTGGGTGGAATTCTTTCTGTGGGCTTCAATGCAGACATTCAATGCTAAAATATGTCATCACATAATAATAATTACAACTACTTCTGAGTTTATAAACAGATGTTTACTGACACACTGTCATCTAATACAACAATATGACTATTCATATTTAAAAGTTTATACCTTATGGATTGCTCCATATGGACTGAGCTTTTGAAACCGATCCTGTCACAAATAGCAAATCAATAGCAAGCATTTTTATGCAAAAGCACTCCCCACCCCCCAGACGAGTGATCATAGTCTAAATGTCATGTAGGGTGAAGGAGAGTAAATTAATAAATGTTGTTTTAATTAAATCAGTCAGGGTTCTAACTATCCACAGATAACTGTTTCCTATAATTAAGTCATTTGGCCTGGCATTTTTCGAACACTTAGTAATGAAGCAGAGGAGAGGGTGTTATCCACAGAGTGTCGGCACAAATAGAAACCCCCTTTTCATTTGGCAGAGGTGAAACAGGAACTGGACCTCTCCTGCACAGTTGGTCGATTGATTAAATGTTTTTGCTGGTGCTGCTTTCTATCTGTTTCAAAATGCTGTGCTTGTGTCAGAGATGAATCAGAGATGAATTGCAATTAAAAATATGGTGGTTCGTAAACTCAGTGCAGTGTTTAGGTGAATGTGAAGTCAATCTGAATCTCTTTAAAAGTGACCACTTTTTTTTCAAATGGTGAATATAACCAGATATAACCAGTATCTATTTTGGAGGAGGGCTTTGGAGAGCGTTCTGAAGGGAGGGTGGGATCTTATGCTGTCAAAGCTAGCTTGCTATTGTTGGCCTATTTGAAATTACCTACCTACCTTTAACTTTGTCATATCAGCAGCCATAAAAATGCATGAAGAAATAAAGTCATTAATAAAGAATGGCCCAGCCAATCTTTTTTAATTGCCTTTGTTTATCTGTACAATTTAATCACCAGTTTAGGCTAATAACATTGAACATAGCATATGCATCAATTATGCTGCCTTTTAAAACATTGTTATTTTTTAATGCAAAGAATAAAATCCATAACTCTTTATGAGTTATAGTGTCCAGAAGATGAACTTCTATGACTTGCTTGGCTACTGTGTAATTTTATAGCTGGTTCCACAGGATACCTCTTTTTAACTGAGAACATTAGCAGTGAGGTAAAGGATGTGGTCTACAGTATATTCATTTTCATATCATTCACCACATCTTCAGTTTCAAAGTGATTCTACTCACCATGTGCATCAGTACATTCAGTGTGTCCTTTCCAGTTAGGGAAAACCATGTTAAGTGCTTTTAAGTGAGTATTTGTTGGAAGCGGACTACTTGTTTTTCCAGGAAGTTCTTGGAGTTTATTTTTAGTCGCATTTATGCAAAGCAAACTGAACATAATGCATTAATACTGTCTTCCCTTTTTTATTTCCAGAGCAATGTTTTAAACTCCAGAACATCAAATGCTTAAATGCATATGGTGTGTTGGTGGTCTTAATTCTGGGAGACAAATAGCTGGTTTGGTTTGTTGAACCTCTGTTACTTATTCCAGTCCTTACCTTTAAAAAGCACAAATTAATTCAAATATAATGCTAAGTATTTTAGGTAATTATTTTTCATCTGCATTTTTGAATTTTGTATGCATTTTTAGTGTATACTTAAAACATTCTATTTATTCTAAATTCTGTGACATTTCATAGGAAAGAAGGTCAGTGATAACTCAGGTATGCCAGTGAACTAGTCATGTTTGTTATTAAGTTGCCCTTTAGCCACATTTTATCTTGCAGTGAGATTAATCCAATAGCTTGGTGTCCTTAATAATGGGAGAGGAGACCACAAATGGCTGGAAGAGAAATCAAAACAGTTCTCCACTGTATTTATATTGGTCAGCCAATAACTCCCATACACTGTTGACTTAAAAACCAATAAACAGGCATGTTTACTGGGACGTCTGCTGCCTTTAGGAATGCCACGAGACTGCCTAAATTCTACAATCTAACGTGACATGAACCATCCACTTCACACTGAAACAAGAGGGTTCGAAGAGAGAAAGAGAAGAAAAACTCAGAAAAAAATTGCCTAAAGCTGGCATGATATGCTGATATTTGTGAATTACTGATCAGATTTGGTAGGGATGAATGGAAGATGATTATGCAGTATGTGAACAGGGGGCAAGTGTTTTGAGTGAGAACATGAGCATTCTTTGGAAGCATACTGATGTGTTTGACCTTGTGCCCTGGCACAGTGAAGGCAGATTAGGGAATGATTAGCCCACTGACTGATGGGATATGGGCATGTGATGACAGAATGATCTGTGACAGTCACTCATTTATTGCATCATGAATTACAAATAGGATTACCAGGGACGGAAGATACATATCTCCACCTGCCATTTAATGTATGCAGTAAAATGAAATAATAATAATAATAATGCAGAGCGATCAAACTATTCTGATGTACTGGAACAGAAATTTACAACTGTTTGTTTAGTTGCTGTGTAGAGCTACAGTATATTTATAAAATCTAAACTCTCAGATATATTAAAAATGAATGAAAATAGCTAGAAATAAACAATTCATAGACCTGACTCTCAACTAGCTCAGAGTTTTGATTTTTATGTCCCAATGAATGTGTTTTTTGATACAAGACATATATCCTCCCATCATGTGTTACAAGGGGAAATATCATTTTTTATTGTTATTATATGTACAATCACTTATGTTGGGGTTATATCCCAATCACAAGGAAAGAGGTAAATAAAGTTCCTCTATACAGTGTGACATTTTGAAGGCATAATGGCTGATAAAGTACAAGAAAGAGAGAAGGTCATCATTATTCCAAGCCAAATGCATATTTTAGTGCAGTCTACATAGTTTTTGCTCAGTTGAATATAAAGCATCTATCTGATTCTCTAGCTACACTTTACAAAACCTACTGTTAACAGTTATGACATTTTATATGCTAATTCAGGGTGTATGCCTTTAATGCATAAATATGATCTAACTCCATTGATCTACGTGGTGAATCAGAGATTAATTGTCTAATTGTTTTCCATTTAATAAAAATAGATAAAAGCTTATATACAGTTTTACATTAATACAGTTTTGTAGCTCATTACAGTTCTGAAGGCGACTTAAGTTAAGCACAAACAGCACATTGTCACATCCATCCCCGACCATTTATAAGAGCTAACATTCACCTACACCCATTCACCATCATTTGTTGCCTCGTTTATACTTTAAGCACCATCAGAAGATTGATGATTTATTACTTTTTTCTACAGTTCACAGTGTTGTAGAAAAAAAGTCTAGCATAATTTCTTGTGGCTTTATTACCTATGTCTGTTTGTCTTCAAAAAAGCAAACTGCAATAAGAGTGCAGATATCCCTGGCACACTGGGGAAAACCCTTCAGTAAATAGACTGATGGTAATTAGAGCTGGAGACATTTTTCTTGATGAGAGAACAGTGTGTGCTAAACAATGATGATGTTCCACACCCTGCTCATATACCCAGGGTTTTATAGGTGCTGTATGAAGAGTACCAATTAAATGTATTAAAGCAGAGAGGCACTATGCTCAAATGGAATTGCACTGGGCAAATCAGAGTGTCATTTTAATAATGATTTATTGCAAAGAGATTTTTATTCCCATTATATTTTCTTATTCCATCTCTTCAGCTGTTCATGTCTCCACACCAATAAAACTCTCACTCTTGGCAGAACAAGGAAGCCATTTAAAAAACGCACACAGCACTAGCTGGATGAAATAGTTACAGAATTGACAGTCTGATGTTATGTTTTTGATCTTATCTAGTTTTTTGGAGAGAAAAGAACAGGGACAGTGAGAGCATGCAGATGTGAATTTGGGATATGTTAACTTATCTTAACACTCCATTAAAAATAATCCTTACACTTCTAATGACAACATGCACTGTTGTGAGATCGTTCTCAACAGCCAATCACATCAAGAGAGCTTTATTAAGGTAAATACCTCATTGATCATCCCCTCTGTTACTTCTGAAACAAGAACCTGCTGACTGTTTGAGCAGTGATGATATTACAATGAAATTATGACTATATACAAAACTACAGTATATTTATTTTTATATACAGTAAATGCAGTGTATTTTACAGTATTCCCATAGAGAATACCTTACAATGAAATATGAAACAAGTAACAACATATTGTATGCTGTTGTGTTCAATTCAAAAATGAACCCCAGGTATTTTGTTTTATAATATACATTATAAAATGTATATTATAAAACAATTATTTTATAATAAATTTTCTTATTGTTTTATAATACATTTTTTATTATTTTATAATAAATCTATATTTATAATATAGATTTTGTTTTTGTATCATCTAGCCTACTGGAAACATACAGTGTACAGCCTGAACACCAGATTAAGCTCTGGGGAACTCTACATGTCAAGGAGAGCCTATCAGATTCACTGATGTTCACATAGTAACCCTTGCCTTCTAATTACCATCAGAACCGGCTGCGCTCAGATTGAACAGTGAAAATCAATTTTTCAATCTGTCTCAGAGTTTATTGTGCTCAACATTGTCAAAGGCAGCCTTAGTTCTATGACTTTACAAACACTGATCTTTAGTCTAGGTCAGTATTTAGGTGAACATCATTAAATATCTTTATAAGTGTTGTCTCAGTGCTGTGTTGTAGTTTAATCAGAAACCAAACTGATCAAAACTAGCCGGCTGAGAGAAACTGAGCCGCTTATTGAAGATAACGGTCCCAATTCTTCTGTCTATAAAGAAGAGTTCTGTAGTTCTGATTGGTCTGATACTTTCAACATGTTTTTAAAAAATGATGTGGTCAGTATGTCAAGACAAAAAGTAGATTTTTTTCCAGAGTTTTAAAATCAAATTTCTCAAAATGATACATAGTGACTAATATATTATGTTGTTGTGACCTCAGTGGTACATCAGGCTGTGCTGATCACATTCTGTGGAAAAAGACAAACTCATTCTGTTTGCAGAGAGCAGAAAGCACTTGACAGGCAAGCCTGAGCTGGTGGTAGTCAACAGTAGGCAATTAAGGTATTTATATTCTTATTAATAATGTTTGAGAGGAAGGTTTGTCTAGATTAGCACAAACATGAAGACAGTCTAGATGTTACAAATGAATGTATTTCACATTTTGTTTGTCACTGCATGCGTTTCACCACACATTTTATGCCGTGTACTGCTGTTGTTTCTCCAAGGTGTTTTACACTTGTCAGTAATTTTTCTGACCTTTATCTTGGCATCTTGACATCAATAGCATTTTTCATTTTCAAGTTGGAAATGAAAGAGGACATCAACAAAATCTGCCGATATGAATGGTGTCATAGATAAAGCCTTCATAAAAAGCCAGCTAGTATTCTCATATATGTCATTTTTTTGACAGTGACATCTATTTTCAGAGGGAGGACTGATCACCATATCAAAAAAAATACAAACATGGTCAGATAGAACAATGTTCTTAATAACCATGCTAGCAACCCCAAAGATCATGGGTTTAATTCCGAGGAAATACATGGACTGATATGTATGTATACTGAAATTCACAGTATCACTTTGGATAAAAGTGTCTGCCAAATGCATAAACAGTTTCATCAACAGTTCATCGACCATATAGTTTTTAGGATTACATGTGTAGATATTAAAATAATCAGCTATAACAAAATGGTCAAAAGCTATGAGTACACTGGGTTCTCGATTATTCTTGGATTATTCTTTGTCTGCTGCTGTAGTGCAGACACAACACATATCACTAAGAACTGTTATCAGTAGGTCTCATAAAATATGTTTTAGTTCACCTAGGGTAAATGAAGAAAGTTGTTGGATTTGGAGCTGTGGCAGCAGTCGCAAAGCTCTGCCAGAGAGAGAGGGAGAGCGACAGAGTGTGTATGTGATTATCTAAGGTGACACGTTTGTCTCTTTGAGTTTGTGCTGTATTCGGCAAAAGATATGCCATAACTGATGGTGGAGCCTTGAGGTGAAACAAGCAAAAAAGTTGTCAATGTGAACTTAGATATTTGACATTTTGAACATTAATCTTCCACACTGGCTTTATTGCATCCATGTTGAGACAGTTGAGACATGCAGAGATTGTGGGAAGTTCATCTATACATACATATATATTGACATATGTTCCTCTCCACAATCCAATTTTACACATCAGGGCTTCTTTGGATTAATTTCATAAAGACATATTGTGTTTTATTTACCCATAAACACAGCGTACCGCTGTGCGGCATATACTGCTTAGCATACTGATCCATCAAATAAATTTGCAGATATTGTGTAGCTCCTCAGATCACTGGTCACTATTAATGCTGAAAAATAAATCTAGTTTACAGCAGTATGGAAGACAACATTTTGTGTTGTTAGCACAGACCCACACCTGCTCTACAATGACTGAATATTTAATTACAGACTGGGTCACGGTTGTCTGTCATAATGAGATGCTGGGTAATCACAGGGCTGATGGTAAACCTGTTCACAGACACATCATTCACTTCTCACCATTCCAAAAGTACCGTTTCCCTGAGGCTGCTAGAATGACTCAAGGACGTGAAAAGCGCAAGACTTTATAATGACTGATCAAATCTTTAGCAGCTCAGCTCATCAGCTGATGGTCTCAAAAGATGTGGTCATCAATGTTCAGACTGGCTTTTTTCTCCTGAGGTATGTCAGCACCATCCAATATTCCACCCACCTCCAGTAGAGATGGTAATAGTTTTTTCTCATTCTTTTTTTCTCAGCTGGTACTCTTCCCAGTATGAGGATATATATGTGTCCCACAACAGGTCTCCTTCATCGCTCTACCAAAACTTCATAAACTTTAAGAGGAACAGGGTGCTGTCCCAAGAACAAATGTACGAGGTAACTGAAAGACAAGGGTGTTACAGCTACTAAAATGTCCGTAATATTAAGACATTTTATATTATGTCCCTGATATAAAATACATGTTTTGATTTGGAATAATACAACTTAACAAATGTATTTTATCATTTGTTTGTTTGTTCCTTATAATGACATGATTAAAAAGAATTTAAAAATGTGTGAGTGAATTAATCATATGCATTTCAAAGCAAGACTTTCTAATTGCTTTCTGTGACACGTAACCCAAACTATTTTTACTCTGAAAAGATTTTTTTAAATTTTTGTTCGTTGAAACACTCCAGTGTAAAACATGCAGAAGCAAAACTTTGAAGTTTTAACTAAAATAACATCTAGTAAAATAACATTCAGAATGCTGGAAACAATATGAGCATTATAACTAGGGAAGGGAGAGCAAAATTAACTAAAATATTCATAATCCCACTTTCTTTTATATGCACACTGTAGATTCTAGAAATTTGTAATTCATTAGAGGCTCGTTTCAACCCTCTTAATTGCCCATTCATGGGTAGATGTACAAGAAATTCTTTCATTGTAGTTCTTTTCTAAAGAATAAAGAGTGGAACAGGGGAACAAATGAAACTAAAACTATGCAAGCCTGGGGGGAAACTCTAATGGACACCATCTCATACATACCTTTGGCTCATTTTCTACCAACAGCCTATGCACAGTAGTTTTTCATCTGATCTATAGCTATCCAAACAGTAAACTGTGGCCCGAATCCTGCATTTACTGTACTGTATATATTTTTTGTCTTGATATATGTTGGTCAACCCATCAGAGGATATGCAGTGCTGATTCTTCCATTACAGCTACAAATAACTACATCAAAAAGTCTACATGAAAAGTGCTCATGAATTAAGGAATTTAGACAAATATGTTTAGTATGGACATAGTTAAGTGTGAAAAAAGACCCATCTTAGATGCCTTTGATAGCCTGATTAATTGTTTTATAAAGTGAGCCAACAAATTCCGGACAGATGGTCTGGCATAGTCTCACTATGCTAGTAAATATGTAGGTAGGCTCTCCAATACAGCTACATGGCTTTCCTTCACGAGCCATGGGCTAAAGAAATAGTCCAAAAAAAGTGTTTTGCTTTTCTTTCGATTTTAATTTATAACTGTGCACATGCTGTGCATGCAAACATTGAAGATTCATCTTGGCACCTGCGGACCGATAGCAGCAAATTATATTGTGGTATTATATTAAGCCTTAAAGCCCAAAGTGAAGCAGTTTCAAAGTGAGATGATAGATAGATAGATGATAGATAGATAGATGTGTCTTGTTTTCCTTTCTGCTTTTGCTGTTAAGTGTATGCAAATAACAGTAGCAGTATTCATTACGGTGCAAAGCAATCTTTAAAAGTACCTCTTATTTGTTGCATCTTTTATCGACCCAGGGCATTACTATAGACACTTCCAATAAAGCCTTCAGTGAGAGAGGCCAATTTCTGACCCTGGATGGCAAATATCCCTATAGCCACTGATGGCCTGCCAGTGTTTTTAGCAGGATACAGACCGTCTTTCACACTCCAGCTGTGTGCTTGAGGGATTTGCGGGAGCAGCCTCCACTAATGGCTACAGCTCCAAGAGGACGGTATGCATAAACAACAAGCCAGTGCAATCAGCAAGATGGTGCAATTCTGGGGTGGTGATTGGAGACAATGTTTTTTGTGTCTTCCCTACTAAACAGGGCAATCTGTATGAACTTTTCACAATGAATAATTTCCCCACACCTCTCTCTATCTCTCTGTACATGTGCTGATTTTGCTTTTACATGTAGTCTTTAAAATGCATGTTTTATTACATTTTTTTATATTTACACTGACCAAAATGTATTCACACCCAAACAACTGATGTGCTATTTATTTATTTTTCTTGCAAACATAGCCTTGTATCTACCTACAATAAATACATACAAATATTTAATTAAAACAATAATTCATTACACTAAAAATACTTATCAAAGTAATAAAGTATCAAAGAATAAAGACAGGTCATTTACATGCTGCATGATTATATACACTCATCAAACATTTAGAATGATGTGTTTAATATTGTTTTTAGATAAATAAGCTCTGCGTTTTAAAGAGCCCCCTTACTGCTACTGTAAGAACAATGCAAGGAGCTGTGTCGGTTAAAGAAAAGATAGATGAGCTCTCTCTCTCTCTCAGATGATAGCCGTCTGGCTGGGAGCAAGGCCAATGGATTTAGTCTTGGGAACAGGTCTCTATGAATTCCTCACCCTTGATAGGGTGACTGGCAAAAAGGTATAAAATGCCACTGGGGCCTTGAGCTGGAAGGGAGTTTGGACCCACAGAGAGGGTGCTCAAGAAAATACAAGAAAATGTCTTACAAGAAAATAGCAATAAATAAAAAAATATTAAACCTTGCTTACAGTCCAAATGCAATTGCCATGTTCTGGATTTTTTTATCCTATGACCTAATTATGGAGTTTGTTTACAGTTTGTGTTTTCCAAGATTACAGCTACTGTTTTCCAAGATTCTAATGAATCTCGATCATTGCAGTTCCACAAAGATCTACATCAGCAGATTAATGCTTATATTATCCAATTATCTTAAATCTGGTACATAACAAAAGAGGCTTTTAATTTAATGTTACTTTGACTTTGCAAAAACAACATTTTACCCACAAGCCCCTGCTTCAAACGTAGGTTCAGCCGTATTTTATAAATGCACTCAGGACTCCAGAGCTTCTTTCTTGAAGATGTGCTGTGTGGCTAGAAGCAGGGCCAGACTGCCCGTTATACTGAAGCAGCTTGAAATCAGAAACTAGAAGTGAAACCATCAGATTCCCACCCACATCCATCCACACAGCAGCAAACTCAGCCAAGTCTCACAAATAACAAATCTTTATACTTGTCACAATCACAAAATCTTTGTACTGTATTAGCTTATACCTGTAATAAACTCTTGCTTTTTTGTAAACAAAGTGTTTAATTTAATAAAGTTTCAATATGCTACTTAATGGGAGCATAGATGTGGTAGGGCACCAAAATGGAATTTGCTATCATAAAAATTATACGTAAGATTTTATGCATATGCATGTTGGTGCATCTGCAGTCTGTCTACTGTCACGGCACAAGACAGATCGGTAAACAGATACACAAACTCAAGCTCGCTGATTTTCTTATCAATGAACACAAACATTTGTCAAACAATTCTTCTATTGTTTTAGCACTCTGAAGGCAAAAGTCAGAACAAATCATTTACCTGCAACCATCTGGCACCTGGATGCATGTGTTATGTGCCACCACATTCATGAGGAGAGCGAGGCTGGTTTCACATACACAAGGCACATGAAGTCAGCCATTTTTAAACAATTACCAGGGGGGCGCAACCATTTCAAACAGTGAACACAAATGGAGCCGCGGTTTAGGGTCATATGCCCCACAGCTTTCATTTCCTCACACTCCCACTGCTCCAAACTCACCTCTACCTGCCACCCCTCCCTTTTCAAACCTTCTACATGCTGTTTCTCCTCTTCCTTTCATTCCACTTGGCTCTCTGCAAGCCAAAACAGTCAGAAGGAAAACAGACCCAGCGGTGCATCTTCTGAATTCCTGCAACATAAAGGACAGAAACCTTTTCACCCGAACTAACGACGCTCCCCTGTCTGATGCCCTCCATCCCTGCACCCCTTGTGGGCCCTGACACTCAATTCAGTCATTTTGTTTCCATTTTGTTTAAATTTTATGTTTTTATGCTTGGTGTTTCTGACTGGCCTGTTTTTTATTCATCTTTCCAGCTATCCAGCTGTGCCCCAAGAAAGTCAATAAAAACAATAATGCTGTTTATGAAATTTTATCATTTAAAAAGTGAAACTAAAGAAAAGAGACTATACATTTACAATAACAAATTGCACAGTAGTTATAACTCAGCATGTATCTCAAAATGTATTAAAAACTAAATTATCTTTGATATTATAGTGAGACCAATTTATTAAAACATATTCATAGTGTAGATTGTGTGATTATACTCATCCCTGTTTCTTGACTCATCCTTAACTGTTTGTGTCTTGTCCTCTTATTAAATAGTTATTCTTGGTAAGTTGCTAGTCTTACTGTTTTTAAATCCATTACATTTATGGATGTTATCAATCACATTTTAATTGTAAATGTTAAGATGCAGAATAAATGTACCAGATTTATAAGTTTTACCAATCACCAAAATTTGACTTGGTGTCTCTCTATACATAATTCCATTTTATACATTTATTTTATAAATCTGTATTAGAATTAATTTTGCTGATTGTACAAACCCCAGGCATGTAATCTTTTCTAATGTGAAATTTCAAACCCTTTTCTCCTTTACACTTATGAGGAATAAACTAATCAGAAAATCACAGCGACAAAACATACCAAAATGAATCCCAGTGAAAATGGCTGAAAATATCCCAGCATCCACCTCCCAAGTCCACTGACCTACTGAGTATATCTGAACCCAGACAATGTGCCTGACTCGTGTTTCTAACAAGACCACCACACCACCTATAAAAGATGAGTTAAAAAAACACATGAATAATGCATTTGAAAAAAATATGCTCACGGTCATCACATTTATTTTCTCCATGTTCAATACTGCAGGAGAAATGTGTTCTAATAAATGTGATTCAGGTCTTTTCAAGAGGACATTAGGCCCATATTTTCAGGGCACCAAAGATGTTGAGGGTAAATGAGATAATTATCAGACTCAGTCCTTGTTCTGCATTTGCTCTAGTGGAGAGTGATTATGGGAAACAGCTGAATTGCAGGAATAGCTTTTGAACCATGACAATGGAGGTTATCACTGCATGATGCTAATAAGGGATTGAACACTTGCATAAAATGAGCGGTAAGAGAGGGTTTGATGCAACAAGATGAGCTGGACTTAAAGTAACAACACACTGGATCAACTCGGCCCATGATGTACAATGCAATGGGTATTCAATGAGATGTATTTGTAACAATTACAATTCTGTTTAGGGGTTAAGTGTTTCTACCCAGTAGCAACCAATGCCCTGGTTGATGCATTTGGTGGTAAATGATTAATAGCTTTTAATTAGTGTCCCTCTATGCCCTTGTATTTAAAATAATGCTTAAAGCTGTTGTTTACTTTTGGTGACAAATTAAATCTACCTAGAAAATGTCTGTGTTTTCCCTTTTGTCTTGTATTTCCAGATATGGTGCAACTTAATTTAAAGCAATCTAAGATTGATCACAATATCTCAGCTCAAAGCTTGCCTGTGTCTGTATTGTAACAGTAAATTACCTGTATCTGTATACAGTGCTCTATTCTGTGCAACCACTGAACCATTGTGTTCGGGATCAAATGGCAGAAGACAAAGAAATAAAATAGTTAAATGTCCACAGGACCTCAAGGACATTGTTTCTTTGGTCTGTTTGTTTCCCGTGTCACAGTTCTCACTGGTCTCCAGAGGAATTTCAAGTTTTGCCAATGATGCATGTTTCGAAAACCTTCAAGGTGGCTACAGGCAAGTGTCACTACCAATTGGATATTCCTGGTAAGTACTTTTATGCTTCAAACCAAATGTCAGCCATTCGGTAGATGTCTCCCACTCAAAAGGGTTCACTGCTGATTAACTAAAAACACCCATTTCCTTGAAGCAGGGGACATGTTACAAGGATTCACATATATGGGACACAACACACTACTATATAAAAGGAAAGATGATTTTGTTGAATTTCATTTAATTATTGAATCGTCTCAAATGCTTTCATTCTTTGTAGTAGCTTGGTAGTATATTTCAATAATAAGTATATTCCAGATTTCCCTGTATTTTGCGTCATCAACACATTCTAGTAGTTATATAATTATTCAAGAGGCCCCATCAATGGTCACCACTTAGATATAAAACTTCTTAAGTAAATAGACAATTCTAAAAGGCTTTGATTGAAATTCAGCAGGATAATTTGAAATATTATGTAAATGCCCTGCTGTAATATAGGTGCCACTATTCTGATGGATAGAATAAAAGATTCAAAAGAACGTTTGCTTTACACCACAGAATAGTTCTCATAGACATCTTTCAAGAATTCTTCTATTCACAGTTTTTCTTATTTTGGCAGTGCAAATTCTAAACATACATGGTGCTGAATATGATTTTGCTTTTCTCTGTTTGCCCACAAAGTCTCAGAGAAGTTTAGAGAAGAAAAACCAAGTGAGGATCCCAGGTGGGTTGTACTAGAACGATTCCTTTGACTGGTGAAATACAGCTCATATATAACGCAGCCTCTGTTCTGTGATGCATCTACAGCTTTACTGAGCAGTATATTTCGGTGTTGGCTGCCGTTGGCTGGTGTGTCTAAACCAGTGAAGATAATCTAATATATAAAGACCTGCCTACACTGAAAAAAGTCAAAGAGACTAAAACACTGTAGGCAGTGTTTTATTCACTGCCTACAGTGAATAAAACAATGCTATTTATTTTTAAGGAATTGTGTGGCAATAAGTTAATGACTGGTGATATGGTTTGTGATAGGTATGAACTAGTTTGTTTGCCTATTCCAATGATTACTGATTATGAGCCAAGACTGAAGTCAATTTACAACTAAATGTTTAGGCATTTAAAGTTCACAGCTTTTGACAGTTTGACAAATAAACAAATCATGTCATGTTATCCAACAACGCCATTGTAAAAATCTGCCTTTTTTCAAATGCATTTGGTATTCTTCTCAGTAAGATCTATTTCATTAGGGTCAAAAGATAGACGTAATTGGCTTCTAATGTAAAGCGATATCAATCACTGTTTTATTGTTGAACTTGGCAGTATTGTGAATGCAGTCCAACCATTCAGTTCATGAAGGAGCTTACAGAAGGAAAAGAGCAATTTCCTTAGCCTAAATGGAAAGTTCTGTCAAGCAGTTTGGAGTGATCCACCATCAATCACAGATAAATTCTCCTGAGCTGGGTAGCGAGGAAAAATGGGCACAATCCATTACCTTGATGTCTTTCAAAGTGACTAATGGCATGTGACAAAAGGCATTCAAGAGTCACACAGTGTTGCCTTCATAAAAATTAATCAGCTGCCACCTGGTAACACACCTCACATCACCAGCTGCCTTGGTCTGAACAAAGACATAGGCTTCATTTGAATAGCTCAGATGGTCAGTTTAGTTTTTAAAAATTAAAGTTTCTGGAATGGCCATCTAGCCTAATGTAACAACAGGATCTTTTCAACTATATTTTTTTAACTACATTTGCTTTCATTTGCTCTCTCTCCTGCTCACTTTGTCATTTCCATGACAGCATGATTTTGCTTATGTCTGTTAGAGGCCTCTTGTATTATCTGTGAATACATTACTGCTAGGGATTGACAGGGAATGCAAGATGATTGCACATCATTCTCAGTTACTGAGTCTGTCTCACTGGGTGTCTTTAAAATCATGATAAAATGCTTCTACCACTGAAAATGCTGCTGTAATAAAATCACACACCTGAAACTTGGTTTCTCTCTGATTCTCTCTGATACTCAACATAATCAGAGAGGCCCATATGGTGTGGTGGATGCTTCGACTGGGACCCCCTTGTCCCAGTGCTAATGGTCTCATTTTCACTGGGACGCACTCTGTAGAGCAGGACCCTTGTGAATGTAATTTAAAGGTAAGAGAGTAAAGCTTTGTTCTGGTCTGGCTCTGCCTGTTCCTAGTTCTCTTATCTGTCTCTATATTACAGTATATAACACATTTTCTGTGCTCTTACCAGCACAGCTCACTTCACAAACCAACAATTCTGTATTTATACTTTGTTCACAAATTCCTTTTACACATCAGTATAAACAGACTATGATAACACACTGAATATTCTGTTGGGTTGCAAAAATAAGGAAACAAAAATACTAGAGCCTTTAAAAACCTGAGAATATAAAACCAAGAAGAAAAGAGGTGCCAGTCTAGAAGACTATATGATATTAAGTTACACAGAAGTTTATTTTTTTCCTCTTCTCTTTTTCCCTGTTTGTCTCTGTTTCTACAACCCCTCCACTACCTGTCTGTCTTTATAATGTATGGATGTACCTTCTCACTCTGACATAGTTGGAAAACTACAAAGGCACCATCTTTTGATAATAATGGCAGTTTTTCCCCTGTCACTGCCTCTTTTGTTATTGAGCCTGCTTTTGTTCAAAGACCGTTGGGTGTACCACCTGCCCCAATGGTTTAAGTGAGTTTCTTTCTTAAAGAGGGAATTTTGTTTTATAGAACATAATTGGACTTAGATATCAGTGAATGATAATAACCCCATTAAGAGTCTTGCCATTAGGACCCGCACATCTGCAGAATGCATTAAGAACTCAGCAATGACAAATATTACAGCTGCAAAGAAGTTCTAGAATGTAGCATTAAGCAGATATCACAGAGACACTAATTATTCAGTCCATATTGCTGTAAGTTACTGTAGTTCTGCTTTATCCATTACTGGAGTAATTGTATCTCCAACAGAAAGGATTACAATGAATTTAGGATATCAGTGTTGTACTCTACCCATAAATTATTGCCTAGAACTTTTGTTTGATTTCTAACTGTCACATTTGATATTGGGTAAAAAGATCGAGAAAGATTAAGAAATGCTGTAATTAGTTAAAGTCATATGTCAGAGGAAGGCTCACATTGATGTGAAGGGCATCAACAGAAAATACAGATCATCGCTCTCTCTTAGACACTCTTCTTAATGAAAGGTAAACCTTAATTATATCATGTAATTCCTAGACTTTGCAATCTGTCTCAGTCTTTGGGGAACAAAACATCTCCCAAGAATTTGGAGCTAATGATAGCCTGTCAGAGGTGCAGCTGTCTAGAATAAATTGTCAGATTCCGTTATAAACAAGAATTCCCTAAACATCCACAGTGGTTCCAAACAAAAACTTATTTACCACTTCAAATTAGTACAACAAAAAATGAGAAACCAGCCACTCAAGCAAACGTAGCACAAGGAAACGAAACTGATAAACTTATAAAGACAAAAGACTTGCTTGCCATCTTAAAACTGATGCTTCAGAATAAAATTAATTTACGTGCTATGCGTGAGATTCAGGCTTGAAAAATACACAAGAAAAACACAATATGTTATTTCATGTCCTGTTATCTTTTCTACTGGATCAATAGGATAAATAATGCTCTATATCTCATATTAGCGGTCAGCCCAAGATCTCTCATTATCACCATAATTACTAAGTAAAATGTTACATAATTACTAAGTAAAAAGAAGTTAGAAAAGAAGATTCCTCTGTTTTTCTCTGTCTGTGAGACATTCCTCAACGTCTCATAGACATTGAATAAAATAAATTAATTTTCTTCTCTGTGGTCTCCTGATATTGTTATACAGGGATCAAGAGACTGCAGTCTATGAAATTCATCTTGCTGGTATATGTAGGCTACATAGATCACTTTTTTGGAACACAAAGCCAATCAATGACTGTGGCAGGTGAGAAGAAATAGGTTGCCTTCTGACAAATGCTTCTTACAGAGATGTAATGTTGTCCAAGGGACCTCTGCTGCAAGCCTCTGAGTTATTTCTCTTCTCCTCTGTTACTACCCATACGTGCTGTGAAAACAAGAGCTATGGCAACCTGGGGAAATCCCTAACACATGCTCTGAGTTAATTGATAAAAGAAACACGTATAATATTACTTTGCAATCAGAAATCTCATAAACTATGATTATTGGGATATATAATAGATCATCTTTGTAAATATATGTTTAGAAAACATTGATTCAAATATTGTTCTTCTAATTTACTGCACTAACATAGCACTGATATGGCAGTAATATCTAAAAACACAAAAAACTGCACTGGTCTTTTTAATTATATTGCAACCCACCAGTACACAACATATTGTAAAAATTAATACAGATTCATACATTTACAGTCCACAGCACTTCTTTCAGGACATATGGTGACTACAAGAATTAAAAAAGGACTACAAAGAAAGCTATTAGTGTGGCATAGCAATAGCAGCCAATGGCCACCTGAACGCTAATGCTACTAATATGTCAGGCTTATTACTTTTGCATTTCCATAATTCTGTTAAATGGCATTTCCCCCTCATTACACAAAAGGAAAACGTACTGTAGCTAGACTTCAGTAATTGCAGTAAACTAAGTCCAAGGTCACAGGATAAAACTACCATTCAGTTTAAATTAGATTTATATAATGAAATTCAAAATTAAATGAATAAAATATCATCCCTCCCTTATTGTCTTAAACTCAGTTCTATTAAATTACACATGATAATCACAGTCAGTGTTGTTTATATAATGTATCTTTTGATATCGCTTTACATTAGAAGAGTGAGCCAGATACAGCTCAGTGAATGTTTTCAGTGCACTATGGTGTAACGGCATGCATTTGAGGTATAGTAAGTAATTGCAAAATAGTTAATTGCAAAAAATACAGTCTATTGTTTGGTAACTATTTACCATAACTATTACATATAACAAAGAAACATAACATTAAAAATAGCCTATTAGAACCTGACAGTTTAAAAACATATTAATTTTATTTAATGTATTTATAAAACATTAACAGGCCTGTGGAATAATATTTGTTAGTTAATGCTTGAGTGGCTGAAGGAAGGGAGCATTATTTTTTTTTATTACAGCCATTTCCTATTTATTCGGAGGCCTCACCCATTTGTTGAAAGCTTCATTGTCTTCTTATTAGTCCTTAATTCCAAAAATGTATAAAATTCTTAATGAAATTGATAATAATCAGTGATGGATTATAATGTTGCTTTGTCAGATTTAACTTTAGGGGTCATAATTACTCAATATAATGCCATCTAGCTTACTTTGAAAACAATGTGCCCAAAATGACGTTTCGTGAAAAAATGTTGTATGCATGCTGTTGTTTGCTAATCAGATGTCAACTATGGTTAGCTTTCAGAGTGCCCTGGTGAAAAAATACCAAAAGAAAACCGAGGTCTTTGTCTTGATGAAATGTGAAATTTGCTAAAGGATCTAATGTCATCAAATGATAGGAGAGTAAAAGATTTTCAAGAGAAGTGATTCTCTAATATCAATAATTTTCTACACCATTACATCCCTGAGAATGTGTCCTCAGGGGGAAATGACAAACAGAATGGACTGGTTTAAAAAAAAGCAGGCAGCCAGATAGACTACATTGGTTTTATCATAAACAATATTAGCAAGACATGTAAAGGACAATGCCTTTAGCTGCTAGGCTTTAATCAACTTAAAGTACCTGAGAGAAGTCTCTACTAATAGGGATGTTTTCCATTTGCCTTGATCTTGATCTGTTTTCCTGTTTCAAGGTCAGAGAGAGAGTTTATGTGTAAATTGTGACGGCATCAAATCCAGAGATGGAATAAGTGTGATGGACTTATTTTGTGCATCATTAGATTGTGATTGTGTTTGGGTGGCGTTTTGAGAAGGAGGCCAGTCTGGAGGGAAAGGTTTTGTAGGGCCTGATATGAAATAAGTGTCAGAGTTTAAGCCTTTGGCAGCCCAGCAGAAACTTTTTTCTTATCTTTTTCTAGCCGTGAATCACAAGCAATGGAATTATCAAAAACCTGTTGTTACAACAGAGGGATGCATCACAGAGAGACCTTAGGAATTGCATCTTAGAAATCACTCCTATCGCCTGGTTAATCTCACTATTGTACTCTTCCCATTATCGTCCCTAACCGCTGTGAGAAGAACAAAGAATAATAATACGTACCAATCCATAAATCATAATTTCAACCTCTGTGTAAGGTCACCATTTAAACTGTTCCTGAGGTTAAGAGCTTATCCAAGCTTGCTCAAGCAATCCTTTTTTAATCCATCTCACTAAACATTTCTATTGTTAATTGAATTTCTAGGTGCAGACATACCAAGAAAAAGAAAAAGAGCAAGAAAGAATGAGATGGAGAGAGAGAAAGAGGTTTCTACATTTCAAAATGTTAATCTGTTTTTGCATAATCCTTATAACTTGTATTTGCATGGTTAAATATCTATTCATTATCCCTGGACCGTGCAGTCATTGTTCTGTGTTCTTTAGACATATTTATCTGCACAATCTAACAGAACTAAATCATGAGATCTAAAATGACGGATATCCACATATTTAATACACACTGTAATGTGGATCGTGCATATTATAATTATGCGTGACAGTTATTATTGATCTTATGGACAGTTCTCATTCTTACCCTAATTCTCTATTACGTTTATACTTTCTTCACTTCTCTTCACACTTTTATGTTTTCCAGTGTGACTGTACAGGTTGTCTCTGCTGCTGTCTCATCCTTAAATACCAGCCTCTTGCAAAGCCTGTGACTGGTTCACAAAAACGGTTTGACACATTTCACACATTTATTCTTATAAATAGTTATTTATTGTATAGGACTTCCTTCTAAGTACCTCACTGTGAAGGGCCATAATTTAATAAACCAGACATTCTGTGGGCTGTGGGCATCTGACTGTGGGCTGTTATACATTATTGTCAGGTGTTAACCTGTCACATCAGAAAGTTGCAGAACTTTAGAATTATTATGTTTTTGCAGTTTCATTTCAAATAATTGATCTTTTTGGACTAAGGTGGAATTTCTGACTTCTGAAAGATTTGGAGGGCATTCGCATAGAATAAATTGTACCTGCTGATAATGCTGTTTGCAGGGAATGATATTGGTTAAATTTAAATAATCTCAGTACAGCTATTTCAGCACATTTAGTGCTTGGTTAAACTTGTGGGTGGTTATTGAATAGAATGAACGTTTATGCACCAATCCACAGAATGTTTTTAAGTATATCAAACTATGCAATTTATTTATCAAACTGCATTTTATATAATTTCTGAGGAAATGACCCCTTTAGGTAAAGTCCCTTTAATTTATGTATCACAGACAACTTTGCTGCCAAGTCAACTATGTGCAACACTGACAGGTTAATTTAATGATTAACCGTCCACAGTGTGAGAATCATTTGCTGATGTGAGCTGATGTCACACAAACACATACACATACACACAATTCAATACACAAGTTTGCATTCTGGTGAGATGTGTGCTAAAGTAGGCAGTCCTTGTACAATTCTCATTCTACCCTATTTGCCTCTGAGAGAATTAATTACCTCTTTCTCAAAGCTAAGATGTAAGGGTCTGTGATGCTGCAACACATTGTGTAAAGGAAAATGCAAATTATTGAAAGTGAAATGTTTGTTCGAATGGTTGATGTTATTTTAAAACTTTCTGTCAATTTCTTTTCAAAATCCTTTTAAGTGAGTGAGAAAAAAACAAAATAACTTCCCGCATATTTAGTCTTTCCAAAAGCTACCCTCCCACAGGTTGGGCCCTAAAGGTCTCAGGATGTATACAAACCTCATCAATGGTTTTCAGCTAACTTCTAAAGCCTAATTAACCTAAATATAATGTTGTGCCAAGAGAAATAAACAAAGTAAATTATACGGTAGATAAACAAATGAGATGTATGAATATTGAACGTAGCCTCAACAGAAACATTTTAAATATTCATAACATAACTAAAAACACATCAATATAACATCTCTGCTGGGTCGTGTAAGTCAGTTGAATGAACAAATATAAAAATTCACCAGAGAAGGAGCATTGTAACAGATCCAGACCAGACTGCTGGGTTGGCTGAGGTCTGGTCAGAGCTACATCTTGACCAGGTCACTACCACCTCAGTCCCACAGCTCATTATGGGGAATTATCAAGTCAGCACCAACAGCAAAAGTATGAAGAGGTCAGTCTAGACAGCATGGTCAAAAGATTAGGAGGGGATCTTCACACAGAAACTGTCACATTTATTCATACTATACTATGACTTGGACATGTACACCCTAGAGTCTACCCACAGTAGATTCACCTTACATGAGAGGTTGGTGTAACTGTGATAAGAAAGGAATATGGGAACCATGTCAATGAGCTGCTGCCAACATATGTAGCTTAGCACTACACAAAGAGTAATTCAAACAGCTCCATTCATGGGGAGAATGACAAATGGACCAAAAACATAACCAATTCATTAGGTAGATAGCTAGGTAGACAGCTGTTCTGGCATATTGTACCATAAGAAAGATCTGCTTGTTTAACCAAGTCACTCTTACCCATAATTCATGGCTAATGAGAGATTTAAAGACAGGGAACATGGATCATATTTTAAACATGATAGCCGCACAGGATCCAAAAGCTTTTCTGATCGTTCTCAATTGGAAAGCCCTTACACCAGTCCACTCATTATTCTTCAGAAATTATGAATTCCTTTGACAGCATGACTTTGCATAAATAACAGCTAGTTGAATATAAATAGGATTTGAAGGTATGGTATCTGTTTTTCATTTTCTGGAAAGATTATGCAAATAGATCTGCATATCTCCATTCTTGAAAAAATAAGATGTCGGACTAGTTTATGCTTCACCAGTATTACGGGCAAACTTTTTTAATCTCATGAATTTGGAATTAGTTTTAAGTTTTGGTGCAATGCTCCGGTTTTGCGAGATGAAGGAAGTCATTGAGACAGTGGGAAGACAATAGACCTACCAGAGTTTAAAGTGGCTTTGTTATTTTCCTTGAAGCTTGACTAAATCGTGAATTTTTTCAGAACTGCTTTTTGTTATGGCGGATATGGTGGGCGATGGCTGTGCACAGATGATGAAGAGGTCTGTTTGAAGTAAATAGAAAGAAATGAAAAGCCTGTTACAGGGGTAGTTCTGTCTGGCACCTAGACCCCACCTTTAACCTCTTAAAAATGCACGCTACAATAAAATTTGACCATATTTGTCCAGTCATTTATGCCTTTTTGACAAATACTTAAGAAGGGGCAGAAATAAGGTGCCTTTCCAATGCCTAGATGGGGAGTAACAAGACCTATTGATCGTTTTGGGTAATAGTAAAATCTCAATACAGTTAAAACCAGAAATATATGTTTTTTTACTCTTCAAGATATAGTTTATTCAAACTTAAACAAGTATAAAAGATAAATGCTGTTTTTTGAGTGAATAATGAAAATACACAATGTGTTGTTCCAAACTGAGCACGCTCATTCTAAGATTAATCTTGGTAGGATTATGTACAGAGCCATTTCAGAGACTGCCCTTTGATTAGATTCTGCCCAAAAGTCCTTTTGAATTTCAAGATCAGTTCTGTCAGGCATAACATTGATTACCTAAAATGAGAGATTAAGCTGACGCAGAGATTGCCAAGTAATAGTGAATTAGAAAGTTTAGAAGGGGAGAAAAAACATCCATAAGTATTTAATAAAGCTGAGGTTTGGGCTTCCATATAAATACCCAGTGCCAAGGGAGAGAAGATGAACAGCAATATAATGAAAGAGAAAACAAAAATGCACAATTACAATGAGAAATGTGAGGTCATAATTGTTCTCACAAGGACTCTATAGTTAACTATAGCTATATTATAGATTGTGTTTATGTCACGTCGAAACAGGGTCACACTCCAGCTTCAACCAGCCAGGGTTCAGTTAGGCCAAATTAGATTCCAGGAGCTTCAGTGTGGATGGATGATCAAAGGCAACCGAGTTACTTATTCTATATTGTTGCTGGAAGACAAATTAGTCTGTAGTCCAGAGAGGACAGATGCCTTTGAAATGCCTGAGATCACATGCATAGCCAAGAATATCTGGCTTTTGACATCTACAAAATGGGAAATGGAAGAGTGAGGCATCAGTTTGAGCTGTAGATCACCTCTTGATGCTTCACCCCAAAGGTGGAGGAAGGGTACATCTCGCAATCATGATTGATTTACTTCTTAGTGTCAGCCAAGTTGTAGATATGATTACGGATTGCTGAAGAGGTTCGCCTGAATGCTCATAGACATGGCCCAAGTGCAACCTACATGGACAGGAAACAAGTGCTACTGACTGATGTGTGGTCCTCTTTTTGCTCTTGTTTGTCATTATAATTGGGCACAGTTCAGCCTGAAGAGATCCCTGCTTCCTTAACCATTCGTTTTGAATTTTAAGAAGCTGTCACTTGAACTATGGATTAGTTTTTTTTACCCAGGTTATTATTTGAGTCTAGTCAAAGAAACATACATTGTCTTCTACTCCTTTTTAATCTGTTTGATATGAGAATCTAGGAAACTAAAGCATGACAAAATTTCACTTTAAACTTCACAGTTTTTAATCACATGGAAGAAACAGTCCGTAGTGCTATTTGTCTCTATCGTGACGGTTGGAACTATTTGGCTTGAATTTAAGCTTTCCATCATTTCAGTTTAAGAAATAAAAATTTCTAATTTTATTACAAGGCTCTCTGGAAAACTTTCTGTTTCTGTTTGGTCAGTCGTGGCATTCAGCAGTCAAATTTTTCTGAAAAATAACTTGTTGTCCATGGTGGCTCTATAACAGACCGCTCATAACCATTCTACTCTAATGTCTTTCACATCATACAAACTTGTTAGACCAAATGGTTTCTACAATGAACAATTTTTCTTAGTGGACATCTTAGGATAAACTTCTATGTTTACATTTTTAGTTGGTATGTGTCAGTGTAATCAGCAAGATAATGCAGTCATTAACCCAAAACAAACTCCTTCAGTGTGATCCAATTACTCTCTTAGAGTTTGTTGTGTGATAATGATCAGTTGATTGTTCAGTACATTATCCATTACACAGTGCCATGGTAATTTAAGGTGCCAATATACAGTACAATACCATCAGTGTTCATAAGATTATAGAAGTGTTTGGTTGACTTGAGTATTAGACAGTTTGTTAACAGCATCTCAGTGGCCAGTCATCACTGAAATTCTGTCTGTAGCACAGAAACAATATGGAGTAAATGCTGACTGTGAGCTGGCATATTTAGTGCAAAAGCAAATGGGATTTTCTTCCCTCATGGAGACTTAAGGTCTTTTTGTTATTATAATTCACCCCAGACAATCATGTTAAACCAACTCTTCCCCACTGCCCTGGGTCTATTAAATCCCTCCTTCATTATATTAATATGCATATTATTTGGCATTAAGGACAGTACAGAAAACCATCTGTAAAGAAGTGCAGGAGCCCCCAGTGCAGCTGCCATGAATCATATTTTCCTTAAAAGTTAAAAGGTATTCTGTACTGTAACGAACCTTGCAGTCTAATCAGGCTATAAAGAGTTTTTTTCACATATCATAAATCCATTTTTGATATTTGATATTTTTGACATTTTGTATTTTTTGGCTTTTGCACAAAAATATGGCAGTCGAATCTTTGCAGTTTAACAGACAATACTCTTGTCCTGTTTAACATGAATCTAAACAAAGAACCATTAAAGATAGTGTGTGATTTTTTTATGTTAAATACATTCTTCTTTACCAGCTAAATCTGCAAAGAGGACAATAAGTAATCTATTTGTGGAATGATTGCCCACAAAGCAACACTGTTGTCTAAGCACCCCCACAAAGCAACATTGGTTAAACCAATGGTAAGGGCTGTCCGTTTTTTTAAACAATGGATGACAGAAGCACCAATCCTGAAATTAGTTTTACTTTTATGCTCACTGCCATCAGTGGTACAGAAATCACATGTTGCAGCTTTAAAAAATGTTTTCAAATTATTAATTACCATTATTGACCAGTCAGGTAGTTACCCCTTATTGTTTGTCTGGTCCTTTCATCATCCATGGACATCTAGTGCTTTGATATGCATTCTAAAGCCTGATATCCTTTTGTCTCTGTGTGTCTTTCTCTCAAGATGATGAAAGCATGGATGCCTAGCTGAGCCTGTTTAAATGTCCATTGCAGAGAGCCTTTATTCTCTCCCAGATAGCTTTCTCTATACCACACAGAGCTTTTGATGCACATATAGTCCATTCTCCTCAGTAACAGTTCAGACAGCTGTGCAAAGCCTTACCAAACACAAGGCCCCTCTATCTCACCCATCTCAGCCCAACAGGAAATAATAAAAACCTACCGGACAGCTAACCTTTCCAGTGCCAGTGCTCACTGGCTGGGACTGAAGATGAGAAATTGCAAAGGCTATTGTCCTTTTGAAGCAGTCAGGGTTGGAAACACAGGCTCCCGAAAATGAATTGAATATTTAATCAGTATGAGAATCTGAAGGAATTTGTCAGCTTCTCCGTTGTTGACTTTCCCCCTCGCTCAGACAAATGAGACACTGTCTAAACAGTGCTTGTGGATGACACATGCTGCAGTCCATCACAACATCTCTGACGCATGCAGACGAGACAGACGAGACTTTGCAAAGAGAATCAGCTGACTGATTCTTACTAGGCAAATCCATTAGAAATAATATTATGCAACTTGAAATCTTTACCAGAAAGAGCACTTTGTTTCTATTTTCATCTGTTTAAATTCTCATCTTATGAATCTCAAGGTTCTCTAAAAATGAATTAACTGGCTTAATGTATCATTGTAGTTACACTGTGTTTAAAAACAGGTGTTTAAAAAAAGGTGTTTAAAACTTAATTTAAACTCCGTTCCATTATGAGCTGTTGTCCATCAATACTATACATTAACTATACTGGAAGAACAAAATAAGACAAAATAAAGTGAAGGTGCTATTATAAAAACAATGGAATTAAACCTTTTTGTTTCTATTTTGTCTTTAAAAGAGACATTTTGTTCAGTGTAAAATGAAGGTTTCATGCATATATCATTCTCTTAGTGGAACCATACAACCTGACAAAAAGCTATTTAAGAACCTTTTTTTTAAGATTTCCTTCATGCTTTAATGTAAATAAACCACACACCATTTAATATGGAAACACAGACCCCTAGAAGTCTCCATTTTTATTTCATTTTATTTAATTTCATTAAAGCAACAACAGCAAAGAAGTAACAGCAAAATCATGTGTTCACTCTTTTTTAGACTATAACCTTGTTCATCAGTAATTGTCTCTCTCTTCCTGGTCAGCCTGATATTGATGTATCTTGGTTTTGATTACTGCACTGTGCTCACGCAGCTAATTAAATGGTACCAAGTAAAAAATTTGTACGTTTTGTATGTGTATGTCATTAGAGGAGCACAATGGCCTCCCAAATGAGATAATTATTGCAGAAAAATCACACTACAAAGGTAAGCCTGGAAACTTTGTTCTGCAGTAGAGGTGAGTAGTTTTCAAATGATCCAGTACTACATAAAAGTGAAACTTTAGAGCACTGTACACCTGTGTGTTTCTGTCATATTTAACAGCACAAATGTTCCTTGTGTATGGGTGTAATTTTATGTGAACAAAATAGTTTTATCTTAAATCTTCTGATGTTCTAATATGAATTATTCTAATAATAGAGGCTTTATGCCTTCTAATATGAAAATTTGCCCCTTGCAGGAACAGACATTTCACACGTGATCTGAAATCTCCCTTTGTACAATGCCTAACTGCTGGTTATATTTAGGGGTGGAGCTATTTTATATTTTAGTCGATTGGATTGGTTACATCCTGATTACTAACATCAGCCATCATACCAATCAGTGAATTTCTGTATAAACCCCAGCATATACACTGCACTCCTCTGGTCAGTCTTGTAATGCATTGTGGCAGTGTTATTACCTGCATGAGTTTCTCAGATCTGAGCTCATCGAGGTCAGACAGATTCACAAGTCTCTAAATACTGGCCATTTGTCTGTAGTGTGGCCAGATGATCGTGAATTCTTCCCCTCCTGTTTACCAAGCCTGTGTTTCAAGGATATTTGTTTGTAGACTAGGTGACAGGGGAAGGTAGCATCTGGCAATAATAGTACCTTGGCAGTGAGAAACAGACCAGCCATTTCAGTGGATATTACGAATTCATCATCCAAAGGGGATATTCTGCCTCTTTCCTCGATGACTAATCAGTATATTGACCTTCAGGGATTTATGATCAGGTTGCTGTGAGTGTCTTTATCTAAACCTTACACAACATTGTTGCTGTAGTACTTCACTGCCATGCAGTTATACATACAGCTCATATATTGAATGTAAAAATTCAAATGGATTTAACAAGATTAAAGATAAAGAAAATTGTTGGACACAGGCAAAATATAAGAACATAAAGCTGGTTATCAGCTTCCTACAGGATTTGTTAAGGATTTGTCATGCTATTGTTGCAAGACACACCAGAAAGGTGATTATTACAGGCAGGAGATTGGGAAAGTTATATTAAAGAGTGTGTGAGAAGTGCAGAAGGGTATTAGATGACAACAGCAGGTGGCTTGGGGAATTCTTCCTGTAATTTTACCTCACAGCAAGAATGTAGTTATCAAAATATCACAAAAGTGCTACAAAAATCCAAAGAGAGAGGAGCATGAACAAAATTCAGCTTTAATTTGTTCAAGCTCTGGAGCTTCATACGTTTCGAAAATATATAGATTAGAGAGAGTCAATATGCAGTGTCTTCCTTTTGTCTTTAAGCAGGGTGGGTGCTCTGTTCTTGTCAGTATGTTTGGTTATTATCAGTGCTGACAAATAATACCACCATCGGCCCATGCAGGGATGTAGCCAGTCTCCAGCAGGAGGATTCTGCTTGGTTTTCAGCACCACAGCGCAGTGGACAGCACCGGCCTTAGAACTGCCATCAGCTAAATTGCAGCAAAACATATCTGTCATTATTTTCCCCTCCTACACTTTGTTTCACGCTATCAGTCAAACGTTCATCCATAAACATTGTGGCCTCTGAACAATAAGTTACTAATGTAGTTTAGTTGTTGACTCAAAAGTTCAAAACTACATGTTTAGCAAAGCATGTAATTGCTTCAGTTTGAGACTTTGCTCAGTCCCTCCCCACTGTTTGACTTCCTCACTTGTGCTAAAAATTTGCTTTGTCATTTTCTGGTTGCTGAAACTTCAGTCATTGCGTGGTTTTGGAAAAGGGGTTTATTGGCTTGGTTTGTGGATTGAAGTAAAATCTGTCCGGCTACGGTCATGAGTGTGTATAGTGTTCAGACGCCTGCCTTTCAACTTTTGAGGCGCTTCAAAAAGTAATTAAGTAGAGAGACTAATTTGAAAAACAGGCTCATAAAAAGTACAAACGAAGCAGCTCATTAACTTCATTCTTTAGGGGCACCAGCTGTGATCAGCTTGTTCATTACTTTCAGACAAATACATTTAGATGAATGATTCTTTTCTCTTTGTGGAAGCAGAGACATGTACAGTATTGTTTCTTTTGAAAGTCGAATATTAATTAATTGACTCTGCAAGCGCAAGTCTATCAATCTGCTCATTGAAATACACCACAAAGAAGGTGCCACAAATCTCATTTGTAAAAAGCGTTTCAAACAGATGACAGTAGTTAGAAGAAATAAATTAGAATGGTCTCAAAACAACACAAAATTATGGTAAATGAATTGCATTAAAGAAAAAGGTTTAAAGTTTCTTTAATCAATAATGAGGAAATGCATTTAGGACAGCGTTTTAGATATGCGTTAACAAATTAAAAAAGCATGTCCAGTGCTATTAATAAATGATTTGTTCATAAAATTATCAGAAATATAGGGGAAAAAGTCTGACGTATGTAATTCTTTGAAATTAAAAACAGTGCCCTTGACAGGTAAATACTGAAAAAAGCAGCCAAAAAGTATCAAATAGCAGTACAGAAGATGTATAGTGTGCACTGTGAAAGAGTTTTATTTCTTCATTTATCGTATATGGTTTTTCAACCTTCTGGTCCATGTCTACTGATTCTTATCCCAGGCTAACAATACGCCTTTTACTTTCTTTGTTGTCATCAATTCAACAGTATTTAATCCAACTGCTGTCTCAGTAAGCACTAAGCAACCAAGACTATCAGTCAATACAGTTATCACTTGGGTGAGTATCATCTGCCTAACATTGTCAGTTAGAGGTCATGTAAACAATTATTCATCAGATCACACATTCCACATGAACATCTAATGAAGAGTTTCATTTGTAAGATGTTTGTGCTTCTTGGGTTAGTTGGCTGTTAGTATCCTCAAATAAACTGAGGCAGTTATTGCACATGTGTTATTGCACATTATTCCATAATGGGATTTTTTAATTGTCTTGTCTTTAACAGTCATGTCTAAAGAAAAACCTTTGATTAAGTTCTCAACAATGACTTTTTTTCTTCTATTTGATAAGAGCAATTACTGTCACATTGAGTACTGAAATAATTATTTGGTTCTGTCAGATACCCTAATTTTGCTATTAATGTGATCTGGTTTATTCCTAATTAAGTGTAAAAATTCAGTTTTAATATTAAATCCAAGAGAAACTTTATGGCTATTTTGATGTGAAAAAGGTGCTGCATCTGTCCTGTCTCTCATTAAAAGGACATCAAGGATAATTGTAACACTCTACCAGTAGGCAATATATTGAGAAAAAGTTCTCTCTCCTTTAAAATGTACACACAGAACTGTTAGAACTGTTTCCTGGTCTCATTTATAAAATGACACAATTTTACATTCTTTGAAATACCTTAATATTTAAGTGTTTCTTTGGGGTTTGAAGTTTATCAAGACAGTTTGTCTTGTTTACTGTGTGTATCATTATAGTCCTATGTCACTGTTACTGCCTGTCCTTCAAAATCTTACAGTTGTCACAGGCAATAACTACTGACATGCACAAAACTAAAAACAAATGCTTGTTTGCTCTCTCCATGCATTTAAATGAGTTTAGGCAGGCTTGCACAGGCCTTTAATATTGACATGAATATTCACTTGATTGTCTACACAGATTGTTCCATTACTGCATGAATGACATAGTCACCATTCAGGAAATTCAGAGGCCTTTATTTAGCAGTAAACTACAGGTGAAACTCAAAGCCGCCCATTGTTTGGCTGAAATGGCAAAAATAATCTCACCCAATGTAAGCCAGGTCTCACCAAGTCCTATTCATGCCCTGACATCCAGATTACTTGCATCTGTTTGTTGCCTCCAAGCTCTACACAGGAGCTTGAATCCCTCTGAATTATAAATATAAAGAAATAATGTGATTGAAGTCTGCGCATTAAATGGAATCTTCCGTCTGCCGGATTGCTGAGCCCCATTATCTCTCCTGCATCATGAGCATCTCCAACCGCAAGCTTTCTCCACTGTGGGGAAGGCATCATTTGTCTCTTTATACATGCTGCCCTGCACAATCAGGGATAAAAGAAGAAGAAACATAGTAAGTTAAATATGGAAAAGAACTCGCATTTTAAGCCCTGAATTGATATTCAGGGCATGCAATCGAACAGTTGGCCATTCTCCTATAAAACTGGCAATGCATATTTATGTAGCATTGTATTATTCTCTCTCTCCCTCTCCGATTTATCTCATTCATTCTTGTTTCTTCCCTTCACCATCCACCACGCCTGTGATGAATCTCTATTATGGCAAGGTCACCTTTCGTTCAACTGATCTCTCTGTTGTTTTATTCGAACTGGCAGTACTTCCACACTATTATGCTATACTTATTGACAGCCTGAATCCTCTCCAAAAAAGCATGAAACAAAAATGTGGGAACATTACTGGGTAATTTTGGGTGACAGAATTGGCAGCATCTCTTCATAGCTGAGGTAATGGTCTTATCATTACTAGTCTGCATGCACGGGTGATTTTAGGTTATATTTTTTTGCTGTTATGCAAACTCCCTCACACTTGTTGTCTCGTGATATTTATATTTGTTAATTTAAAAATTCTAATGCACTCATTTATATTTAAAATATGAAAAACTTGATCCCTGAAAATTTGTCAAAGTGTTTAACACTCCAGAATGAAGGGATTTGGGAGTTAGATTAGTGTGCTTCCACACTACACTACCCACAGAATATTCATTTACAGTTCCTTTTAAAGTTACCTTTTACACATCAGATATGTAGGCGCTGTGGGCTATCAGTTTGCGCAGATGTTTCAAAACATTAAGCTGCAGTGCTTCTGCAGGTGCTGCAAGCTTAAGTCAGTCTCACGTCACATCTATGTCCTCATTCCCCTTATTCCAATGCTCCTCAGATACGTTGACTTTATGGGCTAGTGGCAAGCACAAGTGCTCTGACATGGTAAACTGCGAGTGGGTGATGCAAGTTTGCATCTGTTCACGTGAATTTTCAATAAATGTCAATAAATGTAACTATACCCGAGTAAAACCTCCTGTGTAACTTTTATTGAGTTAACCTTTCAGCTTTGTAAGCTGTCATAAACCTTTTATTTAAAACAATGACTCATTGTTATTTTAAATCCCAACATGAGAAAGTTGTCAATAATTTATGAAACCCATAGACACGTTGCCCTTAAAGGGTAAAATATTGGCTCCAGCTGTCAAAAACGAGGCATGATGTGACTACCATTGTGATCTCAGCAGAACGTTGTCATTGCTTCATTCACATTTCATGTGGATACTGATGTGTTTAATCGTGTCTATGGTGCAACATCTGCCACCAGAGAGCAAGAGAATAGAGTGAGAGGGAGACAGCAGACACAGGGAGACAGAGAATAGACTGCCTGCCTCTCAATCAAAAGTGACATTAGTTAAGCGAGAGCATCTTAGGAAAACAGGCATTATGTTTTTCTAAGGTGGCTGCTTTACCATGCACTGAGTCATTAGCCTTATGGAGGATTTGCTTTGTTTCATTTTCCTGTTGGCTGCCACTCAGTGGAAGTAAAGAATAAATGCTGGCTTGCCGACTCCATCTGACGTGTCGAGTCTGTTAGGTCTCTCTTTGGGGTATTAATCAACACTGGGATTATTTGACTCTGTTTACAGTCTAAGATACACAAAACACATCTTGGAGAGCCACAGACAGCTGAAAATGTCAGCTGACAATACCAGCCTTAGCTCCTGGAGTGAATACATATATTGAGTTAATCCTGCAGAGAGGAAAACTGTGACCCTTAAAGAGCACCTGGGTCTCTGAAAGCCATTGAAATATAGAAATACACATACCATACAGGATACATGTCTTTAAATATCCAGTTGAGTCTAAGGGACTAAGAATGGTCTTCTAAAGGGCAATGGCAGGCCAGTGAAGTTAGAAAAATTACAGGAGGTTTATTCAGAGTTCATTTAAAAGCCACAATTCGTAATTTTTTTTTTGGTTAAAAATAAAAATCAGTTGAGCAAGAACATAACATCAGCTTTTAAATGCTCTCTTACCTTACCCCAATTTGTAAATTCATATTAACATTTTATAATTTGAGCTGTCTTGTCTGATTTCCACAAAAATACTACTGATCACATCATGTCTGTAAACAGAAGGAAGAGGACCGGTTCCTAAATGTATGGATGTTAGAATGGAGGATGTTTGTGGCTTGTTCTTAGCAGTTATTTCTAATTTAAAATACACTTTTAAACAGATGTCGATAGAGAGGCAAAAGTTACAGATTGCAGCATTAAAGGAAATTATTTTTCATATTTAAATTCACAGACTTTAACACAAACCTTCATAGGTCAGGAGTCTGACCACATCTGTGTTTATTTGTAGATTGAGCTAACATTTTTAATCTTTAAATTTAATCGAATCAGTAACATCACCAAATAAGTACATTGTAAAAAAATAAAAGTTTAATCAACTTGGCTTTAATCAAGTTACAGCAAATTAACACCAGTCAAGATTAAAAATAGTAAGTTGAAATGACTTGTGTAGCCAAGTTGATAATTTTAACTGTTTTAATTTACAGTTTACAAGTTTTGGAAAATTAAACTGTATATATTTAATTATGCAGGATTTGAATACAGGCCTCATGCAACTAATATATTAAATAAATATATATATAAAATGTTAAATACAACTATGTGTATTTAAATATGTATTTGTCTAAATGACCTTTTACCTACAAAACATTTACCATTAACAGTAACACATTTGTCAGTTGTACTGCCTTTGCAATGTAACTACAGGTACAGTCATGTGAAAAAATTAGGACACCCTGTAAAAGCATGTGTATTTTGTTACATTTTTTAATATATGGTTATTTAGTCTCAATTTGAACAATACAGAGAAATTAAAGTAATAACTAAACAATTAAACCGCAGAAAAGTCAAGATCTTTCAAGATCTTCTGTAAATGTAATTCTACAAAAATGCCTATTTTAACTGAGGAAAAAGATAGGACACCCTAGCCCCTAATAGCTAGTGTTACCTCATTTGGCTGAAATAATTGCATATCCAATTATTTACAAAAGATTTATCCAAAGATTTATCCAAAGATTTACAAAAGCCATCTACCAGTCTCTGACATCGGTCTGAGGAAATTTTACCCTACTCCTCAATGCAGAATTTTTTCAGCTGTGAGATGTTTGAGGGGTTTCTTGCATGTACAGCCCTTTTCAAGTCACCCCACAGCATCTCAATGGGATTCAGATCTGGACTTTGACACGAGGGGAGCTGATAGGAGAGAAACTCACAGCTTAGATCCTTTTCCAGGTGTGACCCAAGAGCAGCATCAATGTTTAATACCATTACCTGGCATTATTCAATGTTTTATTTAGTGGAGCGACAGGTTGAAGCTTCACCAGGCTGTCACCTCTTTAATCCCCCTGGTGGAAATATCAGGGTGGCAATCCATTGGCTTCCTGCAGAGGATCAGAGCAAGCGCCACTCAGGTATAATTGATGTCTAGTTTCCAAAGTTTCTTTCTTCTTGCTCTGAGGTAGCTTACATGTGCCTGTTTGTAAATGTCCACTGAACGTGAACAAGGGCTGGCAAAGTACGTTTTATTTTTCTTTGTGTAAGATGTCTGCAGGCAACATCTAACATTATCTAACCTGAGTCAAACAACAGTTCATTTTGTTCCAATCCTGGCATTTAAAATTCTGATTAATGAATCTGATGTGCCAAGAGAACTTTTGTCACAGTCGTTGAGTGACAGGAAGTTAGTTGAATACAGAAGAAGAGCAGGACATAATGCTTGAGTATAAGCAGACAGTGAGAGCTGAGAGCATTGTGTGGATCTTGCATAATGGACTCGGACAAGTGAATAAATCAGCTCACAATTAGGACCCCTGATTTCATTTCTGCAATCTAGGAGTGCTCCTGAGGCTGATCCTGGCAGATGTCATTACTAGGCAATTGATTTTGTGACTGTCCGGGGCCGCCAGCACCAGCCTTTATGCCAGATTAAAGATGGAATTTAAACCTGAGTCAAATAACTGTCCAGGCAATTTAAAAATGAGAGGTGAGATCTTGCTTACACACAAGCTGATGAATCCTGCACCTCCTTTCTTTTTTTCTATTCACATGCACATGCAATATTCACAAAAAGCAATTAACTTATGTATAAATGATATCATGCCACACATGCACAGCTTTAGATCGCTGCGCAAGAAACAGTGAGGATGGAACGATTCAAAGCCTTTTCTCTGTAACTAGTATAAGCACAAACAGAAACACACATACTGTTTTGCTATAAAAAATGTTAAAGTGCTTTTGCTTCTCACGTCATTATTAATGAATAGACTAGAAAATCTAACAACAGCAAAGACACATTCACCCTGGGGTTTTAGATGCCAAAGCAATGCCACTCACACTAAACTACACACAATTGCATGCCCAATTTCTCACAGTCTTGAGGAAAACAGGGCCTGTGGCTATACAGAATATCTACAGTGAAGTGCATTTCTCAGGTCATAATAAATCAATACTCGAGCATCGGTGCAAAAAAAACATTATACACAAACACATATACACTATAATGCCACAAAATGGAAACACCTAGAAATTTTAATGGCTACATTTGTATGTTTTGGCTTTGACCTCTTTTGTTAGAGCAACAGAGGAAAAAGAGAGCAACAGAGTAACTGTACAAGACGTCCAACAGTGGGCTCCAGATTCTTTGCAATAGGTAATTATTATTCCCTGGAGGGTGACTGTTTGGACTTACTTTACTTACTAATTAGACACAGATCTGGAAATGTATTAATATTTGATAGCTATGTATGGCAGGTCTTCACCCACTCACATGCAGAATTATAACTTATATTATTATATTATTAATTATATTATACACACATCTCCTGTTTGTTTGTTTGTTAATCATTTTCTTTCATATCACAGTTATTCTTATCATTAATTCCTATTTGTAAAAACCACCAAAATCAAAGTCATAACAAAGGCTGTTTTCAACTGCTAGTTGATTAATTACATTTTGATTTGATCTCACTTTAATTTTTGGATCAAGTGCTGTTTTATTTTAAAAAATTGTTTATTTTGGCCGTAACAAAATATTAGAACAAACAATATTCAAGTTCTCACTTTTCAAGGGCTTTAACTGCACATTTGAGTTTTCTAAATATCAATCAAGAAAACTAAAAACCTAAAATAGTCAATGTTACTGGGACCCGGCTGCTCTTTCATATATTCCTTCAGAGAGATTTGAACAGGGCAGAGATGTGAATATCTTCTGTGACACAGGTATTAAAAATTAAGTGTCTGGCTACAGAGACTTCTGAGCACTCAAAAGTGAAATTATTCATGGGGAATTATGGATAATATTCCACATTCAATGTACATTAAAAACTGGGAAACTTTATTCAATAATTAAGAAAAAATTACAGCCCAAATAAAAAGTCAGGTGTGCTGCATACTGACATTAAAATGACTGGATCACCTCTTCATATTTTGCATATATACATACATACATGGAGAGCATATGTATGACGTAACAGTGTGCAATTAGGCTAAGGGCATAAAAAAATAGGGTGCCGTCTTGTGAATGCAGAAAATAGCATATACAGAGCTTAGCTTTAGGAGTATAGACAAGTATGGGTAGATCTAGGCCCACCTCAGTGTTTCCCATTAAATACCTGTGGAGGCTAATTTAATTTGCCCTGCCAGTTTCATAATTAATATTTTTGAACTTCTCATAATAACAAAGGTCTCTAACATTTTGCGCTGTTGTTTTGGCAAAACATCGATCACCCAGTCAGTCAGACCACAGCCTCCTCTCCTATTCCTGCCACCACCCCCGTGCTTCACACACCCACACACACAGGAAACACAAACTTGGCTGCATTCAAGAAACTCAGGCAAGTAACATTAACTAATGTTATGGTATCCACTTCTAATTCAGGTAAAGTTAACATCTGTATTAAAGACCACCAGTAATTATTCCAAAAAACACTTGCTTTTTTGATGGCTCAAATGTATGCTCTACATGTTTTTGCCATTTGTTAACTAATTAACCATATGTTGTGTATGTGCCCTTTGTGCCCTGTCTTCACCATTGATATCTGTGCAACCTAGAGAACAAAATTGTTACACATTACACATTCTTTCATTAAGGCTCCCTATGTTTGTGTTCCCCTTCACGTTTTCAATTTTCCATTTGCTATATATACGAGAAAATGAAAGCGGACATGGTGTTTTTTTCAGTTTAAGATTAGGAATTAACAAAACTTCCATAACTGGTTGGGTTTCTTGCAAAAAGCACAATTTTGTTCACCAAATGTCTTGTGCTCCAGGGCTGCATTACATGAGCTCATTTAAAGGCGCTCATAAAAAGAGATTTACTCAAGCTGTTTTTCAGTAGATGTCATATAGGGTACAGTTGACTCTTCCACAGGAAGTTGTAATTTATTGAGAGACTACCGGTACCCTGTTATTAGTCCACTGCATGACCTCACAACAAATGCAGTAATACTCATGTGTATAAAAGCATGCATTCTGACAACATAAGCAATGGACGTAACAAAAGCAAATTAAATGGCTATGGTTGGCTATACCAATTTTATGTGTCTGTTCCACTAAACGCTTTGACACAGCCTGAAATTGCAGATTTCAGTGGCAACATTACAAAGTCCGCAGCAGGGATGCAATTACCTTAATTCACATTATCTATTGACCATACATTATCCATTATCTTTGACATAAGCAGACAGGCCAGAAAACGTCTAGTCAGGAAGTGATGAAGAGAAAGGGAATTTCACATGAAAGACGGATTAACTGCTATTGAGTATTATGTTCAAAGGCAGGGTAGGCAGTCTTTTCTAGAACCATTTTTTGTTTTGCTGGTTGTCTTAACATCCTAATAGCAATCACTAAGGAAAGTGGTATAATTATATTCATACATTTATATATCTTCTGTGGAAGGCACAGGAACAGTAAAAAACGTTAAATGCAAGACAGAATGAATAGGTCAAAATAATATTATCAATGATAACCATTTCACCCATACAGACATTATGTTTATTCACAAATACTGACTGCTTATGAATATTCAAAGTGTAGCAGTTTTATTACGCATACCCTACGCTGTAACCAATGAACAACAAAGTAGGCCTTCACAAAATAACACCACAACCAACCCTGCAATAATAGGACAATATAACCAATCATAACCAATTAACTTTGTTCTCTTTAAGTCAGATATTACATTAGGATCCACCTTCCATTCTCCAACAAAGAGCTAAAAAAATTCACCTGCAATAACATTCCGCTAATTATGTTTGTTCACTCATAGAGCTTAATTATAGAAGGAGCCAGTAATTACAGGATAGGAAAGGTAGGTGAGTTTGCTGAGAGGAAGCTGTGCTGGTCTAATGCCCATAAGCTCATGTCTTCAAGTTAAACAGTGTGACTGTGAGCGCCCAAAGCCTGGTGGGAGGGATGAGGCTGGGCCAGAAAGTTATAGCACGGGAGAAATTTCCCTCCCTCATCCCAGCATTAAAAGAGTCTGCCATTTGCCCAAGCATGGGAAATTGCTTTTAAATCATCACATAGCTGGCGTTCGCACAGAGCCGCTCTTTGGCTAATTCTGATTCTCCTTGTGGCTGGAGAGCGCCAGCTACAGCCGGGTAATACCTCCTCTCCCGACTCCTCTGAGATTAGCTGCCACAAAAGACACTGAATGTTTTTGCTGGCAACCTCAACCATGAGTCCAATATGACTCATGGTCGTGCTGAGTTTCCCCATTGATGTTTGAACATGCAACAATAAGCGCAGTGCAGGCATTTCTACAGAATATGGGTAATCTGTACACAAAGAGTGAAAGCACAGGAACGCTCTGCTGGCACGGATGCACTGCAGTTCACCATAGAGAGGGAGCTAGCAGTGGGGCTCACCGGGAAATTGTGCTAGTGTGTATGCACAACACTTCTGGGGAAGACCATAGAGAAGCTTCATAGTATGAAGGAGAATGCTCTTCATGCAATTGACCCTTTTGTTAAACATCAATTACAGAGGCTAGTGTTATGTCATGAGAGGTATGACTGAAGGTCAAAAACAGATACAGAAACCTATTTACGTTTATATGTATTTGGTAGACACTTTCTCCTATTTGAAACAGGTAAAACCTCTTATGAATATAAATATCTCAATCATCTCTCAGAGATGAGACTGAATAACGGGCAAGTGGAAACTTTTGCTCCAGACTCCCTCATCTCAGATATTTATCCTGACAAGGACTCAGAAATCTAGAGTTTATATCTAGAGTTTCAGAAAAGATCTCAGCAAGTTTAGTAAAACATCAGAGAGAAAGTTGATACTTTAGTGAAAGTCAACTGAGAACTCCAACAAAACTGAGCTATAAAAGAGCAACAACCTCTAATCGATAACATTTTCCCCTAGGGTATCCAAAGCAACTTGCGTTGCATTCAAAACATGCATTTTATCAGTTCAGGCATTCTTTGGAATTCAAAAACATTACCTTGGCATTGCTAGCAACACACTCTACTATTTCAGGAACTGGTTTTATCTGCCATTAAGTCGTTTTAAACAGACACATCAAGAAACAGCTATATGTGCTTACCTCCATTTCTACACCAATACAGAATGTCTTACAAGACTCATTCAGAGATTCCGGCCAGGCACACTTCTACCCCTTTAATGTACAGCCATCAGCCCCCACGCACCCCTGCCCTCACCCATGTGAAAGGCATCTGCAGTGATGTCCCCAAACTGCATCTCTGTTGACATGTTAACTTCAGACTAAAGTCTGTGTCTTTGATCACAGGGATGGGATCTCAGAGGGGAGCATGATTAAAAATGACATTTTAATGCCCAAGGAGCCAGGCAGCTGGGGGATTTTCCACACAGGGTGGAGTCGTAAGCTCATATATACAATATATCAATGATTCCAATAAAGAGCCCTAACTGGGGAATAGGATATAGCACAGTGGAAAGCGCTTAACCTCCCTCCAGCCCTTTCTGTTAATAGTTCCAAGCTTCACACTGAAGACTTTCAAAGCGACTGGTTCCACGCTTTCACATTGATGCTAGTTGGAATGCAAATGTTCAGGTTCTGTTTAGGGTCTCTAGTTTTATGGGTGCTGCAGTAGAAATGACAGTTCTGGAATATTGACAGCCATGGTTAGCTCAATCCAGCCTAAAGTTTGGGATTAGACTTCTTTGTGCTAGAAACAGGAAGGCTGCTGTAGTAGCCATAATCCATGGTGAATAATTTATCTCAATGTGCTTCCATTTAGTTTACCCTTCATGGATTACAGAATAGGTCCACTTCAAACTGTTTATCTCTCTAGAGGATATATTGCCAGGAAAGTTCTAGACATTACAAATCAAACATGATGTTCATGTTTCTTCGATCTAAAAGGTTGTCATCTGTATTATTACAGTACATTAAGACTTTGTGTTGTGTTTGTGAAGTATTTCATGCTGGATAAACCCACATAACAGAACCTACTCATAATGGATACGCAAGCCGCAACATTCTGATATGAAAAGCAAACAGAGCTTTAAGAGTGAGTTTGTAGGTGAGTTTCACTAAGAGTGAGTTTGTAGGTGAGATAAATGTCATAACTGTCTTTCATACTTTATATGTGCAAGTTTAGAAAATGATAGAAAATGCAAGTTTGGCTTTTGACTCTTAGCCTTCAGCACAAAGGTAAGTGAAGACAGAGACAAGCCAACATGTAAATAAACATGTTGCTATTGATCTTTTTTGCAATTGAAAAAAATTTATTCCTGTTGAAAGATCCATGTTTTGTAAATGCAAATCCCTCACAGACATTATATTGCTATTTTTTTAAAAAAAGTTTTTTTAATTGTAACTTTCTAGATTGTAAGTATTTACAATTAGAACAAGTGTTTTCTGGTGATCATCATAGCAGTAATTCACAAAGCGGTCGACACAAGTTGCGTTAGGTACTAAATTTAGTTTGTTAACTATGCTTAAACAATGCAGGCTGTGCATACAAACATCATTACCAGTGGGCACAATTCATTCTTAGTAAACTCCCCTCTGAATGTCTAATCTACTATAAAATACCTATTTTTGTTCCTTTATTAAATTATAAAGCTAATTGTATTCTTCTTATAATAATTTTTATCATAATAGTCCCATACATATCACCCACTTCTGAATCATTGGAGTTTTGTCCATACTTTCTCACAGGTTAGACAGGGAATAGAATCTTTCCATGTGAACTCTTCAAGTCATATCCCAAAGGTGGAGGAAGCTTCCTAACCAGATGCTCTTCTTTTGCTTTTCTAAAAAACAACTCTGTCCATCTCTCACTAATACACAGGGTACAAGGCAAGTATTCCTATGAAACGGCCTTCAATCATCCTCTTTTACTGAGTGGAGTCAGTTATTTACTCTGTAGCAGTCATTAGCAGTCACTTTTCAACGAAACTGGTATTACGAGGATTACTCAGAGGCTCAAAGGTGATTGAGATGGATTTGGTTCTTTGTAACTCTAGATTATCTCAAACCAACCCTGCATTTTTTAAATTAGTGGTACAGACAGGGCTGTGAAAAGCAGGTATGTACCATATGCAATGGAAGAAGGGAATGCCCATACACGCAGCTGATAATGCATTTTTAATATGCATAACCTTATGTGTAAATGATTTCCATATTGATATGCAGACATCCATAAACTACAATGTTTATAAAAAAACACTATAAACCAGGACAACAGAAGCTGATGCCTATAATGTGCCACATGTGATGATAAGAGATATTACACTGCTAAATATAATTAGCTTAAATCATTTTGTCTTGTTTTCCAATAAAAATATCTAAACATATGCGAAATAAAATTAATTTAAGAATTATAATTGTAAATGATATTAAGACTAGATTTCATAGAATGTATAATAAATATAAGCCTAGCATTCTTGGCCCGCAGAGCTGCAATGGTAGGCAACTTTTCAGCAATGTAAAGCCACAGACAGGGTTACAGTAATATTGCGATCATGGTCAGTTGGACAGGCGACACATTATTATGTCCAGTGCCACCACCTGCAAATATGTGAAGGGCTTTACTATGATGTTTCCAAAGCCCAGTTCCATAGGAAAGAAAAATCACAGATGAGATCTCTTTAATATATTGATTATTTCTTCTGCATAGCAATGAGATTAAACTGAGAAAATGGAAATTTTTTGCTAAAGTCTCCTGTGTCTCAGATATTTGTCCTGTATTTGTATTTGTGGCCGGCAGTTATTTGTCATTATATTGCTTCCTGCAGGGCCAAGTCAAATACATGTCACAGACTGATCTTTGAGTGGATTATTTTTAACTCAGAACACGATTACTACAATTTTGTCATAATTGCAAGGATGGCCCTCAGGAACTGAAATTATCATGAGCCGTTAAAAAAATCATTGCTATCATTAAAACACTCTCTCCATAGAATGATGCAGGAAATGTCTTTCAAAAGCAGCACATCTATTACCAATCTTACATTCTTGCCAATACTTTTTTAACGTCTGTTCATTTATCTATGTAAAACAAATCTAAATAATGAAATACAAGTTATTAAGCCAGGATGACAATAACTACATCTCATTTGAGTGCTCCAATATACAGCTCATATACTCCATATTAGCTCATGATATACTGTGCCAGTTTAAAGACAGTACATCAATTGTTTTTCAGAACTCACAACTCTAGTGGGTTTATATTATAAAATAAATCTGCGGTGTTGTAGTTACATTACTGGTTTTGGTCTTTTATCTGCTTGTAGTAATTGGCTCATTGTAAAGCATCAATAATGTATAATAGGATGTAATTTATTAACAAGAAGAACATGCCCTGTTAAGTTCGTGAAGTTTACTCTTTCAGTTCTTGAAAACATTCTACGCTTCAAAAGAAAAGATAGCCTACAGACTTTTGTAGAAACCAAACTTCTGATACTCTTTGTTCTTGTAGTTAACATTCATATCCACAGGCTGTTAAAGTACTATGCAAACTAACTCATACATCTGCAAATGGCAGACACCATATGATAATGGTAAAACAGGGGTGTGAGAACCACGTAAAATGAAAACATTGGTGATTAATCTTTGTCTGTCCGCTCTGGGGCTCTTCATGCATTTATCAGTTAAGAACACCTGTTATTCAGTCAAAAGACCAATTAGCCCGTTAATCAGTCAAGTTAAAAATAGGTTAAGCAAACTAAAGCATATTTACACACTTTAACCTTAGTGGCAAGGCTATTAGACTCACAGATGTTTTTAAAGGATATGCTATCTTAAATCGAGCTACAACATATTCCATATGTCATCTCTTTTGTCCAGCAGAAAAATGTACAGAATATATCAAAATAAAGCAATAATAATATGTCATAGTCTATATATTAACAGATTTTTTTATGATAAATGTGTCGTGACCTTTTTGTGATATGTGTTTAATGTGCCCTCACAGGCATAATGCCCATAGTGTGCTTGATCCTTGACAGACATGACTATAAATACAGGCAAACAGCATGGGCATGTGTAGGTGAATTTCATACTTTTTCTGTTCCAACTGCCTGCTGGTAATGAAGTGCTGAGAAAGTGAGTACATAAGACTTAGAATGGGGGCTTTCCTTTTCCTTATTTGGCAACATTATCCATGTCCAGCATGCAGAAGTCTTTTAGCTTTTAGGTCTTCTAATACTCATTGTTTTGCCTGCATAAGGTTTAACCTTTGCTTTTTTCGGCTTTGCAATTGTTTCTTAATCTTTAGCTGTTGGCAAACTTATAGCTTGTTATCTTGGAGTAATCTAACAAAAAGTGTTGTGTGATCTCTGCTTAAATGATCTCGTTAGCTTGCTTTCATTTCACCTGTGACAGTCTGAGAAGTCACAGTTAGAGCAGGCAGCATTTATCTGAGAGGAGAGATGACATTTTACATGCGTCAAGGCTAAGATCAGCAGACTGTTAAAGTGAGAGCACGTTTTATACTAAATATGACAGTTATCTCCCTCTCTGTGCCATGATCATTTTCCCATCTTGACAAAACTTCCCACTCTAGAGAAATTTCTGCAGTTCCTCTCTTTGAAGGTTTAGTACATGCTCCTTTTGGTCTAGGAGAAAATCAATGATACTAATAATACGTTTAGTAGGATTTTTTGTAGGTCCAACAAAGTAAGGATTTGTTGGACACCTCTGACATGACTTAAATCCATCAACCACCTGCTTCACTAGAATAAGCTAAGAAATGGACCTGCATTGATGGGGAAGATACAACTTGTCAAACTGAGGCATTGATTATAGCAATTTGACTGTCACTACTATAACAAGAGTATAACAGATGTTGCATTCACCTTGAAACACTGGTTAACGCTAGCATGCAGTTTCCAAGTTTTCTCAAACCAGACTATATACTCTTAACTTAATAGCTCCCCCAAGTTTTAAGGAGGAGGAAATTAATCTTAAAAGATGAAAGCATGAGGATACATGTGCCTTTGGATGCCTGCTTCATAAATGCCTTTGGCCACTTTACCATTTATTCATATATCACAGCTGTACAGCATGGAGAATTTTAGAATGGAGTTGGGATGTGTTCAATGCAACATTAGACTGTGCTTACCTCTATAGTCTGTTTGTAAAGCCTGTGGGATGATGATATTCAACGGTTAGGGTCATGATGACTTTTCAACCATATTTGTTTTCTGGCTTTATTTCCTTTCAGTACTTCCACAGTACTGTGTTGCCATAGCCCTATATCTAACTGTTTTTCAACCTCAGTATTTGATTTCTCAGAACGGTGTTATATTTAGTACAGCTATATTCAGCTTTCATCCACTTCTGACTGTAACAAAAGAAACAGAATTTTTCTAAAAGTACTCCAAAAATAATGCAAACATAAAAAAGTGCCACACAACCATAGTTAACACCAAATGATACATTTCTTAGGTGTTGAAGGTCCCTCCAACAACATGTCCCTTTTATACAGAGATTTAAATGTTCAGACAGTCACAACTGGGAGTTATGGGGATGTTCCAGGAGGATACCCTGAAGTGTCAGAAGTCTCTGCTTCCTCCACATCCTCCTCATATTTGCTTGTACTACTTTGTAAAGCCTTTGTGGTTCACACAGTAAATAATAGTGACTGGTCCTCAAAGTAGCAAACAACTTAATCCTTATTTATTGCATCTCATCAGTTACTACTGTACGCAACCTACAAAAACAACAGTACATAACATGGTGCTTTTTTCACATACTTTGAATGTAACTGGATATAAAAATGATCTGATAAATTTTCCTGCTGTGTGAGCACTTTCTGTCTTTTCTCTGGTGTGTGTAAGAGAGATGGTGTTTTTTTTTTACTGAAATGCCTTTTGATTAAAGTCTCGGCTAGATGTTTGCGGTGAGGGCTGGAGCCATGAGTCATAGGGAAATAGCTTTTCTCCTGTTGAGAAAGACACATTATGAAAGGACCTGAATAATGAAGTCATGTGTGTATATGGAGTAAATCATACACAAGAAGGTGATTTGGCTCAATGATGTACTCTCAGAGTGTGCAACCTTATTTTAAAAATATAAAAGTGTTATTGGGCCACAAACACACTTGTGTTCTCACTATAAACATGGTTGAAATACACTCAGCGCCTGTTCAAGTATTAATAGAGAGACAGACCATTCGAATAGCCACAACTGTGGATTTCGCCACTATGAAATTGATCATTTATTCATCTCTCTGCATGGCTGTTTTGCAGAACCACTAGGCAGTAATTGCGGACACATCAGTACAAACCTCTGAGCTTAACTGGCCACTTTTCCTGTGAATACATACTTTCTTTTGAAGAGCAATTTGGAGTACATCAACACCACACATCAACTGCCAAAAGACCATCTCGGAGCAGAAAGAAACCAGCAAACCTGAAAGTCTGGAGCACGTACACCCCCTAGTTAACTTCACTTTGTGGTTAATTTTGAAGAACTCCTTTAAAGAGATGATCTGCAATTCAATGCAAGGACTGATATGACTCAGTCTCCATTTTCTGCCTGATTGAAGCCTGTTCTGATGTTCCGCTTCAGGGCTCAGGCGCAGCAGGTAGCCCTGCAGGGCCCACAAAGACACTCTGCATATTGCCACCGTAGTTACTTAAAGCTAGTCAGATTATCCACCGATCTGTGAAAAACCAGCACAGTGAGAGCTATAACAAAACAATGTGAAGATCCTCTCAAGACTTTAAACAAACAGCAGCGCCACCTGGGAACAGGATGACATCTAATCACCGTCAGCTATAACCTACAATTCTGGTAGACCTGAGGTTTAAAGAACTTGAAATGAAAAGAATGTGATCTTAGTGACTGCCACAGAAGACTAATTTACAGAGAGCTCAGAACATGTCCTGAAGGGACATTTCCACAGAGAGATTATCCCATGTCGTGAATAATGCTCCCTTATCACAGCTCAGATCACTCATTCTACCTCTCGCTTTAGCTGGCTGACACTTCAAACTTCTAGAGTTTTGATAGGTCTGTCAATGAAAACCTTCCTCCATTATGCCAGCCACACCTCATCCTTTCACCTTAATTGAACATTGTGTCACATAACTCACTTTTCTTTTGCAAATGGCTAATGGCTCCCACTTAGTTTTAACAAAATACCCTCGGTCTGACCGGCTGAGATTAGAATAACAGTTATATTTGAATTGCCCGTTCTTAACGGACAGCAGTGGTGCTTGAGCAGAACAATAGGAAACAAATTGTAGACGCAATATAGCCAAGAGACACTGCGCTAACTGCAGGTTAGCCTCGTGAGGTTGTGATGAGGTTGGGGGTGTGGGGGTTTGGAACAGAGAATGATAAAGGGCTGGATTTTGACTGGCAATTATATCTGAGCTCTGGTACAATGAAGCAGTGGATGTTCCATCTCTCTTTGAATCACATTGTGCGCTCTTTTGACAAAGAATTAATGTACCACTTTTCTCTCTTCATTCTCATTTTATCTCCACTTTTTTCTTATTCTCTTTTTCCACAGATGGCTTTATTAAAGACTGCTAATAAAATTTAAAGCCTGGATCATGAATTTCAAATAAGGGGCTGCTGGAAGAATGAAAGACTGGTGCCGTATGCAAAGTTGGCAGAGATCAGCTGTGTCACTGAGAGAGGAAAGAGGAAGGATATGATAAGCGCATGTTATCAGATGTCAGCAGGGGTCCTGAGGTAGATTTCTGAGCGCACGTTTATTAGCTGCCCTTCCATTCCTTTCTGGTCAGGACTGATTGTGATAGCACCAGATAAATCCATAAATCACACACACAGTTACTGAAAGGAAAACAATTAATTTGAGTTTAAACATCTAAGAGTTTTAGTAGTCATTCTAAAGCAGACAGCTGATAAGATTTCAAACAAACAGTATGTTTACTTGTACACACAAACAAACTTTTGGGGTTTCTCACTAATGACTTTCCTCATAAAGATGAACCCATAAGACAAAAAAGCTTTACAGCATAAATAATGTGATGTATATGACAAGGAGGTTTCAAATTCAACCATTGTATAAGCAATTATGTAAAAATGTGGGGACAGGTTTATTGATCTGTATGCAAAAACCTGTGTGCCTGTATTCAGTGTAGAATACTTAAAAAGTTATGGTGTCTGAACAAGCAGGTGTGTGAACATGCTCAATATTAAAGTGTCTCACTGGCATGTCGCAAGAAAGCCAAATGCACTTTAATTCAAAATAGGTGCACAGATGGATATTTCATACAGCAGGGCTAATTACTGTTACAAGGAAGACATTCAGGTAAAAGTAAAAATAAACCTATTTTAAGCCTTTCTGACATGTAACAATATTTCACTTGCTCACTAACAGTAAAAGGAAAAATCTGGGTTTTTATGCATCTAAAGAATTGTTTATAGTAGGTTTAGTTATGTGTGAGCACACATTCATGTGTTTGAAATGAATATTATTTCTAATTAAAGAACGTCTTGTATGCCATAGTTTTCATCGTCACAATTGCAGACACAGAACTGTGTGAATGACTACTCATGTGGATTCTGTCAAACATTAACTACACGATTATTCATTAATTCCAAGCTTTGAATGGCATAATAATCATCTTATGCTTCTTACATCCCTGTTCACCATCTGTTTATCATTAGTCCACCACTAAACTAAGTAATATTATATTATCATTGCTTTCTTACATTAACCTGCCTAAAACTACCTTAACTTCACCAAAGCCTGATCGAATTATAATTATATTGAATTACCTCCATGTATCCAGGATATCCAACAACTTTCTGTACATCACATCAAATTCAGTTAAGGCTGTGATTGCTTAATTTGTTTAGTAGAGATGCCCATTCTCAATGGGCCACAAAAGAATGATGTTCGCTCTGAAGAATGACACAGTGGAAAGAGCTTGTCTTGGTTCTAACAATCGTGAGAAACTCTATGAGAACTGTAAGTTTTGTATGTTTAAATGTGAATTAATTAAATTAACTTTAATTGAATTTGTAGTTCTTGTTGTTAGCCAATTAGCCAATTAATACTACTAATTTCCAACTTTAATTAGTGCTGAACAAAAAAACAGATTGCCTAAAGCCTGAGTGCATTTCTTCTTAAGAGTGAAGATGTTTCATTATGTTGTTGTTTCAATTAGTTGTTTGGGTTTGTTTTGAGTATTATTTTAAAGCTCTTTTTTTTTGTAATTGTGCCTTTGAGAAAAAACTCTTTGAAAAGTTTAACAAGTTAAAAAATACATGTTTAAGCAATTTACAAATCTTAGATTGATGATAATCAAGCAATTTTGGTTTTGTTCTTTATTTGAATTTGTTACCTGGGGAGTTATGTGTGCATTTCTTTGTGTAGGACCATGTGCATGTCTGCTTATAAAAAAAAATGGATTATGACAATTAAAAGGGAATATGACAATTTGACATCCATGACCTGCATGGAAAACAGACTCTCACAAAGAGTGAGTAAAAGTGGAAGAAATCACATTAGCTCCTGTTCATCGAAAATCTGAAATGTTGCATGCATACAACGTAATGGGACAAGAGTTGGCTTTGTGACAGTACGTAACAGGACTATTTTGAACAAAGGCTTTTAAATTAAAACAAAATGTAATTTTTGATGTTAGGGAGGCTTACAAAGAGAAGTAATGATTCATCACTCTATGACAATTGCTTCTTTGGTTTAAAAACAGAGCTTCGCATAATATGAGCTTAATGTACAGTGCTGGCCCTTATAAATCCTGTCTTTTAATCCTATTATAATAACGCTATTTATAAGATTAGATGTTAATTATTGGAGGTCTTTAATTGCATTTTTTTCCGCTCAGATATGGTCCTCTTTTTATGTAGATTTCCAACAGGTTGCATCAGAAAACGGTTGAATATTCAAGCCGAAAGCAGACCAGATGGAGCCACAAGGTTATTTGGACTGAAAATGATGATGCCTCTTATTTGATGATCTTTCCATGCATATGCTCTTTGTAGTCTGTCCCAATGGGCTGATGGTTCCTGACATGTAGGAAGTAGTTAATGATAAATGTCGTGAAGGCTTTTTTTAAAAAAACAAAACAGGCTATTTTTTCACATGCGTGACCCTGTGTTTTATATCTTCAAACACATTACCGGTGAAAAGTTTAAAATCACTTACTCTGCCTTTATTTAACTTTTTTCTCACCTTTTAGAATAATAGCAAACTCATCAAAACTATGGAATAACATAAATGCTTTAGATCAAAAAGTTTTTAAGATCATACATGATAAAACATTTCAGTCAAGTGATCATAAAATTCTGACTGGTGGTGTTAGATCTGCAAGAACTTTAAGATTTAATCACTTCAGTGGTCGTTTCTATTTCATTACCAGCTTTATCACCCAGCACAGAAGATTCTGAGACCTTAAAGCGTGTGACAGGGCTGGCACCTGTTAATGAGCACATTAATATTTATGGGATGATTACCAATTCACAATAAACATTGTACCCAGAACACTGTATCCTCACTTTCATGCTTGACTTGCACTATGTTCATTTCTTTCTTCTTTCTTCTTTTATTTATTGTGATGCTTCACAGGCCTCAAAATTGTCGAGCTGCTTACATAACTTTAAAACAACAGCAGCTGCTCTCTGTAAAAGCTAGAACCATGAAGAATGCTTTACGGGTACTTTACCTACATTTTTAAAGTTTAGGTTTGGTATAGGTTTATTCTTATTTATTTTTGGCCAGCTATCAATACATATTATTTTACTTAATTACTATTTAATCTAGTTTCATCTGTTTTATACCGTATTCATTTTTGCATGTTGTTGCTACTGTTTTCCCTAGAATAATGTATGTACTATAAAGTGCTTCATGAACATGATCATGGTTCTGCTCATGGTTGTGGTCATGTACAGAGACAAATTAAGTGATTTCACTGAAAACACAGCATTCCTCTCCACTGTTAAAAAAAGTAAAGTAAGAAACCTCTTAAAGGTGTTATGAAAGAGCCTGCCCTCCGAATGTTAACTACTGACACCCTGCTAATATCAGGTCATACTGTATCTACTGAATTCCCACAGGTCATTCCTCAAGTTATCATCCATTTCTCTAATTCTCTAATAACAAAATTGATTTGAGCACATAACAGATCTGGTGGTATTATTCTCACAACATGATGATAAACTGGTTATGATGAAAACTGTCTGGTTCTTCATGGTTTCAGAAGTAGTTCATCAAAATAATTGTCATGTAACAAGAATAAAATGTTAGATGCACAACAACACAGACTCTTTCCTAATTGTATAAAAATGAAAATCTGATTATTTGAACTGAAATTCAGTCTGTAAATCTACAATTTTAAACTAGCTGTTTAAAAACCAGCATACAAAACCACTGCTAGATAAATCATGCATGTATACAGCTGGACTTCAAAAACTTACTGAGATACAGCCCTTTTGACAACAATTTTTACTTTTATTTATAAAAATGAGTAGATAAATTAGTAGAGATGGCGACGGTGAAAAGATTAATATAGAACATGTATAGTGTTTTTTCAGCACATGTATCGTTTCATGTCAGTAAAAGTTAAGATCTCTATAACGCCTCTGAATCTTCACAGTATATGATACTCGCTTTGGCTGTATAGCTGGCACTTTAATTTACAGAATGTCACACAATATATACAATGTATAAAGAAAAGTGCTGCAGTGCCCAAACCACTTCATTTTCACATTAAACTAGAGTCATCAATCAAACATTTCTTGCCTCATTATACTCCTCACACAGCAGGAGTTTTCAGACCTGAAGGCAATCAGTATGACAACAGACAGCATTAGCTGTCTACTTAATCCTTTAGCAATTTAGCTTTCTGAATGCATGTAAGCTAATGAGTCATACAATTCACATGCAATTGCTCATAAATGAGATGAAAAGGCTTTAATATCACAAAAATATCAATAAAATTACAAACTGGAGTAGATGTTTAAGTTTAATGATATTAGTGTTAATAATAGCACATAGTCATCCTCTGTTTCTGCTAACTGTACACCATTACCATAATAGTGACACTGTTGGCTGTTTCTCTAGGGTAACTCTAAATTTTAATGATACCCCACTTGCAGATTTTTAACAATAGACGTTGTGATACAAATAGCTTGCTGACAAAGAAATGGCCGTGCATAAACCACAGCTATATATCAATAATTGAAATATCCATTTAATAAAGTCACATAATGCAAAGGAAAAGCTTTACTCATGATCTAACCTCTTTCTTTGACACCTTGGGCTTTGCAAGAGAACATTTTTTTCCTTTTTGACAGAATTTAGCTTGCATAGTGAGAAGATGCTAAAACGAATGTGTTAGCACAGTATGCCACATAAGGGACAGATTTATTCCTTTCTCCTTATCAAGTCTTGGATCAACACAGCAGTCTTGTAAACTTCCACTTAATTTCATACTAGCACCCTGCAGGGTCTAGTATCACCGATAAAGACAACCACGCATGAATGCAGCAAGCAGCAAAGCTTGTTACAGCTATCAGTAAACATATTTTTACTCAATGAGCTTTGCTGAGATTTTCTCACTGACTAAACATTACACGAAGGCAAGGAGAAGCTGATTGGTTGGATTTAAACAGTAATCAATGGAGTGGCAAAATTTGATTTAGGAAAACATCTTCAAATTCCACTGCTTAACTATGATTAATCTAATATGCTTTTAAGAGGACAGAGAAAATATGGGAACACAGGACAGAGAGGATGAAATGTCTGAAAAGAACTGAAATAAAACCCTCATGCATACACCCATAGACGTGAGAGAGTAACTTGTTAGCCTTGAAGCTCTTAATGGACCACACAGCAGACAGAGTGAACATCTGGCCACATCAGGAGCCATCGACAGTAAGCCACAGGCTCAACCTGCAGATGGTGGAAAGGCTTGTACACAATGAAAACTACCTAACATGCACTCTCTCTTCCTTTTTGTTTCTTTTTCTCACTCACATGCGCAGGCAATGTGGCACGCTAACAAAGACCCATTAGAACCCATGAGCATCTGCATTTACTGACTCAAAAAATGAAGAGTTTGACACAGTCATACATCAATAAAAGTTTATCCACAGTAAATGACAGTTGGAATGAAAATATGCCTCAGCTTCCAGGAATATTAATGCAGTTTTAATGTTTTTATGGATAATGTACACAGCTCCTATGCAGTGAAGGATATTCAACCATTTCAAGTGCTTTCCCTCGAACCATAAAAGAAAAATCCCACGCAGAAATCAAACATTGACGTTTTCGTTTCATTTCACCAAAATGGCAATATAAACCTAGAAATTCAAATACTTAGACCTAACTGAAATAAAACGCACCTCTATCTCCTTCTCATTCACATGGTCATTATCTGAAGGACTATTTAACCTACAATGAGCCAAAGCTTTCTAGCTGCCAGTATCTCTTAGTGTCAGTCAGGGGCTCCTTCTTTAGTAAGTACTGGAAGAGGCAAAAGCAATTGGTTTGGGCACATAATCTGCAAGGCATCCATGGGATCCAGCAGAGAAATGAAGGACGGGAACACTGCAGATGCCCTGTGTCTTCAACCAGCTGCTTTCTGTATTCCAGAGCAGAGCCAAAGACAATTAACAAATCTATAGCTTTCTCTCCATACTGCTGTGTTTGCCGTGTGCCGTTAGGCAGCGGGTAGCACCTGTCACCTTTCCCAGGCCCCAGCTGTGATTGATGACAGGTCAGCCTCAGACAGCCCCTTTGAATTTTCAATTCCTCCATGGGGAAATTGCTCATTTCCTAGAAGTGCGTTTTCATTTTTGCAACAAGACAGCCTCCTAAAATATTACTCTGGGACCGGGCGTAGAATTGTGATATATTGTGGCACACATTGGAGAAAAATGTTCATTTGAGCAAACCTTATTATTTGCTTTTTCCACCGTCATCGGCATGCCAAGTTACCAGAAAATGCAGATTTAAGCAGACAAGACATTCTAACTCAGATAAGCATGGAACAGACCCTTTCAGCTTATAGCTACTTATAGCTTATATAGTTAAGATTATCATTGTGACCTTGTGTTATGCTTTTTTCAGGCATGGGGCATTTTTTTAACACAAAACTTGTATCCTATTCGAAGCGGCGTTGACTTCAAAGGAGGTTATTTGTCATCATACAGATTTACATCGTCGCTCAAAAACATTTATATCACTTTAAGCTCCTTGGGTGTTCTCAGGCTAGGATGGCAGAGGACTCATGATGCCATGTTCTGGCACCCTGTAAGAACAGAACCACCGTGATTATGGTGATGATGTGTTAAACACCAAAACACCAACAACAAAATTCCTGTGTTTGAACTGCACTTATACAAAAGAGCATCTGCTTCTAAGGCTGTTTGTATTAAGTCTTCACCGATTCACTGAGTTTGGGTCCGACCCGAGGGGCTAAAATCTGCTCTTTTTGTAAATATTTGGAATGCCTATAAAGTGTTTCCGTTTTGTACAGATGATTAGCCAGAACATCTGGTTAAGAATCAAGCCCACATCTTTTAACAGGAACTCCATATGTTAAAAAGAGTCAGTTCTGCAAGTAGTGTCGAAAAATAAAAATGAAGAGTAATAGGAAGAAGGCTTTATTAACAGCAATTATGATTTTAATTAACCCCTGTGGTCTGCTGCCTTTCTCCAACATAAATCGTCAAGTCAGTATCTGAACTGTGCAGCACAGCAGCTGCTTTTCCACTATGCTAAAACATAAGAAGAACAGAAAGTACTACAGAATCACATTCGCAGAGGAAACAATAGCACAAAGTGTAAAATACAGAAATTGAAAATGACCTAAATAAAGTAAAAACTGCAGAACATTTTGCTGACTGGGTTGTTTCACCAAATGGCATTGACTGGCATTAATGAGAAGGCGGTGCTGTCTGAATGCGTCCCTAAACTCCCACCCATCTTCTTTTTCAGCATTAATTAGACCGACTTAATGTGAAGTGGAGTGTGACTGATACTGTGATATTTGTGTCCCTGATGGAGGCCAATGTGAGGCTAACACCTCAGCAGTGGCCCATCAGTGCATCTGGAGAATGCACAGAGCATGAAAACCTCACAGCTTCTAGAACTTAATGAAACCATGCTTGATTTCCAGATTCCAAACAAGCAACCAAACAAACAAAGCCTCTTTTAGCGCTATGAAATGGAGGTAATACATTAAACAATATGATATATGTTTAATCATACTACTATTTGCTTTATAGTAGTAAATCTATTAAACAGAAATATCACTTTTTTATTGATAAAGGATAAATGCATACTGTCTAAAGTACCTCTTAATTTCATAGCACTGAAAGAAGCTTTGTTTGTGTTTAAATTAATTTCTGCCAAAGCAACAATATACATTCACACAAAAGAGTAAAAAATGAAAGATTAAAATAATAATATAAAAAGGTGCTAGTACACACATACACAGATACACACTCAAGTGTCATTACAGAGGCTGAGAGAGCACCACTCTTCTGCCTCCTATGTGCCCTTGTAAGATATTCTGTCAGGACACTTTACCTGTTCTCTGGCCTCAGAAGGTCATCCAGCTTTGTCACCTGAAGAAATAAAAGTCAGCTCTGATATACCTGATGAGGGGCTTTTGTCTGGTCTCTCCTTGACCACAAACTCTACTTTGTATTCCATGCCAAATCCCACTTTTTAATTCAAAGCCAGTCAGTCCATTCAAACAGCTCAGCCCAGCATCGTTCAATCTAATTAAATGTCACGACTCGTTTTGAGAACAGACATTTTTTTCCTCTCCACCTTAGTTACAGTCAAGATAACACTTTTTCTGGTTGTCTACCTTCCTTTGCTATGAAGATAACGGGATTGCAATGCTGTTATCCCAAGCTGATAATTAAAAGCACATCACCGATTAAAACCCACCTATGTAAGTAAAGGTTACCTCAACACGATTAGAATTCCAAACATTTATGTGCCTACCACATTTCCAGTGGTTTCTGCAGAGGCTTGGGGCTCAGTATACGTACTATGGTTATTCCTGATTTAAGCATCTTTCCCCTCTGTGTGAGTCACTTAATATCATATGGCACTGGACAAAAAGAAAGCTAATTTATTGTAGCACCAGAAACCTGAACAAATGCAATTTCAAAGACAACTGAGTAATGTGTTTGTTATTAAATGCAGGTTATAGTTTTCAGCAAGCCCAAACGACAGTCAAAACTAATTTTTGTCCACTAGATATTAATCTGGGCCCCTCTCCACCATCTAATCACTTGGGTGCAACCATCTCATATTGGCTGTCATAATCGTGTTTTATTAATGTGCTTTTTGCCTTGGACCCCTGGATACTGCTGTAAAGGCTCACACACTGGACTGAGAGATATATTTCAGTAGAAAATCATTTACAGCTGCCATTGGTTGTTCTTCTTGACTTTAATGAGTTAATTCCCTCTGCAGGTATTATCGACTCGCTCAGCAGTAGGGCTAATTTGGTCTCACATACTAATGCTGTTTTTATTCCCACAGTAACTTCCCGCTTCTCACTGTAGGACACCGATCTACATCTCAACAGAAAGTCCATAACAAAGGCATTATAATGATGACAGACTCACTGGGTCAAACATCAAAGAGTGAGATGTATCACTTTTATATATTTATGATCTTTATACAAATATCTCTTTTTTTATTTTTTGTTTGTTTTACTTCATAGACCTTTGACTCAGATATTTGTACAAGATATGTTGATATGCATAATGGTATAGGGTTATATTATGTAATATAATATAACATATAATGTATAGTATTGTTTATATAATTGGTCTTGGGAGAATTTGATAACATACTGAAATCTCACTTTGGAGTCTGACCAAATCTAAGCACTGTTTGAGACATTGTTAAGATCTCTTTTTTGACTCTAGAGGGGTGAAATGTAAGTTTACTGGCATTTTCCTTTTAGAACAAATCATATCTCACTGTCAGGAAAAAAAGAGATCTCATTTGTGATTTTACTTTCCTATGGGTAACCTCAGCATGAAAAGTAGGAATCTTTTTGAAGTTTTCTAATCATTAAAGTGCAATTCATACATGAGACAAAGTAATTGCAGACCATCCTAATGTCTCCTTTGCCATATTGAACATGAATTAAAAAGTAATGTCATATCACGTCTCATTCCTCACAGCCGGTCTGTCTTTCTTGCTGCCAATAGGTTCATGGTTGATTCATATCAGTCTCCACAGTGAAATCATGGTCTTTTGGAGCAAACAGTCTGGCCTCCACAAGGTCTGAGATGCTTCTAAACCAGAACCAGCTTTTATTCCATCTGCCTCAACACTACAGAGAGATGCATCTTAAAAGTAGCCACTTATCACTTAAAGGAACGTGCACATATTTTGCACCAATTACTAGGGCGCTACACCACCTTACTGTCGATGTTCTCAAACTACAGATAATCGTCATCATTAGGAGGTGAATTTGCTAAAAAAGGAATTGCACCCGCCAATATTGTGGTTTATTTGCATGTGTTGTCTGTATTGTTTTAGCACCCTCAGTTAAAACTGAAGGAATTATGTCAATGGGTAATGGCGCAAATGCTGCCAAAAATATTGTGCTGATACAGTTTGCATTCTGCAGTTTCCAGTGTTACACGTCAGCTAGTAGCAGGTTGATGGAGAAAGAGTGGCAGGTTGGCAGGCTAATGGAGAAAGCTATTTCATGTTAAGCTATTACTGCCTGCCTTCCATTGTTTCCCCAGAGTTTTGTAAATAAAGCACAATCTATAAGCCTAACTGACGTTAAAAATCACAATGACTGTAACTGGATTGCGGAGTGTTTCATGAATAAGACTCAAGCATTTTTAATGACATACCAAGTGTTAATATGGCGCAACTGTTTTGTGAATTCACCCCAAACTCCATATTGGCCAGATTCCTATCATACCTCTTTGTAACTGATGGGGACTTGAATTCTGCTAACTATAACATGTTCTGTTGTAGAATTCTCACATTGTGCACCTCTCATTTGCAGAGAAAGGGTGAGATACAATGTTATATATTCTCACCAGTAAATGAGATTGTCCAATATAGAGGGCCTCAGGGTCCCTGACAGTGCAGACAGGGTGAAAAATGGTGTGGCAGTATAAATTAACACCTAAGCCCTGAAAATTTCACAAAATATTGGTCTGGAGAGGATTCAGACGGCACCTGTCCGCTGTGCCCCACTTCCTATCACATAAAGAAGTTGTTGCAGTCTCTGAAGCCATCTCCTTTGCCATCCAAAGAGTTTCCAAGGCAACTGAGCAGATTCACAACATCAACTTTATACAGCTCAAACCGACTTCCATATGTTACTGTGCTTCAATGGGAGACAAGTGAAGCTCCCTTAAATTTACTCATGACTAAAATAATGAAACAATGAGAGGCTGGTGTGATTTACCTGACCAGAGGGGACATAAAGCACTGATTCATCTCACATCATTATATGAAGTGTTACACTGGGGTGTCTTCACACTGGCACAGACATATTAGAGAGAAGAACATGGGTAATGCAAAGATTTTCTTTTTTGCTAACCGAGCATGCTGTTTCCTCTTGCTGTTATTGAGCAGTTCATATTGGTAAGTGCTGTCAAACTTAATAGAGTTGGAGTTGCTATTGCTCCCATGGGGAAAATAAAGGCCATAATCAGAAAGTGAAGAAGTCAATTGCTGCATCCAAACCTGTGGTGTGCTGAGCAAAAAGATTCATGAGCAGTTAGAGGCAACATTTAGTAAAACCTCTAGCCCTTTACATGTTATCAGAACTAATCCATATGCTGCATTTAAGGGATCAGAAAAACAATGTGACAACATTGGCGCTTACAAAAAAACAGTGAAAAGTACTTTATGACCATAAAACGTTACAGAGACAATACATGCTGCGGCACATCTAAAATGTTTGTAATTTTGCATTGGGGAATTTTGCTTATAGTGGGATCTGCATTTATCATACCTGACAACACTAAAGACATGGAATATAGCATTAATTGATTGAATGTGTTGTTCTTAAAGAAGAATGTTAAGCCGTTGGACAGCTCCTATTGAATTTCTCCAACTTGGTCCTGCCAACTACACTTGGTGATAAATGTTGGCTTAATGGAATGGAATCTGAAAGTTTGTGATGGAAAGCTTGTAGGGCCATGTTTTCACATGAAAGACAAAGGTGATCGCTGGTGGGGCTTTTTAGATCCTTGCCTTTGTCGCCTTTTGGGGTGATAGAACAGAGGTTGGAACATGATTACAAAGAAATACTGGGCTTAAACTGTCTGTGATACAGCATGCATTCTGCATGTTTTCTTCATATTAGTAACATTAAAAAACTTTTACATCTGTTTTTTAAAACTTAATGGTGTTTTGATGGAAAGAACTGCCAACAGAAAGTGCCAAAAGAGACACAATTACAACTTTTTCATATTTTTTTCATTAGTACTTTTGGAAGTGCTATTCTGGTACTTGTCTAGCAGGCACAAAGCTTCGGGATTAATGAAATTTTGCTGTGATCACTGTTATAGACCGGGCACTGGTGAACGAGAGCAAGTTGATATATCTCTGTTTTCTGGCTGGAGGCTTCAGCAAGAATCTTGCTGTCTATATTAGCAGTTCAGTGACTGCAGAAAAGGCCCTCAGAATAAAATATGACCCTCAGGGCTCATGTTTACGAATTGTTACAGAAGAAGTGTTTATTGTTCCCTGTCAGTGATGTTGTTTTACTGTCTGGGGACTGGCTTGCTGAATTGACAGTGTAGCAGTGCCTTGTTCCTCTCAATTACCAGCCGCAACAGCATTTTTTTTCTTCCACTCGCTCCTGTTTTAGTTTTGACATTTGCAAGATGGCAAAGAAAAACAAAGTGTTTCTTTGATTTTCAAAGGTATAGGGTAGTGACCAAAACATTAGCCTGTACATCACAGAACAAACATTTCTTAATGTGCAATATAAAATCTTGCTGTTATTCATTCTTATAAGAAATAGAATGCAGTATGTAACTTGTATCATGTATTAACTGTGGCAATTATTTTAATGTTAATTTAGTCAATTAATTTTTAAAATATTGCATGTTCAAAACAATAAAGACAAATACACAATTACTCTGACAATTGCCCCCCTACAGTACGTACATTTCACAATAAAGGATACCTGTATACCTGTATACCTAATCATTTAGAAACATTTGCATTTGCAATAGTAGGAGGGGAGACCCAAACATTTCTGCAGGGAAAACACTATAGAGCTTACAGACATAAAAGTCATGTCACCGTGATGTAATGCATGAAAGAATTACACTTCTGACAAACAGAAGGTTAAATAAACACAATAAACCCCCTAAAGGTTGTGTCCCATTTTAAAATAGATTATTGTGTCTGCAATCATCCATACATCCTTCGTGTAGGGAGAGAGAGAGCTGCAATCATAAACCATTCATTACCATCTCTGCTATTTTACTTCCACAACACCCACAGTTGTCCTTTAAAGCATCTCTGAATACCAGACCATGTCTGGCTCCAGACAAACAAATGGTCTTGCTTACTCTCCCTGCAGGGATTCATAAAGATCAGGATCAAGTGTGCACTTACAATTAGACCACATCAATATGGAAGCTGATAGATGGTGATTGGCCTTGGATTGAAAGACTGTGGGGCCCATGCTGCACAAACTCAACCTCCTGCACACAGACAGGCTTGTGTGTTTTAAAGCTTGTTTTTTCCCACTTTAAAGGCATTTTAAGAATTAGAATCGATCTGCATGGAAAGCATTACAGAGTGGAAAAGCCAAGATGAAGGAAACTTTTCCGCAACATTACAATCAGAATTTATAGAGTTGATTTATTTAGCAATACGCAGTAAACCTTGCTGACCAATTAGCATGATATTTCAAGATCACCAGTTCTTGCAAACAACCTGGAAACATCTTGTAAAGAACTATATCGACAATCTGACTGGATGACTTCATGAAGGATTGGCGGCTACAATATTGGTCCTAATTTGTTTGTAAACCATTATTTGTGCAGGAAAGATATCTAATCTTTTCACAGACAGTCTACTGAAGCTCACTTCCCAATTTACAGACTCATCCCATGACCAGTTAGTTCCTCAAACCTGATGACCACAAAATCCAAAGAATGCAAGCTTCGGTGGCTTTGGCATTCGGCGTGTGCTTACTTCACCCCCTAAGAACATCCCTTGGCCAAGTCCTATGCATCTCAGCATCCCAGACTTTGGTAGAGGTATTTGAAGAAGGCAACAACAAGTCTCTAGTGTATCAGCATGTAAATATTAAAAGGGTGTGACTGTGTTACTGGTGATTCCCATTTGGTTCAATTACAGCTGAAACAAAAGCATCAGTGACACCAGCGTTTATGCATGCCTGCCTGCTAGCAGTGGTTATGTGCTCTTCAGACAAAAATGGGAATAATCAAAGTCTGTAATTATTTGCCCAACAAAGGGTGAACGTATGTTTTCTCCTGGCTGATGCAAACGCAAGGCTTTTAGACACATGCCTATAGATGGTAGATGGTAAACTGTATTCTCTAGAATACTGATGTTTATGTTTGCATCAGATAAACATTATGGCAAAAGTGAGACTAAAGTAGACTAAACAGGATTGACACTTTTAGGGTATACAGGAAGAAATAAAGTGTTTTAAGAGAAATCATAGACGATTGAAATCAGTGTTTGGGCTGTCAACAGTGACAAAGCTTAGTTCCTTTATTCTGTCTCTCTGTATGAGGTTGTTTTTTCATTCCTTCAGCCCCAGCACAGCTGGGATCATGGGCTCTGGGCCTGGCTGTCTGCTGTTGCTACCCTGATAGTGATGTCTTGGTCTTGGATGAATTAGAGGAGATTGGAAGCCATAACATAGAAGTGGGAGAAAAGAACAGGTCATTCAGGTTCTGGCTGGTCTGCTCTGGCATGTTCTCAGAAGGGGGCAAGACTAATGATGGGAGATGAGTGTATATTTATTAATCACTGCCGTTGGGGGAGGGCACTGCCCAAGGGGGCTGAATCATGGTCACAAAGTCAGCTTGGCAGATCTCAAACATTTTAAGACCCTATGAAGCAGCTCATCAGCATAGATATATGTGGGCTGTAGTGAAGGTGGACCAGACATGGATTCCAAATGAGAACCTTACAGGATAATGAAGTCAATCAAAGGAGAACATTGCATGCTGCGTTTTACAGTCACATGAATAGTAATAGACCTGTTCTGGCATCACCATCATACACAACAACCTCATCTTCACAAGCTGTCTTTTTCTTCCAGCTTTGAGTGATTCTGTCTAGTGAAATAGAGACTGATGCCTTCTATTTTTGTGGAGGAAGCTAAGTGATTTGAATTTATTTGAATGTATGAAGGTTAAATGTACTAGTCAGGGATTTGTTACACCCTAATTTTCACAAGAACTTTAAACAGATAGGCAAGTTATCATGTGTAATGAACACTTATTAACAAGGGGGTCAAAGTGTTTAATATCTTCATTTAGTCTATCTTTGTAACTCGATTTTTTATGTTTTAATGCCAAATGAATGTAAGATTAATGGAAGAGAATCCATGTGTGTCTGAGCTTTCTCAGTTTTTCGTCTTGGATTCCTGTTGATGCTTGAATATCATGGTAGGCAAGGCAGCTGGAAATGAGTCTTAACTCTCTTTCACCTTTGAAGGATCATTAGAACTAGGTAATTTCACACACGATTCTGTGGAAATTACAAATCTCTTGAAATTTGCCCTGGTATAGTAAAACCCACCACTATCTTCATTCATAACCATAAATGACAAAATCAGAAAAATTCAAATCACTGTAGCCTGCAGGTCACATATAATCCCTTATATAAACCCCCCACATATAAACAGTATATTTTATATAAAGTTTAAAAGTGTTGATAACTGTTTCTATCGCAGAACCATTATGCTGCTTCTTTCATTGTCATTCTACAGCTGAATTGGTTTGTTTATTTGTGAATATTTATACTTGTCAGATGAACTTGTGGACTCTTCATCATATGTATTCTCTAAACACTGCCTTCTTGCCGCAGCTTCCATCCATATACTCACTTTTAATGAATTCAGTCAAAATGACTTAGCAATGATTTTTGTCCTGTTTTCTTTTCTTTTCGTTTCTGTTCTCAAAAAAAGGTGCAAGGTTTGTTAAATTATTGTAAGCTGGAAGAGAAACTAGGTCATCTTATTTGATCATTGCAAAATGTATTCTAGTTACATCTTTATTTCTCTCCACTGGCTTGGTGCTCATTACCATTAGCCCTCTTAGTTGTACCAAAGCACTCAATGACCACTAACTAGTATTCTAGAGGTTACACAGAAACTGCTCTCTCCTTTCTCAACTAGATGCAACTGCTGCAATGCTCAATAACAAATACATACTATAATTTCTCTGTCTTGCTTGTGCTGTTTTGTGCTGAATGTGTTTGTCTCAAATGTTCTTTTTTAATCAAAGGGGATGGGTAGGTGTGGGGCAGTCTGGCACAAACATGTCACACACTTACAGCAGTACAGTGGGAGCGTATGGCTGTCATGTTTGTTGTTACTAAGCCATAGTAATGCCTCTCTGACGCCACTGTAGACTGTTAACGCATGCAATGCTCCTCCAAGGGCCTCCCTGTATACCATGATCAAAGCATCAGCGCTACAAAATGCGATTTAATGCGACAGGGCATTCGCTTTCACAAATTGAGAATTTATAGCGCATGATATTTGCATGCAGAGGCTGATTTAACAAAGCATGTTGTTTTTATTTGCTTTGCCTAGTAAAAAAAATCTCCCTTTGTCAATCCCACAGTGAAACAAAAGGCTGCCCTTGAACTAAACCAGCAGTAGCATTGTGTACATATATTTAGACAACTGCTCACACATTTGAAACTCTAATACACACTACACCAGATTCCCCCAGAGCAAACAGATGCCGAGTGACAGAGACAATTGTGTTAAACTCCACAACAAACTCAGCCACCCAGTGTGCATCTGTAAGGCCATTTCAATAATAACAAAGAAACAACAGAAACCACTTACCTTAAGAAAGACTAAGAATTTCCAAATGAGTCCACCACTTTTGAGAAAGAAAAAAATAATAAACAATGATCTTTGACCTGTGCTCATTCTCTACTGTGAAACAGAGGAGGTAACTAAAAAAACTGTTGGCTGATTGCATCTACCAAGGGACAGACAAAAATAAGGCTGCTGTCTGACAGACAGCAAAGGTTATAACCTCTATTTCACCCAATGTGTGGCAAAGACACACCACCCATCTGTGAGAAACACTGACTGCAGTTTTGCATCTGTCACATAAGACATAGGTATTTGGTCATTTTCAACACGGACAAAAATACTTTTCAGAGATGAGATTACTTTAAAGTATAAAGCCAAAACAGATTCTAAACGTATAAACAGGCTTGAAAATGCAACAGAATTTCAAAGATCGCCTGCAAAAGTATTATTTTTACTGCCGACTAGGATTTGATTTTGAAGACCAATGCATTCTCATTGCAGTTGGTCTGCTAGAGCACCACTAAACTGTCTGGCACAGCAAATTGACCTATGAAACGAAAAGGAATAACATCCATACAGGTTTCCAACTCTGCAGCTTACATGTGGTAATTTGACGCCTACACTATGTGTAGCACAGCTGTATCTCAGAGGCCTTCACTAAAAAGAGGGAGCAGTTTAGGGGACTGCATGCGCTTGATCATGGACCAGAGCTTAGGAGGAATCCAGAAAAGACAGCAGTGGATTTAGGTCAGTCCCTGTGCTGTGCCACATGGATACAAGACCAAAAGCTTCCCATCTTTTAATGTTTTATCAAGTCCAACCCGCTCATGATTATCAGCTAAAATGTTTTAAAAACTGAAATATAAAATAAAAAACAGAGATCTGTGACAGGAAAGGCTGACACATTTGCCTCTGATTGCTGAGGAAATGTAATGCATATTGATTGTACCTGACCAGTGCTGAATGAAACAGAACAAGAGGGCACAGCGGAGCTCAGCTGTATCATAAACCCATCAGAAGTCAATATTCTTAAAAAGAAACATTTTTAAAAAGAAAGAAAGATGATAAAAGATTAGAAAGGATGTACAGAGGATCTTGCTACATTTGACCTTTTCTTTGCTATATTCCCTTCATTTTTCTACTCTAGCTTTGGTGTGTGATGTGTGGTTTAAAATACTCCCTTTTGTTTGCCATATCTATTCATACCTCTTCTTTCTGTTGCTTTTAAAAAATCTCTCTTTGCAACTTGATGAACATCCTGCACAGAAAATCTCTCATTGTGGATGATCTTTATTGGCATACATCATTATTGGCTGTTGAGAAACTCAATTCAAAATGGAGGATTAATTATAGGATGTTTGTAGTATTTTACTGAGTACAACTAGAGCCCATTTAAAGATTTAGCAAGCTGGGGACTTTCCAAATGTCTCCCATTTAATCTTTTCCACAAGAATGCCTTTTTCTCCAAAATTTAACATATAGCTGTGCACATTCACGCTTCCTAATTATAACTATACAGAAAACAGATGGATCTCAGTCACACACAGACACCAGAGAAAGCAATTTTCAAAGCTAACATTTCTCTGTAACCGGCCTGCATTAGACTCATTTTGACTAAAGGGTTTTAAAATCTACTTGGTATGACAAAAAGAAAGAAAAAAGCATTACCTTTAGAGTGCCAGGTATGTTATTGTTGTCTTTATTGTTTCTATATGAATATTGAAAGCTTTAAATCGGGACAGCAAAGCCAAATATCAATGAAACATTTACTGGCAGGCCACATTTAAAAACCTAGCTGATTTGTAATACTGACCCACATTTTGCTTATTGCACCAATACATATGCTTCTAACTTTCTAATTTTCTGTGAGTGCTGTACCACAAGCAAAAAGACACTACAGTCCTAGAAGCTACAGAGCTTAAATATTTACCAAGGTTTGTTAATGTACCATGTCAGTTTTTTAGGCAGTGTAAATATGCATCCACAATATTCTTGTAAAATGAAGCAACTAAATGCCCATGAAAATACAGTATTACGATACAATATTACATAATGTAGAACAAAGACATAATGCAGACATCTGCTTCACTAAAAATGTCAGTTTAGGAGCCTCTCCAGGTGATTAATTTGGTTCTAACGTTTACCAAAGAGCAGCCCAGAAAACCATAATATTCTACTTCTAAAGATGTATGAGTTTTTTCTCACAACACTCTTAGAGATTGTTTCTCTGTAAATTTCACAGAGTAACAGATCAGCCTGCATAGTACAAGAACTATTCCATGAGGACATCTCTGTTTCCTCTGTCCGTGCAGTCCAGTTTCTAATATTAACAGAATTAACAGAAACAAAGCATTTAATACAGTAATAAAAATAAAACAACATCAGGCATGAATAGGCGGCACTATTCATCCTCAAAAAAATACTGCAGTACTCAGAATTGGCATTTGCTCCTTCAAGTCAAACCGCAGTGCAAAGTCAGACAAAGTCAATGTGTTCAAATGACTACATTGCCAGAACTAACCGGTGTGAGTGTCACCAACAAACTAGCACTGAGAAATCCACCACAGAATCATTTTAACACCACAACAGAAGAAACAGGCAGATTGACTTTCTCCACTTAAGTGTATTGTCTTTCAAACTCATGGGCCATATTGGGCAGGTTACAGACATCAACTCTCTGAGTAGCTTTCAAACAGAAACCAATACCACAATTTGCTGAGGTATTTATTGAGTGGTATTGCTCTTAGTTGAAATTTTGTCAGGAAAATCCAATCTTCCATAGAAGATTAAACTCGTCCTATGGGATATACTTTACATTTTAACAGCTTTTTCGATCAAGGAATTGAACTCTTCCAAACCTTTTAGATGCAAGAGTATACTTCTGCAGTGAAAGTTGCCTAAAAACATTGTCGTACATCGATAAGTATGTGCCAGAGTATTGTGTCTATATTTAATGCAGGTAACCTGATGACTTTGTAATGTAATGCAGCCATTTTTTTGTTTATTCATTTTTCATAGTAAATAGCCATTTTGACCAGCTCGCTTCAGATGTACAACTGCTTCTTTATAGGGTAACTAGGAAAGCTGTTTATTCATGTGAAATAAAATGTTTCTTTGAACAGGATTAATTTTACACATTGGGTTGAAAGCCCAGAATATATCATTAGTGCAGGACGAGATGGACCCTACAGGCTGACAGATTGCTATTCTACAACTGTGCTCTGCTAAATAAACTGACTGACCCCAAAGCATGGCCCTATCTTTATTTTCAACACATATTGATGATGTCAGCTGATACCTGCTTATGTCTAATGTTATTTAAACTAGGCTAGGTCATGGCCAGAAATGCTTCTAAAAAAGTAAATTTGGACATGCAGTATCATGCTCAGAGCAAATAATGCAACATTGAAATAATCATCATTATATTAAAAAATAATCACCTGGTGAAAATTATATAAGCAACATACAAAAGTTACCACCATTGACAGAATTGCTTACATTGCATTGCATATACATATACAATGAATCAGTTAAGGGCCAAAGAGAGTGAGTTTCTGATGTCAGTGAAGAGCCTTTATTAAGCCTTTATTATTTATTATTATTATTTATTATTATAAGTTCATTTAATGTCAGTAAATGAAAAAATAATCAGATTAAATGTAGCATAGGTTACAATTCGTAATTATGTCTGTATTGTTGTATTCATCAAAGCTGGCCCCTTTCCCCTTAACTGATCTCTTACAAAGATACGACCACATGCCTGAAGCATTCATCTCTCTCAGCCAGGAGATACAGTGCCATCTTGTGTGAGAACATGGTTCACTTCCCAAAATCTGAACTAAGACTGCCAAACATCTAAAACCTTACAATATTCAGAACTATGTGGTAACATCAAACATTTGGAATTTGTTTGTAGTCTTAGTTTCCTTTTTATCTCATCTCGAGGCATCAAGCATTTCAGGATTTTCTTGTATCTTGCTCCTATTCTTTCCCTATGATCTGACAGCACGTCATGACATTTTTATGATAGGAACACCCGAAATTCTGTTTTGCAGGAAAGATAACAGCTGTGGCTGTGAAAAGAGAAGAAAAGGAGAGAGAGATCATACTGTTACATACAGCACTGTTAGTGCTGTTGTTATATGGTGTTTTTTGTTTGCCTTATTCTCTAAATGGCAGTGTTTCTCTTTCATTATTAAGACTGTATAAGTGTAGTGAGATAAGTGTAGTGTACTGTGTTTTCCTGTAAATCAGAAAAGAAAGAGGAAAACAGCTGTAAATAGAGTTATCAAGTTATCAGGTTCCAATCACCAAGAAACGAGTGAATATTACAGCTTGAATGTTACAGACCCATCACTGCCCCCACCCACCTTCCACTTTCTCTCTCTCTCTTTCTCTCTCTCTCTGTGGTACACCTTGGTAAATCACACCACTGGACTCTATCAAATAATTATCATACAACTGTACACTGGATTACACTCTCTGCCATATGTAACATTGTCAGAGACAGGATGCGTTTGCGCCACCCATGTAAATATTTACCCCATCGCAACAAATGCACTCCTGGGCAGGGTTAATCATTAAAATTTAAAATTAGCAAGAGGGAAAGAATCTCTCCAAAGTGACACTACAGTAATTACTGTTGCTCTTACTCCAAAGCTGTTCTGTTTTTCCTTGGCATAGTGAAAGGAACAGAGCGTGACAAAAGCACAAACTCAAGGTTAATGTGCAGATGAGTTGGTGATACACAGCTCCATTCTAGACCCACTCAGCACGGAGGACACTGCTGCCTTTTTATTTATAGTGTTCATCTTGTTATCTGTAATTGTTAAGGGATGAGAAGACCAAGGCAGAACCATTGGCTGATAAGCATTTGTGTGACAGCTTTGCAAATTGATGCTTATGGTCCATTGCGGACGGCTGCTGGCTGAGGATTGTGGGTGGGAAAGGAAGCTGCCCATGCATAAAACAATACAATTATGAAAATGATGCATTTTATAATATGTCTTTAAACACTGACTGATCATATAGCTACAGCGGTGGTGGATGCAATAAGCAGACTGAAGAACGAGGTCTATTTGCCTGACAAACCTAAATGTAAATATAATGCAGAAAGTGTGCATACTGAGAGTTTAACATTGGTTTAAAATGTTTTCATTTCATAGCCACCTTAGATTGGCCATAAACACTACCAATGATGTTTTCTTTATCTACATAAGTGAGAGTCAAGTCAGTTCCTGATGAAATATTAAAAATTATTATATTGCTTCATTTTGTTGGCGTGGCTCTCTTAAGATCCAGGTTCCAAAGCATAGAGGACAGTGGATAGGAAGGCCCAGCTGTGGTGGGATGGAGCTCAGCTGGAGGTTTAGAGGTCAGCAATGGGAGGTAGTGAGGAGATCAGGAAGGTGTGTGCACATGGGTGAACAAAAGAGCAGAATATGAGAATGTCATATCATACCCTCAAAACATTTGGGACACTTTTTGGCAGTTTTATAACACTTAAAAAGCACTGTATGAAAACAATTTAATTGAACTTAACATGTATGAATATCTTTGAACTGTGTTTTTAAATCAAAGGGTCTCTACAAACAAATGATACTAGAGCTTTTTTATTCTGAGCTTTTTTGCAATGACTTTTATCCAACTGGGTGACTTTAGTGGAATTTTTTGTGATTTTTAGTGGAAGTATAGTGAAAGTCAGTTGCCCTCAAGTTCACACAGGTGCCCTATAGCAGAGTGACCCCAGGCAGTGTTGTAGTCAAGTCCAGCTCATCCTAGTCTGAGACCAAGTCCAAGTCTTAAATACCACAATACTCAGTGAGCTGGACTTGGATGACATGGACTTGACTCAAGCTTTGCTCAACCACAACACTGACCCCAGGTTTAGTTCATCACATTCATCATACAAACATTAAATGTAGACATGTTCAACTAACATTTGAATATGAAGATATGAAGATACTTTTTGAATGAGACACTGTCTATTCATTGTCTATTCTATTGTCATTGACTGCGTTTACACTTGGCATTAACATGCAATCACCGTGATCCGATCAAGCAGATTGGTTCATCAGTCAATCAGGACATGACACATTTACACTTGGCAACATCAACTGAATTCTGTATCAGGATAACTGATCGGATCTCTCTTTCCCGCATAATATTAAATAAGTCTGCAGAAGATGGACTCGATGCAAAGTCGACCTGAAATGGTGAGTTTCTTTTGAAAAACATTTTCAATCAAGGGACATTTTACAAATCCCACAAAATGAGGAGGCCTCAGTTATAATAATAAAATTATAGGTGCAGCTGAATCATAGTGGCTGTGTCGTGGGTCAGTCACACAGTACATAATTCAGCTTGTCAAAAAAAGGGCAAACAAAAGTTGTCCTTTCTGTTCCCGCTGCGGTTGTTAGCAATTTTTCTTTGGCATTTGGAGTGTTAACATTACACTGAAATCCGATCACAATGTGTCCTCGACTACCTCTGGACCAGGACACGCTGATCGGATAATATTCTAATCAGAAGCGCGTTTACACTTGTTTTTTTAATGTGTATGTGGATAACATCCAGATACAGGTCACATGTTAATGCCAAGTGTAAACGTTGTTTGATGTTACACAAAGCAATGACATTGATAGATCAAGTGTGGCTTAAATGTCCAAACCCTAATTATGCCACTGTATATACTAAATATGTCTGTACATCATGTATTTTAACCAACAACAGCCTTATATTATACATACTATATTCAGAGCATACCTAATGCTGATCACATTCCAGACCTCATGCCACCATCTAAGTAACCATTGAACTAAAACATAGTCTTTTACTGTGCTTCTTATAATCAGTCTCACTGCGTTGAAAAGGTTAAGCCAAAGTCAACCTTCTAAGCCTTAAGTGCTCAACAGGAGTCTTTCATCTCACTCTCATTCACCTATGTAAACATCCCTCTTCATCCATCACCATCCTGCATCCATATCCAGCCATTTACCAAAACCTCTCAACAAAATCCTCCAGCATGCAGACAGCTCACAATATGTACAACTAAACACCACAAGAGCACAGCGCACTTCAGATAAATTAGTCACTTTTGTCTTTCTGTGGAGCAAGGCAGAATGACAGAAAAACCCTAGATGGTGCGCTCATATTGAAATGGGGTTATGATTCTAGATTTTATCCAGACTGATAAAACGAGAGCAAGATGTGAGCACAGTGTGGAACCAGGATGTATATTACAGAACAAAGTTCTGTTAAAAACACAGATTCGATATGGCTGTAAATCTAAGTATATACCACAAAAAAGGAGGCTACGAAAGTGTGAGCTGTCATATATATCACCCAGCAAATATTTTGCCTCTGAGCCTCCTGGGATGGAGAATTTGTGACTCTGCATTGGCGGTGAGTTCCGTTTGATGGACAGCACTGTGACAGGCGATGTCACGCAGTCAGTATGCTCCTGGTGTGGGCTGGGCAGGAGGTGATAAACTCTGTCACTTCTAGCCCTGACAAAAAAAGGCATCTACAGCTGTCTGGCCATTACCATTTCAAAATCTCCACCTGCACTGAGCTTATGATAACCAACAGCTGGTTAGCCTGATAAACCAGCATCTCCTCTGGCCATAAAACCAATCCTGAACATTGCTTTGCAGTTAATATATGGTGAATCTGAACACAGCACTTGGGTGGTGTGTGCTTGCTGTGTGCATGTCAGCGCATATCTATTTGTCTATGTATGTTTGTTTTAGGCAGTGGTTGGGGGGTGCCTCTGCCACAGTAAAAGGTCGCGGGTATTAGTTTTAACTGTGTGGAGGACTCCTGCAAATCCGGATGTGTCATGCTGTGCTTATGGCCCTGTCACTGTGCTTAGAATATCCCTGCCTCCCACAGACCAAGACCACACACATTTCAGTTTAAGCACAGATGCAGAAATAAGCAGAAAAAGAAACAAATAATGATACAAAAAGTGTTTCTCCAGTTGAAGCACAGTCTTGTACCAACTATATTGCATGCAGGACAACTCTGTCTAGGCCACCTCGCACTGCTTTAAGGCTGTTAAAACACTTCCATAATGTTTCTATTTAGTAACAAATGTTAAATGTTATTATGAATGTTCTAGGAATGTTCAAAGCATCTGTTTTTCAATGTTGTATTACTGTTATTGTCTGGTTATAAGAACATTATTCAAACTTTCTTTTTTAATTCTGTAGCAGTTTTAAAATGTTCCACTAACAACTTAGCAATAATGTTTTTAGTATATGATATATAACATTAAAAAAGTTCTACTAATGCTTTTGAGAACTTTGAGAGAACTTTTAAAGAATATTAGCCAACGTTTGGAGAACATTCCCTGTTAGCTGGGTACTCTTTTTCATTAGCCAGTTTCTTTCATCATCACTGCCTTGGAGTTTCAGGGTGTGTTGAAGCAAAGTGGAAGCATTCTGTTGTCTATTTCCTGCATGTATTATTTTTGTGTACAAAAGCTACAAAACTGACCCCTGTCCTATTAAAAATTCATAGAAATAATAGCGAGAGTAAAACAGAGAGAAAGCAGTGACAGCACACAAAGCTGAATGTGGATTTTATGCCTGTGTGGTTATTGTTGTTTAATGTTTTAGCAATACAGCTTTTCCTCTGTTTTCTTTGACATACCGAGTAACGTACATCAAATAAAATATGCTGTACATCCTGTTATTATGCTGTTTGTCATAGACTTATTATTTTCTCGTCCTGTGTGCCTCTCTCTGTTTAGATCAGCCTTTTTACTGTTACATTAAGGCATGACTTATGATTAAAAGTAACTGTGAAGTTCCATTAGAGTGATTAAGAGTGAATTTAGCTGAGGACAATTTTTCATCAACACTATTGTAAAATGTTTTAGAGTAGAATGACCAGAGAGAAAAGAATTCCAGACTTATTTACAATTTTCATGTTAGTGTAAAATGTATTTTCAGCTAAGGGCAAAAAAAGATTAACAGCACTATAAAGCTTTGATTTCATTAGAATTCCTTTGAATTTAAATATGTTTAACAATTATTTCCTAATTGAACCATTCCAGTTTTTTCTTAGTCTGACATTCCCTTTTCCTGTCTTTTCTCTCTTGACCCTCTAACAGCTGTAAAGGCTAATACCATGGTGTTGACTTCCAATATGTCACTCCCCCCATCATCCCTCTTTCATTATCCACATCTCTCCTTGTCCCTCAGTCTCCAACTACGCCCCCTACCGCCTCTCTCTCTTCCTCTCCTTTTCTTCCACTCAGACCCTGTTATCTACCTCCAATCCTCTGCTGATAACATCTTTTATCTGTGGGTTACCTGCACAAAAGGACCTTCAAATTGATCAAATGCCAGCCAGCTGATGAGCCCTCAGCAGAGTGATTTTCCAAATCTCAATGGGCCAGGGAGGAGGGCAAACTAGGAGACAGAGACACACCATGCACAGAAAACACAGCTCCAGCAGTTTACCGGACTCCTGAAGCCATAACAACACATCATAAACACAAACTGCTCATGCTCTCTCTTGATACCTCCATTAAAGGCCTTTCCAGCTGCCTGCTATGAAGCTTTTCCATAATTTGGTGAGGAAAAACTCGGCATATGCAGGAAGTCTGCAAAAAGCAAGAGAAACACAGAAGGAGAGAAAGAAGGGAGAGAGTTGTATAGAAACATGCTAGAAATCTAATAGCAACACTTTCACACCAATAACAGAGAGCATAACGATGTAGGAATGGAGCAGGAAATGTCATTCCCAAGCTGCCTAGAAGTAGAAACAGACAGCTGGGGATGGATCAGACTGGCTTTGATTTACTGCCACCCTCTGCGAATTCCCCTCTGCATTGAATATGTGTACGTATGCACTTCCTTTCCTTGTTTTTCTCTGTTCGCTGCATTTCCATATGTGCACACAATTCCGCACACCGACATACTGTGGATCTGCCTATGCACCTGAGACTAAATATGCCAGGATATATTTGGACTAGAATGCCTGTTTCTTTTCGAAATACACCCCCCCACACACCTATATATATATATATATATATATGCACACAAACACTCACAGCTTGGCACAAACATTGCCAGTGAGATGTCTTTGACAAATTAAACCCCACTGCAGAAATCAGCCTCACCTGTCATCTTAATAGTCAGCAGGAAATGAGAAGAGAGCTTTTGTCTACCAACAACCCCATCTCTGGGTTCAGTCTTCTTGCTCAGCTTTGGCCTGTTTTGCGCACTGACCCTCTCATAGCAAAGACATAAATAACCCATGCTGGGTGAGAGCACTGCAGTGGTCACAGACATTTTCAGGTATTCAGGCAGCAGACACTCTGTGGCAATATCCAGCACTTCTAAAATAATAGTTAGGCTGAAAATAAGCTGAGCACTGTTGTTGGTTTCATGTACTGAAAAGCAGGAAGAACACAGCTGCATTAGCATCGCTCACCTTGAAAAGCTTATATTCAGATTTTGCTTTATTATAATGCACTATAATACACTTACACAGTGAGATTACAGCACCTTATCAGTAGTTTTGCATTGGTTAATGGCAAAAACATTTTTTAATGTGATGCACTAGAAAAGCAAAATTGAATAAAATAATACAAGAATGTTTACCAGAGTACTTCTCACTCAGATTTATTACTGAAATTAGAAAAAAACTATTTCCCAGCTAAGAAAAATAAGTTTATTTCAATATATATAATTTATATTCTCTGAAAACTATTCTCCTGATATAAGAGATTTGTTTCTAATAGAAGTAATTTTTTTTTTAGTTTTTAACTATTCTGATACCTGATACTATTCTAACACATTTGGGTTGTAAGAACGTTTCCATAATATTTCCATTAAGTAACAAAAATGTTAAAAACTTTATTTTGACAGCTTTGGGGACATTCAAAATGCCCAGGTTTTTAGACTTGTATTAACAATATTGCCTGGATATAAGAACATTATTCAAACATTTTTATTCTCAAACGTTTTAAAACATTCCACTAACTACTTAAAAATAAAATGGGAGGACTGAGGACATTACCTGTTAGCTGGGTATATACTGATTTTATACTGTATTTTTTATTATTTAGGCTACTTTTAGTTTTTATTAAAACAGATAAAAGAAAACTGACTTTCTGAAACTTGGAAAACATGCATCTAATAACAATACCTGTGGTGAACTATACACTTGACGAGATGTGTACTCTTTATTGACTGTGCCTTTCAGGCCCCAGACTGGAACAGTGGGAAGGTATTAGGGAGTCAAAACAACTGCCTCTATTTATCCTCTTGTTGCTTTTGTGGTGGAACTAATCGTTGTGCCCTGCCGTTTTCCAAAACTACTCCTCACAGCTCTCACTTCCTCAACAGCATGCACTGTTTTGGGCAAATTAAGCCTCCCAGACCCCCCAAATAGGTTCAGGTGAAATGATTCTGTAAATTTGCACAAAATTTGAACTGATGTGACGCCAGAAATGTGAACAGGTAGATGAAGCACCTCGGGGGGACCTGGCGGACTGCACAGAGAAAACTGCATAGAGAGTAAACTTCCCACAGCAAGGGCTTATGGGAATGCGCGCATCTCCCTCTACACCCCCAATTGTTTATCCCAAATGAGAACACCAGCCTCCAAGAGCAAAACAGCCTTTATTGGTGATGGAGAAATTAATGATTGTTTATCTTTCTTTTAGATGATGATGAAGGAGGGTGATTGATTTGCTTCATTTGCCTTGATATTTATTATAATTGTTATATTGACAGCTTGTGCTTTGTGCTTTGAGCAGCATGCAGGGAAGGTAAACATGCTCACGGTGCTTACCGCCGCTCCTCTAAACAATAGAGTGATTTATAAATATGATTTATTTATTCAAAAGTTATTAGAGGCACACACACTTTATTTGTTTTGCATTTCACAGCATCACGCAAAGGCTCTTGAGCCGGCAGGAGCGTGCCTCGGTTTACAGTGACAGCTTGTTTTGCACTTTTGCAATGACAATGGGTAGCAACGCTGCCACAGCTTACCACTTTCATGCTCACTTTACCACAGGCAACGAGCAAAAAAATCGACTTAAGTGTGAGCTGTAACTGTCATCGACACCCCTGTCTCCCGCTGACAAATTTGACAGCTCTAAAGCAAAACAGTTCCAGGTAACTGAGATTACCTGGAGATTGGCGTTTTGAGTCATAGCTGCTTGTCACTTGTTTTTTAGAAGGATCTTTCCAGACAGCCATGTAAAAATAGCTCACTTTTAGAGTGCTGAACATTATCTCAAATTTCAGGACTTTTTAGAAAAAGTATGCATGATGTCAGCTCCACCAAACAGACACTTTGTTAACAAAGATACACAGCGATTGCTACAAACTGAAATAACAGAATTCTGACAGCTTCTATGTATTGAATTCTTAACCATGCTACACAATTGTTGTGGTTCTTTACGAGTGTACAATACATTGTCCCAATCATTCCAACTGAAGCACTGATGACTGCACCAGGCTTTAACTGTTTCTTCAGATATGTTTAAAAGCCATGATATTCAACCTCATATTTTACAGCTCATGTGAGAAACCCTGTTTCTCCTTTTAAATACTGAAGTTTTATACCACATAATGCTAAAATGTACTAAATTTCTACAGTTTCAAAAAGCACTTGGTCCACATGAATGAAGAATGAGAAGATCTGGCCTTGCTGGTTTCTCTCTGAGGTTTTTCTGCTTTTTTCTGATTGTGAGAGAAAACATTTTTTTATTGTACTACAATAAAAATTTGAGATCTGATGTATAATGCATCTATTTATGTTAATTTACAAACACGCAGGTCCACTACATCTTTCATCAAACTACATCATCTTGCACATATGTGTAGATCTTCTGAATGAATACTCATGCAATCATTTCAATATCATCTTTACTCCTATAGGAATAACTCTTTTAGATTAATATCCTCATGGCCAAATGCTGCAACACAGCCTGCAGCTCAACAGCAGGTATGCATCTCCCTCTTCTGGAGTAAAATGGAACAGTGCTAAATTCAGATTCTGCATGATTGTTTTCACTTGGGTGATACTGGCTTCTCCACTTCTCAGTGTTTTCTTTCTAAGAGGACAACTTACAATTGTCATGCATGCTATGAAATATGCAGCAGCCACTCAAGCAGAAAGGGCTTCACTGACCTGTGCCATGTGCTTCATACAGATGCACAGGTGGCAATAGCTGAGGTGACCTGTTCCCTCCCACTGTTTGTATTACTATGTAAAACAAACACACAACATCTCCAGGGAATGGAGAACAGTGAGGAGGGCTGGTACGCTTGTTTGTGTGTGCAGGTGTGAGGCTGTTTTACAATCTCAGGCACATTGAAATACACTGAAAAGAAATGGATCTGCTTTTGGCAGTAAATTGATTAATTCACGGGTGTGAAAAGGAAGAACTTGAGATTGCCTGTAGTCTTTAAGGTAATGGATTACGACAGTTTAAAAATTATGAAATAGCCTTGAAGTGGAGAGGTTCAAGCAAAAGAGAGAGAGGAAAGAAAAGGGGAGAAGAAAAGCCAGGATCTTTTTCTCCATGCCAAGGTCAGGGTCTGAAGAAGAGTAGCAGCTGTCTGTCTACATTTCAAGGGGAGCAAAATCACTCAAAGGAAGACAGATGAGAGAGTGCTGCCACAACCACACAGATCAATAATATTTACAGCACACACAACAGGGCAGTAAATTTGTGCTTAACTATTTCAAACATAATTCACAAAATGGAGTGAAGAAGATGTTTGTGGACTTCCCTATTTAAAATGCTAACACTGCTGTTCCATGACCTCCCATATTCATCTGTGTGTGGCTGGATAGAGGATGCTACTAAGAGACAGTAAGGGAGTATAATAAAGACACAGTGATACTTTGTAAAATCTCTTGGACCTAAAATAGACGTGTGGATTTCCAATAAGTACCCGTTAAGATAATAAAAAATGATAAGAAAAGATAAGATAAGAAAATAAAAAATGAATAATATACATGTCTTTTATCATGCTGTTGTTGAGGATCTGTGACTGCTTCTGCATAATAGAAAGCAGGGTAAAAGAGCCAAGTTGAAAGAAGCTTTTAGAAATAAAGGCATTTTCTTTAGTCAGCGTGACGGGCTACATCTGCTTATCCTGAACTTGATAAAGTGAGATTACAATCTCAGCCACAAAACACTGCGCTCCTTCATCTCTGTCTGCACAAATTATGCTTCTGTCCTCACACTGTAAAATCAAAAAAATGTGTAGTTGTTTCTGTTTTTCCACATGATCTGAACCTTTAAAAAGATTTATCTTTTAAGTAACCTAATATAATCAACACTCATATTAAATAACATGCTTCCCTTGAGAAAAGCATTTAATTTAGATTTACCAGTTACCACAGAAGCATAAAACAGCCTCTTGTTGTGCCATGCCGGAAACTCCAAAAAACACTGATATGTCAAGCACCATAACACGGCCTTGTTTTCCTCTAAAAGCCTGTAAAATGTGGGTGGCATTACACAGAACTCACTTATATAGATCTTCTGACAGGGGTTTAATGCCACCAGTAAAACTTTTCAAAGTTGCAGAGCTTCCAGGAGTCGAGGCTGTGGAGGTCAGAGGTCTTCTGACTCTTCTGGAAAGGCAGCCACACAAAAGTGGAGCAAGCTGCTTTGAGATGATAATCTGTGAGGTCGCTCTTGCTATGACAAACAGGGCCACAGAGACTGCCATCTTTATGTTACTGAGAAAAGGCCAATGCCAACTGACAGCTACAAATGAGCCCCACTCCTGAGCCCAGACACAATCACAGCCATACAAACCCACACTGATGTTTTAACCCTCCCGAAATAACCTACGCTAAAACTTTCCCACAGAGGCAATGAGAAAGGGTGTGTGTACTGAAGAAAGAATTAGAAAGGAGAAGTGGGACAAACACAGAAAAGCAAAAATGTTTGTTAGAAAACAGAAAAGTGTGAATACGACTCCTTTATCTACGTCAGAAAAACACGTCACTCCTCTTTGTTTAATCCTATTCTGTACACACAGAGGCTGCATTCACATCACATAATGAAATCCAATATATGGAAACGTGAAATTACACAGATTATAACATATTATATGTTCATGGATTTCAGATACAGAACTCACATACTTGTACATATATGCAACATATATTTTTTTATATATGTTCATTTATGGCCATATATCAGATTTCTGTATTATGCTTAGTTGACTTACCATGATTTTTAGGACTCACACCCACGTTTTCTACTAACTTTTATAAACCTTTGTTGTGTAAACACAATCTAACATAAACGAGTTGCCAACAGCAACGCTACTTTTGGAATTACTCTGAATAAAGATCTTTCGTTTGCACCCTGACAGTGTATACAAGTAACGTGCAACATATCTTAACATCTGAATCACTTTTTAGAGCACAGACTCTAAAAGAGGCTTAATACACAGTTTCCCCTCAAAGCATGAATAGTCTAGGCCGAGTCAATATGTTATGGTCATTATTCTTTGAATTTTCTTTGAACAGTCTCTGTCACCAGATTTATCGCTGAATGATGTCAAAGTAGCACGAGAGAAAGCAGATGGCGCCATAGACTTTCAAATTGCTCTCACAGAACTTTGATTTGTCACCACAGTTCAGTCTGCGCACCTCCACTTTAAGCTGAACACACCATTACTTTTAGTGACCTTGTTTGCTATTAAAATGATAGCAAGGTGTAATTATATATTGTCCTTTTCCATGATGTGCAATATTTACTTAGGTTAACATATAAAAATGTTTTTTAAGGTTCACTAACCCCTGTTACTAACTGAGCATAAACAATGACATTTCGTTAACTGAAATAGTAAAATGTTGGCATCCATGGTTCATGTTCACAGTTAAAATATATCTATAGTTGCTGTGTTTATGAACGTACCACCTCAATTTGAGTGACTCTGTATCTGTAAAGACAATGTTTTAGGAGAGTCAATGCAGTTGTCACTCCTAACTTTGCTCTGTGTGTGTGGCCTATATGATCGTGTACAACATATTTGTCAATCTTTTATTTGTAGTGCAGTGACTTATTTCCTGACAGGGCACAGAGTAAACGCTGGATGAAATGCTTTAACTGATGTTTGGTGATATGTGAATGAGATGACAGTTTGAAAGAAGGTTTGAAATAAGGGGGACAGAGAGGGTTAAGAGAGAGTGCCTGTTGCCGACGCTCTGTTAAGATGTTATTAGAATACCTGTCAGAAGTGAGGTGTGCCCCGAAGAAGCATCATGCAGCTAGAGCTTGAGATAAGAGATGATCCTAGATACCAAGTGTGTGTGTGTGTCTGTTTGTATGAGCATTTGTGAGGGAGGGAGGAAGCACAGAGAGAGAGAGGAACAAAGAGCTGGAGCATGCACAAGAGAATATAGAAATGCTACAGACGTGCTTGGTATTCAGTTTTTATAATCAGTGTCTGTGCATCGTGTGACACGCATGAAGAATTGCTCCTTTCGTTTACAAGTCTCTCAGTGCTGTCAGGAAATATCACAAATAATTGTACACACAGGAAATTAAGAAACCTGACAAAAAGTGACAAATGCATGTATATTATGAGGAGGAAGAGATATTTAACACAGGACTATAAGTAAACGCTGTGATAAACTAGAGCATTAAGTATACGCAGGAACATTTTGCCTGGAACAAAAAGAGAAGGGGGTAATATGAATGTTAGGTTAGGAAACATTATGACTTGTATGTTTTTTAAGCATTTATGGCTTATAATTATACTGTATGTCCCTTTGTAGCATACTTACAGTAAGAGCAAGTATGTTTTGCCAAGAAAACGCTTGGGAGTATTTTGAATGATATCTGTGGCTTGATGTTCACAGTAATTTTACTGTGTTTGTTGTGGTGATGACAGCATATCATTTAATTTTTCATTTATTAAATAGTGCAGCCTTTCCATCATTCAAGAACTATTTCTTTTTTCTTTTACAGTAAAACATTTTTTGTCTTTCATGCGAAAAGCATTGCTATGGAATACAGTAAATCAAATACTTTTAATTATAAAACTTTCAGTGAAAATATTAAATATTACATTTATAGTGTGCTATTTTACAAGCAGGTCCCCTCAAAACAATACTGTAGGCCAGGAACTGTTGAGACATAATAAATTATGTCTTAACAGCTTTCACAGTGACAAACGTAACGTTAGACTAAAAGTTAATCCAAAAGTTTAAACAAAAAGTTTTATAACAAGAAATAAACTTTTGAGTACCCTTTAAAATGTTAAAGGGTACTCAAATGTTTAAAGAACAGAGAGCACCCTGCAGTGCAACATTTACTTTTGTAGTGACCTTTTGCACTTATTAGTATATGCAAATGTCCCTTTAAGGGATTGGGGATTGGGAATGAAGTGTTAGGAATGTAATGAGGACAGAATCAGTACTGGTGCTATACCTCATGTCCTGTCTGCTCCAGTGATTATTGTTAGAGCACTCTGAGAAGCCTTATCTTACCTGAACCCTGTTCAAAGTTTATTGAGGTGAAGACATGAGAACGCATAGTTCTACATTTCTGCCAAGGACAAGCCCTGGCCACGTACAAAACAGTAGCCCAATGGACCCAAGCGCAACATAGACAGAAAGAGGAAGGAAGATATAGAATATTAGGATATAAGATATTAGAAGGAAAAGATATAAAGAGAGAGAAAGAGACTGAGAGCACTAACAAAGTAAACCGAGTCCTGAGAGACTTGGGTTTGCAGTTGCTCTCAAAGTGACTGAGAGCAACTACTCTAGGCTCTCTGACACACATCTGGGATGAGCCTAGTCCTCTTGTTCATCGCATGGGAGAAAGCACTGCAGAAACTGCACACAAATTACACACACATACAGGGTAGCACACTTACAAACGTAGTTCAGCCTCCAATGGACCCACTAAATAATTTAGCAGAATCCCTGATCTTTATTAATGACAAATCTATATTGTCTTCTTTAGTTTTCTCTGATAATCAAATGGGATTGTGATTCAACCTTACAGTTACATATATCAAGTCACAGGACTACTTCTACAAAAATACTGTAAGCATGTTAATGTCTGTTTAAATCAGTGGCCTGCTGGAGATCTGCATGGTCTTGACTGGCAAATTTCAACCAATAGCAACAGAAAGAGTTTTTAAACACAAAGAAGGTTTTTTATATAACATAAAGCTCTAAATATATACAATTGTGCTGGTTAGTAACAGCTGTTTTTGTTCCATTACCTCCATTGATAGACCATTGATTCCCAAAGAACACTTTCACTTATTCACTAAATGATTGCAGTCTAAGAATGTTGTGCCTCAGTGTCATACTGAAAAATGCCAGAGTCGGCTGATAAACCTGACTGTTTTTGTGGGTTTGTCTGAAACTTGAAGAGCAAACAAATTCTACAGTAAAGATATGCAGTCACACACATTATCCAGAGTAATTCCAAAAGTTATTCAGATGAATGTAACAAATTAATGAATTAATAAAGTCCTGAAATTCTCTGTATGGTTTAGTCAGATGGTCTCAAACTGACTCAAAAAAGGAGAACAAACTTAAATAATTACAAAATAAACGTCCTGCAGATCAGTTCAAAGAATCACAGTTCCAGTTGTGATACACCACTGATGTAGCCAGAATCAGGCTCAGTTTCTAAATGACTGAGTTTTTCTATACCAGAGCTTTAGTTCATCTGATATCAGTCTTTCATAATTATTATGTCTCATAAATCTTTAGCCATGTTCCATTGGAATGCTTTTTCCCACATCTTGCAAAATCAGTTTTGTCCATAGTGGTCATCCTTATATTAAGTACAGATCTCAGAATGAGTGAGGAGGCTCATGAGAAGTGAAGATTTCCTGCTTTACTGTCTTTTGGTGGAGCAGGACTTGCAGCATTGTTGACCATAGAATTTGTGGTTGCAAACACCATGCTGAGGCACCAGATGACACCAGCTGAAGAAGTCAATGCAAGGCTGATTTTCTGGTAGAAAAAAGTACATAATGATATAATACTTTTAGCCATAGAAATGTGTGTGTTCATCTAAACGCTCAGTGTTTAAGTACTGTTTTACTCTGAAAATAAACAGTAAAGCAATGTGTTGCAAAGCACTTGGAAAAAATGTACAGGCATACTGATCAGGACCTGACATGTTCTTTAAATTGCCTCACACTCAGTTCTTTCCTTTAGAAAATTATACACACCTCTGAACAAGTACAAGTCGCTGTAGTGTGTGCTATGCATTGCTATAGAAATAAAAGACTTTAGTCATTTTTATTATCATTTTAATTAATAAGTAGGATCTGTATAGATTATTATTTGACATTTATGATTTGTTAATTTAAATAATTATGCAATGCAGTTCAGTTCAGTCTATTATTTTTAAATGTAAGTATTAATGGTTTAGTGATGATTTAATGATATTTATGTTCTGAGAGTATATCTTCTTCATGCAGTTCTAATAAAGGGCAAGCAACCTTTCAGCCTTTGTCTACTTTTGGACAAAGGCTTTTAGTTTGTGTACAGTGTCAGAACAATGGTATCAACATCGCCCACAGTTGTCTTAAATCAGGGGGAAGTTAATAGGGCTTTGAAGATACTTAATCTTGTGTTTACTACAACATAATGAATAAATAAGAACACAGCTGTTGTTTATCAAGCTTGATAATTGCATTCTGTTGTTAAAATAACAATAAATTATTTTAATACATGTTTTGGTAGACATATTAGCACCATATTCATACATTTTGCAGAAGCTCTTTAGCGCTTTATCCAAAGTGACTTGCGGTGCATTGTAAGTATACATTTTAGCAGTATGCATTATCTACCAGTCAAGCTCCACAAGCTACAGTTTAGCTACAGGATGAGATAAGAAGTTTGTAACCAATAAAGGTTCAAGGTCAAACTGTGGTTTGGTGTAGTGTTAAGGCTCATGGCTGGTAACCTGAAGTTTGCTGGTTTGATCCGCCACAAGAACTGAGGCATTGCCATTGTGCCCTTAAGCAAGGCACTTGAGATTTTTATTCTAAATCTGTAAGGAAGGGAGTAATGGCAAAAAGCTTGTACCTGTAAGTGAGGGTGAAGGAGGTGGGACAACTAGGGCTGGAGCAGGAGCAGGACAGAAATGTGTATTACAGGCCTGTGAGCTCACAGGTCTCTGATGAGGTAAACAGCCTACTGAAGGACGTCCCTGTCTGAGACACTGGACGCTACGTGTCTGCACTCCACCACCACAGGATACAGTGCACTGGAAAACAGAACATGAACCTATGGTCTGGCAGTTTATCAACTGATATAATCATTAGGCCTTTTTAATTATCAGACAATTGACTGAAGTAAATGGAAACAAGACACAGAATATCTTTGAATGTGAAGCTGTCATAATGTCAGTTTGCAGGCCAGCCTGGGATCCTTATTTAACATAGATTTCCTAATGAATTTTAAATAGGTTTTTTGAATAACAGTTGTCCATTTACAAGTAAAAAAAAAAGACCAGTGGTTAATATTTAACATACTTGAAAAGACTTGTTGTGTTCTACATAAACTACATACGGTCATACCTAAGCCATACATTTTGAAAACCACTGTGTTTTAAAAACAGAAGTTACTTATAAGCTACATAAGAACTACAATGGTTGTCTAATTGGTAAACTTGCATCCTTGTTACAGTAGCCATGATGTAGCAAATTGTTAGCAACCTTGACAGTTTTTTAAACACATAAAGGCTTCAAAGTTCAAATTTCAATAGTGCGTAAGTTATGACAGAGTACCAAACAGCAAAGTATCAAGTAATAGAATAATGCAATACAAACCTCTATTCTGAAAAAATATTTAAAAAATGTAATGGCTACAAACTCAACAGCTTTATTGAGCTTGATTGTTTATCAAGGGTTAGTTGTGCTTACCTGCAGCCAAGAAGATGAGTACCAGCCCAGGGTCACAGAGGAATCACTTCTGTCTGGGCTTGGCTGAAGGAGTTGAGGTGAAAGCTCTGGGCAGAGGCCATTATTACAGGCTTGCTCAAGATCTGTTTGGGGCTTACGTAGATTCCTGCACCTCCTTGCTGGAAACTCTGCATAGCCTTCCTGGGAGTCTTTCTCCCCACAGCGCAGCTCCCTTCTCCTCACTCCTGCTCCACAGGAGGCTGAACACTGTAAAACACCCAGTGGAATCAGATGATAATGGATGTACATACACACACACCTTCTACAAGGTCATCTCATGCCTCCACAGTGAGTTAACAATGCTGTTTGGAGGAGAGTGAGATACAAAAGCAGAATAGGGGAAGAGACAGCGGAAAGCATTCAACTGTGCCACTTGGAATCAATTATTCTGTAATGTTTTTAAAACATTTCACTAACAACTTTTGATTTTTGATATATGATATGTAGCATTAAAAAGTGACCTAACGTTAGTGCAGGATTTTTTTTATATTTTTGAGAGAACTTTTAGAGAACATTAGCCAATGTCCTGAGAACTTTCCCTGTTGGGTACATGTTTGTGTCTTGATTCAAATACACAGATGTTATTTTAAGCATGAGCATGCATCATGAGTATTTTAGATGCTATGCGTTGGCATGAGAAATTACATTTATGTTAATGTCACTTACTACTATCAAACCTGCATGAAAATGTATTATGCATCTAGAATAAATAGGTGAAAATAAGTGCATGCTGCATAGGAATGTTTTTGTATGTATCTAGGTAAACTTTGATGTTCCTACCTCTCCCCAGACGGTAGTTATCCACTCAAGATGCTCATTCTTGGGGCAGCGTCTGAGCACACAGATCTCCTGGGCTTTGGGCTTCAGGTGTAATTTACACATGCTGTCAGGTACCACCGCATTCCTGGCACCTGGATCAGTGCTCATGCAGAAAACACTGCGCTTCTTTAACCCACGCCCGCAGGTCTTAGAGCACTGCAGAGAGAGAGATCACTTTATTCTTTATTAAATTTAAATCTTATACAATATATTAAGACATTCCAAAGAGTATAAAAAACATTTACAATTTACAAAACATTTACAATTGCAATTCAGGGATTCACCAAGAAAGAAAGAAAATAAACAGAGCGAGTGTGTGAGTTATGGCTGAAATTTGTAAAGGTCAGAGTGGTGGGCAGTTTACCTCAAACAAAAATGTATAAGAACTCTTGAGACAGGCAGTATAAACTAACCCTGACCTTTCTGAGGAATGTAGTCCATATAAACTACTGTAGCGAAATGTTCTCAAAACACAATGTATGAAAACAAACTGTATGATTTGGCATCGATTTAATGTGTATATATATATATATATATATTATTCATATGTATATGTATATGAATAACTGTCATATAGTTGATAGTGATTTTCCCACTTTCAGTTTACTTAATAAATCTAACCTCCAGCTTGCATGAATTTGAACATGAGTTTTTAAGTACAAAAAAAATTGAGAAAAACTATAACTAAGATATGCTTTAACACTCTCTGGCTTTTGGCAAATCTAACCTCCAGCAGTATACTGGACAGTATAATCCAAAGACAAATCTGGATTATACTGTCACAAGAAATTCAATTATACAGAGTATCCTAAAAACTACATACAAGAGCTTCAGCAGAATAAAACATTGGTTACAGGGTACAGAGAAAAGATTCTCAAGGTAAACAATGAGAGGTATGGTGTACACTGTTATACACGTGCTACTCATGCTACAACAGCAGGAGGCAGTAGCGCCTCAGCACAGATGTAACAATGTTTCTCTCATACATTGTTTTAAGCATCTTTAACCCACCTCATTCTTGACCATTTAAGCACAAGGTACTAAATAAATATAATGAATTAAATACAGTTTAGTATCACAATGTATCAAAAGCACAACAGATTTAAAAGAGAAAAATATGTTAAAATGTTATAGGTAATAGGTTTTACGTGTATCTAAACACACCTGTGACCAGGAGCCAGTGCTCCACTCTGGAGGACACGCCTGTGTGTTGCAGGGTTGAATCTGAGCCGGTGTGATCACTGGACACAAGGAGAAGGCTGCCACCTCCTCCCGCTGGTACGTCACCTTCCTCATGCAGCGAATGTTACGCGTCTGATGCCCACTTCCACATGATCTACTGCACACTCCCCATTTTCCTGTGGTCCAGCTGTCAAGACAACACATCTGACCTTCAGAGAACATCTAAGCAACATTTAACATAGAAGACACTCCAAATGGCATATATTGCATATGGAACACTTACAGTCAGGCTTTCTTTAAACAAAATGCACCTAATGTGATGATCATTAGATCATGACTGACCTCATTAGTCTGTAAGCCACATGAAAGGACTGATCATGAAACCATGTCTTTCTGCACCCACCCTCTGCTTATATGCTTAGATGGGCACACACAAACACACACACACTTATCCTGTATGCTCAAGTTTCCAGCCAAAAGCTGGAGACACTGAAACATCATACAAGTTCATACATATGATTTCAAACTCTGCAATCTACACATTCTACAAGATATTTCAAAACATATAAACTGTAGACAACTGTGAGGACTCCAAAGGTCTGTAATGATTTAGATTCATCGCAGCAATGTGATGAGCAACAGCTGTGATGAATTTTCCCTCTGAATTTTCACAATATGTCATATTTGGCTATGAACACCTAGTGTTTCCAAGTGTCATTTGTGATATTTAATGTAACAGTGCTCACTATGACCGATCATTCAGAGGAATCATGGACTTCCTGTTCAGGTCTGCACATGTCCAGGCTGTGACCCGCTCTCCCTCCAGTGTCTCAGATAGCATAGCTGTTGCTATATCTAATGCTATTCCTGCTCCACTTGGCCATGGATAAAAAGAGGCTTTAAAATAGAGCTGGGCAGGCCAGGGAGAGACTTGAGTAAAGGACAGCTCTGACAAGAGCTGTGGACTCCACAACAGACAAGCACCCCTAGTCGAGTTTTTAGAAAACCCAGATCTACCCAACCACTCCTGCTGCCTGGCACACAGACCTGTGGCACAGACCTGAGAAAACTCCTTTAATTTTCTCTCCAACCATTTGACAGATTGGAGGCAGAAGGCTAAGCTACATTTTTCAATAAGGAAAGAAACACAATTGGTTGCGCAACATGCTTTTTCACTCCCCTTTATGCTCTCCTTGCCACATAAATGACAATGTCCTAGCTAACAATTTAGGTTTAAAAACATTGCCAAACATTACCAAAACCTTTAAAAATGTTATTTTGAATGTTATAGGAATGTTCAAAATATCCAGTTGTTAGACATTGTATTAAAAATTGTATTAAAAAATGGTTATAAGAACATTATTCAAACATTTTTTAAATTCTGTTTACATTTTTTAAACATTAAACTAACAATTTTAGAATAATGTTTTTGATATGTGATATATAACATTAAAAATCATTCTACTAACATTACTGCAAGAACGTTTTGATAATTTTGAGAGAACTTTGAGAGAACTTTGTGAGAACATTAGACAACATTCTGCGAATGTTCCCTGTTAGATGGGGTCAGACAGCAAACTTGCCTTGCCTCACTGCAAACCACTGCTAGCTCGTTTTAATTTTGTATTTTTTTAATATTTGTATTTTCTGTCTTTTAAAAAAATTCATATACTTTGAGAAATATCTTGGGGACAACACTGTGGACTGTTTCACATTTCCTGATACTGTCAAATTTTACTAGCATTATCTACAGTATGTGTCTGCCCAAAATGATGCATCCTAGAACATAATGCATACTTGCAGAGCGTTCCAAATCACTAGATGAAATCTAAGCTACCCTTGGTCATATGGAGGACCAAAGGCTGAATTTTTAGCACTCACCAGGGAATGGTTTTGGTTTGGAAACATTTATCATTTTGAGAGCACTGAGAGAGCCATCTGTTTTCCTAAACCCACTCGGCTCTCTGCATTTTCATTCTAAAAAATCTGTTTCCAAAAACATGTGCATTAATGGCTTATAAAAAGTTACAGGATTCCAAGCAATAATGTTAATACAACATCTAAATAATTGGGCATCCTGAACATTCATAGAACATTCCAAATAACCTTAATAACCTTTAATGTTTATGTTACATAAAGGAAAGGTTACAGAAACTTTCTTACAACCTAAAATTATTAGCTGGGAAGTGTGTTCAGTGTGTTTAGTGTTGATTATCATATAATTATATGATTATATTTTTGTTTCCCACAGGCACTTTTTAAAGTGGAGACTAGCATTGGGCTGCTAAAAAAGGCCCCATCTGTCCATTTCAGCAGGAAAAGGTACTCTTATTGGGTTACAGGCAGATATTGGTGGTGAGTGAGCAGAACCTGTGCAGTCTGATTTCAGCTACAGAGCTGTGACTGGACATCCTGCAGACACAATGTTCTGCTGTCAACCCTGCCATTGTTTTTAACTACCCCGTGTTAATAGACTATTTGTCTTTGAACAGGACAAGCCAAATCGGTTAAAGCTTGTTGCTTTAAAGAAACAATCATATGGTCTTATTTATTCTTTTAGCATCACCTCATCATTGCCCACTCATTACATTTGGCTGCAGCCAGCATTTCACACGCAGCCTGACGATTTAAGACCAAAGTGAGAGAAAAAGGAATGCATTAGGGTTAAAGGAGACATTTGTTATCTAAGTGCCAGAATGGCACATCAATCCCTTTTATCATAACAAGTGAGGGACGCTAGGTCTGTAAATGCAGTACAGGCATTATGGGCCATTCTCATAAGAATAGCAGTGGACAAAAGGAAGAAAGACCAGCAGATTGATTTTGAACTCTGGAGACACTTAGTAAGAGGCTGTTTTGAGCAACTCCCTAACAGTCAAACCACTGGTCTGTCCTGTGTCCAAATCCCAGGGGAGGTGTCTGATACCTAGACTGACACTGTTTTTCCCAGAGTCAGTAGCGAGAAGGTCTCTCCTTCTCATGAAATTATTATTAATCATTTTCTACACACTGTACAACATCTCTATCCTATTCATTGGTCACCTTCTGCACTACTTCTCTTTAATTTATCCTCCACAATTCCACCAAAAAAGGTTTATCCTTTTCCACTTATATGCCTCACAGTTAATATATGTAGGAGTCTTCAAAAAATATGGTTTCAACTCCTCTGGAAATATTTGTGTAATAATTCACTGTATCCAACATGATTCCCCTTTAGTTAATGGAAAGGCAAGACAGAGACAGAAACAGAGTCTTTCCATGTCTTTGTGTGTTTGTGGTGTGTATGTACATAGGTATGCATTTGTATAACTCGAAAAGGCTGGGTGAGCAGGATTGGTTATACCTGCAAAAGCACACCTGAGAAATGTTCTCACAAAAACAGTAAAACATATCTCAACCAAAGCTGTGAGGACATTTGATTGTTAAATAATGTTAAAACCCTCAAAAATCTAACAAAATAATGCATAAACAAAAATAGCAAAAACAGCAAAAGCAACAGTAAAAAAAGTTTCTGTGAAAGTTTAGGGGTATCTTTCGGAGACAGAAAGTTACATTGGCTCAAAAAAACATTAGGTCAATGGAAAGTCCTTGTAATGATAGCAGTACCAATGTGTGTGTGTGCACTTAATTGTAAGAGTCTGTGTATGTATGTATGTGGGTATGCATTTGAATAATTGTAAGAGGCTGTGTGTGTATATGTGCCAGGCTGTGGCTTGGAGCAAGAGATGGGCAGTGAGAGTCAGTCAGTCCCTGTCTGAAGGCTATGTTAATCCTGTTTGCTTTAAAGAATCAGAGGAGAACCTGAGGAAGATTGTGTCTCTCCAGAGCTTTAAGTTGGGTTCTGTCCACACTGAGTGAAATGAGTGTGGCAGAAGGAAGCCAGTTCTTAAATGCAAACATTCAGACGGACAGAACAAGACATGCACACACACAGACTCTTACTTGGCAGAGCAGGGCTGTGTGTTACACAGGTGGGAGCCCACCGCAGGTCTGGTCTGGGGGTTGCAGTGTGAAGCATTGACCTGTCTGTGCTGATCCTGCAGACAGATGGCTTTCATTGAGACCCGACCTGAAAATTAATTTTGAAATAGATATCACACGACCAAGAATGCTGTTATATGCTCAACAGCAGTAATGCATTTTGCTTTCATACAACAGACATATAGCAAGACAGATCATATTGTCCAATTTTCATTTAAGACACAATATGGACAGATATTTTGTCTACTTTTGGTGAACTGAAGAAATGTTATAAATGCTAAAGCAAACACATTATGTCACCAAGCAACACAGAGACTGACAGTCTGTTTGAAACACAAGCAGAGCATGACACACAATAAAACAGCCCAGTGCTGTTACATTAAATATCAACTCTGATGCCACTTGTCCAGTTAGATTAAAAGACAGAAACTACTGTTTAGAAAGACATAATAAACACTAAATGTTTATATCTACTCTTTCTGGGTATGCTGTACAGATCCATCTCCTAAACAGGAGAAAAACATGAATGAAACTAAGAAACTGAGATAAATTGAGAGATAGAGATCTGTGCTCTAGGCATGTTATAGTGCTGTCTGCCTGCCACAAACACTCAGACAAGCAGCTGTGAATGGAGAAGTCACTACCACACAGACCCCTATACTGAGATGAGTAAAAGAGATTGGCTGGGCATTAGTGGAGATCTTGAGGAAGTAGAGGAAACTTTTGTCTAACTTTTGTCTTTCTCTCCTGTTTACAGGTGGTGCTTTTGATGGGCCAGGATAAACACTCTCACAGACACACAAAACATTGTTCCATAATCACCAACACACAAGCACAAATTTTATGCCTTCATTCTCCCTGCCCCGTACATGCAGGACACACACACTTGATTCCACACAAACTCAAACATTTAAAGTATGTATATCACAAAGGCACTGAAACATATACACACCCCCAGCACAGGATGCAGAGCAGTCAGAGCGTATCACAGACCAGGTGTAGTTGTGCTTCCTCTCTGGGTGAGGTAGTGTGTACTCCCAAGATACACCAGAAATTTTGTCTTGAAGAAGAACCTGTGGAGGAGGGAACGGGATCAAACGAGCAGGTCAGAGGAAAAGAGCCAGACAGCAGGTCCATGAGTCAGTCAAAACAATGGGTCTGCCTCTTGTCAAGGCATTCTCTACCAAAGAAGGTGCCATAGCATCTGTGGCCATTTTGTGGGGACTCACACCACAATGCTCCTAGACGGCAGTCAGGAGTGCCAACTGAGTTAGTGACCACAGTTCTGGAAGGATATTTGATTTAGACTGTGTATGTGTCTGAACCGAACAGTTTGAATCCAGGTTACATTTTCATGTACTTTAATGTACTTTATTTTCTGGGATGTCTGACATTTTTGTGTTTTTCATTATTGATTTTTTAGGTTTCTTTAGGGCTATATGCTGCAGATTTGGTGGTGGTTCCTGAAAAAATCTTAAAAGTAACTTTTCAAGGCTTGACCATGGAGGAAGAACCAGCTCTTCACTAAATCTGTGCCCGGGGCCAATGAGGATTGCAGGAGGAGGACTTTAATGGAGTGGAAAAGTCTTCCTAAAAGAAGAGGACCTTTGTTTTTACATGGAGATTTTCCTCAGACTATCTGTAACAAAGAAAATCCAACAACACCAAATTCACTGGAAATGGTAAACCACCCAAACTATATGTAGAAGTACATGGACAGATGTACTTGAGCTGAAACCACTGTCAGCTAAACAAGGATTCAGTCCTAAGGGAAATCCTCATTATATGCACAAGAGTTTCAGAAGTACTTTTAAACAAACCAACAGTAATCAACAAGAAGGCAAAATGTCTGATGAGAAACAGCCCTTGTTTTTTACATGTAAATATATTCAGAAATAAAAAAGACAACTGGATTCTGTTCAGTTCTGTTCTCCTGCAGTTTAAAATCAATACCTAATCAATAAGAACACAATCTTATGTAGTGGATTATGTACAGAAGTACTTATGCTCTAATTACTATGGATTGGCTATCAGTACTCACTGGGTTATTTTTAACAGGAGGTATGTGGTTGTTTTTTGCTGATGTGGGCAGATCTCTAAGTCAGTCACAATAGATTAAATAAATACTAAGACAACCGCAACACAGACTATCCAATTAGCCAAAAACTGCCAATACCTTCACTAGCCAAACATGGGTTCAGTTTAGTTTAATGGATATATGTTCATATAGATCACTGTTAGGTTGGATGAAGGCATATAGAGCAGTGAATGTGAGTTCATGTAAGTCTAGACAGGTACTGTAGAATATAATGCAGACAGAACCAGAATGCACTGTGTGAACCAAAGCAATGTAGTGTTTGAAAAACTGAAGAGTTTTCCAGAAGAAGTAAAACATGAAACGAAATTTGGAAATTACAGTGAGAGACAAGTTAAAAGAGAAGTGAGCCAAGATACTTTACGTTTTCTGAGCATCCAGGCAAAATCTATTGACCTGGAAGAGGTTCATGAGACCCTGCATGCTAACCTGTTCAAAGCTGGTTCAAATTTACAGCCGGCAACAAACATGGAGCGACTAACCCAGAATCAGTCTCAGGAGGAGGCGACTCCATCTGTGACCCACTAGCCACCCTAATACGGAAAGAAGACATACAGAGACTCTACCTCTTCTGATCCAGGGTCCCACATGAGTCCACTGCACAATGCCTGTGCTCTCTGATATTGTAAGCTTAAAGTTTCAGCCATGTTCAACAATGTTTCAACATGAAAATATCCCCATCCAAATACTGCAAGTCTATTTATGTTGCAATACTTGTAAAAACTTTATCTTGTGTGCTTCAAAACCTGTTTTAGGTTCACTTTAGATGGCTTCTCTTCCACCCTTGTCAATCTGAATAATCTTCCAATGATGGAAAATCTGGGTTAATTACTAAACTCAGATGAACAAGACCAGGCCCAATAATGACAATTGGACAGGTTCTTCAAGTACTTCAAGTATAGTGTTACAACACAAAAATCCATCTGTGTCCAGGAGCCATTGACAGATTAAGCACAGGTTCCATACCAGGGCCCACAACTACAGAACCCCAATCCATCACCCTGGAGTGACATGACCCTATTGACTTATGCCACAAGAATATCAATACCTAAATTAATCAACTTGTGTTTCATACAGAACCACATCAAGTTGAAGGGAACGCTTCTGTTATGTCTGGCCTAGTGACTCTCAGTCCAACTTGCTGAGCTAATTACAACCTCTAGAAACATGTCAATGTATTTTAAAATGTATTCTTTTTTATTTAATTTGCATTTTTAGATCTCTCAGATCTATTAAATTCAACTGCAGAAATGTTAATCTTTTAATATCAGTCAAACCTTCCCTTCTTTTCAAAATTACAGAGCATATTTAGATAATCTGCCAATTTATTTGCAAATCATACCTCTGCTTCCACTGCCCACCCCTGGGAAAATGGAATGAACAGAGGAAGACCAGCCTATGTTAAAGACCACTGAACACTGAATGAATGCAATGCAAAAGCTGAGAATCATACTTAAAATCATTTATCGGCAATGAATTAGTATGATTTATTAGCATTATAAGATTTAGGATTATTGCTATGCTTACAACAGAGATTTCGGAAAACATGCACCTTCATAAATGTGGTACCATGGTTGCAGAATATGGAGAAACATGCAAATCAAACAAGTTCGGATTTACTCCTGCTCCCCTACCTAAACTCGCAGCTACCTTGTAGGACTTTACAACTGATGTGAACTACAAGAGATCTCTCTTTCCAAAAACAGATTGGATAAAAGCTCACTGAACTGACGTACCATAGCAGAACACAATGGTGTAAAGGCTTGAAGGTGAACTTTTTTTAATTGTTACATTGACCAATACGGTTTTCTTGTTGTATCAACACCACATGATGTGGATGCAGCATCACAGAAATGCAATTTTTAATTATTAAAACTAGAAGAAATGCATTATTCACAGATAAACTAAAGTGAACGATAACAGAGTGCTTAGATAAGGTGAATAGTATTTGTCATGTGATAGTCATGTGATCTTAAAATGTAGGACCAATGAGGCAACTTGGATGTAATTTAAACACATTTTCCAAAAGTCTTTTTTTAGGTGTAAATGAAGAAAAAAACTTTGAAATCAACTTTTTCTTTGAAATCCAGTTAAATCCTGTTCATCATACTTTGAAGCTTTTTCCAATTGTATGACACCCTCTTTTCACATCAAAGGTCATCTGAAGCTATCTGGTGCCCTATGCTGCCCATTAGCAATAGCATGCAGTGCAGTGAGTTCAGAGTTTACTGCCATTCACATTGTTGCACTGTTTGATCTTGAATCTCTATACACCAGAGATGAAAGTCGCAATGACCACGTCGGCTTCGCCTGCAATTAATCCCAAATAGAGGCATTAGTCTGGCCATTCAGCTCATTTGTGTACCTTCTCTTCTGTCTCTTCTCTATCTTTCATTCGCTCGTTTGTTTCTCATCTCTCTCATCCACCCACTATCACTCAGCTTTGTTTTCATCTGACCGAATGGCTAGAGCAATCTTGCCAAGGCCCTGTCATGCTTAATTCACTAACAGGTGTCAGGCTGGATAGGGACGGGGGTGACTCACTTCAAAGAGCAGGGTCTCATTAGTGGGGCCGGCAGCAGAGAGACTCTCAGGCTGGTTGAAAGAGCGCTGGTAGCTGAAGGTGGTGCCGGCGAACTGGTACTCGCCTGGCCAGTCCACTGTCCAATCTCCTGTCAGATAGTAAGTGTCACGTTTCAGGCTGCGGACTGCCAGGTAGCTGGTGGAGATTTCCATCTCCTGCACCCTGATGCTCCTTGCTCCAGCAGGAACTATGACAACAGGGTAATACTCTAAAAAAAGAGAAAAAGTTGTTTGAGGAATAGAGTGTAAGATAAAGGTTCACCATTGTGTCTGCTCACTTTTGTAGTTTTCTGTACTTGTAAAATGTGCAACTTTGAGCTGATGCCTTATCATCTTCCTTGGTTGGAGAAGAGCAATAAGGTGCCAGAATGCAGAGCTTCTATTGCTTCTATGAGGAACACCTATGTAAGGAACCCACCATTGGCTCTGTGCTGGAGGGTGTACTGGCCAGTGTAGAACTTGCAGGTGGAGTTGTCACCTTTACACACCCCACAGGCATCCAGAGCAGCCTTTGAGCCCAGCATCTGGTCACAGCCCACCAGCTAATGATGAAAGCAACATGATCAAACTTACACTCGGTTTTGCCTGTCAAATATATAACTAAACAAATATGTCAATCAACTTCCATTGATTATTGCAGAATTAGCAGTAAATGGGTCAGAAAGACACCTGATCATATCCCCACATACCTCACATATCCCATCGATGCACACGCCTACATTATTGTCAGAGCAAGATGTCCCATCCTTGACTTTACTGGACATAGCGAAGAAAAAATCAAAGTCCTCAGCAATGCAGTACAGCTTGCAGATATCCTCTTCTATAAAGGAAATGAATGGGGCCATTAGATCTTATAGCTCCAAAGTGATTAGATGTTGAATCTTTTGAAGATTCAACACTGTACTCTGAACTCTGTACTCTTATGGAATCTTGTGTAAGAGAATATATGGAGCTTACAAACCTTTTTCAGACAAAATGGTTTGCAACAAACCAACTTTATGTTCATAATGTGTGTTTGAAAGACACATAAATCCAAATTATGGATAATTCCCACAACCACCATTAAGGTAGTCTGAGTTTGGAATTGTTCTATCAACACATTTCTGAAAGTTTAAATACATTTTTTATATAGTTTTATACAGTACTGTATATTTTTATACTAGTTTCTATATCTGTACATTATATATAGTTCTATCCCTAGTATACAAAGTATATCATTAGAAACATATCTTTCATTTTATGCATCATACAATAACTAGCTGAGACCTCACATTATGGAGTATGGGGGTCATTACACAAAACTCAGAAATTAATCACTATTTACTTTTAATGGACACAATGCAGGTGTTGACTATCTAGTGACTATCTAACTGCTGAGTATGTGAGAGATGTGTGTGGGCTGGTTATGATAGTAACTAGAAGGCACACCATCCTGTTGAAAACAAACCCACAGAACATGTTACAATAAAAGTTAAAACACTGCTAAAAATGGGACCATAAAGCTGGAATGCAAGAAGGGCAGCTGTATCCAACTCTCCCACAGAGTTAAAAATATGGGCCTATCAGAGATACATCAGCAATCTTCAGTTAAAAATATAAGGCAGAGTCAATCAATACACACCTCAGAAATGATATGGGCATTAACTATTAAACACAATCTACAAATCAATTTTGTTGTGTTTTTTGTGTGTTTTTGTTTTTTTGGGGAGCATATAAGAACTTTATGTGCATATATTTTGTGCATATAAATGCTTCAAAATACCATCCAACCACAGTGGTGCTGTAAACCTTTTTTTTAAAGGTTTTGACCTCTCCAAGTCAAGAAGAGGTGTGCATGAGGCTTAAGAAAAGGATGTCAGGGTTTAATCCAATGTGATCTAAGTCCAGTCATACAGGGGTAAGTGCCTCCCAGCACCTCTACTGGAAGTAACCAAAGTTTGATTAAAGCATAAAGTTCCTCTTACATCACTTGCACACCTAGATACACTGCCAAAGTCTTGTAGTCTTGTAAGCCTTAGTGTATATTGCAGCATCTCCTCCGTTCTCCTCCATTATTATTATCGAGAAGAAAACCCTTTACTTGCTTCACTACTTGTGCTTAATTTTATCCCAGTTCCCTAACCTACTGGAAAGCTCTTAAATACAAACAGACTCAATAGGTCTTATTCAAGTATAAACCTGCCTGCAGGGCAGATCAGTGCAGTGCATTAAGAAACGAGTGGCTGCATGTTTTCAGTGCAAATCATTCATGTTCAGTCAATACAAATTATATAAGATGAATGGCTGGGGCAAAATATGTTTGATCTATGTAAAAATCATCAATCAAGTTTTGTCAAAACTAATGGAAAAGATTAAAATTCCAAAACAAACCTGCTCTTGTCAGATATCACAGGGTACCAAAAACAAACAGGCAAGGGTCAAGAATATTTTTATTTGTTTTAAAAAGTAAATCTTGCATGTCCATCAAATTACTAGTCAGCAGCCAAATTAGAAACTTATTAAAGGCGGTTTCTGAATTAGCCCACAATCTTTATTTGAAAATCTGAAAGTAAAATATCAACGTGATGTAAGATGATCACTGACTGAGTTCTTATATACATGTTTTCATATACAATAAAAGCTGTAAAATTAAAAACCTCAATACATAAAATACTAATATTTAAGTGCTACTGTGTCAGAAAACAGCAAACATTTCTATAACTTAATGCTCCTGCCCTTTTTAAAAGTTCACATGTATGGGAATTCTAAACCCACAACAGAGGTTTGTTTAGCTTCTTCTAACTGTTAATCAGACATTTATTCTTGTTAGAATTAATGCACAAACATCTCCCATACCTTCCACTTTGGTGTATGGCTTCCATTTGTAGTACCATCCCCTAAAGGGTTTGCTGTTGTACTCTGCGCACTGCTGAGCTCTGAAGTCCACTTCAGTGGGCTGGCATGGTTTGGTGTTACACAGCTGGTGCAGTCGACTAGGGCCTTGGCAGAACCTGCCATTATGCTGTGGGCTTAGGTGAAACAACCAGCAATTAGTACAGCTAGCACAGAAGCAGAGAGAGAGAGAGAGAGAGAGAGAGAGGAGAAACAGATGTGCCTCAACGAACACTTAAGATGCAAGAGGAATGTGTCAGCCGTTTTGTGTTTGTATTTCATATGATTAGCATCTACACCTTAGAAATGTTTTTGCGTGTTAACTGTGATGTGTCCGACTGTATCACATCGTTACTGACAGCTGTAAAGGAAATTGTAGAAATAAAGTGTAATAAAGGAAATAAAGGAAAGTGTCTGGGATGGCGTTCCATACTTGGACTTGTTTTGTCAACCAAAATAATTGTGCCTCCCTCCTGAAGTCAATGGCATCAATGTGCGGTCAGTGACTGTTTGTGTGGGGCTTCTTTTGTTTTTGAAGCAGGTTTCAGGCTGATCCTATTAGGGCTTTAGGGACAGTATAGTAGATACCCATATGGTGAAGGACTTACAACCACATAGAGTGCAACAAGAAAAAGTTTAAAAAAGCTAACAGGGGAAGTTTAGCTTTTCTGATTAAACATTGTTTATAAAGTAAGCCAAAATCAGTCTTGTACACAAGTTAAACTTCACACATACATTGTTGTCAAAGGATAAAAGGGAACGTTATGTCTGCTTTTTCCTTGCTCTCTCTGTCGGTAGATGTTAAATTACAGAACAGTAGCAGTGTATTCAAACTTCAGAAGAACAGGGTCACCCTGCCTGCCTGCATGCCTGAATCTCCCCAGCCCCTCGACCCACATCCTTCTCTCCATAATGCCCATAGCATTTACAATTATGCATCCTGTTTACAATACGACCATTAAAACAGAGACCTCTATATAAACAAAATCATCTCGAACAATGATAGGCTTATATAAAATAATTTACATGCTCATTAGGGGATCAACAAAGTGAGGATGATCATACATGCATCCACCCCTAAAGTTTAACCTCTGGAAATGATGCACTGATGCAATAGTGCCCACACTCTGCTAGTTAACAATGCCTTCATGGGCCTGTTAAACAAGGCAATTCAATCAAAAACCATCTGCATGTATTTTGCTAGGCCGTTGCCAGGAGACATATTCTCTAACACTCATATCAAAGATACATGTAAATCTGGCAGCTGAATATGAATAAAGTGAGGAGTGCATATTTATTAAAACATACTTATTGATAAATGTTGTTGCAATAAGATGAGATTTCTTCAAACAGCTATCTTGTGAATGAAGAGATGGTGTATGGGGACTCCCATCACCACCACCAACAGAAGGCATATCAAATATGTAATGAAATAAACCGTTGTTGTGTTGAAACACCTATTGTGGTGCTATTTGTAAGCCATAAGAAATAATTGCCCATCAAACTCATTCAAACACTGTTCGAAAATGCAAAGTGATTTGGCTTTATGTATTGGATGGCAAATGTATTCTGTGCTTTTAACATAGAAGATGAGAACTAACCTACCAGAGGACTCCTAATCCAAGATTACTCAGTGTGTCAAAGTTAATGAGTAATCTTGGAGTTTATATCAATTTTATCAATTGCAGTGGAAATTCAACAATGAGCAACCAGCATCAGTACAACATGACAGATTTGTTTGTTTGTTTTCCTAGATTCTTTGGCGAAGGTCTGACAAAGATTTAATAAGAGATGTGAATGGCTGAGAAAGGTTGTGAAATTGAGTTTAAACTCGAGCAAGACAGGTTTTGATAAGGCTAAGATGATTAGTGGCTGCGCTACACTTTTTGACAGCTAAAGATTTTTAATGGGCTGGCATGTAGAGTCCTGGGAGTGTTGCCATGTTTAACTGGATTTACTCTCTTACACAAACAAAACACACACTTTAACCATGTACTTCAGAGGTGTGGTAGATGGCTCATTTAAAAAGCTATTTTTTAAATACCCTTTTAAATGTGGCATCTGGGCTTTTTGAGTTGTTTTGGTTACCTGGGGCTGTTACAGGAACGCTCTCGGTACATGACCCCTCCACCACAGGTACGTGAACAGTCAGACCATTCAGACCAGCCAGACCACTGGCCATGCACTGCTTTAGGACCATGATCACCAAATTTCACACACTGTCCTTTCCGGCACCACTGCATTATGGGAGAAAAAAATGAAATGACTAATGCATTTGATCCGAGGCTCACAGCTTGCAAAATTAGGATTTGCGTGGTCAATGAGGAGGTAGCAGGGGACCAGTCTGACAAAGTAAGAGGGGAGGTAAAGAAGACAAGAAAAAGAGAGGAGCTAAGGAAATCTTTCCCTGCTGGTTTGGGATGGAGCCCAGAGCTACACCTGGAGAGCAGACCCAGCCAAACCACACGGTATCACACTTCAGCACCCTCTTCACCCTATTCACCATCAACCCAAACAGTGGAAAACACAGGGCCACCATTAAACAAAGCAGAGAACAATACAGCAGGTCTATTAAGAAAGATGATAATAGGTAGAGGAAGAATTGGGTTACTCTTTGATTTAATGTGGACCAGTCAATCTGTGTTCTTCCTTAGTGGTCAGTTTTCAGAAGGTTCAAACAAGGTCAGACAGAATGAGATGTCTATATACTCACCATATCTGGTCCACAGATGGTGCCTTCAGCAGCGGGCATGAACTTGGTGTCACATCGATGTTCTGTCCTGTGGCACCACAATGATTTACAGATGTCCTGGTGGGCAAGAACAAATACAGTCAAAGAAGGGCCTAGATACACTGGGAATCCTTCACCTCCCTGGCTTGCACTTCGCCACACCGACCCCCCCATTTCTAGAGCAACCGCCAAGCAACTCTTACAACGAATAAAAGACCCTGTCAAAATCAATCACTGCTCTGCCCAAAAGAACCATGCTATTATCGTTGCATTTTGTTTCTTCCCACAATGCAATAATAATGGGTAATGAAAGGGGTTGGGAGACCAGCCACTGCTGGCTGACAGCCCGATTGCATCTGGCAGGCAGCAAAAAAGACGTGGCTTGTAAAAGCTAGTAATGATGGACTCTGGATGGTTTGTTAGCTTACTCTGTTAGCCAGTTTGCTAAAAGCAGCAAGCTCCCATTGCTAATTAGATCTCAACAACTTTGTAACAAGGATGGGATGGCTTGAGGGTACAGAAAACAAAAACTAGCCATTATGTCTACCTATCGCCTTTCATTAGAGTCGATGTTCAAGACTCTATTTGGTGAGTGTAGAAGGTTTCAGAAGTACACAAAAGCAAGAGGACTCTCTCAAAGAGGAAGTTCACTGTCTAATCCCACAGATGGACTCTTGCAGTGTTCATTTCCCAAGCATAACTTTCATGCAGGCCTTAGTCTTCACCCTTTTCATTTGCATATCAATATGTTAGAAGCTAAAGGCTATAGCAGATGCCAAAGGAGGCCCTTTCCATCTTTGTTGAACTTTTGTCCATAGACTATGAATAAAGGCCCAAAAGTGGATTTTGAGACAAGGAGATTCCTCTCCATAGCTTGTTTTCTTTCCAAACCTCAGTTGTGTGTTTGTGTTGATCATGACCTCTCCACAAGCAAACACTACAGATTCAAGTCCATTTAATTATCTGAGAGTCACAACTAATTGACTTATTGTGTCTTCTGCTTTTGTGTTTTTTTAAAGTTTTTTTATTGATGCTGAATTGTTTAACAAGAGTCATGTTTAAGCATGATTAGTATAAAGATGCCTTGAATTGTTTAAATATAAATGAATGACACAATTTTAAAACTATGGGCTACCTTTACAAACTCCAGGCTGCAGAGTTTGGCCTTGGAGCCAAACTGCCATTTGCACTGTATGTCGGCATCATACAGCTGACCTGGAAGCTGCTCAGGGTACTTGTACTGGCCTATCTGTTTGGGCTCATCCACCAGACATGAAGCCTGAGCTGTACTGTGAACACACATGCATGCAAATTCAGATCAACACAGAAACCAGCATTAAAACATAACTACATGTAATCTCACCACCATAAATTGTGTTTTAGATTATGGTTTGCTGGTGACCCTACCAGGATTAAACCATATAATCCAGTAAGCCTTACTTAGCCAACCAGCTTCATCAGAAATTCTATGGTAGTTGACCAGCATGTTTTACTGGTGAACAACATGGCTATGCTGGTCCACCATCCAGACCAGCAACAACCCAACCCAACATGAACAAATTTGGCCCATCATGAATATTCTTTAGGAGTGTAACAATATTCAAAACCAAAATGAAAAACGTGATACACCTCCCACAGTTTGTACCACGGTACTCTCATGGCATACCAACTGTATGCATATACTCATTAATGTGTTTTTAATAGAAGATAAATGACTATTTTAGAAACGAGGTTCACTCTATCTGGACTTAATCTGTTGATATCTTCAATGCATTTTCACACCTTGCCCATATTTAACACAACTACAAGTAATTTTAGCTAACTGCAAAGTAGTCATGAATGTCATATTTGTGCAAGTATATTCTAAAAACAACTATAAATATAAATCAACACATGATTGCATGATTGGGAAACAAGTGTGTATATTAGAAAAATGCATAGTATGACATAGGCCTATGGCTGGTTTCCTGGAGGGTTTGTAAGGCACTGTTCTTTGTTAAACAGAAACACTGAATTGAGTAAAGTAGCTCCTCCTCATAAATTCATAAATCCCCCCATATAAGCTTCTGACAGGGATTTCCCCTGTACACTTAAGTTACTGTCTTATATTATATAATACTTATAGAAGTATTTTAATGAAGTTCAAAGTGAATATAGTATTCTTTAGCATTGCTGGTGCCATGCCCTGAACCCTGCCCTTGCAGCAAACCAAACTGAACCGTGGCTCCAAAATGTGATATGAACCAAACCGTGGCATTGGTATATTGTTACAGCCCTAATATTCATGCTGGTCCAAACTGGTCTTTTTAGCAAGGATGGTGTATTTTAAAGTTTACCCTAAAAATCTCTTGAGGTATTGCCGACTGCAAGCAGACCAGGAGAAAACACCATTATTCCCTGACAGTGTGGGGGACATTATGTTCCCTTCGGTCTTCTGACAGGGATTCCCCTCTCCATCATGGATCATTCCAAAACTAGGGCAAAGGAGAGTAAATTAAGAAAGTAAACAAAACTGGAGGGAAAGAAAAGAGAGAGAGCTTGTAAGTTTTACCCAGTGAGACTATTAATGTACAGCCCTAGGACAGAAACCACTTCCAGAGTCAGGTGGGATACTTCATCCCACAAAACCCTTCAGTAATCTCTGTATTCTACTGAGTTGAACAAGTCACATAATTCACATTTGGTGGCTTACTTTCACCAGGCCAGTTAATTCATCGAAACTAACACATGCATCATACCGAAGACGTTCAGTAAGACATAATGAATCTTGGTGGAATATGTCATGTGTTTAGAAATGAACACTCCTCAATAAATCTTTGATTAAAATCCATTGGCTGAGAAAGATTTTGCCCCATATACTGTACTTTCTGGCCATGTGGCTTTTTCATTTGACCAAAACATTTAAACAATTGAGAATGACAAATCCCACTCCAAATCAGCCTGGTGCTTTTCCAGAACAGATTTTGTACGAATAAAATAAATGTTTGGTGTTGCACAGCAGATGTCTCCCAAATTAAAATACAGGAGCAAACATACTTGTGTCCTGACTCATGGGTGATGGTAAAAGCGAGGCTCAGCCCTGTGTCTTCATTAATTGTGCAGCTGCGGTATTTGCTACACATCCCACTTATTGGAGCAAAACCTGCAGACAGGAAGTGAGAGAACAGGATAGAATTAAATAAATAAATAAAGAAGAAACAGCAAAACATACAGATAGAGGATGAGAATATGTGAGAGACATTGATGCATGTTGGGCACTTAAACAAAATTCACTTTAAAGACCTTAAAATACCAAAGGTCCAAATTGAAGCAGTTATAGAGTCACTAAATACACCACAATGTTTTTAAAACTACTATTACTTTCCACAAAACCAACCTTTTTCTGACTGCATGGTTTTAGAACAAAGAAAAAACGATGATTTGAGTTACACATCATACACAGACAATTTCTAACCTTGGCATTGAGTAATTTACTGCAAATTAATTACTCAGTGATACTCAGAAAATGTTCACCGTTTCAGGTGCTGGATGGTGAGGTCTTACCCAAGGTGTCACATGGTTCATTCTTCCAGGAACAGATGTCCAACCCTGTCAACAGGATGGCATGGTCATGGCGCTTGCCATTTTTACCTACCAGGCCCGACTGCCACTGGCAGAAGCTGTTGAGGGATTGGTCCGCATGGTGGTTGACAGACAGGCCAAGCTGACACGATTGATGCAAAAGAGTTCAAAGGCGTGATGAGAGAAAGATATGAAGAAGATAATAAATGATAAATGAACAGCAGCTCATTCCTGCTGTTTATGTTCACATCATATACAGTATTTCTTAATGTACTGAATAAAGTATTAAACTTGCTTTTGTTTAAATAAATCATATTAGCTAGTTTTCTTGAATCACAATTACATAAACATATTAAATATTTGTAATACATTTACTGCTAGTTTGAGGATGTTTACCATGTCCAACATGGGTCTAACTATCAACATAAAAAATGAAAGTTCATTACAAAACATTGCAGGTGTTAACATGGGTCCAGCCTTAATAACACTAAGAACCAAAAATGACAAAAGGGACTTGGATTCTTTAAAAAAATAAAGAAATAAAGGCACATCAAACTGACCTTAAATACTAAATAAACAAACCGTAGCTATAGTAGATCTTACCGGATCTTTCTCAAGTAGAAGAAGACTGACCACAACAATGTTAATATCTGTTCCAATAGTTCCATCTTTAAAAAGACTGGAGACCTGTTTAAAATTTAGAAGTTGATGAAAGTGTTCTCTAAATAAATTGCTTGTTAATGTGAGCTGTCCTCACCATGTTCATTACGGTAAGGATATAGGTAGTGACGTTCTCTTGGCCGTGCTTCTCCAGCATCTTCTTGTCTGCCACCACCAGAGTTTCCACATTCAGGCTGCCCTCATTGTTGGACGTAATCTCTGAGCGTTTCACCCGGCTTTGCTGCTCAAACTCATCAGACGTGACAAAACGGTCTTCTGTGGGAAGGTTGGGAGTATCTGCAGATATGATGAGGTGGAGACAAAAAGAAAGAATAGAAGATCATGAATAGAAGCGAAAAAAATTACATACACTGGAAATTGCCTTTTTCCAAGCCAGTTCCCTGATAAAAGAGGCAGCGAGGCGATGACACATCAGTAAATTCACAGTCATTCACTTCACTTTGCTGTTTCTGAGCATTCATTCAGTTCATTCCACTAAAAAGATGATAATGACTAAAGATTTTTTTTGAGGAGAGCAGTGCCAGTTCTGAGTAGAAGTGAAAGATGCATTTAAAATGAATCAAGCTTTGGACATGGGTAATGGTCATAATGCATCTGATAATGACTTACTAGGTTTTTTGGGGGATTTTTGTAATCACTCTAAAGATCTCAGTGGCCTGGCTGTTTATTTGATCCTTACAAATACAGTATATAATGTATTATGTTCTTTCCATCTACAAATAGGTTAAATGAAAATTCCCTTACATACATTGCTTGCGGCGTCCGCAGAAATGTTGCCTTTGGAGTTTTCCATGCTGGTAATGATGGTGACGGTGGCGGTGATGATGGTGGACCTCATAAGGGTTGTCTGATGGAATGCTGCTGGTCCATTCAGTCTTATAAGCATGGATGCTGCGTTCAGCTGATCGCTTGTAGATTACATGTGGCTGATGTCCAGAAGGAGCACTGTAGTTGTGTCTTAAAGCCAAATGCTGCGGTAGTGGAGTGATAAAAAGCTCCTCACCAGAGAAACGGATTAGACCTGACTGCAGAGTTCATAGAAAGAAGTATGTGTTAGTAGACCATATAATAGGAAGCAAAGGGGTTGGACTGTATGTCTGATATTGTATTATTAATTAGGGCTATTACAGTATCTGATTTTCATCAGAATCTGAACACTGCCAAAAGCGTACACAGCCTGACCCACACACCCAGTGGGCAAAGTTTGCCTCGCAGAAACGCCCCAAGCACTCCAAAACAGTACAAAATAAGAAATACAAGGACAATGTACAAGGACAGTGTTTTTACAGACACAAACACCACCACATACTTCTACTGTATCATAAGTAATAATTGAGAGAGATTATTTTTGTGTGAGTCTGTTGTGTGAATGTGTATTTTCACATATAGCTTGTTTACTAGAGGGCTTGTAACAAATTACCTTTTGTAAAACTGCTTTGAAACCTTATGACCAAATGAGTTTGTTATGTATTTTTAACAAACTCCAGTGTTTCCCGGATTAATAAATACCCCATAGCTGTCATTGAAGTGGAAAATTCCATCTCATTTTCATAACTGAATTTATGCAAATGGTAGACTGAGATATATCAAGAAGTTGGATTCCTCAAAGTTAAGTATAAGGTGTGTTTGAAATCATGGGTGAAGTGTCCTCCAGGAGTAAAAAGTTGTAATTCTTCTCACACTCAGGGTTTTACATTCCTGGTGGAGTGGGCTTCATAGTCCCTCCAGGAGAAACATTGGGGCTTAACAACAGCTGTTGCAGAGTCACAAAAAAATAGCATGGCCATGAGCCAGGCATGATAGGTATGATAGACAGCAAGACTCTTTTGACGAGAGTTGCACAGTGTGTCCTCAAAAGTGCTTAAAAAACTTTTTTGACCAGGATACATTGCTGGTTTATAATGATTATTGCTTGTTCGAAGGTGGTCCAGCATACAGCCCACCAGCAAACAATGAACATGGTTGAACGCAATAAACCATCTGAAACGCAATAAATAAGGCCGTATAACATCATACCTGCAGAACTGATTAGCTATTTCCAAAATAGCCTTTTTGCATCAGCAACTAATGTTAATTGAAAGTATCCACAATTCCTCCTGAGAGGATTCACATGATTAGTTCTACTTTGGTCCATGTATGTGTTTTTTTGAGAAGGAAAGAATGTGTAATAAGTACTTTAGAGCAGAATTAGATGGCATGCTTGAGTGGTACGTGGGGGAGGTCCGATTTTCATAAGCAGTTGATTAATGAGGTGTTGGATCAAAGGCAAGTCCACACTAAGGTGTGAAACCTATTAAAACAAAAAAAAAACTATTAACTGCTTTACAGCTCTGCCAGACAAGTCTGAGTGGGGTAAATGATAAAATACGTTCTGCTTTATTAATGTACTGACTTTTGTCTCTTTCCTGTTTAATGTTTGCAAACATACTCTATATATTGTCATTTAAAATATGAGCAGCAGGTATTAATTTAGCAGCAAATAACTATTATCGGCAGCTCCTGTCAGATCTGGATTTATTAAGTGGGAAGTGCTGCAGTTTGCTATAACATATTCTATATTACATACAGTCATCAGTGCCAGGACAAAATTCAGTCCATCGGAGCCATTACTGTCAAAGAGACACACACTGCTTATGTTAGACCAGCTATCCCAGGCCAGCAATCTCCCTTTAGTTTACCATTCTAGGTTAAGTGAGAGTTATTTATTATCAGCATAACTGCAAAGATATAATAAACATACTATGCTGAAGATGAGCAACACTGCCTCTCTTCAGTCTGGCTGTGGGATAGAATAAATATTGATAGTTTTTTTAAATACTGGCTACAGGACACAAATTTGAACATAATATTTTAACAACCCCTGGTGTCATAAAGAAACTATACTGGAGAGTGTCATGGTACAGTGCATCTTCCACACTGAACTTGAGCTGCTCTCTCAGCCTCTTCATCCCGAGCTTATGTTGTCTTCCTCTTTAAGGCCAGATCTTCAACCTCTGTCTTCTCGACTGCTGAACCTCATCACATTATACCTGGCTTTGGAATTCTACCTCATCCCAGCCTCCACATACAGTCAAATATTTACAGAATAGTTGTGTATATAGTCACTGATTCAACCCCATCTGTTCTTTACGCCCTTGACTGTTTGATCCCATCTGCCCGACCCCTCCCACCTTGCAGATGGCAAAGTAAACACGGGTACTCCCAGGGCTGAGACGGTGCCCGCTAGAGTGCATGCTGTGGAACCAGCAGTAGACCATGGCAAACTGCAATCTGGGGCATCAATGATCTGGGGCATCTGCTCTCATTGTTAAACGCAGTGCAACAGGGCCAAACTAATCCTAGTATTACAATCACTGCTGATTCTGATTGGATGGGTACAGTGCTAAAGACATACACCGCCGACTAGTTTAAAAATTCCGCAGGCCCAGATTGTGATTGTTATAATCATAATTAGAGACAATTTTCTTGCATTTCTGTCCACTAACTAAGATAAAAATAAAAAAGTGAGGTAAGATGCTCTGATCATTGGCGAGAGAGAGAGAGAAAGAGAGAGGGAAGGAAAGAGATAGCTTAGTAATAATCCAGCCAGTCTCACCTAGCCAGACGTTTAGACTGTAGAATCAGATGACAACTTCAAAACTCCTAAAGCGTTTTCAATTTTGTATGCTTAATGCATCAGGCATTCAGGTAATGATCCGTGACCATGATTTTTGAGGCTGAGACTATAATCCAGCAGTACTGAGGTGCACTGCCGAGATTAGCCCATTATGAGGCCTCTAATCAGATTTAATGATGAAGTGTGTAAATTAAAATAATTGTGTAAAATATGTGTGTAAAATATATGTTTAAAATCTTTAGATTTGCCTCAGTTTTTCATCTGTTTTCATATAACCTGTGACTGTGTGTCTGACTTGTATGTGTATAAGCAGGTTTGTTTTCATTCATGCAGAATGTAACACTGTAACTAAAATCTGCATTCAAGCATTAAGAATATCAAACACACAAGCAAACACACACACACATTTATGGACTATACATTAAACATTTCGCACAAATAAAAATTTTGCACACATCCTTACATTCAAAACCTCACTGACAGATAAATTTTACATTAATTTCCATTTCCTTCTCTCAGGTAAACATCAATCTTTTAAAACATGTCTAGCAGCATTTGTGAAATATAGTGCGCAATATTGTTGTAAAAGTATGTGGTAAGGTTTACTGCATGTCTAAACTAATACAGTATTTTACAGTACAGTACAGTACATTCGTTTTTAATACAGTATTTGTATATAAACTGCACATATTGTAAAAACTGTACTATTGCCATTTACTTTATTGTTTTATTTTTATATATAGGGTTTGCACCAAGACCATTAAGGGAAAAACTCTCTTTAGGATGGCACAAACAACAAACCTTGTCTGACACAAACCGAATGAATCATTAAAGTTAGTGGGGATGAACGATAAAACACAGCCTCATCTTACTGTCTACATAAGCTACCAGATTCCGAAAAGCTGCCAGATGTCCTTTCCTGAACAAACCATGTTAGTACATTAGCCAAGTTGAGCTTTCTGCAGTGAAGTCCTTCCCATACAAGCCACCCCACAAGCATGTGCGCAACCAACCATCCTAAAGGGCCTCCGCGAGTGGCCCACTTTTCACATTATAACATATGTGATCCTTTGTTTTAGACACATACCAAACTTTACTGTCAAATATCTAACAACTTTACCCAGCAGTTAGCAGATGGAGGTGCCACGGTGTGATAACGGGGGTAAATGGATTCCATCTGGCCCAGGTATTTTTTTGTAATTTGGCAGTATGTCTGAGGACATGAGGAAACAAAGTTGCTGCCTAAAACACAAGAGAGAGGAAACTAACTAAAGACAACAAAGATTTGCAGAACAGCAGGGATCCAATTATCACAACATCAATCTGTGTACTGTTTGTCACAGGCAATAATGATCACTGCAATCTATTGCCTAAGTAGCACAACTCCTAAAATTCAATCTCCAGAAAAGACAAGAAGACAAGAATCTGTGTTTACTTCAGATCTGATGCCTGGCTTTACTGCACTGCTTATAAATAGACAGTCAGGCAAAAACAAGTCTTTATGTAATAATGTGTAATATAAGATCACATAATTATCTGCATACGTACCTTTCTACAAAAAACACCTGACTACTTAAAGCCTATTACACTCAAAGAAGGGAAGAATTTTTCTGGTTTCACATTCATGAGGCAGTCCTCTAGTTATCTGCTTCAAGGAACACTTGAAGAAAAATTAGAGGGCCACCGTCTGCAAGATGAACACGCTTCAGTTTCACTGCAAAGACAAAAACTACCAGAGGTCTTTTAACTCTCACGCCCCTCACTGAGACATGGAGATTAATCAGAGTCTTCATCTTTTACAAAGGATTATCAGATGTAGAGAATTAACTAATAAACCACAGTATTCAAAGTGCTGCTCTATGGAAGATATGACCGTAGGGACCAATTGTTTTATGTGGTTTCGTAAAGATCTGTCTTTGACTCCATCAGTTTGTGTGTCTCCTGTCCGAGTATGGAAAATCATTTATTTCCCGTCTCTATGGATCCATTAAACATAATTTGCATCTGTTTGTGTAAACTGTGTTGCTTTTAAAGCCTCTGTGGTATTATAATCTAGATGAGTAACTGCTTACATGCTGTTAAAGGTTGGAAGGGAGTGGTGAGAAACCCAAAGCTGCTTATTACCCAGCTTTAAAACACATTCAGCCACTGGCTTATATTTGACCAGAGCAGAGTGTGTTGTGTTTACACAAATGAAGGATGCTGCAAGGCCATTGAGATTAGGCCAAAAAAGGCCTGGACCCAAATTCTCCCTGTTTTAAACTGACTGTTCTGATTCTAAATGTCTGCAGACACATATCTGATATTGGTATCCTTAATTAAATACAGTCTAGCCTACAGCATAATGTATAAGCATAATGTAGAAATGGTTTACTGATTACAACTGTCCTGCTAGTAAGTATATTACTATTTTTTATGGGCAGTTGTGGCCTACTGGTAAATGAGTCGGGCTTGTGATCAGAAAGTTGTTGGCTTGATTCCACTGGCAGGTAGCAACTGAAGTGCCCTTGAGCAAGGCACCTAACCCCCGATTGCTCCCTGGGCGCAGTAGTGTGCTGCCCACTGTGTGTGTGTTCACAACTTGCAGTGTGTGTTCACTCCTCACCAGTGATGAGTTTAATGCAGAGGTCACATTTCGGGTATGGGTTACCATATCTGACAAATATGTCACTTTCACTTTATTTTTTCTATACAAAGACACTGAATACACTGAGGCTAAATTAGGAAATTCAGGTCTGTATCTCTCTTTCCAAGTGAGCTGCTTCAAGGCAGAATTTTAAATAAAAATTAAGCAACTGATTTTGACCATTCATTACTGATTTTGACATAAGCAGCAGGTCCATTGCAAGAGACTCAACAAAATGCTTTATTTCCTTGGAGACTGGCGCTAACTCACAATGAAAACACAGGGCCATTATTTGAGTCTCAGCTAGCAGATACAAATTGGCTGAGTCTGTTCAAGAAGTTTTTAAATTAAAAGAGGCACGAAGGATCACAGATTAATGCCAGGCCTGACCCTGTGTGGCTGGGTTTCACTAAATACCTCACAATACCTAAATAAATATATTGTATGGAAAACAGGAATATAAACTTTTTGTGCTTTTTCTGTGTTTCACCAAAGAAATCTTTTAAATCTTTTGTTTTAAAACAACATGTGGTGGGAAATGATGACAGAATTTATACTTCTGGATGACGTAACCCTTTAAACTGCCTTTAAACTGTAAGAGAAGATATGCACACTTAAAGAAAACATGTAGACAAGGATTACACACATAAATATGTTTTTCTTTTATTAATACAAGGGCAAAAATGTGACATCACAAATAAAGAATCAATTTAGGCATCTGCCCCAGTGCATCTACATTATTTTCAGAATTATGATAGCACCAATGGAAGCTGGAAGTGGGTTTCAAACTGGGAGGCCCCCATCATCAAACACCATATATCCAGACAAGCTTTGACTGCACTGACAGCTTTTCTCCTTTGCAGTCAGGGTGAATTAGCATCACAACTGTCCCTAAGTGCAGTCCCACATGCTAGTGCATCAGCCTGAACCAGGGGGTCTGGTACTGAATAAACAGAGCTGAAGTGCTTAATTAACATACACCACGCTTTCACAGACAGTCTAGCACCCACAAGGCTGGACTATGGGTTGGGCCATAAAAGATAAAAGAAGTCTTTTTGCTATCCATACATACATACACATATTTGGCAGAGGCTTTTATCCAAAGCAACTTACAGTACATTTACGTTTTTTACATTTTTGTACATGTACATGTGCTCCCCTGGGAATCGACCACACTTTGCGCTGCTAACGCAATGCTCTACCAACTGAGCTACAGGAACACTATATAGCTACAGGAACACAATATCCAAAGACCCGAAGACTCTGCAAGACAGACAGAGAATATGAAGAAACCTGCTCAGCAAAGGTGAGTAACACCTCATAATATATGTGCACAGTATACAGTATGGGCTTGAACCTGCCACCAGCCATGTGGAACAGTGACTGTATGCAGTGGAAAAAAACATACATGTCCATGCGACCTGAAGCGTAATATGGTGGATGTTCTGCCACAGATCTTTAAACCGGAAGCAGCAGAGCAACTCTTGAAAAGCTCCATCTGTTAATTACCATTGTGTTCACTGTGACCATGCTTTCATAGATGCAGCTCATGTAAAAGACCTTATACACAACACAGAAAAGTACATATGGCTCAACTAACCCACAATGCATGTGATTACTAGCTTTTGATTATTAGCATCAGATGTACTGTTTTAGAATAGAAGCCGATCTCCAGGACAACACAGATGCCTCAAAGACCACAGCACTAGGGTTAAACAGGAGCAAAGTCACTGTTTAATTACGCAGTTACATCTAACAACAGACAATCCATTCAAACCAAGTGATAATAACAGCTGAAAGGCACATAGTGCACAGTAATTAAAAACTTACATGAAGCAGGATTTAGAAAGCAAATCCCCCTGATTTAAGGGCCAAGGCCGCCTGTTCTTCATTTAACAACAGAATCCCTCTCCATCTGGTATGCAATGCACTGCTTAACAGAGAGCAAGCGGACTAGACCAAGCAAATCAGGCATTCATCAACTCAATAACTTACCCTGGACCAGGCTACCTCTAAACATACAGGCTGTGGAGGTTCTCATTCACAGAAGCATTTATTTCACATCTGCACTGGTGCTCTCACCACACATAACCTCTCGCTGTCCAAGCAACTGCCTCCTCAGCTTTTCACAACACAAAGGGTTGCTGCAGCTCACCAGAGGGATGAACAGATTCTCATGTGTACTTAATCCAAAACTCCTCATCAAGAAGAGATGACATGGAAGGGTTAAAGTCCTCTGTGACTTGTTCTTTTTCACTCCAGCAAAGAAAGTGAAAGTGAAAAAGAGAAAAAGTGACAGAGTGAAAGACCCCTTTTTTTGGACATATCCTTTTTTTCTCTTTATATAGGAGCACAAAATCAGAAGGGACACCCAGGTGTTGCTCATAGTCCTCTACATCTGAAAAAGGAGCATCATTAGACTGACGAGAGAATCACCTATAGTTTAGGCCATAGAGAAACAAATTAAAGAGTTCTTGCAGTCTATATGCAGTCTATGTTTTATTGTGGAGAAGCTACCACTAATGAAACGGACAATGTGAAGATTGCACTCCCAGCCAAGCACCTGAAACCTCACAGTGTCTTTAATTGTATAAAACAAGGAAGACATGAAAAAGAAGAGCAAACAAGGAACGAAAGAGCAGGGAGCAGAGGTAGAACTGTGGTGTGGATACACACCACAGTTTTACAGTAGTCCAGCATTTAAGGTGAGACGTGATCCTATAGGTCCTTGTAATTCACTCTTCGAAGGAGTGATAAATTGCCTCCCTAAGATTTATCACTTGTAAGTTGCTTTGGATAAAGGCATCTGCAAAATGCCTAAATGAAAATGTAAATGTATAGAAAAGCCAAGATTCTGGCTCCAGACAGTTCTCTGCTTCGGGTTACTTCAGTGATTAAGTGAACCTGTTTTTCCTTGCTCTTCAGGGTGCATATACACACATATATTAATAAACACAACTAAAGAACACAAAACGAATCTGTAGAGGAGTCACTTACCAGACCTCTGCAGGTAGATATGGCCACAGAGGATTCAGAATGGTTGCGTATGGAACCCTGGTAGAGACAGTTTTGTATAGCAGGATCAAGGGTTGCTGTGTTGATGCCCTCCGCACCCAGTGTTTGAATAGTAAACCCATCAGCCAGCACACATGAAGGCTGCAAGTCGAGGTGTAATTCCTTCCCAAAAGCAGAGACATGATAGTGCACTGGACCCCCAGCTTCAGACAGGGACCTCCTGCTCCGTCTTTGCCTTGACACATCATGGGAAATGTAGCTGCCGAGTGAGTCCACTTCCACTGGTGTAATAAAATCATAATCTGAGAGTTGAACAAACACAAACAGTTTAAATCTCCTGACAAATATACTAAACATCAGTTGTTTTGCACTGTTAATACATTAGTCTTACATAGTGTGATCTCAGAGATTTGAATGCAGCATGCTGTATTACTCAAGTTCATAATTTTATATCTAAATATCATGAGTTAGGTCAGTCGGCAGGTAGAAGGAGATTCAATAATCACAGTGAAAGTAATTGTATTACTATGGTACATTTAAGTCTCTATGAGTATGAGTCTCATATGAGTATATATTTATTATTATTATATATTTATATTTATTATGATAAACGAGCATTATGATACTCCATAGTAAATATCTGACATTGATAATTAGATATTGACATACCGTTGTTACTTGTATTATTGTATATATTTCCTTGTTTTTTTTTTTTTTTCCTCCCTGTAAAGCGGCTTTGGGACAATGCCACATTGTAAAAGCGCAATACAAATAAAGTTGAATTGAATTGAATTAAAATGATACAAGAATAATAAATAAAATAATAAAACCAATTAAAAAAATACATAACAATACATACACAAACAAATGGATGTTATGCAGTAATCAAAAATTAATTCTCAATTTAAATTTGTCTATTAAAAGTATCTCAAGTAAAAAAAATGTTCTTAAGATCAAAACAAATATTTTGGTCGATTGTTTCCACATATTTGGCTGGAAGTTTCCAAATCAATCAAAAAAATAAATCAAATAATTTTTATGTATGACTAGCCACGGTGGTACGCGGCAGATATCACAACAAGAGAATCTCATGTAAGCCGCTTGTCATCATGCAGAAAAGAAATAAAACAATTTCATTATTAAAAACACAGACCATGATGGAGCCCGCCGGTGACCCCGGTAAATGAGACTGATGATACAGACTGGAAGCAACAAAACTGCAGAGCCTGCAAAAGCAGAATTAACTTGAATAATAGTATTGAATAATAGCCAAATGAGACTTAATAGCTAAACATATTATAAAAAAAAATTTCAGCATGTCACCTGCCTTTATAAAGTTCCCAAACGACACACTCGCCAGCAATCTCATTGATGTGCAGTTTACAAGCGGGACTTGTAAAGTCCAGAGCAACAGAAAAAGGCAATCCATATGGACATGCATGCACCTTTACTGTTACCTCTTCAAAAACTGGGAAAGGAGCAATCCGCAAATCCATGGAAAGCAATAGATAGTCATTGCTAATGGTTTAAATTGCACTTTCTCTGGCGATCCTCAAGTCAAATCCACCGGGTGCATTAGGGTAAACCGCACTGCTTCTGTTTGCGAGCAGTGACGGTGGCGAGCGTGTGTGTGTGCTTGTGTTACACTAAACTGCAAAAGTGCCACCGACTGATGGGCAAAGTGTGAGGGGTGGATTTCCACCAATCGGTGACGATTTAATGTATTAGCGCTCCGCACCGTCCGCCGGTCCGCAAACAGATGAGAACTAAATCATTAAAATGAGAAACATGAAACAACGAGTGGTCAGAGCAAGTAAACACGCTGTCGAGCAAGTTTATCTGCTCGATCTGAACCCCGAGAGGATGAATGGGCTGCGGGATGATTTATGATACTGTGGGCTGTACTGTATAATGAAGTCTTGCTCCGTGACGTCATTCATATTGGTCGAACAAGCGCTCAGCTTAAGTTTAACAACGTTTTGGATATAATAAAAGGACAGTGAATTATTTTATGTTTATTAGTGTATTTTCTTAATGACTTCTTTGTTTCGACTTTTCCTCAATAGAAAACAGAAATGCCTGTTTTCTATTAAGAGAAAACAGCTGTTAGCCACTACACGGGCTCCGAAGTCCTGTGAAAGGAGCTTGATCTACTTTTGGGCAAATATGATTTTTAACAAACAGTACTGTTTGTTTGTTTTCCGAGCTTGCTGGTTTATTAAATGAACTTATAAATACAGATTTTATGCTAAAATGTTTCTGTATCATGTAAAAGTCTGGGTTTAGCCAAAGCATAAAAGACCAATTAAAGACGTCATAAGAGCTTTAAGAAGTGGATTAAAAGCAGCTTGATATTTATTTTGTTTAGTTTTTTTGAGAGGTTTCCGATTTTACTAATAATGAACAGTGTAGGCCAGGTTCACAGTGTTTTACACTATGACAGGTCGCTTAAAGAAAATCTCCATGTGAATAGAATCATTCATTGAGTTTAACTGTGCCTTTATAATGCATTAGATTTTAACCTCATTTTTAAACAAGTCCTTAGAGTTGTTGAGGGGGTTCAGCTTGACAAAGCCAACTGCAGAAAACCACCTTGGAAGATGAGTTTTGTTTATACTACAATGTTATTATTTACTGCATATTTGTGTGCCAATATTTCCTTCTCTGTTTATATAACTGTGCCCTAACTGCACCGAATAGAGAGGTCACAAATGGCTCAACATGGATCAACACCACACCATGAAGCAATGCCTTCCTGACATATGGGTTTATATGCTAAATTGAGTGTATTAAAAAAGGAGACTCACTCATACATGTCCGCCCAAAAATCAGGCTGTCCATGGACACCAACCAAACAATGAACAGTACAGTACCAGCCATCCTTTTGATTTCAAATGCAATTGGACCAGTAAACTCTGGAGTACTGGAAGGTAAAATAAAATGCAAAAGGTCTCTCTGTGTGTTTCTGTGGCACTGAGTCTTAAATATGAATCTTCATCAAATCAATTTAGTTTTGTGCATAAAGCTGGCATGCACTACTATTAAAACCAGCTTTGATTTCAAATCTTAACCAAAACAATGCAATGGGCAGTGAGGTCATAACTCAACCTCTGACCTCATATTAGCTAACATTTGTTTCCCCTGCTTTTACATGACTACATACCATTTGTTTTATATTTGTTTGCATGTTGTGAAGCGGTGGCTTTTCCAGAAGCAGCTCCAGCTGGGGAGAGCTATGCCAGAGTTGCCTGTATCTGCTCCTAATTTACCCCGTGCTGGGTTTCGAGAACAGAGAGAACCATAATGTCTGATGGTAAATCAAAGCACATCACCAAATAAAGATAAAGATTTCAACCTCAGCCTGCTAGTTTCAATTGATTAATGAAGAAACGGACAGCACAAATCATGTTATGTATTTGATATCATTAGGTTTGTAAACTGTCACTCATTTGCTAAAGGATGCTTCTGTGCATGAGAACCTCCACACAATTTTATGAAAAGCAGAAAATTATAGTAAATCTGGTATCCAGACCAGGATGTTGACTGTGGTCATAAATCATAATCTATGACATTAATCAATATACCTTTTGAGTGGTGATTGCACCCACTTCTTATTTGACTGTTTCACTGAAGCCCCAAATATTCTAGGAAACTCTGAAACTGCTTTTCAAGAGTGACCCCATACACTGGAAAACTTCTCTGATATCTGTGATATGTGATGACTTGATATGTGATGATATGACCACAGGAAACTAACAACATACCTCTAGGTTCCTAAATTAAAATCTCATTCATTTTCTCTATAGAGAAATGTGTTTTAAATGACAACATAAGCATTTTAAGACAGATGTACCATGAGACTGTAAAGCAATGATATAACCTTCTACAGTAGCCAGAAGTCACAATGTGATTTCAGTTTCATTAAAAAAAGTCTTCAACAGTGAATGTTTTCTTTTATAAACAATAAATAAAGGTCAAAAATGATATTATTGTGCTGTTTTTGAGATTGTCATTCACATATAAGATTTTAACCACTTGATTGCTTATAATTAAATTTGTAGCATTACTGACATGGCGTGATTCCTCAGAGCAGGCTGGACATTTCTAAAATTCCTCAGGAGAAAATAAATGGGCACAATACTTCTGAAATCAAGGCTCCTAAAAAGTGTAATTGTTACACTGTATTGTGGCACTTTGCTTGAAAATACAGTATAGACTTCAAAACAGGGTTAGCACAGTACAAATAGTCAAGCACTGCACAGTGTCGCTTAGCAGGAGACAATACAGAAAGACTTTAAATAAATTATGCTTTAACATCTGATAAGTTTAGCTAATGACTTCTTAATCTGAAATCAAGTCCGCTTATCCATCTCCTCTTAACTGTCATTAGTGTTAAACAATAAAATCTTAATTGCCTCATCTCTATGGACTTCTTTAAATACATCCCATATAATGTCAATAAAGTTTTAATTTTCATAGTATAAATTAATTAAGATTAATTAAATAAATTAGACACAGAATGGGATTATAAAACAACACAAGACATATTCAAATCTACATCTCCTTGAGCGGCTCTTTAAGTGTGATGAACATATGAACTACTCACTCTATCATGGCTTTAATGACTGCGTCTTTTACCTAAAAGAAAGGTTTACACCTGTTTGATAGCAAATTAGATACCTCTGTCTGAGAACCCCTGCTGTCTTGAAATCCACAAAAAGCATTTAAAGGTGAACGCTAGAGTAAGCACATTAAATCTCTACCTTACTACCTTACTCCTGCACTTGTTCCAGCAGAGTCTGAGTCTTCCATTATGGACAGCTAGCCAAAACTGTTTATCTTCAATTCAAGGATCATACTAAAATATGACCTCTTGAATTAAAGTTTTAGAGAGTCAGAGATGACCTGTACAGAGATGAAAAAGGACATTCACGTAGTAATCACAAATTACTATCTCACATCTAACCTTAAAAAATTACCAAAAAACGTATGTTGTTTTCAATGTAAATGCTTTGACAAATGCAAATTATTTGTTAGTTCAATAAAGCACACATAATAAATGGTTTTTGATGTAGTGAAAAAGACTATGACACATGCTTTAGTCCTAGAGGCTTAAGGTAAGAGGAGGATCATTTGGCACAAGAGGCACCTACAAGTCTGCTGCTAAAGGACTTACTTTGATCTATCAATTACACACACACACCTACTAACCGTATCTACACGTTCTTGTTTATTTCGTTCCTCCACTGTTTTTTATAATGTCAATGTTTATTTACTGCACATAAAAAGCTCACAAATTTACTTAAGCAATAAACACTTTGCATCCTATTAACTGATTTATGCTGGCTGGAGAGCATTAATGCTTCTAGTGGTGTGTTTGACCATTCGAAACCATCATCTATCCTTCACTGTCAGACATACAATTTCACTCTCCAGTAATTGCAGTCTGAATATTGTTGTTTTGGTAATTCTTTTCTCCATGTGTGGCAATATAGTAATTGCAGGAGTGGAGGCTGAAGGAACAGGCAGCAATTTGTTCTGAACCCTCTTTTTTGACACCGCAGTGACCAGAGAGAGCCTGGGGATAAGTGGCAACACTGACACTCCAAATACAATAATCAAGATAAAGGTACAGTGTTTGAGGTCCATTTTACTCTGTCTCAAACAGGCTGACAAGCAAATACAGCAGATTTATCTATATATGCACAGAATAACAGTAATTTCTAACAGTACAGTAATTGTACAGTCTAGTAAGAGAAAGTTGAGAAAGTTTTGTACAGCATCAAACAACCAACTCAGAAAAAAACTTCAGAAAATGCTGTCGAGATTTTAGTTAAATTTTATCAAAAAATATATTTTAAAAATATATTTTATATATTAAGTATATACAAAAATAGATTTTAGTCAAAGTTTATCAAAATATTGTGCACAATCCAATGAAGATCATTACGCATGTAAGAAATAATGTTGAGTGAACATTAAATGTAAGGTGTGGTCTCATGGTGTAATTTTCAATAATTAAATAGTTCAGAGAAACATTGAAATAACATGTTGAAGAGATATGCAACTGTAAATGCCATTAACAAGCAAAAAACTACTTCATATCCCTGCAGTAAAAGTTAATTAACATCTTTGGAAGTCATGTCAAAATAAACAAATCAACAGACACAGATAATGGTTTACTTGTCATACATAGTCTAATGATGTTTACATTTATGTATTTGCAGACATTTACCCAAAGAAACTTGCAGTGCATTCAGGCTTTACATTTTATCAGTACATGCATTTCTTGGAAATCAAACCCACAACCCTGGCGTTGACAGCACCATGCACCCCTGTAGTTGATCTACAGGAAAGCTATATGTGAAAGAGTTTCTGGCTGTTAGCACATCTGGATCTTTGTTTTTAATAAGGATCTCTAAAGGCCAATAATTCCCTTTTTGGATCCCATCACTATGCTCTAATTTCAGGGCACCACATGGACAGTTCATATAAGTGGCCATTAAATGGCTGAGTCGTGGTAATCCGTGAGAGCAGTGGACATAATATCTTCCCCACTCGCCTCACACATGACACCCTATCTGCTGATTTATCTTGTATGCGGTGACAAGTATATCTGACCCTTTGACCACCCATAATGTGCATGGCACTGTAACCTACACCCCTTTTGAGGATAAAACTAGTCTTTGATCATCCAGGAGGCAGGGCCTATCTCAGCCCTGAGCAGGCTTCTGAGGGAGCCATTCTGGAGTTTAAGATTAAGAGAGGTGAGCTGAACTAAACATTAAAGTTACATTAGAAATAAACAATGGGAAAAAGACATTTAGCCACTACAGAAGCATCATTCTGGTGATGAATGAACAGTTGACAATCTCTCTCCCAGCTGCTGTTTCAGCTTGTTCCTCTGACGTACTGTCAGGTTGGAGTCTAAATAATGGTGAACGCTCCATGTCTTACTACCTTGTTAAAGTCCCATTAGACATGGTCTGCTGGTGTAAGGGTGTCCTGAGTTGCACTCACAAACATTCATCATGCTGGAGGACAGAGCTGGAGGCTGTTTGAGCCAGACAGCTTGTGGACATATGGAAGCAGTAATGCTTCTCTTAATAACCAGTATTTAAAGCCACATGCAATGTTGGGTAATGCTACTTTTAAAATTAAATTTGTGGTATACTGTTGTGTTACTCCCAAAAACAAAAAAGTATTTTCATTTCTAATTTCCAGTTTTGAATAAGAAATGTAAAATTTTAAAGGTGGTGTATTGCTGAATTCTGCCATTTTGGCAACTTAAGGTACACGCCCGCTCTCAAAACACCGCCCCACATCCAAACACACTGCTCCCTCTTTTCCCAAAATACCTGTCAAGTAGTAGGAACATTTTATGTGCTGTATAAACCATGCAAACAATGAAGCTCCATGGTTAATTTTTAGCCTTTTTTAAATTAATTAATTAATTAAGCAATGCACACCTTGCAAGGTGCAAGTCAGGAAGAAACTTTATAAAAACAGAAAGTATGACTGCACACTCGCTTACATAAACTTTATTTAAACCAACATTTCGGCCAAAACCTGGGTTTAAATTAAGATTATAAGTGTGATAAGTGAGTGTGAAGTCAAACTTTATTTTTTTCATTAACTTTTACCCAATGACATTCAAATTTTCTATTGGTCAAACAGGCTTCCTTTGTGCAAAGTGTTCACCATATTATACAGCTTGCTTTTGGTACATTCCAAACCTTTGATTTTAAGATTTTACTCGTATATATTACTACCTGCTATAAGTAGAAAGTGGGCACGACCACAACCCTTAAATATATACGTGTAACCTTGAATACACATCTGGAGTCTTACTGGCTATATCTCCTTATGATAAATTGTCATCTTTGCCTTTTTATGAGAGTGGTGTGGGTGCAATGTCCTGCAGTGATGACTCAAATAACAAGACAGATGTTGGCAGCCTTGTCTGTATATTCAGAATAGGCCATTGAAACATATAGCTAATTGCAACAAATTGGTGCTAAAAGACAGTCCTTATAAAGCTTGTTTATTTAGGAACTTGTAATTTAAATGATCTCAAAGATCTGATTTGTGCTACATTTCTTCCTAATGGCTAGTTATTTCTTGAGACTAAATGTTCTTTCAAACTCCTTTCATTTGCTTTTTGATTAAGAGGAGATTACAAAATAATGTCTATTTATAAACATCATTTATGGCACATACTGCTGCTAAATGTTTAGTGGTATGTGAATTTGGTTTTGAGCATTGCAGTTGCTCTGTGTACAAGGTTGGTCAAAGTCAACTGTGTAATTCTCCAAAAATAAGCACTTACTATTTAACTATGTGAAATAAGTCTATATTATATATATTATATATATATTTACTTAGATATTTGAATTTAGGTTCCATCAAGACTTCCTCAAGATTATATGACTTTCTTAGTGGGACAAGTTATTTTACAATCAAAGGAAGTGCCAGTGAGTTGGCTAGAATGAAAGAGAGAAGAGCATTAATCAAAAGATTGTTGATGGGCTTATAAAATGCAGAATGGTTAGGGAATTCCCAATGCAGCCCCCTGCTGGCCATTCTGACAAAAGTCTAAAAACACAACACACACACACACACACACACACACACACACACACATACACATTCTTATCTCAACTGGCTCTTTCACTCTCCAAGATGATTTGCTTTCACTTTGTCAAATTAACCCCGTCCACCTCTTGCTTTCCTGCATTCACACAAGGTCCTGCAATCAGCTGCAGGCAGCGTCAGCTGTGGGCCGAGTGGCAATCTGGCTTTCTTCTCCTGTAGGGAGGCTAAAGAAACGTCTCCAGACACCAGCAGGAGGCCGATTCACCCTGACCCCTTCACAGCAGTCGCTGCCTGTCCTCCACTCAAACAAACTCTCTACCCAAAGATCTACTCCCACAGTTTTCCCTTCTTACAATTAGTTCTTCACCTTCTTATGAAATATGATAAAATACAGCTAATTCCATATACAGCAAATTACATATGAAATTGTAAGTATAACAAAAGTACCTTTCTGCATTTTATTAACCTGTAAATTTAAAGGTGTGCTGAGAGTGAAATTTTATTTACAGGGAAATTGGTCTATAAGGCCTCTTGTGTTTAAGGTTTCCGTGTGTGTACGTGTAAACGCCTAAAAAAGTGTTTGATATATACGTTCTACTGTATACACACACACACATATACTGTAATGTTCTACTACTTTTTGAAAACTTTGAGAGAACTTTTACAGAATGTTAACCAATGTTCTGGTTATGGGAACGTTTCCTGTTAGCTGGTATGCCTGTCAGTATGTGCTGAGTGTGGAGTCAGACCGAAATAATTTTTTTTTTGAGCTACAGGGTGTGTATCATCTAAGACTCACTCAAAACTGCACCATGCAGGTTATAAACCATTTTGGCTTTGTCATGTCTAACTTTGTTCTACAGTGTACAGTTCCTGAGCTCTTTCCTTTCAGGTCATAAATCAAGCATGTTTATTTTGCTTCTGCACTTCGTAGGGGCTTTAAATGTAATGGCATTTCACCTTTGCATTTCTAACACAATAGCTAAAGAGATAAACAATAAATCCATTTCCTCAGTGAAGATTACAACTGGGCCCTCTGTCATCAGCTTAATTTCTGTGGCTGAAAGCCTTTACCACTCTTGTCTAAACCGAAGCGTTGAATACACACACACAAAACTTAGTACCTCGAACCTAAACTTTTAATTTCTCATCTCCAAAGACATTTTCACATTTAAATGCTTGCCCAGATGTGTTTGTCTGCAGTAATCACTGTAAATATCATTTATCTGTCACAGAGCAAAATCACAGCTGAGCTAATCACACATATATTTTCTTTAAACTGTTGAAGTACATAATAACATTCCAATATCCCTCCTGCAGTAACACTGACCAGATATTCATTTTAGAATATATATTGATGACATCCACCCTGCTGAAAAGACTAGGTTAGACTAGCCTGAATTTCTGTTCAGATTCAGTTTGGTTAATGCTGGTTTGGTGCTGGTTTAGCTGACCAAAATAAGTGACTGCTTACGCTAACTTTAGTTTTGTTGTTTTGTTTTGCTGGAGCAAGACCCCATGTCATGCTTTAGCCATTGCAATTTAACCTCTACACCATATTTCTTATTCAAATGATAAAAACTTAATCATATCTTGTCATGCCCCACCCCCCGGCATGAATAACTGCATATTTCATAGTATGACATTTGTTTCCCAATGATCTGTTACAATAGGGATTGTTAGTGTAATCTGTGAGGACATTTTGAAAGTGCTTTTAGGCATAGAAAACCCTAAGCATCAGTTGCTGCATGTTGGCCCAGCTTTAGAAGGCCATGGGCAGGCTCCTTGCTTTCAGTTGTCTGCCCTTATTGGTTAGGATGAGCAGTGACTCTGTTTTGATATGACCGCACAGTCTAGGAGTTACACCATGTCTACTGGTGCATTAGACAATCAGCATTATAAACAAACGACTTGAGACATGACATCATCTAATACTAAATATATTTACATGCCAGAATATTTTATGATGTCAGGATTTTATGAACGTTGATTATTAATTAATTGAATGATAAGGCTGTAAAGGAGATTTATGGGGGGTTGGAGGTGTCTCACCATTATGGAGGTGTTAGGTCATTATTTTAATGGTAACAACTTTAATGGCATTTACATGTTTTAATGTTGACGTTTGGCTAACTATACTAAAGCCGCACCAGAAAAACCTCAACTAAATGCACTGCTCTATTTTATAAAATAATACAGCATGTTTGAAGGCAACCACAATCCAAATCTAAAACTTTAAATACAATGCTTACATGATTTTATTGTTAAATTGTTGTATTACAAACCTGCTGATCTGAGGTATGCTGAGGGGCAGTGGTGCAGAGAAAAAGTGAGGTTGATTTACTTTAGATCGGACTCTAGAGGAACAGCTCTTGAGAAAATACATGATGGATGGAGATGATGTAGTGATTTTTTTTTAATGAAAATCGTGGGAGAAGCAGCACCATTACCAGACAGAATCCATAGCGTGGAGCCCTGGCTTCAGAACACCACCACCTCCATCCACCAGTAACCCTACACCCATACACTGCACTCTAACAATGTGCTAGCACACTTTCCACTCTCCTACATCAGTGCTGGTGGATACAGACAACAATTATCCAATTACTATAGTTGGAACAGTGTCTCAGTGTTGCAGAGACACTGGCAGTCTCTTACTTGAGTGCTGTGTCCCTGAAGCTCTATCCTACAATGTAAAGCTATTTCCCAGCTCTGGGTACCCTGCCCTCCGGTCACTTGTCAGGACTTTGGTTTGGATGAACTCCAAAGCCCACATGAGCCAGGCAAGCCCAGCCAAACGGCAGATGAAAAGGCAGGAGCAGATCAATTACAGATTGCACCAGGGGCTGAGGGTTACCCACACACACTCATGCATAAACTCCACAAATAAAGGAAGCGCATCCCAGCCTTAGATGTAACGTTCAATAAATCATATGGAAATCCTGCCACACTCAAACACATACATACACAGATAAATGTTCCCCCATATCCTAATGTTATCCTAACATATCCTATCCTAATGTTCCCCCATATCCTAACACTCTTTAGCAGTTCTTCTCATTGCTGTCAGAATTCAAATGTACTGATCTGGTGTCTGGTTCCTGGAGTAAGAAACAGAGTGCATAACCAGCCTGTAAGCACACATGGTAGCCAAGAATACATTAGCTCCTTTAAGGAGTACAGCAGTGAGGGCAAAATGAGATGACAGGAGGACAGGGTTGTTAGGAGGAAAGAGAATGTGTCAGAGTGATATCTGAGCTCTCATGCTTGAATCTGTTAACCTATTAAAAACAGTTGATGTGAATGGATGAAACAGTCTCTTATTGTCACTCAAATAAAGGGGTTTTAAAAATACAGCACAAGAACAGAACATTACACGTTCTACATTGCTATGGACATTAATGCATGACGTTAGACCGGATGCATCATTTTGTACAATGAGGTGGCTGTTACATAAAATGCTACAAATCTACCACATTTTTCAGTGTTTCTCTTTATCAAACACTGCTGGATGAAAATATATATTTATAATTTTTATCACAGAATTTACTGAATAGCAAACTCAACAAACAAACAAGCACTCCTAGTCGTAGAACTGATTTAAATATGAAACAGTAGGTTTCTGAGCTCCACTTATATTACTATATATTACTACCTTTTAACAACACATATATGTATAGAAAGTGTCTGTTCTCCCTACAGCCTAGTCAGTTTTCATATATTGGCTGACTGATCTCCTTGTATGGGGAACATGGAGAACAACACATTAACCCATATTGTAAGCTAACAGACTGTGAGACACAACTAATAAGACAAAATCACAAATGAGATCTTGAGGAATGTCTCAGCTGTTTATCCTAGACAGCTGTGAGAGCAAAGTAATATTTTTGCTAGAGTTTCAGAAGACATTAGTCTCAAGGTCTCAACCTGTGCTCAGATTTTTGTTCAGATCAGCTATTTAAAGCTATTCTTAAAAAATATATAAACATCTCCCCCTAGTGACAAAATCCAGACATCAGTCTTTCTGGTGATGACACCAATCCTAAAACATGAATAAAAAACAAACTCACTGCTTATGGCGAGTTGGGCTGTTTGGCGGCCTGAGGAGTTTGTGTATATAAGAGGGGCCTCTTTTCGTTCTGCGCTCGTAACTTTATCTACATCAGCTCTCATCGCTGGAATTCAGAGCTGTTGCCAGCAGCCAGGACCTCATTCTGTCAGGGAATACCCTCTCCCATGACTGCCCCACCATGGCACTCCTTAGCTGTAAATTATGGAGCCTGGCATGAGAGAGTGTGTCAACACCTGTGTTGGTAGACTTTCCATAGGACGGTAAGAATCATCTGTAGTATGGGAAGGTTCATGCCTGACCCACGTTTGGCATGGAGCAAAAACACAATCTTATTTCCATTTCTCAACCTTTCGATCTCCATTTGTGTTTTATTCCCCGTCACCCTGTTTTTTACCTTATTTAACCTGTTGTGGGTAACCTGTTTTGGGAGTCGAGATGAATAGCTCTGCGAGGTGCAACTGCATGTTTCTGTATGTGTTTTCAAGCTACATTGTGGGACAAAATTATTCTCACAAAGTAAAAAATTTGACATCACAATTGTATCTTCAATTCAAATGGTTTGATAAAACAAATTGTCTAAGTGAAAATGCAAAAATGGCAAAAGCATTAATTGAAACAAAGTTTAAAATATTGATGTCTCAACTAGGGAATAAAAAGTATTTTAAAAATGTTAATGGAATGTTCATAATGATAAATATACCAATGCATGTGTGATTTTTAATATATATTCTGTTTTCTGCTCTATTTAATCCAACATTCCAACTGATTCAAGCAAAAAAACAGTTTAGATTTTTTTCCCCCCAAGCACAATCTGTTTTATCTAGAACTGATCCTAATCCTTATTCCTCCCCAGCTGAGACACTTCCTCAGCCCTCTGCTGCTCCAGAATTCCTGCACCACAATTTTTACCTCCACCCTGCACATGAAGTTGAAAGCATTACGGTTAAGATCCACCTTGTGGCACATCTAAAGCAAGTTTAGGGGTAAGATTACCTTCAGCAGGTAGCACCACATGGAGCCCAGCCAAAAAGGACTATGGGGAAAATTTAATAGTGATCATGTTTGATTGTACCTGTTCCAGCATGAAACCCATACACAGGCACCTGGGAGGTATGTAAAATTATCGACTATATATATATATATATATATATATATATATATATATATACTTAGTGAGTGGTATAAGGATGTGAAGAGACTTTCAATCAGCATAACAAACTTTTTTAAAATTTTGAACACGTTATGAGAAACAAGCTTTTGCAGTTAAAATCTTTGGTCTGCATGGTCTTATTGCAATATCCCTCCAAACTGTGATGACATCATACTTTTAGTGAATTATGACTCTGATTATGACCATTTTAACTGTGAACTGACACAGGTAACTCAACAATACTGATGACTAATCACAGTGCAAGAGACACAAAAACTTGGAAGCCTCAGTTTTTGTTTTTGTATTCTCTATTTATTAAGTGTTCCACTCACTGGGTGCCCCAGACTCTCTACACTGCAGCTGACCACTTGACTGTGGGTCTCAGAGAACTACCTCTGAAAAGCTAGCACTGTTTGTTCTGTAAGATAAAACACCAAAGTGATAAATAAAGTAACAAGTCCATCTTCTGAGAGAGAAAACAGTAACTTTATATGAGGATGTAATGGGACAGCAAGAAGGAAAGACCAACAATTTAATAACTGATGCCCCATTAAGGTAACAATGCAGAAACTAATCTCTGCAATAAGAACGGTTGTTTTTAACAATTTGACCAAAGAGTTAAAAAAAACACTGTAAAAGATTATAGACCAAATGTGTGATGTATACTGCAGATCTGGTGATATCAATCTGACATGTGACTGCGCCTTGCAAATTGTTTGCATGTCTTTACCTCTGTTATCTTACAGACATCAAACTCCCTAATTCAAAATGCATTAGCAACCTCTGGTATTTATATTATGTGTTGCTACAACAGTTGCATGATACCTCAGTGGCAATGTAACAGTATTCCAAACACATTTCCTTAAGGTTCAGACCTGACTAATTGATAAAAATTGAAAAAAATTGAAAAAAACCATTGTTCTCTCTTTGTTTGCTTTTGGGGAGGGTAACTCAAATTGTGCACACATATCATTTTAAACCTAATTTGTACCCTAAGTGCTGGATTTCCTGAATGTTTTTCTCTCTCTTATTCTTTCCCATCACTTGACATGTCAAACCAAATGCAATAAAGCATTTTATGCTCCAAAAGGTTTTTGGAGGTGTTTGGTTTTATTAGGGAGAGGTTGGTTTGGTGAGATAATCTCTGCATAACAGCATGTGCTGATGGGTGTGTTTCACTCTCCTTGTCCCTGTGCTGTCTGTAAAGTGTGAGGAGACTAGAAAAGCTTACACTGTCAAGGATGAACTGTAATTTTATTTTATGCTTTCATACACTGGCTTTCAGTAGATCTTATAAAAAGGCTAATTTATTATATAAGTAAATGGGTTAGCAGAGAGAGAGAGAGAGAGAGAGAGAAGACATAGGCATATTAGACTAAACAAACAAGAAGGTAAACATTTTGACAAAAGTTTTAAAAATACTCTCCTTACAGTGCAAAACGAAACTGTAACCTGTAAAAAGAGACACAGTGCAAGCACATACTACATAATATATGCATTCCAATATACTGGACAGGAAAACTACCTCATAACTGCCATATAAACTACTGAAAGTACCAGCATTAACAGCAATACTGAATACTGTTTTTGTATTGTGATATGTAATAGAATATAGATGTCACCATAATATCCATAAATGTATCAAAATCATAAGTTTAGGTGGCCAGCTATTATATATGTTGATATGAACATGATACAACATGAGTTGTTCTCTTCTGGGACCCTGTATATTCTTGGAGTTCTGGCAGGGTAAACTGTTGTCCCACATTCACAGTTCCCTGTCTGTAAAATCATACATCACCCAGAATTCCCCTGCGCTGTTGTCTGTCAACCTAAGCCAAGTAGAGGCTGCCGCCAGCTCACATACACTGCCACACTGTATTGTCCCTGGAGGCTTACCCTGTGGGAAAAAGTTTGTTTTTAATATTATAGCTCAGACTTTTAATTTCTGTGGGGAAGACTTAATTTAATACAAGTCAAGTCAAGTGTAATGAGCCTTGTTTAATTTTTAGATCCCAGACAAAAGTCTTGGAACCTGCTAGAGAAAAGCTTCTATAAAATTATATCACATCTTGAGAGGGACGATCTAATTTCACACTACACTATTAGCACTAACACCATGACATTCAAAAGTTTAAACACCGCTTGGAGTCTGCAAGATAAGTCAGCTGGTTGTACAGCCAAAATGTGTCATTCAAAACTAGACTAGCTGATATAGTTTTCATAAGAAAACCATGTTTACTTAGATCATCAGATCAGATATAATCCAAGTAAACATATACCATTGGATATGTACAGAGTAAACTCCATATAATCATAATGGTAAATACAATAAAAAAGGACGATGTGATTCACCAATGACAAATGTGCACCAATGACAAAAAGGGATATGCATTTTGTTCAACATATTTAATGAATAACCATAGCAAGTGTGTTTTTTACCACACTCATGCATAATTCACAATCCACAACACTACATAGAGCATTTGATGTCCAATCACGTTCATCATGGAATGTTGATATTTTGTGCTAAACAGAGGCTTGTCAGAACCGACTATGTCTATTAATTGCTATTTTCCAGGGAAAGTATATGAATGCATAAAAACATACAACATCTGGATTACACTTTGGTGTCAGAGGAGGACAGGGGATCATAAATTGTGCCAGCATTATGACTGGATGCTTTTAAATATAAAAGAGTCCATTTTCCTTCCCAAAGTCCCCTAACAAAATGAATGATGCTTGTCTGACGGCGCTCTAAATCACCTTCAAGAGAAACTGATGGAAGAGAGCTGATAAAGCTGTGATAAAGCTCCTCCAGATTAACAAAACTAAATGGCCTAAACTGATTTGATCAGTTTCAACTGTTTTTTGGCCTCTCATGAAAATCGGCATTTCCTGCCATCTGCTGGACAATTTTTGAGAAGCAAAAAGGCTATATCTGCATCTGTTCTGTAAATGTCTATGAGTTTGCATTTCTCCATTTTTGAATTTCATGTAAAAAATTAAAACTTAAAGAATTATTATTAATTAAAATTTAAATATCACTGCTTGCAGAATCACGAACGGAAGCAGTGGGAGTAACAATGACCTTACTACGTCATAAAATTGTCCATCTTAACTGCAATGTCGTACCACACTGTTATTAAATTATTAAACAAAATTATTAAACAAAATACTTTTAGCAGTTATTTTTGTTGCTTACACATCTTTGGGTCTCCAGACTTATCCAGGCACACAGATGTCGTTCGCCAGAATACGTAGTTTTGTACTTGATGACTGGATACGTACGTCACTGTCACGTGACTCACACCTGACACACCCGACACCGACTTCTGTATACAGTGACGTCATGTTGATACCGGACATACTGAACATGTTATAATAGAGTCTCGCGAAAATAGTATATATTAATATTAATAGACTTATAGACTTACTATAGACTTTTATTTAAGCAATCTGCGTTAATTTAATTTAAGCAATTTGCCAGTTTGCAAATTAAGAAATCCATTCCTCATCCAATCATATGGGAGTATGCAATAGAGTAAAAATGTATAGTTTCTTATTGAAAATTAAATTTATATAAAGGTGGTTTAGCGCACCTACCTTGAGCAAAACTTGCTCCATTACAATTTAGTTTTCCACCCCTGATTAAGCATTACAGAAACATTAAAGTTCACAATTTAGTTTTCCACTCCTGATTAAGCATTACAGAAACATTAAAGTTCACAATTTAGTTTTCCACTCCTGATTAAGCATTACAGAAACATTAAAGTTCACAGGTCAAATGATTTTCTTTGAAAGTACTGTGCTGTCATGGATTTCTACTATTCTTTCTCCCAGTAAAATGTAAAGATGGTCAAGTGTAGGTCAAGTTTAGTTAAATGCTTTGTGGGTGTTAAAGCTGCAGTTTGTAACTTTCTTTATTTGTTAAAAATAAACAAAAATCAGTTATGGAGCAAGTACATAACATATCAATGTTCAAAATGGTCTCCTTACTGTTCCCCACAAATTTCTTCAGTTTTTATGCTCTTATACCACAGTATTAATATGATTGACATTTCTGCAATACTAAGATCCTCACAACTGGTAAACGGTATGAGTTTAGAAACTCCATAGGTGACATTGCAATTACTCTTACATTTATATTTGTGTGAATCCCTTCCTCTATGCTGTGGCCTCAAAGAGTCTGTATCAACAACAAAAACTTTACAGGGCTACCCATAGCAATTACAGCAGGGCCATTTAAGAGCTGTGAACAGAGTGGACATTTCAACCAGATTGCAACATGAATATGGGCTACAGAATCTGGGTAATAATCTATATCAGTATATTAAAAAAAAAATTAAAAAGTGTTAGTGCAATTGAGAATTGAAACTGAGGGCTTTCAACCTGAATCAGCCGGGAAGCTTTCTTATGATAAATGTATTAAAATAAATGATTGTAATGTGAGGTTTTTATGATATATACAGTCAATATACAGTCTGATACTGTTCCTAACAGGAAGCAGCCCACTGTTGCTATAGTAACCTTCTCAGGTGAGCAACATCTATTTGCAGTAATTTATTTGGTACCAGGCAACATTTTACATTGTGTATTTCACAGTACAAGAACATTTCTCTAATAAAGTGGAGTATGGTGGAACCTTTCCTTACGTTCCTGGTATTATCTGATTACTTTACATCTCATCTTTATGCTATAGTTTGCAATCGCTAATGTTATTAGTGCATCCACTAGATGGCAGCAATGAGATGTGCATTGAATCTGAAAAGTTCAACGTGAACTTTTCAGAAATAATGGACTTTACTGGATTGTACACAACTAAATTTGAACTGTGCTTAAGGCATCACTGACTTGTTGAGAATGAACTGTAAGTGGAGAAGTTATGTCCCGAGGAATTAAACAGTGAGAACAAAGCACAGATTGATTTCAGCTGATCTGTAGTGAAGCCAGTGGCTTTTGGTACTGGAACTATAGAATATTTCCTCTTTTTGTAAACTAAAATCACAGTATAAACTTCAATAAACTTTTAAGTCATTATAATAAATGTTACTGTATTTAATTCATAAAATGGATGTGGCATAAACACATTGCTGTGTAGAGGGAAATCTACAATAGCACACAATCCCTCATCTAGCTGCATAAATTAAAATAAATGTACTACTGTTTGTTGAACAAGAACATTTTTGATAATAGGGACAATAGGCACACAAAAACAGATATTTTCACTCTTTCACTCTCAGTTATTGTCTCACCCCCCATTTCTGTCAAAACAAGGAAGTTACAGTGGCGGATCTTTTTAGAAATCAGATGACATGAATCTTGCTGCATTTCAAACAAACCTCAAAGCAACATGCCTTCAAAAGATATAGCTATAAGTTTCTTTTCTGAAAAGTGCAGTGTTTGTTTAGCATCTTAAAGCGCATCTCAAAATATTACCAAATTTAGAACCACCAGACAGGTGGGTGCAAATCCAGATCATATTTACATTTAAATTTATGCATTTTGCAGACACTTTAATCCTAAGTGACTTACAGTGCATTTAAGATATACTTTTGATCAGTGGAATCATTTGATCTCTGGGAATCAAACCCACAACTTTTGTGCTGCTAACACAAAGTTTACCAGCATTGTGGTAGAGCATTACTTGAGGTAGAGCAAAACTTCCTCAAAACTCCTGTGTGATGTCAGTAAGTGATGAAATACAATATAAATACTGTACTATGTCTAAAATGTGAAATGTGAAAATGGTGCAGTGTACACTTATAACCAGGTCAGCAGTGTTCTGATGCTCTTCTTTTTGATTGGCGTTCCTGGTAATATAACTGTTATTTTTTTATTGTTCAGCATTTCAAAAACAATTTCACTGTTTATCTAATGTTAAACCTGGCTGACATCTTGTGTTTGATAACTCTGTCTGGGTGGATCTATGGTGAATTTACAAGCATTAGTCAATCAACATGCATCTTTCTCACAACAGTCGTAACAGTAACTGTACTGAGTGTGTACCTTGTTTATGGATTCAGCATCCAAAGATGCAGTCCAGACTGGACGGGAGAAAAGAGAGGGCACCGCCCCTCATCAGCTGGGGGCTTTGGCACTGGTTTGTTCATGTTCTGGTGTATTTACAAATTATATCAAACAAGAATCTAAAATGGAAAGAAACTAGAATTCACATGGGAGACTTATTGTTGCTGTACTGGAGCCAATTCCCGGGTTTGTTCTTCCTTTCATACTCATTTTGACATCATATTATCTGGACAAAATATCTTGGTGGATATTTTTAGGTACACAAGAAGATTCACTTTCCATGAGTGACATTGCTGGATATCTTACATTCATCAACAGTACTGCAAATACCTTTCTTTATGCCTTTTCCTCAAAGACTTCACATCAACAAAAACTGCCAGAGAAATAAGTAAACACAGAAGCCACAGCTGTGAACAGCACACTGTACTATGACACAACCTGTAATCTGAATGTGCGAACAGCTGCATCAAGACATTGCATTTCAAAGTTTGCAAACTGGACGGAAATTAAGTTGACTTTTAAATAGTTTGATTGATCTGAAATAACTAAAATATCTATTGTGCAACATATGTACATATTATTACCATTATATTTGTCACAGACAGGGGAGGAAACAGAAACCAAACATGGAAACCTAATCCAGACTAAAACTCTCTCAAGGAGGGAAAAGAAAAACCCAAAAGCCATAAACAGCCTTATAACATCCAACAACAAACCTCTGACAAAAAAAAACATGTCTTGTTGTGTCGTGCAAACACAAGGGCATTAAATAAGACTAGAAACAAGGCAGGTAATGAGGGCAGACAGGTGAGAGGAATGAACTAATGACAGGAGGATTAATGAGGAAACAAGAGGGCGGGGACAAGACATGTGACAGGGGCACACATGGCACAATGTAAACAAACAATGGCCATGTGCTTCCACAGGTCACGAAGACACAAAGCATGAGTCTAGATCCTGACTCCAAGAAACAAGAACCAAGACTAGGACTGAGTCAGGATCCAAACATCATGCTCTGACACAAAACATAGGGGATGTCAGGATCCTGGCGAGAGAATTCAAGAGAAACTCAAGACATGAAGACAATATTATTATTATAATATTATTTAACATATTAAATTATATTATACACAATTATAATTTAATTCCTATAAATTTTCATTAAACAGACTCACTAATCATGTCATCAAATCATTTCTTTTAGATTTAAAAAGTACTGTCATTTTAACTAAATATATAAATATATACATGTAAAATAATAGTGCAATTAATCTTTAACTGTATGTGTATTTGGAGAAATTGCTTTACCATATATTAAAGTCATTATGCTTGTGATACTCTCAGTATAGTATGATGCAGGATAGTATGTTGTTTGCTGTTACTTTTTGTAGTGTAATTTTGTGACTTGCTAAGTTTAGCATACTGGTAACGTATAAGAAATTGCAGAAAATATTCATAGCCTCAAAAGTCTTGCAAACCAGTTATATTTGTCAAATGACAGAAGCTCTAAACAAGCTCTTTCAAAAGCAGAGCATAAGTTTGTGATTAATATATGGGTCACATTCTTATGGGAAACTTTCATATTGTTAACTTTGCATTAAATTGTTGCAAGTTCTCTGAAATGAGAGACTGCTTGTTGACTGAAGTTTGTGGTTATCTTATTGACCATTACTTCCTAAAATAGCCTGAACCCATCTGACAAGGCCTTTGCCCCCTGAAATCTATATACAATCTAAAGACCCAGAAAGAAAAATGGCTTATTAAATAATCAATATGTAAGTTTCAAGTTAAAGAACAGTTTTTAACACCATCTCCAGAGTATTGAGGCATATGTGAACAGGGTTTGAGACTGCAGCAGGACTTTAGAATCAGGCTTGTTGGCACGCCTTAAAGTGCATAGCAATGAATTTGCAATAGAAGTGATTTCCACAGCAAATGCAAAATTGATTTTTACGTAAAATGAAAGATGGGGCATTGGTTCCCTTTGGGGCTGTGCATAATCAAGATTCGTTGCATAACTGAGAAGTGTAACAACAGCCAAAAAAACTGATAAGTTATACGGCTGATGCATTAAAATGAAAGAAAACTTTCATTAATTTTCACACATAAAATTTAACTTGTCAAACTGTGGCACTTTTATACAAAATGTAAAATACAATGAACTACTCATGTTCTCTAATGAAATGAACACAGAACATCCGCAAGTAATTGCCAGATGATCCCTAAGTGCCTTAATTGTCTGTTCAAGTGAAGATAATGTGGTGAAAAGATTCAGCTTTACATCATCTCCTTTCACTCGTCACCTACCCAGAGGTGACCCTCATGGGTACAAAGAGCAGTAGGGAGGGAAGACAAACGGTCCATTAGGAAGCTTTTCAGTGCTGTCAGCTCCAGACACACTGTGACTTTAAGGGGCCTGTTAACTTTTATGAGGGATCTTTAAGAGATAACATTAGTTTTTATAGCTTCTCTCTAGAGGATGGCTTTATTTAAGCTATGGCTGTGTTGAAGTACATTCATTTGGATGTACTTTTGGGTGTAATGGTGCAGTGTGATTGATAAAGCAAATGAGAATCAAAATTCCACAGGAAGTGTGTTACATTCTTTAGTTTTTAATGACAACACCTCAGCTCTCTTACAGATTGAGACATGTAATGCAATGACCATATCTTCAGGCTTCCATGCTTACATGTGATGAATTTTGCCATAATAGCTTGTCTTTGAATGCAGTTTGATAATCAACAAAACTTCAACCCTAAACTCTTATAATGTTGCTATTCATCCAAAGCTGTTCAAAACGTTTTGCCTCAGGGGGAGAGATACATTCTTCAGCCTCTCAATATGCTCTCCAAGTTTCATATATTTTGAGTTTTGTACAGCTCTTCTAGTCATTCCTCAGGAGAACTGTTAAGATTCCTGATCACACTCTCGTAAGTGAAGGCTGATATGTGTGGCCAGCATAATAAACAAGCATCCTGGTCCACACACCCACTCACTCCAACAAACAAGGTTTCTACTGAGCTGTTTCTCTGGAGATGTTCCCCAATAACTTGATCTATGCAACACAAGCCTCTTTTATATTTCTGCCAAAGCTTTGAGCTTTTAAATGCAGTTGACAGAAAAAGAGAAACAGAAAATTGCAATCCAGTTAAAACAATTTATTTTTTCTTTTAATATAGTTTTGCTTCAGTAGTAATAGACTGAAAAAATTACTGTTTTCCACTCTGACATTTTTCATATTACTATTCAAATAAACATGAAGGCAAACAATACGATAACGAGGAGCCACAGGCTCTAAAATAAACTCATAATGGGTTTTAAATGAAAGACAAACAACATAAGGTTAAGAAACACATTAATTCTATGCAACAACAAAGATTTCCAAGACTATATAATACTGTTTGAAAAATTAAATGTATCACTGCAAAACTCACTTTTAACTCGTTTTAACTTGTTCATATTTGACACATATCATGTCACTCTGTTCAAGATTACCCACATGCAGAAATAATGTCATGCAGACATATGAATTACGTTCAGTACAATAATTTCACCCTATTGTATGATATAACAGCATACTGGTCTTTAATTCACCATGATGGTAGACAATAAGGCATTTGGTTTATTTGACACTGCCAGATTGTGTCCTGTATTAAAGAAATGTATAGTATGTTTTCTATGCAGTCGGGGAGGCTCCCATGTCAAGCTGTGTTGTTAGGGTTGTGAAATAGATGGACAGTCAAAGTTCTAAATTAACAATTGTATATATTAAATTTTGTAGACGGAAACACTCCTATGACAGCATCTATGTAACGCTGAGTGTGGGCTGGTTTAGCTGACAGAGCACGGGTCATCTTTACTGGGCTTCACTTCTCCCTGCAGCAGCTGAATCATTACTGCCTTGGTCAGGTAGCTGGATGTGCCTCCTTTCCCCAGGGCTGGTGTGTTGTAAAAGGCCTCCATGTTGTCCTGCGGAGTGAATTAATCATGTTATTAGCATCAACACAAAAATGTTGAATAGATCAAATAAATAACAGAGACTGCATACAGACATACTGTACAATGGGGTCCAAAAGTCATTAAGAACACAGTGAAAATGCTTTAAAGTAAAGAATCTTACAGATTTATTATTGAAAATGGTAACATTCATCAACAAATTTTTAAGATCTCTGTGGTCACAGACCTCACTGTCCTCACCTGTTTCTCAGAGCCGTCTAGTCTACTGCGGTCTTTCTGGAAGTCTGCAAAGGCATCTTTAACCAGCCGGTCCAAATCCACAGGCTCCTGAAACTCCAGTTCTGGATTTCTTTCCAGCACAATTGACACCACCATCAACAGCTGTATTGAGGCCATCAGAGATAACACATTGTGTGAAACTGCAGCAAACACATTTTATAATGTGTCACATTCAAGCTTCATAAAGATAATAACAAAGATGGTGTCTAACCTCCACAATAATCTGCCTATACTCGGGCAAAACAATGTTCTTCATTGTGTCCTCCACCAACAGAGAGAAGTTCATTTCATACATGGTCATATCAGATAGTGTAGGTTGCTGTAAAAAGGAAAAATGAACATGGTCATAGTCATTTAATAAGATAATGTAATACACAGACTATATTGACAACAGAAGATACTTTCTGTGACAATGCTAGACTTAATACTTACAATTAATGATAAAAGATTTTAAAGTAGGTTACCTGAGGAAGATGATTTCCTCCAATAATAATACCATTACGTGTTCTCTCCAGGATTTGCCAAACACGGTCATAGAAACCAAGAGGGGTTCGGTTGAGGGAACCATCAATCTGACGTCTGTTTAACCATGATCTAAAGAAGGTTTATATTAAAGATCAAAATGAATTCTCCAGACAGCAGTGATACAGTAATGCAATGTTATTATAGGTCTGTATGAGGACTATTTTGTGAGCTATTACATATATATAAGGTGAGGCCATCACATTTTCCATGTCATTATTACATAATAAAACAATGATCAAATATATCATTAGGGACATATTATTAGAAGACAACGTTCACTTTTTCTAAGTCCAGGTCATTTTGACCCAGGTTATGACATAGATTATCTGTATTAGAAAATCTTTAGCCTGAAACATGTTAACATGTCTCTTATGCACACTCACAAACAGGAAACTGGGATCTGACATGTAGGGTCAGTTTGAAAAAAGAACAGCAATGGTAATAGCACAGAAGAGTTAACTGATAATTAACCTCAGTTACACTATTAAAAACTAGCATTAATCAAATAATTATAAATGATACTCTATTGTTTAGATTGGACACAGCGTGTTATTCAGATTTGGCAGTATCTACAGTAACAGACAGATGGTGGGCATCCTGCACCTGCCAGTCTGCTGAGGTTGGAGGACATCCAGCAGTAGCTGTTTGACATCACTAGGGGACATCTGGTAGATGTCCTGGGGCGGCATGTCCCCAGCTCGAATCTTCAACTCATGCTTCATGGCTTGAACAATCCACCTGAAAATGTGTTTGTAAGTAAAAAATACTGAAATGGATAATTTATACCAAATAATGAAGAAAAAGCAATGAATAAGAGCCCCAGGTTGATAAAATGTTAAATGATACACATACATTTTTGCTAATTTTAGGTAAAGGGTTATTACTTTTAAGTTAGTAAAATACAAAGATGATTTGAATTATACTGAAGTTTCTTTAGCCACAAAATAATTCCCATAGTTCCATTTGTTATTCCATGTTTTACTATTATACTAAAACGTGGCAAAGAAAATAATAAAGAATGTGATAAAGAATTAATAATAAAGAATGTGAACTTTTGAATGGTCGTTGTTTAATGCTCTATTGTTTAGTGTCATGGTCATAGTGTCAAGCTTCAGTCGAACAGTTCAGGTGATGTCATACCCCACACGGATCTTAAGCATGCCACTAAAGAGCTCTGGGTTGTTGGAGATGATCCAGCCAATGTGAATGACGAGCTCCTGCTGCAGCACGGCCTCACGCTCACCATGGGGGCTGCACTTACTGTAGATGATGTCCTTAATGACCCCTGGAGACAGGGGGTTTGATATCACTATCTCCTCATGCCCAAACAGTCCAAGAGTCACCTGAGGTACAGAGAACACTGCTGAGTCTGCATCACACTGCTTGATTTTTACATTTCTTTGTATAGATATGACAAAATCTATATCAAAATTGTAAAATCTATATCAAAATCAGATAAATACTCTTAAGTGTCTGCATATGACCCTCCAGTTATGCTCCCCTTGTCAAAAAGTCCACAAGGTTGTAAATGAATCCTATTAATGTGGCATTAATTGATCTTAAAAATTATTTTAACACTTAAGCCACAATCAGTGTCAATATATTAATTCCATTGCATTAGAGGATAAAATATCAAGCGCAACACACTTTTCAAGCACAGCTTTTCTTAAATAAAGGGTCTTTTTAAACCTATGAGATAATAAATACACTAATATAATACACTTTGCAGTTAAGAAATGTTAGTGTAATACATTTTACCATTTTACCTAAGTACACAAATCACTGGGAGCACACAAAGAGGGCCTCATCTTTACTTTATATTAAGCAGGCAAAGACTTAAGCATTTCAACATGCAGGTCAGTCCAGACTGCTCTTGTATGCAAAAAAATGACCCATTTTCGAACCAAAATGTACTCATTTATCTTGCCCATAACATTAGGCCCCAAGGATGCAATTTATATGCAGATTTACTGCTGGTGCTCTATTCTGATGAATCACATCACAACCACCAGGGGCTCAACAGGCTTGGGTTGGGAAGCTACAGCAGTTCATTAAACAAACACTGCACACCACACGTAATGCTTGTCTCCACACAAATAAAATGTAAATGTACACAGGCGTTAAATGTAATGCATGAACAAAAGAATGGCTGCAAAAGTTTGTAAATGCAACTTTAGCTGCAAAAAAGCAGCTAAAGGGCAACAAATAAAAGGGCAGCAGGTTAAATCTAATAGTATTTAGTAGTTATATGCATTCGAGGAAGAGGAGTCCATCACGACCTCTATACGTTTGACATGGAGGAAAACATTCATGCCAAATTTTGACAATGACAATCAGTGAACATTAAAATGTTTGTGGAAAGATTGATAATCAGATTGTTGACTTAATGCTTTTACCTGCTAAAAAGGCCCCTGTTCCTGTTTGTCACTTACCTGCTTGCCATGCACTAAAATGCTAGTAATGCTGGGGGCAAGGCTGTCCACTAGTTTAGTTAAGAGACTGGCTGCAAGGCGCACAACGGACCTGGTGAACACAACACAGTACAACACAATACAACACAATACAACCCAACACAACAGAGATATTCTCACTCATTCATTTCAAATGGACCGAATATGTACTGGAATGGAGCCCCAGTATATAACACACATTTTTCACTAAAATATATTTATATTTACTGTTTCAAGAGCAATGACAAATGATGTTAAATTTAAGATTGAGAAATTGACCCCAAACTGCAAAACAGCTTGTTTATGAGAACTCTGTGAACTCCCAAAACCTTTTTGGATTTTGTTTTCAGTTTCATCACTACCTGCTCATGAGAAAGAATCACCTTCACACATTCTAAATCTAATGCAGCATGATTTAAAGAGCTTATTTGAATGGGTGAGGAGGTGTTCCATATTCCAAGAATTTCATCCTCTGGGATGCATTGCAGAGTTCAGCATCTTAAAGTGGCCATTAAAGGCTGTTGTTGCTGACGTGATATTTATCCTGGAATAACATAATACATTCCACATTTTCCTTTATCCTGATCTAGGAAAAAGCATTTTAATGTTCACCAATTTTAGCTTATGGATTCCATTGAGGAATTAATAAATGTGTTATTGACAAACAAAAGTAAATGAGACATTATTACATTGGTAACCGCAGTTAAGATGTGCCAATTTATGTTACAGGGGATAAAAACACGCTCAACTCCATTTAAGGAAACCGTGACCACAGGCGCAAAATGACGCAATTAAAAGGAAATAAACAAACCAAAGATGAGCTGCATGATCAGAGCAACAGCTTGACGAAGCGAGTGTAAATAATGTGCTAAAGGAAAAACAATGAGGAAAGGATGAGTGCTGTTTGCTTGTGTGAGTTAACATCCTCTGGACAGTGTCAACATTTACAACACATGCAGAGGTCATGTGCCCCCCTAGTCAGTTACCTGCTTGCCATGGACCAACATAGTAGTAATATGAGGTGCTATAGAACCGGCAAACTTCTGGATGACGGCCGCAGCACTACGCACCGCCAGCCTATAGGATGTTGCGTGCGTTTAAAAATGTGCAGAATGTGTTTAGTTTTATGTACCATTAGAAATGGACAAGTAAAAAGAACAGGCAAAAACAAGGACAGCTATAATTACTAGTGATGGGCATTATGGTCATTTTGTGTATACATTGAGTACTCATGGGGGTGGTGGGGTCAACATCTTACAACTGCAGCATTAAATTTTTAAGATGCTGTGTAAAGTAAAAACATTTGATAGAAACACAAACACTTTAAAACTGTCGCTTGGTAACTCAGCTCAGATTGCTGAGTATTGCTGATGAACTACACTGCAAATTGCTGATGGATTGTATAGCAAAGAATTATAAATGAGACCCCTTTTGGACACCTTTATGTACCATTATAGAATTTTGATGTGACACATTTGAAAATTAAAAAACAGTCAAGTCACGCAATAAGACTGTTTTCATGATCGATCAACTCCTGTCACTTTCAAGTACTCGTGCCCATCCCTAGTTAACACTATTCAAATATAAACATTTCTACCCTACTAATGAGAAAATAGGTTCGAGATGTAAAATGTTGCTTTGTGATTGGAAAGTGAGACAAACTCTTACCAAAGCTTCCTGCTCCCAGCTCTTCTGTATATTCTCTCCAAGTCATACTTGAGATTTTCTGGACATAAAGATGGTTCAGTCTTGTTAGCAATAGAACATTAACCATATCAAATGCAAACTTTCAGCTTTGGTGTGTCCCAAAGAAAAACTTCCCTGCAGACTTTAGGCCTAAAGACAAGTGGAACGTAACAACTGGCTCAGTCACTGACTTGCAACATGAAATCACATATAGCCACATATTTAATCTCACCATGGCTTCTTAAAGCAGTCCATTTAAGAGTGTGAGCAATCCTGAGCTACAAGATAACAGTAGGAATTAGACTGTTAAATGGCAGACCATGACAAGGGTGTGACTTAGCATTTCCAAACTCGGATGCTTAGCCATGAAGGCACTAAATGGATTACAGCAGGCATTTCATTCAGGCGAGCTTTAGAAGCAGCCATGTAGCAAGAGGTGTTCTGTGGCTTTTTAAAAAGCAAACAGTTATACCAACCCTGAAACATTCTCAACAATTAATCATTAAGCCATTAGTAAAAAGACCTGCCATCACAGAGAAAGAGAAGTGGCCTAAACATCACCAGACTGCTCTTTAAAATAAACATTGTTGCTTTATAATTACGAGTAAGTGTTATTTAGGATACTACATACCGTTTCTGTCGAAGAAGTCAGGGCCTTCTTTTTTTAAGAGAACACTGGCCAGCTGGGCTTGACTGGCTAAGCAGTCACAGTCCTAATAATAATCACAGAATATGTTGTGAAGTTATATAAGAGCATCTATATTAAACTCAGATCCACACATTGCCAAGTTTGTTAGACTCACATTGAACTTCTGTAGAATCTCATATGTGGATTTATGGAACCATTCCTCAGTGTTGATCTCAGGCTGCTGTTCCAGGTCTGAGGCATTCGGTGTGCTGGTCTGACGCTTCACCTTTGAGTGCTTAGGTAGCTCCAGTTCCTCAAAGCTCTTAAACTCTGGAATTCTACACACCATTCAGTCAGAAAACAGCCAACAGGAGGACGTTATTATGGCACAAGGATATGAAAAATAAGGCCACCTCATGCATTAGAAACAGCAGCAGTTCCTTTATTAGTATTTTCTCAACAGATAAACAAGTGAAACACATTGAACATAAAAGGTGCAGAAAAACCATGCACTGATTTAAAGAAACAAAGAGTAAACAGACATTATTCTTACTCAGCTTCATTGACACGCAGGAAATCCAGTTGCTCTACCACAGCACCTGATATCAGTGTCTGAAGAGTGCCATAAAGACAGATTTATTATGCAGTAATGCAACTGAATGCTGTGAACTGAATATGCTGCAAACAGCTGGTAATCAATACACACACAGCAGCTAAGAGTTGTCACAAGAGTGTATCATGTGAGTGAAGATGCTCTGCATATAAAATTATCTATTTGTAAGAGCCGCACACCTGAAGTCGGTCCACGTGAACTTTAACCCCACCAATGTTTCCCTTCTTAAATGATGCCAGCATGTCCAGAATGGGGTTGAACCGGCTCCCCCTAGCAAGCAAGAGTTGAAATTACAATCATTTTAATGAGTAAAATCAGGATCTGGTGATTGAGATAACCTCTTACTTACTTAATGTTATCCTCTCTGATGAGGGCCAGGAAAAGAGGCCGACCTGGCATCTTCCAGCACTGCTTAATAAACTGCAAGGCATTCTGTGAATATAAACACAATTATACATATACACTGATGTGAATAACTGAGTGAGTACAAACAAGCATACAAGCAGTAAGAGAGTTTGGAAACACAGAAGCTAAGGCTGATGATTTGCGAAAAAGGATTCTGTTCACTTACCATTTTCTGCCCTAAATTAGATTCTTTATATAGAAAGAGAGACCAAGTGTGGAACATCAAGCAAGCCTTCATTTAAGGGACCAGCGAGGTGTGACATTGCCCATCTTACCTTGATATCATCGATCAAAAGCATGACATCCTGGGACAAGTAGAAGTCACTGAGATCGAATACGATTGGATAGCAGACTACAGTCTTCCCAAGAATTCGATAAATCTGAGAGAGAGAGGAAAGACACTCATGTAGATGACTGTAAGCTCTAGACCTACACATAAAACATGCTATTCATTTTAAACAGACCAAAACAAAACCATTTTCACTCTGTATCACTGTGCACAATAAAGATTGGAACATTTTCTTTAGAGGCATATGACCTCCAAATCAATTCTCGATCAAATATAGAGGCTTTATGCTTTGGAGGCTCTTTTTGTAAATGTCATCATCCATAAACAATTTTAAACACAAACTGAGCATGAATCAAAACTCGACTGTAATGCTTTAACATTCATATTGAATTTCTGTTGATGCTGTTTTTCTATAATTTTTCTGTAATTCGGTGGTAACATTTCTGGTAACATTTGCTACTATGCATTTTTGTTTTCTTGTTCTGTGCCAACAATTTAGCACGCTCCCAATCATCATAGCATTCCTCTCTCTTACTCACACAAGCTTTAGGCTCTGCTCCAAAACCTTTTGAGCCGCCTACACAGGAAGCATTTTAAGACCTTAAGCATTTTAAGCCTGTTTCAAGAGGTAGGTAACATGATAATGATTGTGTGCTTCTTAAGAAAATCTGAAATGTACAGCCTTTAAATTACTATTCCAGTTAGTATGCTTCCTTGGTATCTATATAGGAAGCTCACTAGATTTTGGAACACAGCCTTGTAATCATCCACACTTCTTGTCATATTTTAAGTTTGTGTCTTGTTAAAAGTGAGCTGGACTAATATTTAATCATTGCAGCCACTGAGTAACTTTGAGCCTCACGAGGATTAACAACAGAAATCTGTACTGAACAGAATTCAATGAGGAGATGTTTGCATTTCCTGTTGTGAAAACACACTGTTTACCTTACAAGTGCCAATGCAGCCAACGGGCCTTTCTGGTCTCCCACTCAAACCAAGCTTTTTATTGATGGCCAGGAAGCGGTATGCCTGCAAATGTACATACACAGGTTTACTTAGATTTGTTAATGAGGGCATTTTAGCTCATTGTTATTTCCTGCAGACGGACCATTTTTCCTCTTTTACCTCACATCTAATGTACGGATCTGTATACAGACACACACATCTTTCTTAGCTGTAACTGGATAAATCTGTATCACACAGGACAAATAACTGGTAACAGTCTTCATCAGTTTCAACTTAACACGTCATGTGTTAAGTTGAAACTGATGAAGACTGTTACCAGGTATTTTTCACAAGGTCTGTTAGCAGCACAACAAACCCCTCACCCAGCATAAGCAATAAACCAAGCACTGCCGATGATCCTCCAGTGTAGAATTCAGCATGTGCTGGCACCTATAGGACATTAGATGGCGCTCTATATCTCTCTGCCCTCCTGCAGTTTGACATTCTTTGAATAATACTCATGTATGACAGTGTACTGCATGGCATGACAAAAATAACAGAACAACACACCCCTGCCTAGGAGAACCCAACTCTGTTTGCAGCAGAGGAAGACGGCTGCTCATTTAGACAAAATAGACAGACTGTTGTCGAAAAACAAACCTTTATCAGAGAGCTTTGTGCTGAAGGACTCTTCTGCTGTCTGTGGATCTCTGTACCTTGGAAAATTTGTGTATAGAATAGCAATGAGGGGGAAGACACAACTGAATCGAGAGTGCCCTCTCTCTAATCAGGAGCTCAACATGCCTGATACGAAACCTGTAAATGTCACACGTGTTAAGCATAAGCACACCAAGGTCTGAGAAGCCAGAGTGCCGATGTTAAATGACTTCCACACTTATATCACTATCTGCAGACATACTGCTAGATCAGTAGCAGCACCTGCGAAACATTCTTTTATCTGCTCCAGTATTTCACGATTAATCAGATTGAAGGATTTGTAAAGTATAGACGTGTATAAACAAACAAACATCTGCAGGTATAGCTGTAGATTCTTTTTGTGCAGGCAGAGCGCAGGACCTGCAGACAGAACCCAATATGGAACTGTTGCGTACAATTCAGCCCTGTTATTACTATAAAGGATTGCTATAGCTTTTATTCGGCATCAGACTGCTGCAGCAAAAGAAGCTCATGATCGTGGAATCAATTACTACGGATGTTAAAATATGTTCTCAAAATTGCAACACCCACAGAAAACAAAGCGCCATGTTTGTGGACAGTTTATGTGGTCATACAGAGGAAACATAGGGTGGTTGCACACAGCAGAACACCATAGAGGAATAGATTCTGATGTTATCGTTGTCATTAGCCAACAAAGCCTTGATCTCAAATGTGACATTGTGCCATTTACCATGTAAGGTGACAATGGTGAGGGTAACTGGCACTCTGCTGCGGTCAGGCAGCTGATGTAAATGTAAGCAGGCAGGGCTATGCAGAGAGCACCAGCTGTCTCTAATAGGTCAGCCACTGAAAAAACATCCTTACAGAGAAATACAGGGGCATGCTTAGCAAACCATCACTCTCTCTAATGTACACTCTGTGGAGCTAGCGCGCACGCACACACACACACACACACACACACACACACACACACACACACACAGAACTGACCACAGACAGAAAACAGAAACTGTTCTGGCTTTATCATTTTAAACAGCTTTTAAACTACACGCTCCAGCGACAAAACCACCCACTCGCACACCCACAGACAGAAGAACAAACATGTGCACTCTCTCTCTCACACATACGCACGTGCATCTTTACTTATCTAAATGGGGACATTCCATCGACTGTTTTTATAAACAGCTAGTTATAAAAACTATAATCTGACCCTAACCTACACGCTAACCGTGACCCTAACAGAAAACTTTCTACATTTACAATAAAAACAAATGTATTTACTATATTCTTATAGCGTTATTACAGATGATGTCCCCAGAAAAAGGTTTTGCTCCGATTTGTCAGGTTTTGTTCACTTTTGGGTACAAATTTGTACCCAAAAGTCCACCCACATCAAATTTAAATCTCTTACGCTTGCCTTTAGGACAATAACCGGAACCTCTCCCTCCTACCTCAACTCACTCCTCCAGACATATGTCCCCTCCCGCCAGCTACGGTCAGCTAACGAGCGACGGCTGACCGTTCCCCCACAATGAGGCATCAGATCAATCTGTAAAACTTTCACCTATTCTGTTCCATTGTGGTGGAATGAACTGCCAGCCTCCACCTGATCTGCTGAGACCATCACAACCTTCAAAAAACAACTCAAAACACACCTGTTTCGCAGACACCTGTCTGAACCCTAATGCTGCTCTATCCTGTCCCTCTATCCTATCCTTCTATCCTTACAAAAAAAAATTCCCTGTCTCTAGTCCATCTTTTTCTCTAGTAACAGAATACAATGTCCGCTTGTAAATCTAGCTTTGTAGACTTGGCTCGTTGGCGTACAAGACAAAATGTTCAATGCTCTCGTCCTTTGTAAGTCGCTTTGGATAAAAGCGTCTGCTAAATGACTAAATGTAAATGTAAATTTGTCCCCAATATACAGTTACAAAAAGCCACACACACACGCCTCCTCTCTATACTCTACTGGTTAATGGCAGAAGGAACATTGATTGTAACGAAAAATAGTCTATTATAATGAATTGTTAAATTGTTGAATTGGTAAATTAACATCATCTGGCAGATGTTTAACACTGAAATACTGTCATTTTGCAGTAATATTTTTCCTGCATGTTCACAAAGGACATTTATAGAACATTATAAATGTCACAGTTAATGTCACATCTCACAGTTATCTGACAAACCAAAGTTTGTTTATAGCATCTTTCGTCAGACTGATTAAATCAGTGTTTTATTAAGGCTCAATCCATGCTGTAAATCTGTAAGAGCACTCAAAAATGACTCTCTAGGTCAGTGACTGACATGAGTAATACAGGTCAGTGCAGGCTGAGTGACTGCTTGATAAACTGTGCAATTTTTTAATGGACTGCCTGTCACAGACATTTGTCAGTTTGGAAGATTTGTTTGTTGTTCAGTTTGATTCACTGATAAGCTGAATGTCCAGTGATACCTTCACCAGTTCTTGCTGGGGCCAGATCTGAATGGGTTCCACCTGCTGTGGGGTCTGGGTTTGGATGCCGTAGGTGTTGAGGAAGACCTGCAGTCTGAAATACAAGAGCCAGACAGAGGCATTAGCAACATTGATGAAAAATGATGAAAAGTGTAAGAAAATTTAGATAGCCCATATTCTTTTCTATTTTGCTTTAATAGGATCAATGTATTTTATTTCCTCTGTATACTTACCCAAGCTTGAAAACAATCATGTTAGCCTGACAAAATCTCTCTCACTATCTAGCTATTTGTCTCGGCCAACTTTTATTTTCTAGTTACTGTTGTGATTTCATTTTGTGCCATGACTATCTAACTAATTGACATTTTGCAGCCTTTCAACCAATAAATGGATATTCACAATGTAACTGGCAACTCTGCCTGAGCTTATGTTATAATATTTGAGCAACATTGTTCCAAGGTTAAGAGGAACTTGCTTCTTTAAATGATAGTGCTGAAGGTGCTGATGGCTGAGTGGAAACTGTGAAGAGAAATCATGATTAAGGTTTGTGGTGTAAATGAGGGGAGATGTGGGTTAAGTGCTGGGGTGAACAATGTTAAATGAACGGCTAAGTGGGACTGGCTGGGACCAGCTGGCCGCACGACCTCTTTAACCTCCTACGCTCATCAGAAAAGCTTTAAATGAGAGTGCTGATAGATGAAAGCTACAGAATATCCCAACAATTAGCATCCACACATCAATTAAACCAGAGGAGGGCAGGAAGAAAGAGAGATGGAGACATGAGAAACGTATTTACCTTTGACTCTCCGCTATCAGGGCCACATGGATGACTACATCATTCTCAATGGGACCCTGCAGGAAACAAGCAAAGAAGATATAACAAAGAAGAAAAAAAGCAAAGACTTAAAAGCAAAGGCACGTAATGTAAAATCCATTGTCTGAGAGCTCAAAAAAAACTTAAAAATGAAAGAAAAGTCAGACCAGTTTAAATATAACTGATAACTGGGCAGCAGTAGTGAACTAGGAATAAACAAGCTTCAGTGACCATGTTTACCTGCTCATCATTTTCTGATTAAGGTCTACATTATGGATCTGGAACATTGGCTTGATATGGTTTGGGCAATCAGGTTTGTGTGTATATATAGCGATTACTAAGTCTGGATTAATACTGTAATATTCTTGTGCATGTAAACACATTTGGTGAGCCGGAGAGAGAGAAAGTGAACAGACAATGATGGGAGATGGTGCATCACAGCCCTGATTCTTTATGCTAGCTCATTACAGCTGTTTGAACTGGGTGATGTAGTAATTTTGCTGAGATAATGAGTGGCTGATTGCTGAAGGTTTAGGTTGGGTTTTATCAATCAGTGGCTAAAGCCCTCTACCCACAGACAGATGACACACAGCACACACTCTGCATCTATTAAACCTTCCACAGTTTGCAAACCCCAAAACCTCCAGCGCATATTAACCAGCTGATATGTAAATGACACACACCTGTTGGGCGTAAAAGAGAAATCAAATGTCAGGAAAGACAAATCTGTCAGTCGGAACAGGTATCTAGCAATGAATTTGTGATGTAGGCTGTTTGTAAAACCTGTGATTTTGTATGTTTTCCCTGAAACAGAAGAGATAAGTGCTCAGTGAACAGTGTAAATTACAAGCTTTAAGTTAAATGACATACTGGCGCAGTCATTTTGTGGGGGCAGTATGGTGAGTCATCACAAGAGCTGATCAACAGTCTATACCTGCTAATTCTGCTTTGTAGGAGGCTACTGTTTTGTTCATGCAGATAGGTGCAAGTTCAAGTGCCCTTGAAGGCATGTAATGGGGTTAGTAAAAGTCTGGCAAGTCTCGAAAAACGCAAAAGGTGTCAGCCATCTAGCTTCAGTAGCTGGAAAAACAAAACAGCAGATTGAACAATCGGGAGTGATAAAAACCTTAAAGGTTAAGTGTGTCATTTATGAGCCACTAGCGACACCAAACTAAGCTGCAAAAACAATCATTTCTAAATTGTTTCCCATACTGCCACTGCCACACTGACATCATATGCTTGGACATACAGGCAGTCCTGTAAAAACACACACATTGGTCAAGCTGGAAGTTGATATTTTGGACCACTCTGTCAGACAGAGCAATGTTGAAAGCACCACACAGTCAGTTTTTACACTGAATCTCCAAAAGGTTTACTTGTATAACATGTATACAGAAATCAGCTTAATTAAAGCCTCAGAGGCAACCAATCTATACAATATATGACAGCATATCCAATAAAATGGGATAGAAGAGAGAGTTTTAACAAATACTTTCAGTTTGAATAGTCTCATCTTTTTGCAGCAGTGTAAAGTTATGGTTTTGTAGGGATGCTACAGTATTAAAGAATGTTTATTGGAGGTGATGTGAATAACAGCAGATGGTGTATAAGACCCAGCAAAAACAGGTCCACTAACTAGTAGGAGTTCCTCTGCGGTCTGCGGACTCCTGCAGTCTCTCCTTCTATGCTGTACTGAAGCAGCAGACAATAAACAAGTAACAGCTCAATGGAACTGACATTGATAGGAAATCCTCTTTATTAATGCCTCAGTTACCATCAATCAAATGATCAATCAGTCAAATGAGCTCTCTTAATAATGTGGCCCCAGGAGCCCCATAGCTCGTATATGAAGAACCAAACAGTCAATATTTACGATCTTATTACAAATCTATCTTCCACTGCAACTTGAGTAGCATTTATAATTTAAGACAACTGTAAAAAAATGAAACTACTGGGATAAACTCACTAGCAACTTTACTGCAACTTTGTGCTCTTTCTGTGGGGATGACAATGAGGAACAAATTGGTCTTTCATACAGTATCAGATGGTAAAGCCACAGTACTTAAACACCACTGGACTGTATAATTACCATGTTCATATATCATGTGATTTACATAATACTCCAATTAACATTTTGTCCAAAGTAAGTTTCTTATAATGGCATGTAAACATTTAATTTTTTTACATTTAATAAGATGGCAACTTTGAATAGCTTCAAACAGATTCATAAATGTATTTTAACTAGGGCTTTTCCAAATTACACATTCAGATGTTAATAGTTAGATAGGTTAGATAGTCCAGGTTAGTTATTATCCAGGTAAAAACAGGTTGTCTGCTGCTCCTACTGGCTGAGGAAATTTAAAACAAGACTGAAAATCTCCAAAAAATATTTTTTTATTCAGCAACTAGTGATGAAACTCTTGTAAAACAGCTTGTAAGAGTTTCACAAAGGTGGGAAAGCTAATTGAAAGTACATGCTAATAAAATGATAGTACTGTTGAAGCAAATAAAATACGATACAATACAGAGGTCAGACATGTTCCAAGTTATTACAAATATATACTGTATTGTAACATTTTTCACAACATTTTAAATCAATTTAATTAGTGTTGGTCATTTGGCAGTATATATTCTATTCTATTCCATTTTCTATTCTATTCTACCTCAAATAAGCCCTTTTCCCCAAATCCACTCTAGTAATAAATCAATGCAAACTTAATCGACTGCCTCTTGCAGATATGAGGTGAATAGAAGAGATCTGGCAGATGCCGGATAACACATTCTCATTTCAGTTAGCTAGTCAAATGTTCTTCTGCCAAAAGGCAAAACCATTAACTGATATGAACTGCTGCTTTTGAAAACATTTAATGCTCTGTAAGTCCCAACATTTTAAGAAGTTGTTATGTTGATGCAGTGAGATTGTTCTCAGTGTTAAACCTGTGATGTGTACAAAAAAAACTTTCCAAGTAGAATGGAAAGTGCTTACTTTTTAGACTCTTTAGAATTTTATAAAGGAGTGAGGGGCCTCCCTATGCAACAGCTCAAGCCTGGCCACAATCACCTTAAAGAAATTGAAAAGGTTGGGGATTGGACTTTGGAGAAGGTTGGAGTGTAATTGTGAACTATGGCTTGCTGTGAATTCTCTCTGGATGGACCACAGATATATTATATTCTTATGACAAAAAGAAGAAAATCAATTTATATTAAACTGAGGCAGGTGAAAGCCTCTGGAGTTTGGTGCTTGCCAGTGGTTTTGTAAGTAATGTAACTTTCATAAAGATCCAGTGTGTGGAGTGAGAGAAGATAAGCAGACTGATCACTAAAACCTGTAGACCTGCTCTGTAAGAAAGCCTGCGCAGAACTGTGTGTTTCCAGCTCTTGTTAGTACACTATGCCTTTATATGGGTTATATGGGTGAAGGTGATGCAGAACTACAGTAACCCGTGTGCGACACTGTCCTTACCTTGCAATCATTACTAAATGAACTATTAAATAAAAGCTATTAAGGTCAGAGGTACTTCTCTATGTCTCTGTACAAAGTGGCTCTCGCTTTCATCTGTTTTCTGAACAGATCTAATAGATCATACACTGGACCTGTGCCTTGAGGAATCTACAGTAGTCTTGATCTCGGTTTTAAGGTATTAATCTTGGTCTGGGTTTTAAGGGATCTGATATTGGTCTAGGTCTTAGAGAGCCTATTGTTCTGGGAGAATCAGGTCCTGACTCCAACTCTGATATCTACTGCTTTCAAAATGTCAAGCATTTTATTTTTGTAGTAAGCTAAAGACATTGCAGGAAATTAAGCACTTCTAGGCATCACTGTCCTCTCTGGGAAGAACTGCAGGAGCATAACAACATTCGTTCAGTAAACACAGGCCATTTGGCAGTGTGGGAGGACCAATCAGAGAGGATCACGCATGTCCTGCCTTGCGCACCCACATTAGCACACAAACACATGCCCTGCCACACAGACAACCGCTGGGAATTGTTAGGAACAGATGTCACCTGTTCTAAACTAAACAAGAACAGTTTCTGAGAAAGAAAAAGTATTCTACATGCACCCAACAAATTCAAAAAGATTACTGTTAAGGATAGGAGAGATAAATGACTACATTACCTTATAGTTTAACAGGGAAGGCACAACCAAACAGATAAAAGTCTCTGTGCATTTCCCATAAACAGACCTACTTTGGGAATCATAATCACAGATCTTGACAAACTAACCAATTGTTCAAACAATGCTCTATCAGTGTTATTTACCATAGATGACAAGAAACAGTGCTACGATATTCTTCCAGTCAAAAGCATTAAGGCAACGGAGCAACACTGGATTTGGATCCCCATACTATAAGTCTAGAGGTATAATAACTGATTGAGTGACACATGAGGGATATCTTGCTGTATTCATCACCTCTGCTGGCTGTCAGAGATAAACTTCCAACACATCTCTCTCTACCCCGCAGACTTTTGAGAAATGACTTTTAGCTCCATCAACAAATACGTTACTGTAGAGTCATCAGTGCACAATCCCTTTGCTGTCTGCTCAAACACGCAGCCTCTTTCTTTCTCTTTAATATTTTCAGCTCATCATCATGCTATCTCTTTCTCACTCTTGCACTCTGAAGTGCTTTGTTTGTATCTCTCACGACGGAGGTGGACAACTGAGGTGCTTTTGGAAAACTGCTGGGTGTGTGTATATGTGTAGTGTGACGGCCACTGGAAATTTTCTATTAACCTTTTCAAGGCTCAGTGCTCACATCATCTCTCTCTCTCTCTGTCTCTCTCTCTGTCTCTCTCTCTGTCTCTCTCTCTGTCTCTCTCTCTGTCTCTCTCTCTGTCTCTCTCTCTGTCTCTCTCTCTGTCTCTCTCTCTGTCTCTCTCTCTGTCTCTCTCTCTGTCTCTCTCTCTGTCTCTCTCTCTGTCTCTCACACACACACATAAGATATATTAAGGACCTCTCAGACAGAATAATAGCATTCAATGGACTATTGTTTTTATCCACAGCCAGTTAAAATGCTGAAATTGAAACCCTGACCCACACCCTAAACATAAGCCTAACAGAAAAACTTCTGCATTTTTTCAGTAAATATAATTAAGTACACACACTGCTTGAACCCTGAACAGAAACCTCAACAAGTTCCAGGCAAATTAGTTCCCATCAAAGGCAGAATATGTGGGTAAACATCTACATATCTAAAGGGGCTTTTAATTATCTGCCCAAGTATGTGCATTCTGTCATGTCCCCCTACACAGATTCCTGTGACATCTCCATGTCACATGCCATACAGCCCCTGATCTGTCCTTACTGCTTGCAAAGACTTCATTTATGGTGTGTTCTCAGTCCCTCAGGGTGTTTTGATGTGACTCAGCCCAGAGAGAGACACACAGACAGGAGATTTCATGTGGAACGAGTTAAATGCACTTAGCGTCCAATCCCCACAGCTCTGCACTCAAACCCTGAACAATCACTCAGTATAAGTAATACAGCAGCAAGATCTTCTGTTTTCACAGTGAAAGACACAGTCACTGGGCACAGCCAACAAAAACAATGGGGCGGTGTTTTGTTGGAATACATTTGTCCTAATGCATCAAATTAAATATGAATCAAAGTACTATAGCTTCTGCGAAGTAACTGCAAAAAGGCCTCTTCCCCCGAGCTTGTGTGTGTGAGCAAGAAAAGCATTTCAGAAGCTGTTCGCAGTGTTTAAAAGATGTGTCTGCTTCCTGCACCTTGGCTGCTCTGCTGAACAATCGTTTCTAAATTTAAACGGAGCTCCATCTGTGCTTTGTTGTAACAGGGTACATCCATCAATCAGGAGAAAAGGCCTGTCTAATCTCTAAGTAAGGACATGGTTCAGAATGAAGATCTGCCAGCACAACCGAGAGAAATTGTGGATATGGGCATGACTAAATAAACAGAAAAACCTGTCATTGTTTACCCATCAGAATGTTCCAAACCTGCATGCTGTTACTTTTGCATGGATACAGAATTTTGAAGAATTTTCAGGTACATATTCCAAGCCTTCTTAAATCATAAGATAGTTTTGTGTAAGACAAAATCCAAATTCAGGTAATTATTTACTAAGTCCTGGAGTACTTTTAAGGTGTTTGTTTTTCTTTGCCTTTATGGGGCTTGAGAGATTTTGTCTACATGAAGGAGCTTCATTAAAATTCTTCCAAATTCTCTCTTATTTAATAACAGGTTTAGGAACAATATTAGAGTGATTAAACAATGAAATAATGTTAACTTTTTAAATTATCTTTATAGGACCAAATACAACTACATCTTACACACAAACACAAACTGGCAATCTTATTCAATCATGTACTGCATGAGTACTCATAAATATTGCACAAAGATGCTCAAAGACAGGCAGCAATATATAAACAAACCTAAACTGATACTTCATATGGCTGCATCTATCCACTAACACACACAGTCACATTTGCACACTATGCTAACAGAGGCCACGTGCCCTTTAGTAAGTGCACCTTTGATGCAAAACCAAAAAGACAGGTGTGCCACGCATTATTGTGCAATATGCAGCGCCCTCCTTTACAGCAGCAGGGCACCCCCCAGTGTCCCATGCAACCATGCAACACTCATGAATAAAACAACTGCCTGCCTGTTACCACCTCTCATTACTCTCATCAGACTGACTCGTGCTCCCAGTGAAATTGCTCCTACTACAGCTGGGAGATCTACTGTATATTCATGGACATATATTTGCAATGACCTTGCTGGCAATATGAAATTAAGTAAAACTGTAAATATCGCAATGATTTTAACACACTTTAAATTTGACCATCTGAATCTGTGGATTCATTATGGATGGGTGGATCAGTCTTGAAATGTCGATACCTCCAACATGGATTTTTTTTTTATTAAGCGGAACAATCCTTAAATAAACATATTGACCCTGTGTTTTTTAAGCTATTGATTTTAATTGGTTATTTAGTGTGAAAAAAGATGTGCATGACCAGCTTCAAATCTTTTTTAAGCCATTTCTTAGCAAATACATACAGTAAATATTAAGATATACAGCATCCAAACGGTGAAGCATTGGGATATATATTTTTTTATCTCTTTTGCCTAGCTGTAATCTCTGTTCTTTAGCATTCATTGCATGTGTGAATCTCTGTGAATGCTACAACAGAAGCATCAGATCTTTGTTCTCAGGAAGTGATGTTCCTAATAGCTCCAATATCAGCTATTATTCAACATTAAATATCTCATGACAAGTCAAATCTAACAGACCTAGAGTAAAACTAGAATAAGCAGATGCTGTATTAAAGAGATACTGCAGACTGAGACATATGAGAGAGCTCTGTGCTAGGTAAAACAGCAGGTGTTTGTAGGTTTCTCTTATCAGCAACACTGTGGTCTGCCTTTGAAAACTAACAGATTTACAAAGAAAAGAATTAGCTGGGGAGTTTGGACTTCTGCTAATCCCTGCTGCAAATTATAAATGTGGCTTTGAGACAGACTAAACAGAGGCACAAGCCTTCCATTTGTGTGTAGGTTTGCTTGATGTATTTTTAGTATTCATGCAGTTGACTGAAGAGAGCTGCACAGTGCAGCTTACCAGATTGGAGTAGCGCATACTGACGTTCCTCTGATCCTGCCGTGGCACATAGCGATGGATGGGATCGATGTCCTTTGGGCTGATCAAATCATCCACTGAACACAACAAACACAGAACAGGGCTTAAGAACAGCGATAAATTACTGTTCTTTTGGTTCACGTGAGTTTAAAGCTAGTCTCTTTAAAATGTGCAGCAGAACTTTGTCTAACCTGTTTATTTTCAACCTGCATTCTTTCTTTAAAAACAATTATTTAAAAAAAAACAAGCTCTTTCCATAGAATGCTAATGTCTGCCAGTCTGGTTTACTGCAGTGCATATACTGCCCACAATATTAATCAATGTGGATGCGCTGTAACAATGCTGAAAACACATTAAAAGGGACTAGTTAAAAAAGAAAGTTAAGAGATAGTTCACAAACTAAAAATTAAGTCATCCTTTGCTTTCAACTATAGTATAATGCTGGACTTTTACAGACTGGAATCAAACACAAGCTCAATACTCTCATAACACAGTGTGAGTGCCAGTAACGGTGACCAAATTATAGCTATTAAAAAGACTAAATATTATAGCAAATGTTATAGCTCTTAAAAGACTAAAAAGTAAAATGGGTTGTTTATTTTATAGAACGCAAGAATTCTGTTTTTTATTTCATTTATTGCTTCTATTTTATTTAATTAAATGCTTCTAACATTGCAAAAACATAAAAAAAAACCCTGATATGCTGGTCTTATACCATAACATGAAGGTGAGTAAATAATTTTTATTTTGGATTAAGTTTTGGATGAACTACTCCACTTATGGCACTGATCGCAAACAATCACGGCAACATATTTCTGCTATTAATCAATAGCTCTACATCTCTGTTTGTCAATAACTGAGCTGTATAAACCACCTCCTCCGCTGTTCTCAGAGAGACTCCAGTGGTCTATACACATGGCTTTCTTTCCTTTTGAGCAGACTGGAGGAATATGAGCAAATGACAAAGTTTCTACATGAATAAATAAAAGAATATCTCTGTAAACACTTTAAGTGTGCGTCTGTGTAAATTGAAGCACCCTCGACCCCTGGGCTAAGCAAGTGTGGATGGAGCAGATCTGATACTCACCCAGCAGCTTAGCGATGTTATAGAGAGCCTGTCCCCAGAGGAACAGCATGCCATCACGGCCCGAGTTGCTGGGGAAGCGCTTCTGGCTGCCGTGCTTTTTCTGTTCAGCCTCCACAAAGTCAGCTGGAACATAATAGTACTTGGGAATAACGGCGTGGCCTGCGGAGAATCAAATTTGATACGATTCGGTGGTGTCTTGTGTATCTGTGTGAAATGGTTCTGTGGTGTGAGGTGCATTTATAATCAGTTGAATCAGTTTTTGAACTGTTTGAAAAACTAATTTGCAGAAATGAGTCAAACTTTCACTAACTGTTAGTCACTAATATAATTTACATTTTACATTTATTCATTTGGCAGGTGCTTTTATTCAAAACAACTTGCAGTGTATTCAAGGTACACATTTTATCAGTACTTGTGTTCCCTAGGAATCGAACCCACAACCTTTGCACTACTAATGCACTGCTCTACCAGTTACAGGAGCACCATATCACTATTAGTGCATGAAAGTGAGGAAACTGCTGTAAAAACAGACTGACTAAAGAATGCAGAAAGCACAATATACCCAACAACAAAAGAAATCTTGGTACTGTATCCAAACTTTTTCTAACACACTCAATAGAGAAAAGCCATTTTCTGTATTGCTGAGGCTCACAGCAAGTACATGAAAAGAGATGAACTAGTTAAGTTGCTTATTGTGTTGGTACTTCTGAAGAGTGGCGATCTCAAGGACTGTCAGAAAGCATGAGAGCTGTTTTCATCTGTGGGGAATAGACATGTTCTGGTCTGTTTAAATAATGAGTATTTCTGCTGTTGTGCACTTGAGTGAGACCCATTCGAGGAAATCACACACAGTAAGGGGAGATGAATGTGGAAGGGCCACTTTAATAAAGAGTAATGGGAAAATAACAGTCATCGGCAGGGGCTGGAGGATACTGGCTGGCATGCATCACATGACGAGCTTTGACAGCCCAAAAAGATGGTTCTTGTGTGCGTGTCCACGTCTTACCCTCAAAGGACTGAAAAATGACAGCTTCTAGCAGTTCCTGGTACTCTTTGACTTGAACGTGATTTCCTCTAAACACACCTGAATAAAAGGTGAATAAAAAGGAGGTCACAAAAACCACATTCCGAGCAACATGCTTTACTGCTCTCAAAGATGAGAGCTTTGTCAAGCCCAGTATTGATATGCAAACACATAGACTTAAATGCATAATATATATGAATCATAAAAGAGAGCCTACAAATAAAAATCCATAAATCATACCATCAATCATCATATAGATGAAAAACATAGGAAACTCGCACTCAATCCCATCAAACAGCTGAAAAAAATTGAAGGGCAGAGAATTAGACCTAGTATACATTAAGAGTCATTACATAAACATTCAAGCAGTACTGTATTCAAGTACTGTAATATACATGCACATAATGCTGTATTTTGATTAATATCAATATTCCTGGAGTTATGTGAAATCATGGTGCTGTAAGACCATCATCAGTCCCTTGACAGGTTCATTTAAGATCCACGGGAGGTCTCTGTATACCACAAGTTGTATGCATACTATAGTTTGAGAACCACGTCATATAAAGGTAGAAAATGACCACTGTGAATGACTTTTTCAGCTTTTGTGAATTCCATTATCACCTCTCGACTGAAACTGGCTAAAAACTACATTTTAAAATGATTAGTAAATCACAAGTTCCACATAGCCCCTAACTTGACTGACTAAGCAATACATTACCTTCAGCCAAAAGCACATATATAAAATGGAAGCCCTTCATGCCACTGAGAGGAAATGCCAAACAACCTCTGTTTTCCATTTACGACAGTTCAGGAAAACAGAAAACAATTATGTTGAAATAAAGTATCAGTACAGCAGCCAAGCAGAAACTCTATTAAAAAGTCAGAGTGCTCTGTCTCCCTTTCCCCAAGCTGGGTCATGAATCACTTAGGTTTAAAATTAAAATCAACTCAGATGTAGAGATAGTTTGTGAGTGTGAAAAAGCACTGATTAATTCAAATTATATGACAGTAGCTTGTTTCATCGCATTCATTTAAAATGTAAAAAGGCAATGATGTTTCAGTGCTTACTGAAGCTCTGTATAAACATAGAAAGCTTGTCTTCTCCAGCAGATATTTAAAATGAAGGCTACAATGTACATGTGTGGGCAGATTGTGAATGAAGGGAGTAATCCATCATGTAACATATGAAACATGTATTATTAACATCACGCCAAACAAATGTGGATGAGCACAAACCATTTTGTGTGGGTCTATTTGTGCCTGTGGTACCTTCTGATGTTGTTTCATAATATGCAATCACATTGCGTTTAGCAACCCATTTTTCAGGTTGCAATTAAACTAATAAAGTCTATAAGCTCATACATTCACACTATTCTGGTTATTCATACCATGAAACACTCGTAATACAATTCGGTGATCCTCTTTCATTGGTGCCAATTACACAACAACCTCAATTCAAATGATTTGTCTTCAGAAGGAGAAATCTTGTGAGCTGCTTAAGAGCTACAAAATATAAACCACACTTTGATGGCTGACGGGGAACAAAATGTTTCTCAACCTTACCCAAATGTAATTAAGACTTCTCTATCTCTGCTGGCAATCTCAGCAGACAATCACCGTGGCATTAGCAGATAAAAGTAAGAGATTAGGATGTAATGAAATAAAGGCTGTTAATTGGACTGGTCTCGCATCATTGGCATATCTTACAGAAGCCGTTTCAGGACAAAAATGGGGGTACTTGAAGCCATCTTTTAAAACTTATGAGAAAATAACTAAATTAATCCACTTTCTAACTAAAGGGACCATCGAAATCAAATTTGATGCAGAGGATCATTTTTCAGGACTGCAAAGAGTCTTGATTTCTTAACACTGCTTAGGCAGACCTCAAGTCTTTTTCTCCTTAATATAACACTTTTTATAACCACACAGAGAAATACAGTGAGAGAGATAAAGATGGGGCGGAGGGTTTTATAGGGCAAACAGATTAAATAAATGTTTCTTGCGTGGGAAAGAACAGATACTGAGCTCTACTCACACAGTAAACTAAAGTAGACACATGGGTCTGTGGCATCAGTTACCACAATTACTTAGTAAAGCGACATTAACCAGAGCACATTTAGCCACTATAAGACATCCAGGCTTCAAAGCCCCTACTATCATAACTTAGTTATGGGTCCGATAGAATGGAAACAGCAATCATACAGAAGAGCTTGTATCTGTCTGAGTACGATAGGCTAAAACATGAGGATATCTAGAAGATAATTTACAGGCAGTTGTAATGTACACAGAAATGAATCAAGGAAAGGGGTCTGGTCTGCCTTTACAAGAAGGGGCCTAAGAACCATACAAAAACACTGTGACATTACCAAGGTACAGTAACAGTATTAGACAGTAATCCCACATTATGTTCAAATTTGCATATTAATGTCCCACAATATTTTTGTATTATGTCTATAATTGCAAACATTTCATGATATGTTTCAGATAAAAATACGTTTTTAAGACCATTTCAGTCAAGTGGTCCTGAACTTTTGACTGGTCGTGTATTTACAGGGTGAATGCAATGCCCATGTGAGCATTCGCCCCAGTAAGGTTCCTTTTCATCTTTCTTTCTGTTTTTCTTGCTATGTTTGAGCTTGTTTACTGTGGGAGGTCAGCTCCTGTAGCTGATGTGATGATTTGCTGTGGGTTAAACACTTCCCTTTCAGATTTCAGAATCAGGCGCAGCATGTTCCCGGGCTAATTCTGGAGTTAATATCCTCTCGGTTCAACTCAATCAAATGGGATTTACTTTACCCACAGCCCTCGCATTCTCCTGAGAGACAGATAAGTAAATCTGCACCAGATTAAAAGATGCATACAAAGAGTGCCATTAATAAGATCTGTTGCTAACCTATATAGCAAAAATCTCTCAAGTTTCTCAAATGATAGGGCTAAACCTGAGGCTAGTCATAACTTATCCAAGATATGCTGGAAAATGTACCTGATGAAAGCTCTATTCATATGACTCTTCTTTTAATACTATTTTTCCACCTTCTGATATGTTAACCACACTAACCTTCATCTCTGCAGGTTTGTAGTGCCTGCGGTTCTTGTCTTCATTGGCTGTTCTGTAGCCGTCCCGTAAGAAGCGCTTGAAGCCGTACTTGCCCTTCAGCTTGCGGACAATCTTGTCCAGAGTTTGGGAATACAGAGCATCATCGTCCACAGCGAAGGCCGGGTAGCTGATGCAGGGCAGGAGGGCAGAATCTGTGTTCTACATGAAAAACAGTGCTTGTGTTAGCAGACAGACATCAGCCTACGCGCTGTTCCTCTACTGAATTCATCTTCCGTCAAGAAATATTGAGGGAACCCAGGGTTAAGTGACCACTCTCTTTCAGAGAATGGCCTATTTTTCTGCATTTGCCTCTGAAGCTTTAATAATGCATTAGTCAGAGACATCAAGAGGCTTTAATACATGAGATACATAAGGCTGTACACTTCAAGCCATGAAATCAAACAGCCTCACCTCCTCACTCAACTTACAGAGGAACATTTCTGCATAATGCACTCCTTTAATATGGTCTAATTAAAGTAATTTAACTGCACTTTGGCTGAAACCACTTTGTTCCCCATTTGAATTAGCACAAAGAATGGGGCCTATGCATTGCTAATGCGCATCGCAAAGGGCGGCAGGGACGAGTTGCGAGTTGATGGATACGGTACATGTGCTGTTATATCTTTCCTTTAGATGCCATTAAAGGGGTCGTATAAAAAAAAGGAAATTTCTCTGTGGGATAAATGTGTTTCATGTACTATGAAAATAGTACATCTATTTACTTTGAAAATAAACTATTGGTTAAAAGTGAAATGCAAAATCAGCTATTTGGTTTAGCAATATAATAGTAAAAAGAGACAGTAGAACAGATACAATTATGTGTCAGCACCAGAAAACCAAGATACTATATTCAGTTGTATCACTAATGATAATAATAAAATATGGAGAATGTCCATGAACGTGCTGTTTCTGGTAGCACCTTGCACTGCATTGAATGCATTAGAAATAACTGCTAACATTTATTTTTAACAAGGTCCATGATTACGTCAGTCTGAACTTAACAGTCTGTGTGACACATCTTATTGTGGATTGTTTTGTGACTCATCAGTGTAATATAGGTTTTACAAAGAAGCTATTATTAAAGGATGGGGCAGCAGCAGCTATACTGGACCAAACAGGTTATTTGATTCTAGAATTCAGAGTGAGGGTAAAACTTCACATACAATAAGTATTTTTAAGTAAGAAACACTGATTAACATTATAAGTGAACCTTCAGATAAAATATATAAAAACGTATAATATGAATCATTTAAGGATCAGCAGTTTTTTTATGCACAGTAGGCAACAGAACTCACATGGGAACGAGACTCCCTTGGCAACAGAGAGCACATAGTCTGTCTGTTTCTGTTATGAGCATCCAGATCCACAAAAATGACTGACCAGGAGCATCCCTGCAGGCCAGAAGTAAACAATCATCATAAACAAACATTACATTTGTCATCTTGTCACCACCTCCTGATGGGTTAAATACAACAGTGTCTGTAACAGGTAATAATGGAGTTTAAGGAATTTTCACAGTGAAATAATGCATTTGCTTTGACCTTTAAGATTTTATGCTCCAATCTTATCTGAAGTCAGTCGTGCATTGGGTGATCTAAAATCAAAGCCCTCCTTTTCACAAACACACAAGCTCCTGAGGCCCAGCATTTGCTAAAAATCAGCAAGCTTATGTGACCGTTTTGGGCCAGTGTGTGTTTGTGTGTCTGGTCACACACTTCTTAAAAACATTAATTCCCACAATTCCACCAACCTCCACATCCCTATAGGGCATTCACAATCTACTGTACTCAGCACCAGTCAAAACAGACAAAACAATGATTGCCACACGCCAACACTTTTCCTCTTCTGTCATACAGACACATTGACTGAGAAATACAGTCCTAAAAGAACAAGTGAAAACAAAACAAAAAAATCTGAACAACAGCTATGACAAAAACAGCTTTCTGTAAGAGGCCAATGTAGCACCTGACACCTCCTCACTCTTTTTAAAAGCATCGAGAAAGCCTTGTTTTTACACCCCGCAGTGTTACAAAACAATTGCAATATTTTTTGATGCTGCTTCCTAGTCATCTAGGGCCATCCAATCAGAACAACCCATCGCTTGACTATTTCGTTTACATTCATCTCACACCTCTCCATTTCGACTAAGAGCACATTTTCCGTTTTACTTGTATTATGTGTCTAGGCTGATTATACAAGACACTCCATTTTGAGGCACCTTTAGATTATCTAGAGAAGCTGACAAAGAACCTAAATGCATATACATGCTCCTGAACCAACAATTTACATGCTGAGAGGGACTGTAATGTAAATTTCTGTGAAGAAGAGAATAGGAGGCATGTGAGTGATATGTAGACTGAGATAATTAGAACCAACGGAGATAAGCGATGACTTTGTTAAATGTAAAGACACTTTTTGGACTAAATGAATCTAAGCATGATCACATAAAACTGGTACATACATTGCATGGCCAAAAACTCACACCATTTTATTGGTGCATCCTATGACATCACCAATTTCTTTGGTAACAAGCCAATTTTAGCATTAGTTGAAACAGCCAAACTGGTTAATTAGAAAGAGGAGTAACATTTTGGCCATACAGTGTATAATTTCTGATACAACTACTTTAATTAAAACTTTGGAAAAAGAACAACAATTGTAACATATGGAGATCCACCAGCTTTGTTTCAGTGCTAACGGTGGTCTGACAGCTCGCGTGGCAGAGAAACACATGAAAGCGCTGGATCGACGGTCCACGCTGAGAGTTAGCTGAGGAAATGGAGCATGAACGGCATCGTTAATAACATAACACGTGATGACACAGCACGCCTTTCATCCAGCTGAGAGACACATAGCAAAAGCAGCCATTTGAGTTCTCAATTAATTCAACAGTATCTACCAGAATAGCTTATATAAAGTCATTTCATACACCACACCATGTTTTTATCTAATGATAAAACACAGAGAGCCACATTAGGGAGAAAGAGAAAAAGGTCAATAAAACTGCGAAGGTACAAATCACCACAGCATTTTTCTGAATCCTCCAGCTTGTCCTTTTGCTAAACAGCAGACAAACAACCAAGGTGACCAGTCAAGTTAACATTCCAGGTACTGAAGAGCCTTCATCTTTTCAGAAATCAGGCGGTGGGGGGTTGATTCTTCCAAAAGGATGCGCTTAGAGGATTTTATCACTTTTCCGGTCCATTACCAAATATAATGGATGTGGCCCACTGCCATCTTGACTTTCCCCTCAACACCAAAACAAATTAATCCCACTAATGACTGTTTCAAAAGAAAAGAACAGCAAAATCATATAAAAAAATGATGTGTCCACCATAGATCAAAGTTGGAAATCTGACAAAATGGAAGCTCAAACACAATCTAATGCAATCATCTTGATCGCTTTGTTTTCTGCTCCCACTTCCCATTAACAAATTTATGCAAGGAATTAGATCACTGTGCAAGAGCAGACACATTATCCAGAAAGACTTCAGTTGTTACTAGAGAGATGAAGAGAGCTGTTAGAACACATTGTGCTTTGGGTGTATTGAACCACTAATAATCTTCAATTATGGACATAACACACAGTTTCTCAAAAGGCACCAGATACAAAGAGATGGTGATCAGTTATTAAAGGGACAGTTCACCCAAAAATGAAGATTCAGTCATCATTTACACAGTTTTGTCCTTTTTTGTTCCATGACAAAAACAGCTTGAATGAGTCTACAAAAAGACATTTTGTGTGAATATGTGAATTATTCTTTCAAGAAGATCCCATATATGAGCATAATGAGAAGTACCTGATTTCCAAACAAGTTGAACCCATTGATGGCTTCCAAAGCTGCTTTGGCCAACCCCACTGAGCTGCAAGAGAACAGAGCAGTTTTTAAGAGAAATTAACATTGCACTTGCTACTGAGAACTATTAGGGATTGTATACAGAGCTCTTATTTAATAAGTTATTTTCCAAATGCCAATATCAAAAGCTGTTTTCATACATAAAACACTCCTTAAACAAAGCTAATAACTTCTGTCATTTTTACTTCTTTAGCCACTCTTACGATTAAAGTACCCGATTAGAGCAAGGTGTGCTGAGCAATAAAAATGTGCCCAATTGCTCTCAGTGAAGAAAAAATCAATAGTAAAAATGCAGACAACGAGCAAACTAAAAGGCAACTGGGCAAATTCTAAATTGAAAAGAACATGGTAGAACCCAGCTCTGGCCCTCACCAACCAAACCATCGGCTATGATCGCTATCAAGCACCACAAGGCTTTTTGAGGCACTATTGATTTTCTGCCTGGACAGACAGCAAACCTGTCCAGCACAAGACATATTAGTAAAAGCTAATACGTCAATGTGGTTGACAGGGTATATTGCTTTTAGATTAAAGCAGGTAAAGTTACTAAAGTTAAATTACTAAACTGGACAATGGATAAAGAAAATGAAGGGAATATCTGTTATAACATGAAGTACAGCAATCCCAGCTGGTAAAGAATCTGCCAACATCATTTTTTCATAATGTCTTTTATTCCTATTCTATTTAAGTTTAAAGTTTCTGAAATAAAAGGCTTTTAATAAGGCCTCCCTCCTGAATGGTCATGAAATACTGACAGGCCTCTGGAGTTCTGTGACTTTCCTCAAAATCTGGCACAAGATCAATATAATAAAAGTGATGACTCTGAAAACAGTAAAATGGCTTCCATTTTCTTTGTGCTGGCACAGAGTACACTTGATTTAAAACTCATGCAGCAAACATTTATCACACATTTCTTCTGGCTCTGAGCCTGTACAGAGCATCCACAGCATAACACTTTTCCTGTTACATTTACACACTTTGCAGACGATTTTATCCAAAGTAACTTACAGTGCATTCAATCTGTACATATTAGTACGTGTGTCCCTGGGAATCTAACCCACAACTGATCATTTATATGAAACATATAATTACCTCTAGCTTGTAATAAGTAATATTTATATTTATAATATTCAATGAGATATGCATGTGCTATTTTTTGCAGTGTGCCATGCATATGCTATTAGCACTATATAAATGTAACACTTAATGTTGTACCACAAAGGCAAAAAGGTGCACAATGCACTCTCTTCAGCCATTTCAGGGCTGTACACATGCAATTCAATTCTCAAACTTCTCCATTTTGAGTGAGTAACAGTCATGAAAATCAAATCATACAGTACATCACTCTTAAAAGGTCTCCCTCTTTCAAAAGTTACATACATCTTTGTGTTACTGTTTGATCTGTTAACAATATTACAAATTCATGAATGTAACAGCTTCTTCTGTGGGACCATAGAAGATAAGGGTCCAACATGTGTTCTGTTAAAAATGGGCATGTGATAACTAATAAAACAACTGGATGAACAGTAGATTTTACACTATGGTTGTGGTTCACTTCTGTTATGCCTTTAAATGTGTCTTTGATTACAAGATTTATTTTGCATACTACATTTTAACTTTTGCAGTTTATTTTTTTGGAACTTCTTCCAGTTCTTGCTTTCTGTGTGTTTAAACACAGTCTGATGTCATTTGCAGACTGATGATTCAGTAAATGTATTGTTATAAATGTTGAACATCATTTTGTGTGCTTAGGTAAAGCTAAGTGCAAAAGTCAATACTCTAATTGGCCCTCAGTAGGGATGTTGTGCTTAGCATAGTTAAAAACCTGTGATGAAGAGAATTATTACTGAGCTTGGTTATGAGAGGCAAAGTGAGTGTTGGAGTCATTGCTTATTGACTTGCTCTTCACAGACAAGGATATTGTCTATACCAATCCACAGTCCATACTGTCTGCACAGCACTGTGAATAACTTCCACAATGGCAGATAGGAGCTTCTATATGTGAGTCCCCTCATTAAGAGTTCATTCACTCATGGGCCAAACCAGTGGAGAAGAAATGAAGTGGCACCTTAACTGAAAGTCCATTACAGACATCCTCCTCCTTACAGTCTCCTCAATGTGAGCTGAAAAGTCACATCTTTCTATGTGCTGGGTTTCAATAAGTACAGGGGAGACTGGGGCTAGTTGTCAAACATGGATGTTGTCATGGGGGCTAAATATCTCAGTAATCATGAAGTTTTGTGACAATAACAATTACACAAATTACACAAGGTTTTATATTTTGTACTGGAGCATGCAAAAGGTCAATGTTTGTTCAACTATATCTTTTTTCTTATGCAACAATGGGGGAAATGTTCAATAGGTATGTATCTATACATAAAAAGGACTTTTGAGACTAAAGTTAAAGTTCCAGTGTCTTCTACTGTATATGCAATCAGAATTTTGACTGTTGCATTGAAATCCTGCGCTTTGGGAAAAAGCAACACTCGGCAGAGCAAAGTGTGTCACTGAACCACTCAGCACAGTGGATCCATGTGCATTTTGCTTTGGGGGCTTAAAATATTTCACTTGTGCTGCCATGTGGAACAACTTTTAAAGGTACACCAGACAAAATTGGTTATGGTCAATTTTACAATGTTGCACATTTCTTAACTCAATGACTGTTAATAAGCAATTTGCCTTTTTAATCACTTAGTCTGAACGCGGGAAGGCCAATCTGACTATGATTTATCTACTCACCAAAGCCTATTTTAACATGTACTTGCTGCTTGGTGACTTATAATTTTGGACCCTTACTACAAGTGCCTTAAGAAAATCATATAATATTCCTTTTTCTTCATTTTCACCCAGGTACCTGGGTCGGTAAAAGAATAAGCTTCCTCCTAAAATATGTTAAGAAAAAGCCACAAGCTTTGAGGGAAAAATTAAAATGAAATTCTGACTGAATGAATTCAGAATATTGTACTTATCTGACAAAGACAAACCCTCGCCCATTATGATTTATCTTGTAGCAGCTTTGTTTAACGACTAACTGAATAAGTTCAAGTGCAGAAACAGGAAGTGATGTAGCTTACCTAGAATGCAGCTCTGTGCTTCCATTGTTATATTTGCTTCCCCGTTCCCACATGCCAAAGTCTGGCACACGATATGCCCTCTCCACACAGAACACCAGATTCTGGATGAATGATACCTACAAATACAAACATGGCAAAGAAACATATCACGTTTTCCATCCAGATCTCCATCTCTACTTGCTATGCAGACATCAGCGAACCTCGACTTATGTAGGTTTGCTTTGAAAAGCAGGCTTGCACTAAAAGTTTTTCTAGGCCATGGGTGTTTTACATACTGTTTTTTGTATTTGTCAATCTATCAGCGTTCCTGGGTGTTACCCATCTAATATTCTGATTATTCCATGCAGAATTTAATCTGAATATTTAAACTGAATAATGATCTACAGAATGGCAACAAAAGTAATCAATCATTTCTATGGGTGGCACTAGTAATGCCTTACTACTTTGAGAATATCTTCCCATCCCCACTGTGGAATGAGGGCATACTGTAGGAAAAACAATGAGAAAAAGAATGATGACTTTATGGTACATAAATGCGGAAATATTCAAACACCCGGGAGAGAGGACTGACAGAGGTTTTAATTTAACATGAAGAAACTGAGGGCCCCTAAAGCATGTTAAAATAGGGCAGTGAGGAAGGTAGAGAAAAAGACAAATGCAGAGAAAAAAGGAGGAGAGAGGGATGGCTTGAGCTCTTGTATTTTAGGCCCAAACTAAAATGATTAATGTGACGAGTTTTATGGTATCTTAATGAATACTGCTGGCCCATGGTGGCACTATTTTCTTTTCTCTTCTTTCGCTAGGCCTTAACGAGTGAGAGCAGAGCAGGAGAGTAACTATTCTGCTCTGTAAATAAAGATGGATCGTCACAGCCGCTTGTGTTTGCTGAATAAGGCACTTTAGTTAACAATTTTACAGTTACTGCTGGAGCGGCCCACCATCTGTATGTCAGTGACAAAGTCTTCTAATTATGGATTTAAACAATGACATTTCTTAATGGTCAACTGACATATATGCCAAATATACCTCGAGTTTTAAAAGAGCTTCAAAATGCACACAAACAACTCACGTATGGCCCTTTAGTAATGAACAGTAGCTAGATTTTCCCTACTTAAAGTTTCTACTATATAAAAACTAATCAAATTTCTGCAAATGCTGTCAAATATGACCTTTTCTACAGCATGGCAAAAACACAAGCAAATATTCATATTCAATTTTCTCACGTTTTACACAAATTATAGTGATGTGACTGCGTTTTGCAAACCATTTGCTAAAACATATACACACTAAAATGGTGCATATTTACTATGGCCCTATCGGGTGGATAAACAAAATTTTCTAAAGGTTATCTTGCTTATCTCCTTTCACTGATAATTCTATAAGAAAAAGAACAAAATATTGACCTCATTTAATCTGTAAATAAGTGCCGAAATTGGTTAGCAGAATATGCAGATAAGGTCTGAAACTGTAAGGAGACAAAAGTGTATATGTAAAGACAAAAATAAACTGCCAACGATGGAACAACATTTAACCAGCAATTTCTCCCCTATTTGTTCTGTTGTTCATTAATAAATAGATATAATAGCCCACTGATTTTATGACTGTGTTTTTTTAATTGCATTACACAGCTGGCTAGGCACTGTTTAGACACGTCAATTAGGCGTCTTCTGCAAATAGCAAAATCCCACATAAAAAGCTGCTATGACAATTTAAGCTTTGTGTGTAAGGCTCAGCTAGTAAGGTGATATTGCCTGTCATAAAAACAAAGTAACTGTAAACTGTAATTGCCAAAAAACGCAACATTTAAGAGGAACAGTGTCTTTAAAGATAAACCCAATGTGGCTTAATTAATAAAAGTTGCAGTTGTATAACAAGCAGTGATTTAACAGCAGAGTGTTAAGTAAATCTCCCTGCATGAACACAGCGAGAATACAAGATGCAAATAATGAAGTCCACATGCTCAAAAGAAGCTCTTGGTAAAATAGAGAAAACTTTCACAACAATCACAACTGTTACCACATCTCACTTTCCATATCCATTCTTTAGGAGACCTCATCTTGGGCATGGACAGAGTATTTTAAAGGTTGAGGTCATTGTAAAGGTTGTTTCATATTTCCTGCAATAGTATATCCCAAACATAGTGCATAAGCTGCCTGTTGCATAAGTGATCTTTCAAAAAAGCTAAAAACGGCATGATGGTCTTTGCCCTTAACCATTTCAACACGGCTTAACTTCTGCAGTAATGCTCCTAACAGCCTAAATTGCTCAACACAGTGGTGGGTAGAAAAGTTTCCTCACTGTGTCCAGCAACTTGTATGGTGTGATGCTAGCAACGGCAAGGTCAAGGGTTTGATCTCAGGTAACGCACACATTCATAATGTGTCTGCCAAATGCATAAATGTAAATGCGTCACTTGCAACCATCATGAGATGTTCAACAGTGGTGAAACTCTTAAATCCTTTCTTCTCTTCTACTTAAAATATAATTTAACTACAAATGCAGTCTCAGCATCAGAGGGAAATAGCCTAACCTAAACATCTTAAAAACATCTCAGTGAATTAAACTAAAAACTAAGTTTTTTCTTTTGTCATTGACGCCTTTGGCTTTCTTGGGAGGGGGGGTTCTAAAGCACTAATTACCGTGTTCATACACCATAGTTGGTTCAATTGTTCATATCTGAAAAATCATAAGACTAAAAAGTACCACATCTAAAATCCATTAAACTTTATAATTAATGAATGTATCCCAGCCGTACCTCATCCGTATTGTAAATGATTTGGAGGCCAGAACAAATCATTTCAACCAGGTACAGTAAAAACAGAGACAAGGCATCAATCTGTTTAAAAAGAAAAAGAAAAGGGAAAAACATTAAGGAATCATTTTATTTGGTTTGCAATTAGCAACTTTACATGTTCCCCTTCATACAAAAAGTAGATGGGGAAACTACTGTAAATTTATATGAGTATTTTATGGAGACAGGATGAGAAACAATGCTGTTTGCACCTGTAGATGATTGTATTCTTCAGAGGGGTAAACTTCATCTCCAGTATGCACATTGAATATTGAGTGCAGGCATGTGGATGGACTTGGATCCTGTTTGAACTTCTCCACCTGTGAGAGTATGAGTGGTAGAGAGAGTGTGAGAGAGAAGACAGACACAGATGGGGGAAAAAATGAGTCAGAGTCATGAAAGATGGATCCCTGCCTTCACATAACCGATGCATCTACCGCTTCATTATTTATCAAATGCTTACTAGGGTAAGTGAGCAGGCAAGAAAGAAGCACACTAATACTCCTGAAGGTCAGAGTTTTCATTTACAGTCCTACATAGTACTAGTGGATTATATCAACAAATGTGTAATAAAGTTTAAAAACGTATTTTAATAAAAAATAAAATTTAAGCAAACATAGGAGTTTGGGAGCAAGTTAAATGTAGCCTTCCAAAAAATGGCTCCCAGATGTTTACTTGCCCTGAAATAGAATTTAGGCAGTAACAAGAGCACTGGTATGCTCATTAAGGATGAGTATCTGCGTTTATTTTTCCAAGCATTATGAGTAGGGCCGTATTAATACTACAAATAATACACTCTTTATAATGATATAATACTGTATAATGATACCGTAACAGCAAACAAAACATTCCAAAAACAGAACCATATCAACAAGCTCATTTAAGATGTGCAGCAAGAGTGAAACTGTGCTAGCGAAGTGATTAAGGGATCAAAACTAAGATGGAACCACAAAAAAAGATTTTTTGGGGGGAGTCCAAACCTTTACATTTGAACCCCCAAATATTGAACATTTAGCTACATCCTTGAACCTAAATATTTTTTATTACACATACTGTGATCCTTGATTGGATCCAGGGGTACAGGAATTAACACATATTAATATACAGATTATCTCCTAAGTAGAACTAAGTAAAAATTACTTAATTTTGACAGTTAATAATTACTGATGTACTGATATGTATTTTCATGAATAAACTCTGTAATCAAGCCATCTACATATACAGTACTGTACTGTACATCTAAAACAGTTCTTTAAAAGCATCTTGGAGATGTTGACACAGTTCTTACAGATTTCTCAGCTATTAGTTCAGTTAATGGAAACAAATGCTTGGAAATCTATATAAATATTTACTACTGACACAACTAAAGCAAAAAACAATTAAAAAATCTTTTTTGGTGAAGCATCTAATGTATCTTTTGCACAGTGCTGTCAACAGATGACTCTCACTGAAGGTCAACTATAATTCTACCTACTAACACTATATACTTAAAAATTACATTTCATTTATGCTGGATTGGCCATTTTGCATTCAATGACTGTCACAGATTCTCCCAACTGACCAAATGTGACATTATGACACATGCTGTAAATATTGACATTTACCTGCCTTAACATTTTCTCATTAAACACCAGACTGTTATTGACTTGAACACCAGAATGTACCAGAAAACATGCACGAATAAACAGAAAGAGATAAAGATGATAAACAAACAGTAGACCAAACAGATGCAGTACAGGTAAGACTTCTGCACTGACTCACCACCAAAAACCAATCAGCTTCCCAGCAGACGTGACTGCTGGAGGCTTTTATTTTTCAGATGCTGAGAATCAGGTCGCAATATAAGTGTGGTTATTTAGTACAGCACAAAAACGCAATAAAAAACAAAGAGGTTAAAAGAATATACACACATAGGAAGATTATTTCTGCAGTAATACAAGTGTTACAAAATCAAACATGACACTGGAGTGTGTTTTCTATAACACAGCCCATAAATTACAAACAGTCAAGGATTTCTACAATTAAACCCCTTCTCCCTTAAACCCTGGAGACACAGTGATACTCCCATTTCTACAACACCAAGGTCACAATATACAATATAACAAACAACATAAAATGCCTATATAGTCCCTGACACAGATGCAGAACAATGCATACATGCTTCACAAGAAAACAATGAACAATGAAGAAATTAACCAAAAACAACGATAAACAAAACCATATATTATTATTATTAACAGTCTGAAGCACATTCCAGCAGTTAGCTATTTATCACTCATATACATATTACAATCCCACTGAGAGAGTTTGCGCCACAAAACTGGGTCGACCTTTCCCACTGACCGCATCATGCACGGGCCCCCACAGCCTATTTTAAGTGTTATAAATACGTGGCCCATTTCTTCATTTTTTCCCCCCTCTCGTCAGGTCATCTGAAGCATTCTTGTGTCCCAGATACAATGTTTTTTTCACACCAGTAAAACTGCTGTAAGATTTTGCCAAATAGAGAAACATTCGACCTCGGGTCCAAATCTATTTCTCAGTGCAGCAAACGCAGATGGAAAGAACAATAAGTACACCTGTGAGACAAACAGATGACATTTGATGGTCATCTGTTGGTCATCGCTGCCTGTAAAATTAAATCAATAAAAATGAAAAGCACAAGAGGGCAGCGAGTTTCCTTCAGTCTCTACAGGAACATTATTCTGTCTCTGCAAAATAGAGATTCTATCAAAGTGATTTATTACAAATGACTTTAAAGCGACTTTTATTATGCCCATCAAAGGCTGGCTAGTGTTTGGATTCATGCTTGAAAGGGTAAAGAAATACAGGAAACCTATTTGACACACTTATAGTCTTAATTCACTTTGTTGTTGCTTTTCATAAGTATGTGACATATTTTTTGGATAGCATAATAAGAGTAAGTAAACACGCAGTAAACACGTGTGTTGAATATACCTGGGGAACTGATGATATAAACAGTTGTGGTGCATTGCGAGTTTATTAAAGAGAATAAACTCTGTTATTTGTGAATGCCATAGACATGTTAATGAATGCAGCACTGTGTAATTAACCATATAAAAGAGGTATTATAATTAAGACACAGCAAAGCTTTCTTGCAAATCAGGTCTTGGGGGTCAGAAATAAATGAAATGGAATAATTTCAAAGGCGTAATTGCTCAGGTCTGCATTGGGAGAGAACAGTTAGCTTTAGAGCAATGGGCTGCTGAAAATAACACATTAATGCACATTTGGGAAAATAAGACAGCACTTACTATTTAGAAAGTCTTCACATTAAGAGTGATCAGTAGATCACAAACAACATCAATTCAAACTTAAGTGCATTCCATTTATTAAGGGTGAAAACCGTCAATTATTTGCAGGTCAAAGCATTTTTAAGATGAAAAGCATTACTGCTTCCAGAAAAAGGTGAACAAGGTACACACTAATAAAATGTGATGTAAATATCTTTCATTCACATTCAAAGAACAAAATGTGTGGTTACAATTTAAATACCATGGTATTTACAAGCTACTTTATGGGACTTAAATTTTCATCTAAATGAAAATTTTAAGGTCATTCCAAACTCCAGACTTTTTGACCTATATGACGTTTTCTTCTGTGGAACACAGAAAATATTTTGATAAATGTCTCAGTGGTGTTGTGTCAATTCAATGGAAGTCAATGGGTGCCACTGGTATTACCAACATATTTTAAAATATCTTCTTTTGTGTTCCTATTAGGCAAGAAGCCATACAGGTTTGGAATGACATAAGAGGGAGTAAATCAGGACGAATTTTGATTTTTAGGTGAACTATCCCTTTAAATGATATGTTTTTATATGCAATATGATAACATCTTTTAAGTATCTTGGAGTGAATTTTTACTATCCTACTTAAATAATCATTAGGTACCACACTAAACTGTCAATTAAAATGACATGAAAATACCACCTGATACCAACACAGTACCATGGTACCACCACAGCTGTTTTTGTTTAAGGAACTGGGAGCAATTACTAAAGAAAGACAGATACACTAATTTGGATGCTTATGGTTTGTAATATTTTCATGTATAGTCATTAAATCAACTGCATCTGTTTTAACAAAGTCTGTTTCTGTAAATTATTCAAAAAGTGTGCTTTAATAAATTTCTGTTCAGACAGTAGCTATTGAGCTCCGACATTGACGCATGCCCTCCCTTGTTTGCTTCATGGAAATACATTAAATTATTGTTATGCATTTGTTCGTATGACTCTCCTCTTTTACATGATTAGAATTTTATGGATGTTTATGGGCATTAACTTTGTCAAAATACTGTTATCCCAACTGGCAGGTTTTGACGCTCGCACTGTCAGCTACGTACAGATAGCAGCTATTGAGCTCCGAATTTGATGCGTGCCGTCCCACTTTTACTCCATGGAAATACATAATTTATTGTTATGCATTTGTTGGTATGACTCACCTCTTTTACATGATTACCATTATAAGAAAGGTAGATTAGGAATTTGGAATAAACAACATTACTAATTTTGAAACTTATTTTGTTAGAGTAGTTAGAATGAATGTTTAGTAGACAAATGTGCTACCACTGAATCCATGAAGTAACAAGTAATTCAGATGAACCTTCCTCAACAATGCTAAGTAAATGTGGTCTCTAATACTCTAATTTTACCCTTTTATTTCTACCTTTTATTCTTTAACACAACAAAAGAATAACACCTTGCATTCAGTTTTGTTAGAGAACAGCAGTAGGTTATACATGGGTATATATATATTATTACCTTTACAGCACTTTATTTGATATAGTTCTGGTCACTCTCATTTCTCATTAATCTTCTCATCTATCTAAATCCAGTGGAATGCATTTGAGCAAAACAGAAGCTGCCCTAGCACTACTATGAGGTCATGGCATGAGTAACTTTATACATTCTCACATGATTCTTGCTTTCATTTCCTTTCGTATTTCTCCTGACTTCATCCTGCTCTCTCTCTCTTTTTTGTGCTGTAACACAAAGGCAATTTTTTAACAACTAATAAATGGTACCAGTTGATCAGTAATACTTTTCAACTGATACAGCCAAGTTTCTTACCTGAACCTGGCTTTTTTTTTTCATATATCCCTCTATGAAAAAAATTGATATTTCCTATAAGCAAGGGTTTGTCACAAAGCATGAATAAATGTAGCTACTGTAAATATACCAACATGCCGGCAGACAAGATCAGCGTTAACATTAGCCGTTAGCCGAACACTATTTAACAGTACTCACACCATATAACTATAAATACACACTTTCACAGTAATAACAAACCGCTTTGAAAAAGCGCTTACTGTCGGAAGATTCATAATTGTAATTTGCACACACCTTCTTGAACGTCTCAATCGCTTTGACTGAAGTAGTGGACTACTGAGTGTAAAGCTCAATGGGACTTTTGAAATAACAATCGGGGCTGAAGCCCTAGAGGTCACGTGACCCATCAGTGGCTGGTCGGTAGCTGGCTGGTCGGTAGCAAAAAAACCCGTCAGTGGCTGGTCGGTAGCAAAAAAAAATTGAACCCCCTCTCCTCCACTTCCATGTCTGAGAACAGTAGTTACATGCATAACTGAACATTTCCATTCAGTTGATGGTGCAAATCATAACCAGCTGGTTCAAACAGGAAGCCCAGTATCTCAGCAAATGACTATAGTCACTCTGGGCAGATGCCATGGGAATGTTGTCAAAACCCTAATTGCAGCAACATCTGAATGTCAAAACCACGGAAAAGCCCAACTGGCAGCTGCTCAAATTTAACCCACATAAAACCTTTTAAATAATGCCTAATATATGGACATTTACTATGTACAAGCAGCACACACCTTTGCGGACAAAACCAATGTTTTACTTCTACACAGCATTATCATTTCAGGGTGAAAACTGATAGTTTTGCAAAGACTTATCACTGTCAGATGAACCAAAGAGAGGAACAGATGTACCAATAAAAAGTATAGACTGAATGCACTGCAAGTCGCTTTGAATAAATCATTGGCCAAAATGCATAAATATAAATGTAAATCCATCCAGCACATCAGATGCATGTGAAATGGACTGACAGGGATATGACAAAATGTTGGTCTAGATGATAAAACCACAGATTCTAGGATCTCTGATGGTGGGCCATGCAGCACATCCAGAAACACTGTCAAATCCCACGCATAAGTACGGAACAGACTGTAAGCAGGTACTTCTCGAGTGCAGAACCAAAAAAAGCCTCACAGCATGTACAGGGCTCTTTTTAAGATTTACTGTAAACCTTAGAACTGTAAATCAAGCCCAATGCTGCTTGACTGAAAGTGTTGAGAGATAAAGGGAGTCTGAAAAGTAGAACGTGGGATGTGTGTACAATCACGTTGAAAGCAAATCTAAGGTATGGGGGGCAGTTGTGGGTGGGGGAGGCAGCCTTCTGGTTAGAGTGTTGGGTTAATTCTTAATGATGGCAGAAAACAACTGTTCACACCTCGGCATCACTTCACTGTGGAATTACAGATGTGTAAATTTATAGAATAATGATGTCATTTAAATCAACCATTGTGAACCAGTCCAGAGATCACACAGAGTACAACAGATAGCGAACTGTGAGCAATTTAAAACAGTTGCAGTTGGCATAACATGTCAGCAGTACTGAATGCAAGCTATGTGATATTAGCAATATCTTCACAGCTTTAGGTATCTGGTACATGAGGTTAGGACAGTAACCTTTCAGGAACTACTAAAAGTTCCAGTTGCTATCAACAGAGCTTTCAAAAAGCTTTTAAAATGACACAATTAACAAGTAAAATGCATGTAAGGCTGCTGTGTTATGTCCTGCAATGTAGCACAGTGACCCACCTTATCAGATTGGCGCATGTAGCAGTACATAATCCCCCGCATGCACTTGATGGCAGAGTGCTCCAGTTCATGAGTGCGGCCCATGTCATCATCAATGCGCCTGCATGACAAACATTCTGTGAGTTACTGGGAAACAAATAATTACAGTCATGTCCACAAAATCCTTGCCTGAGGAAAATAAAACGCTTCAACAATGGGAAGGTGGTGAGAGCAGTGACCTTAGGCTGGTTTATGCTGGTTTATTTTTTTAGAAAGGACAGATATGCATATTATGTTTTCACAATTAGCAGAATAGATGAAGAAAAAGCCAAGATTCCACAGCATTCATTATCATAAACTACAGTAAAGTATTTTAAAGTAATTGCAATCATGCAAATTAGATAAACTTTAGATAAACAAAGAAACCTCATGTATAGCCCATATATGCAAACCACCCACATTTTGTCTTATGGAGATAATTTAAGAGTAAGTATTGGGTTTAAGCCTTGCTGTCAGTTTGGAATAATTTTAATTAAACTCCTCTGGCAATGCTAATACGCGGAGGTGAAGACCCATGACTGTGTCTCTCTCTCTGATACACGCCAGTTCTTTATTTTTACCCTCGATTTCATCCTCTAGAGGAACAACCCTCACCAAGAGAGAAATGAAAGAAGAAACAGTCTACATTCAACAGAAAGACTCTCACTTTGGTGTCCTACTGTAAATCTTGGCTATTTTTAAGCATTTCAAACACAACCTTGACCTAGCACCCCAGAGTTTAAGTCAGAATTAATATGAAGGGGCTTTAAGCTGCTTCTGATGCAACAGAGGTTGTGTGTAAAAACCAACTTAAAACTAGGAAAAGGCTACAAAACAAAAAGTGTCAGGTTGTCCCTAAAGACAGTGTTGGATCAATTAACAGCAAGCGGAAGCAATACCAAACTGCTCAGACAATGCCAAAAAAATCCATTAATAACCAACCACAAAAATAAGATTTTATTATTTTTTTTAATAAATTAAGCCTTTAGAAGCTAGGAAGAGAATGAAGATGCACCAATCAACCAAACTTTGATTTAAGAGTTTTTCACTTAAACTAAAATAATTCAATAGAATAACAATATATCACAGTATAATTATAATAACAGTGGTCTAGTGTTGGACATAAGCATACAGCTGTTATAGTAATATAAATACAGTATTTAATGTCATGTATAACATAGTGCTTTATAATATAATACAGAACAACAGGCCCATTTTGTCAGTAACTGTTTGCCATATTGCTTTAATTTGTTACCAAAAAGAGATTTTTGCATTGGTTTAGCTTTGTGAACAATGATATCATCAGTTCCAGGTTTGTCTGGACCCAAAGACCTTTTCAAAACATTAATTTACATTTGACAACAGAAGGATATTAATCATCTTAATTCCAGGCTACTCGCTTAAGGATCAAGCACATCTTAACGTGAATGATGTGATCTTTAATGTGTTCACATGTTTTATGCAAAAGCAAATCCACACACTAATGAGAGTATCTGACCTGTATGCCAAAGCCAGGGCCCAGATACTGGCAGCACAGTACAGCGAGTCTCTAACTTTAGCCTCCTTATAGCCAGAACATGTCTTCACTGGGAAAAGACCAGTGGTGGGGCTCTGGTAATTCAGAATGGTGCATTTCACTAGGAGAGAAGAAGAAAAAGAGAGAAATAAAGATTTCCCAGAGAACATCTGGTTCAGTCTTAATGGTGCTACTGTCAAGAACCGAAAAAGCATGAAGATAAATGAAAAAGCAACAGCAGGGGCCTCCACAAACAGTTACCATAAGTCTGTTTACACATCATTGAAACACCTTTTCACCTTGTTATTTGTATGTTTTCTGACAGAAAATGTGAGAACAGCACTGCATGTATAATGAATCAAGCATATTTTCAAATATTATTTCAAATTACACATCTCTGCTCAAATGATGAGGAAATAATAGGCAACAAAGGCGTCTTTATCCATCACAGTGCCCGACTTGTTAAACTTGCTTTCCTTCCACTGTGATTTCTCTTTAGTAATGTATAATCAGACTGAATAGGCCACTTCATTTTTCATCAGCACATTACGCCAGCACAAATGAAGGGGACATTCATTTCAAGCCATCATCTGTTATGTAGAGTTTGGGTCAATTCAAAGAGACAGAGCCAGCAGGGCTGGGGGATAAGGATACACTGGGGGAATTAGTCAGAATATTAATACACTCTTCAGAAAGACTGCAGGATTGCTCTGACTCCCATAGAGGAGGCCAGCATTTCAGGCAGAGTGATAAATACATCTTTATCTGATTACGCCTTGTTCTGTGACTGTGGTTAAGTCTGGCTGGAAAACTGCAGTTTTGAGAATTGCCTGACTGAAGAACAGGTCAGAAGTTTGGGAAAGCCAGTGTTAGGTACAAGCACTGTAATTTTTATAAACCCTGTATCAAATATGGCAGCAAAGGAAATCGATCACCTGGAAGTGTTAAATTAGAGTTAGAAGACTCTTTTATCTAGGGTGACGTATAAATGAGAATAATATAAGCATAAGCAATTCATCCAAGGCATGAAAATCTAACAACAAAATCTGAGTAATACAATTCTAGAAGTGTGAATGCAGAAAATGAAAAGAAAAATTTGCCTTTAGCTGTTTGTTTGATGATAACAATGGATAAAAAAATTAACCTAAAGCTATCCCCCTAAAGCTATCCCCCCAAATAATATCAATACTAAATGATATTACTTCGGACGATATGGATGTGGATGCTGCAGTACCCACGACACTCACTGTAGCTCGCTATAAGGTCAGAGATCAATTACTTCAAGAAAATGTGTCACACAGCCATTTTCTTCCATGCAAACCTTAAATTACTAATCAAGGACGTCTCATTTACAGTCATTTCACAGGTTCCTTGCCTCACAGTGGCTGACGTGCACAACCTGAGGGATAAGTTACTTCTTTACAGAAGAGAAGGAAACAAAATTACATATTATTCACACTCATTTGCAAAATGAGGGATGGAACACATCATAGCACTCTAGATGCAAATGCTTTGAAGACTACCTATCTCTCTTATCATCTATCAGCATAATGCATCTCTAAATCAACCTCTAATGCTGCAGACACAAACAGTCTGTTTTCACCAAGGTGGAGGAAGATAAAAAGCGGAAGAAGATGGAGAAAAGGGGTGGAGACTAAGACAAAGAGAAGAAGAGGACAAAGACAGAAAAGACGGAGAGGCATTTTTCCCCATTGAAAATTAAAGCTTGTTTTCCACAACCTTAATCTTGTGGAGGCAGGGGACAGATAGCAGAACTGCATTCACTACAATCAGGCAGGAGAGGAGAATAGGAGGAAATGAGAGGCAGTGAGGCATGATGTCACTATCACATAAACAGAAAAACCCAGAAAGAAAAGTGAGAGAAAGACAAGAAAAAGAGAGACCAAAGATGAAATAGCAATAACTCTCCTACAGGCTAATCTAAGTAAAAGTTCCCAATAACATGTTGGTGTACATTTCACATGAGTGTAATGTATTGTACTTTGAACTAAAGGGTTTCAGTGCCTCTCTCAATGTTCTGAGATTAAATGCCGTAACAGAGGACGATAAACAGTGTGAGCGATCAATATATATATATATATATATATATATATATATATATATATATATATATATATATATATATATATATATATATATATATATATCTTAACATAGCAAATTGAATGTATCGTCTCCTAAAACAGTAGTTAGACTGTTAGTAGTTAGACTGTTGAGGTCTGAACTTTTATCGAATAACCCTGATCTAAACACCCATTTCATACAGTAGCATTTACTGTTATGGTGTAAACTAAAACGGGAGAAAGAGAGAGAGAGACTGAGTGACTGAGTGAGTGAGTGAGTGAGTGGGCAAAGAAAGATGAAAGATGAGTATTAATTAAAAGCAAAATGCTACAACTGCTAAAGTCATTTTTGCTAATTCATCTGCTGGCCATCATAATTAAATGTAATGGTTTGGAGACTTTTAATGTTCTAATTACATTAAGAAACATCTTGCCATAATGAAATGATTTTGTCTTCACAATGATCATAATGAAGGAGACACTAGTGCCTAACATTAAATAGACAAACTAACTACATTTGTACATGCTTACCTCTAATTACAATTAAAAGAAAGGCCAGAGGAAGCATTGACACATTTTGTATGCCGTTTAGAGGCAAGATTATCTAAAATAGGCTAAACCACAATAATAGATTACCATGGAAAATAAAACTGAAAAAAATAACAGTCTAACATTCTTAGAAAATGGATTGTATCAAAACTTTAAAATGTGTTTTTTTGTAATTTGTGACCCGAATGTCTGTACATCCATAATCAACGCATTCTGAATATTTTGTCTTTCTGCTTTTTACAGAGCTGAATCAGAAGTTGTGAAGGAAACACCCGTGGGATCATCCAAGAAACATCCAGGACATGAATTCTCACCTGCACTATAGTAGCGGTCAAGTTTCTCCCATAGGGGCTCATCCTCCCGATGCAGTATAGAAAGCTTTAGGGGTTCATAGATGGAGCCTGATAACAGAGAGCAGAGATTATGAACACCTAAATTTATATACAGTAGATCTAAAATATTATGATGCTTATCTAATCTCTATATGTAATTTCAAGTGACACTGGATGGAAGAGATAGACTTTAAAACAAGCATTGCTTTTGATGGTGCTATTATAGATACCTGCAATTTGCCCACTTTGGGTATTTAGTATGCTGAGGTTGAGCTCAAAGGTAAAAAAACATTTGAGAAAAAAATCAAAATGTGGATAATTTAGTCTCTCATTTAGACCTAATGGTTTTCTGTTCTATTTACAATGCTAAAAACGGCAAAATGTAGATTTACTGAGATGCAAAAACAGCAATGCATGCCAGGAAAACAATCAAAGCTAAACACAAAATAGTAAAGCCATTGTTTACAAGACACATATGTCAAACCAAACGTCAGTTTTGTGTCAAACACATTGTTTGATTCCAAAATCGAAGGCACTGGCAAACTTAGTTAATAATGGACATGACAGCAGTAAATTCAGCTTTTTCTGCTGTGTGTTTCAGGGAAACCCCATCATTTGGAGCACTATTTCAGATGCATTTAACTTTGGAGCAATTTACATTTTAATAGAATCGACCCAGGGTCAATACCTCAGGTACTGAAAATTCACATTTCCTAGCAAATTAGCATAATTTCCATCTGCATTTAAGTAGCAGGGACAAAGCCATCTCTTTAAGATAACTCCAGCTAAGCAGTGCACATCCAATAGGCAAATCAAAGATACTCATTTTAATTTCACAACATTGATATAAAAGTAACTTGCCTTCAGATTCAGAAACATAGTTACTCTCTGTTAACAGCTTTGATTGGACATTGACGCAAGACATGACAAGAACTGGATTGCACTATCGATTTTCCTCATAATTTACCAAAGCTCATTTACACAGCCATTTTACATCTGTATTACAGATAAAACACCAGTATTATTGTTTTTTTGCAATGGAACATAAAATGAAATTAAGTACCCAGTTTCAATTATGCATCAGATGCTAATTACTGGATCAAGACTGAGTGCAAGAAGTATATAAACATTTCTGTTCACTTTAAAAAACATATACAGTTAATAGTATATTATCAAAAACTTTAAACTCTGAAAACTGAAAATTCCTCATTTCAAAAGTAAAGGGTGGCTTGTCCATGGATTAAAATCACTGCAGCCCAACTTACCAAATTTGCGGAGTTTGCGATGTGCATTCACAGGCTTATTTGCAGTGTCGGCCATTGTTCATTAGTTGAACTCTACGCCAGTCCTCTATTACTTAAACTACAACATTAGTGTAATTCAGAGTGTTAATAGAGCATTAAGAAAAAAGACAAATTACATGGAATCACAGAGTAAGTTCAGGCATCATTATTACTGGGCATGCACTAAAATTATACACATTATAGAGAATTTAGGCAGAAAGGATGTTCATTGTCTGAAGTGAGGCAAATGAGATGACTATTAAAATGTGTGGAAATGACCATGACACCACATAAAACTACAACACCAAGCCAACTTCTAAAGTGACCAGGCAATTTGTGATCTGCAGCACTGCTTATTTATTTATATCCTACATAGATACAAGTGGGTTTAAAAAACTATATCCAGTGTTACTTTATCCTAATGACAGGCTTGCAGATGCCAACAAACAATGAATGAAAGGTTTACAGAGGCTCTTCAAAACCTTTAAAACATTCGGTGACTGAATTCAGTGTTTTAAAATACTGCTCCCTTAAAAAATTCAAAGGCTGACACTTAATGTGCAGTCAGGATCTAAATATAGCCCTGATAAGTGTACACTTGACGCCTGACCTTTGGGCTCTGTTCTCTGCGCTCACAGACACATGCAACAAGATAACTTGTGTTAATGCGCTTCCGCAGCACCGACAACGACTCAAAATGCACAGGGAATACAAATAAACACTGTTTAATCGTGCACAATGCCATGCACCCTAAAACGCCAAACCTGATCGTTTAGATCTGGCTTTGAACTCCAACAGCTTCCAGCCGACATCCGCTAAGCTGGCCATGACGACACCGATAACAACATTAGGTTTACGCTGCCGTAAAACACTCATACTGTCGCAAGTCCTGTTTCAGCCGCTCTAGTAGCTGTAATGCGACGTGCCGTATTTCTGAACTGTGTTGATCTGGGCTAACAGCAAAATGTTGCTGTCATGGATGATGTTTATGACGTTAATGTTGTGTTTTATTGGACGACATGTCACATTTGCGTTACAGGACGTTACTAGCGATTTATTTGGCTCGGAGAATTATGGTACAGTGGCAGCTTTTGGTGACTTTAACTCGGATAAACAGACTGACATCTTCATTATTAGAGAGCGTAAGTGCAGTTCTGCTAATGACCATTAAGAATGTTACAACATAACGTCTGTATATTTTATGTCAAGTAGTAATTGTATTTTACGTGTAAGCTTTGATAAGGTGAGATCGGAGATTGTATTTACACCAACAGCTGTTATTTACCTCCTGTCAAATAAAAGGGAGGTGTGGCTGCTTTTTTTTAGTTGCCATATCATTTGTGTACTCATTTTATACGATAATCTCTTTGCATGTTTTTATTTTTTGTAATATATTAATTACGTTCAATATTTGTCTTTCAGAGTCTGAGCTGTTGATTTTCTTGGCTGATCTCAAAGCTCCTTATTTCAAACCTAAAGTCCATCTGACTAAAGAGGTCTTCCCTCGGTAAGAACATATTCTGGCACAGAATTATCAACTCATAAGATTTTCATTTTTAATATTCTGAGAGGATTCTTGCTGTCTGTGGTCTGCTAGTGACATCATCATCAGTGGTGTTGTCCCGGGTGATTATGATGGAGACTCTCAGATGGATGTGCTTCTCACCAGCCACCCTAAAGGCTCCAGTTCATTAGAAACAAATGTCTTTATCTTCTGGGGACATAACCAAACTTTAAGTAATGGATTTCAACTGATACATAAATATAAGCCCATATAATTCACACTTGAAGTTCACTATGAATTTGCTTGTTTATGTGAATATGAAGCTCCATAATAGTTTTGAAAATACTTTTACTATTACATTAGTGAGAAATTGTTATTTATTAAATGTTCTCTTGCAGACCAGAGTGCAAGGGTAGATCTGAACAGGACCTTCAGAGATGAGCCCCTTGTCATGGAGTAAGTACAATAGATTTCATATTATGTGAGTGTCAAATAAAAGTAAGTGAGTTAAATGAAAATATGACTTAATATTTCCATATTACACTATATACAATATTGGTCTACAGTTTAATATTTGTATTGTATTGATTTTAAATATAAAGCTGTACACTGCTTTATTTCTCTTTCCATATACAGCTTTAATGGAGACATGATTCCAGACATATTCGGAGTTGAGGGTGATTCTTCAGTGGTTTGTTATCTCAGCACTAGGTAAGGCTGTTGTCTATATAAATAGTTTTTCTCTTCTTTCTGCCGATGTCATGACTACAACATGTTCAATATATGCTGCTTTTTGTTTTTTCAGAAAACAAAGATGTGAGAAGGCCCTCGGCTCTAATGTCAAGATGCGTGTCCCTCATTCCAATGCTTTCATTGACCTTAACAAGGACTTTACTGCTGGTGAGTAATGCTGCTCTGGTCTTTCTTCAGCTCAAACTGTGGTTTGAAGTGTAAGAAAATTAACTGCAAGGAGATGCTCTATGGACTGAATAAAGCATCTGTATTTTTTTAGTTAACATTGCTGCAGATGCCATGCTGAAGCTCGTTTGGTCAGGAGAAACCCTGACTGGTTGATTTACTTATGGGTTGCAGTGCTGAAAGCTGTTAGGAATGCTGCTTAACTTAAAATATCAGACACTTAAGTTTATTAGAAAACACCTTCTCAAATGATCGTTTTTTATTATTTAATACAGAGGAATATAAGGTCTCAGTAAAACAATAAATATACTTATTATGAAACATAAAAAAATTACATGTTGAATGGTCATAATGTCAAAAATGTGTACCAACACACTGTATTGCTATGTCACTCTGCTGATAAACTACCTAGATAAAGGCACTTCAAGCCCCTCACATTAACAGAGATGTAAACCTGCATTTGATCAATTTTCAACTTGACTGAGTCCAGCAAAGACTCATTTTCTACACCACTGAATAAATACATTTTGAATTTATTCTTTATTCTGCAGATTGGCTTTGTCAGGCTTTCTCTCCATATATACCTGTTATTTTCTGAGCTTTGTGTTTTGTCTGGGAAATTACTGTCCCATATTTTAGCAACAGATCTAGCAGGGAGTGTCTGTGAAGTATGGAATCTCTTCTAGGTATTTGCTCACTGGGTTGTGTTGTTTGTTTTAACTACAGTGTGCTGTGTATTTAATAATTAAGCTGCTCAGAGGATTGAAACAGTGCTCTCTGAACACACCTGCCTGCTCTGGCTCCAGAAGAGTTTATAACAATACTGACTTGGCTGTGGTGAATTCTTAAGGCCAGCAAAGCCGTCTCTGCTGGTATAACGGATCTCAATATAAATAAAATGTCTCTTCCTTCCTGTCCCTGGTTTTGTTTTGTTGAGGGTTGGGAATTTTGAAGGCTCTTGAGGGATAGAGCTTAGACTGCTGCTTTGCTTGTAAATGCAAGAAATAGATTCTGATTGGATAAACTTTACCATAATCACAGATCAGTGGCAGTCTGTGTATTTTATTTAGGCATGTATTTAATTATTTAACTCATGGTGTTAAGGAAACACTGTTTTATACTGACAACTGTGACACACTATGAGCATCATATGTTTGATTAGGTAAACTTTTTCCAGTACTTGTCTGCAGACTGTCACTTCCTGTTGTCATAGTTCAAAGCAAGTGTCACATTTGAGACCTACTGTTTATAAAGTACAGATATGTTTGTGTCTATCTGTGTAATACTTTATATAGTGTAATTCTTAAATTATTATTTAATTATAAACCTGACTGTTCACATTGCACAGTCACATGTCACATAAATCAGATTTGGGCCACATTCAACTAAGGTGTGAACATAGTCTGTCACAAAAAAGTACTGTTGTTTTACTGTTGGTTTTGTATAGGCCTGAAGTTGGTATCTTTGTGGTTATTGGACTTAGTGGAAAACCGTGTTGTCTGTTACAGTAACATGCTCATTACAGTTATATACTCAGTTTGGTTCATGTATCTGCTAATGAGCTGATGAATCAGGTGTGTTAAATATGGAAGACATCAAAAATGTGCAGTGTTGTGTGTGCCAGGATTAAAACTGAGAACAGCTAGTCTATAGGCTGGCTTAAAATTATCATAGCTTGTTAAGGCCGGAGAGAAGTACATTTCAGCAGAGAGTATTAGTCTTTTTGCAAGGTGCTTCTGATTTTCCAGCTCTCAGTTTATTTCTTTTCTGAAGTTGTTTAAAAATCGAATAATCGCTTATGAGCTGTTTATGCATTCAAAGCTGTTTTCAAGGGTGAATAGTTTTCTGGTAAGCTCGCCTGTCAGTCACATAAAATTCACTGTAATATTCCTAGTGCTTTATCTGCTTCTAAGGACTGAAAATAGATTTGATTAAATAGATTAAATGCCCTCTTGTAAAAATAAATAAATTAAAACTTACACTAATAAGGTTCAGATCAAGAGCATGTGACTTTTTCACACCGACTGAATGAATGGGATTTTAGTTTCTTATTCTGAAAAGAGGTCAGAATGTCATTCACAGGCCAATATGGACCACACAGTAATCCATGCTAAGACAAAGCCCCTGATCCACTACAGCGCGTATCTCCCACCCTCTTGGCAGGAGCCTGGCATCACCACCACCCTCACACCATCTGTAGGCTGTTCTACAGCCACATGAACGGCCGTGCTGTTGCTTCTGATTGGCAGCAAGCACACAGAAAGCTGCTCTGGACTTCTACAGCTGTGAGAAAATCACAGATTAGCAGATTAGCAAGAGCCCAAAGTGAAATAAAGAACACACCCACGACAAAATCATTTACCACTTGCAATTATGGCTGTCTGCTGTGGCAGGAGTTAGTGTGAAGGGAGGACCTCAGTGGGGGTGAAAAGAGGTTTTCAGGAAAAGGTATCAGCTTGAACTGAAAGCTGCATTACTGATTTTACCTAATTTCTATACATCATATGAACCAGGATTCTGGATCATCTTATCTTATGGTTTCCATTAGAGAGTATTTATTCTTTTTCTGTTCAACAGAACATTGTCTGTCAGCTGTCCAACGATCTCAGAGAAAAGCATGTGCCTCAGAACTTCTGGAGGGTGAAATGACCTGTCTGATCTATATTTGTGTGGTCATGTGCAAGAATATTGTCATGATTGTTGAAGTATGAACCTGACTGTAGTGTAGGACCCATTATTGAAGTCGCATACTGTATACCATGACTCTCCTGGTCTTTTCACTTGTTTGACCTTCTTAGTCCAAAATTGAATTGTTTTCTTGCGTGTTCTGTCTGCAGATGAGCAGGTGAGGGTCAGAGACGGGTTTTCAAATAAAGAGTATCTGTCACTATGAAAGTCTTAAGTGGTTAAAATGTCCATCATGGTCTATTTTTATCCATCTTGTTTGTTTTTATTTCTCTGTAATAACTATATAATTGCACCATTACTTTGTATAGAGAGTAGTGCATTAACGTGCTGTTTTCTCATGGTCACTTACTTTCTAACTCTCTCACACACACGCACAGTGGGAGAGGCTGCTTGCCATAAAAATAATTAAATTATTAAAATGAGAGTTCATGCTCTAATGATGGAAATTGAAAAAGTAAATGAAAAAGTGTTTTTTAATTTTTGGTTTTATTTAGAAAATCGAATGAATGATATACAGATGACCTCCAGATCACAGGTCAGAAATGGAATGGCATGTCCTGTCTTTGCCCTGTGCATCAATGTAAATCAGTCAGGGATTTCTTTCTCATTGGCAACCTGCAGGTGCTGCATTGATATCGTCCTATATGATTTCTGGTCCTAGTGGTTTATTAAGATAAACAATTATATCTTCGGTTTCTTTCTTCAGTTTAATGTATCTCTTTTACAACTTTTAGATGCTTGATCTTGTGACACATTTTCTCATCTTTATGATGATCTTGCCAACCCGCAGTTTCAGAATTGCAGCCTTATTAAAAATAGCTGATAATTGCTAAATAATTATAAATGTCATTATGCACAAATATGCACAAAAGACAGCAATTCTGCTTTTTGACTGGTTGCTAGGCAACATTGTATTGCAATGCTCCAAACTGCAGCCAATTAGACCTCAGATCTCTCCAAGTGTGAACGGCAAGTTAATTGTCAGGCTATGTAAAGGAAACAGATTTTCCACATTAGGGGGCTGCTGAAGTGGGAAGTTCATCAAATAATTATCTCCGGCAGTCGACCAGACTCACTCATAGTTGAACATTTAGGTTGCATTAGACCAAATAGCTGTGATCGTGTACTGTCCCTGTGCACTGTTTATTGTTTTCCCTGTGGGAATTTTTCAGTTTTTATTTGTGGTATTGTGAAAGGAGATAATAGTCCAGTAAAGTAGCAGGAATTTGGTACTAGGAAATGCACTTACCTGTTTATATGAGATGCTGCTCTTTAACAGGGATAGCTCTGGACCCATTTCAAGTTCTCACACATAATGGCATCATCTCTGTTTGACTCATTGCATGGCACTCCAGAGAGCAGATCTACAGAATGTTGCAGGTGAATAACACTAACTGGATGTTCCTCTTTGTACAGACATAGCACAGCTTTACTGACAAATAGCCTGAAACAATGAGGGTAGAGATTTCATTATTTTCTCAATGTGTATTGTATGTATTCTAATTTCCTCACATTTTTATTACTGGTAATCATGCTCAGAGTAACGGAACTGAAATACTGTGCCTTCCAGATAGTTGGAGGAATATCAAAACAGTTAATTGTAGCATTTCCATGATAAATAAAACTACAAAGAGACAGAACAAAGCAGATTTGTTGCTGTTGGTTGGCTAAAGTTGTGTTTTATTTCAATGCACCACACAGTTAATGTCCAATGTTAATCTGTTCCTTTGGGGAGGAGTGTGCATACTAAACAATAATGGATAAGATTCAGCCACCAAACCTAATTAAGATCAGTGTGTGTTAATCAACCATTTTTTAAAAGGACTGTGACTTTATTTGTCCCTCGGTCAATTAGTTACTGTAACTAATGGAGGAGACTGTTTAAGTGGATCAGTGTCCCAAAAGACTCATCAACCTGCTTGAGCTGGTTTTGGATTCTCTCTCTCTCTCTCTCTCTCTCTCTCTCTCTCTCTCTCTCTCTCTCTCTCTCTCTCTCTCTTTCACTCTCAGCCACCCTAGGGCTAATTTTATCCACCCACGCTGTTTTTTTGGCATTTTGTTTGTGCTTGGGGTGCTTATTAAAAACTGTTATTGTGATTAAATGAGTTATGTTTGTGTGTTTTCACAGACATTCTCAACTCATATTCAGAAACTGCACTCGTACTCAGTGCAGAACATAAATAGAGTCAGTGGCACATTTATTGGGTGCATATTGTACTTAAACTAGCAGACATACACTGTTGTACTATTCAAAATTTGCACAGTTTAAAGTAACAGTTTCACTTTACAACTTTAAATTCTGTCACTATTTAGTCACCCTCATGTTATTCCAGGCCTGTATGCCTTAAATGTGGTATGTCGGTAGGGGCATTTTTAAAGCTGAAGTATATCATTTATTTGTCAAAATACTTTCTACAAGTAGTGGCAACTATTAGTAAGGCATTCATATGTGTTTACTTCCCCCAAATAATTTAATTGTTGTGGCTTTGACTATTAAAAACCGATGCTTATATTCTGAGCAGCCCACTCAGCCCAACATTTACTTTATAACCATCACTTTATAGCTCAGCCAATGGCATCATTTTGGGACGTGGCTTGCAATAGTTACACATTTCATTTAGTTAAGCGTTTAATTTGGTTGCGCATACTTGAGCTACTGCTCCACAAAACAACTGCTTTGTACAAAATCAAAGTGTATTTAAGATTATGTTTTGTGGTTTTTGAACTATTACAATGCCTAAGCATTTGCTTTTGAGAAATAGACTACTCCATCCCTCAGATTTGCACATCATGTACCTAGAAAAAGCTTTTCAGGCTTATATATAAACAGAAACAAAGACTCATACATAAAATGCTCTCAGTGGCCTGAGCATCTAAGCTTGTTAGTGAAGTATGTTGGGCAGCTTTCCTCTTGCTCTCTCTGCCAGTGTAATGTGAGAGAAATAAAATAAGTACTATGTGGGGTTGGCATAATCCCTTCCACTGCACCTATGTTGTTCTCGTAATGGTTTTACAAGATTATATCCCCTCAGAATAGAATCTTTCCATTTTCTACCAGTGCTGTCATGCTCATGAATGAAGTGCTTTAAAACAGGCTTAGAGAAATGCTGTGGATTTATTGGCTTATTGCAGCATCTATTTATACATTACATTACATTTTTTATTGACCTGAATTTGACACCCTGCTCCAACCCTTAGACACTCTTTGACTTTTCCTCTATACATTCCTCAACTGTCTGTTTGATAATTTTTTCTTCTAAGGTTTAATTCCATTTAATATTTATATAATTCTATTGAATGTTCTGAACAGGCTTTGAAATACTCCCTAGCCATGGAACCACTACAAATTAGATCTACAAAATACAGATGAACCTTGAGGCTATTAACAAGCTGAGACTCAGTGATTACAAGAAGAACCTTTTAAATCAGTGTTATCATTCTGCACTTTCTCTCAGTTTATGTATTCTAAAGTAATTCTAGAGTTGGATTTTCTTCTGGACTCTATAGCCTATTTCATTTTCCTTTGCTTGTTATCAGAAAGCAAGAAGAGACTGTAATGTTTATGGTGTTGGCTTCTTGCAGAGATGACTCTGATGAAGGACTGACCTTGAGAAAAGACAGCTTTCTCTCATATTCTGTCTCCCTTTCTCTTCTGTTTCCCTCTTACTGACTGTGTGAAGTGAATAGTGTGCTTCACTGATTCTAGTGAACCATGCTGTGTTAATCTTACTGGATATAGCCTGTGGCCTTCAACCAGAAAGAGGGAGTGACTTTGATTTTGAATTTGGGAAGAAGTGTTTACAAGAATTTAATCGCATGTTGGCTGAATGCATAGGCATCGTTAGACTGTATAAACAGGCTTCATCCTCACAATTTAAACTCTGTCAACCTCACAATTTAAACTCTGGGGCTGACATCTTAAAATTAAGCTGTCAGCCCCCTCAATATCTGTGATTATGTGATACACCTTCTCTCTAGTTAATGGTCATAGACAACATAGTGTGGTAGTGTTTAGTATGAGGCTTACTGGGGCATTGCAGCAACATTTCTCATCCACAGTAATTGTGAACTAATTATGTCACCATTGCTGATATGCATCCGCAGGCAAACAGATGCCATTTTAATTTGTTTATTTAAAAAATTGTTAGTCAAGCAAGATTCAAACTTGCAACCTGTCACACTTAAGGCAAGAAACATTCCTTTGAGACACAACATGTAATATTCATGTGTCTTATGAATATTACTTTAGTGACGATGTCACTGCTCAGGGTGTCATTTGTGGAGCTAAAGGTACTTCAGGTCCACCCTCTGAATGTCATTTGACCAGAATATCAGTTTCACAGAAGAGTGACATGACATTTTCCTGATAATATCATATGAGGTCCTGTGCTCTGGGGACTGGAGGAGAGAGGAGAAAGACAGCAGAGCCACATAGAGCCTCATCCATTGAAAAGACATGACATGCCTCCTGTTCCTTTATCTTTGATCTTCCATCTCAGTTTAGAGTCATTGTCATTTTCACACACTTGTTTTCACTGGAGAACATTACATATTGTCATTTACCCTTTTTATCAAAGTCTCATTCACCTGTCATGAGACAGAGAGCTGATATGGAGCATAAGATGGTCTGCTCTGATCTTCTGATCTCATCAACAGCATGACGACCCGTAAGGACAGCCTAGCTCATCATCTCATCATTCCCTCTAGGGTATAAGAGATGTCTTGGCTGGTTGGCTGAATAACAGCTGTACAAATCAGCAGCGCTCCACCTTTTGAACCTTCAGGAGACTGAAGATAGAGACTCTGAGGCATCAGCAAAAAGATATATGGGAGGAGGAGCCCTCTAATGCTGTGAGACAGACTGCAGACTGGAGGATTCTTTGGCCTGGTGCTAGCACTGATGTCATGATTCATTTTGTTAGTATTGTTCGATGTTAAAGCAGTAGCTGAGTTGAAACTCTTGAACTCTTGTAATAAAAGAGGTTATAATGTTATAGAAACACTGTAACTTACAGAATTGTTCTGAATTCTTTGAATCTCTGACATCAGAATCCCAAATACATTGACACACGAAAGCACACATTTAAATGATGTCAATGATTTTAGCAATTTGGCCAGTCATGATGAAGATGCCATTGTTACCAGAAGAACTAATGATAAGTATAATGTGCACTCCTAAATATTGATTTTTGCTGCTTGTTCAATTTAGTTAATTAAAATAAGCTAATGGAGCTCAGTTTCAGAACAGATTGTCACAACTAGATTTTTTATCATCAATTAAAATTTTCCAGTTGCATTGAGAGTATATTGAGACTATTTTATTGGCCATTACTGGATGTCCAGATCCAGACACATTAATTTAAATTTATAAATTAAGAATTATTTATCCAACATAATATAACCATATAGTTTTTAACTTTACTGCTCTCCTAAATTAAAATGTATTTTTATTGATTTATTACTGTATGCTGCATACAGTAATTTATGTAGTGTGTAATTTATGTAGTAATCTAATGTAGTATTATTTTTATTCTATGTTAAAGTAGAGTGACTTTATCAGGTAGACACAGGCAGTGTTTCTGATATTTTTAATAGAGTTTGCTCACTGCTTTTCATTCCGTTGCATCTAGTTGTTTGTACAACAAAACTACAACAAATATGTTCCAGCTAATTATTGTTTTTTGTTGTTGTTGAAAATACTTAATTTAATTGCGTGGGAATTTTGTTTATTTAATTAATGTATTTTTTTATTTCTGATTGTGAAAATGTCTGCCAAGCGTTTTGCTGGTATCTGTCTGTGTGTCGCATCTGCTGCAATGCATATTCTTCCAAAGCATGTGAAACGAGCAGATGAAAGATCATATCAGCACAGATCATTTCATTCCATTGTCAGAATACGTGATGCTTGTGTTTGTTTGTGTGCGTGTTCTGCAAGAGCCTGTCCCCACAGCGCAAGCCTGTGATGGGAAGCGCAAAATGTATCGGACCCGACAGCAAAGCCTCAGCCAGAGAATAAATGCAGTAAAGTGCTGTTGCTCATAACATGTGAACAGAGGTTACATAAAAGTCTTAAAGGCACAGCAGCAAAAAAAAAACAGCCTATTAAATTCTAAGGGGCAGAGAGAGAATTAAAAATAATAATGACTAAAAACTAAATCATGAATCTTGTTGCTGCATAAAAACCCTGAATAACATTATAGTGGAAAAAAAAATTCAATATCTGAAATGTGAGTATCAGGGCAGCAAAATCTATGTTGCTGAAAATCTGATTATAAACCCTTTAAAGCTGCCATATATCACTGTTTTTTTGTCTATGGTATATCTGTATGGTGGTTATAAAGCTGAGATCAGGCTGTGCAGTGAGCATGGACTATCTGTGTCTTTGTACTAAGACATAGAAACCTATCAAACGTTCCATCCTTTTTATGCTGAGCTTTCCAATTTCAGCCCTTGCCTTCACATCTACAGAAGTGTGCAAGTACGTAGGGAGAGAAGACAATGGTTTCACTGTCTCTGTCGGCATGATGCCTTAGAGGCAGAGGAAGTGCCTCGCTGCAGACGAGCAGATGATAGTGGAGATTATTCGGCATGCAGCATGTCAGCATTGTTTGGAACTAATGAGAGCACAAAAGTTGTGAATGCATTGTAATTAAATACCAATCAGCACCAATTACCCATTTTGTTTCATAAAAACACTCTCCTCTGGCTTCTGTATTTAACATACGCACTTTTCACCCTAAAATGTGACTCTTTGCATAGAGAGAAAGTGTATGTTTGGTGTTTTCAGACACACTTGAGATTTATGGCATGAGTGTGTTTGTATTGGTCTTGACTCTTTCTTTGTCTTTAATCTCTTTGCGTGTGTTCCTGTAGCATTGTTACTCTGGAGAAAGATGTTACACGTGACTGCCAACAGCTCCAGCTTCTGTGTGGTAGATTTTAGTGTCTAAGAAGAAGATTTCTAAAGCCACAGGTTCCCATGAAGAGCCTCAGAGTGCTTCATGTGTTCTTCCAAAATTTATAGATTAGGCAGCAAGAGCTTTAGGTTCTGAGGTTGTTCTGAAAGTAAGGTTCTGGTTTTCCCATTGTAGAGTTTTAGTGGTCCTGGAATGCACACTTAACTCAATTGGTCTGAAGACTAGCTTGTCAGGCATGTTGGTAAGTGCACAGTGGATTGTTATTATGTGTAATACGGTGTTATACTATATAACCTGTTTCTTATTAGAGACATTATAATAAGAACCATGGGCAGGTAAGCTTCAAATGTTACTTGTTATTATATTGCCTTGTGGGAAATATGTTAATATCTTATGTAAATAATATTTATATTTCCAACAAGACAAAATAACAAGTTAAACCAACCATGTCTGTTATGTTTATATCCCTTTGGTTTTCAGTGTAGTGTGTTGCCTTCCTGAACATTCATCACTCTTTTTACCTTTTGCAAAATTGGTGTTTGTGTGAAAAGCTAAATTTCAACATCATAAAGCTGCTGTCAAAACACCTCAAATACACAAAAGAAACTGGAAACCCAAAGAATGTGCAGAACACAAAGATTTTTTAACGGGCAGATTTATTGCTGAGGACAATGCAGCACTTCAGCACAACTATCACAAAACACACAAACAGTCATTGATCATTGAGGATGCACTATATTAAGAACCCAGGGGGATATAAACTTTTGAACAGGGTCATTTGTTTAAATGCAGTTATCATTTGTATTGTGGAATATATGTAAATGTCTGTTATGTGAAATAGCTTAAACACAGAAGTACTAAATAAGAAACATACACGCATTCTACATCTTCACTTACAAACTGATTAAAATGTTGCTGATTCTGCCATGGGTGTGGAAACTTGCACATAACTGTGTATATATCTATACATATACAGTTCACATAGTGCATCATATAATGATTTACACAACTGTGTGTATATATACATATGTGTGTGTGTGTTCAGTTTTGGATGGATCGAAATTCCAATCCTAAGTCTATTTATATTTTTCACTATATTTCTGTTGGTACGGATGACTGCAGACTGAAACTGCTATGCAATTATTTAAATGAGGTTTTCCACCACACTGGTCTATTATTGTGGTATTATGTCAGATAAACCTGTCCCTAAATGGCACATAGACACTAAATGAGCTGTGGTTGAATAGTGCTCTAGAATATTGGCTTATTGTTTGGCAGAGACGATAAAAAAATCTCATGTACAGAAGCACAGAATGATCACAAGCTTGCTGTCTGCGTTGTGGTGAGCTATATGTTTGTTTCTGTGTGTATGGTACCATATATAATGCTTCTTTGTTGGCATGGTAACCGCTTCCTTGTAGAGTAGTATTTGGGATTCGGATCATGCTGAAATATTGCACCCACATCATAGGCCTGCCAGTTGACAGATGGATGGTGCGATGCTCCCTGTGACCAGATGCATCATGATCTCCTTTCATCAGCAATGGGTATGACAGGGAATCCAGGCATCTGCTGTGTATTAATGCTTTGTGAAATGGGAATGCAACAGTAAAGGAAGCTAGCAGTCTCATGCAATCACACTTTTAGAGAATGTCCCTACTTCAGTCATGTAAAAAGCCAAACAGGAGAGAGGAGAAATTGGTACTTATCCTTTCCAGAATTAAAGATGTATGAAACACATTTTTTCAAACAACTATAATCTGAATATGTAATAGCTGACAACTGAGAATAGAAATAAAACAGCAGTCGAAGTCCATTGCGATTGTGTTACACTCAGTGTTAGCAAATAATGATTACTTGTAATAATAGCATTACTTGTTATCATAAAGTCATAACATTTGGCCCCTGACTAGGAACCTTGCTTGGTAATGGAAAAGTCTTAGTGGGAGAGAAAGATAGAGGCAGACTGTGTGAAAGGAATGGAAGAAACTGTGAGACTCTTTAGAGGATGTGTCAGTGAGAGAGAGGAAGTTTCAAAGTGAAAGATCTGTTAGTTATATGTATGTGTGTGTGTGTGTGTATTTAACCATATACTGGGGGCAAGTTTGTAACCAATGTCATCAAAACCTGACAAATCTGAGCAAAACCTCCTTTTAGGGACATCCACAGTTGTAAAAATGTTATTAAAACATAGTAAATAACATTTTTTATTTGTAAAAATGCAGAAAATTTTATGTTTGGGTTAGTGGGTTAGGGTTTATAACTAGCTGTTTATAAAAACAATAATAAAATGTTCTAATGGAATGTTCCCATTTGGATATATAACATATATAATTAATAACATTTTCACTCAGATAAGTACACAGTCTCAAAGCAGAACAGTTTAAGGCTGAGATCGAGTTATTTACAGGACAAGTCTAATACACACACCTGATATCACTGTCATTAATTCAATAAAATTGAAAACATAAATGCACATCCATTAATGCTTTACAGACAACTACTACACAAGGTTAACATATGTTATATATTTTAGTTTCTGACATTTAAAGTATTTCATATCGAATTCAATTATATTGAAAATAAGACTGTTGTTATGCAGTTGTATATTTTTGCCTAATGTAGTAATTTTCACGTGTTGAGGCGGACTGGAACACTCACTGGAACACAATTTTGCGTCAGAAAGACTGCATTTTATGACATTTCTATAGTTGCTTAAAATTCTATTGTTGTTTACAATTGTTTGGATATATTATTGACATTTAAAAATGACATCTGATAACTTTAACTTCACTTAAACTTTTACTTTACTTAAATTTGCCATTTGAAAGCTAGAAAGTTTTTCTTTTGAACTCCATGCAGCGACATTTGTGAAATGTTTTTCACATTAAGCCAACTAAACAAGACATATTACAATAAAGAATATTATTGTAGAGAATTTAACTTTTACCATCCTTAAAATTGTTTGAAGTACATAATGTTCCATGTCACACAGTCTTGTACAGAATCATTTTAATCACAAGTAACAGATAAAAATATAGAGTGTTTTTAGCTGTACACAATGCTTTGGTAAGACTGATTAATTGCATTTAAACGTGTACTTAAAAAAAATGTTTTTGGTGTTATCGGTTTCATAACTTACAAAACAATATAATGTACTGCGAATAGTCTCAGAGGAACTGGGTCGGTTTTATTGATCTCGCTTTCTCAGTTTCTCTATCTCTCGTTTCTGTCTTTCTTACTCCCTTTTATTCTTCCTCGTGTTTTGGTGCATCTGTCACTGAACGCGTTCACTTTGCTGTCTCTTCTTGCTTCTCATTGCTCTGTATAAGCAGGTGCTGGAAAAGGAGAGCAGCAGCCGTTGAAGTAGTTCAGGAGACAGACGTTCTCGCATCTCTCCACGCTTGTCTTCTCTTTTCCAGAGAGCCTGTCTTTGCTTGCCTCTTTGCCGTTACCCATAATGCCCTGGGAAAGGCAGTTTACAAATGGAGTGATTCTTCAACATTTCTCAGCTGAAAGGCTGTGGGCCACTGCTGTGCTTCATACTGTGTACTCATTTAAATGCTGTCATTAGACATAATAAAAAACGGCAGAAAAATAGCTGGAATAAAATTCCCTTTCTGACTATACAAAGCCCTGTTGAGACTCTTGGTCTCTCCGATTTACAGTGCATTTAAGCTAGTTTATCTATGGTAAGCACATCAGGCCCGCCTGTAATTGCTGTGCTTACTTTTTTCTTTTTTAGTGCTTTATGAGTGTTGTTTTTCCACTTTGAAATCTTACGTAATCACTTTTACAGACGCTTTTGTCTTTTCTTCAGTTGCCGTGTTGTTTTTACATTTGATTGTGGAAGATAAATGAGATCTGTCTCATTTCCCCTCTGGTGACATGACAGTGATTTTTTTGTGTCAGAAAATAGAGGCACAGCAATTGTAACACAACATTGCTTTGTAGATTGTAAGGTAAGCTGTATATAGCCTGCATAATAACACACAAAGTGTTTTTGTGGAACCAGCAGTTTATGCTTATAAGAGGCTTTTGCCATTGGTCATGTCATCTCTTACATCAGGAAGTGTGTTGGTACTTAAAACTATTTATTTATTTAATCTGTGTTATTCCTAATCACATAAGTGCACTTCAACTTTAGTACTACAAATGTCTTATTATTGCTTTGATTTTTCAAAAGCTGTAGGTCTGTGCTTTGTAATCATAAGAGCTTTACTGACATGCAAAAGACATTCACAAATAATTTCTCAGTTTATAGTCTTTCTTCCCCAATCTCTACAAATCCACCCTGCGTGACATATCAAAATGTGTGCCTTAATAATTTAATTGACTTCCCTTTTAAATATTAATGTCTTAATGGAGGTCCCATGCCAACTGGGTCAGGACAAAAAGGGAAATAAAAAACAACAAAAATGCATGGGTTTCTATAGATGTTCCTAAAGCATGCTGGGAATGTGTGGGCAGGTAGCCACGGAGTGGACTGCCTGCTGTTACTGAAGAAATGAGAGCATAAAATGAATAAGATCAGTTATTAAAGCATACATTAATACATTACTGCAGCATGTTTAATTAAATTAATGTAATTAATTGCCCGAGACCCGCATTACTCTCTGTCACTCCCTGTTATGTTTTCTAACGCTTCTGATTAACCAATTTGATTGGACACCTGATTCTGCTTACATTTTGTGCAGTTTAGCTGCAGCGATGGAGGGATGTAAACACAACGTGCTTTATTTGCTTATTAACAGTTAATTTGGCATTTTCTTCCAAAAATAACACACCAAAGCAGTGGTTTTGAAAGCTTTTCTAGCTGTGACTTTATTGGGTTGTCAAGAAGAGAGCTTTACCTGTTTTAACAACAAATTAAGTCTTGAGAAGCATAAATGATCTGTAGTTTCTGGTTAGTGTTGTGTAACCAGAACTTGGGGCTTCTGGCCAAGAACTGCTGACTTTGAAAGCTGACTGACCATGCTCTGAGGCTGTAAATACTTTTAGTTAACTTTGTACTAGCAACCAGTTGAAAAGGGTCGGAACTGGCCTTGAAAGGCATGTGATTTAAAAAACCCTTTAACCTGATAGGCATTTTGAAAGCTTGAGTGTGAGTAAAGTAGTTTCTGAAAGCTTAATTGAAAGTCATATAGTTCAGTTAGCCACTGCAGTTCACACACTGAATGATCATTAACATATATAGGTGCTTGTGAAGTTGGTGGAAGTAAGACAATTCCTGTTATTTTTTTCAAATCTGAGGAACAAAATTCACTTAGTGCTGAAGCGCTCTGTTCAGAAAATGTGGAAGCATCATCTTTGTTTAGCTGACCTGTTCTAGTTAGACTGAATATAGTCATTCAATTAAATTAAAGTGTAGGAATGGGCATTAAGAATAGGATTAAAGTGTAGGAATAGGATGGACGGCAAAACTGTCTGGAATAGACGTAAGTCATAAACTTCTTTCAGTGTCATTGCCAGTGTTCTTTGTAGCGCTGGCAGGTAGCAACTGGCAGGTAGTGCCCTTTATTGCCCCCCGATTGCTCCCCGGGTGCAGCAGTGCTGCCCACTGCTCTGGGTGTGTGTGTGTTCAAGACTTGCAGTGTGTGTTCACTCCTCACCAGTGATGGGTTAAATGCAGAAGTCACATTTCAGGTATGGGTTACCATATCTGACAAATATGTCACTTTCACTTAAAAAACAATAATTCTGCAGGACTTTAGTGCGTTTACAGCATGGTGCTATGAACGTTTTTAGGATGTGCTCCTCATCTCTACCAAATTAAGCACAATTGCCTGCAGTATTTTTTAACATACGTTTTCTGACAGCTTAGATTCCATATTGAAAATTGTTGGACATGCAGATGGACTCAAGTTAAAAAGCTGTTTATTCATTTAGCCCTGATTCCAGAAATGTATAGCTTTTTCTGCGTATTAGAGTCTGCCTTCTGGACATCATGATTTCCTTCAGTGTGGAGACAGCATCAAAAGTGTACGGCTCCACGCACACATTTTGAGGGAACATTGGTCATTGCTAACATTTTACTTGTCAGACTGCTGAATGTGTTAGACTTAAAACTTTGGAAGTACAGAGAATTTCTAGACACTTTGAATTAGGGCTTTTTTAAAAGCTGCCTTTTTTACACATCAGCAGAAAATCTTTGAAGTAAACTTACTGTCTGTCTACGTAAGGCTGATGTGCCATATGACAATGAACTAAGAAAAGTGTGTGTGTGTGTGTGTATGTATGTCTGCATGTGAGGACACAGATCTACGTGTAATCAGCCAGCTGTACTGGTGGCAGTGCTCTAAGTCTGATTAATGAAGCTGTTTATTCCGCACCTCATCAGCCACTGCCAGTGAGCACTCCACTCCCACAGAGAACACCACTTCACCGGCAGAGAGAAAGAGAGAGAGAGAGAGAGAGAGAGAGAGGACTGGAGGATAAGAGATTGCATGCTTGCATGAGATTTGGAAAAGTGAGATTGGAAAAGAAAGGTTTTTTTTGCGAATCTCCAAAAGTAAGGGAAAAAATGAGGGGCAGAGGACACAAGTTTACAGCCGGAGCACAAACTCAAGTTCAGTATCTGATCTTTTTTCTCTTCAAAGGTCAACGCTAACACAGATGCCCTAATCGCTCAAAACATCTGCCATGACCCACCCCATGACACTGACTTTAAAGCTCCACTGCAGCCTTTTCTATTTTCTCTTAAAGGGACCAACTTTAGAATGTCCACTTACAATTTTTATCAAGATTTTTGGTTTCTTGCTTGTATTCTGTATGACTTCTGTGTAAATGTCCTCAGCTTTGATTGGCTATGCTATGCACACTGCAGTAATGGGTTTGTGAGATGAAAAATTGTGCTTAATAAATAATGCATTGAATAGCCCCACCCATAACAAAATCCCACTCCACATAGCAGTATATTAAACACCAAACATGTTCTGATTGGCTGTAATTGTGTTTTAGTATACAGCTGTTTTTCTTTAGCGTGGGCAGACTTTAGGACTTAGGGCTACATAAAACATCAAACATATTTTAAAAGAACACAGAAAACACTGGGTCCCATTTAAGTCTCTTTCTCTGTTTCTTCTGTCTTATTGCGTTTTCTTACCTTCACACACCTTCATCATTTATGTGACTGCTGCGTTTGAACAAGGTGTAAATCTCACACAAATAAATATGGGGTGGTTACAAACCTCTTACTCCATCTCCATAACAACATTCGGGCCTACAAAATGAAGCCATCATAACACAAAAGGAAAAAGAACATTGACAGCAAGAGAAAATTACACCACTCGCCTGTTCCAATCAGTGTAATAACTCACTATCAAGTCTGTCAGAAGAATCATGCTTGGTAATACATGTGGTGTGTTCTGGTTATTGAGAGAAGGACACACCACAGATTAAATCACGCAGGTTTCAGTTGTGATGTTAGAAGCAACATCAATGTATCGAATGTCTAAAATTGCCAGTATTTCAGAGACACACCAAAGGTGGCACATGGCTTACACTGAGCTTATGTTCAGTTTTATAGCTAAGGTCGAGTTTAATATATCACAGTGTAATCTATAGCCTCATTCTTTTTGCTTGGCTTAGGTATTTAAACTGTGTTCTTTTCTGTTTATTCAGTATCCTTTGTGAAAAGTCATTTGCCAATGCTTTCTTTGTGTGCTTCAAACAGATTTAAACTCCATCCAGGGCCTCTTGTGATAATCTTCTTGCTGTTTCTTTTTCTTCCTGAGTTTTCAATCGTTTGATCGCGGTCTGAAACTCTAACCGAGCAATATTTTGTGACGGGTCTAAACAAGTAGCCAATGCAGCCAGCAAGATGGCACTGGTCTATAGCTCAGAATTGTATTTGTACTTCCACCTTCTGGTGAAGGCTGTCGGATTCAATGCCATGATGAATCAAGTTGCTTAAATCAGATTAACAGGAGAATTAACAAAGCAAGAAGCCTGGTCATTTTCAGAAATAACTAATAAAACATGTTTTTTCCTTACAGATTTGTTCCTCACCACTGAACTAAATGTATTCGAGGCCTGGATCAATAAGGTACATAACAGCATTATTTACATCTATCTTCTCTAATTATTAACATTGATGGGGATAGACCTAAATCAGAATAATCATTATAATTCTTTAAAATGTTGACAGTTCACTTATTCAGTTTTTTTCAGTATTTCACACAAATATTTTAAGATGAATGTTTGTTTTTAATAACATTAATTAGATTATTGTTTCTGTTCATTAAAGTTAATGTACGTACATTCAGAACATGTTTTTACAGACATATAGTAGTCAGTTTTAATGCAACCCACATCAACCTTTGAGTTTCACAGCATTATATATGAAGGTTAGAAGAACACCGCGCCAGAGGTCAAACTGAAGTTAGAGAACAGAAGTAAAAAGGAAAGATAAAAAAGGCTTTTCTTTAGACAAAAATGTTGAAAAATTTAAAAGCAGACCAGGTCACAGGTGCATCTGCTCAAAAGACTGAAGCTTCTCTGACTGTTTCTTCCCCTTCCCTCTGTTCCACCATCTCTGGAGGCTGTGGTGTTTCAGTGCTGATGATGGAGATACAGAGGCAGGCAGTTGTGTTAGATCACCTCTGCTCTACCTGCAGGGCGCCTCATTCTTTCTTTCTGAGAGAGAGAAAAGGCTGGTGACCAAAGTGGAAGGACAGATTGAATGACATGCTGTGAGGAAAGAAAGGGATGGAAATAAAACATAGAAACAGGGAAAAAGGGGCATGAGAGAGAAAATGGCGAAAAAGATAAGTGGATGGGTGATTACAGAGGGGGAATAAAGGGCAATTGTCCATTGTTAATCTGAGGCAGCCATTTTAGACTCTGCTTCTTGTTCCTTAAAAGAGGCTTAAGAGATCTAAATAAAAAGCACAGTTGATTGGTGAACAGTTCTTAGAGCTATACACCTAAACAAACACACACCCGAAGAAGAGTATTTGCACACACATGCGCGTTCACGCACACCTTAAGATCGCAGGAAACCTCTGTATAACCTCCCTATAAAACCACAGTAATCCTGCCATTATTTCCTGTGAGGTTTTCAGTTTAACAGTCTTTGGTCACAGGCCAGTGCTCTCTGCTTCCCGTAACACGCTATGTTTTAATTACTTTCCTCTTGTTGTCCTTAAACATTCCCAGCCCTGATTATACACACACTCGCACACAGAAGCCCTAGTGTTTGTTTAAATTGAAAAGCTTTAGCTGTAGACTGCACGCAAATTCATTACTGTAATACACAACGCTATCCATCATTTTAGCAGCTAGACAGAGCCTCCCCCAGCCAAACAAACCAGAAAATATTAGCCCTTTGTTTCTTTAACTTAGTAACTTGCTTATTTTTCCTTGGCTGAAATGACAGAGTTAGCGCACCACTTGGTAAAAAAGCCAATATTATTACATTAACATGGACTCACATGTTCAACGTACAAAAATGCATGAATGTCAGACAGGCAGGATTTTAATCAGGCCATGTACCTGATGAAATGGCTGGCACACGCCCTCACGTTCAAAGTAGCTCGGTGCACCACAGCCTTTAAACACTCATTGCGTCGATTGCATAAAAGTTTCACAATCAAACTCGCAGCATGTGTTTATAATCTGGCACACATCAGCGCATCAATCAGCCTCAATCAGAGCATCTCTGTGTTCTCGCGTCCCATGTTGGTGCATAATGGAGCTGAATGGTGGGGAAGAAACACAACAGCCTCATCAGTAATGTGAGTTTAGATATCTCTGTCTTTCCGTGATATCTGATCTAAATCAAATGCAATTTACACTTCTGTCTGATTGGATCACACCCTCTGGGCCTGGACCGTCTTTATTCTATAGATAAAGTTTTAGTGCTGTTTTTGTGGGAATATTAGCATGTAAAGCATGCTCTCAGGTTGGCATGAATTTTAGAAAAATAGATCATCTGTTCCTGGATCCAGTTTATAGACGCATGAATTGAGAATAATCCAAAATGCATCCTGTGTTCTATAATGGCAGCTGGGAATATTATTCTTTGTATATGAGAGTTTTGTTTTGCTTGATTAGTGACCTAGAAAGAGTGCAATATCTTAAGTATTTCTTCTTTATAGTACATTTCTTTGTTCAACTTTTTTATTTTATTTAAACCTATGTTTTTCCCAGGTTTGAGATGATTTAAGTCTCAGATTTTCAGTGTGGTTGTAATTTTGTAGGTGCATATATGTGTCTGTATGAGTTTAGACTCACTGTCATAAACAGATATCCTTGTATGCTTGAATACTTTCATCATTTATTATCACACAAGAGGGAGTTTGTATCTTAGCCCTGTCTCCTGTCCTCCTCTGTTTCATTACTCAGACGTTTCTTCTCTGATTTGCTTATTAAAGAGCCTTTCCAATTTAACATGCTTATAGCACAGCAAGAGCTTTTTGTTGAAAAACGACAATTAATTAACGCAGTTCACTCCATAAATCTTTTAAAATTCAGAGCACCTATTATAAAAGAGTGCTTTCTGTTTTGCTAACGATCGTCAAACTGTGAGGTTCAGCAGTTGTGAGTGTTAGAAAAACACAGCAGCTCAACAGCCCGTGAATAATGTTATGGAACATCCACTTTTATAGCTATTATGATTTGAGTTGTGCTCTCTGGCCATTTTCACTCTCTGTAGCCAAGCAGCTTAGAGTGAGCTTAAAACAGATCATTTATGTAAGACCATTTTTATGTTTTTGCCAAAATCAATTGAAGCTTGAGGGACATTATTTAAAATATGTTCTACCTCTAAGGAACCTGCTATATATTAATAACTAGAGCAAAAAGTGTATTAGATCTACAATTACTACAGTAATACACAAAACAAATGGTGCTGCTTAGTCAAACATGTTTCATATTAATATCTTATCTAAAATTTCTCTTTGTTCTCCGGATGGTGAAACATCAAAGAAATTATTACCCTTGTAAAGATATTTTAAAGACACATCGTCCTCAAAACATCGATTCAACCTAGTCATTCTCCAACAATACACAAAAACATATTTGCACATAAACCCATAAGCCCAACATGCCACTAATACAGCCCCTTCCTATTAACATCAATGTACGATCAATCCAATGAAACCTTGTGACCTGCCACTGCCTCATTCTGCTTGGAGAAGATTAGGGTGAGCAAGTCAAGTCACCATTACCTTCATATGAGCCACAATCACATTACAGTTGAACTGCATGTACAATCGTACACCGATCAATATTATTCATGGCTGCCAGATGCATGCCTGCAGTCTGAGTAAAGGCTCCAGGGAGCTTTCAGCGGAGATAGATAAACATAGTCCAGGCAGAGGGAAGGAGACACTTGAGCCTCGCTCTTCTTGAGAATATAAACAAATTCCTTTGGACTATTTGAATATTTATATACTCGTGTATATATATATATATATATATATATATATATATATATATATATATATATATATATATATATATATATATATATATATATATATATATATATATATTTATATATGTAGAGAGAGAAAGAGAGAGAGAGAGAGAGAGAGAGAGAGAGTGTATGTAAATATTCAAATATTCAGATATTCATTTAAAATAAATATTTTATATATATACAGTAGTTAATAAAAGTAAAATAAACATGCCATAACTAGCCTGAGTGTATGTGATGTATGTTTGTTTTTTTTAAAAACAATCCAGCACTTCATCATGAAATAGGTTTGGGGAAAAAATCACAGACACATTTAGCTTATTTTTCCCATTTTTTACTCAAACTGTACTCTAAAGCTGTTAGTCTTATCACATATAATGAGACCAATTACCACCCTGCCATCTTGGTTTTGAAAGACTTTAGAAGCTGTGAAGAGAAACGGTGCATGTGGCTGTGCTCTGTGATTAGACTGAGGTGTTTTGTGCTGACTGAACCTCTGATAGTGCTGAAGGTAATGGAGCGATTTACTGTATGCTTAGTAACAGGTGAGGTGGGCTGGTCACGTGTAGAGGAACACATTGGGGCTGTTGGAGGCCAGCTCACTCATAGCACAGCTTACATTAACATTTACACAATTGGCAGGCACTTATCCATAGCGATTTATAGTCCCTGCAAGCTGTACTTTTATCAGTATGTGTATTCCCGGCCATGTTGATCTACAGGAAAGCTTAAGTAATGTATAGAATCTTTTGCTGTGAGATACACAAAAAAGGGGAAGTGTGGATCAATCAAATGTGGAATGCTGTTTTTCTTAACCTTAACACTTTGTGTGTAGGTTTCAACACAGGCTACGAGGAACACAGAGACACACTAGTAAGGGGAAAAATGTTGCCTATGCAGGCAGCACACTAGGTTTTGTAACAAAACTTCACTCGTATTCTTTTTTTGAAACACTCTCTCTAGCTGTCATTATAATTTTCAAAGTACTTTATTAGCATGATTGTTAGTATTGCCAAAACATCAATACATCAAAAATAGGTATCATAAACGGTAGTAAAACAAAATATAAATTGTTGCATGTTTGCATGTCATGTTTCATGCTTTATCTCGAGTCTCTGCTCATAAGGCTCACTGTGTGTCTGATGTAACTCATGACTCATTCAATAATTGTGGCTTTGATCCCTCTTTAGTTATATGTGTTTGTTTCTCTGCCATCTGCTTTATTATCTGCTGGACTGTCAGTATGCTTGTCATGGGCCTCACTGCATTAATGCAGGTTTACTCTGGAAGAGCTCTGGAAGATGTGTGATGTGGATGGTCTGAGATGGAGTGAAATGTAGGGATTGTTTATTTTATTGTAACAGTGGACTGTGATCAGCATGTAGGCTGAATCTCACAGACTTTTCTGAATCTTTTGTCTTAGCAGGCTCCCAGATATGCTTTGATCATCAGTGACGCACCCTGCCTTTTGTGGGCTAAATCAATGCGCACAGTAACGCTTACCCTGACCTCTTGGAAGCTTTTCTAGCCTTCATTCTAGCCTTTGACCCCTGCAAGCCCACTTGTCAATCACCATCAGTCCCCACCTACACCACTGTCAGAAGCCTCTGCTCTCTCTGCTGCACCACCTCTTGGCCTGTCAGTTGGAAACCTTACCTTTAGAACATGCTGGTCAGATTGTCAGGCCACACGTTGTTTGTCTTCCTGCATCGCCTTGTAATGTCCATCAAGTAGTGCAGAGAGCCAGTAACCCTTTCCCACCTGTGTCAATCACAGCTCTGGCTCCCTCTCATTTATTCAGGCAGCAACTCTACTCTTTGAATTTACTAAATTATTAGCTCTCTTTTGAGAGCCCTCCTGATGCTGAAGTCTGCTTAAATAAGTGGTGTTTATTTCCTACTGTTAGAGAGCAGGGTTTGTTCTACAGTTGTAATAGTTGCAAGCTCTCCATGAAGGGAAATGTATTTTATCAAATGAAAGCTAATGTAATCCTGTTAAATCTTTCTGTTCATTAGGATGGAAATTTTACTCGAGCGATGGCTGGAAAGGCACCGGAAAACGTCAAGAAAGTGGGTCAGTCTGCATTTGTTGATTTTGGTGAGTAGAAACATATCTCTGTGTGCGGCCCATCTGTGTTTTTAGTTTAGACATAGTATTACAGAGATGTTCACTCGAATAGAACCAGTGGCTGATTTTGCTTTTCGTGATTTCGGAAACATCTTGGTAATTTGTGCATAATTCACTGAATTGCTATGCAGTTCAGAATCCAAAAGTAGCTGTGAGACTTTACTGGCAGTGCATACAGAACATGCAGACAGACACACACACTCAACACACATTCTCACACAGAGCCAAATTGAATATAAGCTCCTGTGGGATCCTATTAAATATTAACATTACAAATTTACCCTATCCAAAATCATCCCACTGATAGCCGGATTGACACCAGCTGAGAAATCTCACATAACATGAATGATTGATAACGAAAAAGAAATGACCTAAAAGATTTAATGTGTTCAATTGTGCTGTGTCTCAGGAGCTTGGCCTTTATATTGAAAGCTAACTTATCTGACCAAACAAGAGCTCTTCTCTCTGCTCTTTAATCTGTTTCCTCTGATCTCCTTCTTTTGTTATTATAGAAAATGTCACCATGAGCTGTCATGGTGTTTTCACAGCAAAGAGCTTTAAGGGTTTTGAGTTTTAAGCAGGAAGGTTTGTGTTAGGCTGACACTCCCTTATAATGCATGTATGGGCATATAAAACCATGGCTGAAAATTTACAGTAATCCTAAAAACTTTTGTTGTTCTGAATGTCAGGGGTCCTAATTACAGTACTGTACAAGGCAGTACTGTATTGCAATCCTGTTACTAATTTTTCTTCTTCACAGTTTATATTCAATAAATGTAACACTTTAAAATTATACACCGCATTTACTTCTATTCTTTCATACTGAATTGTAACGGGTCTTTCCTTGTATATATTTAACCATAGCCACCTGCACAGTGACTGTGTTGATTCTTGTACTGTTTGCAAGTAGTTTAATTTACATAGCAAAGCCTTTGCATCACAATTCACAAACGCTATTCTTTTGCTGCCTTCCACACATTAATATTTCCTTTAGATAAAGTCTAGTTTGCTGCATAACATGTGTACCTGTGTTTGGCTGTGTTCTGGTGTACAGGAGATGAAGTCAGGACAGGTATGGCCTTTGTAAGCCTTGTTGCAATTATGACATAAACCATAGAGATGCATCACCTGTGACCTTTACGACTCAAAATGATGTCACACAGGGAGGCGGGGGTTGGGAAGGGATGCAAAGCAAGAGATGTGGAAAGGGGTGGCTGAGCAAGTGAACACAGAGAGAGAGAATGAGCTGTAGACTGATTTAGGATGATAAATGATGCTGGGGATGGAAAGAGACGTGTATGCGAGAAAAGCCCTATTCTACATGTATGTGCGGTCCCGTCTGAGTCAATATTGTCACTCACACAGAAAATACTTTATTGGATTAGTGTCAGGTGGCTTTTCTGGAGATAGGAATGTGAAAATCAAGGTAACAGGTGAGGATCCCAGGCTTAACTGATCCCCTGTGATCTGCTCCTTGTCTCTCTTCCCTCTGGTTCACCACATTCCTCTCCAGTTTTTCACCTGAATTTATTTTCTTCCCAAGCTTTTAACTTCCCCAACTGCACACGCATTTTACCACCATCTAGTACTCACACGTTCACAGTCTTCAAACTGTCTGCACCAATTAGCTGTGGTAGTGTGAGAGTGTAGGAGCCTGTAGAGTCATTATGAGATGATTTTGTGTGAGGAACAGGCCCCGGGTCTTGTGATGATGATTGTCTTTGACAGAACAGAGCACTCCGGGAGATGAGTGCTGGGGGTGAAGACAGATAAACACCAGCTCCAGCCGCATTCTCACCCCTTACGCTCACACACAGCACTATACAGGTGAATCATAGCGACGCCGCTCCCATTAAGTGGGTGGTAATGGGAAGCGAAGGGCTTCCTCTGAAGCCAAGGACATATCCGACATTATACCTTCGGCTGGCTTGAGTGGGCATTGAAAGCACAGCGCCAACAGTGGGTTGTTTCTTTTTTATATATATAAATGATGGAAAGCTTAGCCTGTGAGGACATGGTCCTGGGTTAAATTACAGGAGGGACAGGGACCTGGCAATACAACATTATTGTAATTTTTTTAAGTTTAGTGTGTGTTTATTTAAATTGTAATATAATCCATATTCAATCTTTTCCAACATATGTAGTGCTTTGTGCAGTTATATTTTTAGCTCATTCTGGACTTTGTTTGAACAGTAAAAATTTGATCTAATGCTAATTGTCCTAAGTTATTTATGTGAAAAATGCAACTACAATATTTTCTTTTCTCGAAAACGAATTGCATTAATTTGAAATATTTAGCTTTTCTTTGCTCACTGCTAGTCTCGCTGCTTGTCTGCAAGCCATGGTTTCTGCTTTGTCCTACTATTTTCACCGCAAACCTCAGCAGCACATTTAAAACCATACCTGCCAATTTCAGTTTGAAAATAAATGTTGTATTCACATCACCTGCGAATAGCAATACACCTTAGAATGGACCTACAGTACAGTGGAACGATTAGAGAAATCTGTGGATTCAAAATCTTATTTTAAATGACAGAACATGAAAGGAACGTGGTATGCAGTGAAAGCTATACAACACGCTGAGATGTGAGAGGAGGTGGGAGGAAGGTGAGAAAGGAGACAGAGAAAGAGGAGGAAGGACATGCGAGAGAGAGAGAGAGAGAGAGAGAGAGTAGGAGGAAGAAAAGGGGAGGGGTCTGCTTGTTTGACTTGTAATGGGTGTTATTCTGATCACACTCCTGCCTGTCAGTTATGCCATGCCTCTCTTCTTCATACTGCACCTAAGTGGCAGATCAAAGATACACCCCAGTGACCTTCCTTTCTCAGCTCCACTTCCTCTCTCTGTCTGTATGTTAGTATTCTTCAGCCATACCACTCTGCTTCAAACACTTAAAGATAACAATTACAGCAGACTTGTAGTCCAGTTTAAACTGGAAGTACTGAATCTTAACAAAACCTGCAAACATAATGATCTTCTAATGATGACCAATAGCCCCGCCCCCAACTTGCATCATTGGTTGAGCCAGTGTTGCTGTTGCTCAGTGTTGTGGATGCAAAAACAAACAGGGCAATGTTCTGACCAAAGCCACACATACTGATTATAGACTGATTTTAAGTATCAAGTATAGCCACACCTGTTGACCTAGATGCTGTTTTTCATCATGCACCTTTAGAGGCACAAATAACTAGATATATTCCGGAAGTTCCAGATCCAGCTTGTTCTGGCACAGTTTAAAAGCAGTGGATTAATGAATGTTCATTGAAGCTGTGACCACTTCCTAACTGCCAGAGTCACACCCGCCAGCAGATTTACAGTACAAAACTCATAATTTGTGAGTGTGCACCATCAGAACGAAGTCAGTCTTGACACGGGTGTGACATTATGAATGCACAACATATGCTAGACAAAATTCTCCATCTGCTTTATCAGGATGGTAATTGCTCTTTTCTTTTTTTACATGTGACAGCCAAATGCATTATTCATTAGCCGAATGATATTCTATGCTAGGGTGCATTCATCTGGCAGGAAGGTAGAGAAAGGCAGAGATGTTCTCCTTTACATTTTATTTTTTCTAGCTTGAAGTGAGTGTCACATGTAATGTGATGTGGCATTTAACTTCCAGTCATCATGACAAGTACTGTGTGTGTGCGTGTGTTTGTCTTGTAGGGCTTTTGTTGTGTGCTTCACTTCTAATGCTATAATACTTTGTATGTGTAGTGTATACCAGGAAGTAGAAGTCATTAGTGGCAATAAGTGACTGGTTCATAGCACTGACTACAGTGTTGTTACACCCCCTTTGATTCTCACAGAGACACATACAGTCACATTCAGTCTTGCATTCCGCTGAAGCTAAAGCTCTTAAAGGGCTCATGAAATCAAAATTTGAGTTTAGTGTCTGTTTGTCATTGTCTGTTAGCTTTAAAGCCATCTGCAGGCTTCTGTTACCTATAGCAGATATATGCCTTTAACATTTACAGTGTCTTTCCTTTTCTTTTAATATTTGACTGATAATATGGATTTCATCCTGCACTACACAGATTGTTGTGCATTTAAATGCTCTCCACAATGTCTCTCCCTTTTATAGTACTTGCCACTAGCAAATAGCGAATACTGGCACATGGCTGTGATGTAACTAAAGCCTTTTGACTGTTAAAAAAAGGATAATCCCCTGATATGTTAAAACTATTTCCACCCAGGAAAGGAAACTGTGTTCATCAAGCAGTTTTAGGGGTCTTTACTTTAAAGACGCAGGGACAAAATAGGTAGCAAAGGGTAGCCCTACTCTTATTTTTTGTCAAGGCTTGGGTAACTGTTAGTCGAGATGTGTGTGTGTGTTTGTATTCTCTGTTTCTCAGTATGCTGTTGGTCTGATACACATGATTATTTGTCTCTTGACAGATACTATGAATGTAAATGCAGGTGTCACCTAATATCAACATCTTTCATTGTGTATCTCGCTGCTGTTCTACCTCCACTCTTTGTTTTTTCAGTTGCTCTTTCTGATTTATTCCATTTCTTTCCAGGGTCATTACCAATAGTGCATGCTTTGTGTTGAGCATGCAAAGTAAGCGTAAGAAAATGAACACTCGGGCACAGAGTTTGACACCAGGACAAACTGCTACAAACCGGGCTGCTACACACTTCATTACACTTTCTCAAGATCACATGATGTTATCACCATATGCTGTATTTCTCATCAGAATAGCAGTATGAATACTATGGACCTCTTTTTATTTCCACCTACCTCGCATTCTTTACATTTATGCATTTTACAGGTGCTTCTATTCTAAATGACTTGCATTACATTTAAGCTATATATTTTATGAGCGTGCATTCCTCTGGGATTTGAACCCATGACCTTGGTGTTGCCAGCATTGCACTCTATCCATATTTCTCTTTTTTCTCAGATGGTGACGGCTCCCAGGATCACCTGTTGCCAGTCTGTATGGATGACGTGTGTCGGAATAGCACCATTTACCTGGCCAAGCCTGGAGGGACGGAGGTATACAAAGCCTATGTTATTACTCTGTCACAATTCTCCATTTTATTCTTCCATCCATCCATCCGTCTGTATGTGACCTGCTGGGTCGGTGAAGAACCATAGATCACATGTACATAATACCTGGAGGAAGCTGTTTTTAAGCTTTCCTATTCATCTCACATGATTTGATATAAATACATATAGACAGACACACAGATAGATTGAATATATTATAATAGGCACATATAATAATAATAGTTGCATATATTTATTTAATAGAACACAAGCCTGCAGCTTGTGCTTCTAACTGAATGTCAGTCTTACAGTGTACGGCAGAGGTTATCATACGCACACACACACACACACAAACTCCCAAGCCGCATGTCTGCCTCTGTCTGCCTGTCACAGTCTTTGGGACTGGAGAGAAAGGGAACAAAGATGGACAGAGGGAGGAGGGAGAGGGCGGGAATGTAAAGGGCGGAGAACACGTGTCAGCTTTTGTCCACCTGCCACAGGCGTTATTCATCACCATCAGATTCAATGAAAGAAAAGAAGATTTTGTCTCTTTCATTATTTTCTTATCTGTCCATCACCCTCTGCATGTTCATAATGGGACTTCCTCTTTCACTACACCTCATTTTCACCTCTCTTTCCTTCTATTCTTTCTAGAAATAAGTAAACAACAAGCCATGTGGGTCTGACAGCACGTTTTCTGCATCACTAAATAATGAATAGGCCTAATATAGACATAGCGACAGATAGAAGATAGAAAGAAAACAAACAGTTTAGAACAGAAGAGATTGAACAAAGGGACTGTAAGCATCGCTTGTATTGTAGTCAAATAACAGCAGTCTATGATTTAATTGGCCCAGGGATCTCTCCGTTTGTAAGCCTGTTTGTGTGCATGGGTGGATGTGTGGCTGCTAATCGCACAAATCTTCACATGTGTACAGACACACACACACATACACTTCATCAGTGTTTCCATCAGTCTGCTGAAAGAGCTCATTCACTGTTTTCTTTTCCAGCTCATCTGCTTAATATTGACAGTGTAAACACATGTAACATTGTGCTCATTAGAGTGATTAGGGATAGCAAGTGTCATCACCCACACACACACATTTGTACAGCTGTCTAAATGGGGGCTTCCCATTGACTTTTGTTGTTCCTAAAGATGAAGTGTATCATTGTTTGTTTCATTTTTAAAGTAATTAGTTCTATCCCAGTTTGATATGCAGGGTGAACTATAAGTAAACCCTTTGTGGGTTATTTCCACCTGAGAATGTAAATGCTGTATCTCTTTGACACGTTTAGATCATGGCTCATGTTGGCCCAACCAGTCATGCAAGTTTGGAGAAGATCTGTTTTTTAATAGTGGCAGAAAGGGGTGAATGTCTGAAATCGACACACTCCAGCATTACATTAAGCAATTAAAGGTTTGGGATGTTCTTAAACCTCCTAAAACACTTTGTGATCACAGCGCAACCAATCAAAAGCAATCATGTTTACCTTAGGACAGGCCTAACCCTATAGCCTAAACCTTTTGAATTGTTAGAGCTAAATGAAAATATTTTACCTTTATTTTTTCCCTTTTAAATGTCCCATAACAATGATGTTCAGCATCTAGAACATTTTTCATTAAATCCCCAAAAGTATAGAACTTCAGAAACACATTGTGTTTTTATTGAGCCATGAAACATTGTGGCAATCAAACGTCTTTGCTATGGTTTGCTAGGGTTTTTGTAGCACATAGTAAAGCAAGGTGGGCATCAATAGTATATCAAGTTTAGTGTGTGTAGCTTCTAAGATTTAAATTGGTTCCTGGTTGTAAACATAGTTACAGAGCTCAGAAAGAATGAGAGACTAAAGACTTTGAAATCACTATAGAATTAAACTATCCCTTAAGCTGCAATGCAGCAAAGAGGACCATCCATAAAACACAGAGAAAGAGAGAGAGATGGGGAGGAAATGATGGAGAGAGAGGCAATAGATTGAGGTGGAGGTTGTGAGCATTGCTGTACATGTGTATTAAATTTTAACACTCGTGATGGAGTGAAACGGGAGGGAGGGACCAGCGTCCCTCATAGGTCGAGCTGCTCTCCCTCTCTCTCAGTCTCTCTCACTTATTCATTTTATTTTCATGTACTCTGCAATAGCAACTTTGTTCCCAGCTTGGCAGCATTAGCTGAGCACATCAGGCCATTTATTTTGTTCGTTTTTCTCACAGGAGTATAAATAATATCTACACAGCCTCATTCTCACAGCTCACACCCTGAGCATTCTGCCACTCTCACAATACTGTCAGCACCCGTGTGTCTGTTTGTGTGTTTGCTTGTCTCATTGTCTATGTATCTCTTGAGTCGGAAATGAACTACAGTGTTTGTCTCTAAGCAGTTTGTTAAACAGTATTGATCGCTGGAAGTGTCAACGTAACTTCAGCTTGACAAATGTCTGTCTGTAAATCCATCTGCCTGTTTTTGTCAGTCTTGGCATCTCAAATTATCAAAAGCAGGCCATGGATTTTCTGTTGTGATCAAAGCTCCTGGGTGCAACTTTTCTCAGATATTTTTCCAGACATTGAGCCATCATTGCTTTTTGAAGAGGTTAGGTCAGCCATTATCTTCTTACTCCATACAGGGCTCTTAACAGTGTTACCGGCACCATAGTTGCAGGTGCCAGGAAATAAGGCCTTCAGCTTCTCTCAGTCAGGCAGCACTTATGCCGCCCCTTCCCTCTTGTGTCACAATACCACCTGTTCAACATGTGTGCTGTCATTCTGAGTCATTAGTAGACCCACACAATGAATCTGAATACATTTTCTGAATTGATTGAGAGGGAATAGCTTGCGTATTTAAATATAGTAAAATGTGTTAAATGGAGCTGAGAGAGGACTACACATAATGATAGCTAAAAGCACTGAAATAACCACAAAATGTTAATAAAAAGCGTAATTCATGTGCTGTTAGCGTCATTAAACACTAAAGGAAAGGAATTACAAAAACACCTGCTGTGTCGGGCTGGTGTGGATCCATAAACAAGCAGAATCATTTTCATACCACTACAGAGAAACACTGTATGTGTACACTTCTTGAAGGAGACAGTTTCAGCATAGAGAATTTTTTTAAATATTTGTTATTGTCTTTGTAACATTCTTTTAATCGTGAAGCGTCATCAACTGTTGCCATCACTTACGATATTATTGAATACTCCAGGGGCAACATGAAACAAATCTTAATGCAGTACAGTATTTCCTTGATGTGGATTTTAACCTTTGACAGTTTCGATAAAATGGTAGTCACATTTATCTATGTTTATTGTGATAATGTGGTATAAAATAAATCTGCAGAGCTTTCCTCTAAGGGCACAGATTGTACACTGGCACAGTCATTAGCTATTTCCTTAAGCTTCTCTTCCCCCTGCTAATGTTCTGTGGTTTAACATTCACTCCCACCACTGCCAGTCTGTCAAGTGACATCTTTTGTCATTCGTCTTTATTTTGTTTGTGAAGGGGCCTTTGCAGACTGGGCTGAATATGTGCCGGAACAAGCCAGATCCAGTTCTGCTGCCTCCAGAATCTTGCACCTAATTTAATGGATCCTCATACACCTCTGAAAAACATTTTAGTTAAGACCTGTGCATATTGGTGCCACACACAGTTTGCTATGTATTTGTAGCAGTTTAACTCGCATCTAATGATAGATTCTAAAAATATAAATATTAAATAAGTTTTCTAAAAAATTGCTTGAATTGCTTGATTGTGTAAATTAATGTTTAAAGATGATTTTAGTTTTATTTGGATTATTTTAGTATCTGTACATTGAATATGACTGTGTGTGTGCTAAGATAGATAGACTACACACAAAACTACATGACTGCTTTTTATTTTATTTTTTTTAACTTGTTACTTTTTATGTGGACTATACAGGTCATTGGCAGCATTGTTGTTATTATTATAATACTTTATTTTGTGTACTAGAGGTTTAATGGTTTGGTTCTCACAGTTTGGTTTCTATCACAGATCTGTTGTCAGTTAGTTGATAAACACACTCTTAGTCTTTTATGTGCGTTCCCCTGCAGCCTGCTGGGTTTACCACCAGTCCTAGTTCTGGGACCTCATAATTTACAAATTAATTACTGCCTGCAAGTCACCTTCATTTCTGGTCACACTACAGGCACTGTGTCCCACAGTATGTGAGCAGAGTGAAGTGGAGCAATATTGTCTGCCTTATCAAATGAGTCTGTAATCATTTCGCTCCAACTCCATTCCAGTTCCAGGTTTTCTTCACAGCAGAATTTGCAGAGCTACCATTTCACTGTAATCTTATGCATTCAGTGCATTAAGATTACAGTGTATCATATTTAGACAGCTTCCATACAGTTGCAGGCAATGCATTATTATGTTTATGTGATTGCTCAGATCTTTGGGCATTGCGAAACACATTGATCACTATTATTTGTCATTATTTTTCACTAAACATTTTGTATTTCAGATTGTTGGACTTGTTTCCAATAACATTTTACCAAACATTTTTTTGCATTCTGACTGCTGACAGTCTGTCAACACTGTGTTTAACACATGGTGACATGCAGTTGCATTGTGGGGTGTTAACATGTTATTCTTGTGATATCTGAGCAATCTTGAAGGAAGAGAAAACACAGATGCTCCGATTTTCAAAAAAATGAAAGCACTTCTTGCTCAGAGCAAAATCATGCAACTCTATTCTCCACATGGCTCTCGCTCTATGTCACATAATCTGCTGTGTCCTACGCTTATGTCTTTTTTGTTTTAGACGTAAACAGTGTATGTCATAACAACATGTAACCCTTCCCACCATCAACACCTCTGTTTAGACAAACCCCTTTCCTGATCCCATTTTATTACTAATTGTGCTTTTCTCCTTTAGGGAGGCTAATAAAGAGGCCATCTGTTGTCCGACTGTGTTTCTCTTGTGCAGTGGAATGGCATGTGTTTCCCGTAATGCGATGAGCGATGGAAGTTTTTACTATTTTTCCAGCACATCATAAAGCTGGCAGTTCATTAGACATTGTACTTTGTATCATCTATCAGTGGCACTATTGATGGAAATTCATCTTGTTTTCCTGCCGGCGAGCTGAGATTTTAATTTCTTGGCCTAATGAAGCATCGCATCAGGGCTGTGGGAGTGGAGGAGAGCATAGCTCAGCTAACACAGGGACTTTATGCGCTTTAGTAAACAAAGCCACAGGGACGGAATCTTGGCAATGCAAACGTGATGATGTCTCCCCGCCTGATATGAGAAAGTGAAGAAAATGGCCCATTTATATTCTGTGCACAGTGGCTTCTCTATCTAAGATGTCCCATTACTTTGGCTAAGGAAAGGCCATCATGGCATTCTCCATTAAAGCAATCATTTTCTCTTCTTCTCTTTCACTTTGGCAACTGTGATATAATTCGCTGACATTTTAGCTGTTTGGTTTCATGGAGGAGGTCTTGTGTTTGCCTGGCCTTTGTGCTGTCTTTTGCACAAATGAGGCACTTCGAATGATGTAAGTGGCTCATAACATGACAAACTGTCATGTGTGTCAGGAACGAGCAGAATAAAAATCTTTAATGCAAAAGTAATCGCTGCTGCTGAGATATCCCATCATCCTCAGTGTCAGGACACCCGTGGTGTTTTGGTAGCATTTTTGCAGGTCTATCACAGCCCCTCCCCCCCTTTTGCTAATAAACATACTAAAGCAAGAAGTCAAATAAGAAATTAGTGCATTTGCTATGGTAGTTGGTTGATTACAGAGTGTCTCATTATCCTGGATGACACTGATTAGCTTCTGTATCATTTCTGTTTGATTGGGCTAAGGTGTGTTTGTGTGTGTGTGTGTGTGTGTGTGTATGTGCTCCAGTTCAGGTTGATTGGGTTAATCAGTGGATTGCTAGATGGGAGGCAAATTCTAGCTGGGAGTTGTTCCCTCTCTTCTCATCAACAGGCCCCACCCTCTGCACCTTAACCACAAATTACCCATTCCCCCCTTTCCTCTCAGCTCCAATCTTTCGTATCTCTTCTCTCATCCATCACACATCACCTGCGCATATACACACTGCTTGCAGCGGTCTTGTCTTAAACGTGTAGAAAGAATCTTTTGTATGAGTCATACCACATGTTCACCTGGTCGGCCTCGATATACTGTCAGGTAGACTTTCTCCGTGAACAGGATGATAAATGTGTGGAGTCTCTGTTAGAAAGGGCTGACTGATTCTCAGATGAGCTCTCACATCCTTTTTAACACTGAGCACCAAGCACATATTCTCACACATGTACAAAGGACATCCAACACCTGCCAAAGTAATAGCTCCAAAACTCCCTGACCTGTCAGGAAGTGCAGCTCTGAGTACAACAGGTGCTGGATGTCCTTTGTACATGTGTACAATATTGGTTGTATGGAGGCTTAAAGGATTAGGTCATCCAAAACTGAAAATTCCTGTCATCATGATCTTACACTCACGTTATTTCAAACCTGTATGATTTTCTTTTCACCATAGAACCGAATAGGCAGAATTTTAGCAACTGAGTGTCTGTCCCTATTCACTTTCATTGTATGGAAAAAGAAGCAGCTTCAGTATTCTTTAAAATATTTCCTTTGTGTTACTATGCGTATAGAAAGGCATACAGGTTTGTTGAAGGTGAGAAAATGGCGTCATTTTATTTTTGGGTCACTTGAATTATAATTCTGCATTTGAATTATTGACTTAAAAATCTGTTCAGATTTCTCTGAAGGCTACTGATAAATAGCTCATGTGCGAGTCTCCTCCCATTGTTCATTTGGTTTATCGCTGTGTGAATTCTCCTTAGTCTGTCTTGCCATGTCTTTGCATTCTACATTGCATCACTCCCCCTGTCCATAGTCCTGCCTGCATCCTTCTTCCATCACCATTAAAATCAGGAATCCAGGGAATCTTTTACCTGGATTGGCAAACATGAAGCATGATGATGTGTATTAGGCTCTTTATGGAATGGTACAGGTTGACATTGCCAGTCTGATTTGCAGCCAATAATCTTCACTGGCCATCAGCTAATGCTGTCAACACCTATTCTCCAAGGCAGCTGGTTCAGGTTATTTTTAAACTTTGGAAGCATGTGTTCAATGTAGATCAAGCCCACTCATATTCAGGCTTACGGTCTGCAAGCCAGGTTTGGAACATTCAAGTATCTCTGTCTTTCATAGGAAATCATGACATTTCTCAGTGTCTAATTTTCATCACCCTCACTTTCTCCATTTTGTCTTTTGTGTTTTTTTATATATAATTTATGTTTACTCTCTCCCACTGTGTCCCCCTCTTAACCATTTAAGTGAACTGTGTTTTTGGGTTAGCAGGAGAAATTGTATGTGGGTCGATGTAGTAGAAGTAGTAATGATCTCGAACCTGTGTGTGTGTGTGTGTGTGTGTGTGTGTGTGTGTGTGTTTGAGGACTGTTTTTGTGTTTGCCACAATGTCAGCCCACAGCCTTGTGATTTCCATCTACCCTCCCTAATAAATCAATACAACTTAGCATTAACTGGCAGTCAGCACTGATACAAGTCAATTTACACATGCAGACCTATAGTGATGGAAGCTGATTGTAGACGGCCACAAGGCAATGACTGTTTGTATAATCATTACTGCTTAAAATGAAAAGTGTTTCCAGTTTAGAGGGATTGGGCTGGGAGTTAAGCCTGTTCTTTGTGAGCAGCTCTTTGAGAGAGGTTTGTTTTTGCATGTGGAGTTTAGTTCTCAGTTGAGGAACTGTAGAGAAGGATTTGCACAGAATGGCACAGAATTCATGTTTATCTGGAACTAACAGCAACCCATTTTATTATATATGAATTAAAAGTGCTAACATAGACAGTCTTCTTCATAAGGATCATTTGTTTTATTTGAATGCAATTGTGGTGTTCCACCATAATGATCCCAGTTTAAATGGTTTTCCAAGCATGTCCAATTTAAAATCCTGTCAGTTTTTTCACTTGGTTATGATGAGCCATCAGAAAGTACATAACCTGTTTTAAACACCCCATCAGTCAGAACTGCTTAATACCTGTGAAGGAGGTGTAGGTCTGGATCAGAAATCCTGTGGGAGAATCTCTGGTGAACTGAGACAATAAATATTCATTACCAGAGAGAGAGAGAAAAGCAAAACGTATGTCATTAAACCCAGAAGATATGTCTATAAAGGTTGTCATTCATCCAGGTCATAACCAGAATGTTACAAATATTTTATTTGTTTAAAACTGGACCTTTTGTCTTATTATCTGAAGATATTACTACACTCTTATGTGTGCCTTCATTAGCTTTAGGACAGTGCAAATACCCTTGACATTTAACCAAATAACCCTAACATTATTTTATTCACAAATTGCTGTGGAAGTTCTGGCCCTCTGTAAATCACACTATAAAAATGACATTATATGAGAACATAAACTTGTCTTTTGTGTTGGACAAACCTATAGATTTTTATTACAGAAATCATTGTTCACTTGTTCATTGTTCAGAAAGCAATGTCTCTGTTTGAAGATTAGTTATTGTTATATCTACAGTAAAGGGTGGTTATGGCTTTAATTGCTTGAAGATTGTCGTTATGTCTTTTCCTGTTTTCTATTATGTCTTGAACAGTTTCAACTTCATATGAACTCCACTGTATTCTGCTGCAAAGTCAACAAACATTGCAGGGCTCTCACTTTTGCTCATAATGAGGCAGATATTCCTACAGCGCACACCACGAGTTTGACTTGACTGTTTCCATTTCAGCAGTTTTAGTTCTTGCTTTATTAGCTGTTACCTGTAGATGTTTACTGTTTCAATTAATACACATGTGCAGGCACAGTCTTTGTCTTTACCATTGTCATCTTCAGCATTATTGAGTCTGATTCTATACTGAGGTTTAGGAGAAACCATATTGGCAGTGTTTTTACCATTCTGTGTCTATCTCACCCCTCATATATCTCAAGCCATCTCTCCCTCCCTCTTCCCTGTATGCCTCTATCCCTGTGGATGCAAACATGCAGAGATGCACCTGTGCTCTCTGTTTTACATTTATGAGTGTGTTGAGCCTGTGGCATCTGCCTGTGTTTCTCCACATAAGTACAAATGGCTGAACTCAAAGTGAGAGAGAGAGAGTGAGAGAGAGAGAGAGAGAGGCTTAATGCTTCACATAATGTTGTGTTCTGCCTGGTGCTTCTTCAGTTTGTGACTTTTGTAGAGTTGATCTTCTCAAAGCACCCACTACTGTTTGCACACTGCTGTACTGTTTTTCACACTTTGTTATTTGAATATCTGTTTATGTGGGTGCCTTTAGTTTTTACAGCTATTGTAAATGTTTCTCTTTCACCCAGTATGTTGCTCTACTTTGAATTTAGAAAGGCTTATGGAGTGGTTTTTGAAAGTTGTGTGAATTATATGAATATTTAACTTCATTTGAATAATTTAATTCAGTGAAGCATCTGTTACACTTGCAGTAACTTCATCTAATTCAAGAGTCTTTTCTCTGTAGCTTCAGTGGGTGCCCGTGCTGACGGACTTCCAGAGGAAGGAGTCTGTGTGGGGCTTTGTGCCCCCTCCAGACAGTGCGGCTACGGGAGAGCTGCACAGTCTTATTACCCTACACTTGGGAGACTACAACTTAGATGGCTTTCCTGATGCTCTGGTCATCCTCCGTAACACGAGTGCCAGGTGAGCCAGCAGCAGTGGTGAATGGAGCAACCAAAATCTGTGCTCTAGTACTGTTGTTAAGCCTATTTGTTATTATTTTTTGATGTTTAAAAAATTATTTAATTAGAAGCAGAAATAGTGAGTATTTTAGTAAGAAACCATTGAGTAAAATGTTATAAGTTCTGGCTTCTAAAGGTCTGCAGTTAAGGTGAAAACAGGGTATGAATGGAGACAGATTATTCTAGCTAAATGTGTTAACATGTTACATAATGAAAAAGGCTACATGGAAAGGTTAACAACTGGTGGGTTTAAATGGATAACAAAAAGTATATCTCAGTTTGACATCAAAAAAGGCTACACAGAAAGGTTAACAAACTGTGGGTTTAAATGGATAACAAGAAGTATATCTCATTTTAACATCACTAACATTTTTACAGCAGACGGCAGATATGCACATCCCCTTGTCATGGATACATTAACTCAGACCTTGTTTTTTTAACAACAAATCTCACTCAAAAGTCAATTGTTTTTTCAACAGTAAACTGTTTTTATCATACCAACATGATAACAGTACAGTGTCCAAAACTCAAATCATAGACACAAAGTTCTTTGTCAAATCAGCATGAATACAAAAATATTTTTATATCTTTTCCAAAGCTAGTCTTTTGATCAAAAGGAAATAAACTGTTTTTGTATGTGTGGGCAGTGTGGGCTTGCAGAAAAGTGAAGCTTGACTGAAAAGACGAATTTGTCAAGAACTGTTTCAATAACATATAATCAGAAATAAAATATGACACCAATGGTATCATAAATGTAGGTTTTTTTATCTTTTCAGGTCACACAAAAAAAAAAAATTCAGGCTGGTCCAGCGAATGAGCATGCACATTCAAGAGTAAAACAAACAGACAACGCCTCTATACAAAATAAATGACTCTTTTATCTAAAATGCAGGACTTCTTACAGCTGTCATACTAAGTGCTGTGATTTCTCCCATTTTTTCTGTGAATAGTCTCTTCTTCCTTGTACTCTTTGAATAAGAAACCTGAATTATAAGTTTCATGTGTGTACTGTAAATGAATCTTTATTTATCATTTCCAGTTTTTAAAGTTTAAGGTTTTTTTGTTAGTTAAACATTTTCAAAGTTTAATGCTCTACCAATTGTGTGTTCTTGTAGCTCGTTTGGTAGAGCATTGTATTAGCAGCACAAAGGTTGTGGGTTTGATTCCCAGGGAACACATTAAGACAAAATGTGTAACTTAAATGCACTGTAAGTCGCTTTGGATAAAAGCATCTGCCAGATGTGTAAATGTAAATAATTATTGTTTGATAAATGCCCACGTTGTTGCGTGTACAAAGAACACATCTCATAATACAGTTTTACATTTTTAGCTGCCGTTGTTTGTGCGCCCTACCTCTCTGCCTCTAGACCAGTCGCTTGTTTCACCTCTCATCTCAGCTACACTTGTTGCTGACCTGATACGGTGAGGTGACGGATATTAAAGCAAATGAGATTCTATTGTCAGGTGAATTGGTTAAACAGAGTCATGACCTCATCTTGAGTCACAGAGGTATGATTGTGTGAACAAAGTGGAATAATTCTCAGAATAAATTAGCGTAATTCAAAGACATTACATTATTGTTGCAGACAAAAAGACCAAATAGATATTATATATAGATATATTGTTTAATTTCCACATGATTGAACATAAGCCTATCGCTGGGTTACAGTCAACTGTAATATGATATATATTTTGGGAGTTTGTCAGAGGTAGAGTTCCATTCACACATTCAGGGCATGTTCTTATATAAGTGACGCCTTATTAATGTTATTATTATTCTATGCTGTCTGCTATCTGTGGATGTAGTTTAGCAAGGCACTTTTGGTTTTTTGAGTCCACTGAGTGTGAATTGTGCTGATAATGAAAATTTTTTAATAGGGGATTTACTTACAGGTCAGGGGCCATGATTAATTGCATGAAAGTTGCAAATTAAGCACAGTAATTTAGCCTGTTAAATTTACAGCGCTAATAAGTACATTACAAATGTACTCAACTAAAGAGCACCCACCATTGAACCTGATCTAAAAAAATTAATTTAATTTTGTTAAGTTTTTACATGAATGTAGAGCATTATTACCCACAAGCTCTATACAACAGTGGCTTCTGTATTAAACTGTCAATCACTAAAGCAGTCTCTTTTTTAGCAGGAAAACATTTTTTACTTTTTTGTACTTTTCCAAGCCAGGACTGAAATTCAACCTTGATTATTTCTCCTTTTATCCAAATAGAACCTTTTTGATGCTGTCACAGTAGCCGCTTTTCTAAGCACTACTGCGCTCCTTCCTTATCCCTTTATTCCTTGTAAAAATTTAAAGTTTCAGTAGGGGGATTTCTTGTGTGATTTAAAAATAGAAATGAGACAAGGAACTTTATACACTTTTGTTGCATTTTATTTCTTTCCACAAATTCCACTAAAATTATTCGAGGTTTGCATCAGAAAAGCTTGGTTTTACATGTCTGTCTGAACCTTAGGTCCAAAACATGAACACATCATATGTCTTCTGTAAACAGCTTAAAATAGCATTTATGCACCATACTTAAGACTTTCTGTTAGTATGATGACGTATGTAGAATAAATAGGCAGTAAATTGGATAGATCAGAAGCCCTTATTCTTGAGGTTGTCTAATTGTCATCAGCAAAAGGGAACAAATGTGAGAAGACCCAACCGGAGTCTTTAAACTCACCTGACCTGAGTAAGGACAAGCAGACCAGAGAGAGCAGTGGAAAGGGCATGAATGGATTAACAGCTCTCTGATTGAGATAAGATAGTTGCTGGCCTCAATATGTTTCTGAGAGATGCTCCAGATGCATTTAAAAAGACCTTCAGTCATGCTAAAGGGCAGGAGATTTGTGTACAGACATATTGAATCCTATTGTCTTGGTTCCAACAATGAAGAATTTATCCATATACATGCATAGAATCTAGATCTTTGATTTTCTTTTTATTAGTCTTTTGTCTTAGGTCTTTATGCTTAATACAGAGAAGGCTTAACCTTTCCCCTTGTTGGGTCAGTGTCATAAGGCTTTATTGCAGCTATAGGCTCCTCTAATCACCCCACAGCCAGTCTCATCATCAGCACTTCGTCAGTAACCAGGCAACATCCATCCAGAGACCCTGAAATGCACCAGAGTTTGATCAAATCGGCCTATTGTCATTACCGTCACTTTGAATAGCTCTGATGCATAGCACAGTGATTTGAGTCTCATAATCTAGGAGCTGAGTGTTAAAACCTTCTTTCCTCACAGATGGCCAATCTGTGCTTGAATCTGCTTTAAGACTCCCATTGGCTGAAAGCTGAACTCTCTCATTAAGGAGACCAACCAGAGCATCTTTCTCTCATCTTAGGTCTATTTAAGCACTCTGCGAATGCTGTTGTTTATCTAATCTTCTGCTGTTACATTTTGAAGGAAGCACTTATTGGTTGTCTTTTTTTGCTTATTTTTGTTTACCGTTGTTCTTTCCTGTTATCTTTTTCTCATTCTGTGTGGAATCCCATAAAAGGTTATTCACTTGTGATATTGTGATTTTCAGAATTGATAACGGTTATCTCATACCCCCAGTTTTATGTAGAATAATTCTGCAGTGGCCCAATAAAGTATCTGGACACTTTTGGACACTTAAATCTTAGCTTAAAATTGTCTGAATGTCATTGCATCAGAAAAAATATGAAATCAAGTAGCATTTGGACAGAAACTATGGTGAACCTTTTTCCGGAACTAACTTCTCTGAGCTGTTGTTTCTGTTACTTTTAACCAGCTTGTCCATATGTGATTTTCAGTGGTATGAGTCAGGCTCACAAAGGTGTCTTAGCAGATTTGCCACAGGTGCAGTTATTCGCATTAACTGTTAATGTTTCACTTGTTTAAGTTAAGTACAATAAATTGTAATCAGTCTGAATATTTGTATGTAATGTTTGTCTAAAATTGTATTTTATTATGGGCATTTGTATGTTTTTCATTGTGGCTATTGTGTCCAGATGCTTTCTGGGTTTTCTGTGTTTTTGAATTTTTGAAGCCCCCTGTGCTCTTTTATTTGCACCGAATCAATCTCTCAGTACATTCTGAAATATATTTTAAAAAAAAATTAAAATAACAGGTGAGAAAAAAACATTTTATGGACAAATGTTATGTGGCTATAATGGTAATAGAGGCCTAGTGGACATTAGAAGGGGGTAGCATGTATGCATTTGTGTGAGCTCAAGAACAGCATGCTGATATCTGCCGAACAGATTGACATTGTTCCGTTTAGAAATGAGTGATGAATTTAGATGCAAATAATATTGTGCCAGTTTTTTCCCAAATGCTTTGAAATCGGCCTTCACCCCATTTTGTCAGCAAAGGTTGTCATGGTTTCTGAGGTGATAGAGTCTGTTGGTGAGTATTTTTGAGTGAGTGGGTGGGTGAGAGAGTTTTCATATCCAGCCACAGACATTTCAAAGTCAAAACCATTTAAAATTGAAATGAAAGCTTCACACCTCTTTTAAATAAGCCATAAATAGTCTTTAGTAGTGAGATTTGTAAGAATCTAAATGCTTTTTAACCTCCATTGGGTTAAAACATGTTTGCATTCAATTCAGCGTTTATATTAGTGGCTTATTAAATCTTCTAAGGTTCTTTACATCTTTTTCAGCTTCAAACCACAGCAGCAGGCCTCTTTCACTCCCCAGGTTTTTTACTCCTTCATAATGTACTACTATCAGATTTAGTGTCTCCTGTACCTTTCTTTCTCTCCCTCTCTCTGTCTATCTGTCTCTCTCTTGTTGCTCTCTTTCTGTCAAATTCTGTCTAGGAAATATCAGATAAAGAAATGTCATTGGCAGATAAAGGTGTAGATGCTATTTTTATCTTGTGTTGTGCCCTCTCTGACAAGACTGAATGAAAGCATGCTGTTTCCAGTTTACTCTGAAAGTTTGGATTTTAAATCACAGTAAGGAGCCTTGGGTAGAAAAAGAAATAGAAAGATGTTCAGAATAAAACATTGTTTTAATTAATATTAATATTAATAAATCATAACCAGTAGTATTAAAAGCTGCAATACTATCAAGACATGTTTGTTTGTGTCTCTGTATGGTTGTATGCTAGGCAGGTGGGTTTTTGATTGGCTTGCAGAACTGCCAGTAGCAATTCATAATGCCTTGCTCTCTGAATCATAGTATAAACTTACCACAACATTAGTCAATTACCCAGTGTACTAACATAATGTTATATACAGTGCTGTGCAAACATCTTCAACCAAAAAAGTTTTTGACAACCAAAAAGATGTTTTTTATACATTAGCGTGTCAGTATGAATCATCACTACAGAATTCCAAACACTGTTTGGATTTGGACATGATGTCTGTATGACTGGTTGGAAGGGAGGAGTTAAGAGGAATAAGAGGACTTGAGTGTTGGAGCAGTAATGTTTCTGTAGAGGTGTCAGGCCTCGGCCCATCACTATGAGAGTACATGAGTCTGGCCCACATGCTGACAGTGATGCACAGGAGCTCTGAATGAGGTGAAGTTTCTGTACGTCTCTCTACTTTTGACAGTCCTGTGTACATCTGACACACACATCCTTCATCCCTAACTTTACACTTAGGGATTTAGTGACTATTTTGTGCTAGTCTGTGTCGCATTCTGAGAAAGTAACCGTGGGCAAGGAAACGCAAAGCCCTGTATGTAGGTAGCTGTAAGACTGTTAACCTTCAGAGTGATTTGAAATGTCCTTTTAGGCTTTTTGTGCTACACTGATCTCTCACTTTCTCTGTCTACTACTTTAACACTAGGTACACAGAGCAGGTTTTGTTGGCCCGCTGTCACACAGTTGAGATATATTTACTCAGGGTTTTTACCAGTGGGTCTCGTTTACAATCTGTGTTTAAATGGTTAGGCATACATTATGTACAAATTTGTCTTTCTGTCTGTCTAATCTATCCATCCATATCTATATCTGTACCTCTATATGAGAATGGAACACTTGATATTCCACAGAGTGACGAATGACTGCACTGGAGAGGTTGTGCAGAAAGTACTTTAATGCAGATGGCTTGAGCATACCAATTATAAACTGTGGGCAAGTGGTCCCTTATTTAGAACAAACCAGATTTGTCAATATTAAAATGGTGGTTAGAACAAATGGATGTGCATACACTACTGTTGTGAATCCAGCTAAACCTTTTCTGCATACATAAGAACATTTGCTTGCAGTTGTTAAATGACTGAGACCCAATGCGCCTTAGCACACAGGCATGCCTGCAATGGTCTCGAGAGAACAAAGTGTGCATTCTCTCTCCTGTCACTGGCCTGTCATCTTCCACCTACTTTGTTCCATCCCGCTTTGTTTCCCCTAAATGCTCATTGCCTGTTGAATTTGTTCTTGGTCTGATTCAGAGAGAAAATGCAGATGGTTGAGAACAACTAAGCAAGCAAGTCTGATGAAAAAATGCTTTTTGCTCTCCCATCCTGTTCCACATTGCTTCAGTGTCATGCTCTGGTCCTCATTCTGTATTGGTCGTAACTGAAAAAAATAAAGGCAGAAAAGCTTGGTCTTCTATTTGACTTGCCAATAAAATCAGTTTAAATAAGTTAAGAAAGAAGCTTTGAGATGAGAGCTGGTTTTGTTCGTCTTCATATTTTGAGTTTTGTTCACTTCTGGGCATGTTGATGACACAGCGTCAACCGTAGGATCTCATCATCTTGCACGTGGATTAGAAACCTTCAGCTTTTCCTTCAATTCAAAGCTTGTCTCTTTGCTTCAGATGTAATTATTAAATGCTGTAGAACGGTATTATTTTGTCACATCATTTATCACTTGAGCAATCGGTACTGGTGCTGTGATTAACAGGCATGAATCCCTCAACAGTGAGAGATAATATCTGACCTCAGAGCAGTTTTTGTTTTTGATTTTCAAGTGTCTGGCCGAGAACATTGTTTACCTGCTTAAACATCTGGACTCAGTGTGGTTCTCTGGAACTTGTCCAGCATCTCAGGAAATAAGAGCAGCATTCTTTTTCTAATATTTGAACATACATAAACTACTAAAGGTAAACGTCTAATATTGTTAGGGCCTTACTGATGAAATGTGCTCCTCATACATTTTAAAAACGTGACCTGAAAGCAAAACAAATTTAAATTCATTTTCACTTTAGGAGGCACTGATTTAATTTTTGCATGTTTTATTAGTCTCTTTCACTCTCTGCTAGCTGTAATACAATTAACATTGCTTTATGTCTGAGAGAGAGAGCACACACACACACACTAGACAAAGGTTCATTAACATAAAGAAGAATTATGGTAATAAACAAGCATAGAACAGAAGTGTGTGTGTGTGTGTTAAACATAAAATTTGTAAATGCAGTGCAGATCCATAAAAACAGGTATGATGACCTAATGTGTGTGTATGTTTGCATACATGTGTCTGTATGTGTGTGTTGAGAAAAAAACTGACCTATATTCCTATCACTAAGTGTTGGAGTCTATGGCCGTCTGAGTTTGCTAAGGACTCCTCCAGAGCCAGCTAGCCAACAGCCCCTCCCCTGCACGCAAGAGGGTCATTAACAGGGTGTTTCCCTGTTCTTTTGTATTCCTCCTCTCTCTCAATTGCTATCTCTCTCTTTGCAGTTTTCAGTCAGTTTGCTTTTGTAGATCAAAGTCTTTCCCCCCACCATTTAAATGACCCACTCGATAGGACAACTGCTAAGCCGTGGGCTAATGGTCCCCCTCCCTATTTCTGCCAACTTATGCTGAAAATTAATTAGCGTTCTGCATCAGTGGCCTCAGGATGTCCACCAGAATTTGTGAGGAAAAAGAATATGTTGATTTAAATGGCAAATATATTTGGACAGATGTATAGGAGCAATTTTAGAGCGCTTGCATGCAGAAGTACAGAAACTGACTAATTTTTGTCTTTCTATATCGATTTTTTAAATGGTAATTGGCTGTGCCTTACCACGAGGCCAGGCTGCTTCTCAGCTCCTTCGTCTACCCCTTAAGACCTGCAGACCTAATGAATTTTAATGTAAAGGACAGTTGAAAATTGAATTTATTTTCATTTGTCAATTCAAATAACATCAGCAGAGGAAAGCACAGCTAAACAGCCCGAGGGCCACACTGAAAATGCATTTGTCATCTGCTTGAGTCTGCAGCGACTCGTAACATGTATAAGCTTCTGCTTGTCTTTCTCTCTACCTCTCGTCTCCGTTCTGTCCTCCCCACCCATCACCAAAGCTGCCAAGAACACTTATCTGGTGATTAGAGTGGACTTGGTCCAGATGTTACAATTATGAAGTGCTGGATCATATTTTTTTTATATCTTTATCAGCCTGCTCAATACTTTTTTTAATCAGGGCTTATTTCACAACGGTTCAAATGTAGTGGAGCTCAGTAATGAATTGCGTTGTGGTGGACTCCAGCTCTCTTTCACACACGGGTGGAGTTTAGAGGTGTGAGCTGATCTGTAGTCAGGCTGCCTGCAGGTGGATGCACATTTTGTGTGCCGGCAGGTGTATTCTGGTTTAGCAGAACTCCTGAGAGACATTATCACACTCTCTCTCGCTCTATTTCTCTCTCTCTTTTTCTGAACTGCTCTAATCACCTCTCCGCTCTGGTGTGCCTTTCAGCCATTTTTCACCTCTCTCTCTCTCTTACTCTTTGTCTCTCTCTCTGTCTCTCTTTCTGACCAGCACTGCAAGGCACTGTCACTGTGACTTTCACAGACAAAAGCAAGCATTATGGGTACTAAATATTTGCATTTTTACAGCTAAACCTCACTTGAATTTATTTTAGTTAATTCCGTATGAAGACAGGTGCCTAGTAACTGCGGTTATTGCTCGGTTCTTCATACACAAAGCACTGTCTGTGAATACAGTGACTCACTGGGCAGAAGCAGCAGACGCAGCCTACGTGTCTGTTTCACTTGTTTGGCTGATTGGTTTAAGAACAAACAGTAGCTCTTTTGGAACTGCAGGCACCTATTAAATGTATTACCACTTTCAATTTACATTTTCGAGTTTCCTCCTCAACATTCACTTTTCATTATGGAGCCCGTGCACTACGCCTGCTACATAACGTCTTGCCTCTGCACAAAGTATGGGTGTAATGCATGGCTTATCTGTAGGAAACAACACAAAGTCTCTTTAGATCAGTGGTTCATAATTCTGGTCCTACAGACCTACAGCACTGCATATTTTGTAAGTTTTCCTTATTTAACAAAGCTGACTCAAATCACCAGCTTATTAGCAGGGATCTCCCTGAACTTAACTGTATGTGTCAGACAGGTGAGAGAAGCAAATTGTGCAGAATTAAGAACCACTGTTTTGGAGAAAGAAGTTCTGCATTTGGGCTAGTACAGCTCCACCTCCCTTTGAATGGTGAGAATTGAACGGAATAAGGAAATAAACAGAAGAACAGTCCCTAGCACCAGCAATTATTTTTCCCCTAAAAAAGACGTGCTCTTAGCTGCAGGAAGCCTTTAAACAGCTCTACAACAGTGTTACCTTTAGAGCCACCCGCTGTGGGTTATATCTACACCAGGAAACCAGAGAAGAACAAGCAGATGAAGTGAACAACCATGGGTCTCCAGTAGCCTTGACATCTGAGTAAAGTGAGATCTGAGAGTTCCATTAAGCAAAACTAATGCCTGTGTAATTAAATGACATCCAATGAACACTCCTTTATGGTGTCAGGATAGTCTCTTAATAGAAGTGCTTGAGTTTTACGAGGGGCAGGACAGAAGAGGAGTGTGAGGGAAGACCAGTGCTATGCATACCTGCACTTATAATGGGACGTGATTGCATTTGCTACAGTTCAGAGTAAATGGGTGTGTTTTTAACTGTGGTGGGGCTGCTCGTTTTTCATATGGTGATCAGTTTGCACCTGCGGCACATGAGGCCTGTTATTTGCTTATCACTTCGGCAGCAGCCTCATTATTCACTCTATATCTAAACATTGAATTATTCACACATTGAATTATTTGGCCTGGCTGTGCTAGGGCTCAAGTTTAAGTCTATAGCGACAGCAGCTGCACGGGGCTCTGTTGCTAGGCAATGGCCGTCCACCTCATGAACATGTGTTTTGAAATACTTGTCTCGTTGTCAGTCAGGATTAGCAGCAGTTGCACTGACTTGCAAAGCGTCTTCATTTGGCGAAGATGGAGGATAAATGTCGATACGTGTCAATATTTCTCACTCATGACAGAGCATCAGATCCGCCTTGGTAGACTGTATTCCCATTTACTTTTGAGATAAAATGTCATTTGGAAATACAGCCCTGATTAAAGTTTAAAGGCCTGTCGAACGTTAAGCAAAGATTTATTTCCTTAAGTTTAGATAAAAAAGGATTAAATTGAAAGGTCCCTAAAATCTGCCAGTTGAAGATGACATGCACAGTAAAAATTTTTTTGGTTTTATACCTCTCCACATTAAACAGCACGTTGATCTCAGCTGATCCACTTCTAATGTTCTGGTAATTATGTTTTTGTTCTTTCATGTAATCTATATAAAGCATACTCGCTATATGACGTCCATGGATAGTTTGTAGGAAGCATGGGTTGGTGTCAGAGCTTATTAGCCCAGTAATGCATGCTTAATCATTAGTATGTCAGTTTGGTCTCTGGATCCTTGAAGCTTTGGGTAGACTAATGAAACTATTGTGTCATAAATCCACCTTTCCTTATAGCTCTCATTTGCCTTAATCCTGCAAGATTTCATGACTGACCACATTGTTTTTCTATCCGCACATTTCAGCATGTCTGTTTCTTCCTTCATCCCCATCACCAGCGAACTGTTTCCACATGGAGAAGGCAGCTGTAGAAAATGATTGAAATGCCATGCACCTTCAAATGCTTTGTTTTTTCCCTTGAAAGAGAAATACACCAACACATACAGCAAAAGAGAAAGAGAGGCTTCAGGACGTGTGGGTGGACCACTGCTGAAGAGATGCCTGAGGGAGAGAGATCTCTCCGCCTCTGTCATCTTACCCCTCAGAAAATCTCCAAACCTGCCACCTGCCATCCTTCTCAACATGCTTGTTTGATACCAAGCCTGCACGGCGGTCAGAAATCGCCATAGCTAAATTCCTCTTTTACTGGAGAAAGAGAAAAAACTGTGTTGATTTGACAGAGGAGGAGAGAGAGGTCAGCCTGTGGGCTTGCCTCTGGCCTCGTCGTTCCTGCTGGGTTTGCCATGGTGTTGGGTCCAGAGCTCCCAATTAAGCGAGGTTTGTGAAGGTGTGTGGGCTCATGAGTGCACATTTGGCACAGACAACCACTGGTCCTGACTGTGCTCCACTGAGAGAGCAAGAAGTTGGACCAGAAGTCGGTCCAGCACACAATTACAGTAGCACATATACTCTACAGGTCAAAAATGTGTTCACTTACTCATTCTTTATTATTATTTATTATTTTGTTTGTTATTGTTATTATTATTTTGCAGCCACCCTTTGCTTAGAATTTGCAATATTGTTGAATGAGTTCAAATCAAAGAGCAGGGTACCTGCATTCTGTATTTTATATATATATATATATATATATATATATATATATATATATATATATATATATATATATATATATATATATATATATATATGCACAGCTGCTGGCACCTACTATTCCACTGTCTGATTTGAGGATAGTTCCTATGCAAATGCACTGGTGGCCACTAGTCTTTGAATTGGCGGTCAAAAAGTTTTACATTCAAATACAAGGACAAAAACTTTTCTTCTCTGTGTGTTTAAACCCATGAACTGCTGAGCTGCAGTAAGTGTGATGTCAGTTAATCCTGTGAGGGGACGAGGTCTGCCTGCTTGGCTGACGGATTTTGGCAAAGCCTCCAAATCGGACTGTGTTGACAGGCAGCCAGCATAGGTGCGCAGCAGCTTTGGCTGTGAAATGCACAGTTTAGCGAACCAAGCTTCAGATTGACCAGCACAATCCAAAAAGACTCATCGCCTTCCCGGACCCCCAAACATCTAATCTGAGAAATTCTGTGTCATGGTCAAAGTTAATGAATTTAAAACAAAAATCATGATAATAATCATGATAATGATAATTTGCATCTGTGGAACGTGTTTAGGCCCTGTTCAGTTTGTGTTGATTAGAGAGTTGAAGACATTGAAGTGTGCTCATAAAATCAATCTGACCAGTCAGTCACTTAGGTTGGATTGAATTTACAGAAGCATTGCTAATTATCTGCAAAGTATAGTTTACATTAGGAAAAACACACCCAGGAGTAATATACAAATCTAACAGTTCAAAAAATGCACATTATGTTTTTGCAAAATAACATGCAGAATTAATATAAGTATAGTGAACAAACATTTAAGCTTTACATTTCTGCTTTTAGTATTCTATAATGCATTGCTGTAAACATGTTTTTATTTTCTGTAAACTAAGGCACATCAATTATTGTCTGTGGTAAACAATGCAATACATAAAACAATACATCTAAACTTGTTTTGAACCTTGAACATTCCTTTAACATTCACACAAGTATATAGCTCGAATGAAGTGTATCTTTTGCGACAGCATTTATGTAACTTTACATTTGTGCTTTGTGCACTTTTCATCTGCATTTTTTTTCTGCTGAAAGAAAAAATATATAATCATGCAGTTTCTGTTTTTAGACTCCCCACACTCAGGTCGAAATTTGTGTATTTCTGAGGAGTGCCACATAGAAAATATAAGAATATGGAAGAAATAGCAGTTAAAACAAGAGAAAAAAACAAGGAATAAAGGGTCTTGAATATAGTAGAGGGTTGGCAGATGGGTTGTTGAGCAATGCAGAAAAGTGTCTCATTCCATAATTCACTGTTGGCTCCCAGATCCACACTTTCCCTCCTCCTCCCCCAGGCCGAGCTCTGAATTATGAGCAGGAATAGGTTCTGCTTAATTGCCTTTTTGTGTTGGGGGATTGAAAAGTTCACTGCAAGAGTTTTTGCCATTTTTCCAGCCTCACTGCTTCATCAGCCCTTGAGTCGCTCTGCTGTACTGTGCGGTATGTGTGTGCGGATGATTTTGTAAATGAGGAAGTGTTCAGCACTTAGACATGCTCTTTAATTGGCCAGAGTTCGGTGGTTTGCTGTACGCTTGCAAACGTAATTAGCAAGGGTTAAATTTAACATGACACTGTCTTCACACACGTTTCAGCATTGTGTTGCTCAATTCTGTTCACATTAACAAGCATTTCTGTCTTTTTCCCCACAGCTCACAGCAGCAAGCGTTCCTCCTGGAAAACGTGGCGTGTAATAACGCTGCCTGTCGTGAGGCAGGCCGGATGTTTCGTGTGCACTGGGAGCAGTCAGACCTTAGTGCTATCCCCAGGGCTGTTGTGGCCACTTTCTTTGACATCTATGAGGACGTAAGTGTTGGCCCTCTCCCCGTGCCTTTGGCATTTTAATTAAAGCTGACAGAGTGCAACAGCATGGCTACTTCAGTCTCCCTCTGTTTCTCTCTCCCCGATCACTCTTTTCTCATCACACTGATGTCTGTGTGACCTGCATTACTGAGCTTTAGCCATTATCTGATTTTCTCTGACTGTAGTATTGCCCCAGTGTGGCACAGGCCCTGTACTCTTTTGACATTGAGAGTTTTCCCAGCAGTGATCTATCTTATGTATTTATGTTGCTATCTAGCTATCAATCAGTAATTTGGCCTTTTGCACAAAGGAATTAAATGTTTATTTTACCTGCAAATCTGTAGAACAGAAACTTAAATTTCAAGATGCTGTGCTCCTGTGTAGCTCAACTGGTAGAGCATTGTGTTAACAGCAAAAAACGTTGTGGATTCGATTTCCAGGGAACACACATACTGATTAAATGTAATTTTAGACTTGTTAACCTCACTGTAGATATTCTGGTTCTGGATCTTTTTTGCATCCAGACCAAAACCTCAAATAAAAAGCTGACAGATTATTGTGGTGCAAATTATCATATTTGTGCCTTGTTTAATCTTATCTGTTACGAAAACCTGTAATAGCCATTCAACAGACAATGAGTACCAAATTGTTCCATTTTATTTGTCACATACACAGTTACATAAGCACACAGTCTGTAGTGAAATGTAAATCTGTCTATTTGCACAGTTAAAGATACGCAAAAATACCCAGAAAAGAAATATATTTAAGACAAAAAAAAGTATGTAATGTATTTAAAAGAGTGTATAACAAAAGCTAAACTTTAAAAAATGTAAAAAATAAAATTAAGATTAACAGAACAATTACACAAGTATTGTGTTTACAGGTATAAGAAGGCTCCGAACAATACACTCTACCTGTTGGCTTTGAATCAATAGCTCTGTATGTGTGTGTACTTGACCAACAAATCTTGTCTTGGCTGATAGCTTGTGGCATTTAAGCTGCCTTTCCTGAAAAATGAGACAATTAGAAACAGTGCATTGAAGTTATGACTTCTCTGTCTTTATTCAGCTCTCACTCTCTTCTCTCAAGGACATCAAGCATCTCCATGCTGTAGACAGTCCTCAAGCATCTTGTCCTCTGTCTACCTTCACATGCACATTTATGTGCTTCTTAATTTGCCATCATCTCTCTTACCCCTCCCCTCTATGATTCACTCCTCCCTCCCTCACCCTTTTCTCCCCATTTGCATCACAACCTTCTCCCTATCATAATCACAATATAGCCGATTACCTCAAATTCCCTCATGCTTACATAACTAATGGAGCTAAAGGCTCATTAAACAAACAGCACGCACATGTCTCATTCTGTTAGCATAAGAGCTAGTCATCATTAGCACAATATTAAGGCACTATCTGTATAGGAACTCCAGCACAGTGATGTTCTTAAGACTGAGACTGATAGACCGCAGAGAGGGGCTGATAAGGAATCCTAATAGCTTGGTGGAGTCCATTAGGAATATGAAAGTGTTCGTCAAACAGGGGAGATTCAAAGGGCTTTTATGCATTGCAAGTGACTGAGGTCTGATTTCTCATTTGCAGGGTATATTAGATATGATCGTTCTCAGCAAGGTGGAAGGGAAGGAAGAGCTTGCCATCCACGCTTTGAAGAACAACTTTGAAGCAGACGCATATTTTGTGAAAGTGATCGGTGAGTATGAGATCTGTGTATGAGTGAGACGCACTTTTACTATCACGCCTGTTTTATAACCTTTTTTCTCATTTTCAAACCCTTTCAGGCTTAACAGTAATGATTTTTTCTGCTGGCTCAAGGCCAGTAGCTCGAAAGTATTTTCAATGGCCCTACCACAACTTATAAATAATTTTTTGCAATATATTTTATATGTGTCAGAAATAAATATATATTTTTTTTTTATTTATTATAGTTATTTTTATTTACAAAAAATGGTCATGTCCTGCATTTGCTTTGAAGTGAATCATACCGCTGTACGGCCCTCAATGTAGAACACATTGTAGTTACTACAATGTAGTAACTGAGGGCCATAGTTATTTGGGCCCCCGATCCTGTCTCTTTCTTGTGCTGTTTACCTGCATTGGCTCAGTGAGGACTGCATTGTGGTGGTAGTGCTGCCGGGTTTTGACAATTGGAGAGTTGACATTTCCAGAACCAGATGTGTCCACTACAAGTAGCCATGATGCCATTTATTCCTGCCTGCTGCGTTTTAATTAAAGGAGAGAGTGAGTTCTTCCCCAGTCTCTCCCACTCTCTCTCTCTCTCTCTCTCTCTCTCTCACTTCATGTCCTTTAGCTCAAGCACACAGATTATCTTCCTCGATGTAACAGGATGTAAGGATCATTCTATCAGTGTCAGATTCTAAAAGATTGAAAAAACATGATCATGACCTGAAGTCTCTAAATCTCTTATTCTTCTGCTTATTAGTGTGTTTACTTTTTCTCTTTCTCTTTCTTACAGATCTAGTGTTTAATGAGAGTGCTGTGAGCTAGAATGTCTTGCTCTGAGGAGAGCGGTATTGTGGTAGTTTTCTGCAGCTACACAAACTCAAAAGCTGCTTGTGCCCTAGTCTACAGTTTAATGATGTTAGACCGAAGATTTCATACTCACCCAGCCTGTCTACTACAATGATTTTTTTTATGCTTAAATGCATTAAGCATCAGTGCTTATGCAGTAAGGTTGACACTGTATTTAGAAGCACCAGATTAGAGTTTAGACACCAGATGAATCAAAACAGTAACCATGACATCCTGGATCTTTCTGAAATTGTTCAGAGAAGCAGTTTTGTTCAGACAGTTTAAAGGGTTTAAATGACCCATCGCCCGTCAGGCTGAAATACGTGCAAGTGCTTGCCATCTGACAACCAGGAATTTAGAAGCCTGTTTTCTATATTTACCTGAGAGCGCCCAAATTGTAAAAGTTTTTATGAACTTGAGATCCACCGCACTCTCCACTGAGGGAGGGTAGGTGATGTACTGCACACCAGTGCACTTTATCAACTTGCCTGGTTGGAATTGTGGGTATGTACACCATTTCCTAATGCAATTATCTTCCCACTCAAAGGTTTATATATCGCTGGGGATGCCCTTAGTTATTTCACATATCATCCTCAGAGGAGTAAATAAACAATTTAGCTCCATTCGATGCTGCCAAGTCCTCAAGGCCATGTGTGTTTTCACATAAATCTGAAGCCTAACATGAAGAGAGTTAGAGGCTTATTACAGGCACGTAATATTTGAAGCTGTAGTGTTTTCACTCGTTCTACATTGTATCCCAGTATCTGAAGCCCTTTTATCTTGTGCCATATGTATTCCACACCCACTTGCCCATTTTTCACCAATCCCATAAATGCTCACGCACAAGCCCACATACTTACACCCCCCACACGCCTTGACTAAATATGAGACGCAGAAAGAAGTCAGAATGAACATAGAGAATAAAAAAGGAGGGTAGAGGCCAGGTGTTGTCATTTCCTGTAATTGCATGGCCTGAACACACAAACTCCAGTTTGAGTGTGTGTTTATGGTGTGTATGGATGATCAGTGTGTGTTGGCTATAGGCAGAAAAGCAGAACTATGACAGCTGATTGCATTTACGATCATTTATTTGAATGCAGATGAGCTACAGTAGGGAACATCTGCGTGCTTTGTTTGGCCTGCTACATGTTCCTTCCTCGCTCTGTAATCTGTCACTCTGAAAATCAAGGACCCCCTCACACACACATTGAAGCTATACTTGGGTACTCATTGAGGGTATTTACTCATTCACTTTCAGTCTTTCAAATTAGATGTTATGAATGACTTTCAGTGGGTTCAGTTCAGTACTGCCACTTATTCTAATTTGTTCCTTTTTGCTTTATTAGACAAATATAGTTTAGAGAGAGAAAGACAGTAAATTATTGGGGAGAGAGAGGAGTCATAAGAATTGGAGCATTCTGCAGTCTGAGCTCAAACCTGCATCACCCACATGAGCACCCAGGCTTAATGTGTCACAAGCTTGTGCGCTCCTCCTCCACTAAGTAGCAGAACTGTGTGGCCACAGGTTAGTCTTGTGTGAACTCTGGTTCATAGGAGAGCTCAGCTATCAACTGAAGAATAGCTGATCTGGTCTAGTAACTGCACACATCTTTGTTTATGTGTGTACAGTATTTTTCCTTGTTTCCTTCACCCCTCATCTTAAGTGTTTGATTTCCCATTTGTAGGGGTGTTTTGTTTTGAAGGCTAAACGATCAGGCGATGAGGGACTGAGAGTGATGCTGGTTACGTTAATCGCTTCCTGACCTCTGTGCGGTCTGAGAGCCAATCATAAAACTATCCAGAGAGAATCACCACAGCTCTGTGCTGCTGGGGTAGTGTAAACCAACTAGCTAATGGATGTAATTTCACAACACCAGGCTTTAATCTCACAACTTTCAAACCACCTGGTACCACTTTAATGAACTAGATTAGGAATGTTGAACATTATTCCAGCTTTATGAAGCAGTATATCAGCAGTAATAATAGTGTGATGATGTCTGTGTTGAGTGACTGTTATTGATGACATGAGACACAGTCACTTAGAGTGTCAGAAGCATCTGGTTTAGTGGTGTGAAACAGAACAGAGGACCACATGTCCAATTTCACAGCCATCTGTTTTATTGTAGCTACAAACTCATGGCAGATTCACTTTCCAGAATACTCCACTGTCCTGAAAACAACATGCACACAACTGCAAATGGCTCATAACAGAATTTGGATCTGTTTCTTTGGTCACTGCAAGAAAACAGTAACACTGAGGATGTTCAAACAGAATCATGCCAGGCATGAGTCTGCAGCATGTTAATTTGGGGAAATTGTTTATATTACCTAATAATTTCACCAAGATGTCATGATGAGGTATGAACCACCAGACGTATTTATTGAACTGTTTTTCAGCTGTCCACTTCACTGTGTGTATGCTCTGTACCTTTCCCACAGTTTGTCATAGATATTTGATGACAGGGCTGTGGCCAGATGATTATTTAAATTTTTTGTACTGGATAGGTTTCCAGGATCTTCAAATTGAGCCTGCAGGGAAGAAGGCAGATGAGCACCGAGCCTTATCTCTATATGAAGGCTTAGACTAAGCCCTGACAATAAACAAGCTCATTATTCACAAAATGGCATTTAATTTTGGATTAAGGGCATAATAAATGTTTAGATGTACTCAGTGCTAAAGCTTCTGTCCTTTAATAGTTTTATGCTGTACATTTAGAACTCAACAGGCAAAGGTGGAGGCTGCCCGGACTTCACACATACCCACACAAGGACACAGCATACATATCATGGTTCAGCTCTGTGTGCAAGCTCTGCTGGAAACTTGTCATTAACAGAGACATTTCCACTATGGGTACATGTTTCCAGATCCATGAATGTATGTTTGGGGTCCTGGTATTCTCTACATTAAGGGTACCAAATATCCCCACAAGTATAGTAATACCAATCATTTTTTTACCATGTGGGGCATTTTTAGGTTGAGGGATAGAATATACAGTTGTACAAAAACCTGTTTGTGTGTGCATGCGTGTATGCATGCATGTTCAGCAATGTCAGTTCATGTATTGTATACCAATGTCCATTATTACATTCAGGTCCAACAACACTTCCTCAGAGATTTACAAAAAAATCAGACAGCTACAGTACAGGTCACCTGGGCAGAGTGACTAAATTCATAGAGTATATTATATGATATCCACATAGCTGTATAGGTCTAAAATAGAATGGAATATTACATTTGCAGTTTCATTTATTCATTTAGCAGACACTTTTATCCAAAGTGACTTACAAAGAGATAGCACCAATAAGCCTAGTCTACAAAGCTACATTTATAAGTTGGAATAGTTCTGATGCTAGACACAGGATGAACAGTAGAAGAACACAGGGTTTTTTAAGAACATTAAACAAGGTTAAACATCAGAGCATTAGGAATTAGTCAGGTGTCTGCAAAACAGGTGTGTTTTAAGTTGTTTCTTGAAGGTTGTGATGGTCTTGGCAGATCAGATGGAGGCTGGCAGCTCATTCCACCAGGAAGGAGCAGAATAGGTGAATGTCTTAGAGTGCGATCTGGTACCACCTTGTGAGGGAATAATCACACGTCGCTTGTTTACAGAATGTAGTTGGAATATTAGTGCGAATATTAGTGCAGAACATTTGTCTGTCAAACCAAGTATGGAAAGCTGGAAACTTTCAAAGGACAAGCTTTCGGAATAATTTAAACACTTTTATCGTTTGTCTTTCCATCACAGATGGAGGACAGTCCATTTTGCTTTGTCCTGTTCTTGTTCTTTTATATACTTTCTGCCTGCAACATGTACTTCTCATGTACTTCATCATGTACTTCTTCATGTACTTCATCATGTACTTCTTCATGTACTTCATGTCTGTCTCAATATATATTTTTTTGTTGAAGAACTTAAGTTAATTTCATGCTATTGCTGAGAATGAAGGGAACAGTCTGAGCTTTCTGATTCCCCCCATCTTTATGTAGTTCTGTCTGTCACTGCTTCTTGAAATATCGAATGCAACATTTAGATAAAGACAGATGCAAATGTACACAGATGGTTCTTTGTGTGCCTCTAATAAGCAATTAATGATTTTTTACTTTGCCTTTCATATGCTTTCCAACGCACAGTCAGCTTCAGCCTTGAATAAAGAGAGCCTGGCTCGTTTTTCATACCATTAGTGGGAATTTAATGTAGATTTTGCACGATTAATTTTCTCCTGGATAAAGGGGTGTGCAGAAGCAGCATTGCTGTGTTGTTATATGAGATGGGTGATGGAAGAGAGGGTTTAGCAGGCTGAAGCAGGAAACAGGGGCCATTGGTTTGATACGGAACGCTGCACTCAGTACCAGAGTCTGTGACACAATGTAATCAGCCTGTCTTTATCTGAGGGCCAGACATGTGGGACGAAGTTACGATTCTCTGTCTGTTTTTTATCTTTCTCTCTGTAGTGCTCAGTGGCCTGTGCTCCAATGACTGTCCAGAAAAAGTCAAGGTGAGTTCTTCTCTTTTAATCTCCTGCGCAGCACATAGCTTGAGTGGGTATGGTGTGTGTTTGGCATCACCAGCCCCGCACACAATCTGTGCTTGCAAAACTCCACAGATTTCTGCAGAATTAAAACCTTATACACAAAGTTCAACATTCCCATTTGTTTGTTTATTAAATATTTTGGCTAATTTCATAATGCTGACTTACTCCCAGTAAGAGCATAGTGTTCTAAACTCTGTTTAACACATTATAACCTGTTAAAATAGCAGATTTTTCCTATAATCATTACCTTTGTGCATTTGATAGATGCTTTCATTCAAAGTATTGCTAGTGCTGTGCACCCCGTTTGAACTTCAGGAACTGCTGACTCAACACAGAGATTGTGAAGCCAGAAGATTCCTTTTGTGTCTGGCATCACACTTAGAAACATGAATCCTGATTTTGATTGTCTGTTAGTTCTGTCACTTTGTCTTTGGTCCTGTGTCATTGTTGACTAGCTGTTCAGGGACAAATGTGTCACAAAGCTGTGGGGGATCGAAGGTTTTATTGCTCGTCTCTCTCATGTTTCTTACTCTCATTCTCTCCCTCTCTTTGTTTCTGTGTTTATGCACCTTTATTCTCTTTCATGTTCATATATTTCATATATTTTTCATTGCTCTTGTTGTTTGCCGACCTTCTCTCGTCCATCAGTCCATCCTGCCATTCATTTGAGCTCTTTGTGTTTCTTTACATTCTTTTTATCTTTTCTCTGTTATCTGTAGATCTTGTAGATCTGCTGTATCTCCTCAAAGACATCCAGAATAATAGAGTTTATTAGACAGGAAGAGATGTTAGTGAGAGGTGTGTGTGTTTTGGGGCAACACCACGAGCTTCATAGGGTCCCAAAGCAATTCATTACCCTGATAACACAGAACCCACGCACACACTGTTCATTAACTGTCATCCCTCGTAATGAAGAGATAATACAGCTTCTGCGCAACTGCTCATCTTCTACTTCAGACACACACAAGCACACACACAATGTCGCATATGTTCTCTAACTCTCTGATATGATATGCCAAGTGAAGACAGTTTACCCTGAGGCCAGAGGAAGAGCAGAGAGCTGGTTAAATAGGAGCTCCTTAAAATGGGGTACAAGAGCCTCACTCAGACCAGACCCCTGATATGCATGTTGTACAGTTCAAAATGGTACTAACATTTCAGCATTGCAAAATGAACATTGTATCTGTGTACAGATTGTAGCCATTTGCATTGTACAGCGTTAGTGGCCTGTTGCATATTCTGGCCTGTTTTGCAGCCTATGCAAAGCATTAATGCATAATTTATGTGTAAACAGGTAAACACTCCCACCGTCTTCCATTTTTTGCAAAAACAGGTACAGCATTCCCACCTCAAACTCAACTCAAATAGCATTGGTTGAGACAAACGTTTCCTTGCCTTGTGTTACTTTTGCACTGTTGCAAAAGTAACAAAGAAACCTAAACTACTTATAGTTGTCTCTGCACATTAAGCTTAGAGGAAGAAAGTGTTTTAACATTCAAAAAATTATACACTTCACCTTTAAAAGACACCTCCAGAGACCTGACATTTGACCCACTGGAGCATTTTCTATTTTTGAGGCAGATGTACCCCAAATAATTTATTTCAGTTGTGTTTGTTCATCTTTCAGTTTGATGGAAGTCTTGGTGAGTTCCGCTGGGTTCTTTGTTTACAGTGTCTTTGAAATATTCAGTCCATTGTTGGAGTCAATCACAGAGGTGTTTGTTATTCCCCAACCAGTTCTTGTGATGTATCCATTTATCTCTTTTTTTAGCTGCTGTCTCTCACTTCTTCACTGTTATTGGTATCACTTTGTTTCCTTGAGTGCTTTATCTTCCCACGTTTACGTTGTTTCTCTCTGTTCTCTGGCTTGCTCAGTCTCAACCTCTGTCTCCTACTCTCTGGTCCCTTCATCAGTGAGATTATCAGTTATCCACCTTTGTCTTTGTGTGCTTTACATGGCCCAAGGGCTCTCCAGCTGTTTACTATTCTTCAGCCAATCTGAGTGTAATGGAGGGTTTTTTTGCTTTGTACTGCCATTGATAATGCTCAACACATTATGTTGAGCAGTCATGCCTGGGTCAAGTACCAGCTTCCTGTTTGATTAACCTTTGCAAGGGTGCTTCAGTCCAGTTCCAGGCAAGATTTTGATAATAGTGTGGTCTGTGTACATCAGGTGCTCTGCTATTACATGGAAACAACATTCATTTCTTCAGATAGCAGATTGGTGTGTTGTGCAGTTGTGGCCTACTGGTTAGTGAGTTGGCTTGTAATCAGAAGGTTGCTGGTTCAATTCCTGCACTGGCAGGTAGCAGCTGAAGTGCCCTTGAGCAAGGCATCTAACCCTCAATTGCTCGCCGGGCTCAGTCGTGTGCTGCCCACTGCTCTGGGTGTGTGTGTGTGTGTGTTGTGTTCACGACTTGCAGTGTGTTCAGTCCTCACCAGTGATGGGTTAAATGCAGAGGTCACATTACATGTGGGCTACCATACAGGCTACCATATCTGACAAATATGTCACTTTCACTACATTTCAATGATAAATGTTGGTTGGTGTGTACTAAGTAGGTTTTAGGCTAATTTGTACTTCCCCCAACACATAGCTTAGAACTGCCATGGTCATGCTGACCCAACAAACACCAACAAGTTTAACACACTGATTGTGGTAAAAGGTAATCAATACAAAACAACCATTTTGGCTTCAGCAGCATGAACCGGCCTTTCTGAGTTCAGCAGAATTGTGTGGCAAAGTATGTACTTCAGGCCTCACTGACATTAGAATCTTTGACCACGTGCTATGACCCAATTGCTGGCAATTCATTGTGTTTGCCTGCACATTTTTCATTTGTATTGTACTGCAATGTCATCCTCTCACTCATTTATGTCATTTTGGCGCTGAATGATGGAAGGCTTTTGCGCTAGGATTGTTTCACTTCCTGTCAACATTGTACATTGGCTGGAGTCTACAGCTGCTGTGGAACATAATTTACAACTAGGGAATCTTACCACCCCTCCCCACCCTTAATCATGCCCCACAGATACATCTGTTTAAAAATTTATGCCTGTTTCTCCCTGACATGCTGTTCATTTGCAGTTCCCTGGATTCTTTTCTGCATGGAGAAAAGTATCCATAATTGAGAACCTGGCATGTAGAAGGTCTGCCCATCTCTGTGTCACTGAGCCAATGCTGGCCAATTGTTATTGAGAGATTGTTAGGAAAGATCTCTTTCACCATCCAATTGTAACCCTGAGCGAGAATTCCAACATTGACCTTAGTGATCTGTGTTGACTAAAGACTGAAGAACACTTGGATGCCAGCAGACAAGATCTTTATCAGATATAATTGGAGAGGGTGCCCTACTCTGATACATGGTTCAATCAAACATAGTCACAGCCTCATACGGCACACCCACGTACCGCTTACTGACCACCTGATGCATATTACAAACGAAACTGGCAAGAGCTTTCTCAGAACAGCAAGCTTCAGTCTGATTGGCTAGCGTTATGCAATTTCCTGTTGTCAGATTGTTGGCATTCTACCAAAGTTTTCTAGGCAGAGTTTCTGAGAGAAAACGAATAGATTTGACCTAATATGTGATTCATTCAATTAGAACTGGCTTTTTTTTGCATAAAGTTAAGAAATAGATTAGAATTTAGAAATGCTTCCAAAAGAGCAGTTTTAAGATTCTAATGGTACTTTCAAAATTGTTTGCACGTGTATGTTTGGTGTATTTGTTTTTAACCACCTCTATCCACTCCACAGCCCTTCGGTGTGAATCAGCCCGGCCCTTATGTTATGTACACATCAGTGGACTCGAACGGTTATCTGAAGAATGCGTCTGGTGAGTACACGACTCAGAAAAGATTGATACTAGATGGGAAAGGCATCACATATATCTTCTTGCCCAGTATACCATGCCTCAGTTAAGATAAGTCAACCTCAACACACTGCAGTCATCTGTATAGTTCATACTGTCTTTCGGGCCATCAAACTTGAATAACTAGAAAAAAAATAGCACACATCAGTATGACAGCTTCTTGAGATTTGTTTTTGTTGTTTAGATGTTTCCTCCTTGATTGCTTTAGTGATTGCTTTAGCTTTATGCTGTTTTGGCCCTCAGAGATATAAGACTGACCAAGTTCAAGATCAGGGATTCTTAACAGCACAGACCAAACTTTCTTTTGAAGTCTCTTGTAAAATGCATTACTGACCTTATGCTCTTAGTGGAGACATTACATAAACAGAAGGAAGGTTTCGGTTTTATCATATGTTGTACTTAGTAATAATGTGTGCTTATAGTGTGTGTGTGCTTTCTGGTGCCATGTATGTGTCTGTTTTCTGTGTGTATGTGAGGTGGGCTGTACTGAAGAGTTAGTCATATCCCTAGCAGAACAGAGAGCAGGTTGTGACAGAGCTATTTTAAAGATAAATGACTAAATGGCTAAAAGGACAAAAATTACCCTCAGATAACTAGAAATAATGGATTTTTGGGAGCTTCTGTACTGCTTGCTTGTAGAAAAAATTGTGATTTTTTTTTTTTAAAAGAAAAGATGACTTATGTTACACTCTTACTAGACTTTCTGCACTGGCTTCTGAGTTCTGTCCAAGGAATTAATCCCCCTTCCTCTTCTTTTATTGAGTAATCCTTCACTAGCAAGAAACCACACATTTCTATTATCTTAAATATCTCCCTTCTTCCATTGTCCCCTTTCTCCTTCTCTCTCTCCTCTCTCTCTGTCTGGCTGTCTTTCTCTGTTTCTCCACTTTTCTATGAGGAGACAGTCATAAGGCAAAAATGGCATCTTTAAAGCAGCCACAGCATTTATAAAGGTTAATTGGAATTGCTGGGTATTGAAAGTAATGGCACTGTCACTCACTTCAGTGTCAGACTGCGACAGGGTTAAATGACACATTCAGACACAGTGGTCTGAAATGAAAATATCACAGCAGGTATGTTGCTCTTGATTGTTTTCGTTTCTCTTTTCTACACCTGCTATAAAAGCTTAATACAAACAAGCAGAATACATCAGGACATGAAATCTATGAGTTCTGTCAGTTCACTTATCTGGCTATCTGCATGTCTGTCTGTCTCTTGCATAACATTGACAAAGTCCACGCAGAGTATTACAGGTTAGTGGAGTAGTTAACACTCACACAGAAAACACAGAGGAATAGATAAATTAAAGCAATCACCGTTTTAGCACATAAACTTTTAGTTGTGGATCCTGCAGTGAAATTGTGGCCCCAATATCCCTCCATGCTCTGGTGCTGAACATCTAAATACGGTTCTGTGATCAGTGTCCTGCTGTTATTGGAGAGATTGTGTCGGGTGTCTGGGGTCAGATGAAGGACAGCAATGGGGTGTATGCTGTATGGGATTGGAGAGCAGGACAGGTTGTATTAGGTCTCTGCTGAGTCTCTTATTCCCTGAGGCTCTCATTGGCCAATAATGAAACACAGCACAGTAAGACTTATTGCACATTTAGTCCGGAGCCCAAGACAAGGAGACGGCAGTATTTCTGCTGCTGTCTGCACGTGTTCGCTTCTCTCTTTAAGGTCGATGTAACTGAGGAAAAGTGACTAAAGTAACCACAGAAGCTATGATGGCAACATTTATTTAGGTTATTATAACAGCGGCTTATAGCCATAATTAACTGGAAATAATTAGTAACAGGAAATAATTACTTTTCCAGTAACAGGAATATTTACAATAACTCACATTCAAACTCCCTAAATGAGTTACATTCTGTCAGTGAATAGAATTAAACTGAGTAGGCGATACCAAACAAAATAGATTGTTTATTATTATGTTATGTACTTAATTGACCTCACATAAAAGCAACTTACAGCTGCAGCCTACAGCTTACATTACTTTTAGCCAACAGTATTTTTCAGCCCAAAGAGTTGATTTGGACACTGAGTGATTCATAAGTCTATCAGGTAAAAGAGCTTCTTGTACGTAACAAAATAAAATATTTAAATAGAAAACAATTACAACTAGCCAATGTTTTGCCAGATATCTTGGTATCAAATTTCACACTGAATAAAACTATATTTTTCTCTGCATTCTATCTGTCTTTCTCTTCTGTGTCTTCTCTTTCTCTTTATTGTTTCTTTCTTATGAGTTTGATACTTTCTGTGTGGGTTATGTGTTGCCTGAAGGTAAACCGGTGTGTGTGTGTGTGTGGGAAGCCTCTTAAATCATCTCAAGATGATAGGGTACTTCAGAGAGCCATGTTTTCATGCTTGTATAATAAGACTGACCCTTGCAGTGCTACACTAATGAATGAGAGGTGTAAATAACCAGAAAGAATATGAGCAGGGAAGGGTGAAGTATCGAGGCAAACACATGAGGAAGCAGAGCATTAACTGATGAGGACGAAGAGAGGAAGATGCAGATCGATATAGGCCTGTTCTCATTAATTAGCCAAATGAATGTGGTAATAATGAATCTTCAGAGTGAGGGACACACACAGCCACACTCCTACATGTCCTCATACACATACTCCAAACCAGACCCAAACAGAATCAGCTAATGTCTTAGCATTTCCTGTATTGATTTTGTGAGAAATATCTTCAGAATTCTGAAGAGGGGATTTTAACTTCATAAATATGCTAAACAGAACTGAGATTTCCTGAGATTTTCTCTTATTGGTAGCTGAAAGCACAGTTATATTAGCCAAATGTTTCATAAACAAATGTCCGAGGGCTAGTGGATGTTTTTTGAAATTCATCAAAGCGAAGAATTGTGTGGAAATCTGCAGTTTTGTGTGGCGTTCTGCAGGCGCAGATTTTAGTGGATCTGCTAATATCCAACGTGCCTGGAAAAACATCCAGATTTATATAGATTTACAGTCTTACTGTTTCACACTTAGATGGTAAACTGTTTTGTCTCTGTTTCTCCTCGTTCACATTGGTACATGTGCTGTGAAGTGAAATGTAGCTGAGCCCAGCCACAGGAGCAAGAGGTGCGATTAGTATTGATCACAGCTTTTGTTCATCTTAGAATCCCTGAATCTCACTCTTCACCACAGCAAATAGAGACCCCCACACACACACATGCCCACCAGATTATCCTCTCTCCCATCTTTCTCCATCTTTCATCTATCCTCTCCTGTCAGTAGAAATCACTTTTTTAATCACATAGCCATAAATATGAACAGACACACTTGTCCTGACATATGAAGTGCATATGTCTTTATCACAATCTCGATCGTCATGGTGACAGTGCAAAAGATTTTAGCCAGTGTTACCATCACCCTCTGTCTCTGGGCCTTTACACTCATCACACATACCAGATCATCTGCTTCCCATGAAGAGAGACAGATCAAGAGAACTGCTGATAATGAGCATTGCTGGTAGCTCTTTCCTCTGTAATTGATCTGACCACCTTGTTCTTTTCTTCCTACTAGGACATCTTGAAGTCTTTTCATTATCTTCGTTGCACGTATATACAGAGAAAGAGACAGGTTTGACCTAATGGAGGTCTTTCTTCCATAATTACTGCCCTCCCTTGTTCTCTCTCTAGCTAATACAAGACTGAAGTTCCAACAGAGCTCTGGGGTATATGCTGGCCAAGTATTTGTAATCATTAAAGTAATCAATAAAAGTATACAGTGAAAGATATGAAGGATTATTACTATCTTCAGCAGTGTGTACTAAAGCAACAAGCCATGAGAGGCTGTGTGATGGACGTGCATGTATTGGCCTTTTCACAACAACGTTAAACATGGCTTATTTAGACTTCATAGTCAAAAGTATCTGTTTTATTAAAAAACATTAGTTTTAATTCTATATCTATAGTATATTTTACAACAGCTTAGAAAGTGGCTTGTGGAATCACGTATTTAAGTATGTGTTTTAAATTTAAAAAAAATACATGTTTTGTGGTGTTTTGATTTAATTTTTGTCTTTATTTTATGGCAATGTCAAGTAATTTATAACAAGTAATTTTGTACTGTCATTTCACACAGCAGATATAGGAGTGTGTAGGCTGCCAAGTAATTTTCAGAATGCATCATTTTACTCTACCGTAACTTGTGTCCACTGTCTAAGTAATGTTGTTTTAAATGTTAATACATTTACATTGTGGCTATGCTAAACATGTTTTGAAGTGCAAATGTTGCTGTCTAGATTGCTCTCTAATATTAATTGTGTTCTGCAGACATTGTTTAGTGGAGTTATGCTGCTTTAATAGAACATGCAGTTTAGCCTGCAGAGTCTCTGATGGGTGTTTGGTCTGTGTGGAATATGGATATTTGTGTCTTTTAGAGGTTGACTGTTTTGAGGTCAAGAAGCTGCTGTAGGCTTTATGGTGAGAAACTCTGGTACCAGATTATCTGCAAACAGAACACAGTTGACCTTAGAATCTAGCAGAGTAAAAGCCTGTTTTCACCATCTCCAATTTATTTGCCTTGAAATAAGCATGAAAACATTTTAAAACAGAACAATGTAAAACAGAATAAAAATACTATTTGAATTCCCAAGTCTGAGAATCTGTAATTTCCTCCTTCAGGGTCCTGGATGATTCCAGTAGAGGACAAAAAACTCTCAATTTAAATATCCAAATTGTAAATATCCAGGCTTTATTCACAGTATTCAAAAACTCAAATTTTGGAATTGGTCTCATTGTGAGAACAAAACATTGTGAATATTTTATACTTATTGTCATTTAGTCACTCCAGTTGTTTCCTTTTCTCACGTTATTTTATTCTGGTTTCAGTGGCTGTATTTTGGCTCTGCTGTTTTCCGGGACAGTGGCATGATAAGATTGGAAATGCTGTTGGGGTCCTCTGGAAGACTCAACTTATCTTCCTCAGTGCAGACACGTGTCGCTACACATAAATCAGTTTCTGGATCAGGCCGCCATTTTGGCTCTGTAACTCAGCAAGCGGCTGTTTTCTCTGTAATCCCACAGGCCCAGGCAGCATCACCACCATTTGTTCCTTTTATCGCTCCACAAGCACCCAATCGACAGGGCAAAGAATGGTTTCTATAGCGACGCTAGACCCAAGATCATTTAACAAACAGGTTTGCTTGGGGAGATGATCTGGGCTGTTGGGTTTAGGTTGAGTGTGTGTGTGTGTGTAGAAACTACAGTCTGCTTTCAGTTTATGTTTGCTTCTAATGCAGTGTATTGTATTTCGTGGGGTCTATTTATGAACTCCTGCGGTGTATTGTGGATAGTAAGTATATTTTTAAAGTTAGAGACAGAGTTAGGTACACTGGTAAACCATTTATTTTTTTCTCACTCACTCTCTCAAAGTGCTTTCTGTCTGCTTGTTGTTTGTGAGATTTAAGCTGTCCCTTTTCTTTCTACCTTCTCTCTCTCTCCTCTCTCTCTCTCTCTGATTTAATTCATTTTCATTTTAAGTGTGCTTTATTGGCATGACTGCAAAAATGTACATTTGTATTGCCAAAGCAATGGCAGCTAGGCTGAGTACAAAAAAATGTGCAATGTAGTCTTTATATCTCTTTCTTTCACACATACACTCTCCATCTCTCCCTCATTCTGCATTGCATGCATTAGAGTGCATACTCCAGCTAAGTGGTAGTACAGCTGTAGAGTTACAGAGAAAATGGGCCCTTGCACTTGTAGGGGGTGTAGTTGAGTGAGTGTGTGTGTGTGTGTGTGTGTAGGAGGTGAGCTACAGCTCTGTTAGCTTGTATCTCACCTCTGCTTGTACTTGGCTGAATCCTCTTTGTGTCCCAAATAAAGGTTTGGACACTCTTGCTTATGTGTGGGCAAAAGATCGCCCTGCATGCATTTGTGCATTGTCTTTACCAAGTCAAGCTCCATCTAACACCATCACAAGTGTGTTTGTGTCTGTTTACAACTGTGTGAGTAATGTTGCTAAATAGTTTTTCTTCAGTTGAGTAGTGTTCCTCATTCAAGAAAGTTAGTGAAAGACATCACATCATGAGCTTCAGTGTTTGATTGATTGCAGTGCTCTGAAATAAGAGCAAATATTCTACAGAAGATTATGAAAGATACTGGTTATATCACAATATCAAAACTTCAGTAGGCAATAGCAGTTCCAGTGAAGTTTCACACAAAAGCAAATTCGATACTAGAGCAAAAATTATTACACTCTTATTGTAAAAGTTAAAGATTCATATATACAAGAAATTAAAGCAGCAGTTCTTAATCCTGGTCCTGGGGCCCCACACCACTGTACATTTTGTTTGTCTAATGTGGGTCCCCAGGACAAGGATTAAGAAGCCTGAATTAAAACAATGACATGTACAGTAGCCTTTAGGTATTTTTGTAGTCATAAAATCAGTAACACCACAGTTAGTGGTTTTCTTAGTGTCCTGTCAGTGTTGTTGTTGTAATTAATATTAACAACATAGAGGCAAGGTCTGAAGTTATCTGTAGAGATCTATAGACAATGCCTATAGAGCTGATATTTTGACACATATCCAATTGTTGCCACGCTTGTTTACTTCAGGCAAACTTGCTGTGTTTACATTAATATTTCATCAGAAATATCTGTCCGTTCACATAGACACAAAACACACATGCACATACACCCAAGAACACTTAAAAACATCCACCTGTCATTCAGACACCCTCGTGATTCGAGTCGATGCCTGGTAATACTGATACTGAAATGTATTGTTTTTTTGTCTATTGTAATATTGATAGCAGTACTTTTGACAACCCTAGAATGCACAGGAACATTGTCTACATTCACGAGCATATCCAGAAGGGACAATACTGCACTAGTCTTTCTTTGAGAAGAAATTAACTCTTAGTATATTTTCCATTATTCAGACTAAAGGATGCATAGATTAATTCCAGAATTTCGATACCGCTAATATGCGCCAATAGTGAAGCTATTAGGACCCAGCCCCACAACCCCTTTTATTTTTGTTATACAGTATAATGGGAAATCAGCTTACACACATATAATTGTTCTTGATTTTAATGGCATCATTAAGGAATCTCTGGCAGCTTTCACAGATTCATAAGCCTGGCCTTTCCCAAGGTGATTCCCGAGGTGTTTGCTTCAGCAGGACACAAACAGTTTTAACTATTTGTTCTGATTCATTTTAAGCCTCTTTCTGTCCGATGGACTTCTACCAAACCACAGCATCATTTACTAGTCTCGTGTACTTATAAATGCTTACTGCTGCTAACTTCAAAACTGCAAGAACAGAAGATAATGTACTTTTTTATTTTACTAATAATCCTGAACTAAGGACTCAGTGAAAACATGATTGACCCTATCTATTTCAATACAACACAATTGAATGCATGCACCTTATGGCAGTTTGAATTCAGATCATGCAGTTGTGTTTTAATGTTGTGTTTTTGTTGTTTTATTTCTGGCACATGCAAGTCCCATGTCTTATATTAGTCAGCGAAACATAAACATTAAATTATTAACTTAAAAGAAAAAACAAAAAAAAACTGTAATAGTAGTATTTGTTTTTTGTATTCTGTTCTAGTCATTGCTGACTTGTTGAGATGAGCATGACTGCTTTAGATGCTGAGTCCTGTTTTTGTAATAAGGCTTATTTATGGATGACACTAATGGCCATTATTTCCTCTCTTCTCCTCTCCTCCTCCCCCTCTTGCACCTGTTTATGTACCGTACCTTACATTTCTCTCCCCCTCACTTTTTGCTGTTCTCTCACCTTTCACTCCTCCACCCTCATCCTACATTCTCCACTCCCACGATTCCACCCCTCCTCTTTCTATCTCTCTCTCTCTCTCTCTCTCTCTCTCTCTCTCTCTCTCTCTGCAGCGGGGCAGCTCAGCCAGTCAGCTCATCTCTCTCTCCAACTGCCATATACTGTGCTCGGTCTGGGGCGCAGTGCCAACTTCCTGGATCACCTGTTTGTGGGCATCCCCCGACCCCCTGGAGGGAAGGTACAGACATACATTCTCACACATGGTTGGCATATGGAGGGAGGGAGGTGGGAACCATGAGAAGACAAGCCCCAGGAGAGGGAGAGCATGCAGATGGCCTGGTTTATTTCTACCTGCTCCATCTAACTGTGCCTGAGAGGAGAAACTTGTATCCTACATGCTATATATAGTCCTAATTAACAGCTGGTTATTAGGACAACAACATTTGTGGAACAACAGCTTTATAACTGGTAGAGCATGGTGCTAGCAATGCCAAGGTCATGGGTTTAAGTTCCAGGGAAGTGTGTACTGATGTAAAGCTATGTATGTAAATGTACGTACGTCTGTCTAAATGTAATATTTTGTCAAAACTTTTTACAGGTTATTTTTGGCTTTTTCTCCTGCCGTCATTTTGCCTCTGTCTGGTTTAGCTAAAAAATTTCCTATTGAAATCTCTTCTTCCTGGCACTTCCTCTAAAATTCCTCCAGTGCTTCTCATTTAAATGTAAGACAGAGACTTCCTCTGCTGTCAGCGAGCTAAACAGAGGTCTTTATCAGACGCCGATTAGAATTGCAGATTTGATTTAGCAACACATACTCGTGCATTAATACATGCACAATCGTACACACATTTACAAACCTTATGCATGAGCTATGCTCATGTACAGCAGTTTGCCATGTTGTCTTTTTGTGTCCTACAAATACAAATGGGAATGAGTGCAGAAGATTTTGTCTAAGCGCTTTCTAACCGAGGCTCTGCATATGTGACACAGATGAATGTTTCTATACGACATACCTATGGTTCCTGCTGATAGCTAAAGCTTGAGCTCTGAACACGTGTGGAGATGTAAAAGCTGTTCAGTCTTTTCCATCACTGTTATATCTCTAATCTCTAAGTGCCTCACTACAGCTCAGGTTTTGAAAAAAAAAAAACACTGCTCAGGTAGAGTAATGCACACTAGCACCATAAAATGTCACCAAGCACAGAATTAGAGCTTCTTTTTGTTTCACGTTAAGCAGAAAAATAGTCAGTAAAAGTAATTTTAATGTATAATCTTATAATGTGACTATTAAAACAAGTTTCTTTAAACCATAAGTAAACGAAAGGTAATTGTTGTGTTCCTTACACACACAATTTCTCTCATAAAGTTATAATCTTAAATTACTCATTGTCTCAATTTATCATTAAATTTGCAGTATCTTTACTCAAAATTTAAAAAAGCCTCATCAGGTTCTCTCCATTGCATAATCATAAGGCAAAGTCCTCTTGCTTAACGTAACTATTAAATGCGTGGGCCCCTGAGCTGCGTTCCCTCTCTAATGCTCAGAGCAGCAGTTGAGGGTCTCTGACTATGACAGATCTTTCTCTTTCCGCCTGGGCCCACAGTTGACCTCAGCAGTAGGCAGAGTCTTAATTCCCGACAGGAAGACCAAATACCACCCCATCCATTTCATTTGCTAGATTCATCCACACTCACTAAAGACTAAAAAAAGGCCGTGGCAGAGCCATTCAAGACCCCACTTGCTTCTTTAGCTGCACTTGTGTGCGTGCACACACTAATGTAGCATTACGATAAATGTGTTGTCGGAAATTAAAATCTGTACCCTTGGAGAACTCTCTCAAAAAGATGGATTTAATGTTTTCTGCTAATTGCTGTCGAGAAACAAATAGAAGAGGCAAAATTACCTTTGTAATTGATAGAGGTAGCGTCTTCATAATACATTAAAGCTCCCAGAGCCGACGATTTCTCTAATGAACTTCTCTGCAAACAGCTGGGGAAATAGACAACTATTGATGCTGCTTCATGTTTGGAGGCTTATTATCAGCAGGATGCTCTAAAAATTATGCCATTTTCTCCAAGTGGAACGCTCAAGACTTCAGCATGAATGAGGAAGATGTTTTCATTTGCTCGTTGTTTTCTGCCATGTCGGTTCTTTAGTTTTGTTAGTGTCTAATTTTTAGTTATTTCTCAGAGTAAATAGAGCAGAGTAAATATTTAACAGATTGGCTGTACGATTCTGCTGCTTTAGATAAATAGACCATTTGAAGTAGACATCATACGTGGAATCAACCAGGGTAACGGCTGAAGGATTTGACTGAGTTTTAGACAGTTTTAGGTAAACAGGGTAGCCAGGGTAACCAAGTTACCACAGTTGAACTTTAAAAACTAGATATTTTTAAAACTTGTTTTTGCAAAACGTTGATCACCTTCAAACTGCTCCTCCACTCTTCCATCTGCACTTTTAAGTGATAATGAATTCTCTAGTAGGACACGATTCATCTGTCTTGATTGGCTGAGTAATAGCACAGAAGTTTGACTTCCTGTTCATCTTTGAGCAAGTTGTACCTGAGCCCCACCCTCCCTCTGACTAGCAAAAGTTTACATTGCAACATTGTTGTCAACATTGTCAATGTCACTGTTGATGTAGGCATAACAGGATGACTAGGAATGTTGGAATATTGTATCAGTCATTACGCATTCAGCAATCGTTTTAGATGAATGTGTATTACACATGCCCTCTCTTCTCACCTAAGACTGGGTTCAATACTGTCCAGTTATGCAATAATACAATCTGAAAATCCTTGGTCTTCCAGAAAGACAGCATCAGTTCTGGTATATATTTGCTAAAGTATAACTGCAGAAATTAAATGTGCTGTAATATCCATAACATTGACTGTAATATAATTCTCTCTCTCTCTCTCTCTCTCTCTCTCTCTGTGTGTGTGTCTCATTTATCACTCTCCTTTTGCAGGACATAAGGAAACAAGAGTGGACTGCTATCATTCCAAACTCTCAGCTCATTGTTATACCATACCCACAGAATGACCCTCGCAGGTACACACTCACACACACATTGACTCCATTATCAGATCTCTTCTACAAACATTATTTATGATTTTACATGTACACTGTACAAAGAGTTTCCTCATTTATTATCCATATCTACCAAGCACCAAAGGTCCAAATCCATCGCCAACAAGCAAATAATGATAAATTTGTTAATGTAATTAAAAGCAGTTTCACACCAGCACAGCATCCATCACTATAGTTAATCAGGACTGTAAGAAGGAGTTTCCCCATGCATAAATATTTCATGTATTTACCAGCAAAGACAAAATGTATCTTAATGAAGCTGTCTCTTTATCATAAATACTTGAGCAGCTCACTTGATTTCCCACAATTCCCCACAGATTCCATCCACTCTGCTTCCTTAGCTGCCGCTTGGTTTCAAACTATTTATAATGATGAACAGAGGGTTCAAGCTCTCTCCCGCTCACTTGCTCACTCGCTCTACGTCTATTATCTTCTAAAGCGGCTCATTTTGATGTCCTGATGTTTCAGATTGTCAGTGAATACGCCAGGACTAATTATATTTAGCTTTCTCAGGTTCTTTGAGTCATCATATTAAAGCGCCCACATGAAGGTACGCTGTGCTAATAAGAGTTCTCTTCCGTGGTATAAACTCCACATGTCGTTTGATTATTTGCGCAGGTTTGCTCAGTGTTCACGTGTGTTCTCGGTTTTCACAGAACAATAAAATGTTGCAAATGTTACCCAAGTTTTGAATTGCTTCTTTTTCTTGTTTCTTTGGTATCTCTGCAGTTGGAGTGCAAAGCTCTACCTAACACCCAGTAATATTGTCTTATTGACTGCAATAGCGTTGATTGGCGTGTGTGTATTTATTCTCGTCATCATCGGGATACTGCACTGGCAGGAGAAGGTGAGATCTTTGATGTCTTTTATTTCTGCCTGTAATATTTCAGCCCCAACTCTCCTCTCACTCATCTTTAGGTTTCTCTGATCTAAGTCCAACTTTACACTCACTCACTCCTTCATTTCTTCTTTCGTCTGTGGATCTGATTGTAACACACACACGCGCGCTTCTGCATCTGTCAATCTTTTCTCCTCTGCAGCAAATTTTTTGACCTTGCTCTGGGTGTACAAAACTACTAGTTTTCAAATTCAGCTAGTTAGTGGGTTGCTTAGGAGACCTGTCAACTGAGCCTGCATAATAAGGATGATTACGGTTCTTTTGACCCTGTTTGGATGCATGTTATTGATCGATTGGATGGGTCTTTACATAAGTCACGTTATTGCACTTAAAAACAACTAATCACTAATCAATAAGTTGGTTGTTCACTAGTCGCTGGTCAACTATCGTGACCTATCCCAAGACCTCATGGACACCTTAGTGTGTGCTATGAACATGTAGGTGAAGATCTGAGCAGATGGGCGTGTCTCTGTGTGGTCCCACCCTCAGGCTCTCTCACAGGGTGCTATACTGCTAATTGTTTTGTTCTGTCCTTTCAGCATATCAAATCTGTTCCTAATTATCTCACACAACATGTCCTCTGGGTGTTATGTGTGAGTTTGTGCATGTGAACCTGTGAGTTTGTGTCTATGTGTGTTAGAAGGTAATTTTTGTCACGTTCTGGTTCCTAATATGCAATTTGTACCTCTGCATGTGTGAACTTTAAAATATGTGAATAGAATAAGAGTACTGAGATTCACAAGTGTATACTGAAGTGATGCCGCCTCACATTTGCACAAGATACACATTAGCACGCATTTATATAAAAACAGAAGTCATCACAGCCTGAAAATCTTTATCTTTAAATACCTTTATCTTTACCACCATTTCAATCAAAGACTTTCCCAGGAATTTCCTAATTTTTGCATTATTTTTTCTGAGTTCCACACACCTGCCTTCAACCACACAGGTATTTGGGGATTGTTTATTTGTTTGTTAGGAGACGTTTATGTCGTAACAATAAGAATGTTTGCGTTCTGTCCATCTCTTCTGAAGCTCTCATGGTGGTCCAGGCTGGGCTCTGTGTGCGCATGTGTGTGAGCAGTGAAGGGCTGTTCTGGTGTTGGCATCCTCTCAAAGCCATCTGCTGTGGGTGCCTGATTATGCGCGCTGAAAACCATAATTGCTCTCTGCTCAGGGAAGCGCTTCCCACTACACGACCTTCATTGGAGTTGACACTGCATTAAAATAACATGCTGGCTTCGTATCTCTCTTCTTCAGCACCACAATTATATATCGGACAAAAGGAAAGAGAGAGAGAAAAAGCAAGCATAGAGAGGGAGTATTTTGGCTCTTTGTCTAAATGCCTTGATGGCTGGTTGAAGGAGCATAGGGTTTATTGATGCACGTCTTCAGGTGACAATTTTTATTGCTCTTTAGTTCAGTTATTGTAAGGTCAGGAAGCGGCTCCGTTCTCCTCCATCTGTCTGAGAAACTGCACAGCTCAGACTCTCCTCAACATCTGCTGTAAGCTGTGGAGACACCAGGAGGTCTGATATCACATGCTGCTTTAGTACCAGACTGTAACACATTATATCTTTGTCTTTCTGTGACTCTCTCTCTTTATTGCTTTTTATTCTTATGGAAGATATCATTTGAAAGCCACGTATGTACAGTACATACAGCTGCGTTGTGTAAGTTGAGCTGTGTGTGCTGTGGAAATGTCAGCCCTGTTACACAGAATGCCTTCAGGTGACCTCATAAAAAGTGTTCTCAGTTGGTGTGGCTTAAAAAAGCAGATATACAAAGATTTCTTTTTAATCTTCCTTTCTTATTTACTAACATATGCATTTGATGGTCAGATAAATATGAAGTATACTAATAGCTTAAATTCAATACAAGTGTGTGAACAGTCTATCTTATCTTCATATTCTCTTGTTCTCGCATTCTCTCTCAGCACTCAGCACTTCATTGCTTCATCATCATCATTGCTTCACCCCCCCCCACCCCCACCATGACAGCTTGTAATTGAAGTAGCTTTAGCAGATAAAAGAGGGCAACCTTTAGTGCCTGTGAAAATAGTATTTGGAGAGGACTCAACAGATTGTTCTATCTCTGCGGACCGTTCCATTTGCATGTCTGTGAGGGCACCACAAAATTAGGAAAAAGCCAGATTTAGTATTTCCTCCTTGCTTATTGCTTCTCTCCATCCTTCTCAATGTCAGAGAGAAGACACAGATAGGGGAGATGCAGAGGTGTTCACTAATATCTGCATGAGGCTGGAAGGGCTGGAACACATCTCATCTAGCAGCCTCCTGCATGTAGATATGCTCAGTTCAAGATATGCATCTGTGAAAGGATGGGAAGAATTTAACAGGCTTTATCAAAATCTGCTGCTACAACTCTACTTGCCAAATGACTAATTAAAGCTACAGCATACTGTGCAATTAAGCTATTTTTTGGGTCATTCACAATTATGATTAATTTTGTTTTGATTTAGATTATTGATTATTTGGTTATAATAATTAAAAGGAGTTATATTACTCCTGCAATCCTTTTCAAAGAGCTAGGAACCTACAACCCCCATCCTCTTAACACTGGACACATTAAACAGTAAAATAATCATGTTACTAGTGTACAGCAGTACGTGTGAATCTAATTAAATAAGCAAACTGTGGCTTCAATGTTAGAGTAAGGTGAAGCTCACTAAAGGAATGCAAGATTTTTATATGAAACAGCCTGCATGAAAATGCCTCAAAGTCAACACGGCTGCATCTAATCTTCCACGCGGGAGACTGCAGATGCGGCCCGGTCATGTGAATGTCAACCTGTTAGTTTATTGATGCTCTGCTATATATTGCCTGCGGCTCAGGACGGGAGTTGTGTGTATGTTTAAGCATCTTGAGTACTAAGTGTACATGTTGGGGAACACGTCAATCTTAACCTGCAGTGAAAGGCTGCATGTTGCATTGGTGCACCGTGCAGCTCGACAGACTAATGAAAGAGTAGCTGATGAAAAAGAGGATCATGACAAAGTGGAAACAGTGATGTGGTACAGTACCTGTGTTCAAATTCATCTTATTGTAAGATGCATTATCAAACTTTATTGCTGGCAGCTGATCTGACAAAGACCATTACTTACAAGCTTCTGCTTGTTGAACTAAAATGATCAGACATGCTGCAGCTGCAAGTCTTGCCATGTAATAATCCAGAGCTTGAAGGAGTGTATAGACTATTTTTGTCACAGACTGTGCAATTAAGTCAGCACTCGTAACAGAGAAATCAATGTGTCTGTGGCTTTGCCTGTGACTCACTAAAAACACTTCTAGGGACAGGAAATGCAGATGAGCCCACAGGTATGTTTCTCGGTTCTTTGTGGCATAACCCACAATTATGGCAATAAAAGGCTTCACTGCTGATTAGGGATATGACTCAGTACTGTATCAAATCCTGAATGAGACATGTAGTGGTATATTTTAAGGATAGATATCCTGTGGGTCGCTCCTGACCAGACAACGGTGTTGACAGCGCTTAGTCTTTCTGCACGGTAAGCTCATTTGAAAAAGAAAATAATCCATTCTGTTATGTGACTTCTTCTGTAACCTATTTGTCAGTTTGGCAATGAGTGACATGCTTTTCTACCATAAATAGGAAAATAACTACACACCTGCAGTTAAAAATGCATCGAAGTGATCCTTATTTGCAAGTGCCTTACAAGGGGACCGAATCCAAGAGTCACTCATGCTAGCTGATAATACACACCATTTTTGCCGTCTCAGAGACAGAATAATCACTGCGCACACACACACAGGCTTGGCAGTGTGTGTTATTATCAGTCTCAGGCAGTAAGTGTCTGGTGTTGGCTCTATCTGTGATCACACACAGAGGTATTTTGTTGTGGCAAAGTGTGCCATTGTGTGCGTAATGAGTTCTCTGTCTGTCTCCCTCTTTCTGTCTATCCAGTCCTCTCACAGTGAATCAAATGCCATTGTATTGTGTTCACATTCAACTCACTGGCAAGGTTAACATGTGGGACTCAGTTTCTCTGGCCTGCTGTCAGTATTGTGAAGTTACAGAGCGTGTAGCAACCTTTGGTTGTTTGTGTTACAGAAAGCAGATGATCGAGAGAAGAGACAGGAGGCCCATCGCTTCCATTTCGATGCCATGTGAGATAATGGAGGGCATCATGGGTGAACAATGAGAAAATCAGCTCTGAATTAATTGCATTGAATGGTTTATTTAATAATTTATTTTTCTGTTTTTCTACACTGGAGCAATTAAATGCATTGAAAGAAATCAGAGTCTGCAATCAGAGGAATCCATCTTAAGACGTGTAAGTAGTTTCTACTGGATTGCAGACTGTAATAATGTAAAAATGTAAATGTACCTTTGTGGATCTGTTTATATCTAAAGAGGTATGTTTCTGTTTTTATTTGTCATGGTTCTTTTCAGGAACCTAAACACATAGGGATGTTTGCACATTGAGACAAAAAGTGTTTGTTGTACCTTTCAGTGCCATTTTTTTTGGCTTGACATAAAACGTGTTTCTTTGTTTTGCTGTATTATTAAAGTAACATTGCTAACTGTCAAGTGGGCAGAAATAAAACCAATAATTTTCTCTTTTTGTTTCATCCTGGGTTTTGGAGGTGTACGTCATACATTTTTAAAGGATTTAATTGTTTTTCTTTTAGTGTATGGATGTGACTGTGTGTGATAGTTCTTTCACTTCAACCCTGTATTAAATAAATGTTTGATTCTCAGATTCTCTGTCTGTTAACAAAGTTGGCCTTTGATTTTTTTTAACCATTTAGTTGTTTGCAACCAAAAAAGTTAATAAAAATGGCATCACTCTGCCATAACTATCAAGTACAGCATTAACTGTCAACATTTATTGCCAACAACTTCAAAGTGTTTCCTTAGACATTTTAAAGTTAGCTGTTTTCTGTAGAAATGCTATTTATCAGTTTGCTATTCAATATAAAAGAACAAAATTCTATAGCAAGTCAAGTCCCCATCCTTAATTAAAGTCCATTGCTCATAGTCAACATAAAGCGGGTTGTACTGTTTCAGCATACACTGTCCTCTATGCTTACATTTCAGTAATTTCCCCTGTATCTCATTCTCTCTTGTCTTATTCATTTCTATAAGGTTGTCTTTCCATTGAAGGCACCATCATCAATAGTAAAACCGTTTTGGATTTTACCCTTCATTACTGATGCCTTTCAACATTTTCCTTGCTTTCTAATTTGTTGTTATTTTTTATTTATATGCCTGTTTCTAAAGTACTTCAGCTTAATTATGTGCTACTGAAGATTGTTCAGTGTGAGGGGTTTTGTTTTTAGTTGTTCTGATCTGTGTATTGATTTATCTGCAAATCTCTTTACCTTTATATGGTGTCATTATTGTATACTACATGTGCATTAATTTCACCTTCAAAGGCATAATCACTTGCCACCTAATCCATGCATCTGCATACTGGACAATTATTGCCACTGGTTTGCACAAATTTGATCTAGTCAGATGATTATTTGTCCTGAAGCATGTGCTCTTTTCTTAATGATTAATTAATCACTCAACATGTTTTGGGTCAAATTTACATGCTGTTTGTCAGTGGATGTGTTTGGTTGTTTTGTCACCTTTGACCAATAAAAGAATAAATAATAAACATGACCAAGAGCTTTACTGCTTTGATTATTTGGATCAAGTGTCTTAATTGAAACAGTTTGTTGCTGTTTTTGGTTTACAGGGTTGTTTCTGCAGAATGATGAGTTAGACACATTAGTCGTCTACAGTGATTTAATCACGTCTTGTACTGAAAAACACTGAGGGGGAAGATGCATTTAAATTCGCATAACGTTTTGGACGATCATTATATATAATCAACAGATGATTTAAATGAAGTTGCGACTGAGGTGCTGTCTTTGCCACACATCATCTTAGTCACAAAAGAAGACTGCATTACAGTACATTAATCAAGTCTTCACTAAAAAAATAAATCAATACCCGTGTACGTGGCAAATCACGTCACCTTAACTTGACCGCGCTTCATCTTCACCGAGTCGTACGCTCACATGATTGCGCATGCGCACTGTCTCCCCATTCAAGCGAACAGCGCCCGAAGCTCAAATGAGGCTCGTTTAGTGCGATCCCTTCAGTTCAGCTGTAGATTCCCACAGATACACGTCTCTCCCCGGACTCCCCTGGACTATTTAATGGCAATAGACTGCATGTGGATTTACAAAGCACATTTCTCAACAGGATTAAAAGCTCAGTCGTTTACCTTTCACACGGTTTGGGGAGCGTGTTCACCCTATGGAATATAGTGGTGTCTTTCCTGCTTGAGGGATGGGATTAAAGAGATCGAAGAAAAGTTGGGATTTTTAAGTCTCGTCGTATTGGATGGTAAGATGGAGAGATAAAGCTCACTGCTACAGAGCTCAAGGCGGACGCACTGGTAATAACACAGCGAGTGGAAATGCACAGAGGTGAGTTTCAAGAAACATTTCTTTAGTCTCGGACAACACAGCACGGTTTTCTCCCAGAAAGGTTGTTGCAGCAGCAAAGCTTCCAAAAATGCATGTTTATATTTTATAACATTTATCGTGGCAGCCTTGTCTATGAAGTTGCAGTTTCGCAGGGATAATAACATAAATTCCGTCGCCACCTACAGGTGTGCTTTTGTTTATTATTCAACGCGTCTCAAAGGAATTCTGCCTAATCGATTTCTTTTCCCGAATTTTCTTTATTTTTATATAATCCTTGGCTTTCTATTCATTGACCAGTTTCGTTTGTGATATAAGCTGTGATCACACACAAGGCGGGTTGCATTAGATTTCTGCAGCATCTCATGCAACTTCGCCGCGTGAGCCCGTGGCATCTGCGCGAGCAGTATGATGAGGGTGCTGAAGTGACAGCTCCCGCGAGCTGCTCATGACCCTCGCTACGGATTCATCCATGTCAAACATCTGAGTTTTAAATACATGTAACTGGGAAGTAATCAATGATTGGCATTAGCAAATGAAGTAAGACGAGTAAAAAAGAGATAAGTGGCAATCCTTTACAATAGACAATATCCAAACGCATCACAAAACACGGTAAATAATTGTAGCAGTAACAATAACAACGGGACATCACCGACTGTTCATCATCATAATTAAGTAGCCTGCATGTTATCACTTAATGTTAATGTTACTTCACGTTACTATTTGTATTTATACATTACATTGCAGTATGAAGTGTGACCGCGTAGGTTTATGAATAAAGGCCCACGGAGATGATCAATCTGCAAATTAAGTCATAATCTTATTAATTGTGTGTGTATGGTATGTTTTTGATACATATGAAAATTACACACAAATCTGGACTACAAACTGCAGTCCTCATAAAATTTTTCCTGTAATGTTCTGTACTATTCGACCTACTGTTAATAGTTATAATAATTACAACCACATAAATGATGATCCTGAACTGTCTATTGTACTGAGTTGAGTTTTAGCGAGGTACATCTGTGTCGATTCATCCATCTGCATTTATTTATCTGATTGCAGCATGCTATAGAAAAAACTTTCAAAATTTCAATCTAAGTGAGTGAAGCAAGGACAGAAACATGCAGTATGTATCATCAGTCTGAATAATTAGTTTAGAGCCATTTATAGTCTTCATGAGATTGGCAAATCTTGTCATCAGTCTTTTATGAACATTGGATACATTAAAGCCTACATTAAAGATTAGTCAACGAATCTAGAAGGGTTTTCCCTCAGATGTAGTTTGGTGCATTTATGGACAAATGTAATGTACAGCAGCGCTTCGTCCCATGGTACGCATCCCAGATGTCTGTTCATTTGAAACCATACACGCTTAAAATAATCCATGCAGACCTCTATGTGAGGTGTGTGAAGCTGCTGTATTCCTGTCTTTATTTTCATTACAAAACTCGACTTAATTACACTTCAAACTTTTTAGTATGTTTGCATTTTCGCGAGTTCTGCATATGTGCTTTAGGCGTGATATTTCCTCCTCATATTGTTTATCATATTCGATATACGATCCCCATAGATTTTGTCAGTTCATTTTTTCTTAGTTCATTTGTGTATTTGTCTAAAAATCCTTAATGTATATGAAGCATACAGTTCAGCCTTAAGCGAAGTACGCACGTATATCAGACGCGTTGCAATCTTTAGTTTTCCTTCACCACGCAGGTAGTTTCTTTATTGTACATTTATTTATCGTATTAAGTCAATCGATTTATTTCAGGACAAACGATTATTCGATAAACCTGTAGAAAGTCAGACAAACCTGTAGAAAGACGCAACTTTCTTCATCTGTAGCCTGTCTCAGAATACTGAAGGGCTAGTAAATGATTTCCCTTTATCCTAACAGCATGATTTAGTTGAAAGTACCAAATTCAGGATTTGATCGTATGGGATTTTCCCTACATTTTCATTACGACTTCAGTGACTATACCAACTGTTGCAATACGCATTTTATAACACAGATCCAGTTCCAGTCTAGATAAGATGAGCAGTATCGGGAACAGAGTAATAAACCGTTTAATTGACTTACGTGACAGAAGAATTGTTTACTCCGATTTATAATCATAAATGTACTTTTTAAGCATATGTGTATTTTATAATATTTAACACTTTTATTGGTCTGCCATGCTTTATGCTGTCTAGACCATTAATGTTCACAAAATTCAACATTTTGGCTGTGACAGCAATGTTTCATTTATGTATTTTTACTCATGTTTTTTTAGACTTTGTCAGTTTGTCAGAAATTTAGAGGCAGGGAGTCTGGCCTTATGTCAAGTGCAAGACATGTTATGACATGACAGGGATCTTAAAACTATTGATTACTCTGTTTCTGATTTATTTCTGTGCTGGGCCAGAAGAGTAATAGATGAGTTTGAGTTGATCAATGTCCTTGTCTTGCTGTGCCCACGCCGCCCCTGGCCTTTGCCTCCACACGATGAATCAGTCCTGGGTTCGTGCAGTCATTTACAGGCAGAGAAAGACAAGGCTAGATCAGTCAGATTTACGCTCTATATACTTTCTAAGAGTTTCTAGGCTCTCACGAACACACCAGAGTTATCTGAATCAGGGAGATAAGACCTTTCAGACCAGCAGCAGATTAACTTGGGATCCATGCAAAAGGTCATTCTTATTTTTGTCATGTAATATTTGACCTGGCTCTTGCTCACTTTTCTCTTTAGCTTGGGTTCTCCTCATTGTAATAGAAGAGGGATTTGCCCTGGCCCAGAAAATTAAAGGTATGACTCACATTTCCACACTGATATCAGAACTGTGAGAGTCCTCTGATATTCAGTACACATTAACACATTAACACAGCTTGCAGAGGGTTTCCCTCTATATTTGGGTATATGTGACCAATGCAGCTCATTTTACTTTCCGTTTCTCAACATTTTGTTGGTACCTGGCCTATAAATTTAGAGTTAATCAGACTAGTTAACATTGGGTTGAAATGTTTGAAATGAGTCTTTCTTTGTAAACCAAATATAAATATGTTAAAATTCTTACTCAGATTAAGTTAGGATTGTATTGCAAATGACATTACTCAAACAACTGTACCATCTGCAAAAATATTGACTCATTCTCACACTGCTTCGCTAATAGCTAAAATTAGCTGAATTATAGTTTATTTCACAATCATAGTAGTTGTGAGTCACAACAAATGTTGTATTCTGTCTATTTAAAATGTACTCTTTTAACACTTTTTAACACACCTCCTTTCACAGAGACGCAGAATGAGGGAGAAGCTCCAGCTAAGAAAGAGCAGTGTGGCCAGTGGACCAGGAACATCAATGGAGGCCTGTTTACATCTCCAAACTACCCTAACTCCTATCCACCCAATAAGGAGTGTGTGTACATCCTGGAAGGTAATTCACCTCAATGTATTAAAGAAAGCAAATTTGCAATTGCAAGGAATATTTCCTAGGCATTTTTCAGCTGTTAGCTGTCACTGTGACAGGAACTGTTAATGACAGCGTGATTGATGTCTGCCTCAAGTAAAAAATGCTTACGAATATGAGTGTCACATTTCGCTTCTGGATACTTAAGTAGGTCTCCTCTCCTCATCTTACCTTTCCTCTCGTCTGCTTTCTTCTCCTCTTGTCTGTGTTCATCCTTTTTATAATGGTAACACTAATTATCCATATATCCTCATAATATCATCATGTATTCTCATAACAATCATCATCTGCTAATCCATCTCAGTGTACACCATAAACTACTACACTATAAAAGTCTGAATGTGACAAATTTGTCCCACCATAACAGCACTTAACAGTACAAGAGCGCCCCCTGTGGTGAAAGCATATTCTGTTATTCATATGCAATCTGACAGATGTATGAAACAGTCAGTTTTTGAGCCATACTTTTGAGATTAGATTTTGATAATTAATAAAAATAATTATTAAATCAGCTTAATAAGCCTTTTTAATTGTCACTTTGTTGTTTCATGTGTGTCTATGGGGGGATTTCAGCATTTGGCTTTTTCATTTTTTGATGCGGTTCATTGATGGTATTTTACAACACCTTAGACCAACAATTATACATAACATAACCAAGCTAGAATATAACAGTGTGTTAACACCATTCTGCTTATGTTGGAGAAAGAAGTATACATTTTAGTGGACCTTTGGCATCCTATATTACCTAGTGGCCCAGATTACCCATAATTCACCCCTAGTAACATACTCATCAAATGTATATCTTGAATGCACACTAAGTCGCTTTTAGATAAAATTGTTTGCCAAATGCCTAAATGTAAATATGAATGTAACATATTCAACTAAAAACTTGACAGTAATAATAAACTGCATACCCTCATATGCCTTTTTTGCTTTTTTTCTTGATAAATGATTGTATAATGTGCAGATTCTGTGGTTTTAATGCAAACTGCAGGAAATACAGCTCATGACTCAGATTCCATAGAACAAACCTGAATTAAGAAAGACACAACGTATTTGTTTCAAAGACTGATGTGATTAAAGTTGTGTGCCTCAAGCAGGTGACCTAAATCTGTGGTAGTTGTTTCATTGTACTTTTGCGTATTTGCTGCACATCACAGATTGGAGATTATTATGTATGTCTTGTCATAAATCAAAATAAAAATGAAATTGTCACTGCAATGTAATGGTCTATTAAGTACTTTCAACAGTGCTATGAAAGAGGGTTTATCTCCATTTGTATTGAACTGTCTTTCTGTCAATTTAAAAGATAAGTGTTGTTCATTTAAAAAGATAGCTCTTTTTGTGTAGTGTGTAAGGACCAAGCCAAAGCTCTTTCTGAATGGAAAATTATTATTATTATTGTACAAGGTGGTATTATTATGTTAGCTCATTTTCTTGAGGGTATGACACAATATTGACAATGTGCTCCTCTAGCCAGGTTACAATGTCTCATTTCTTACAGTTATCAACTAAAAATACCTTTTACTCCATCAAATGAAGAATAATATTCTTAATTACCGTTTCCCTGCAGCTCTCCCTCGCCAGAGAATCCAGCTGGCCTTTGACAAAACATACTATATTGAGCCTTCCTTTGAGTGCCGCTTTGACCACATAGAGATAAGGGATGGTCCCTTCGGTTTCTCCCCTCTTATTGATCGCTTCTGTGGGCCAAAGAGTCCAGGTGTGGTCACCTCCACAGGCCGCTTCATGTGGATCAAATTCATCAGTGACGAGGAGCTTGAGGGATTAGGTTTCCGTGTTAAATACACTTTTATAGCAGGTAACCTTCACAGTTGAATAAAGTACAGTATTTATAGTATTTTTCATAATTGAGCTCAATAACTAAACTCATAAATGCATTCTGGATTTAAAGACACGGCCTTGCTTCTGTGGTCCTTGTTTGTCTTTTATACTTAAAATACAATTATTTATACTCTATTCAGTGCAATCTTAGTCATGCACATTTTGAGCTAGATCCTATCAGATGCAGCAATTTTAAGAAATGTAAGTGTTTACAAGGTCAAAAAAGACAAACACTTAATTGCTGCCTATTGGATTAAAAGGCAGATTTTTGCACTACAGCACTCACAAGTCTTTTAAACTGTATGTTATTACTAGTCATGAGTCTGGGATTCCCACTGTGTGCAGTCTGGGTAATGTGATATCTGTCTTATCATTTCAGACCCAGATTTTCATTTGCACGTCGGTGGATTGCTAAATCCAATTCCAGGTAAGGCTCTCAATATTTCACCCCTCACTTCGGTTCCATCTGCAGTGCATTCTATTCTCTGCAGCAGACTGCAGGCTATCCTTTACTGACATTCTCCACTCCTCCTTCTATCTGTTGGCCTCATGTTACCTATCTGACTCTTTTTGTTGTCAGATTTTTCATTTCTTTTCTCCTCAAAATAGTCATCACACCAACACTCGTCTGCCTCCAATTTGCACTCACTGCTTTGCCTTTTTGTTTTGGTTGTGGTCATTCTTTTTCTTCTCTTTTCCTAAATTCTCTCTCTGTATTTTCTTGCTTCCAATCTATTCCTCTGGCAGATTGCCAGTTTGAGATCAGTGGTTTAGAAGGAGTCATCCACTCCAGTCAGGTGGAAGAGGAGGATAAGATCAAAAATGGAGATGCAGTGGACTGCATCTGGACCATACGTGCCCCTGCTAAGTCCAAGGTGACTTTCTTTCTCAACTTCCTCAATCCCACAGTTCATCAGATGAGATGATCCTGCTCTTCTGCCATGGACAGATATATGAGCACCCTAAACCGGGACTTGACTTGACCACAGGAGGCCATCTGGGCCCCGCCCGTATTTCTGCTGAGGAAACTTTTCAAGGAGAGCTCAAATTAGCTATGCAGCAGCAGCAAGTATTAGGCCAATGATGCAGAAATTGCAACAGAGCAGAATCAGCAGTAGTAGGAACAAGACTGAGAAGGAAAGCAGCATTAAGATGGTCGAGGGATTACACCCTCACCTGTGCTGAGCAGACAGGAACACTTAGCAGGCTAAAAACATCCCAAAAGAACTTTGCCAGAAAGACCAGAGTATCTGTTTACCAAACATGAAGATAACTAATTAGAGCTGTGAAGAGTGACGTTTTAGTTGCTTGTGGATCTTGTTAAAAAAATACCAGACAGATGTTTTTTTTACTCTTGGTCAACATACATCAGGTCAGTTTACTCTGTCAGAGTTATATATGATTGTGACACAGTGACTCTACTGTTTGTCACTTCAAAATGGAACAAAAACAGCTAAATGATACCATTGTCAAAGACAATAATATATTCATCCATCACTTATTTCAGAAAATCTGGGCTGTAAGCATTATGCAGGGAAACACCCTGGACAGATTGCCAGTCCTTTAGGGACTAAAAATATATGTTTTAAAAAATAAATTGCAAAACAAAGCTTTATGGCCATTAAGAAATAATTAAGTCCAGCAAATCTGCAGTGGCCAAAAGTAAGTTCTGGACAATATGCAGCAGTAGTTTTTCTTATGCTGTAAATTTTACCTTGTACTGTATGAGTCAGCATTATGCTGAATCAAGCTGATGCATGTGTTCAAGGTTTGGCTTATGCCTGCAGATATACCTTCGATTCCTGGAGTACCAGATGGAACACTCAAATGAGTGCAAGAAGAACTTTGTGGCAGTGTATGACGGCAGCAGCGCCATAGAGAACCTGAAGGCAAAGTTCTGCAGCACTGTGGCCAATGACGTGATGCTGGATACTGGTGTGGGTGTTGTACGCATGTGGGCTGATGAGAGCAGCAGACTCAGCCGTTTCCGAATGCTCTTCACCGCGTTTGTGGATCGTGAGTATTGACATTTTTAACTTGAAAGATATCACTGGATGAAGGTCAGATATTGATTGCTAACATAGACAACTAGTCTATGTCTATGCAACAAAACAGTGAGTACCTCACAAAATACAAATCTTTACAATATGTATAGAAAATAATAGTCCTGATTTTAGTTGTAATAGTCAGAATTTGTGCCAACTTGTAAAACTGAATTGAAAAGTGAGTCCACCTTAGAAGCCCTGCATATTTCTTGAACGAATCAGTGGCTTTCTTGGTGCAAGGACGCTATATGTATGGATGTGACCTTTGGAGAAGGCAGTGCCACGTCAGCTAGCAAGAAAATGCTAAAGCCAGCAGGCTGGGTAGAAACATCATTTATATTTCATTTTGTAATGTGCTTCAGGCAGAGTCTGTGTTTTCAGGATAGCAAGTAGGGGCTATTAAACAATATAAAAAGGAGCATGAACAAAGTGTGCAGGACAATTTCCCAGATCATAAAGTGCCAAATATTATTAAGATTGGATGCCATTATAATGACTTAATATATTTAATGTCTCTATCCAGCTGTAACATTTACTAGGATTACATTTTCAAAGCTTATATTCAGGGACATTTCACCTTTTATTCCAATAAAAATATATAATACAGAAATATAAATCTGCTGTTTTCATTTTATAGCAAATGTTGCTTAAAATATCAGAATGAAGGTGTTCAATAATAGAATGAAATAAACTATAATAATCCATTTAAACTGACTCAAATAACCTGGCATTTGTTTAAAATTTATCCATTGAAAGTGTGAAGTTAATTAAAGTAATCTCTATAGAAAGCAATGACATCAAAAAACCAATTACTCTCTCAACCTTTGCATAGAAAATCAAACAGCACAGCAACTTCTTATTACATTAGTTATAGTGTTGCACATTTTCCATGCTAATGATTCAGTCATAGAGAATTGGAACTTATCTGTTGCTGCTTAAAGGAACAAAAAATACTAAATAAGGGTTAGACAATGGGATATGAGCAATGTATCACATTTTCTTTTCCCTTTGCTTTTCAGGTCGGTTTAAAGGTTGTATGCAAATTGCTGAAAATTACCATGAAGCAAACAAGAATGCTTGCCCTCATCTGTAATACTTTTAATAAATGGCAGAATAATCAGAGGAAATAATTAAAGCATTCAATGTCAACTCCGTGTGAATACTAATCTTGCTCATGCTTCAAAAGAAGTAGCAAATGAATTTCATTGCTAGAGGAACACACCTGCCACTGAAGGTCATGTAGCACCGTGAACAGGTTAACAAAACCTAGTTGTGATTGGATTAATTGGTTCATTTAGTGCCTTTGCCAATTAAGCTGGCAATCAGTGTTACAACTTATACACTGGGGTCTTTAAAATAACAAGCATGGGAATTCATGTTGGTCCAGGCTGAATTACTCTGTTGGTGCTGGTGAAGCAGGTGTACTAGCAGTGGCTAATTAGTGAAGCTGATTATCTTTTTTTTGGTAAACTGGTTGACTTAATCATTTTTTAAAGAATGATTTTTTAAAGAATTAAAGAAATGAGTATTAGGTTTAGCTGTGATAAAATTACAACTAAATAATTATGAATAATTTAGACATAGATTATGGTGTAGGTTGTTGTAATTGGTTTGAGACATGCTCAGACAAGTTTAGCCAAAGCATGGCAGAGATACATGAACTTTTGTAAGACAGTAAAGCTAATATGTCGATCTCTAGATTATCAACTTAAATGCAATACAGAACCAGAAGAGAAACAAATACACGTGGCATATTAAGCCATTTGTTATACATCCTCTGATAAATGATAATCACACACAGTAGATGTGGTGTGACTTTGGCAGTCTTCAGTGCAGCATTGCCCATTGTTTAGAAGGCAAGAAATGTCTATCCGTTTTGGAAATAAGCAGACCAGTGGGAGCATGAATCTGTTGCCAGAAAATTAGGTTACAACCCCTTCAAGATTCTGTCAGAAGCATTTAGTCCCACACTGACAGATTTTTTTCTCCCTACGCAGGCAAATGTAAGAATCAAATTTAACACTGCAAATGTAAGAAGCACAAAAAAGTAATATTAAGTAGAATTGAGAAAATCAAATCTGTATGCTTAGATCTGTGTGGTGGGGCTACACACTAGAGAAAGCTCTGGTGCTTTTGATGGATGGGAGTGCATGAGGTTCATTTTGAGGGTGTGGAATTTGTTGGGTCAGTTTGAGTGGGAATACAGCAAATGTCTCTCATTCTCTCAGTGGTCAATGAATACCTATGTTAGAGTGCTTTGTCGCAAATATTAAAATATTCTCTACTTTTGGTCTAATCACTTCCACATGTAGTTTTTATGTAGTTCATGTATGCCCTTGTGACGCATCATCCACATTTAAATCAGTGAAATTCAAGTGTTCTCCTACAAATTGTAAACTCTAGTGCGTCAGTGTCCTGGACAAGAAGAACAGGAAGAAGAGAGGAGATGAGTGTCAGGGTTTGCAGAAACAGCCTGAAGGATTCATCCCCAGAGAACAGCACTCACCTTCAATTACTAGCTTGTCTTGCCCTCTTCCACGCTTTCCGTTCTTCGCTACCTTGCTCTCTGACTAGCATGCTAAGCGTTCGTTGAGTCAAGAGCTTCCTGATAACCTGACCAGACGGACCTTGTGATGACTGTTAGATTTGATTTATATTCTTGTGCACCAAACACCAGCGACCCAGTCTGTGCCATAGGTATGAGACGAACCTGTCAACAGACAGCTGCTGATGTCATGCTACGAAATGGGCAGGATATCCTGTTTACAGGATTTTTCCTCCATATTCTGTGTTTTTCAGCTCCATGCACAAGCACCACCTTCTTCTGTCACAGCAACATGTGCATCAACAACTCCCTGGTGTGCAACGGGGTTCAGAACTGTGTATACCCCTGGGATGAGAACCACTGCAAGGGTGAGTTAGAGCAATAACAATGTCTGTTTCCTGAGTCACCTACAGATTAACCAGTATGGTGCATAACATTTTTAGAGGCTTATAAATAATATACACAAAATTTGTTCAAACTACATAATAAGCAAAACCATACTAGTTTTACATCATTTTTAATGTTTAATAAAATAACATTTATAACAACAAAGCTTATAATGTATGTTTTTTTAACTACACGTCCAATCAGTATTCAAATTATATTAAGTCAGTAACTGCTCCGATAGATTCCATGAATAATATGTTAGACTGATTTAAATTACAAGTCAACTACTGAATACAAATCAACAGAAAGATGTGTTATCTATTACTAGTCTTTTTATTATATTAGGATGTCAAAACATTTACTGTCACAACACATTAAATTCACATGGTAATTTCATCAGCTGTGGCGCTGTAGATTCAGTAAAGAGAATACTGCTATACATGTATGTTTTAATGTGTTTATATTGTACCTTTTATACCTCTGCCTCAGAGAGGAAGTCCAGTGGACTCTTTCACCAGATCACAAAGACTCATGGCACAGTGATTGGCATCTCTGCTGGTGTGGTTCTGGTCCTGCTCATCATCTCCATCCTGGTGCAAATGAAGCAACCCCGTAAGAAAGTTGTGGCCCGTCGACCTGCCGTCTTCAACAAAGGTGGATTTCAAGAGGTCTTTGACCCTCCAAACTATGAGCTCTTCTCTTTACGTGATAAAGAGCTGTCATCAGACCTGGCTGAGCTGTCAGATGACCTGGACGGCTACCATAAGCTTCGGCGCTCCTCCACCATGTCTCGATGTATCCATGAGCATCACTGTGGTGCCCAGGCCTCCTCGAGTGGCAGTGTGAAGCAGAGCCGCACCACCCTCAGCTCAATGGAGCTCTCCTACCACAATGATTTCTCCAAGCCCCCGCCCATGAAAACCTTCAATAGCAGTGCCACCGGCACCTACAAGAAGAGTTGCTATGGCTACAAACAGACTCACGACTGTGCTGAGCAAGTGATTGAGGATCGTGTCATGGAGGAGATCCCCTGTGAAATCTATGTGAGGGGTGGGAGCGTAGGAGGGGCTGCAGGCAGCATCGGAAGCGGTTGTGGAAGCGGTTGTGGAAGCATTACCATCCGTAACCATGGCAGCGCCCGTAGCAACAACAACACCGTGGTGGACCCGGGACAGCGTTCCATATCTATGGACTTCTGAAATAATGAGACAGGAAGAGGGAGGGCAAGAGCCCTGAGTGATTTTAAACACTTTTTTCACTGTCCTTCATTACTGTTTTTCATGCACGGGTTCCAGTGCAATATAAACAAATGTGGAACGCACAAGTAAATGAACATTGACAGAACTATGAGGTGACATGTGGCTGGCTACAGTATTTTAATCTATGTGTATTTTAAAAAAGAAAGATAAACAGTATGCAGGTTTTGTGTTGTTGCTTTGCGTTACTTTTTGCATCATTTGCCTCTGTGGATAACTTGAATTATGCTGAAATGAAGATCACTATAATGGTTATGAACTTAAGTCATGAAGAGGTCACAGTCATTCCCTGCTGAATCCTTATGCAGTGTCCAAACTTGGTGCAACACAGATTGTCAGCAACAAGTGATTTGACTGTCCAAACTGAAAGTGAAAATGATGCATAGCTAGCCCCAATCACAAGGTGGCTCAGTGGGTAGCATTATTGCCTCACAGCAAGAAGGTCTCTGGTTTAAGTCCCAGCTGAGCTGGGAAAGCTTTTCTGTGTGGAGTTGCATATTTTCCCAGTGTCAGCATGGGTTTCCGCAGGTACTCCGGTTTCCTCCCACAGACCAAAGACATGCAGGGTAAGTAAATTGGACATGCCAAATTCTCCTTCCCAGACTTGTGTGCAGATGAACTGTTTCCTGCCTGAAAACAGCCTTAGATGCTGGAGTGATGTAAAACAACAACTTAATACTAGACACAATAACAGCTAATCTTAACATGTCTGATGTTTGATATGCAGCTATGTAAAGCTGAACTTTGGATCATCGGGATTTCCCAGCACAACCAAAAGAAAACAAAAAAACATCATGGCTGGTTAGGACAAAATTTTAAATTAACATGGAAGACATCACTTTGTCATATCGTGCCTGCTTAGGCCAAAATGTTAAGAGGAGCATGTATTTGGACAAGAAAGGCTACTTGATCAAATATTCTCACAGCATATTAAAAACCTGACCTTTGTTACATTTTGACATTTGTGTTCAGATTTTGTTTTTGACTGAGATTTTCCTTTAAACAGATTCCTGTGCAGGCAGTACCTGAATCTAACCATAACAGGCCACAGCACACACAATGATATTGTGTTCTGTTATGTCTATAAACATACCATTGTTCTGCAGTTTTGTAGGAACAACCAACCCATTACAAGCTCCAGATAAAGACAATTGTAAATGACGCTTACACTTTTTGTATAGAAACTATTCTTTTTGTTGTTAAATAAGTCAAAATGAACAGGAATATATTTTCTAACCAACAATATATGTTCTATATCAAATTATACTGCGCTTCCATTTTAGCCATTACATGAATAATTGTTAAAGATATTGATGTAAAAAATGTCTAAGTACATTTTAATAAAATTACAGCACCTACTGTATCTCTGAATTATGTATTACTGACATACAACAAATAATCAGGTAGGATCTTTCATGCTTTTCTCATCATATCACAATCACATTCATGCACTTTTGATACTAATTAAATTTCTCTTTTATTCAGTTTGAACTCACCAATAATAATATTTTATTATTGTCATTATGGGTCATGCTTACAAACTAAAAATTTGCCACTCTGAAGCTGCTTTCTTGCTTTAATCTTCAGTGTGATTTCATTTTCTATTCCTCTTGTTTTCTTTTAGTCCTCTAAAATGTCCATCTCACTGATCTGTCATGTTAAATTAGACAGTGAGCACACTCAAGGCCTCGTATGTCTTGAAAAGGACAGACACATTGCAGGTCACAGCCTCCATGAGACCCCAAGGCCTCAGTCACCCCAGGTGATTGTCACTGAGGTTAACGTACTTTATTGTATCATCACAGATGACATTCTTACCATTGAGGTGGGCATCAGTGATGAAATAGCTGCAAAGCTAAAAGACGATGGCTGGTTAGAGCTGAGACACCAAATACACGCTGTGTACGATACACACGCACACAGATGTTTTGAAAATTGACCCTCTGGGATCTTTGAAATCATGCTAGCCCATCATAAACTGAGATTTCACCAGCTGTATAACCTACTTGACTAAGAAGCTCATAATAACTGTTGTACTGGATTTTAGTTCTAAAGAGATAAAAACATCAATGTTGACTTTTGATGCATGAATAACATTCAGTTTACCATGCACAGTCAAAGTTTACTAATCTACCTTATCAATTATTACCTGCACTTTCACCTGTAGTTTCCATTCTTTAAAACATCCATTCTTTATAAACTTATACCTATAGTTGCACTCTAGCTGCCTGCTGTTGGTTTACACTGCAGCAAAATATGGCTAACCGCTCTGTTTGGAGTGATATGTGCTTGTGTCCATACACATGTGGGACATACACGGACAGCTTAAATGTAGCCATTGTGATTACTGCTGGTCATTTGGCTAAAAAATATACTGGACTGACATCAGATTTTTAAATATTTCTAATTTGTCTTTGGATAAAAAAGCATAAAATTAATAATATTATAAAAAATTATATTATAAAATAAATAATAACTGCACAGTAATGATAATAATTGTACAGTGTCTCTTGATTCGATGACCAAAATTGGATAATGAGCAAAAATATTTTTAAAAAAATATTATATATTAATATTTGGACGAACAAAGGCATTTAAATTTGGATTAAATTTTTAAAACTTCCCTTCATAGCGTACAAGGATAAACAATCTTGGTCATTTGCTGCCATCTAATGGTGACGCCTGGTTTCATTCTGCTAATACCGAACAGAAGTACACGGTAATAGTTGACAAGTGTATGAAAGCCAAGTACACTCAGTAGCCTTTCTAATGTCATGCAAATATAAATATCAATTTAGCCTTAAATTTAGTCTTCTTGCAAACCTTGCCATGCAAGTCGAAAATAATTCTATACTGTATACACAGTACATAAAAAACACATGAGTATTATTAGCCATATATTGTTTCCCTAGAGAACAAAAAGTCAAATAAAAACGAAACCTCAGAATACAGTTTTAGCAGAACATAAGTTAATTTCATTTTTATAAACAATATTGTTTAACAGAAATGTGTTATTTAGAGCTGGTATTTTCATGATGACGGGCAGATCTGTGAGAGGAGGCGCGTGTCGGAGAGGTTAAAGTTGACGCTTCCGGCCGGTGTCTCTCTTCAGCTCTCCGCTTCCCGCAGACAGTCCTTCACACAGCCCAGCCATGGCCAACGTCGCTGACACCAAACTATACGATATTCTCGGAGTGTCCCCCTCAGCCTCCGAAAACGAGCTGAAAAAGGTAACGATTTGTTCGCTTTACTTTATTAAAACAGCATGTTTCTCGCTGCGTGAATCCGCCGGTTTTGTGCGTGAGGCAGGGGAGAGGGGGATTAGCACAAAGCTAATGCTCGTCGTGAGTTTGGCCTAGTGTCTATAGTTACCAGTGTTTGGGCAGACCCGCTAAATGGAGGGGCGGTGTGGGGTCTAAACTGAAGCCTATCTGCTGTGCCGTTCCCGCTCGTATCCCTGTTTGGTTGTTTGTTTTATCAACGCTGTGGACATGGACGCTAAACCGAGTCCTCGTGTGTGTAGCCGCTGAAAACACAGTTAGCATCAGTTCGCCGTGTGGTTGTTGTGTAGGCCCTGACTGCAGGCTTTTCTCTTGTTTATCACACTGTCGAGAAGGCCGAGTTTAAAAACGTTTCCGTACTAAACTAAATCTGAACCGCGCCGTGTGGTGGTATTGCGTTTGTTCTCATGCTATCTTTCTATTGTGTGTTTGGCGCAGAAAACGCGCATCTCAGCCTGGTTCCTGATCGGGTGCGTGGTCCTGATCGGGTGCGTGGTCCTGATCGGGTGCGTGATCCTGATCGGGTGCGTGATCCTGATCGGGTGCGTGATCCTGATCGGGTGCTTGATGCGAGTGTCTAGTCTTTAAGTGGCTGAATTCATGGTGTTGTTGATTCAGGGTATTTTTACGAGGGTTGCGTTAAGGTCGTATTTCTTTATATGAACAAATTAAAAAGTCTGAGTACTGTTACAACTAAATAGCTTTTTAAACGTACTGATTTTGTTAGGTAAGTTATACAGGCTGTACCGCGTCCTACTTAAACACCTGTTCCTTTAAGATAATGATTCAGTTTGCGTGTTTCACACTCGTGTGTGCGTGATCTGAATTAAACTTTTCTAATGAAACGAATTTTCCATTTTGTTTCAGGCTTATCGGAAATTAGCAAAAGAATATCACCCTGACAAAAACCCAAATGCTGGAGACAAGGTAATGTTTTCTTTTTAATCTAGTTTTGATAGTTTTGTAACACTTAAATGCATTTCTGTTTTGAGTCCCAAATGTTGTGTAAATGTACAGCTTCAGGTAATATGAAGATTTTATGGAATTTTGTGAACCTGGTTATGGGAGGTCAAATTGAACCAAATTAGTGTTTAAGGCCACTAGCTTACTTGCTCAATACATTCTGTCTGCTTTGAGCCCACAACAATCTCTTGCTTTCTCATTTCAGTTTAAAGAGATTAGCTTTGCATATGAAGTACTTAGCAACCCAGAAAAGAAAGACTTGTACGACCGCTATGGAGAACAGGGATTGCGAGAAGGTGGCTGTGGAGGAGGTGGTATGGACGACATCTTTTCACATATCTTCGGTGGTGGCCTCTTTGGCTTTATGGGTGGACAGGGACGGAGCAGGAATGGAGGACGGAGGAGAGGGGAAGACATGGTCCACCCCCTAAAGTAAGTGAAGCTCATAGGACTTTAGCTTTTCAAAGAAATTAGTATTTACCATTTACACTGTTTTTAGCAGGCCTTGAGCGGTCACACTGACCTCCTTACTGTTTCCTCATTGAAGTCCTACTTTCACTGCTGTCAAGCTAATATATGGCATTGTTCTTTTGAGAAGCTCTAAATATAGGTTTGTGTAAAATAAGGAAAAAAATCTTTTAAAGTGTTCTTATTAGGTCTTCGAATATTCTGGAGTTTAATCCTACTGCTTTGTTTGCCGTAGGGTGTCTCTTGAAGATTTGTACAATGGAAAAACAACCAAATTACAGCTGAGCAAGAATGTTCTGTGTAGCACTTGTAATGGGTGAGTAATTTGTGTATGGGTGTTTATGACAATTAAGTAAAAATAGCTTGGTAATCATTAGGGGTGTAACAGTATTCAAAACCAAACCGAAAACCATGAAACACCACCCATGGTACATACAACAGTACTCTCATGGCGTACCAAAGCCCCCCCACCCCCTGCTGCCCCAACCCAGCTCTGGCCCATTGTTGAGGTTGCCCTCACTTTACCCTTTTACAAAAGTTTTGTTTCTTGACATTTGTTTAAATAGCATTTTAACACCTAAAAAGAGCTGTTTCACATATTCACACTTCATTCATATTGTCTGTCTTTAATACATTGTATATGAAATGTACCCCAGAAAATAAATGTTTAAAAACAAGGTTCACTCTATCAGGACTTAATCTGTTGATATCATCGATGCATTTTTACAACTTTAAAATGTCCATATTTAAAACAAATATGTTGAGTGTTGACATGGCCACTGATGAAATAAGTTTAACTAACTGCAAAGTAATTATGAATGTCATAGCATATTGCTGCAAGTACATTTTAGAAACAAATATAAATACACATGATTGCAGCATGATGTGCTGTGAAACAAGTGTGTATAGTGTAATTATTGACTAGTAGCTCCTCCTAAAAATGCAGGGATGGTTTTTAATGTCTTTCTGCAATGACTCCTACAAGTCCCCAACCCCCCAACATTCAAACATCCCCATATGATCTTATGGGTCTAAGTATTATCATTATGTAGTTCAAACTGAATCTAGTGCCCTTTAGCATTGCTGGTGCCATACCATGAACCCTGCCCCCACAGCAAACAGAACCGCACCATGGCTCCAAAACTGAACCATGGCAGTGGTGTATTGTTACACCCCTGGTAATCTTGGGTATATGAATTTTTGGTGTTCCACCACACCCTATGAATTCAGTATAATCCTGCTTTTATGAGCTTCAGGAGTTACTCTAAGTCAGGCTGGCATCATTGCTATTTCAGAATGAGCTGACCACAAAGGCTTTTAAAAGTTTTGGAAACTTTCCCTCAGTTAAATAAGTCTGTATTTGCTTATGGTTGCCCTATTAGTGAAACTGAGACTGTTTTCCTTTCTTGTTAATCTCTGCAGCCAAGGGGGAAAGTCTGGGGCAGTCCAGAAGTGTACAGCCTGCAGGGGGCGTGGTATGCGCATTATGATCAGACAGCTGGCGCCTGGTATGGTCCAACAGATGCAATCAGTATGTACTGACTGTAATGGTGAAGGTGAGCTACTGGATCATCCAAATGTACTCAATTTGTTCCAGTTATTTTATCAGTTCTGAATGGCTTTCAGGATGATCATATAGAGAAAAGCTTTAGCAGATCCGCCTTTATGATACAGGTGAGGTGATCAGTGAGAAGGATCGCTGCAAGAAGTGTGAGGGGAAAAAAGTGGTAAAGGAGGTGAAGATTCTGGAAGTGCATGTGGATAAAGGAATGAAGCATGGACAGAAGATCACCTTTGGTGGAGAAGCTGACCAGGCACCTGGCTTAGAACCTGGAGACATAGTCCTGGTCCTGCAGGAGAAAGAGCATGAGGTATGGCAGTTTCCTTTCAGAAAGCTCAAAAACCTGTTTTGGTATTTTGATTAGTTTCAGCTTTTGTCAAGCAGAAACAAGAAGTATATGTATCCAGTTTAATCAAAATAATGGTTCTAGTTAATTAAGTTACCATTAATTCTACAAGTAAATTGAATTCATTTTGTTTCTGGTATATATTCAATAGTAGGAATGATGGAATTAGTTGATTGTGATTTGGAATGTCTAGATGGCTACTTCTGACATTGTGTATTCAAAATGAATGCAAACAATTTTCCCCGAGGTTTGTTTAGAGGTTAGGTAGCCTTAAACTTAAAGCTCATTAACAAGTAAATTACCAGCAAACACATTATTGGCAGAGTGAGTCACTGAGGCGTCTAGTGCTGTGATTCATCCACACAAATGATCTGGATTTAGTGCTGCAGCCCTCTTTATCGCTTGGTAGCTACAGGAAGATGAAGCAGATTGTAGTGACAGTGTGTCATGAACATGCTGTTTTACTGGTTCTCGGATCAACCATTTCCATTCCCTCCCTTGCATATCCCCAAGTGTGATTAGGGCCTGTTGTGTCTGTGGAGCAAGAACAATGTCAGATTTGGGTGATAAGGGTTATTAATGCATCAGTGTGTTTGATAGATTGCATGCATTATGCCTGAAAAGCTAAAGCTAATTCTTTTTCAACAGACATTCAAAAGAGAGGGCAGCGACTTGCACATGACCCATAAGATTGGCCTAGTTGAAGCACTTTGTGGGTTCCATTTCACATTGAAACACTTAGACGGTAGACAGATTGTTGTGAAATACCCAGCTGGCAAAGTCATTGAGCCAGGTGAGTCCTGTATACTTGATACTTGTGTTTATTTCATAACCAAACAGTAGTTGGTCCAAAGTGTTTTCCATTACAGATGTTTAACAGTAAATATGTAAGTGTCACTTATGTAGAGTTGTTGGTGATTGATCTGTAATTGTCTGTAAACGTTGTGTCCTTTTGCAGGTTCAGTTCGAGTTGTTAGAGGAGAGGGCATGCCACAGTATCGAAATCCCTTTGAGAAAGGAGACATGTTCATCAAGTTTGATGTGCAGTTCCCAGACAACAACTGGTTGAGCCCAGAGAAACTGATGGTAAGACATGACATTTTGCATGCATACACAGTCTGCGAGAAGTTTCACATTACAACATTTCCCCTAATATTTCTATCCCCTATCTTTTCCTGCAGGAACTGGAAGACTTGCTGCCCACACGGGCTGATGCACCTGTCATCTCTGGAGATGCAGAGGAGGTGGACCTGCAGGAATTCGACATGAGCCAGAGCTCATCCGGTGGCCACCGTCGTGAGGCCTACAACGACAGCTCAGATGAGGAAGGAGGACATCATGGCCCTGGAGTGCAGTGTGCTCATCAGTAAATCTAGCCACCACATCTTTCTGGTTCCAACAGCGGGGATTATAAATGTTCTAGTTGCACAAACAGGTGTTAAAATCTGATTCGGGGCTGCCTTAAATGATAAAATGCATACAGCCATTCCTGACCACCTGATTCTCTTGTAGTAAACGCACAGATGATCCCGTATCTAGTAATCCTTTCTTGCCCCCTCTTCTCCTCGCCTGCCCCTCTAGAGGCGACCTCACTTCAGAGAGGAAAGGGTAATTGCTCTGTACTTTGTGTGTAACTTGCATTTTTTTTTGTTGTTGTCATAGTATTCACAAGTTTAAAACTAACCATGAAATGCAGTTTTGGGCCTGGACTGACTTGTGGTTGGAGAGGAATGACTTATTGAAAGAGGATCCAAGATAGAGATCATAACACAAAAAAGATCATAAATGCCACAGTGGGCATTATCACCAATCCATTTTTAGGTTTGTATGTATCTATGCTCATTTTTACCACATTATTTTATTTGTAGATTTTTGCTTTTCCTTTCTTTGATATTTTAAGAATTGGAACAAGAGACTATAACATGTATAAAATGAAAGTGATTGTCATTTAAGCTTTGTATCAGCTGCTGTCACATTTGAGTGTGAGATTTGTTTGAACTAGTTGAAATAAAATCTTAAATTGCTTGTATTTGTCAGCAGTCCAGGTGCATGTTAAAAATGTTTTGGTTCCTTCACTGATTTAACCATCTATATTCAGGACAGATCATACATTGTGTTGGGCAAAGAAGCACCTTTAGGTTTAATCTTCTGTGAAAGTTTGAATTGTTAAATAAAACGTCCTTCAGTATCTCAAAATAAGCAGTCTGCTCATATTTGATGCTTAGGTCATTGTCTGATATTGTTTTTTGCAATTACTTGAAGTGTTAAGTTTCTGTTGCCATAAGGATTGTTTATAGACATTAATGTTGGCAAATTTGTTGTAAATGATAAAAGAACACTAGGTAAATTAGGTTGTAGTCTAGTCATTGGCTATATTTATACATTGTTTAAATGGCAATGGAGCAGTTAATATTCACATTTTTATATGCTCAGTTTAGCTTAATTGGGATGTGTAAAGCATTTTGGAACTTAAATGAGCCTCTTGCAGCAAAAACAGGAAGTGACTGACTTGCTCCTTTTAAATGAAATCTGTTTTGTTTCATTTGATTGCCATTGACAGGAAAGCATATCAAATAATAGTAACCAAGTTTAGATGCAGTACATTGATATCCATACACAAACACATTGTCAAGCTGTCTTTTAAATGCAAGTTATGTATGGTGGTTTTGATCTGACAGTAACAGCAGTTAAAAAATATAAAGCATAAAACTGTGGTCCTATTGTCCAGAACTATTCAATCAATTCATGAACTCATACTTGCGCTGGAGACAGTGAGCAATTCATTTGCTTTCAGAGAACACTAGAGGGCAGCATGTCACTGTTAACTCACGACGCGCACTTTAAATGCAGCGTGATGCATCGTATTCAACAATTATCGTATAGCAACAATTTCTGCTACAATTTGCAGTAACAGACTTGATATACAGAGTTAAATGCAAGGCTAAATAAAAACATCACTGTTAGTCACTTGACTTAAATTATACTCCAACAAGATTATGCACAGTACATCTTTTTATTTCGTCATCTTTATCAAAAACAAAAGAGCTAAAACAGATTTCACAGTCTCCATGACTACTTGAAACTAAAATTGTGCGCCTTGACCTCTAGAATTGAAATTGCAATGTTTAAAAATCCGTAAACAAAAAGTACATTAAAAGAAACATGCTATGATGAAGAAAACTTTACGTTATAAGCACTGCATGAAGGCAAAAAATGAAGGCACCTAATGATGTGAAAAAGTATTCAAGCTCAAATGCTTATTAACAAGATGTATTAAATGATAATGCTTTGATAAAAAAGAAAACAGATGAGGCCTCAAAAAGGTATAATTCAGGGTATAAAGGGTATAAATCAGATTTTGCAAATTTGGCACTAATATCATTTGTTTAAATTGTAAATATTGTAAAACTGACTCAAATTTCAAACAGGACTAAGATGAAGGATTTATGATTACTTGTATGGCTAAACCTGGGTAAAAACAAATCAATACACATTAATTTGCAATATTTGCCCATAATGCAAAATATCTACAAGTGGAAACTTACACAGTACATTGTAAGTTGTACATTGCATGGCAATGAGTGCAACTAAGGCAAGGACAACAAACATTTAAAAAAAATCTGTATCTGTAAACTTCTCAGAACTGTAAACATGATGTACACACTGTCTGCGTCACAAACATCCCCTTCCCTTCATAATACTTTCACCAAAGTTGAAAAACATGAAAAATGTATCAGCCGAAATTACCGCTAAAACTACATAAATAGCAAAAAATAGTCATAGAGATTGCAGCTACGTTTACCTAGGGGATGTGGCAACAAAATTTTAATTAAGTGCAAATAACTGCCTAAGTGGCCAGTGTCCTGGTTTGGAAACGTCTTAATAAATAACCTTCATTATTGAATCTCTCACATGATCTGGGTGTCTGTTGACCACACAGCTTATTTTAGAATTTATGTGCAGAATTTACAGAAGAAAATGACTGATACATGCCTGTGGTTGTCTCATGTTTTCTAATTCATCATGAAAAGTTTTTTTAGTATTATTCATGGTAAAACATTTAAAATATCAAACAAGGTCGTGATTCCTTAAATCATGTTAAATACAGTTAGGGTTAAAAACCTAGTAAGACCCTTAACACTACCTTTGCCGTTCAAATGAGTGGTTAGTGTATGTGCTGGAGCTGGCCAACTTGTATGCTTTCAGGACAGATGTTATCTCTCTATAGCTGCTCTAAATCAGAGAACTCTTTCAAGAACTTGATTTGGAAATCATGGACTTTGCCAAGAAGTATCTTTAGCTTCTCTGTAGATGGTAAGATAGTCATTCTGAAACAAAGCCAAACAGACCAAGCAAGTAAACAAACTAGAACAAACAATGTTACCTAGCCATGTACAAAAATGACATTTGTTTTTATTGTTTTATTGTGCTAATAAAGTTAACCTGAAATGATATGTTCCATCTTTCTGCCCAAAGCCACTGCCAGGCACAACACAGATTCCGGTCTCCTCCAGCAGCCTCAAGCAGTAAAACATGTCAGGCTGCATTCCCAAAGCCTGACAAGGCAAATCAGTGAACTTCAAATCAGTCTGCCTACCCACAGCTATAAATTCAGACCTTTCATGTATACGACTCTGATACAGAATGCAGGTATTTAGCTTAAAAGAAAAGCAGATTCTAAAGTGCAATCATCAAACAAGTGGAAACAAGTATGTGTCTGTTTTTCACTGTTGTGTATGTATGTTTATTGATGCCGTTTATTTATTGATATAAGCATTACAAATCATGCAGTTGTATTTAGTTTGTCATTTAAGATCACTGGACAGAGTGTGCTACACTAGTTTTAAAGGTGACAGAGAAAATAACATTTAACTGACATTTAAGACCAGCTTGTGAAAGGTGATAAAGCTACACAAGAGAGCAAGAATTTTGTTACATTGAGGATCACTTACCCTGGCTTCCTCCACTGCTTTAGGAGGGATAAAGATTTGAGGAAAGGCATACATGGCCCCCTGGACAGGATTGCACTTGATTCCTGGAACTGCATTCAGGATTTGCTCAGTTAACTTAGCTTTCTCTGCTAAAGCACCCAGGACTGCAGTTTTCTCCTGAGAGAGATCAGACAAACACATCATGTGCTCTTAAAGCCAAACTTTACAATATTCTTATGGAACTCATAACATGTTACAATTACAGGTTAACTTAACAAAAACTGCACTGATAACTGACCTGTTGAAACTGTTTGTATGAGGGCTCGTCTGGTTGTGGAGGGTTGACTATGACATCCATAGCAGCCTGACCAGCCAAGGGGGGGCACAGTCTCACTGATAACAGCTTCACTAGCTGGGCCTTGACCTCTGGATCCATGTTGATCACCTCCATATATCCACCCCTGAAACCACACCTGAGGAAGGACACGAATTCCCAGTAAATTCTTTGGATTGAAGGGCAACACTGCCAAAAAGTTGCCACATTCATTAGTCAAATGTTAAAATAGCTGTCATTGTTTGTTTGACAAGTTTAATTAAAGTCAGGCTCATTCTGCAGATGCAGAAGAAATAAACTCTTTTGTAACAGAGACACAGGTGTAAACTGTTTTAACAAATATTTCATTTAAAATTCAACACAACTTGCTCTCAATTAGCAGGTTGCATCTTACACGGTTACCAGTTAAGCTTGTCCTCACAAAGGTTAAACACCTAACACTGATGTCATGAGGCAGTCGGTATTTCTACATTGCTTCTATTTAAAATGGCTAATTACAGAGCCAGACGACTTGTGTCTTGAAATGTGTTTCAGGATACTGTGCTTATGTCACGTGAATGTGTGTGAGAGGTCAGTGAAGCTGATCTTGGAAAGGTCATCTCTGTCACATGCTGACATCTACACTGGTTTATGGATTCAGATACTCACTCTCCAGTGTACCCTTTGGAGGTGGAATGGAAGGAGACAAGCTCCACATTGTTAAAGTACTCAGGGCCCATCTCATATAGCACCTTCTTGAAGGAGTGGAACTGACAGTCAGAAGCGTACACATTGTCCTGGTAGACCTGCCAGTAACAGCACAAACAAACACTGAGAACATGGTAGTGATGTTCTCAAAACACGAGGCACACATTCTTTCTGATGATGTCAGAATTAAATAATTTAAAGGGTAAATAAATAATATATACTGGTGTATGACTAGAAAAGCCATTTAAATTAAACTGCTGTATGCAAAAGAGAACAGATGTTATTACCTCATCTGACATAACAAAAAGATTCTCCTCATAAGCGAAGTGCAGGACTTCTTCAATGCATTTTTTACTCTGGACTTGACCTGTGAGAGGTTAAAGAAGAATGATGGAAAGAAACAGACGCAACAGAAATTCAACACCATAAAGTCCCACTGCACATAATTTATGACTAAAATCTCTGTATTCAAAGCTTTAACATGATGCATCACATATACTGGGTCAAAGAACTGGCAGTGGCATTTTCAGAGAAGGATCAGAATTGTGATAAATATAGCATTAGTTCAAACAGACACGTCTTCCTTTTCAGTGTACATGCTATTGGATCTAAACCGACATTGTGTTTTTATACACAACACAACAAATGTAGAAAGCCTTTAGAGTGTTAGAGTAGACAGTATGTCCACAATCATTATCATCATATGTCATAGTATGAGTAATATTATACAATAGTACATATATACATACCAGTTGGGTTGCCAGGGTTGATGATGCAGATGACTCGGGGTTGACAGTGCTGTTTGGCTTTCTGATAGGCTCTGTGAAGTTCATTGATGTCAAGGGCCCAGCAGTTGTCCTCATCCAAGTAATAGTTGACCTGCACTGCTTCCATCTCCGAGATGGCAGCTGAATAAAGCGGGTACTGAGGGATGGGGATCATGACCCCAGTTCGAGAAGAGCCTTGCCCTGTCACCAGCAGTCGCAGAATAGTCTTAAAAACAAAATCAACTGTTTTTAGTTTCGCCTGGTATGCAGACTTAATCAGCCAAGAAATTCAGCTAGATCAAATCTCTGATTGCAAATATAGCATCACCTACCATAATGCCATCACTTGCTCCAGCGGTGAGAAAAATGTCTTCCCAGTTAGAGGGCACTCCCTCGTCTCTTTGCTCAATATATGCTGCTATGTCTTTACGGATGTACTCTACGCCCGGACTTGCACTATATGACCCTGCGACCAAAAACACAGCACTTATTAAAAAAAAAAGCAAACTGGCGTGGAGTGCTCTATTGTGCTCTAACTTTGTAAAACCTGTAATCTACAATAACATTACAGATATATCTAAAGCTACAGTTTGCAACCTTTTTTTGGTTAAAAATGAACAAACATTTTGTTCAGTTATTGACTAAGTACATGACAGATCAGCATTTAACACGATCTCCTTACTGTACCACAATTTCCAACGGTAAGTGTATAGTAATTTTTATAATTTGAGCTGTCGGGTCCGATTTCCCAGGAAGTGTACGTAAAGTAACCTGCAGTTTTGTGTTTTAAACAAAGATGGGTAGAGAGGGGAAAGTTACAGATTGCAGCTATACTATCAGAGGTCATAATCAGCTTCAACAATGTATCCTCATTGGAACAAATGCACACACCGAGACTGTGTCCCCCGCAGCCCTGCAGGATACGCTGTGCTCTCCATATTGCATCCTCTGGGAAACTGGGGCTGTCCATCAGCTCAGGGAATGTGCAGAGAGCCACCACCTGCACGTTAACAAATATAGTTACTAAATTCCCTTATGTTAAAATTATCCTGTTATTAGTTATAACGAAGTTACTTGTCAGTGACAACGCTTGTGTGCTACTGTACCAACCTACTGTATCATTGAATATGTATGCAAACAGTATTTTCTGCATTAGTTAATATCTGGACAATGTGCATTACTTTGAGTTTCTGTGCACACAGAAGAGGCAAGAGATCAAAATTATATGCAGGAATGTTTCTCCCTAGTTTAAAAGAAACGGGGACAGATGGCTGGAGCAATCTAGTCCAAGGTTTCCTAGCCATAACCCATGCAGGCCAGATGCACCTTACCCTTGGCTAAAAACTGACACATTTTGCACTTATATGAAGACTGCATGAAAACCATCCACACCAAAGAGTGGCCTCATTTATATATGCCTCAATTACACCTAGTATAAGATCATAGACTGAAAATGGGTGTACACAGGATCCAAAACATTTTGTGATTTAATTATCTAGTCATGTTATCATAAATCATAAGTTGTGGTCATGTTGAATTTCAAACAGATGTATTTCCATGTTACAGTCTGAAGCTACAATAGCACAAACACAAGCTCTGGCCATCACACAAGCTTTTGTCTCGCTCATAAATGAAAGGCTACATAAACCCTGACCAATCATGAGAGGCTGTTTTCCACAGGAATTTACATCGGCTTCCAAAATTGTGGGTGGTAAACAAAAGCTGCTTTATGAGGAAAACATTGACTAGGAAGTGTGATTTAACATCGCTAGCCAGAAACAAAGTGGTTAATGCTAAAAGATTTTAATTGGTCCTTTTTCTAGGTTACAGGCTAAATACCAGAACTATCATTGTTAAATGAGGTGAAAAATCTGTCCTACAGCCGCACATGCACTGCATGACCAATTGAAAAATTATGCCACAGCCAGATTGCACTACAGAACACATACAAAATATGCATGTTTAAAAAGGAGGGAAACAGTTTTCGGTTGGTTTTGTTTTGAGAACAGAAAAATAAAAACAACCAAGAATTCATTTCCAATGACCTGGAGATCACAGGTATGTGCTGTTTCTTCAATTAAGTGCTAACAGGGTCCAGGGTTCAATTAAGACATAGGCAGCATATGACTTATTTAATATAATGCAGGCATTTTTGGTTACCTGTCTGAGGAATGTAATTGGTTGCTGCCCCATGGCGTGTGCATCACCAATGTTGGCTTTGATAACCTCAGAAAAGGGTTTTGTATCACCCTGTAAGAAAAAAAACAGAGTTGAACATTATGGATGAACAAATCCCCAAAAATTACTTAAATCTGCCTTTAATGAACATGTATTTGTACTGCAGGAAATTAGATTATTACACCCTTATTTACACATTGGATATAAATTTGTCTGGACCTGCATTCTCAGGATTTGTCAACAAATGTGGGTGTGTTGCAGCTATGCTATAATGATAAACAATTGCAATATTATGAAATTAAGTGTAAAATTAAATCAGTTTTCATCTGAAACACGTCTCTTTTAATGCCACTGCCTGTTAGGCAGTATTGTCCTTAAATCACTTTGTGGACATTCATGATGTATTATTCAGTCCTGTGCTGAGGACATGGCAACGCAAAGTTCCCCATCACTGAAAGTCAGGTTATGACCACACTACAGATGCTGAGAATGTTGAAGATGGCACCTGTTCATTGGGCTATAAATAAAGCTCTCTGTCCAAGTGTTCATCTGTCATGGCAGCAAGCAAACTCAAACAAACTTCTGTCATGACAAACATAATGTTACTGCTGTACAAACATAATCTTTGTTGCACTGCTTTGATAATGGTCATGAAAGTGGGCCAGAAACTGCAATTGCTCTCCTATGCTTTTCTATAAGTCTGCACTGAAGACATTAATTCTAACTGCTCAACACATTTAGTATGAAAGCAGCATGTTTGTGAGGACACGTTCCCAAGGGCAGAAACTAGTAAAGTGATCTAACAGCCACTGTGAATATATTTTAAAAGCTAAAAACTTTATTAAACAGTTCGTTAGTGAGAAGACTTGCAGATCATTTAGAAGACTTGCAGATCATTTAGAAGACTTGCAGATCATTTAGAAGATCGTTTTTTTATTTTAGCGAAGAGAACAATAAAGAGTGAAGCCTAAGAATAAATGTGTATGTTATGCATTTAAAAAGCACATTTATAAATGTGTATTTTAAATGCATAAAATATAAATGTGTATTTATACACATTTATAAAAAACACACCTAAGGACAAATTATGGGATGTTGCACTTGGATAGGTCTATGAAACTCAACGGATACAGCGACCATTTCACCAAAGCGCATCAACTCTCACCTCCTCTAAGCATCTCTCTATCTCTCCGGCTCTGATGACAATAGGTCCTCTCACGGCGTACTCCACAGCCTTCACCTGCGGGTTCAGTGTGTCCAGAGTAAGAATCTTCTCCCGCATTTTACAGTGAAGACGTCCAGCAGCAACTTTAGCCTCGGCGGTACTGAAGCGCATCTGTCCATACTTGTCTGCGGACGGACCTTGAGATTTGTGTCTCGCCCCGTTAAGAGTCGGCAGAGATGTCAGTGTTAAGGATGTGTACTGATCAAGAGCTCCGGCGATCAGTGACCGAGCAGCCAGAAACTGCAAGCGAAACATGTTTAAAAGTAAAGAAATCCGCGACCTGAACCTGTCAAGGATGAAGGATGCGATCGTGTAGTATATTGTGTAGTAATACCACTACGTAAGGTGAGGTGAGGCAAGGTTTACGTTTGAAAGTCAAAAACACAGATAGCGAAATCACTTGATAAATCGTCTTTCCTGTACGAGGTCGATCGGAATGATAAAATGTTTAAGAGACAGCCACCTCATCATCACCTACAATCATCCGCCCGCCACTCTTCATTCCTTCATTCATCGGACTCTTCGTTCTGTTCGTGATGGGTATTGTAGTTCTCACACTTGTATTTCTAAGGGCACCGCTTAAGTACTGGAACTACAAGACCCAGAGGTAAATGAGCGCTTACAGGCGGTGGGTGTGTGAGGGGAGGAGGCTTTCTCAATACAGTCACAGCCGGCAAGCATTTCATCATGTGTGTGTGTGTGTGTGTGTGTAAATCCCTTACAAGTGTAACTGTTTTGGTTTCTTTTAATAAATTTATTTAGTTTAAATTTATTTGAAATTTTTATTTTAGATTTTATTTTTAAATGTCCAATTTTAGGGTTATTAGAGGTTATTAGCAGAATTAAATGTGATTAGTAGAATTAGAGACGTGAAAATGTTTCTGTAGTCTGTTCATGTATAGAATGAAATGCTGCCATCTGTTGGATGCATAGATGTACAATCTTGATAGCTTTATTGTGATTTTTATGTTAGAAAAACTTCAGCAATATTTAGAAAGCCTACCAAAAACTCTCACTGCTAGAGCAGTATTTGTTGATTAAACGTTTTTATTTACATTTGGTCAAAGCAAGGATTTATTGGGGTTACCTGCAACTTCTGGCATGTCAACGAAATGTTTAAACAGTGAAACTTCTTTCCAGAGGATTCTATTTCAGTCATGTTAAACCAGCAGGCTATATCATCTTGTGTTGACTTGAAAGAGCAAAATTCTGAACAATGACTTGGTATAAAAAGTGCCTTAGATCTTAACAGAAACTAATAACTCAGTGACATGGATAAAATGGTGGCTTTCTACTCATTTCAGAACACTAAGGCCTGTGTATCAACTGACAGTGCAGCATATGAAGGAGGCAATACACAGCAAGAAAAAGAAAGTCTGCAGGAGGCGACAGGACAGACTGGCAAAACTGTGAAAGCTACTTTTGTACAGAGATGCTGTAATGGCAGATTACGGAGTATGGAAAGACTTCACTTGACAGGACAAAAATGTCCTTTTAATGATAAATATAAAATAAAAAATCTAACAGTAACACTAAACAATGTCATTATAATTACTTAATTGTGTTTTTGGTATAGCTGAAAGTATCTAAGTAATACAATCTAATGCTCTCCCTCCCCAGTTGTCCTCTTAACTACACAAGCTCACATAATACATTATATACATACATGATAATATGAAATATTATATAAATATTTCTAACATATATATATATATATAAAAGATTGAATTATAGCTACATCACATGGTGCTGCCCAGTTTGTTGTAAGAGGATAAAACATTTGGTGAAGTATTATAAACCCATCGTTTTTAAGTGAACAGGACATAATGTTTAAAAGTGATCTCACCCAGCGTATCTATTTCACATACATCAGCACTTATTGTTCTTCAACCACGTGACAGTTGTGTTGTACAGCGCATGCTCAGTGACAGCTGCAGCGATTGAGGAAATATCGGTACGCCACAATAGTTATCTTATGCTGTTCATTCTCTCACCGCCTTTTGTGACGCACAATCCTAAATTTTAAATGTGCATACAAAAAAAAATCAACACAAGATCATGTGACCTGCCAACCAAGGAAAGAGTGAACGTTTATACGGCGCAGGCGCAGAGGGTGCAGTTGACGGTCCATTGCCTAGTACGTGTGCCTGAGCTCCCGGGAACCCGATCAGCTGCACTCGTCTCCCAGCCAGTGTGCGTCAGTGCAGCGGGAAGTTTTACAGTACGATTGCCGAGATCGAGGAATATTACTAAGGCTCATAGTTAAGAATGTCTACAAATAAAGTGAAGAAAGTAAAAATGGCTACCAAATCATGCCCCGAATGTGACCAACAGGTGAGGTGTTGTTTAAAAAGGAATGATGAGCATTTATGTTTTTCTAAAGTTCTCTATGGCAGGGTTGATTTGTTCAGTATGTGTGCTTCAATGAGAAATTATTGAGAAATGTTTGAAATAGAAACAGCGTTGTTGCCTGGGCTGCGTTCTGAACGATCTTACATTTTTTAAAGGTTTTAACATTTTTATCGATTGTATTTTACCGAAGTGTTAATATTGATATTATACATCGTATTAAATGTTCAGCCAGCGAATTACCTTGGCATTTCACCAATGCAACCCATTTCTTAGCAGATAGTTACAGTGAATACGTGCAAGGCTGTTTTGAAGCATACTGTATTGAAACAATGAAATTTCAAAGCTTTCACGCAATCTGCGTTGTTGCCTTGTTAAAAATCACGAACAAAGCAGATCTCGAGCGTGCACTGTTGGGAATATGCGCGCTGTTATCTTAAGTCTTCAAACGCTTTTAATAAAAACGACGGGATATTTTATTTGTTTTCGGTATTCTCGACATTTTATTTTGCATGGTAATATTGTGTTCTGGCGCGTTCCGTTTCCTGCTTACCAGAGTCAGCGTCAGTTTTTCCCCAGTCAAAGCCGAAGACCGTAAATATTGATTTACCTATGGCATTATTAATTACTTATCTCAATGCTTAATATTAAAGAGTTCTCTCGTATTGTGATTTCTTTGTTAGACGTTTTAAATCGTGTAGTGTATACTGAAATCACTTTTTGAGTTCTTCTGAATTCTCTCTTTCTGTTTCTCAGATTCCTGTGGCTTGTAAATCCTGTCCGTGTGGCTTTGTGTTCATCAGCCGAAAGCTTCTCAATGCTAAATTAAATGAGAAGTCAACTCCAGTAATGGGTAAATTGACCATCTTTTATTAATTGTATGTCAATATGTTCATTCAACTACTGCTGAATAATGTTGCCTTTAGAAAAAATGTTGTGTGAATATGAAGGATGTTTATAATATCACTTTGGAATGTACTTCCAGATACAGATCAGCAAACTTTTAACTCGGTGTAAATGTTGAGCACTAGTTAAATCTTTTCCATATTTGCCTGTATTATTTGACATGGAACAGTTAGGTCATGCCTTGGTGGCTTAAGATGTGAGTTATGCAAATGAAAAGTGTAGTTTTTTTTACTCTTTGACTTTGTTGGCCAGTGAATGGAAATAAATCGCAGGCAAGTTTGCAGACGGCATGGTGCATTGAGGGTACTGAAATGAGTGCTTGATTGAGTAGTGCTAAAAGGGGTGGGGGATGGGCAAACTAATTCCTGTCTGATAACCTTGTTCCCGCTGCCTCTCCTGTACTGTAGAAACTAGTCACAATATTTTAAATTATGCTTTTTGAGATAAATCAGCTAAAGCTAAGTATCTACCAAAGAAAATCAATTGATGCAATAAGTATTTATCTCTATTGAAAATACATAATTCAAGGTTTATTGGGATTTCAAAGGGAGGAGTTGTTGGAAGTCTCAAAATGAAGCCCACAGAAAATGAACTAAATGTGTGTTACGTGATAAGAGGCCAGTCTGGGTTGTACAAATCTTGTTAAACCTGAGAACTCTGGATTACGTGTGTGGTCATGTGACCACATTTCAGTGAACAGTATTTTCACAATTACTGGTTTTTCTCATAAACTTAACCATATGACTTAAAATTAGCCTTATTTTAAACATTCATTGGATTATTTGCTTTGTATCTTGTATTAGATGTTTATATACTCATATCACGTTTTGGGTCAGCCAGGAGCACTAGTGACATTAACAGCTGTTAAAACATGTAAACAGACAACTCAGTGTAAACATGTAAAATGCTTTCCATTGTCTAAAATGTCTAAATTTGTTTTTTTGTTTGGTGCAGCTGGTTTGTGTGTTACATTGCATTGAGTTATGAATGGAATGTTGCGCATAAATGTTCTGTGGGAATGCTTTACAGTTGTTTAATATACATTGATTACCACATATCTCCACATTCCTTACCAGTTATTAAGAACTTTCTATAAGAATTCTGCAAGTCACATCAGACATTCATTATTTAATATGTGGTGACTGAGATCCTACGTTATGGTTAATAAAGGGTGTAGTAATTTCTTTGCATAAAACGCTGAACTAAGAGCTGGACTGAGAGAAATATCTCTTCTCTTGGAACACTTGGTTTCTATTTTAGCATCTCTTGTCTCTGGATAGACTGTTTATATTTACTCTTCATTCTGTTTAGAATAATGTGCTTGACTGTTAAATAAGACAGGCTGTATTTAGGCCGTCTTGTTTTTGCCTTGCTTGGTACTTTGCAGAGGCATTGTAATTCAGTAATGAAAGATAAAACGTTAACTCGACAGGCTAAATTAAACATATGTGGGTGTTCTTTTTTGTTAACTGTGTTTATCCACAGCGTGAGGTGAAAACTTTATGTAAACTTGTATTGCTTTTTGTTGTTTTTTTCTAAAAATATAAAAGTACAATAGGCCAGCATGAGACAATACTATTTTCTGATTCACATTTGCAGCCAACATTTTAACATCTTAAGTATGCATCTTATTGTTTTGTCATAGTTCTGGAGAAGTGAAGTTATGCCCTGTTAATTCGTTTCAGAACAGGGCTCTTCTTGTTAATGAAGGTTATTGACAGGACCTGGATTCCTAAGTTAACGTGCAGTTGTACAGAAGGACTGTGAGCAGACAAAGATCTTATCTTGTAGCATTAGAAACTAATGGCTGCTATGGAAATGCTTGCTTATATAAATATTTAAAAGCTCTGAGATGGTGACTGAATGTGTTTTCATAAAAGATTAACAGGATTTACATACACCACAAGAGTATTAAGACGGTTTAATCGTTCAGGTGTTATTTTAAACCTGCTTTGTTTGCACAAGATATTTTGATCCTCGATAATTAATGTCATCACTCTTTTATAAAGCTTTTGAATTTTTTGAAGTTTTTATTCTCATAAGTTATTTTTTTCTGGTATTGTAATATTAAATTGTCTTTCTGAAGATCTGTCTTGGCACGGGATTGTGAGAGCCTGTTACAAATGACATTTGTCTGAAGGGTGAAGAGCCCTATAAATAAACCCCCTTAGAGAGAAGCAGGCCTACTTCCTATAGTAATGAGCCCTTAATTCTCTGATTATGGTACTGCATATGGCAGTGCTTTCCATCTCTGTTTGCGGTTACCCCTATATATAAAAAGTAGGTATATTATGAATGCAGTGTGCAATAAAAAAAGAGGCTGTATTTATTTGTGCTACAATTAGTTTTAAATATGCAGATGTGTTTATGAGAGTCTGTTAGGTAGTTAGTGAGAGTATGAATACTGTCAAACCCAATTATGAGCACACAATCCATAATTTTATCCATCTGTAGGACTGAAGTTAACCCTGTGTACACGTTTTATCTCACTCACTGTGTTTCAGACAAATTGGATGCTAAGAGAAGACGAACAGAAAGAATCAGAAAAGAGAAAATAAACTTAACATCTACCAATGACATGGAAAATAGAAGACGATCACGTTCCAATAGCCAGTCAGATCCAATTCGTAGAGGGCGAGGCAGACCAAAAACTGTTGGGCTGAAGAAACAGGAGGAAGAAAAAGGTAAGCTGAACCCTTGTGTTTGGAACAGAGTAATCATTCTAGATTTATGGCCACTAGAACCTTCTGGACTATAGAATGCAGAGATCCATACTAATCTTTTTTTTTTGTGTCATGTTTGATGGTGAGGCTGTTATGCTTCCATGTCTTTTACAACTACGTTAATTGTCAAATTCACGGTCTACAAAAATAATAATGTATACACCATATTGTCAGGTTAGAAGCCCTTGACTGCTACTGTTTTTAAGCACTGTAATGAATTTATTTTAAGTGCAACACAAATTACATTTAAATATAAACAAGTGTTTTATTCAGCCGACAGAAAATGTAAAAAATTGTCACTTTTAAAGGGCATTGGTTCTCTATGATTTTCTCAAGTATGTTATTAAAACAAGTCTCAGTGTATGTGCTTTAGAGGGTTTTTTGAATAATGCTTGATTACATTTTTTGCTTTTTTTGTTTCTGCAAACTCCTTTTATGGGTATTATCAATGACAGTCTTTTTTCAAGGGCTGTCTGTGTTGCTGTCATCTTGTTTCTATTTTAAGGTGTCGTTTTTGCCATTTTGCGTCATTCAATATATGGATGTTCTGCTCTTGCTCACAGCTTTAAAGCTTTTCTCGTCTTAACAGTTGCACTTTAAGAGTCATTCAGCAATGATTGAAAGAAGAACAAGGGCTTGTGTGTGTTAAATTCATGCATGTTTGTAAAGATCTCAGGAATCAAGTAATATTTTGGAGAAACTGTGTGAAACATGATGCTATTTTTAAGATTTTGACAAGGGATCTGCCTCTCCTGGCAGTCAGTGATGATGCTAATTGTGTTTTTGAGGTCCAGTTACAGCACACTATAGCCAGGCAGCCCCTAACATAATGACTGCCAAGCCCTCTGGGGCTGTTTACCACCCCATCCTCAAACTGACCTTCTCTTTCATAATCTCTCTCTCTCTAGTTTCATGCTCACCCTAGAGATTTCTCTCTGTTTATTTGCTAATTTATTTAGAATGAAAGCCTGCCTTTGGCATGTCACCACTGATCTGGTTAAATATGTCTTCACTCCCTGCCACGCCTAGCTCTAAAACATGTAATCTTTTAGTTTATTATTTTTAGTCTAATAATAGTCTATTAAACTAAATGCTCTGATGAGAAATCCCAGTGTGTTTTAGGTAAAAGTTTATTAATTTAAACAACAGAATAGATGACCATCTCACTGGGCACCAGGATGATAAAAACTCGCTTTTTCACTGTGCACTGATTCCAAGTGTAAGGCTTTTGTATTGTGGATTAATCATTTACACACGTGGCCCTTTCTTTGCTCTCTGCTGAATAAATCATTACAATGTTGGAAAGTCTATGCATTATCAGCTCTTCCACAGAGAAGCAGCGTTTTTCTGTTGTGCCTTTCCTCTTTGTTATTAAACCTTTGAATTTAATATATATATATATAAAATTATATTAGCATAAGGTTCATTTTTCCAAGTTGGTATTTGAAATATGCTTTGCCTTCTAAGTGACACTGTGTCGTGTTGATAATTGTCAGTTCTAAATAGAATTGCTTTGTTTTTTCTTCTGCAGAAAAACAGGAAAAGGAGGTCGACATTTATGCCAACCTCTCCGATGAGAAAGCTTTTGTGTTCTCAGTGGCCTTGGCAGAAATTAATCGCAAAATTCTGGGCCAAAGACTCATCCTGTAGCAAGAGACTGTGGAAACAATTACAGATGGAATTGAGGTCTGGGACTACGTGAGTGTGGGGGTGTCCCGCATGTCTAATGTAAGAGAGGGTGGGAAACAATGACCCGGAAATGCTTGTGACTGTGGCTTCAATCCTGCCTACATGGCTGAAGCTCAGTGGTGCTACTGTCGAATTGTGGGAATTTAGACCCGGTCTGTGGATCTGTATGAGGGGAAAAATAACTGTTGTCCTCGGCAAGGGTGAAAAACTGTAGTAAACATTAGGATTCTATTTATATTTTAATTGAAATTTTATGAAATGTATTAAGTATAACTCTTAGTTGATTCTTAAAAACATTTCAGCTGTTTCTTAGAAAACGGCAGGTTCACTAAAAGAGCAATTTAAGTGCAAGGTTATGACAAGCCTGGTATCTTTTCATTCAAACATTTGTTTATTTAGGTGCCAGTGAGCCACAAACCTTGTGGCTTTTGAATCCTGGGGAATCCCTGATATAAGGCTATTTATTATGCCTCTGCCACCTTAATTTAAGTGCATATGTTATTTTTCTTGTATGTTATTGTTTCACAAACAGTAACAACATCTGTGCGTGATATTTAACCTGTATATGAATATATTAAAATCAATGTGAAATTCTTTGAATTTTTATCTTCTCCTTTCTAGAGAAAGTCATTACATCCATTTCTCTCTCTTACATTGTGTGCCTCTCTTCAAAGATGGATTTAGGGCAAGAAAATTGCCTGTGGCTGCTCTCTCTAGAGCTCATATTTCAGCTGTTCATTTGTCCTGTAAAATGCAGCTATGAATTAAGCCATTCTACTTCAGTTCTTTACAAGCAATATTTTACAGTGAGAAAATGGACTTAAAGCTGTTCAGCTAAATGTGTTAAACACACAAGGATTGTCTTTAGAGTTCTATGTGTTAGTTATTTTTTAACCAAAACAGCTAAGTTAGAAACACTAGTACAAAATTAGCATGGGCATGATTGTTTATGAAGAGCCCAGAGCATTTTGAACATGATGTTAATGATGTATCTAGTTTCATTAGCAGTTTGGAACATGTTAGTTTCTCTAGAAGACAGCTGCTGCAGTCTTTTTTCCAAAGCTTTATCACCAAGCAACAAGCACACCTCTGAGAATTCAGTGTGCATTGGTTTCCACAGAGATGATGAAATGCAGACTCTATACTCCCATTTACATCAGTCACTGACTTTTCCCGGCCACCTTTGATTCTCAGAGGGCGTTTTATAAATAATTAACAGTGTAAAACATGCCTACTTAACGTTCCTGTAGCCCTTAGTGTGCTGGGAGGCTAAAATATTTTTATTAGTAATGTATATTTAAATTAAGATCATTGTATCTATGGAGAGTCTTAGTCTTCCTTTAACAAATAATGTTTCGTAAAAATCTAGCTTGATTGAGTTAATAGGCTGATGGACCTGGGTTTATTTTGTTAAATATGTGCCTCAGGAGCTTGGCTACAAACATGTAATGGTGAGATGGTGTCTGATCTATTGCATCTCTTTTTGTACGTGATAATAAGCTCTGGTTAAGTCTTCATTGGCAGTTTTCACAGTAAACATATTGCTTATAAAGAGATGCCAAATTATTGCTGTTGTTTAAAGGTTAACAGTGTAAAGTGCCCTAGTGAAAAATAGCCACATGTTCCACAATGAATTTCACATTGAATTACAAGATACTTTACATCAGCTGTTACGTCCACATTAACAGTTTGCTCTCCAACTGTGACTAATGACAAGGTTTAGCCTCCCCTGGTTTTGTCTGAACAAGAAAAACAGCCTTAATGCTCTTACTTCAAAGTGGGCACTGGCACAGTAGCCCATTTCATAAAGAGCGGGGAATGAAGGTGAACTAAAGTAAAGAGAGGAGCCAAGGAAAAAGGCAGATAAAGAAATGTTTGTGAAAATTTGTGTAATATGTGAAACCTTTGCCCATATAAACAATCAATTATCTTTTTAAATAATATTAATAATCAATATATTAATATAACAATTATCCACATAACTTGTACTACATTTTTGGTTATGGGAAATGGAATAAAAAGGTGTAACAAAAAAGCAAATACTGAGCACTGACACAGAGTGCAATGGTGTAGAGACCAGTAAACAGTCAACCTTTTAATATACATAACACGGTGGGGAGTTGATAAATTGCACCAGGGGATTTCCTACTACTAGTGCTTGTATTTGCATTTGGTTGACACCATCAGGCAGAAACAGTAAGATCTAGATGACAGCTGTTAACAGCTTTTGTTCTTAATGTTACTGAACATCACTCAAACATCCCTTATGTATGACCAGCATGTTGTTGTTTTTTCACTTTTTAAACCATTAAAAATTCTTGTGGAAAGAAACTTAAAAAAAAATAATTTAATTGTTTTAAGAAACTGTTATGTGTTCTTTCATGAGTTTCAGTGACGGGATAATGTAATGACTTCATGGACAGTTGACTAAAGGGGTTTTGGTTTAAATGGTTTTAATGTCAAAGGCAGATGGAATGTGTGGTAATGAGCAGACTGTGATCATGTCTGGCACTTGCTGAACCTCAATGAAACCTTCTCAGTGTGAATCAGACTCTGGCAATTGGCCTGGAGGTTAGGAGTAAAATAGATTACCACCTTTATATCTTAGGTTACAGGAAATGGAGAAGTAGAATAATACAGGCATGCCAAAATCCTGTCTGAAGTTCACTGATGAAATAATTCAAATGCAATGTTTTTTTATTTTCAGAGTATTTGACAGGAGGCTACAGCACACAAAATTATATTGACTATTTAATGACTTTAATAGCTGTTTATACATTCATACCATAGAAGAGGTTAAAACGTGTTTAATGTATGAAGGCAAGACCTTTTGAAAAACATTATTTAGTGTCATTGACACTAAGCAGCAAAGTCCCTGGCAGTGGTATGTGTGTGTACACCATACCTCTATATGAAACTGAACCAGGCTAATGTGTTTTATATTAAATGGCTCATGTGTTTTTTGAGGATTTAGGCACGACTACAAAAGAAAGTTTATGGCTTTTGTCGTTTATAGTGCATGCATTATTTAAAATAATGTTTGCTTTGTACAATGTTTTATTTTTTGTGACCCTGGAAAACATTGATGTTGCTGATGAAAACTTTATTAATCACAGGCTGTGGCTCCAGGCCTAGAGGTGTGAAAACAGATCTCTGCTTTTATAAACCTTATATATTAGACATCTGGAGGGTGACATTTATTAACATTGCTTTTTAAAACTGCGATGGGGGTTATTTTCTCCATTATAAGGTGCGGACTCTTTGCGAACCACTAGATGGCAGCCAAACCATAATGCTCCCTTACGTATAGCCCTGAGGTTTTAATATGTGCGATTTACAGTCAGATGTTTTTTTATTCCCACAGGAACATTGAAGAAGAAATTGTCACGAATTTGCCTTGTTAAAATGGAACCTGCAGAAAACTTACACAATCCTTCTTGTTTAAGTGTGTGGTTGTTTCCATATCACTTAACCCATAGTTACATTGGCATTCGGAAGACATTTAACTATACAAGGAACTGTTGACTAGCTGTTTTACATTTTTGATAAAATAATAGTTTATGAAATTTTACAACAACAAAAAAATAAGGTGTGCTTTGTCTACTGCTTTAGAAATGGCTTGTCCAGTTGTGATCTTTGCTACAAACTGTAGAAATTATGATATTTTGGGGACACTTTGGTTACCTAAGGGGCAACAAATATAAAAATGAACTTTCTTCTGTTTAACCCGCTGTGTTCGGCTAGGATTCAGCTGACATTATAAGACTGTATGTAATCACAATGAATGCGATACACATTATCTGTTACTTCACATACACATCGTTTTTTCAGCGGGCATGTTCATGGTGGTCAAGGCGGTGCTTGTGTGATGTAGGCCTATACTGAGTCACTAAAATCCATGTCATATATCAGAGCATCACAGTGATAAAAGCGAGTGTGAGTCATGTTAGATGCCACCTGCCCATTACTAAGAGCAACAACAGCCCGTCACAAAATCACATTTATTGTTTTACAATCAAAATGTTTACAGAGCCATCTGGAGCATCACCCACACAAATCTACAAGGCTTTTAAACAAATCATAGGATGAAGATGTTTGGCCTGTCTCTAATACAGTTTTGTATGATTGGATAAGGTCTGGTGTGTCTTTGTTACAATAGTGAAGCACACTGTTGAATTAAAGAGCAGCACTTCATGACAGATAATGGAAGTGTCGGGTTTGAGTTGAGAGAAATTAGATGACAAATAATTCTAGTAATTTATACAGATTTTTATGAAATGTCTTGCTAGCATTCTATAGCACCTGTTGTAATTGTCTTTTTTAAATAGTTGTCACTGACAAACTTATAATGGCTTATTCTATTTGGTGTTGGTGGCAAGAATAGCCATGTTCTGATAAATCCTTTGTAGACTGGGAATAATGCCACCAATCAGAGTTGTTTTCTTCCAGAAGCCTCCTGGGGTTTATATCTTCTTATAAATCCAGAGCCTGCCGACTAAATATTCTGTATGATGGCCTAATGCTTGGCATTACCTGCTTATGGTTTGGCTCTGGGCAGTTACAAACGCAGATGGATAAGCTCGCTCCCTCCACTTAGACTCAAAGATTCCTGATTAGGAAAAACTTAAGCTAGCTACTTGAAGTTTGCTTGACTGACACAGTCATTTTAAACTGGGTCAGTGCATGAGATCGGATTCTTCACAGATCTTATCACACGTGATCTCTTATGTGTTTTACATCAGTATAATAGAATTAAAAACTTGCTCTTGCTCTCTGCCCAGCATCTATGTTTTATCACTATTCATCCATTCTGACTGTCGGGAGGAGGACAAACTCTGGCCTCCCATGGGGACCATCCCAAAACAAAAAGACAAATCTGAGCCCTATTAATAAAACGGGACACTCAGATTTCCAGAATGCTCACACTAATCTCAGGCAGCTGTTATCTCGTAGCAGAAAGTGCATTCTGGTTCCACTGCAGCACTGATGGGGCTCCGCTATCAGGAGGGGCTTGTACCCAGTAATCAGACTATAAGTGATAAGATAAGTTAGTGTTTGAGGGGCGATCAGTCCACTCCAGAATGTTAGAGAACCCTGAGTGTCCAGGTCTGCGGTATATTCACTGCTTGTGGCAGCCCACTTTAGGAATGGAGTACACTGTGTCCCACAAAACCAGGACAAGAAGGCAAAGCATGATGGGCACATCTTTGTACAAATCTCTGCTTTTAAGCACAGGTGGCTTCAGTGTGTCTGATTACATAAGCAAATTCACGGTAAGCTGTTTCTTTCATATACAATGGGAATAATTATCCTTTATATATAGTATAAAGGAAAAGCTAAACAAGGATGCTGTTGTAGCTACCCTTATAATGTTCAGAAAACATTCCCCTGCTGGCCTTATAATGTCCTAGCTGGGATGAAAGGCAAGTGAGCAAAATAATTATAGCATCCTTGTGTGAAATGATATCAAAAACTTTATGATTTATGTAAATAACAATTTTATTAGTTGCATTTAGAGAAAATTGATAATATATGCAGCAAATAGCTAATGACTAAAGCATCATAACATATATTTTTAGAATTATTTTTAAATATTTTTATATTTTTAGAAATTATTGGATCTTTTCTAAAAATTAAATCAATAATCCTAAACTTATCTAAAAAATATGGATAAAGATTCTCCCATGTTATTTGTGTACAAAACATAGCCCTTTATTTGAAGCAGTGTAATCCTTAGGAGGTGATTAAACATTTGTTAAAAAATATGTAGTGTCCCTATTTCTCACTCGCATTAAGACTATTTGATTACTTTAATTGTTTGAATTACTTTAACTGCTGTCTTAGATCATCTGGAACGGTTTGCACAGTTCTTAGGCTGTTTTACTTTATCTGGTAAATCATTACAGCATTGTTTTTCAGATTGTTTTTTGCGTTTCATCATCATTATGTTTTTCAGCATTGCGTTTTAGACATTTGTGTGTCCTTTGTCCTTTTGACAAACTTCCCATTTTCCATAACATTTGAAGATGTTGTACATTAGTCTGCACAGTCTTGTCTCTTTTCCCGGAACAAAGAAGAAACATGAAAAGGCAATTAGCATGTGTGGGAGTGTGGAGACAGAATTTTTACATTTGGAGGAAGCATGAACACTGCTGTAGACTGATGCACTTCTTAACATTCAAAGTGAATTCATACTGTGATTGGTCTGAACTGGAATAGAATATACATCAAATTTGCACATGAACCCTAATCCACACAGATGCTCATGTGAAGAAATGGAATACTCTGCTCTTTCAACCTTTAAAGCTAAAGAGCCATGTCATGTCAAACATTTATGTGAGGGCACATAAGTGGCTGTAAAATGAGACTTAAATTTAAACATTCCCTTCATATAGGGCAAGGTTAAAAGCCTCAGCGGACAGCACATATCTGTTAACACTGCATAGTGCCTTCAAAGCTACATTATCCCCGTCAGACTCATGCTGTACCACCAAGTACTGTAGTTTAGCCAAAAGCCTGTACAAAATAATATCATATAGGCAGATTTACATGTAGCATCTTAATTTACACTGTGTGCTTATTTGTCACTATGTGACATTTGAAATGAATATCAAACATCAAAGTGATTTCAATGTATTAAGCTGTATTAAAGGTTATCACTGCCAAGCAGATATTCTTTCCACGATTTAAATGTCCTGTTGTGAACTGGAAACTGAGTTGCCTGTGTTTTGCCAGCTTGTAATAACACTGTCTCTCCACCACTCTCACCCACCAAACAGTCAGCATGGAGCAACATTCTTGTGGTTGTCCTGACCCTGGCCTCTATCATTCCTCTCTTGCATAATGTATTACCTTATACCTTGGGAATACTGTGTTTTGACATTTGATCAAAGCAGAAAGCCATGTTCTTAATGGAGGAGGATAAAGACCAAATGTCCCAGACTTACATACTGCATGGAGAGCAAATCCAGAGAGTTACATCAAGATTCCCTTTTTCATAAGAAAAGAAATAACAAATTAGACCTCTGTAATATCTCAACTGTTCCTTCTAGACAGTAATACGTTAAATAGATGTAAACATCTGTTGTCTTATATGGAATTTTTCTACACCAAACATTTTGTTTGCTTGTTTTGTTGGTCCTTTTCGACTGATAATTTCTTAAAACATTTCTAAATAATTTCTTAGTAAGTTCTTAGAAATTAGTAGCCATGAATAGTACATTTTTTGTTTGAGAAATCACATTGAGGAAGCATTGAGGAAATTTCTATCCCTATACATGCTACAACTTATTGCTGTAATGATGCAGCTGATACTTAATTATATTTTTCTAAACAAATATTCCTGGCAGTAGTTAGTGTGGTTTGATTTCTGATCAATGGAGAAAGGACAGTTGCGGCATATAATTCATCTTCATACCAGTGTCCACAAGTGTTTATTTTTACATAAAATGTCAGCCAAAGCCATGTCAGGTTCTGTCCAATGAGGAGGGCACTACAGGTGATTACTGTGAATGTCGGGTGGATCCAGTGATTAAATCTTAAATGTTCCTATATTGCAAAAAGAAATAAATGAAAATAACATGAAAGACTAAGGCCTCATCTTTCTTTCCTCTACCTAATGACTGGCCATTGGGAGAGATCATTCCTTGCGTGCTCACTTGTCAGCAGCATCTGCTGAGGAAAATTTACATGTTTTAGTGACGTCAAGGGACAGCTGGAACTTTGGCAATCACCAAGAACTTCTAGGTCATATAAAAGACCCGACCCAGAGTTGGTAAGAAAGAAAATAAAAGAGGAGGGGGGAGGAAAAATAGAAGTGGAGAGATAAGATACCCAATGGAGGTGTTTATGTAAGTGGTGTCAAATCTCTGGCACATACCAACAACAGGGTTCTCTGGAGATGCCTGATTTTTTATTTTTGGGAGGCACACAATACCTTAGACAAGCATAGACACGAGGGGGGTTGGAGTTATTGGTCCTGTTCAGGGTGTCGGAAGGATAAGTGGGGCTTTCTTATTTGCTATTTACATTTTCTAACCCATGCCACTGTCCTGAGTGTGTCCGGGGCCAACTATGAGTAAACAGGCGACTCTGGCCACCTGTATTGCGAGGATGTATGAGGGTGGCAAGCTGGAGAACTCTGGAACTCCATCCGGGACCGTCAAGAAGCCAAGTCCTACTCTGATAGGTAGTCTGAGCAATGTGGAGGTCAAATTAAATGCCCTGGAAAGGAAGATGGAACAAATCGAACATACCCAGATAGAGGTGCTGCAGAAGCTGAGCACACTGTGTCAAGGGATGGAATCTTTGGAGAGGACCCTCATGCAATGTAAGCTGGGAGCTCAAGATTCAAATCTCATCAATAAAGGCCAACAAGAGGGCAACAAGCACCCTTTGCTTGCTGAGGTCAGATCACTGTGTGGAGAAACTGTGGATCTGCTTCATAATCTTAAACTGGAGAGCCAACAGCAGAGAGAGAAGATTGAAGGTGTTGAAAGATCTATGTCCACTCTGGATAAAGTACTGGGGTATGTGGGAGATGCTTTCCGCAACTCAAAGATAGTGGAGTTCATCCTTAATGGTGTGGTGCCTTGGAGGAGGCAAGGCCTTCTGGACACTGTGAAAGAAGAGGTCAGTACGCTCTTGATCATCATAGAACTTCCAGAAACACACAGTGGTTATATGCTATTGCACAATGTGCATTGTGAAAAGCACAACATAAATAAAAACTACCTTGACTTTTGAATGTTTGTTTATTTTCTAATGTATTTACTATTTTTCCTTTTATATTCATTTAAAGAAATGTGTACGTTTGTTGAGTATTTTTTACCTTTTAATTTGTTGGCTGGTATGTGCTCTTACTTGTGAGCCTGTTAAGTTTATTGCCATAACCTTTTACCAAGGTTGCTATTTTATCTATGATGAGACTGAATGCGCCTCGTGTTTCAGATTCCGAGACTGGTGTGACTGAACTTATGGTGAGCTGTGAATACATTTCTAGTGTTTCAGTTAGCAAAATCAAAACATAAACACAAATCCAATCCTTTCCATATTGAACATTCTCTTGAAATGCCACAAAGCTACCATCAGCAAGATCAGTATCTTTTTATTCTTTGGTAGTTTAACATAGACAGATGCTACATTGTTATAAGATTGCATCTCTTTGTGTAAAAGTGAAATAATTGGCTAGAAAATAGAGACTTTCACATTGTGTGATAAGCAGATCTGTGGTCAAACATTGTAATTATATCCTGTTAAGCATTTTATGCAGCAGATGCCAAGAATCACATACTGGAATGTCTCATGATTCCTTTGTGAGTTGTACAATAAACACGAAGCTGCATAACTGCCATTCTGTGAACAGACTTACTGTAATAATTCTGTCTCCACCATAATCAGCATAATAATGGCTTATTGTTGTAATTGAATTGTAATAAAAATCTGCACAGATTTTCACAGTTTTACCACTTTAGGAAAGTATGTGTTAATGTAATTACTTCTCTTGACCCTCCAATCCTAAATGTTAATGGATTCATTCATGAAACTGAATAGTCTTAACTACTTCAAGTATTTTAGGCATTTTTTTTACCTTGCCATAAATCTTGCCATGTTTTTAATATCCAGAAAACAACAAATGCAAAGTATGTGTGAAATACTTGAAAGTTCTTGAGTTGTGTAATATTTTTTTGTTTTGGTGAATTCTGCTTTATTAGGATTATTATTCAGAAAATATATTGTGCAGTGTTTTCGCAATAAATACTATCATTATAGCATAAAAGCAAACATACAAAGTACAATATGATTGCTTTTGATTCTACAGAAAAACCAGCCTGATGACATCCGTGTTAAGCCCAAAGCCAGACTCTGCCACCAGAGCACACAGACTTCAGAGGAGGTTAAAGAAGTATTTTCTGGTATGATTTCCATGAATCTCTTGTTTTCAGTGTATCCTGTTTATTGCCAGATGCTGGATGACAATATTTTATTATACTTTCTTATTAACTTTATAAATCTGTGTGAATCTCAAAATAGAGTTTTGAAAGATTCATTTAAGGCATATAAAAGCCTGACTCTGTGTCCACAGCTGAGCTACAGCAGCCAGAGGTTCCCACTGTCCCCAGGCTACCCTCTCCTGTTCCCCTTATAGGACCAAGTGAACCACTTCTCCTCGTTAGTGAAGAAGTGTCCAACAAAGCCTTACATAAAGCCAAAGAGGTCACAGTGAAGAGCAGAGAGCCTGCACGTGTCCAAACATTTGCTCCTGAAGTCCAGCGGGAAGCTGAGAACACTGAGGTTCGTGATGCCCCTCTGCAGGAGACAGATATTTCAGCTGCAGTGAAAGCCAATCTAAAATGTGTCAATGTGACAACAGCTAAGGTAGAAGAAGATGTGTCTCTTCAACCAGAGAGGTGAGATCTTCCACAAATTGCTCCCATTTAAACTTCAACGCAAAATGCGGTAGAATTGAGCTCATTTTATTCCTTGACTTTTGAAAAGGATTACTTGTAGCAGTTTCTGTCAAAAATTATTATGGGTCAAAAAGGAAATTGAAGAAGAAGATCGAACATTGTCTTCTTGCTTATCATTGGCCACCTTTGGAGATAATTACACAGCAGCTGATGCCAGTGAGGAGCACTAATACTCTAATGGACTTTTCTACACATTTATCCACCAGATGTGAACTACACAGAAGATTAATATCCTCTTGTTTTTAGTGGATTGTAATTAGCCCTACTAAAAAAGGAAGCGCTATGCATTGCAATATGATATTTAACTCTTAATGCAAATCCAGAGTTTTATTATTTTCAGTGAATCATTCTCATAATGCTCATCTCTGAACAGACCAGAAAATCATTCCCGATCCCAGTCATTGAGAACACCAATAGACTGCTCTTGGTAGAAAAACATTTCTGGGGCACAATGGTTCAGCTGTGTCTTTTCACAGTTATGAGAGATCTGAAAGGCAGAGAGCTGTCTATTTTCATGTGTTAGCTGTGTGTTCTGTACTGAGGCACAAAAGACCCCTTTCCTCCAATAACAGGTTGTGTTGTGACTGTAGGAAAGCCTAATTCATTAGGCTAATGGCCAATATCTTGAGATTACACTGCTTGCTATTTTTGTACAACGCAGTATAGTAACTAGCAACTGAATGCTTGTTGACAAGCATTATGGGATTTAGGCCATTTAGTTCCAAGCATTTAATTAAGGACCTTGTGCTGTTATTGGTTTTGCTGTTGTTCATAGAAGCTTCTCACATCCAACCACATATAGCCAATATAACCACATAACTAAGAATGAAGTTACTTACAGGACCTGTTGTGCAGTGTTTTCTCCATTCGCCATGTAATGGTTTTGATTACACAAGATTTGACATTGAAATGCGATCAAATGACACTCCAGATAAGTAATTTCTTAGTAATAGTTATGCTTTAGTAATACTTAAGTAATTGTAATATGTAACCTTAAATGGTTGATTCTTTGATCGTTCGAATGATTCATTGAATTCTTCTGTAAACACAGGGTCTTCGAACAGGCAGACGTTTCGCTTGTTGGTGAGGAAACTTCACTCGAGCCAACAATTGCTGGACAACAACAAGTGAAGCAGAAAGCTGAGGTTTTTCAAGAACAGGCGAAATTTTCAAAGGTTGTTGAGGAACCTTCACTTAAGCCAGCAGTTCCTGGACAACAACAGCTGGTGTATATGATGACGGTTCCTCAAGAACCTCAGCTCTGCACCAAAATGCCTGTCAAAAAGGATGCAGAGGCTAAGTCACAATATAAAGAGACAGTGCAGATGGCAACACCTCTGCCAGAAAATGATGACAGAATACCAGACTCTGAACCAGCTATCAAGAGCAACCAAACTAAGGCTGTGGAAAGGATTTTGGAGTCTGACATCATAAAGAACTCTTCAGCTCCTAGTTCACAAACTGTTGAGGGAGAAAATGGAAATCTGGGACCTCTGAGAAAAACTGAGTCACAGGTATTGATCATTGGTGAGTAAAAGAGTCTTTTACTGTCAGCTTTTAGCAAAACAAATTAACTCTATGAGGTGATATTGAGTTGATAAATGCTCATGAATTGCTCAGTACACTGGAACACCTTCTATGTACACATGTGATGTAATCTGAGTAGTTACGTATGTGACAAATTCATCTAAGCTGAACAATACCTTGGCAACTGGTTGACAGCATGTGACAGAAATACTCAGTTGCAACTATATAGTGATATATTTATAATTGTAAACTAGCACTTTAAATTCAATGGAGCACTTATAAATATAACTACTTTGGTGCCTGCCTTTTGGTACCAACTGTACTTGGTTTCACAACTGTGAAAATAGAGCAACAGATGTCAGCATTAAAAAAATCAACATGTCATCATGTAATAACTTGTATTTGTTTTTCCAGATGACTGTCCACCTCTTCCAGCGCCATTCGAGCATCGCATTGTGAGTGCCAAGCAGGTTCCCATGAGTACATATTACGCAGTCAATCCCAATGAGTTGCTGGGCGGGTGAGTCTTTGTGTTACAACCTGAGAGGTTTTATTTAATGCTACTTAATCTGTAAGACAATCAGTCTCAATACATGCCTTTGAAATAAGATCTTATACATTCTTGGAATGATGAGGCCTCTGTTTTTTCTATGTAGAAAGTCCATTTTTATGAACAGTAAAAATTCTGTCCTTAATGAATGTTGTCTATATGGTCCAAGATATGACCAGGTCCCTCAAGGGGCAAGCAACAAGGGGCTTCTGGCTGATATTTTATCTTGGTATTATCCATACATTGGCAGCTTAGTATTTGCTTGATTACATCTGACAAAAGTTGAAGCAGAAAACAGGGAGATGGGGGTGACTGGCTGATAAGCATGAGGTCCCTGCTCATGGAACATTTAGCACGCACATAGTGACTGACTGATACGTTTGGTAAACACAGACAAGGGCTTGTTTGTCTCCCCCTTTCTCATATGCCAGCAATACATGCTGGCTTGTTTTTGACTCATGATAGGCACAGATAATTTTGGGCAGGTGTTGGACTGTGCGTTTGGAAGTTATTTTAAAACAACAGCAGCAGCCTTGACACAAACACACTGTCTGAGCCTGTAGAGACACAGCATGCAGTAAATACACAGGAAGTGGTTGGTGGAAGCCTTCAAGGAAAAACAGAAATAGTGACAGTTTTCACATAATCTTTCCACATAATCCACAAATGAAAATCTATGTGTATTTGTGCATGTGTGTTGTGGTTATTGCAGAGGTCGTTTTGGACAGGTGCATAAGTGTGCTGAAGTGTCATCAGGTCTTACACTGGCTGCTAAGATTATAAAAGTTGGGGGTATGAAAGAGAGGGTAAGTACAAAATACACTGCCTGTCTTTGTTTCAAGACTGTCTTTTGCATTTTTTCCTCTTTCTCTCTCTCTCTCTCTCTCTCTCTCTCTCTCCCTCTCTGTCTCTGCCTCTCTCACTCCCCCTCCTATTCCAATCTGTCCATCACTGTTTCTGCTAGGTAGCTTTATGAGAACATTTCCTTGACAACCACAGACATCTCTGCACATATGACCATGCCAAAAAATACGCACACATTTACACAGCTCTACAACACTTGCAAATAACATAACCTAACACCCATAGTCCCTTAAGAACATAGAAGCACATAGTGTTTCTAGAATAAACAATTAAAAAGCATTCATTCAAGTAGAAAAATGCATAATATTTATACAGCATTCTGAATACGTTCTCCATGTTTCAACAAGCGCCTCTCATTACATTTAATGAGAGTTCTACTGTCATAAGCACATGCCTGCAATATGATGCCATTCTCTGGGCCCTGCTCTCTCTGTTACCACCATTAGTGAACAAGCAGTCAAGAATGGGCAAATGCAGATCAGTTTCACTCTCTCGTTTTCTAATTCCCTCCATTTGACATGAGTGTCAAAAGAGCAAGAGTCCCTTTTGTGGACATTACAAGTTTGAAACACTCCATTTCATGGTGAATGATTTACCCTTTTTACTATATACATTGTCTGCTTAAAAGTATGCAAGAATGAGAGCTCCTAATTTTGCATAACTGAATGCTTTCTGGGTCAGTCAAGAGAATAGCAGACAGGAAGAGCCAGAATAAGTAGGACATAAAATTACAGGGTTTGCAAAGGCCATCAAACCCCCATTTCAAAAACTGTTTAAACTGTTGTTTTCGCTGCCCTGAGCAATCATTGTAATTCCACTTTCAGCAATTTAGCTGTGCAGCCTGAAATCTGAAATAGCCTCTCTCTTTCTAATTGCCTAATTCTTTAAACAGTGTAGCAACCCTTAAATGCTCAAAATATTTTTTCCAAATTTGATGCCAGGATGAAGTGAAGAATGAGATCGGAGTTATGAACCAGTTAAACCATGTGAATCTGATTCAGCTGTACGATGCTTTTGAATCTCGGACTAACCTCACTCTCATCATGGAATAGTAAGTAGACCTTACCATTCACTGAAAAAAGACTTAAGTGTTTACCTATCCCCAATTAAAAAAAAGTCACATTTAAAATCTTTTAACAACTATAAACACATTTCTAAAAAGAGTACTCACTTTTAGCTACTGTTGTTCATATTATCTGGTTGATTATGGTACAATGGTACTCATCAGACCTCATTTGCAAAGCAAATGGCCTGGTCTCTCCTGGCCTGGTCTTCACATTCTGTTGCGAGAACACAGAGCTCCCACACGTGTCACTTTACGCAGCCCTGATGGTGTATCATCTTCTTCCCTGTCCACACATTTCATTCAGAAGTTTTTTTTGTTTTTGGCAAAAAAAAGCATATAATTGTATGATCTGTAAATATGTGAGCATTGATAGTGTATACAGGACATAACATAACATAACAAGCATAAATTTAATGCAAATTTTTTTAATAGGTCAAGCGACCAGATTTTAAAATGCAGTTCTGCTTTAGCATTAATTGGAATACAGGCACCCACATGGCCTAAGACAATGAGCAAGACTGAATAGATTTAATCAAAAAAGAGTTAATATGTGATGATTCATTTTAAAAGATCTTCCCGTGGTTTGGTATTTCAGTGTGGATGGTGGTGAACTGTTCGAACGAATCGTTGATGAGAATTACCAGCTGACAGAGTTGGATGCCATTGTGTTTACCAGGCAGATTTGTGAGGGGGTACAGTACCTTCACCAGCAGTACATTCTCCATTTAGACCTTAAGGTAACCCCATAGGCTCTATGGAAAAAACAATGAATCACCAATGTATGTCAACATTAGCAGCCTGAATGCCATACAATGTAATTTGAATACTGCCAAGGGCTTATGTTTTGTTGACATGTACTGTAATAGTGAATAGATAAAATGCAATAGTGCTTTCAAAATTGTTTACTATAGTAGATTTATTCAGGTCATATATGTAATTATGCCTTATAAATAATAAACTCTTGATTGTGGATTTCTAAATACTTTTTTAAGTGGGAAATGGTTATGGATATTGTTGCTGTTATTGTTGTGTGCATCTGTCACTTGCTCATTGGTTTCAACAGCCTGTTTTTATTTTCTGCAATTAAGCCAGAAAACATATTATGCGTGAACACCACAGGGAATCAGATCAAGATTATTGATTTTGGACTCGCCAGAAAGTAAGTGTGCAAACTTTGTTAAGTTCTACTCTTATTAAAACAAAACTGACATTAGATGACTTGTTGTAGTTCAGATGAACGCACACATCACAGATTTTGTTAATTATGTCCCATCTTCCACAGAGGTTTTTATTTGACATCTCCGTCTTCTGATTTACACCAATGACACAAATCCTCTTACTTGCACATTGTCACCATGACTACAGTCGCATTGCACCAAAGATGTCATTTACAAAAAACTCTTTAAAAACATTACAACTATCCAACTCATTACAAAATGTACAGTGCAACTTCATTTAATTATGTAACTTATTTTGCCAGGTTTAGGTAAGGAGCTTTTTTACTGCGATTGAGGCACTGGTGTGAGGTTTAGAGTTTTTGAGTACTGATCAGATACTGTCCAACAAAGGGACTTACAAATGAGAAACACTTAGCAAAAGCTATCCATCCCCAGGGCACAATAACTAAGTGCTACAGTACAAAGTTTCAAAATTGCTGAGAAAAGCACAAAAGTAGAGTTAGTATGGAGATTTGAGAGAGACTCTGGAACAACATCAAGACAACGATAAAAGGTTTTCTTTGAAGAGTAAGTGTAGTTGTTAGTCAAGTGCTCACAGAATAGTTATTTTCTAGGCTTTTTTGATGTTAGAGGGGGACTGACAGCAAAAAGATGATAGGATAGGACATAAAGGGTTTGATTTATTCTGATGTTGCTGCATGACAAACGTGTCTTTGTGGTCTGTGATTTTTAGTGGATTGTCAAACAATACTCCCAGGTTCCTGACTGACTTGGATGGTGTTATTGTTGAAGAGCTTAGCAGAACAAGTGTACAGTTGGAAGCTAGCAAACCTGGATTTGGTTTTTCACACGGGTATGATGCAGAGCTCCAAAACAAATCTGCAGAAATGTTCTTCATCCTTCACCAGGTATAGACCCAGAGAAAAGCTGAAGGTCAACTTTGGAACCCCAGAGTTCCTGGCACCAGAAGTTGTCAACTATGATTTTGTGTCATTTCCAACAGACATGTGGAGTGTTGGTGTCATCACATACATGCTGTAAGTATACAACTAGAACAATTTGTTCACACATTTTCTTTTATACCTTATATGAAAAAAACATTTTTCCCACAATAAATTTCACAATGGCACAGACTGTAATATCAGAGTGATCAAAAGGAAAATGCAAATACAAAGCCCATGAAAGCTTTAAAGGGCTCAGCTAAGAGCATTCAATAGAGCCCTGATAAAAGGGCACCAGTCACTTCACTCAGAAAACACAGTACTAACCCTGCTGCACTGATGCAGTCAACAAAACAACCAGTATGTACGCACTTAAACACAATGTCCCCTCTCTTATTCTTCCTGGGCCCTCTTCGCTCTACTTTTAGTTGTACCAGCCCCAGATGACCCACTGTTCTGGCCAATGCCAGCCAGCTATGTTAATTACTTGACAACTGTTGGTGGAGATTGAGGAGGGCTTGCCCATCCAGAGAATATGTGCTTCACCTACTTCACGCTTGTCAGAATTGAATACCTCACACGACTCCAGGCTATAGTGTTTATTTAATTATTGCGTTCTATTTCAAGTAGACACTGTCATGAATGTGTAATTGTGTTAGCAATCAGTTATGCCGTCATGACTATTGTTGGCCTCATTTTAAGTGTTTACAAATTTGATTACAATTAAGGATGCATATTCATTCAAAGTGACTTACAACTGAGAGTGAATGCAAGCTCAAGCAGTTAATCATAAGAAGCCAACAGGATTCATAGTGGTAAACACAAATTTCTAATGGTAGAGCAGAATTGTACAAAGCAGAGGTGTAAGTCCCTCATTAACTGTTCACATCTTAAGCTTAAAACTAAAGGCCACAGTAAATAGATATGTGGGTTATTCTGTGATTTGTTTTGTGTGTGTTTTTTCAGTTTGAGTGGCCTTTCTCCATTCCTGGGTGACAATGATGCAGAAACAATGAACAACATTCTGCACGGCACCTGGGACTTTGATGCAGAGGCATTTGAGAATGTGTCAGAGGAAGCCAAAGACTTCATCTCCAGACTTCTTGTTCTTGCTAAATGGTATCCATCCATCCTTACACCCATCCACCCACCATTCTATCCACTCATTCATTCATCCATCCATCCATCCATCCACCCATCCAACCAACCGTTATATTCAGTTTATTCAAAATCCTAAAGTACAGAATATAGTTTCTATTGCACACACACTCCTCCTCTCTGACTTGTCATTTCACGGATGTAGGAACCCCACTTTTCCCTTCCACCTCCTAATCATTGCCACCTTGACCTGTACACATTTTCTTAATGCATCCTACATTAACACTAAAACTTTTGGAAATGCTTTGCTGTGGACCAAAAATGGCACAAATAACACATATAACACAAATTGGCCTGTAACATAACATGGTCTGGTGCATTTTAAAACATTTGGAGTTTGTTCTGTCTTGGAAAGATAACCTCTCCCACACAAGGGCTGCATAGCTCAGCTGGCATGAGATAATAACAGGCTGGCATAGCAGGTGGCCAAGAGAGGGCACAATGTCTTTTGTCCTCCATCTTACCCCCATTTACGCCGTAAAATGTGGTAGTTGATGATCCAGTGGGCTTTGACGAGGTGCATTTAGATGCAGAGTGACACTCACACTGGCCTTTCTTTCTTCTCTTTATGTGTAGTGACAATATTATGTAATGACCTCATCACACATATGCACGCATACAGCACAATTCACACTACCCCTGCACTGCACGTTTGTGCTTTTAGCTGATGAATACTAATGGATTATTAGGATGGTGATTATGACAATGTAGCACAATCAAGTGGATTGCGTATTCTTTCTTATCAGTGAAAAAGTGCATTTACGTATGGCTTTGTCCATCAGGTACATTGTTGCATTTACCTCAGTTACTTTCCTCTGTCATTTGAGTGAATTTAATTGGTTTTGCTTTGTATGTATTTATTTGGTTTGTATCGTTTCTTTTCCTGATATATCTGAATACCCAGTCAAAACTTTTTGTCACAGTCAGACAAAAGGTCCTCACAAGGATGGTAAAAGTCACACCTACATTATGGGGACTAGCGATAATTGAACATGCTAAATTATGCTTTTTTGAAAATGTCAAAAAATGCAAAAAGTTTTCTGTGAGGGTGAGGTTTTGGTGAAGGTTAGGGGATAGAAAGCACAAAAACCTAACATGTGTGTGTGGCCTCTATGGCAGCAGCCGTCTGAGTGCATCAGGATGTATGAAGCATAGCTGGCTGAATAATCTGGAGGACAAGGCTAAGAAGTACAAAGTCCGTTTAAAGTCCCAAATGAGGCTCCAGCGTTATCTTGCGGCTCACCGTCAGTGGAAGGTATGGAATCTCAAGTGAGGGCTTGAGTTAGATTCTAAATCTATTTATGACATACACTGTGCTCCAGATGTGTGCTTTATGCCATAACAAATGATCATGCCATTTTAGTAACTGTTTGGTTTTTACAGAAACACTTCTATGCGATTGCAGCAGCTAACCGGTTAAAGAAGTTTCAGCAGAACAGATCAATCAGTACTACAAATTAGCTATCAGCCCGGATGATGGCATCAGTTGCTTCAGCCCATTGTTGAATGGTTTGAAAAGATGTTGTAGAAAGTATTTATGTTCTTGTTCATGTCAGAATGTTATGCTTTTACAAGTACCTTGTTCATAAACGCAGCAATATTGCATTTAATTTACACTTCTTTATCATGCTTCAACACCAAGAGTGTTTGGCATGGACTGCAGTGTGCTTCTGAATCATGTGAAAAAGCTTTTGTCCCTTCTGTGAAGGAGTGTTTCTTGGGCGCTACCGCCTTGTATTTTAAAGAAAATGTTTTCATTTTCGTGGCTAAGAAATAGTTTATATTAGTAAAACTATAGTTTGAGGATCTGATGTATTTAACAATGGTCATCCTATATGTCTGATTTGGTTTAGCATATTGATTACAACAGGGCCACTTTCTAAGAGACTTGACTAGTATGGAATACAGTGTTTTTTTATTTTTTAAAATTCCAATTTACAACCATTTTACTGACCGTTTCATAATGTTTAAACAAATGTCATGACATTTCTGCTTCATAGGAATTCATATATTGCTCTTAATATTAATCGTAAAAGTTTTACACATTTATTTAGTATTATCAGAACCACAAATATGCACAAATGTGGTTCAGCTCAAAGCATGGAAACTGCTATACAAGTGCACAGAAATTAGGAAACTGTATGGGAAAGCTGGAATATAAAATATTTAAAATGCAACAATTTGTCAAACATCTTGATTTTTCTGTTGAACATGCATGTTTAGTCAAGATATTAAAAAACAACCACAATGGGAGGTGGGAAAATCTTGTGTCAATAAGACTGCATTTTAATTACATTAAAATCAAACTCTAAACACACAAGTCACGTCTTATTGCAACAAAAGCAAAACATGTCCAGATGCTCTTAAATGCACAAATTCTCATTGGACAAACAAATAATTCAAAGCTAGTCACAGAATACTGTAAAAACCACTTAATCATGATGCATTAAACATGACCGATTTAACAAATTCAAATATTACCACTCACACATGTATACAAACAACTCTGCTAAATGAACAAGGAACCTCGCTTTAATCTAAGCAAGGACCTCAACATGGTGCAATGATGAACTAATAATAATTAAATCTGTCATTTTATTGACCATGTGAAACAGCAACTATACTTCACTGATAAAGTATTAAAACGGCCAAAGCCCTCTATAAAATGTGCATACACAGACCTTTACGTTAGAAGCCAGAAGGGGGCAGACAACTTCTCTTGTTTAAAACAGTTTAAATCCAGCTCCAGTCCTGTTGACTTTATGCAGAACCATAATTAAATAAAATGAAAATGTAAAACCTTGGAGGTTATGAATCTGAAGCTTGCGCTTTTAGTGCATTTTCAAGGATCTTTCGTTTCCACTCATCGTAATTTTGTGTTACTTCCTTTTCAGTCTTCTTGATTCGTGCTTGCTTAGGTGATGTTGCCAACTTTTCATCTGGAAAGAAGCCAGAAAGCATTTTTATCACATCAAGTGTTACAGGCATGCTCCATCTCTAAGATATTACATCTATACATGTTCCATATTGATCTAATGACTGGGAGAAAATATTCATTTTTACAGCACAGAGACTTGCTTTAAAACAAAACAGGAATAATTCAGATATTCAACTACTGTATTTAATAATGTCAGATGATGGGAAGTAGCATCGACTTACCATTATTGTTTATTGGGAAGCAAATGTCTTTATCATCATCTTCCATTTCAGTGAGATTCCTCTGCCTCTTTTGAGCAGTTTTCATTGGTAGCTCAGTAGAGGAAGCTTCATCTGACAATACAGGGTCAAATTCAAGAGAAATACTTTTCTTAATATCACAAGTTCAATAACCACTTGAGCAGAAAACATGCTGGTCTTTGATGTTCCAACTGCACAAAAAAAATATACATTGACTAATTGTAATTTGTCTGCAGCCATGGTGACCAGAGAAGATTCTGTTTCTTAATGACATCTCTCTTTGAAGTAATGTTTTTCTTTAATAAAAAAAAAAGATTGTGCACTTTCAATTAAAACATCTTTGTAAAACATGAAAGTCAAGGCCTACCACGCAAAATGCCTCTGTGCTTTTATTTTCCTTAATTAGAAAATTTGTAATTTTCCCAAAGCTTTTGTTTGAAGGATTCACACTTACTACAGATCTCCTGTCCAAATTTCAAGAATTGTGAACACAACCGGTCAAAGATTCCCTTCTTTGCTCCAGATGAAGAGGCTAATTTCCTGTCAGTTCTGATTTTCATGCACCTTCAAACAGGAAGGACAGAACCAATTTATTTTTCCATTTTCAGTAAATGAATGTAAACAAGGTGGTTTAAATTTAGAGATTTCCTTGTCTTGTTGGCATGCATAAAATCTTTTTGACCCATCTGGAAGATGTTGTTGTTTATAACTGTACCGTTCCATTGTTTGGTTAGACAACAGTGGTCCAACACAGTGACAGAGATGAACACAAATAAATTTATACTGACAATGTGCACAACTGCACAAACATGACTATGAAAGCATACAGTGCTCAAAATTCAAATGCAACTACAAATTTAGTTTACATTTACATCAGGTGTTCACAGACAACATGTAAATGACATTTAAATTAAAATACATAAAATATAATGCATAGTTATACTTTCCAAGATAGACTTCTTGGGATACTGGATGATTGATAGTGATTGATTACCATTCTCAGATAGATCACATACATGCACCTGTTTGCATCGTACATTATACAGGCATTGAAAAACGAACACAATAACTCATGTGGTAGACTGCTGGGTACATATCTGCTTGTGTTATGCAGAAACCAATTATTCTGAGGTCACTGTGTTCTGTTTTCTGCAAATCACAATGTTTTTTCAGCATGTTAAAAAAAACAAGATTTCTGTCTGAATATTACATTGATAAACACTGACATGCATGACTACATTTTCCTTCCTATACCGTTGTTATTGTTAAAAATGTTTTTTAAAAAAATGGTGGAGCCTACATGTTACAAAGTTAAGGAAACTTGTGTATTAATATATAAGAATTATAGAACTGACAGTTTTTAAAGGATGATAACAAAAGGTGTTAATTTACAATGAGAAATCAGCTTTTGCTTTCATACAAGGTTTTTAATTCTGTTGCATGTTTCGTTTATCACTCGTTCATCTCTCAATCTGATTATTATACCTAATATAATATCTAACAATTATCTTTGATTTGCAAAAGTTGTCAAAAATAGGATGCTCCACTAACATGCTTTTGAACCAAACATAACCGACTCAATGTACCATTTCAGCAAAATTCAGGGCTTCAAAATACTTACTTGCATGCTGCATATAGAGCCGCTGATGTAAAGAGAGGTTTACCCAGGTCAAGGTCTTGTTGTTGAGCAGCAGGCAAACTGGCCTCATACCTTAAATAAATACATAGGCTTAAATCATGCTACACATTTTAGCATCAACTCAAGGTTGTTTCATTGTTTTAATGTAAAATCAAACAGCTCACCTTTGAAGGATCTGAGAGGCCACTTTCACTGCCTCCAAACATCCATACTGCACTGCAAGGTCCCTAAGACCCAGATTGGACTGCAGGCCCAGCATGCACTCCATAGCTTTAAAATTACTATGGTAGGCTACAGAACTCAGCCCAGATATTTTAATGGCATACTCCTATTCACAAAGAGATAAATGAATATTATACATTTAGTATCATTGTCATTGATCCATACATATCATGCGACACCATAACATTTAGTGATAAAGACCTTGTCTAGAGGATATTTCATTGATGTCGCTGCCAATTCAAGACAAATAATGGCCTTGCTGGTGGCTGTCACAGAGCTTAATCCAACACACTTTACTTGAGATAATCGCATGTACTCCTCTGCTTGGCTGAAAACAAAGGATCAGACTTAGTTTTGCTCTTACAGACGTCAACAAACTGGCTAAAATCTCCTGTTTGAAAATAGTTACCTCAATATTTTTACAGACGTTATCCCAATCTTCGACGCAAGACTACGAAATAACTCTTTATCCATTTGTTGACTTGTTATTCTTTTCACGAGCCACAACACAAAATCTTTTCCCCGTCTATGCGGAATGATTTGGCGCGAAAACCGACACGAGTCACACACGAAATAAACGTTTCGCCATATAATTGGTGGCACAGAAAATGGGCGTTTTTTACGTTTGTTTACTTTTATTTCTCAAAAAACATCTAAATATAACACGGACGATCAAGCAAAACGTTAAAATATACAAATATATATTAGAAAAAAAGATACATTGTTTTTTTATGAACACCTTTATCTACGATGGTTAGATCAATAGAATGAAGTTAGGACATGTTTATTTACAAGTTAGTGTAAATAAATGCATTTTAACTGCGTTTTTAACTGTAATATTGTATCTAGAGAGTTTTAGAGGAAAATGAATCTTTCGGGGATTGTGATCTGTACGAGGCAGTGCTCGTCATGAGGAGGAACAGCAGTAGTCACATGACTGGATCCATTCACAGGGGGTCATCCAGTGTTTCCTCTAACATACCTGATAATCATGGTAAGATATAAAGATCATCATACTCAAACATTGTGTGCTTCGGCCTTTATTTGCGCCGATGAGTTGTTTGTAGCAGTGACACTGTCAGAGCTGCTCTGAGAAATCTTAATGGACTGTTCTGGGTCTATGCAAGTTAGCAGTTAGCCGTTAGCAGAAGCATTAAAGATGCGGAGGCCTACCTTTACCTATATTTTTCTCGTTTCACTTTCCTAGTCCTGATTAATTCTGCAAGCGATTTCATTTTCGCTATGTGGTTTGGGTAAATACGCGATCATTCAGTGTTGCTGTCAATTCGGTCCATATATTTTATGGACATTTTGCTTATTTACGATGCTAATCTGGCTAGCATTAGCCTAATGACCAGTTATATATTATATATATTAACTAATATATATATATATATATATATATATATAATTAGTTATTTCTTCTAAGCAAATTACTTCGGTATTTTATATGCTCTTCTGTCATAACATTACTTAAATCAAAATGATTTGTACATGTGATATGATGACAACATGAGCTACCTCAAGCTAAGGCTGGTTGTTTTAACCTACTGACTGACTTCTGAGTTATAATGGGTTCATTCATTTCAAGATGGACGTTTGCTGTTCATTGTTACGAATTTAAAATTGTGATTCACGATACTGTTTGTCACTTAAATGATAGGGCGTTGGAGGAAAGTGAGGAGTGACTTGATTGTCATTTTCAAACCCCGATCCACAGACCACTAACACTTCTGTTATGAGACTGACGATACATGCATGTGTTTCAGACATTTATTGAACAGATCAACAGATTAATACAGTTTCACCGTTTCAGTTCTTTTTTTTGAGGTGTACTCTATGAACATTTATTGTCGGACAGAATTTGTAATGCTTTAAAATGTAGAAGGGTGATTGGCATGACGTTTCAAATTGTGTCTGCAGTGATCTGCATTTTGACATGATATATTTTATCTAAAAACATTTTATGTTTTACATTATCTTATTAATCATTTAAGGTTTTTAATGTTTTGCTTAAACACATTTGCATATACTTGAAATTTGTTTTGTAACGAATACAGGTTAAATAATGAATCTCCTTACAAAAGGAAAATTGTAACCTAGTCATTTTTTTAAAATGGAATCTAGATAAGACTAGAAAATGACTACTTGAATATCATGAGGTACAAGTCTTTGGCTGGTAATGTATACAATGATATGATGATAAATTTTACCCAAATGTAATTTGCCAAAATCCTACATTGATGACCCTGTTTGCTGTTTATCCCAGCCTACCACACAGCAGTCACCCCAGGATGAGCAGGAGAAGCTTTTGGATGAAGCAGTGCAGGCCGTGAAGGTTCAGTCATTTCAAATGAAGCGCTGCCTGGTGAGTTGAGTCCATGCATAACTACAGCAGCAACAGTCTGCACCTTACTTGTGCCATAGAGGCCTTATTGAACATTTGGAGAATACAATTTGAATTTAATAATGGCCAATGTTAAGTTTTAGTTGTTTCTTATGGTATTATGACGGCTTTACATTTATTCTGTTTTTTACATTTTATATCATCCAATCAGGACAAGAACAAGCTGATGGATGCACTGAAGCATGCCTCAAATATGTTGGGGGAGTTGAGGACATCAATGCTTTCTCCCAAGAGCTACTATGAACTTTGTATGTGCTTTGTTTGATGATACAAGATGTATTTAACTAGAGCAGAACACAATCTTACATCTTAAATCTTAAATCCTCAGGGTTTACGTCTTGTTTACATCTGATGTTAACATTCATCTCTGTGACCCGAGATGATTGTTGTATGTTGTGTTGTATGTTGTAAGGGCAAAATTATAAAAATAATTAAAAAAAGGCTTGCACAGTGATTTTTCTAAAAAGTGACCCAATCACAAATTGGACTTTGTTTACTATTCACTTGTAATCAGATCAGATGTTATTTAGATGTTATTACCATAAGTTTAATATGTTTAAGTTGACCCAAGTTTAATAGTAAAAGTTTTAGCATTAAAGAAACAATGTGTTGTAGTGTAATATTTTTTCCACAACTTTTAAACCATATGTCATCTGTAGTCAGTTTATTTATTTATTATTTATTAAATTCCTCTTGTAGACATGGCCATTTCAGATGAGCTGCATTACCTGGAGGTTTATTTGACAGATGAGTTCGCCAAAGGTCGCAAAGTGGCTGACCTCTATGAGCTTGTTCAGTATGCAGGAAACATCATCCCTAGAATGTGAGTATCTCAGTAATTCGTTATGAAACTTTAACTGCAGCAGGACTTTTCCAAGGTCTTGTCATGCCTAAAATAAAATTGCCAACAAAGTCTTGGGTGCATCCGTGGTGATCTTAATAAGATCTAGAACACTGGCATCAGGTGTTTAATATTTCTATCTTACCCTCACTTTCATGCTATTTAATTCTGTCGTACCACCAGTGGTTTGTCAGCACTTTTTTATTTGTTGACTTGGTAGAGAGTCGATACTTAATCTAACATCTTAACTCTCTTCACTCTTTCTGTTACACAGTGTCAGTTTCTTATTAAGAGCGAGTATGCCCTGGCCTGACTCTGCACAGTTTATAATATTCCTTGATAGTGCAGGATGACAAAGCTTAAATTTGCAGATGGTATTATTTTGTTAAGTTCAACATGTAAAGGGAAACAATGTATTTTATTCAGTCACTGGCAGAATATGGTGTGCATAAGCTTGGCAATGTGATACCTCTTGGCTGAAAAGTGTAAATTGAGAAATGAATGTAAAAGATAAATATGCTCCAGTGTTGTAAACCTCTGACATTACTGTTAATGAATTCAGCTGGTTAAGCATAGTTACAATGTCTACTGTAGGGTATGTAAAGTAGATTTATGCTAATTAAAGTTGAGAAAATGTGTAATGTAGTATTTATTGAATGTGACCATTGTGGACAGGTGAAAAATAAATTGAGTGATAAAAATAAGACCAAGAAATTGCACAGTTGGATGTTTGATTAGTACAGAGCTGCTTCATTGCCTCTGCATCTTTAATAGAAAAACATATGCTGTAACAGATTGGTAGTGCATATGTTGAATTCAAAAGAAAACGTGTTAAGAGTTTGAAGTTCTCTCAGTGGACCTCAAATACCTTATCTATCTGATATCTTTTGTTTTTTTCTTCATCTGCGGGTTTGCGGTCACTGAGTCATATTTCCCATAGTTACCAACTTCTCCTGTCTTCCCTCCCTCTTCCTCCACAGGTACCTGTTAATAACTGTTGGGGTGGTGTACGTTCGTTCTTTCCCCCAGTCACGCAAAGACATTTTGAAGGACCTGGTGGAAATGTGCCGCGGTGTGCAGCATCCTCTCCGGGGTCTGTTCCTCAGGAACTACCTGCTGCAGTGCACGCGAAACATCCTGCCTGATGATGGAGAGCAGGCTGAGTACGACACTCTGTATCTAATGCCAGTAATTGTATCTCAAGTGTCTCTCTAGTGCCGTGACTCACGTGAAGCAATTTAAGATACTGTAGCAAATCTCACCTGCTGAAATACAATTGAATGTCTCCCCAGAAAAGGCAATTTTACATTGCTTTGGGAAACACTTTTTCCTGGGACAGTTTTTACAAAGTGAAGTAATAACCACAAAATTTGATTACCTTTTAAGGATAAAGGTACCAACCTGCTCTTCTGTTTGGTGTAGGGAGGAGATGACTGGAGACATTAATGACTCCATTGACTTTGTACTGCTGAATTTCGCCGAGATGAATAAGCTGTGGGTGCGAATGCAGCATCAGGGACACAGTCGGGACCGGGAAAAGAGAGAGAAGGAGAGACAGGAGCTGCGTATCCTTGTAGGGACCAATCTGGTGCGACTGAGCCAGCTGGAAGGAGTCAATGTGGAAAAGTACAAACAGGTGCAATGAATTTCAAACCTGCAATGCAGAAATCGACATGTTATCTGTCTGTCAAACCTCATAAACATTTGAAAGGATGTATTAAAATTATATTTGACTTTGATTATGTTTACTTGTGGCTAATATGGGATACCTCAGGCTAGCACTTTGCATAATCAGTGAGTAAAAGAGCCATTGATGGCATTGACCGCCTGAGAGGTTACAGTGTCTTTAATTGTTTTTTTTGAAAACTATTTATTAAAGCACTTCATGGTCATGTTCATAAATTACCAATGTGCAGGCCTCAATAAGTTCTCATTTGGTTTTTAAATTCAAGTACCTATACATATGCATCATACTGTGCCTGCAGAGAAGCTGTTCAGATGTGTACTAAGTATTAAATTCAGAGAAAAAAAAGACTTTTAGCTTAGTAAATATACAGCCACATAGAAAACCTGTGAATTGCTTTTGTATGTCCAGTGGAAGAACTTACAAATTTAGGGAGTTTGCTGATATTTCTCTGATATTTCAGATGTTTACTGTGTATTTTCAGAACCACAAATTTAGTCCTCAATTCCACAACAATTTATTCAACAACGAGCAGTTCGATGCAAAGTAAACATGGTTAATTGCAGTTTAATGAAGAGGGAATTTTGCAGTTATTTTGGTTTGCAAAAATGTTTGGCAGTACAAATGTGGCATGCAGTAAGCATGTGTCGGCTCCCCGCAGATTGTGCTGTCTGGGATCTTGGAGCAGGTGGTGAACTGCAGAGATTCTCTAGCACAGGAATACCTCATGGAGTGCATCATCCAGGTACAGAAACACCACTCCATTGCCTAACCATCTTTTTGTACATAATGGCAGGAGTCCTTTAATATTCCCCAATGATTTCAAGACATGGTTTGTAATTATTTATATTTTACTAATATTATTAAGCTATAGTTAATGTCTATACAATTTTTTTTTTCTGCACTTAAATTGCTCTTCAGGTCTTTCCAGATGAGTTCCACCTGCAGACGCTGAATCCGTTCCTTCGCTCGTGTGCTGATCTGCATCAGAATGTGAACGTGAAGAACATCATCATTGCTCTGATTGACAGGTGGCTTCCTGTTCCCTTTATCTGCAGCTCCCGACAGTTATCTGTCACTTATATCTGTGGAGTCATATTTAATTTCTCTCTCATCCATCAGATTGGCCTTGTTTGCTCACAGAGAAGATGGACCTGGCATCCCTGCTGAGATCAAGTTATTTGACATTTTCTCACAGCAAGTGGCAACTGTCATACAGGTGGGTTCTGGCTTGTTTAAGGATATTAATAGTAAGGAACTGCATGATATTATATCCAAACATAACTGAAATTCATGGGCTATCCAGAGGCTTGACATTGTAATTTACTACAGTCTCTACCATATAAATTATTATTACATGTTGCCATCTTGATTGTTCCCATCAGTCACGCCAGGACATGCCTTCTGAAGATGTCGTTTCACTGCAAGTGTCTCTCATCAACCTGGCCATGAAGTGTTATCCTGATCGTGTGGACTATGTGGATAAAGTGTTGGAGAGTACTGTGGAAATCTTCAACAAGCTCAACCTGGAACAGTGAGTCTCGCACCATACACAGAGCACATACACATCAAACTAACACCTAACACTCTGTTTAGCACTGCTGTATTGGGATACTGAGAGAATGTTTTCTGTATGAATTTATAGTTTATTCCCTATTTTCTGTATAAAGGAATAACAACATGCTGAACTAGATGTGTATTTCTTCTAGATGTGCAGCAAAAGAATAACGTTTAAGTTTTAGGTTAGATTAGGTTTTAGATTTGATGACACATTTGTTTACTGTTGGCTGCACACAACAATCAACACATGGTCACTTTACAGTATAAAACCAGCTATAAATGGTTAAATATATACAAGTAAGACAGGACAACATGCAATTCAGTATAACACTATTTTCTGTTAGTTGCATTGTAAACATTTCTATCAGTTGTCGGAAAGTGTAAACTCTTGGCTTTATTGTGGATTAAACATCACAATTGTAGACAAACACCGTTTGTGTAAATAAACAAAGCACAATCAATCCAACCCTTGCATGTAATTAACTAGTTGACCCTACTTTGGCAGCAGTAGCCTCTACCAAACGTTTCCTGTAATTGCATTTCAGACCTGAACAGCATCAGAAAACCTTACTTTTAACAAAACAGTTTGACTTCAGTGATTTTCTTGAGATGTTTGGTGTGAAAAGCTCTCACAGGCTCATGCTAAAGCATCTCAGTGGTCTTGAGGTCAGGACTCCGATTAAGTCACTCCATAAGGTGCTCAACTGGTTGAATTCCGAACTAGCTGATGCCAATTAGTTTTAGATAAAGTCATTAGCCCGGAGACTCACATACTTTGTTTTACACTGTGAATGTTGACACGGTATGTTCAGTAATAGCATTAAACTGGTTCATTGTTTGTGTTGTTTTAGCAGACTGTTTGTGTGTGGTTTGGCGTAACTGAAGATTAAATTTGTTAAATCTAAGGCTTCAGATACTTTATCCTGCAATGATGTAAAGTGTAAAGTGATGTTTTTCAAGGACAACAGCTTTTTAAGTAGCTGCTTTCAAAGATGTTTGCAAATAATACATCATAGGCTCATTTAAAAAATTACATTTTCTTTTGTATGTATTATCATTCTTTTTTTGTTTATCATGTTAAAATAGCTTAACAAATGCAGTATATGTTTTTTATTGTGCTGACGCCAAAATCACATCAGACAACCAGCAATTTTGCGGGTGGATAGGAAGCCAAATAGACATGATGACTCACTGTTTGCAATCAAAGTGAGTTTCTGATCACAGTACAGGTCAATCGTTCTGAGCTGATATTTGTTCTGGTGACTCGCTGGCACTGCAGCCTACAAAGGTGTTTGGTTTGGCATATCTATAGTTTTAATAATGATTGTTTTTCATATTTCTTATTTCGTTATACTGCCTTTAAACAGAAAATGTAAAATATCGGTTACATCCGTTGTTCTATATTTCTCAAGTGCTTCTATTCGTTCTATTAGTTGAATATCATAAACCATAAAACCAAACAACACTCTTCTCAAAACTGTAAACACTTTTCCTGTGTTTCAAACAAGCCGCAAATAAATCATGCGCTCATATTGAAAGCACTAGCCTTTAAAATGGCTTGGATCTAAACAATGCAAAAAGTGTTTAAATGAAAGGAAGTGCACAAATACACGCAGGTTGAGGAGATGCGGAGGAAAGATGATAGAAGGCCAATTTGTCCCTTATGAGATCTGGGCCACTCTACCTAATCCTCCTCTACTGAAAAGGTACATAACAGAAATGTATATATGAAGTACCAGGCAAATAAAACTTTATTTTGGAACATTACCTGAAGTGGATAAGGCCTACAGGGGCTCCTTCGCCTCACTTACAGTACTGTCAGTAGCCAGTCCTGTTTAAATTTAAATTGCATGAACTATAGTAAACAGTTCAATCAGAAAGAAGTTTCTTCATGTACACAATGCTGCAAAAGAAAGAGAAAGTTGATGAGATAAAGCCGTTACAAAATACTTGCATAGCCTGTTCTATAGTTCATGGACTCCATTGAAATGAGTGAGTCATTACCCCACATGAGGACTGCTACCACTAGTCGAAACCGAGTCGTTTCATGGTCAAGTTTGAATTAAACTAGAGATAAAAGTCGTTTTTTTACACTGTTCTGATTTTGTGGCTGTAGTTCAGAAAAAAGTGTTACAGGTTTTTGTTATTGCACTCTCAGGGACACAGGTTATGCCTTCTTTTTAATAAGATGGCATAACTCAGAAATCATGGTGTGATTTCAGCACATAGCAACACTACTTTGTTGTTACACAAAAACCAAGGTGCATATCTACCGGATGAATAGGCAAAATTCCTTTTTATGAACACACCTTTATACTGGCCAAAGCTGTTTTCTCTCAGTAGTAAGGTCACTCGTTACTACATGAGCGTACCTGCTTCTATTCATGACTGTTTGACTTCTTTCATGTCTTTTTGTGCAGCATTGCCACCAGCAGTGCGGTGTCTAAGGAGCTGACCAGGCTGCTGAAGATCCCTGTGGACACTTACAATAACATTCTCACTGTGCTGCAGCTCAAGCATTTTCCACCACTCTTTGAGTACTTTGATTACGAGTCGCGCAAGAACATGAGCTGCTACGTGCTAAGCAACATTCTGGACTACAACACCGTCATAGTGGCACAAGATCAGGTTTGTGTTGCAAGCAGTTCTTTGATCAGATATGGGTATGTTCTGTCTGATCAATGCCATTTCTCACCAGCCTGGAATTAATATTCAAGAATTTGTCATACACAGTTATATAAGCATACATTCTGTAGTGAAATGTAAATCTGGTCAATGTGCAAATGTAGAATGTGCAAATAAAGATTCGCAAACCTATACCTATATCGCAAATACCTAAAACAATAAAGATATGCAAAAATACCTAGAACCACAAAATATACCTAGAACAGCAAAATATGCACGAAGATGCCACAAATTGCAAAATTTTTCTAGAACCACAAAATATTCACAAAAACACCTAGAACCGCAACATGTACCTAGAACTGCTAAATATTTGCAAAAATGCCTAGGTGTTTCTTTCTCCTTAAAGGTGAGAGTCCTCTGGGAAAGGTCAGCTGTGACTCAAGACATGTGGCCTTCCGTTCTGACATAAAGGAAGGGAAGGAATATATTGATTTTTCTGTGTTCCAATAATGTTGAGGTGGCTTTGGTCTTTCTTAAGGACTGTGCCAAAACACCATCTTTTCACTCACCCGCTCATTTGTCAGCAGTTGAAAAGAGATTGATGACTGCATAACAATAGCCATTTAAAGCCTTTCAAATCTGTTTGCCTGAGTTTAAGCAAAGCACTTTTTGAATAGCTTTATATATGTATGATATAGGTATGTAACACTTATATACTGGCATCTGAATTTGAGGTTGCTGCGATGTATATAAGGAAAAAACATTCTTTCAAATGTAATTCTTGGTGTTACACTAAAATTACATTTTGTTGCCACAGAACACCGTTCTTTCTTTGTTTTGGCATTTTTCATGTCATTTGTACCCTGCATTTCAGGCATGATTTCCTTCGTCTGTCTTTGTAGGTGGATGCAATCCTGAACCTGGTGTCTACACTGATCCAGGACCAGCCAGATCAGCCTGCTGAGGATCCTGATCCTGAGGACTTTGCAGAGGAACAGGGTCTAGTGGGGCGCTTCATTCATCTGCTGCATTCAGATGACCCAGATCAGCAGTATCTGGTACACGTCTTTCCACCTACCTTCCCCTTTCATCGGATGGCAGGGCTCTGCATTATTAGGCTCTGTTCAGGGAGCAGCTGTGGTCTGTAAAAATTCACTGATGTTAAGAGCTACTTATTTGGGGGAGAAGTACAGCATGTTTCTTTGATCATTTCACCTTCATTGAATACTAAGGAGAAATAATATCCTTGATGGAACATAAACAAATGATTGACAATGTTGTGTTTATTTGACATCAGTAATGGGGGCCAGACCTACTCTAATTAGGTTACTCTAATTAGGTTGGAAGTTAACTTTACCTTCCAGTTAAAGTTAAATGATTCAGAGTTCAATGAGTTGATGAGGTCACCACGCTGCTCAATGAATTATTCAAATGACTTTGTCAATTCTCTTTCATTAATGCCTCCCACAGATTTTAAACACAGCCAGGAAACACTTTGGCGCTGGGGGGAACCAGAGAATTCGACACACTCTGCCCCCGCTGGTGTTTGCTGCCTATCAGCTGGCCTTCCGATACAAAGAAAACTCATCCTCGGTATGTTCCACATGCAATTACAAAATATTTCACTCTGCCATAACACTACCCAAAACAAAGCCACATATTTACCATATATAACTTATGCTGTCTACATAGGCAGCATCCTAACTGAAATACAGCCTCATAAGTGAAGGATGTGAAATGTTCTTCATGGGCAGAATCTTTGTTCATAACCAAAAACAAACAATGTGATTCTTGGATAAAAATGTTCACCTAGGTTGTGGTAATGCATTCTGGGATACATGTGACGTGTGTATATTACAAAGAAGCATAATTGGTTGCTTACTCTTTGGATTAGCATTCATGTTGGGAGCCAATAAATGTTTTTCTTGACTATTTAATCAAATGATGGAATACACATGGTAGGTCTGACATAACTGTTTGTTAGCTAAGATGACAGCATCCCCTATTCCCACAGGTACTAATGAAGTGATAATGTTATCTGAAAGTTTGATTACTGTTATTTATGGAAACTGTCACAGGCATTTTAGAAACATGTCTTCACAAGACAGTGCAGGTCTGTGCTGTGAATTCTGGAGAGACTTCATTTGGGTTCTTATAATACACTATTTGACTACAAAGCCAACTCTAACTTAATGACCTTTTGTAAAAGCTAAAAAATGCAACTCTCCATCACAAATTGAATGCTTTTAAGAGGAATTTTCAGATACAAAGCACCTTTCCTTTGTCATGGAAATAAGCACAACCCTCATATTTTCAAATTCTTAATGAAATGCACTTGCGTTTAAATCACAGTATTCATAATATATCTGTTTTTAATGTGTCAGTCTAACTTTTTCACAGGATGATAAATGGGAAAAGAAATGTCAGAAGATTTTCTCCTTCGCCCATCAGACCATTAGTGCTCTGATCAAAGCGGAACTGGCAGAGTTACCCCTGAGGCTATTTCTCCAGGGGGCTCTGGCAGCCGGAGAGATTGGCTTCGAAAACCATGAAACCGTCGCCTACGAGTTCATGTCTCAGGTAAAAAAACATTTTGATTAAATGCCTGATAGGTCACTATTGAGATGTCTAACGCGTACAGATCCTTTATTCCTTCCTCTCATATTCATTACTATTCACAATGGTACGATAATAGCCTGAGAGGAGGACTCGACTAGAAAAACATGCCTTGCAGTGACTCATTCTCAGACCCAAACACCATTCCACAAAAGTGTCATTTCATTTCTGTGTGTGTGTGAAGGCGTTCTCCCTGTATGAGGATGAGATCAGTGATTCGAAGGCTCAGCTAGCTGCCATCACCTTGATCATTGGCACATTTGAGCGTACGCGGTGCTTCAGTGAAGAGAACCATGAGCCCTTGCGCACTCAGTGCGCGCTGGCTGCCTCCAAACTGCTGAAGAAACCAGACCAGTGCCGTGCCGTCAGTATCTGTGCCCACCTGTTCTGGTCTGGACGCAACACTGACAAGGGCGGAGAAGAGGTTGGTATGGATGTCTTAAATTACAGGGCCAATCACATCACATAAAAGCTAAAATTCACTAAAACACACTACAATTCACTAACATTTTGCTAAAATTTGTTGTTCTTGTGTGACTGTGACCTTAAGTTGTAATTAGAATGTAAGTTTAAGTAAATGGTATTACTTTTCTTGAGCAAAGTAATGACGACACTTTGAGTTGGCAACTGATGATACCGTGTTCATGTCTGTAGTCAGTGTGGTTTCAAAAAACATTAACTCTAATAAAAAAGGTTCTTTTTACTTGAAGATTTGAGCCAATCAAAATGTTTGGACAAGTGTGTCGTTTTCAGATTTCAAAAAGCCTATTTCTGCATTTTATCAGTATGGTTAGGTTGTTGTAAGCATTTTTAAGAATAAAGCATGCTTTTTAGATACAAAAAGAAGAGTTTGAGTTGGATCGGATATTTGGATATTCTGTTAGTGAAATTAGCTGTCATTTCTGAAGCTTAAAGTGTTTATAGCGATTATCATTTTAAAGACACTGTAGGTGGGAAGATGTTCTGAGTCATTTGAAATTTAAGGCTAAATTGCTCAGAACTATAACTGAATCAGCCAATGATTTCAGTGAAATTCTATGATTGAGCTGCGTTTTGTGTGGGTTTTATGTAGTCAGTTCTGAATGTGACGTCTCTATGTGAACGGCTCTGCATCTTAACCCCTAATAGAACTGTGGATTTTTCTGACATTTTTGGGATTTCTGTCTGCCTACATTTTTTCACATTTCTAAATGGGGTATGTTAAGCATCAGTTTTCACCATTTACCTTCCATCTCAACAAACTGCTCAGATGTGAGTGGATTATTATATCTATTCGGTTTGTGTGTGTGGGGGTTTATTTATTTATTTATTTCTTGCTTTAGAACATGAATAGTGCATTATACTGACATTCTCCTTTGCAGTGAGTCAATAAAAGATACATCTGCCCCGTTTTGAAAAAACGCTAAATGCAGGTGACCTGATGTTGCAATTGTCCTTATTTTCTTTTTGTAAGGATCAATAGAGAGTGTTGTTGTGACTCATAAATGCATGCAGAGAGATAGGAGCATGCTGCTTTCCTTCTTTGAGCTCCATAGCATGTTCTAGGTCTGTGTTGCCCCTAACAACAGAGCTTTCCAATCCAATTCTTAATCTCATACGCTGAAGCACAGAGCTTGCTTAAGTGGTTTTGTCCAGACAAAATACTATTATTTACATCTGTTTGCAGCAGTCACAAATTAAATTTTTCTTTCTGTTGACAGATCCGTGATGGGAGGAGAGTGATGGAATGCTTGAAGAAAGCTCTGAAGATCGCCAACCAGTGCATGGATCCATCCTTGCAAGTTCAGCTCTTCATCGAGATCCTTAACAGATACATCTGCTTCTATGAGCGAGAGAACGATGCGGTAGGATCCACAATGCTCTGTTCCCCCTTGATCGCCCATCCCTCATTCTATTTTACTCATTTAGCCCTTTTTACATGCTTTGCTTGTTTTTTTCTTCTCCACCTCTGCTCTGATCTCTCGTTTCTCGCTCATTCGCGCTCACCTCCACAACCCACATTTTTGTCTGGCACAGGCATCGCTACTTTATACCTAACTCTCAATCATTAAGGAGAAAACGCCAGTATTGGTGTTCAGTTTGGTGGGAGATTGGTGTGACTTGCCAGAGCACATAAGGAGCACAGGACACTGTCGTGTTTAGCCAGGGCTTAAAACAAGCGTGTACCTGGTTAAACCCAACATGCGACTATCAGTCAGTTGACACTCATTACTGAGGTCGCTGTTGACATTTGAGCTTCATCCAAGTACTAAAACCTTTTTTACTATAAAAAAAATAGGAAAGTCGAAACAGTAACAAATTCTGCATCCATCTTCACTGCCACTGTGCCATTATAAAGAGAGTTCTGTTATTTTTGTTTCTGATCTCTTTTCTCTTTACATTAATTGGGAATAAATGTCTGACAGTATTGGTGGTTAATATTGTGTGTGCTGTCTAGGTGACGGTTCAAGTTCTGAATCAGCTGATTCAGAAGATCCGTGAGGATCTACCAAACCTGGAGGCCAGCGAGGAGACAGAGCAGATTAACAAACACTTCCACAATACACTGGAGCACCTGCGTCTGCAGAGAGAGTCACCCGAGTCTGAAGGACCTGCTTATGAGGGGCTAGTGTTGTAGGAACTTCATGCATCTGCATTAATATATGTGTACACACTCATAGAGAGATATAAGTATATGCCCACATGTGCACCAGGGTATTCCAGCCAGGGGAAAACAAAGCCAAACCAACCAAGCCTCTCTGCTCATTCCTTTTGCTGCTCATATTTTCTCTTTATTTTCCCCTGCTTCTCCTTACTCTCTCCCCTTTCCTCCTCTTGATCTTGTGCGGCGTTTTCTTGTGAATTCTTGTAAGAACGGTGTGTGAATTGCGTTTATTTTGCGCTTGCTTCAGATAACCATTCCCTCCTGATGCCATTGTTGCCATATTCTAGAGAAATGAGCGAAAATAAAAAGAATTATGGAAAAAATATACTTTGTTGCTTCACCACTTCGCTGCCCCGCAGGCCAAACTGGAGAAAAAAGCAGAGCTTTATTGAGCCGTGCATTGTTATGGTCTTTGTTTAAATGACCTAGACTTTTATTTGTTTCTCAGCATTAATATTTTAAATGTCACACTGATTTAGAAACATTTGTGGAACTAATAAATAGTCTTGTTTCGCAATCTCTCTTGTTTTGTTTTAAACACTTTTACTCTGTGGCAGACACTGTGGTGGTGTGGGGCAGTGCGTTGATTAATACATGGAACAGGTGAGCATATGTATAGACTCTGTTAAAGAATGAGTAGCTGTGGCTGTAAATCTAAACAAATATGTCAGAAGTTTTGTTTTTTTGAACCACCTCTTGCATCCTGTCCCCTTTTTTTGATTTATAATTCCCTCCCCTTCATATATTTTGTGTAATCTAATTGTAAATCAGTTAAAACAAAATATCATTGATTTCATGACATTTGCACAAATAAAAATGATATTAACCCCATGTGTCTGTAAAACTATTATTAATATTAATATAAATTGCTGTTACTATTAGGCATATTTTGGAACACTCAATGTTAAACTTTTCTATTGACGTAGACAATTTATGTCTATTATTTTATCATGATTTATGCACTGTGTTAAATGCATACAAGTATTGGCGGTATTGTTTTTCCAGCTCTCATTTGTATGCCTCTTTATTTCAACAAAGAATCTCACTGCATTGTAGATCTTTCTAGAGTTCATTAGGAACATTTGTTTATACTTTGCTATTAACTCTGACATAATTCTTTATAAGTTGGTTACCTTGATATGATTATTTGAAATGAGTCATGTTTCTCCTTATTTAGTCTTCTCCCCAGTTGCTAGGGGAACTGCAGGCTTTTTGCCTGCAATCCATGTACATCTGCTACTCAGAATCAATATACAATTACAATGAACAGTGTGGTCTGGTCTATGATTTCATCTTATTTATTTCTCGGTGGACTGGTTTGAAGGGCTATTACATTCCATAATGATTGTAATGTCACCAATACAGTTTATTTTGACATCTGAATAAAAAATAAGTTACTTACCAAGGCAAACATGGCAATGTAATTTAAAGACACTTTTGGGCATTTGTACATAATATATGACAAATTGATTATGATACCAGTGGCTTACGGTACCAGTGGCTTCCAAAATTGAATTTGGAAGAAAAAAAACTCTATAACTCCACTATTTTTAAATCTTAGGGAGTTTTTCAGATAAATAAAAAACACTGTTTACTCTCTCTACAATTTAAGCAAAGCACAATTGTTTTTGCTGTTAAATACTGATAGATAAAATGTTCTTTAAGGTCCTATACAAGCACTTTAAAAAAAGACTAGCCCTGTTTGAATACGTTTTCATTCTTTGCACCAGAAGTTCAGTACTTCTGGTCCATGTTCAGAGGTTGTATTTTTGTCTTGCTGGGACACAGTAATTTGCTGAAGGCTTTTTTAAAACTGCTGTGGCACAAAGGATACAAGACTGGGTTGATCGATGAATTTATCCACAACAGCCAAAATGAGATCTCATAAAGGTAGTGCTGAACACACTGACCATGACAAGCTGCCCGGATGATCATCAGAAGGGTGTAGGGTGCCCAACAGAGACCAAACACACACACTATCACAGCTAGAGACTTAGCAACCTTTTTATCTCTAGACAGACGAAAGCGACTGGCCAGACTTGCAACCATATCAGGACGGTGACTATGCGATACAGACGAATGGTCCACATAATGAAACTGAGCCTTGGTAGAGGTCAGGATCTGGTCTCCAACCTGCAGAGGAGGCAGGTCTGCGATTGTGCTGTCTCTTCGTTTAGTCTGCCTGGTGTTGGCAAACTCAGTGGCTGACACCTTAGCGCTTGTGGCTAACCGGCAGCACCGTGATCTTGAGGGCAAGTCTCCGACCCCACTTTCCTCAACAGGTCTCACAAAAAACACCCTCTGTACATCTCCGGCTGCGAGTGGCTTCATCTTAAAACTCCTGAGTCGAATATATGTGGGCTGTTCCTCCCTCACTGCGCATCTGTTGCGTATATTGATGTAAATGCTGAGGTTAAAATAAGTGACACTTATGAAAGGTGTGAAGAATTCGACAGTGGAAGCAGTTATCAAAAAATACCAGTTGAAATAGAACTCGGCATAGCACTCTCCATCTGGCACTACACTTTCTCCAGCGATGTGCTCCCAACTGATAATAGCTGGACCATAAAGAAGGAAAGCTGCCAGCCACACGCAGAGCATCTTCAAAACTGCCTCTCTGTTGATTCCTTTTTGACAACGGTAACTCACCTGGAACAAAAATTTCACATATAGACCGGCATAGAATAGATACATAGGTATGGAACACATTACATAATTGTGTAAATTGGATCTAGTTGTAAATGGTCTACATCTGTGTATCTATTCTGTTTTTAGTACTCAAAAGCATGTTTTTACCAAAATGCTTTTATCTGCTGATTGCCAACTGAAATATTGTTATTAAATGGACAGAGTGCTTTTATTTTAAAAACACAAGTAGTGGTCACACCTTTGTGCATGACTGTGTACTAGGATATAATTAAATGTTTACAGATGATAGTTAAATATACGTGTGTTTGCGTAATGACATTTGTACACAGTTAGGTCTGCACCCACTTCGCCTGTGTAAATAATTGTCTCTGTGCATGTAATGATGTATAATAACACCAATGTTCGATCATTTGACCTTTATGTGAGGGCCAGCTTCCAGAAAGTGTTCACAGCAATGCTTGAATTGTTATGTGTAAACCACACATTTGTTTTTCTTTTGGTCTTAAAGTAAGCTGTCCTCTGATCAAAATTGTGATGCTCTGATGTCTGTAATTATCACCAGCAGTGGAAATGAATGGAGATTCACTTAGGTGGGCCTATTTTCCACTATATTTATATGTAAATTTTGGATAGTGTTTGGAAGCTATTATGTAAATGAAAAATAGAAATCTGCATTTGGACTGGAACCCCGTCCAATTCTGAAATTCAATCCCTGGACCCAATCCCCCCAAGTCCCACTCCATTTCCTGTAGTCTCTGTAGTTAATTTATCTGTGAAAATATAAAGTGCAAATAATGGACCTGTCAAATATCATTTCGTTCTTATTGTTGAGACTGAACTCTGTTCTATTCATCTTTTTTTTTTCTGACTGTACTGTGCTAATGGCTGTGTTATGGTAATAACTGTACTGTGCTCATCTCTTTGTTTTATAGCGACTGCACTGTGCTCATCTCTGTGTTACAGTGGCTGTGATCACTATTATTGCATACAAGTGTTAATTGCATACTAAAACCTATTTTTAGCTTTAATGCATTTTGCGCCCAAATCCTTTTTTCTACATGCCGCAGTCTCGTTGTTTTAACAGCACAATTCTTATGTGTTGAGCTGTACTTACCGCTTTAGTGACCGACTGAAACCTGTCGAAACTGATGAGCACAATGTTGAACACTGAGGCGGTGCACAGCATATAATCCACGACCAGCCACAGTTTGCACAGACCTCTTCCCAGTCTCCACTCGCCCGTCAAAACATAAGGAATATATACAGGGATGCAAAACCCTCCTGCAAAAACACAAATACGGTTAAAGATCGCCATATAGTTAATAGAAATGCGATGATACAAACTGCCACCCATATCACTCACCGACAAGAAAGTCCGCTATGGCCAAATTTAAAAAGAAAAAGTTGCCTTGCGTGCGCAAACTTTTCTCTACCACAAATGCTAAAATGACAAGCGCGTTCCCGAGAACCGTGGCAAACACCAGCAGCGTCATGAGCACAGTCAAAAATATAGACGTGGTTGGAGAAAACTGGCCATACTGTGCGCGCCGGTTCTCAAATGTGTCCAAATCACTGAGAGTCGTCCTGTTTTCCCTCTCCAGCACAGTCCAGTTAGACGGCTGTGGATTTCCTGATTTCCACATTAATGAAACAGCTGTAGGTATCCCTGAAGAGTGTGCCACGGACAATAAAGAGGACTGCATGGTGTTGCTGCTGGTTTTCTCCGTCAACATACAATTATGCATGATAGTCGAGAATGCGTAAAAGCTGCAGCGCCATTTGCGCGCCTGACTGTGACTGTGACTGTGACTGTGCTCCTCATTCACAGTTCAACAAGCTGCTCGGCCGGGCGCAGGTTTATATATAGACGGAGAACTGCGCGTTCATTGGCTGATTATTTTGCGCTGTTTGGTCCGATTTCTCACAAACTCACAGACAACAAAATCCACATTTTTTCCAAAACAGCAAACCTAAAACCTGCCTTTTTGGTTTCCCTGCGAATAGCATTTTAGACCAATCCGACAGACTATCAAACCAAATTATACGTTGTCACATACAAGGAGTGACAAATAGTCAATTTATTACTTTCTCCCACCACCAAGAAAACTAAAATGTGATGTTTGTCAGCCTGTGTTTTGTCATAATTAAAAACACTGTGCCTAAACTAAACTGTGGAGTACTTAAATGAAAGGTCAAATGAATTTACTGAGATGTAAATGTCACGTTTTGAGAATTCACTAAAGAGACATAAAAGCAATGTCAGGACTAATGAGCCATTGTACATGAAATAAAGCTCCTGTAGATCTAGACTAAACCTGTTTTCTTTTTGCAAAACACAACCGGCTCTGGGTAGCCTATAGGCTTAATTCTTCATTCTAACGCCTGTTGTTTTCATGTGTTCTGTGTTTTACATAACATACAGTGAAAGGATGGTCGTATGACGTCAGCATTTAATGTGTCTCTGAATAAATGCAGTAAGGCTTGATAATACAGTGTAATTATTCAGTCTGAGACCTATTAGACCCTCATCTAACACCATGCTATAAAATGATGCTACAGTTGAGAAGGTGAATAATAGACAGAACTAAATGTGTACTGTAAGGAAAGGGCTGGCTAAGAACTGTAGAAATTAAGAGCATCTAAGCTTTTGGTTTTCTATTTGCAGAGCTAAGACATCATGACTTTGTCATATTCCTTTCTGAATCTTTAGCCCTATTATCAAATATGTGACAACACAAAAGCATATGTAGAATATCCCATGTGGATTTTATGTAAAAGAGTAATGAGAGACGTATGAGAGGCTGGGAATGAAAGAGATCCAGGCACAAAGCATATTTGTGCTCGCAGGCTGCTTACAAAAGAAACAGAAAATGTAACTAAAATGAAAAATATATACAGTAGCATATCTGATAAAAAGGAATAATTCACGCAAAAATAAAAATTCTGTCATTATTCACTGTCACGTGGTTCCAAACCAATGTGACTTTCTTTCTTTTGTGTAACACAAATGGAGAAATTCTGAGGAATATTCCAGACACTTTCTCCTAATAATAAAAGTGAATGAGGACTAAGCATCAAAATTATCATAACAATTGCTCCATATGACACTGAAGTCTTCTAAAGAGCAAAGAGTAATTAAGACATTCTTCCAAAAAATCACATTTCATGTCCACCTGAGAAAGTCACATGGAATTGGAACAACATAAGGCTGAAACAGAATTAAATTTGTTGGTAATCTTTACTTTTCTAAACAACTGTTATTGCATCCATGTTTCCTTTATTAATCATCTATATGACCATCTTTGAGAAACATGTGGGCATGACATCCTGAAAAGGTGTACCAACAAATAAATACAATGACAAAATGGTAAGAACCTACTTAAAATGCTCAAAAAGATAATCATAATCATTGTGCTTTTGTGTTAAACCACACAGTAACAGATGTGTTCTCTCCTCACCCACCCACTTACATCATGATACCCCACTCTGTCTGTCGTTTTCTTTCAGCTCACAAAAATTCACAAACACTAAGTGGGGCCATTGGCATATGAGATGAATAACGGACAATTTGGAACCAGCTTGTAATTACAGGTTGAAATTTTTGGTCTTCCAACACTTTCAATTGGCTGCCACGTTTCCCCACAGGAAGCATGCATTCTTCTCACAAAGTGAGAGAGATGGTTTTATTGGAAATGAAAAATCCATCTCTCATGAAACCCTCATTTTTTCTGAGCCACATTTCCCAAATAGTTTTGAGTTTTCCTCAAAACTATGAGTTTTGAGGAAAACTATGAGAGAGAGAACTGTGCTCTTTGGATCACTTGCACTTGTCTGTCTTGCACCTTTTCCAGCATCGTTTACAGCTGGATAGAGCTGTACAGTACAATTGGCACTAAAGAAAAAGAAAATAATCCTGACAGTGCTAGCAGCCAAGTCCATGTGGGATTCAACCTTTAGTAGCCTGCACATAACTGCTTCATCCACACCAACTCAGCGTGGTCGGTATGTTCGGTCTTGCCTGAGAGATGTCAGTGCTACTTATGGAGGAGGTGTTGGAGACTGGCATATATGTGGGCTGCAGAAGTGAGCTGCTATTAGGGCCTGCTGCTATAGGCAGCATGATTGTGGGGAGACGGAGGAGAAATGGGTGGTGAATAAGAAGCAGCATCTATTGTTGACATGTATGTTGGTCATCTCTATGTTACCTTCTATCATACTTCACTATATCCTCTAGACGAAGAGTTTAATCCTCTTTACACATGTCTACCCTCCTATCACCATTACTAAAGGCTTTAAATTTACATTAACAGTTTCAATAAGCAGTTTGTCAGTCTTGTGTCGATACTTGGTGCTTATAAATAGGCATTAGGTCAACATGAAAGCAAGGGTGCTTGTGGGTCAGTGCCCTTCAAATGCTTTGAATGATCCTGCAGCTCATGCAATAGGTGCTTTGTGACCCAATTAGGGGGTAAAACAAGTGACCCTTGAGTCATTCATTACTGAATAATGTATTAGTCTCGTCAGGTAAAACTCTCTAAACAGTTCAAGCCATGTTGATCCTAAACTCACCCAGTCAGATTGATTAAGAATGTTAGTTGATGTGTTACATTATAGTGTTTATGTTAAAGAGTAATTGCCTATGCACATGGCTGCCAATACTAATAAACAACCTAACCTAACTTTTTTGTAAAGCTGCTTATAGTTACACATACTTATTGTTGTTGATATTGTACTTAATTATAGTATTACATACAAGAAATGTAAAGCAAAGAATCATAAGAATCAAGAAGAATCATAATGCAAAGTATTTCCGAATCTCTTTTCAAATCTTATGTTTTTTCTGATGTGAGTGCACATTGTACAGTGAGTTTTTCAAATCATAATGTCTGCTTTTTCAAAGGGGAGAGCATCCATCTGTTATTCTGCTGTGTTCAGAGTAGTAGTTTGACTTTATTTGTGTGAGCAGTAGTAAAGGGCTACAGACAGCAGAGGAAGAAGACACTTGCTATTATTATATATGCTTGTTTCCATGCAACCATAAGCCCACCAGCTGTTTGTATATACATATATTTTATATTTTAATTTTTAAAACAGGTGCAGAAAATTGTAATTTTATGCCTTCACTAAGATGCTCTATTCGCCTGTGTCTGATTGGTTGGTGACTTTTCAGGAGTGGTAATGGATCATGAGGTGTCTGATAGAACTAACACATATGATCTCTCTCTCTCTCTCTCTTTCTATGCCTCTGCAGGGACTCTAGCCATTCACATCACACCAGCCTTCCCCCATTTTTCTTTTCCATACACTGGGAAACTCAGAAATTCCTTTTGTTATAGCTTCTGGCTCTAAATTTTTACAAATGTAGGCTTCTGGGTGGAATGAAAATAAAGGTAAAAACTACCTGTGGGTGGCCTGTGCAAAAGTCATGATTCAGGAATCATGTACTGTAGATCTAACATATAATGTCATTGCTGATAGAAAACCAAATCTTTTATTTGGCTGTTGTCTCTCTCTTGGCTTTCTCATCACTGCCATCTTTTGGCTGTATAGAGAGATGAATAGAAATTAGGCTTTTAAATGCATAGGTTTATAAAGATGTGTTTAAAAACAAATCTCAATTAATCAAACAGTTGATCAAACTGCAATCCGTATCTTTTTTAGGCTAAAAATGAACAAAAACTGGTTTTGAGCAAATACATTTTTGTGTTTAAAACGGTTTCCTTACCCTAAATTTATAATGATGATTTATAATCTGAGTCGGGAAAAGGTGGTTTCACGTCTGTTAAAAGAAAGAAAATACGGCTGCTAAATCGCATGTGTAAGAACACACTAAATCGCGAATTGTTTAGAATTTAAATTTATTTTTTAATTTTTTATAATTTAAATTCTGACTTTAAAAGTCCTTCACGTTTTATGTTTCGAACAAAGACAGAGAGACAGAGATAGAGAGGTTATAGATTGCGATTTTAAAATGAACACTGTATAAATATTATTGTACCATCATGTGCATTTGTTAAGTTCAGTCAGCTTTCACTTTAATCTAAACACTGTCTTGTTGAGCTTGTTGAAATGGCAGCTTTTACTGGGAAATTGGATTTATCATGCTTAACCCATTGCGACACCTTGCGTTATAATAGAAAAAGCCTAATTGAAATTTTGAAAGAAAGGTAAATTAAATTGTATTTACCTTTTGGAAAAAAGAAGATACGTAAAATTTAATTGAAAACTGCGTTGTTACATTTGGCCATTAGCTAAAACGTCATTATAAATATTACCAGCCTTAAAGTAATAGTTCACACAATCTTTTATTTTTTACCCTCATGTTTCTTTTTCATACAAGAGCAGTTGACAGACAACATGTCTGTCATGGTTTCAAAATAACAGGCAAAGAGACAAAAAGTTATTAAAAACTTACACTGTAAATCTCAACATGTTACATGTACACGCAGTCTTTCTGTTGTGAGGTATCTTTGTATTTGGTGAGGTAATATTTCAGTTATATGTGGCTAAGGACAAATAAAGATGTGCTAGATGTGTTTTGGTGCATAAAGACGGCACATCTAAGGCACACCATCTGTGATTTTCATCGCCATTAAAAATTATAAATACTTCTCTACTTTACTCACCAATCCAGTGTGTAACCATTTAAAATAACAAGGTGTAATAGTTGAAAAGTAAACCTGGTTGTTTTTACTTGGAATCTTCAGTCTACATACTGATAAAATGTATATCTTGATTGACTTGGATAAACTAAATGAAATGTAAATTGTTTTATTTACTTTTGCAGTCCAAAAATATTTTTGGTTGACATTGCTTGGTTCATTTGCCTCACTGAAAATGGAAGGTCAAGTCAAGGTCAAGCCAAGCACATTTCATTGTGTGATGCAGTGAAGGTGTAGCATGTCATCTAGATGTTTCACCAGTCCACACAAGCGAAGTCTGATCATGAAAGTATTTCTTTTAAGTGTGACAACTATCAGATTTCTGATGAATGCGATAGATTGTGAGTTTGTAGGTCAGATTAGGGCAAAAGTTCAACTCGGCAGGAGTAAACAAGAGTTCAGTTTGGCAGGAGGGAACTTGTGGTTTACACAACAAAAGGGAAAGAAAGCAATGCTTAACCAGTTACCTTTCAGTGGTTAAAACTCTCCCCGCTGTGTTGTGATTTATAATCATACTTTAGTTTTGATTCAGGTGTGTAAAATTAAAACAAAACAGTAGGTGTTTATGTAAGTACAACATTTTTACTATATCACAACAGCCTGTTGTAGCACTACAGCAGGTGATGTGTTGTGAAATCTGAATAATATTCCTATGAATAATAAGTGGCTGATATAGTAAGTAATGTGAAGCAAAGGCACTGACCAAAGACAAGGAGACTGCTTAGGGCAGTGTTTCTATCTCCATCTCAGTAACAGAGGATTTTTTAAAATAACATTAAACAAAATAAATGGAAAACTCATGAGATGTGAATCTTGGGCTGAAAGTGTAAACGTCACGATCCAGGCTCACACGTGTAACGTGACACTAATGGGGGATGGTGTGTGCGTGTACAACACAAGAGAAAGCTAGCGCTTATTGTTTTTCCAGCACATACTGTGTGAACTCCCTGTGCCCGAGGATTGCTCTCTTGAGATCTTCCTGAGATCTTCCTGAGCACCTACAAGTGCCTAGCCGAATAAAGGGGCTTGTGTCAACGTTACTTGTTCCTCCACGAGCAAAACGTGGATGAGATCAGCGCTGTGTGGGAAGTGAAGAGGCTTGTGTTTGTATAGAGATGTATGCGCCGTGTTTCAATCTGTCGCAGACTTGATATAAACATACAAACGAAGATCCTGGAGAGCCAGTGACCTGTTAACACAGACAGCGGCATGTCAGTAAACCGACTGGGACGATCGGATTGATGAAGAAAGAAATAACGGGTTCCCCGCAGTTACCGTAGGCCTCTCCGCCGCCAAACTTACCCTTGCCGGCCAGCATCGCTCACCCGGTAGAAGCGATGGGTCTGATATTTGCCAAATTCTGGAGTTTCTTTTGTAATCAAGGTAAGACATGATGTCCTGGTCGGTTTAAGTATTCGTTGTTGACTGTTGTCCGCCTTTGGCTGAAATCCTGCTACAGGGAGCTAACGTTAATGCTAGTGTACGAGCTGCAAAATCGCTGCTGTAAAATCAAAATCACCATCTGGTCGATGGAGTAACACACTTGAAGCTTTTAAAACAAGACAGATCTCCACGGTTTATATACAAAGGTTTATTAGTTTGCTAACTGATGTGTTTGCTGGATCCGTTACCTTCTCCTGGTATATCAAACGCAGCATATGATCTAATGATGAATGCCTAGATTGGGTTGTTGTAAGTATCTTCTACAAGACTGTTTAAAGATGACTGAGATTACTGAATTTTCACCTTGTTTAAATGGCCCTGTGCTTCCTCACGGCTGTGAGTAGTAACGCAGGTAAAACACAGGTAAAACACAGGCTTATGAGGTAACATCTGTTGCTCATACCCTTCTCACGCTTACAAGAAGGTGCTGCTGGGGAAGCATGGTACAGTGATCAGGTAATGCTATGGTACTTTGATATTTACTGTAGTAATGAATGATTCACTTCTTTACCGTGGTATTTAGTACTTAGGATCTTAGCCGACGACATACCTAAGAATTGGTAAATGGTATTACTGATGATTTGTAATAGGTTTTAAAATCATTGTCTTTTAATTCTCCCATATGTGTGTATCTTCACTACTGCTGTGACAGATGCATCTCATGCAGTAGGTTCAGAGAGAATGGAGATTAGATGTCAGCTCAAACTTGCCCATAAAAGGAACTGAATTGAATTGAATATGCTTTTGTGCAGAGAAACAGACGCCACAGCCACCTGGCAAACAAAAGCAGTGTGAGGAAACCGCTTTCCTCTCCCATTGTTTGTCCGTTCAGTGGTCAGTTCAGCCTGAACGGAGAGATCCAGCCTCCAAGACACACAATTATAGACATTGGCACACAAGCTGCCAAGTTTTAAATGCGCATCTCTCAGTTTGTACTAGAATATGTTTCAGAATTCTTATTCTAACTGTATTACAACCTACGTGCACATTCTTATTCACAAGAACAGTTGGGCATTGACGAAGTATGCAAAGAACTGAAAGGTATTTCCCGTCTAATTAAAAGTTTTTGCATTTTTAAACAGTTGTCCAACTGTCTTATGACAAAACATTTCTAATCACTTCCAGATTGGAGTAATGTTGGACAGATGTTTCTTCAACACTGGGATGGAGGTTGCATTTTAGCTCTTTTTTTAACTAGCTGTAAGACGGATTGTTTTTTTAAAAATAAAGTTTCCATGAAACCTCACAAAGCAATTTGCATTAATGCAAAGATGTGCTTTTTTTATTGTTGCCGAAGTATGATTATTTTAGATACAATCATTGCAAATGAATTGGCCTCTCCTCTGGGATGGATGCCGAGTCTCTCTGCCAAGGGGAAAGTAGGATAGCTCGTTTGCTCGTTTGTAAGATCTTATTCTCTTCACTAATTCCCTGTATTACTGTCGTAAATAGGACCTTTCAGTCATTCAGAAAAATGGCACATCCTCACTATCTCAAGTCCTCTTGGAAAATGACCTATTGATTTAAATTAAAACACTTCTGTAACAGAGTTCTGCATACCTTTGATATACGGAATATTTGTACAGTAGATAATTGTACTCCACTTACACTGTTCATAGCTTTTGTTTCTTTGGCTAAAGGTTTGAGAAGTAACACAAGAGGTGTTCCATTCAAGGCCAGGCTAAGTATGTCTTTGTCCTTGGGTTTGTTATGCCATCATTATCTTTATGAACTGTGGGTGGTGTTAACTGCAGCCTTGTGAAATGATGTCTACTTATGGCTTAAATTTGCTTTGACAGTTTGGCGGACGTATACAGAAGCACAAGAGGGGTCAGTAATTGTAAGGGAAGTAATAGTTGTGAAATAGTCTGTGTCTTTGTGGAGCTGTCAGAGTTATCCAGCCCAGTTTCCTTCCTGTAGCTCACATCTGAGTTTAAAGGTGAAAAAAATCCAAATGCACACACAGGCAATGGTCACTGTGTCACGCTGGATCACTGCTTTAACTTCACTCTGGTACGCAAGTGTGACTCGTGGCAAGAGTTGTTGTGTTTGTATGAGATTGTGGAAAGCCGTGAACAAAGCTAATCAATGTAATAAACCCATGATGACATCATTATGACACCATTCCATATAGTTATGTCTCGTATGCTGTATATTCCACTGGGATTAAAAAAAATGTTTTAATGTGGACACAAGGTCAGTTTGTATGTTTATGTTTGATGATATGTTAAATGTTCATTGATATTTCCTCTAGAACACAAGGTGATTATCGTGGGATTGGACAATGCTGGGAAAACCACTATACTTTATCAGTTGTAAGTATTGATTGTTTTATTAATTCTTCATATTGTATTAATGTAATGGAGAACACCATCACTACAGTTTTGTGTGATCAGAACTCATGTTGTTTTGGCAGTTTAATGAATGAGGTGGTTCACACATCTCCTACCATTGGCAGTAATGTAGAGGAAATAGTGGTGAAGAAAACACACTTTCTGATGTGGGATATTGGTGGTCAGGAGAGTCTTCGCTCCTCATGGAACACGTACTACTCCAACACAGAGGTAATGTGCTGCTTAATATAATATATAGGCCCATCCTGTCCATGTGTGTTCACAGCACTGGGAACAATGGTTCAGACAACAGTTGCTGTCTGATTCACAGTTCAAAGTTCAGGGTTACACAAAGAGCCTGGTTTGAATGGTGAGACGCCTGCCTTCTATTCAAAAAAGTGTGCGTTTGAGATTTGTGATGGGGCCCTGCTGTCAAACTCCATTCAGGGGCGATTGGCTCAGCATGCACCCTCCCAGGGACTATACATGCATGATTTCTGCCAAGAACAAATGCACGTGAACAACAAACAGTTTGGTGGCCTTTCCAAACTTAGAATGGAAAAACCTAGTGTGTTGTCTGATAATAATGCTGTTTTCTCCTGTAGTTCATCATACTGGTTGTGGACAGTACTGACAGAGAGAGACTAGCCATTTCTAAAGAAGAGCTGTATATAATGCTTGCTCACGAGGTAACCCTTTAACCTTTGTGTACACCACACCTACACAGTTGTGATAATTAAATAAGATATTATTGTAATAATTTAGAGTAAAATTACAAAGCCCACCTCTAAACCCTCTCACTTTAAAGTTTGTGTTTCAGTTTTTTCTGTTTTTCTCCTTGTTTTCAGGACCTGCGCAAAGCTGCAGTGTTGATCTTTGCTAATAAGCAAGACATGAAAGGTTGTATGTCTGCAGCAGAGATTTCTAAATACTTGACCCTCAGCTCCATCAAAGACCATCCCTGGCATATTCAGTCCTGCTGTGCGCTTACTGGAGAAGGGTAAGATCTAAAAATTGACATTGAAGTTTAACTTAGTTCCTGTGTAGTTAGCAGTGCAAAAGGTTGTGGGTTCGATTCCCAAGGAACAAACATACTGATCAAATGTATAACTTGAACGCCCTGTAAATCGCTAAACGTATGCTAAATACAAACATATAAATGTATAAAACTAACAATTATTGCTTAGTTTACCAAATTATTGATGACAAGATATATTAATGCTGTAATCCAGAATAAAGGGCAAGAAATTAAAAGCATCATTACATTTGGAAATATAAACAGATTGATTAGAATGTTTCAAGTTTAAATTCGCACTAGCTGCTTTTTAACAGACAAAAGTGCAGCTTTTCATGCATTTACAATGCATTTAAAGGAACAGTATACTTAAAGCAGTTTTATGCTGTATGGAATGGGTGGGCTCATGTTGAGATTACATGTCTTAGTTTTATCTCTAAGCATTATATTATCAGACATTTTTGTGCACAGAATAAATTAATCATGGCTGACAAAATGAAAACCAGGACTACGCTCAAAATTACTCTGTGCACCTGTAAACTTCTTTCTCATGAAAAGTAATGATGATATAAAGTGAACAGTGTTTGGCACAGCAAACAGTCATTTGTTTTTGTACTGTTTCAGGCTGTGTCAGGGTTTAGAGTGGATGACTTCACGGGCTGGACTCAGATAGTCACCAGTTCTCCTTGTTGGACTGATTGACAGCGAATCCCGCCACCAGTGGTGGTGTGATGGGCTCATCCCGTGGGCTGCTTATGTTCGAATTTTTAATCTCTTGATCAAAACTGACATTTTGCAGCTGAACTCTCTGGACCTACCTCAGCTGGAACTGAATTTGTTTTGACAAACTTGTTGATCAATACTATGTCAGGAGCAACCGGATTTTGTAATGGGTGAATAAGAGAAGAACCTCAAAATCTGAAGTATTACTGCTGAAGAGAGACACTGAGGGGTTGGTATGTGATTGAGGAGAAAACTGTTGTGTTTTTAACACTCTGGCTGTGGGTTGAAAACTTACTGGATGATTATATTAAGTTAATCATGATGTATGTTATCCTTAAAATTCTACTGGGATAAAATTATTTGAATGGTTATGTTCTCTAAATGGTTGCTTCCTTGTTGTTATTTCAAGTAAGGAAAACTATGGGTCATTTGTTGTCATTGGTCAGTTTGTTTTTGATGAACCTTTTTGGTTATCAGGTGCTTGAAGTGCCATTGGTACTCACCAACACCACTACATATCATGAAATCATCAAAGCATATCAGATCACTTGGTACATATTACCTCAGTCATTTGGTACATTAGAGGGTGCTGTTGCCATTTGAAACGTGGCCATTACAGCTTGAAATGTCATTTATGTAAGATGCAATTTAAAGAAGGGTGTCTGTCAAAGTTAGAAATGTTTATTGCTGTAAGATAAGGCAGTGTGGCTATTTGTCTATCATGAATATTTTTTTAAATGGCACATTCCAGAATGCAGCAGCTGGCAGGACTTACTGAAATGTCTGTTACGAATGTGTGCGTGCTTTGAATGAGAGAAAATCCAACCAATGTTGTTGCTTTCTGCTGATTAAAACAGATGGCCCATCTCTGCAGCTGAGCTAGTTTTGTTTGTGTGTACATTTTAAATTAACATGCCTATTGCTGGAGGCTGGTTTTATTATTAAGGTCTATCAATTACCATGTGGAAATAATATTCAAGAGTAACTTAATGATAAAGCTACCAGTATTATAAATTTATAAACATATTGTTTGTTTCCCCCACACCCTTGGTGCAAATAATACACTACAAATGGTCTTATGTGATGTAATGTCTTCATAGGCCAACAAACTAACAGTTGTGTGTGCTTATGAGAATGCCTGTAGTTATATAAATGGTCCCAGACATTGTTATTCCTTTTTTTTTTTATCATTGCTGTTTTCAGGTTGTTTAATACAACATGAGGGCATGAGCACTAGTGCAGATTTATTTTGCATCGTGATTTTGCCAACATGCTTTCTGGTTCATTCTGTTTTTTGTATTTTGATTGTGAATGGAAAAAAAAAACAATCAACACTGTCTTTGGTTAAGAAAAACTCTTGCAGTACCTGGATGCAGTGACTATAAATTGGTGTGCTCCCTACCAACAGTGAAATCAGTTAGCATTATAATCAGTTTCTGGTCTAAGATCAATCCTATAGCTCTCTCTCTTATTTGCAAGGGTTTTCTGTTGTGGGTTAGACAAATACCTCATTATTGTGGATGGCTATTCAGCTTTTATATCTGAGTTACAATATTTCTCACAGAGGCTTCTCAGTTCAGAAAAGGGAATTGGAGGAAATTAATTTGGCTTTTGTGATTATTAGGATTAAAGATGTGGGCCAGATTTATGTGAAATCTGATCTGAGATCAAGCCAGTTCATCTTTGCTTTTCAGGTATATGTAATTGTAAATCTGATATTAATGAATTTGACTACCATGTAAAATGGAGGTCCCTTTGACAAAACTATTTAAAAATGAAAATGTGGCTTAACCAGTAGAATGGAAATGACCGATTGTTGCAAATGGTTCAGAGAAATGCAATATTCAGTTTCAGTACTAAAGTTCAAGGTCAACGCATTCAGTTCTCAGATGTGCCATTTTTAAGTGAGCGGGTGTGAAATCTGTAGCAACTTTCCTAATTCTTATAGTTTTATAATAAAAGCTTTTATCTTGAAACCTGAAATGTTATGTTCTTGCATTATTTGATTCAGTGCTGGTTTTAAGATTTTACAGTCTATGGTTTTAAGTGCATATATAAAATCAAAGACTTGTGAAACAAATGATTATAAATTTCTGAAAGCCTCGTTCTCCCATCATTTCATATGTCTGGGAGCTTATGATGTATTTTTAAATGTTTTGAAATCGTCTGTCCTCGGATTATAAAAAAACTAAAGGTTGTGTTATGAAACAACCGTATTTACACCGTTTCCTGACCTGTTTCTGTATACTTAAGTTAGGATGAAGTGTGGGGGTGGACTGTAATTATTTTTAAATTTATGTGACCAATCAGGTAGCAGCCACCCAGTGTATGACCCAATCATAAGCAGGGGAGTCAAACTCACACAGGAAGTCAAATTTTTTCAAACATATGCATCTCTGTAAAGCTAATTTTAAATCATCACCCCAACCTGCCTTGGTTAGTTCAAAGAACCTGCTAAAAGGATTAGCCTCTCTTTAAACCCACGCATCCTGACCTGACTGATGCCAAACATCAAATTCATTAAACAAAAAATCTTTTGGGGATTGTACAGATTATTGGATGGGGAATTAGAGTTGCCCAGTGCAAAATTGCCAGATAACTTTAAGATTGATGAAGTGTGAAATATTGTCACACTTGACTTGAACCTGATGTGTCTGTGGCCATCTCATCTGCGCCCTCCTAATCTGGTATGTATAACCAGATAAATGTGTACAGTATCTTTTGTGCTTTCTGTTTATGGGTATACTTGCATTTACTATTAAATTGCATTTGCGTATTTTGGCCAATAGGGTGTAACATTGTCTCACACAAGCAAATGGTTCCCAAACACATAAATCATGTGTATGATATCATATGTAATGTAATTAACGGCATATTAAAGAATTATTAATAAAATATTAAAGAATATTGATATTAAAATATACAAATTGCTTTAGTTTAAATTATTAGAGACCTTATTTAGGAATTGTATTTGGTCTTTTAAGCAATATATGATTAATCTGTTGTTATAAAGAAATATGATCTTCAATATTAAGATATTTTAGTTGCAATTGTTAAATGCTTTAATGTTTTTATAAAGACCATAGGCAGATTGGTAACTGATTTTAAATCAAATATATTCATAGAAATAAATTAAAAAATAAAAACAATGGTGAGACTCAAAATTCTCACAAATCAGTTCTATTTTGTATCAGCCTTACCAAGCTTTGTATATCATGCTTGAAAAGGAACATTTCTTATTGACTGTTGTCAGTCATATTGTCAAGGCAGTTACAGCCTGTTACTCAACACAATGCTCTGTCATCTATTCCAATGATGCTCTGATTTAAGGTGAATGCTTCCATCACAGTATGTTGCATTGTTGCATTGATAGAGATGGTGAATATAATGCACACTTAGCCTACTGATTTAATGGCTTACATCGTATTAGGATTTTGAGAAAAGGTATTTTCTTACTGTCTGCTTTGCTCCCAGAAACATGCACACCAATCAAAATCTCCCTCACAACCTGAATTGCTGGTATGGAAAGACACTCCTGTTTTAGTCTTTATTCTTAAATCCAATTTATAATGTCATAAATTTGATGTAGTATGGGAAAAAGAACTTTAAATTTGACTGCATTGAGTTTGTTGGAGTTTTCAGCCTGTACTATTTTACTTTTAAATGGATTTTGAAACTGGAAATTTGATGTATGGGTGTATTGATACACAGCTGAAACTATTGACTTCTGCTATTAGCCTTTTAAAGAATTTGGATGAGGTTCTTGCTCATGTGGCAATAAGGGATTATGATGATGATTATTGTTAGGTTATTGTTCTTGCATTATTTCTTTATGATCAGTTGCCATCCACTTCTTTTCTTTTGTAACACCTGTTTGCTTGAGATCATTTAGGATCTGACTTTGCTTTAGTAAAGCGACATAATGAAAAGTATTAATGGTAAATCTGCTGTTAACACATTGCAGTCTATCCTAGTGTAGTTCTGTTTAAAACAACATATTTCTGTCAATAAAGAGAAAGTAAGTCAGTGACATATAGGAAGTGGTAAAGGACAGAGGAAGGTGAAAGCATTGCGATATAAGAGTAATGTATACAATGCAATATTGTAATACTTTCACAAAGAATGAGCATCTGTATTTTTTTTAAATGTTAGTTCTTTCCCAACTTCAATTATTGTTGTTAGTTTTTAATGAACTTGAGACTCTTTATTGTTTTGGTACTATTTTCAATGATAAATGATATATTTTTGAAACCTATATTGCTGATCGCCAAACAGATTTTTAAAAATTGTTTTCTTACTAATATGAACTGATTTTTTAATTGAGTAATTTGATAACAGTTGTCTTTATAGTACAGTTATCGCAGATGTATATGCTGATAGTTTACCATCCATGTATTTTGAACTTGTTTCACTTTATTTTCCTCTCTGTATCATTCTGACCTCTGCCAAGGTCATTTCCCATTCTGGAAAAGGGAATGATCTTGGCTGTGTTGATCATCAGTAGTTACTTGATGGAGGAACATATGGTGCCTTTGCCTCAAACACCAAGGTGAAAAGAGTGATAAGTTAAAAACTGGAAAACATGAGTAATACAAGAAACGATTAATAAAGGTAAGAAAAAGTAAGAAAAGGAGTAATACAAGAAATATAAGATGGGTATCTTATATTAACCTGTTCTATTATTCATTCTCAGAAGGAACAAGAGGGTGTAGATAAACTGTCAACTGAGAGCACAGTACGAAAATGGATATCTGTATATGTGCCCAGAGGCTTGAAAAATTTAACCAATGTGGGGATGTGAGAGCCTGAATTTGTCAAAATAAAAAGTGTGACCAATTTTGTTTTGAAAGCAGGAATAAAGAGAAGATGGCCTTTCAGGGGTGAATACAGTCTGTGCTGCAGAAAGCTGTAGGTTGTGAGAATGATGAAATGGGTTGATGGTCTGCTGAGTCATAAATGAATAGGAACAGTAAGGGTAAGCTAATAATTTTACTTTGACAGATAACATACAAACCAGAAAATTACCATTCATTATAAAATGGATGGTTTCGGATGCTGATTGGTTAATAGCTGTGATTTATTCATGAAAAAGCACAGCTGTGACCTCTTCACTGATATACTGCTAGTATCACTGCAGTGCATTTTTTTGTATGGAAAAGTTCTGGTAATGTTTACATGTCAGGAACCATATTTTCTAATGGATGGATGGCATTTAATGATTCTGCTATTATATTTGATTCCCCAGAAAAGTGTTAACGTGGTGTGGACTAACTGTCAACTAATAGTGCCTTGAAAACCCTTTTTAAAAACAATTATTACTTTAGCAATTCAGCACTAGTTATGCAGAAACTAAATACTTAAGTAATAAACAGCCCTTTTTGACATTGTAATGAAAAAAATGTGTCAAAATCATGCTACATTGTCATTGTTTGTAACATTTCTCTCTGAAGAGCTACCAAAGTTCAAGTGAATACCTGAAAGCTTATTTAAGCAAAAATCAATATACTTAACACACTAGTCTGACTTCTCTTGTGCTGTCTGTCTTTGGGACTGACATAATAATTAGTGTCTATTAAGTATGAACATAGTCACTCAAATCTCACTGCACTAACCCAACTGATCAATAAACCCAGCTAATCACAGTAACATCCCAGATGACACAGGAGTCGTGTGCCATTATTGTGTGCCCATATCTTCATGTTCTTTTGTGCTTGAAGGTTATTTGGATATCATTAGAAAATACAGAGCTTCTCTGATAGCAACCCCTGCAAATTATATTGTATTTTAGTCATTGATTTATGAAAAATGAAATGACAGCTGAATGAACATTTGTAAAGCCATAGGGTGAACTAATGATGTCTAAAGCTAGACTGATTAATTCACCACCTTATTTTTCATTTGATCCAGCTTCATTGCACTGAAGATTAAACACAATTCTAATGTGTATAATGTAATGACAAAATGTTAATAATACCTATTTAAATTCAGATTATTTGTGTTTCTAATCTTATATCTGAATATGTGTTTGATACAAGCATAGTTGGGTTCTTATTGCCTACAATATTGACATGCCCCCAGTTTTAAAGGTATAGTTGGAACAAAAAAGAAGATATTTTAAGAAATGTCTCAGTGGTTTTGTGTCCATACAATGGAAGTCAATGGGTGCCACCTTTGTTTGATTGCTAATGTACAACATATCTTTGTTTGTATTCCTAAGCAAAAAAGTCATACAGGTTTAAAATGACATGAGGGTCAGTAAGTAATGCAGGAACTATCCTTTTAAGGTGACAGATTACATTTGACTGTTGTTTTATATTCATCCATTTTACTGTCATTCTATCTCTAGCCAAGACTATAAAATGCATATCGGCAGGAAAATAGGTGCACTGGGTAACGGTCATAAAGCCATTAGGACTATAGATCGTCTGAGCAGATGGCTTTCTGTCTGTACAGTGTCTGTCCATAGCACAATTCAGAGTTACACATTGAATTTTAAAGAGTTATGTTTTCTTAATCATACCCCTTCAAGGCGGGGGTGTGTGTGTGGGCCTCACTTCTTGTGTGTTCTTGTGTGTCTGCCCGAGGAGTATGCTTGTGTAAGTGGCGGTTGTAAATCTGAGGAGTATGTGTGTGATTTTAAAGCAGACTGTGAAGATGGAAGTGATAAGACAAATCGTAAGTATGAAACATAACACAGAACCATGTTTTCTTGCAGCTCTTGTGTTTGTGTTTGCTGTGTTTATGCAAGCTGTCCTTTGATAAAGTTAATGGCCCTCTCTTTCCTCCTTCTGTTGACTACAGGCTTTTAAATGCCCCTAAGGGCTTTAGTGTGTAAATAATAAGATATATAGCAATAAAAAGAAGAGTACTCATGAAGTGGCCTGGGTGACCTACATATGACACATAGCTAGTGTTTTTAAAATATACTGATTAAATCTCTCTGAGGTTTTACAAGGCAGTAAATGAATTAACTAAATGAATTAGTATTATTATTAATTGTATAACATTCAATTAAGCTAATTATTCAATTAATGCTAAAATAATAAATACGCAACATATAGTATAAGTGTGAATGGGTTTACAAACAGTAACTAAAACAAATACCTCCTACACGCTACTACATTATTAGGATCACTGTTTCGTTTTGCATCTTCATTCTTGTAAACATGACAATTAAACATGACCATTCTTGTAAACATGACCATGATCAATTTAAAAGCATTTTTTAAGTTGTTAAGCTCAGAATGATTTTCTTATGTATGCACAGAAACTATAATTAAATAATAGCTGTATTATATTATATCTATATAATATCTATATTATGACAGCTGTGTTTCAGTCAAATGTCTAGTAAATGTACTATGATCATTTTATATCACGCATTCTTTTAATAGTGTCTCTGTTATAAATTTTAAATGAACAGCAGGCAGAAGTGTTTGATTTACGTACTGTAATGTCATAGATTTGCTGTGGATGACTTCCCTTAAATTTCCTTATTTATTCCCTTTTCGCAGGTCACTATCTTTAAATACAGTTTACAAATATACAGTTCTTTATACACAGCCTACACAGACCTGTTGGGTAGAGAAAAACATGTTCACATCTCCTCTGTTATCCAACTAACATTATTATTTTTTTTTTTCTCATGTCTACCTCGTCATCCTTTATCATTTTATCTATTTAATCATTCTTCATTCTGCACAGCTGTGTTAAATTTTATTTGCATTTGTTGTTTGTCTTTATGCATTTTCAAAAAGGTTTCTGGAATAAGTGCAAAAATAATATGCTATTATTGTGCATGGCAGCTGTTTACAAATAAATATCTAGAATTCATAATTTAGCTAGCAGAGGATATTCATTCAGATTTCTGCTGGGTTTAAAAGAGTCAGAAACCTGCAGTGAGATGTTTCCCTCTGCTGTTCCTGACATGTTTTTTCAGAAAAAGAAAAAAGTAAAAAAAAAGAAAGAAAAAGTATTTTACTCTTAACTGGTAAACTATATTTTAAAAGTTTTTTAATAACAACAATGTGTTTTTTTGACAAGAAAAATAGTGCCGGGTTTGCCATAATGTAGCGTTCAAGTAACAACTTGTTGAGAAGTGCTTAGCTTCAGGGCTCTATGGTCCTTGTATTGGTAGTTCAGTAAACAGGACCCTGATTACAAATGTAGAGCACTTATTCACTGAGCCAGAACTACACACTCTTATTGGCAGCAAGGAATTATGCATAGGTTGTCAGAACCACAGCCCAGTGGGTAGTGCTCACTGTGTGTGCTCACTGCATATATTTCAGACTCTCTGCTGTTCTTGGGTATCCTGTAATTTATTTTATGTGCTTCTCTGCACTGTAAAAACAAAGATTTTCAAGGCACATATCAGATGGCATACTGACAGAACCCTCTAAAACATTTCTAGGCATCTAAAACTCTAGTCATCTCTAGGCATTCTTTAAAGGAACCTCAACTTAATTGGCCAGCCTCTGAATATCTTTAATATTTCAGAGAAAACCGGAGGAAGTGTGGAATGTATTCAGATGTACAATACATGAGTTTTTACTTTACATAACATTTCCTTTTGCAGTATTCACATTTTTTGTCCTCTTTCAGTGCTAATTGTCTCTTCCTCTGAACAGCTTACCTAATACCATCACATTGGGCTGCTGAGAGGGGCTTTGAAGGTTCTGATCCAATCAAAATCTTTGGGATAACCACATGAGATTTGGTTTCAGTCCAGCTCTACTCCTGATCTGCACACTTAACCCTGGATGCAGCCAGTAGGGGAGGGGTTTTAGGTACAGTATGTGTATTATTATTTACCTTTGTTTGATTTTGCAGCTTTTTAATGTATTGTATTTTTAAATTAGAAAACTTAGTCATGTAGATGTGATAGGGTTCTACAGGTGGTGATTAGAGGACTGGTATTCAGCATCAGTGATCCAAAATGAGGTTCTCATGACTGATGACCTATTTAGCGATGACTGTCTGGCAGCTGTTGGTGGGTGAACACTCATACACAGTGATACACATGCTGCACGTTGTGTATCAATAAATAATTACAAATAAGTGCTGTGAAGACCTCTGTGAAGATAACACTGTGAAGACCTTATGGATTTTCTTGAAATTATTCTACATGTCTCTTTGTGGTTTTGCAAATCAAAAAGTCATAATTCTGAATAGTCTGGATTTAAAGTTGAAATTCAAGCTGCCTTTGTCTGATAAAAAAATTGGCTATGTGTGATGTTCACACACTTCATTCAGCTGGGCTCAGGTCAAGGGATGTAGATAAGGTTTATAATACATTTACATCTTTGGAGTGAATGTACTGAGACACTAGGGGCACAATGGTGACAGGCAGAGAGATCCCTCAGCAACTTTGTAATTTACAGTTCACCCCAACAGAAACAGCAAGTGACATCAAGTATGTTTTCAATTTTAAAAATATATATAGGGCCATGGCAAAATCATGGTTTGGTTTAATAATCCTCTCAGTATTTTACAGATCCACATTTTGTCTTGGACACAAAGAAACAGCTTTGCAGTAAATCAATAAGCCTATTTTACACATTTATCACATCCCCATAAATAATACCTACAAAGGACAGAAAAAGGTTGCCTTTTTATTTTTTATTACTAAGCATCTAAAAGAGAGGTTTATGCATCCACATGTGGTGGATGGTTGTAGCGGTTTGTTACAAAACGATACCACATTATTGTGATTTATTTCAGCAGTACCCTGGACAGTCAGATTATTCATAATAATGTAACATCATAACATGTTATGCTTCGGGGCATTAGTGGAGATAATGTAGGGGTGGGACCCTTAGCATACCTTTATAACCCTTTACTTTTCTACACTGTAAAAACAAACTTTGCTGCCTCAAAATTTTAAGTTTAATCAATGTGGCTGCACAAGTCATTTCAACTTATTCTTTGTAATCTTGACTGGTCTTGAGTTGCTGTACTTTATTAAAAATAGTTGAAAATATGCTTACTTATTTAAGTTACACCAGTCACGATTTAAACTATTAAGTTGAAATGACTTGTAAAGCCAAGTTGATTAAACATAATTTAAGGCAGCAAGTTTTTTTTTTTTACAGTGTATGAATATATGTTATTAGTAAAGTATGTTGTTTTGTTGAAAAGAATGAAGTCAAGGTACCTCTTCCAACTCAATGCCCCCCTTCTCTGTTTCACTGTGGGGCAAATAGCCATCTCTCTGTCCATATGCAATCTCTACCCATCCATCCATCCAACCATCCATCCATCCATCCATTGCACTTTGCTTTTTTCTCACTTAAAGAGTATTGTGATTTTGAATGTATAAATATCTGCTGGAATATGTTTGTGATTTTGTGAACCAATCTATTAACTCCACCCATAACAAGGCCCCATGCTTCAGCTCCTGCAATGGTGACATATACCTGAAAACATTAGAACATGTTGAGATGTGACAGAAAATATTTTGTGCAAAATTTCACAGAATGTGTTTTCTAAAGAACCATTTCGGTGTGTTAATACCACCATATACTTGTATGTGCAGGTCTTAAATTAAGTTTGGTCTCAAAGTGGTAAGCAAAGCAACAGCTGAAGGTGGGGTAAGATCTTTGTTGAAGTCCATCACAACATTGAAATAAATAACGTCTTATAAATACTCTGTAAATCCACAATGTAAATCCAATAATTTTTTTATTTGTGCTGCAATCCCTTTGTGACTAAAAAACTACACTAAACAACAAACAAATAAAAACAAATACTTGGAAGCATGAATCATACTGGTGAACAAGTAACAAAAAAACTGTATTTACAGGTTGTAAAGGTGATCTGAGGTGTGTATGTTTGTGTGCACTTGTTTGAAATCCACAGATAAATGTTTGCTGTTAGAGTGATCTTTGGACTGTTGATGCTTGGTCAGAAATATCATGACCTTTTCTCCACCTAACCCTAGCATCATTAGTATTTATCAACATAGACACATATATAAACACATATAAACACACATCTCTTCTCTCACATGTATTTTCAACTTTATCTATTCACACCTGTATTTTGCTTGTTACTTTCGTTTAATACAGTTAAGTAGGTTTTCTCATCAATCTGTTTACCTGACAAGTCTCATTACACATGAACTGTTTTGATTAGTATATATGTGTCAATACTATGAAAAGTAATGTAGACTTTAATAGCATGTGTATTTTTTTCCAAATGTATCAACAGGTTGTTCTACGTGCCAGGCATGGCATCAGCTACATGGGTGATGTTGTAATTGATAGTGTGGCATTTGTTAACTGGGCCCCCCATTAAGAACTGGTATTACTTGTGATAACAATGAGTTCATCTGTGCCAATAGTCACTGTATGTTTGAGGACAACTTCATTATTCACTGTGGAGATGGATCATATGAGAATCACTGTATCTGCAGTGAGAAACAAATTTATCATCAAATTTATCATTTATCATGGTCAATTTTTTCCCAGATTTTTAAAATGATTTTCATTCCTTTTTCATTCTGATAGACTATGTTCAATGTGTGCATAGTGCAAGCTGTGTGTGTGTGTGTGTGTGTTTGTAAGTATACAGTATTCACATGTTTTTCCAGTGGGATTCAGTGGTCACTGCAGTTTTGAATTTGACCTTTGCTTTTGGAGACAGATACAAGATGATGATTTTGATTGGCTAATAAAAGCAGGAAATATGCCCATTCCCTGGACTGGACCATCCACAGATCACACCCTATGCAACCCATCAGGCCACTACTTTTATGTAGAAGAGGCCTTCCCATAGACAACTGGGCAACCTGCTCAGATCGCAAGACCTCTGTTCAGTCACTAAAGCAAAGACTGTAAGGTGAGTGTTTACTGGTGTTTTCATTGGGTTAATTCATTGTGGCCCAGGTTCATAATCCTGTTCTTCCAGTTCAATCAAAGATTCCTGGAAACTGGTTGCAGAAGTTTACATTTGGTACTCTCCCATTTTCAAACAGGAGATTTTCAAGGATTTTGAAGGCTTATTTTAAACAAATGCCTGGTTGGCTGCATTCAATCCCAGTGAGAGGTTTAGAAAAAAAGTTTTTTCCGAAAGCAACCAGGGAAGTTGTGCCACAGACAGAAATGACGTCATGGGTTAAGAAACACCAGATCTTTCCATTGTCATCAGTTTTTTTATTACCTTTTACCTTTTCTTTCTGCATTTTACTCACTGTATAGCTTGTGTACTAATCTTGTTTATACTCCAAACTTGGCATTGTGTATAACAAATTCTGTTGGCTCTGATGACAGATTGCTTGTGGTATTGCAGGCACTTTGGATGAAAATGTCAGCTAAATGAATAAAAGTAAATTTTAAAGATATTATTATGATAGTGTGGATGGTACTTGAATTATTCTGCTCTTGCATTTTTCTTGCATTTGCATTTCTGTTTCCCTGCAGTGCATGAAACTCCCCAGAATGTGACAATTAACTGAAACTTAACTGAAAAAGTGTCTTGCCACTGCAAAGCTTCTAACCGTACTTCAGCTTCCCACTGAGAGCAGGAGCACTGATCTTCACTGCCCTACACAATACTGATCCATTACATAGAATAATGTTTGTCATGCTGTGTGTGTGTGGGGTTGTGTGTTTGTGTTCAGGAAAGTTGTGATATATTGATCATATATAAGATTGATTTTAGGCTCTTTTCATGTTCCTCTGAATTGTTACATGATTCAGAGCTCTGACTGAATATAATGGCAAAAAGTACAATGAAGCACATAACTCAAGCAGCCGTCAGTACTCAATCATTCTGTCAGGCACACACACACACACACACAGTGAATCTGTGTTTACGAATGATGAGTTCTGGATATAGCGCTTTTCAGGGCTTGCATCAGTTTCTGGAACTCCTGTGACTCGACAGACTACTACATTCATCTTTTATAGTTGTTTATTTGTCTCAGATTATTAGCCCATGGAGACTCATTTTCCCATTGTCCTCCCACTTTCCTTCCATCAAGCTATCAGCTAATCACTATAAACAGCTGGAGAGACATTTTTTGTATGTATCAGCATTTTCTGTTTTAAAGACATTCTGTACATGGCCATTACGCATGTTTGTGGTTTTTAGATTTTCTTATATACATTAATCAAGTAGATCCATGACAGAATCAGGTGTCTGATCTCAAAAGGGCAGACATCCATTGGCAGATTAATGTTACACCTTCTATTATAGCTGAAAATTGGTCTGAATATGTTCTGGGTTTGAGGAGCAGGTCAAACATTTACTATGGCATTAATTGCTATGTCTGATTAAAAGCATGCAATGTTTTTAGCAATACTGCCACTGTACAGTTTAAAATTACTTTATTCATTAAATTAAATAAGTAGCATGATCAATTACATGTTTGTTGGTTCATTTGTCTGTTTTTCAAACTGGTCTTTTACATCCACATGTCTGGTAATGGCATTGGCACGCTGAACGGGTACATGACCTCAAACTCTAACCACTCACTGTTACTCAACCTCACCGGTAATCAAGGCAACTTCTGGAGGGGATTGAAACTGCCTCTTTCTTCTGAAAATTTCCATATTATGTTTGAAAGCAAAGTTGGCAATACAGAGTATACAGAATACAGAGTAATAGCCATAAAAATGCAGTATGTCTTTTTAGGTAGAATCAGAGGGTGTGCCATAGAGTTCACTGTTTTATAATGGAAACTATAATCTATAAATATAAAAACAAGTAAAAAAAAAAGTACATAATGATGTTATGTACTTTGGTTGCATATAGAGCTGTAAACATCAGTTTTAAAACATTTGGTATCGTAATGTTGAGAGTGAAATGTTCAGTTTCTGGGTAAATGATGTTTGTGTGTTGACAGGCTCCTGTCCACCAGGTTCTGTACTGTGCAATAATGGAAATTGTCTGGCTACAAACCAGAGCAGAGTTGTGACTTTACTGGGAATTGTGCATCTTTGGACTCTTGGAGTTGGTTTTATTCATAGGATCAGACCTTCTCTTGACCACACGTTTAAGAACGAAGCTATACGTCTTTTTTACATTGAGAAGTGTTACTGTATATACAGCATTTTCCACCCACATACAGTAAGAAACTTACTGTAAATAGTAAATAGTCCCTTTACAGTGTCATCCACAATCATCAGCAAATCAGATCGAAGCAGATTGAAAGCAAAGACAAAAGATCTGATATATAAGCATATTCACACTTGTAGTGTTCTACACACTATTTCACAATGATTTAAACATTCAGACTCCAAACATTACAGTGTTCAAAATGTTAATCGCGGCACATCCTGTACCCGCTGCTTTATGCTTCAAATATAGAAGAGAGTAATTTGTATATTTCCATTCATATCTCTCTAAAAAGATTTGCTCATCATGCTTTTTCTTTGGAAATTACTGGTACCATTTTTTAACTCCCTGTAAGACATCAGGACTCTGTGACATTTACAGTTACATTATGTCATCTTGCAGCAGATGCTATTACTCAGAAGGCCGTACAAATATTGGAATATTGCTATACAAGAGTGAACAATATCGGCAGTACCACACTGACAAGTTGCAGAAGTAAGAGTAATAAAAGAATGCAGAAAGGTGAACACAATGTTGCTACACAATTTCTGGGAGACAGTCAGTCCACTGAGAAACAGTGTTTTGTTCGCTATTTACTAGGCTGCTAAAGTAAACATTTCCAGTGAAGCTGCTTGATTTGCCAAAATTTGCATGGTTGAAATATCTAGAAGCACAACTATGTATTGAGCTTGGTTTTATGTCTGTAAAATAATTGAAACAGAAATTCTGATTTTGGTATCTTACATTAAATAAATCTACCACTTTTTTGTCACTGTGGTATCGATTCTAAATTCAAACTGGTGTTGATTGCATTGCTTTTTGGTCAGATGGTCACTTCCTGTCTATGTGGGTGATTCACCCAATATGGATTACTATATACTTTACTATTACCAGCACAGTATATATTTTTAATATGTAGTATATATTTTTAATATGTGCATGTGCTTTTGGATTCATCTTAGGCTTGGAGGATGATAAGAAATATGTTTACTTGAGAACTTCTGTGTGGAAGGAATCTAGTGCCAGATGTAAACTTGTCTCTGGTACTATATTTCCGAAAACCCCAAAGGAGTCATCTAGCTCTTCATTAAGGTAAATGACTAAAGCAAACTGCAGGTACAAAGTGGAGCAGACATATAGTGCCATTGGAATGCGTCATTTATATCAGAGGAACACAGTGTGTGGAGGTCTTGGTAACTTTCTTATGGGCATAAACATATTGTTATGACAGAAAGTTATTTGAAATTCTAGTTAAGTTGCTGGAACATGTTCTTACATGACCTCAACTGTCAGCATGTTATGTGTGATTCTCAGCTCAGATAACACACTGAATTCTTGTGTTTTAAAACATGCAGCTGCTTTTCCACCATTGCACTGACAGATCTGAGCACAGCAAGAAACGCCGTAATAAAAGATGTCAAAAACTTTTTGAAAAAAAGTAAAAGTTGTTTTTTTTTTACATCAAGTTTTATCAGTGAAAAATTGTATGCAAACAGTTTTTCACTTAAGATCTTTTTGAGTTACATTTCAATGTCACAGAGACATTTAACAGTGGTATAAACTTGAAAAATAACATCTAAGGTGATATAAGCTTAAAGAGAAAATCGCTTACAGCACCTTTAAGTTAATACCACGCATGAAATGTCCCAATAACCTGACAGAAATCACAGCTGTCTTTGAGACAGGCCTGAGCCCTAGCCTAGGCACTGTAAACAGCAGAGAAGTGTCAAGGGTTCCCACACTTGTTTAGCCAGTCAGAAACTCTCTGAATCAGTATGTGTGATGAGGTTTGAGGACATGTCTTTAGAGGGTTTTGGAGAGAGAGTGTGTGGTGAAGCAACATGATTGAGGTTAGCCAAACAACTGAAATCACTCACGTGATCTTTGAGAGAGGAAACTTCTGAGTGTAACCAAGAGTTTAAACACACACAGAAAGGTGCTGAAGGTGACTTGCACAAATGTGGCAAAAATACTGCTGAATTAGGTTTGTTACGAAGTTATACTTTAACACTGATCTGTCCTGACAATTATCTTGTGTTTCTGACAGATCTACTTTACACAGCAGGAAAACTGAACCGAATTGTCATATCTTTTCTTCATGTGTGATGGCCAGACAGAGAATAAGCTGAGGGAGGTGTAAACACATAAGATGTCTGAGGAATGAAGAAAAGCAGAGGTGTCTCTGAGGAAACTGAGAAACTTTATTCTGATGTTTGAAGCAGTTCGGTCTTGAGATGTAGTGGAGGAACTGCTATAATAACCTTAAATTCATTGACTGTGCACTGTGTGAGTCTTTCACACCAACATAATGTAACATCCAGCCTCTATGTGGTGGTAACATGATGTGTACAGCATCAAATGGACATTGATTTTTTAAATTATTAGTCATGTTATTACAGCATGTTTATGTTGTGTAATTCATATTTATAGTGTTTGTGTTGGTGCAGCAGGAGGCATAGACTTGTTTGCACTGGTGTCCCGGGAGAAAAAACAGGTTCTCATCTCCACATTTATTTCCCATGAGTCTTCCTTACTTAACATTCATGCATAAGCATGACCAGCAGGACTCTGAGGCTTGTCCTCAGCAGTGCTTAATGGAAAGCGGCATCACGCCTTAACTGGATGAGAATTGATTTGTTAATTCTGACAAGCCATCAGGGAACAACTCTGAAAGACAAAGTTCCTGTTTCAGTTTTCAGGACTGATGTGGAAAATGTCTGATTTAATTTCATGTCACCTCTTAATCGTAGTAATTGCACCCGAGGTTGATTTGTTTTATTGAGATTAAGTGTGCAAAGCAGAGACGTCAAACTCAATCTGTGTTCACACTACTTACTGCGTTTAGTTTAACATCAGTATACCAAAGTATGATTGCAAATGCAGTATTTTGAAATATAATTTTCCATCCCTGTTTCCATCAGGTTTTATTAATATTATAGTAATTTTAAATTGTAAATGTGTTGCAGTGCTGAGTCCTCTGGATCTTTATGGAATTAATTCCAGGCGTTTTTATAATGTTTAGCAAGAGCCTTAAATAATTAAACTAGAAATCACTTGTTCCATTCACACATATCTCTGTGGTTAATTGATTGTAACTTGGTGGTATAAACAAATTACCTCTATAAATGCGTTAGTAGTGAAATTATGTTTTCATTATACTTTTACACTTGTCAAGAAAAGTTGTTTTTTGTGGGAATATACACTTTTGGAAAGAAAATGTTTTTCACACTGTGTCTCTTACAATAACAATAAAATGTTTTAGAGAGTTAAACAGAAAGGTTTTAGTCTAGATATTTTTTTCTGTCATTATGTGTTTAGTGATTTTTAATATGTGTTCCTGCAGCTCAGTTGGTTAGCTCAGCGCATTGTGTTAGCAGTACAAAGGTTGTGGGTTCAATTCCCAGGGAACACATACTGATAAAATGTATACCTTAAATCCACTGTAAGTTGCTTTGGATAAAAGTGTCTGCCAGATGCATAAATGTAAGATATTCGAGCAGTAGTGAAGTACTGAATTAAGGTTCTAATCTTCTCTTAATCTAATCTAATCTAATCTTTTCATTATTTGATGACCATTTAGTTTTTGGTGTTAGGGGTTTAGCAACGGGGGTTTTACACAGACAAATCTGTCTTTATGATAGTCCCTAGAGGTGGCTCTGCTCACTCCTTTAATGTAAATGTATAGAATTGTGTCTTCTGTTTATTCATCTACTATGCAACACTGTATGAGCAATAGCAAGGATCACTAATGATACTGTTTTGAACCAACAAAGTGAAAGAGTAAACAGATGTTTACTACTATGTTTAAGTTTCTATGTGTTCAGGAGCTGTGCATCCTGGATTGTGCACAGATTTTGTGTATGATAATGGAGACTCTATTGAGTACCATCTGTGGTGTGATGGTAAAGCAGACTGTTTGAGATGAGTCTAATGAAACTATTTTGATTGCCATTGTGTCACGTTTTGACATTGAAAAAAGATGAACTTATTCATTATTCATTAATGTTCAATTGTTAAACTTGCATAAATGTTTTGTATTGTATTATTTAGTTCTCCTGCTTTCCTTATTCTTTATCTGTATATACACATTATAGACTGTGTGTCTTCTGAACTAAAATCACACCTTCTCATTGATTCTAAAAGTGAGTATTCCAGGAGCTTGTAGTTTTGATATCCCTGATGGTGTTTTTGAGGAAACATTAGTTGTCTCAGGATCTTAACAATGACTTTGAATGGGACAAAGGCCATGGGAGAATGTTAAATGGGACAAGACCATCAGCTGACCACAGTGGTGGTTAACATTAGTAAACATTCGGTAACATTACTCAACGTTCATAATTCCCTTTATTTATCACAGTTCCCTTTATCACATTTATAATACCTCTCCATTAAACAAACACATCATTATACAAGAGTATATGAACACAATAAAAGTTTAAAACACTAAAGGGAAAAATACAGGTAATTTTGCCAAATATAAATTATATAGATGTTCACTTTTAGCTTTATTGTTATTGTTAAGCTCTAAGCAAGTGGGTGTTGACAAGGACATGAATTGTCAAAATTAGAATCCATGAATTGAGAAGAGTTGCAGTACCTACAGGCAAAATGTGAAGTTTAGTGTGTGTGGAATAAATGTCTTTCTGATTCAACAGTCCCCATACATCATGCATTGGCTGTGAAATGACTTCTATTAGAGATGAATGTTTAAAATTGAACAAACTCTGAACAAACCATATACACAAAGCCAAGATATACTGATCTGTCTTAATTCTTCTATTTTCATTATATGAAGATTACCTAAAATGAAAGACATTCATTTTGTATCATGATTAATCATTGTATAATTTAAAATCCAATTGGTTGGAGCTCAGAAGTCTTTCAACAAAAGAGCCATTTTCCAAGTACTAATGGTTTGGCCATTAGATATATTGACACTGACGTAAGTCAGCGTCACCCAGTCAAAGTGTAAATGTACATTACTTTAATTGTGAAAATGGTTCTGATCCCTCAAAGGTGATAGCTTTAGCCTAGTGGACTTTTATTATATTATATATTATTATTATATAAATATATTATTATGTTTTTCATGCCAGTAACAGAGTGAAGGAAATTGCTGAGTCGCTCTGGGCAAGACTGGTGGAGGAGTCATGCAGAGCTTTTGCTGTTATTGTGTCTCCTGTAATATCCATTGTGACAATGCAAGATAAGACATAGTCTGTAATATTTGTAAGAGAGTTAAAGCTTGAATTGCCATGTAGTCTGTTTCAACAATGTCTTTGTGTGATGCACAAACAACACAATGTGAGACACAATCATAATAATGTATTACTCATTTGATAATATCACGCTGTCCATAATCAAAAGTGTGTCATTTCAACCTTTTGTATATTATGATTAAGAAATGCTTTGTATGTGACAACAAGCTAACAACCTGAGCTGTCTCTTTAAAAACAATTTCATTTGCAATAAGTAACTTAATTATCATAAAATACTTTTATAAACTTTAAGTTATATAACACATGGCAGACAGAACTCAAAACATACAGAACTCAAAACAGTTCATTTGTGCAAATATGTGTTTACATTCTACAGTTATTTTAGTAAAGCAACCAGCAATTAAATGAATAGTTTGTGTTTGTTTACTCTGTAAGATGAAGCAGGGGGATTTATGTGAATTCCAGTGGCCAGAGGAGAAGAGAAGACATTGCCAGGGCAATAACTAGCAGAGTTGCCTGCTAGTATTGGAATATGTAACCTGTGCCACATTTCCACATATACAGCTCTCATCACATGGGCACACTGAGGGTGAGACAACAAAGTAACAGAGGTTCTGTACAAAGAAAATAAAGTCTAAAAACACACAAACATATTTCACAAAAGCTGATATATTCTTCCTTTCCTTTTCCTTTAAAATATGTGACAGTATTTTACTTGCAAGGACCATGAAATACATGTTATATATTATTAATATAATACATTTTTCACCTAGTCATAAAATATGCAATGAAAAATCAGCTTTAAAAGTTTGGTCAAGAGTTTGCCAGCTTTGCATGAATTACAAGTTAAATAAAAAAAAAAAATACAATTTTAACTTTAAAGCACCTTTTGAAAGCTGTGAAATGAGGTCTGAGTACTATGTACTCAGGTATACAGTGTACTTCAGGTGTATACAGTAGAGCAACTCTTCTAATATGGGCAGCCTATGAGAACTGTGGAGACAGCAGAAATTATCAGTTCAGATCCAGTGACCCCGTCCCACAAACATGCCACATGGAGCAGTTTCAGTGTTTTTATCTGTTTTTATATTTAAAGTGTATACCACTGAGCTGGTGTTGTGATGGTGAGGTGAATTATCTTGACCGCTCAAATGAGGGCATGAGTTCAAGTGTAGTTCTTGGAACTGTGATTCCACAAATAGGGTGTGAGACAGGGGAATACCACTGCAGGAATAACCAGTATTCCAGCACTGCTGTGCTGTGATGCTGTTAGACTGACCCAATGGAGAAGATGAACATGGATGTGTGGATTTACACCAACAAATGTGCACAAATTATATATTTTGTATATATTTTTGTAAAAATTATATATTTTGGGCACATAGTTGCTGTGTGCTGGGGACACAGGCACAGGTAAAACATGTAGCTATATGCATACATATAAATGGAGTGTATGAAACAAAAGACACCTGAGATGCACTTATGTATACAGAATTACCACATATATATTTACCACATATATCCCTGTCTCCTTCTCTTTCCCTGTAGCCATTAAGCAATGAAATGATGGGGAATTAGTGTGTGAGGCCACAGATGACTATATTACATATCAGAGTTAATGTGATGGTATTGTTGACTGCTTTCAACTGTAATGAGTCCAGCTGCTATGGTTAGAGAAACATGTTAAGCCTTTATTTAAATAATTAAATATTAAATATATGTAATATTAAAAATATTAAAAAGACAGGATTAAAAATGGGATTCTTGGTGCATTACACAGACAGCAACAGCACAAGATTCAGACTACATTTTATTTTTATTTCCAGCAATATGACTTGCTTCATGTTTTCATAGATGAATGAATTCCTACCTCTTAACATATGACCGATTTAATCTTATGTCTCCTTTTCCTCATTGCTTTTTAACAACTGCAAGTTGGATAGTGAAATTATTTGGTGTTATATACAATCTAACACTTGGCACAACAATAACCTGCACATTTTGGGGTAGACATAATGATTTTGGTCCAGTGATTCAGTATCAGAGTAGCAAAAGCCAAAACCAAACATTACTGTTTGAATTACTGTAAATACTTCACCAAAAGGTACAATTTAGTGCTTTTGACAACATTAAGTAAATCGCATTATAGTGACTGTAGGATTTAAGTAATATATTGTTTCTTTAGTGGGCACTTTTTCAGTGTACTATCTTTCCAATCAGCTTATTAAAACAACTGTGTCTCTGGAGCACTATGGGGTTAAGTGCCTTCAGGAAAAATACATCATTAACAGGGACTTTCTGTAACTCTCGTGTTATGGGTTACTGCTAACTGGGTTACCTGGACCTTTTGGCTGCCAGCCCAAAACCTAAACCACAATGCAACCACCACTAAATCTGGGATAATTAATAGCATGAAACAAGATCCTTATAGGATTTGATCATTTATTATAATGTATATTTTATTGTAAGTTATTATTATATGTAATGTAAATATGTGTGTAATATTTCCAGAGTGTACCTTTGGATTCTGTCCCAATGAAGGAAAATGTGTAGTAAAGAAGAATAGGCCAATATGCATGTAAGTTCCTCAAAATTGCACTTTGAAAACTTGCACTCAATTTGATTTTATTTATATAGTGCTTTTCTTAATGCGCATTCACAGCAGCTTTACAGAAACAAATTCAAGTTTGAATTCATATCAAGTTACTAGTTTCTTATAGAAGCCAAAGATATTTTGGTTTGTTGTTGGTTCAGGAAGTGTTTGGTTTGATGGTTTCAGAAGACCTAACATCTCTTTTGACTTTTGACTGTAGTGGAAACATTCTCCACTTTCACCTGTCAGTCATGGCCATTCAGGTGACAAAATCCTGTTGGAGATCTTTTCTATGAATTATTCATACTAACTAACAATACCAGTTGAATACTACATAGAAATGTGAGAACGTTTACAAAGAGCATCAGTGGCCTGCCCCTCAGTTTAAACTTGTGCTTTTCAGCTGACAAAGCGTGTCGACTGTAATTACAATCCTACTTCTGCCAAAAAACATAAATTTTTCTATCATCTCCTCCCCAAATGTTCAGTTTTTGTCCTCTTGCTTTTTGAAATTATGGATGTCATGATGTCATTGCTAATAAATTATGGGAATTACTTGTATGTGTGTGTGTGTGTACATGTGTGTGTGTGTTGGCATGCAGGTGACTTCTTTATGTTAATATTCTTTATGTGAACTAGACAGAAGAGATACAGAATAGACTAAAGAAGATAAATGTGAGAACAACAAAGGGGCAATGTGTGTCTTGTCTTTATTACAGGAGCTTAGGGAAAGCTACTGTAGATAGTAAGTACATGTGATTGCCTCTGAGCAAATTTTTATCCAATTTTTTTTCCTTCATTCAGGACGCTTAGAAAACGCTTAGAGTTGCCTATGAATTGTCCCGGACATTATAATTCTGTGCATGTCTACGAATGATTCTGTTTCTCTTTCTAGTTGTCCATCACTGTGGACTGGTAATCATTGCAATATCATAGCCAAACCAATAACTCCCATAGTACCAGTTAAACCAGATAGTAATCGAAGTAAATGCACAGGTGTATGTATGTGGTCATTTTTGTAGCTGTTTTAAATGCAGAACAGCGTGTGTGTATATATATGTACTCTACAGACTTAAGTATTGCTTGGAGCGTTGTGCTGATCATCCTGGTCTTTTTGACAGGAGTCACTTACAAAGGAGACGTAGGTAAGTCCTTTCACTTGAACTAATGTTGTTACAAGAATTGGTTTCTGTTTTCAGAAGGTGTCCATAAAGAGACTGATTTTATTCTAATATGTGCTTGTTCACGACAGGGACTCCACTCTTATTGACAAAGGAGAGTTGGATGGCTCTGCTTTTAACACAGAGAGAGAGGTCGGTTGTATATAAACATTATAGTCTCTTGATTTGAAGGCTTGTATGCTGTGAGGGCTTTTATTATGCAAAGATGTGCCTGATTAGTAATAGAAACTTTTCTTTCTCCTGCCATGCTTTACGTGTTACATTTATCTCTATCATTCCAGACTATCTTTGACCTCCATCTTCATTTCTCTTTTCCACTTACTAACTTTTTATCCACCTGGGAATGAACAGTGTTATTCAGTCATTTGAATCTCTGCAGGTGTGATAAAGCCACTCTGTATATTGACCTGTAGGCCTAAGTTTGTGCTTTTGTTGTGTTGGTGTGAGAGTGTGTGCATCACTCCATGCTGAACTTGCTGTATTCTGCAAGTGACTCACAGTCATTTTCACTCTTATATCCAGCGATGAGTACTTTAAATAAAGCCTGGCAAATTCCAATGGCTGACCCCCACATTTCACTGTTACACATTACTGTGAATCGTCTTTGAATCATCTGTGAATCAAAAAACTGGAATGTAGCAGGAGACACAGTGTCTCGAAAACAATTACTGTATTTCGCAATTGAATGTCTCATTCTAGTCAGTTATTACACTGTTGCAATTTGAATGTAATGAGTGAATGTGCTTTGCTTGCAATTTGATTGTGAAATGACTTTCAGCTTTGAAAAGACACTATACAAATTAAACATAATTTTTATTACTATAGCTGAGGTTTGAACTTGTAAATGAATGAACTTGTAATTCTTGTTTAGCTGCTGTCACTGGCCATTAAACCCAGATGGGCTGTTCATCTTCGGCTGAACATTAGTGTTTACCCATGTTAAAAAGAACCAAAGATATGAAACGATCGACATACCGACAATTCAGGTCCATTCTAAAAACACTTTTAGGACTTAAACTAGTGGTATACTGTACAATGATAATCTGGGGATATGTTATGGTTCTGCGCACAATTTCTTTTGCACAACTGTGCCATATTTTTGTTAGAGGGATCAAAAACCATGCTTAATTCTTAAACCATCAGCTAGCAATACATAAACATAATGTAACATAAAACAGAAGGCAGCCAACATTGACAAAAAAGGAAAAAATGACCCATTTGTCTCATCTTAATGATGACATGAATTTTTTGGCCACTCCAAGGTTCCAGAATTACTCACATAGTAAATGGACTGGAAGATTATTCAGTAGATCTCCATCTCTACAAGTGCTCAAGAAGCCTAAACTTAACAGACATACACACTTCACACACTGGTTATCACGTCCCTTTAGATTAACAGTTCTTTCACTCTATTTGAGTCTCACTGACAACATGACTGTACTTGTCTAGGATTTAGAGCTCTGCTAACTCTGTTAATTCCAGTAAAACTTGTGGGAAATGGAGTGTGACCCCAGTACAAGTTCAACATGGGCAAAATAAAGCAATTAAACTTTATTTGCCATAAAAATAAAGTTTCTTATAAAAATCCATAACTAATTTCATATGCTGTGATATTGTAGATGCTCTGCACTGTCAGCTTTTGCTTAGCAAAACTCAAAGCATTAATGTCAATGTTCACTAATAGATGCATATGTAGTATTGAATAGCTCCATTAACCGAATTCAGTACTGTAATGGGAAGGTAATTGCTTTTCTAAAAGTTTTCTTTTTAACTCTTCTTAACTCTTCACATGTGAAACAATGTACTAACTCATCATACAATGTACTAACTCATAATCTTAAAATTGAATTAAAGTAATGCTTACAAACAAAATGCACCATTAAAAGTAAGAGATTATCAAAATCCAGTATGAACCCTGGGTGTCATTTCACAAAAATGTGTTGCTTTCATAGCCTGATTTGTATCCTGTTCTGTGTGGTTTGAGATGAGAATTGAACTTTCATTTCTTTAAATGTGTGTTCAATCACCACTTGGCCTCTTGGTGTACCACACTGTGACAGATGATAAATAAAACTGAAAGCTGTAAATGATACCAAAACATGAACAAAGAGAAGTTAAGTAGTTCACTATATTCTGCAGTGTCTCAGATTAAAAAATGTATGAGCACAAGTGAGTCTGGTTACATGTTTTGGCTTGAAGTCCTGTACAGAATAACGAGCATTATGAACTACACACCAGAACACATAACCTGGGTGAAAGAGGATATTTTAATACAAACGTTTTTGGTATCTGCAGTCCAAAAACATTCTTTGTCATTTTCCTTTTCCAAACTTCAAAGACTATTAGAGTCTTTGCATGTTGAGCTGTGATGATATGATGATTTAATGTAGCAAAAAAAGAAGTACAAAGACCGAAAAAATAAAGAAAATGGTGTATCAGTTTAGATAAATTATTTGATCCTCTTACAATGTAATACTGGAACTGGTCAAAGATGTTTTGAAATATTGTGGAACTCTTCCACACATGAAGAGAATCAAGGCACATGTCACATTGTCTCTCCCTCTGGAAATTGTACCACATGGAGAATGACATGCAGAATGTTCTGATTAAATATTAAAAATGCACATTAGCCTTTAATGTAAATCAAAAACATCCAGTGTATAATTCAACAACCTTTGTAGTGTCCAGAATCAGATTGATGGTTTCACTTTAGGAAATGCCTCAATCCCCAATAATGTCCTTTACTTTTTACATATAGTTATTTATTTTAATGTCGATAAACATTACTGTGCTGATTATAAAATAGCAGTGTAGCACCTGTTTAAAGTTATTTGATTTGCCTTTTAACTTAAACATGTAACTAATGTTATTTGTGCTGACAGGTTTAGAAAAAATTATTTATAATAATTAATATGTGATGTAAACATTTTGCCAGCTTTCAGTGTTTGTATTGCTTGATGAATATAATTCATCAAGCATACGCACACACATTTGCACAGGGGTATTTCATTGTTATACTTAACTGCCGAGTCAGCTTAGATTTAAATCTCTGCTGAATAAAGCAAAAATGTGTATCTACCACAATCTATTCCAATCTCAAATTTCTGTCTTTAATTTTTCCCTTATCCCTCCATCTCTTTTGATGTAAGTCTCTGGAACAATGGTCTTCCCATGAAAAAACAGAAAAAGGCAGTTTTACTATACTAACTTTACATAAACTTAAATGAGTATGTAGATGATGATAGAGATGTATGTGTTTGTTATGTTAGGATACAATGCATTATGAAAACTAAAGGTGCCTAATAAGAAAATCTGTTTTTCTTTATTTCTGGATAATTTGTCAAATCTCCTAGTGGAGGCTTTAGGAGGCTTTGTTAGATTTACTGTAGCAACTTCTGGGGACAATTTTGTCACCATATGATAGCTAAATTAAAGACACACATTTATATTTTTTTCTACTTTAGGACAAAATCTTTATTTCTCTTATTCTATTTTGATATGTTTTTCATTTCAACTGATCTAATTAACACATTGCATTACTAGCCTCTTACATTGTTTATATGAATTCATAATATAAAAAGACTGGTAAGCCCCACATTGTTTACAGTGTATTTATTTTTAACCTTTTCAGAAAGTAATTATCCTCATTTGCACTTTTACACAGAGTTTATCTGTGAAACTCAACAAGGATTTCAGAGGGCCTCTGGGAAGCTGGCTTAGTTAAATGCGATGAGTATTCTTTTTGTGAGTACGGTAAGGTTTGTAAGAATTGACGGTACATTCGTCCATCTTTCCTTCATGCTTGCTTTCATCTTGTCCCCTGAGGACCCACTGCATGTGCGGGCGGTGGGTTGGGGGGTCATTAATGTTTGCGATTGGGACTGGAAGGCTTTTCCATACTGTCTGCCGAGCCGACAATAGCTTTCCAATTGAAACACCCTCACAGTGTCCATCAACAGAGCAAACCATATAGAAACACAAACTAAAAACACTGGTCTAGGATTTGAAGACCTTGGTTTGTTGTGCTCATGTTTATGACAGAGCTACTTTGGTTGGGCTCTGGATAGTTAAGAGCTAAGTAAACATTGTAGATCAACAATTCCCATGCATTAGTTTTTCAGAAAGTTGGGTATAAGATTATTAATCAAAGGTCATCGAACATTTTAAACTGCACAATTCTGCAACATACTGTGTTGCGACGTATTGTGAAGACACCTGCCAAATCGGTAAAGACAATACAACGCTACTCATACTAGTCGTAAACAACTAGAATAATGTTACCTAAATGCGTTATCATAAATATGGTTAATATGACTGAAACCGAATCAAGCACTTTATGCATGAGGAGCTTGCGAGCCAGAGTCACAATTGGAGCCACACGTCGGGAGAAGCGCAGCCCCTCGCATCATCCCCGCATGTGGCAGTAGCTGTAGACGCGCACCAGGAGACAGCAGCGGGCACGACACAGCCGAGAGCCCGTGAAGGAGCGCTGAAGCTTACGCTAGCTTTCCATTTCTCTTTCTTTCACATTTCTTGGGCGACGGCAGAGTACAAGAAGCTGAGGACGTCTGTCTCAGTGGACATCCGATATGGCGGGATCAAGCGTGCTCGATGTGTTTGTGGGATCTGTTCTAGTTTTGCATGCCCTGGGAAGTGTTTTCCAGATCACCAGAGGGGAATTAACGGCGGAAGGTGAGACTGTTGGTTCTCGTGTGATCAATCAGGAGTTATGAGACCCTCTCCTCCTGTAATGTTGGGGTGATGCGGGTGCGGAATAACAGGTATTCGTACCCTGAGCCGGGTATTAAACAAGCAGCAAACTCGATATCCACAGCCGTTTCGCACACTTACATTGTCAAAACACTAAGTGACTTTTTAAAACCAGAAGTGCATGCTTTTGCATCACATCTAAAAGCTTAATGAACTGTGCATTTTGTGTGGATTATTAAGCAGTTATTAAGCAGATGTGCAGTATTTTTAATAACCGGTTTCTCCTGATACATTCAGATTGCATAATAATTAATTGGAGATTGTGTGGTTGTCCTGTACAGCGAGCTGTTGTGCTTGTATGCCAGGGGAGATGTTTTTTAACAGCTGTTTTAGCGCTGGAGATCGTTTATTGTCGACTCAGAACATGTCCTGCACCTAAGGATTTTGTTTTTGGGGTTGTTAGTCTGCTCTCATGACTTTGCCCTCAAGCATGTTACCTGTTCATCACTGCAGCTGTTTCTTGTTGCCTGTGAAACTGTATATGTGCTTCTACTTTCCATGTTTCACATTTGATGCAGGCTTTTTGCTGTCAGATATGGGATCGTCCAACAGATTGTTCTGAAACTGTTATTTTTCATCGTATGTAGTAATTCACACTTCTTAAGAACAAAGTGCACGGTTGTAATTCAGTACTATAGCCATAAATTCCATTGTTTCCATGTTCAGACTCTTTCGACTTTATCTCAGCTTTCTATTCTCTGTCTGGCACACTCTGTCTATATGTCTTTCTTTTTCATTATGCTTTTTCATTATTATATATTTAGAGTGTCACACTGTTGGTCTAATATGCTTGGTTTTGATAAAGTGTTGACATTTCTGTTACAGAAGTCTGTGACCTAGTTAGTAGCCTACTTGACTGGTCTTGGCAGGATGGGAACTACAGGGGATTTTTGGACGAAGAAAACAAAAATATTAGAGAAGAACAAAATATCTCTTACCTGTTGAGATTAAGTGTATTTGTGTTTTTCATTTTATAACTGATTAATATCACAGATGTTACAAAAAACACCATAGCTGGGGCAAGAGTCTAAAATAGTTTAAATGTTAAAAAATGAGAAACATACTTGTGTAGCAGACAGAGCTTGTGATATCTGTTGTTTTTCTTTTGTAGATACAAATCCTAAGAGTGAATGGATGGTAAACATGTTCAGACACTTCTGAATGCCAAACATTTTGGTAAGGTTTATGTTGGCAGACGAAATCAAGTGTCAGCCCACACTGGTTGTCAGTTCTTTGCCTAATTCTTGATAGTTGTGACAGTTATTATATATATATTTACTTTCCAACAGGAAGTGTTTTTGGGTGAAAGATGGTTTTATGGGTAGTATGTATTGTCCTGGTTCTCTGTTAGCCAAACGTGAATAAAGTTTTTTCTCTGCAAAGAGGATTTATAAATTATGGGGCATGTTTATTAAAGGAGTATGTCCCAGCTCCAAGGGACTTTGCGCTGTGGGACTCTGAGTTTCAGTGAGAAAGGGAGAGATGATCAGACTCTGGGGGGCCCCACAAGCCTTAAGTAGTTCATCCAATGGGTCAGGTTAGTTTTGTATTCAGTCTCACTTTGTCACCTCCCTCCCTTTATCTTCTCTTCTGTCTCCACTCTCAATTTGTTTGTCTTTATAACGGTTTACTTTTCACCATAACATTTGTTCTTCATTAGTAAGCATGATGATATTAAAAAAAACCTTTATTATGTATAAGAGGGTGCCTGTGTTCAATTCCACAGCCGTGTAGCGTTAATGCCTAAAATTGATGTGCAATTTCCCAGTTATTTTATGAATTGCAACAACAGGCACCATTTTGCACTGCATTACCCTGTGGAGACTTACTGGCTGCAAAGTTCTCCTTGTTTATAGTCTTTCTGCATTGCACGCCTCCTCACTGTGAAGTCTGTAAGGGAGTAATATTGAGTTACAATATCTTATCAGTGCATTGAATACAGAGCTGCCCCTGGGGTGTACTGTAGACCACCCCACTGCTCTGGTGCTGTCTTTAGCCTTGAATTTTCTATCTATTATACTATGGCATGTTTTGCCAGTAGTATGAGCTGTGTTTGCTACGTGTCAATGTACAATGGTACTAAGCATCTTTAGAATATACTGTTTCTGGCCCACACACATGGACAGTCAAAGAGCTTAATTTTTTGCTATAGAGAGATTTTACAGAGACGTGCATCTCTTGTATACATGAGGTGACTTCCTCTCCCCTCATGGCCCAGATAAAGCATTATTTTTAGTGTGCTGAGCATCTGCAGTGCTGTGTCAGAAAAATCTTTATTAACAGGAAAGAAGAGTCAGGTATGTTTCTCTCCCAACTGTCTTACTAGTTGCTATTTTTAGAAAATCAAGTGCCTGTCCCTCTGGGGTCACACAGGTGAAATCTCCCATATACAGACTAGAAGTACCAATAAGTGACCAATAATAGGCATAAATACACTCAAGTAAACCTGCATGCTGGTAAAGAAGATTCCATGTTAAACAAATGTACAGATACAACATAGGTATTATACTGATATTGTCAACACTTTAGTTTCAGAAATTTCATCATACAACTTATTTTTTTCTTGTTTTGCACCGCACTAACACACTAATTTATTAGGTTAACACATGGTGAACTTCTGTATGTTGCACATTCTATAGGACTGTAACTCAGAATATTTATTTTTAATATTTGTAACTTCATTGTAATGCTAGAGGAGTTTGTATTGCCCCAGAGTCTGGTTCTCAAGGTGGTTTTCTTCACTACATAAACATCTTATGAAGTTTTTCCTCGCCAAAGTCACCATTGGCTTGCTCACTGGAGTCTTGAGACATTAACTCATGATTTTCTGTGCAGCTGCTTTGAAACAACAGACTAGACAACACATGCAGTGGAAGGAGCAGGTTAAATGGAACAGTTGAAGAATTCTGATGGGTGAGGTGTGTGTTGGTGGTGACAGGGTTGCACAGAGGGGTCAGGCAGAGCTGTTGAGGAGCTTGGCTAATCGCCTTGGGGAAGAAGCTTTTTGTCAGTCTTGTGGTTCTCATTCAGACACTCATGAGTTTTCTCCAGATGGTAACAGGAAAACAGTCTGGCAGAGGTCTTCGCAACACTGGTTGCTCTCTTCAGGGAGGATTGGACCCGGTCATCCACAACATATTAGAGTACTTACACAGAGCAAACAAAAGTGATGTTAAATGTTTATCTTGAGTGTTCTGTTACTTTTGTACTACAAGAGTTAAAGATAAAAAAATAAAGCAGTTAATGTAATAAAATTGAACTGTATGTAATAAAATTGAACTGAAAATGGAATATGAAGAAATTCATAACTTATATTACCAATATAAGTTATAATATTACCCCAATAATCAATATTAATATACAGAACTACTATATAAAGCTGATATTAAGTTATAGACCCAACAAAATATATCTATTTATTCTATTTTTCTGTTTCATAGTATTTACTTTTAGAGTTGAACTTTAGAATGTGAGACAGGAATGATGGAAGACAGAAAGCATGAATTTGTTGTGCATTTTCATTTCTTGAAAATACACGTTGCCAAATTAGACGTGAAATGTGCACACATGGATTTGTTTAACTATTTTATTTTGGTTTTGTGGAATTCCATAACAGGCTTATAGTATTTTCTGTCCCCTAGATTTAAGCCTCAAACAAATCTCTAGACATTATTAGATTCATTCGAACATTAATACGATTTATGAGTTTTTTTATTAGTGATAACCACCCCGATGTGTTTCAATATTTTGTGAAGACCATTTAAAAAATATGATCCAAACCTTTATAGTATAGCCAAACCTGTACAGGCACACACGCTGTGAAGACAGAATGAGGTCCCTTGGAAATCAAGTTAAGTGACCACAGCACTGATGCAGAGCCCTGTTCTTACTACACAGCCTGGTTCTGATTTCATCATCCATCATAATAGCAAGAGCAGCAGCCTTCCATGCACACAAATCCGAATACACACAAAAAACAGGTGCTGCAGAGGCAGTCAATAGAACATTCATTTTGACCTTCATATCCCTCAGTAGTGATTGTAAGTAACTGCTGTCGGGAGAGCAGATCCTAAAGCCATCAAAAAACAATGAAAAAAATCTAATTAAAGAAAAAAACACTGAAAGATTAGAAAAGAGAACGATAATAGAAAGAATAAAATGAAAAATGAAAAATGAATGAAGGGAAGGACTGATGAGAAAGTAATTAGGAAGGAATGAATTGGAGTTTTAGGGGAGTCCCTACCCCTGCATTTTGCCTTCCCAGCTTATGGCAGGCAGATAAGTAAATATATAGCTTGAGTCAGGCTTTATCTGTCCTTGAATGAGTTCCTGAGAAAGCATGAATAGACTTATGAAAAGGAGAGAGGGGGTCCTTTTGGTTAGGTATTCTTGCCATGTATGTTTGTTGTTACTGGGTACAGCACCATGCATCCACTGAATCCTTATTTTAAACTAATGTTAGACTTTGTTACATAGCTCTTTAGAATACTTAGTTCTGATTGGTCAGTCCTGTCATGTCAGTAATAACCACTGAACTGCATATTTTGAGCATTGTCCCTACTACCAACCCATCTCATACACATAATTTAGATTAGATTAGATTCAACTTTATTGTCATTACACATGTACAAGTACAATGCAACGAAATGCAATTTAGGTCTAAACAGAAGTGCAATAAGCAGTAAAGTGCAGGATATACGTTAAATAATTTAAATGTAGATAAAGCATTTCTATGGTAATAATTACAGATGGATACATACTATGAACATAATATACAGATGGTTATACTATAGGCAGAAATTACAAATGGGATATTTACAAATGGGATATGTACAATGTGCAATGATGTGCAGTGTATATTAAATACTGAATACAATATTAAATAGATGAATAATTTCACGTCTCTCATTAGACTCTGCACCATATTCTCACATATCCTCACTTTCATTTCTACTCAAATATTCCCATTTATTTAACTCATTTGGTAAATAGCTTGTTATATAAGCAGGATAATGGATTTTATCAGGTGGATTTATTTGTTGCAATATTGACCAGCTAACTGTACATTACCCCTTATGTATGAATGAACAGTTACACTCTAAATAATGTGCAGCTGTTTAATTCCTTTGGCTACAAAGAAAAGCAAGGTAATGCTACGCCTCGGACTTACAAGATTAAATCACATTTAAAAGTGCACAGCGTGGCTTCAGTGAATACAACTGTGAAAAGAAGGACAGGGAAGAAAGAGAGCCCTGCTTTAGTGAAAGTCACAGAGGTTTCCGGTAGGTGTCTTTTGTGTTCTGAGGGTCTTGAGTGTTTCACATGCTTACAATACACTTTAGGTCTCCAGCAGTGCTTTAGTTCTCAGTTCCTTCTCAGTTCTTTTCTTTTTCCATTTCTTTGTTTTTCTCTATCATTCCCTCTTTATCTCTGCTGGCTGCAATAATGGCACCCAGTATGAGGTTCTTTTCTTTGTAGCTTAACTAATTACTCATCAACAAAAGTTAACTGCTCACAACTGCAGTGTTTATTATTCATCCACAAACATTTTCAATGCACAACATGGCTTGCTAGCTAACTGCAGATTAACATGTGCTATTAACCTCAGATGTTCATTTGCACTTTAAAAGTTGTTGCTCGAGGAGACCAGATTCTTTTTCTCAGAGGCTGGTTAGCTGCTATAATCTGCTATCAGGAAACCTAAACAGATTTCTTGCACCTGTTCTTGTGCACTGATCCAAATGTAAGCACTGAATGCAGCACATCCAGTGACTTTAGAACAGAGCCTCTGGTGTGAATGAGATGGAAGAGGGTGATGAGGCCGATAGATTGGAAGAGCAGGAAGTTGTAAACTTATCCTCTGAAGATTTGTGTGTGTTACAAAGCCTCTCAGGTTGCTTTGGAGTTGTAACAGTGTGTGTAGAATCAAGCTGTGGTTGGTTAGCAGAGGTTGACTCAAGGGAAATAAAAGTTTTTAGTACACTCACGCAAACCCACAGGCACTTTAACCCTCGGCAGAGGACAGTTAGCCAGCAGAATCCTTCCTCTCTGGAGAACTCTCTGTTGCTTTTTCCATTTCTGTTTTTCATTTGTCTTTCATTTTGACAGTATGATGTGTGTGCTTAGGATTTGTGTCTTTATGTTGGCTAGTTTTGTTGCTCATCTATCATGCAGTTCAGAATACCTCTTTGGTAGACACTCATGTCAATACTGATAAAACATCTACACATTCCAAACCTCTGAGGTACACACGGTCCTTATCCTCCATTTTATCAGTACCTTTCTTGATTTTTCTAATAACACCATTGACATGCGTCATTCTAGCTAGATTTCACAACTATGCTATGGTTATTACTTTTTGCAATTTCCTTCACTTATGGCAGTGCAGCAGAAACACACTTCACCTTTAAGTACAGCTTTTGGATTTTTACCTTCGCCGTGAAGGTTGTGAAAGTATTTACAAACGTCTTCTGCTTCCTATGCCTGAAATGTTTAAAGAGGCTGTAATTCTCCTGAATATAAACAGCTTCTTGTCATGTCTCTCAGTAAACGCCCAGAGTCATGTTTCGCGTAATGTTTTTATCAGGTGTCTGCAAGCCTTAACAGGACTGTGTGGGCTTTGACTAACTCAGACTTTCACAACAAAGCTTTGTGTTTCTGCAGTGTGTGTGTTTGTGTGTGTTTGTGTGTGTGTGTTAGTGGGGTGTTGTATGGGTGGTGGGTGTGTAGGTTTAGAAAAGTTCAACTGAGCAAAGAACACAGAAAAACACTTACATACTGTATGCAGAGCTGTAAGGCATAAACACTATACACACTATACACTTAGTGCAAGTGTTTATTTCTTAAATAAACTCCCAAGAGTCTGTAAGCTGTAACCACAAACTACTAATACATGTTAATACATCTTAAATACATCTAAACATTGAATATAAACAGAATGAATTGATTTCCTCATAGTTTGGATAGGATATGAACTAATTTAAAGTGCTTATTGCAACACCCTGTCCACCCTGTCCATTCTAACACCTGTATGTGTTAGAATGGATGAACTGTATTTATAAACCAAGAACAATTTTAGAAAGTGTCTGTTTATGTGTTTTAGGTATTTATAAATATATTATTTTCTTAAATATTAAGTTCAAATATTAAGTTCTTAAATATTTGAGATTCCATCTATCATATTGGTTGTTGGTTTATTTAGTTCATCCTAAATTGGACATATGTTTTAGTCACAGATTTAAGTAGTCTCACTTGTTTAGAGCTACATACAGTACAGCAACATTTATTATAAATAATGCAATTGATGCACAACTATAGATTTACTGAAATTTATTTGCTTCATTTGCATGGTATTAAAAATGTGGTTGTTTGGGGCCTGAATATTTGCTAGACATTAACGTAATGGCTCACAGATACAGTCATGGTTTACTGAGGTTTACTACAGCAAAGGCCCAGTGGCTAACCGTGGCAGATGGAGTAATTCATGTTGAGGGACATCCACTGTTCATCTAAATACTGATAGTTACAACACATTACTGCGTGTCCTCCTGTATATCATAATGAGGGATGGATACATAGAGAGATCCAGCTTTGGTGTCTTTTGGTTTGTGAATCTAAAGAAAACTGCTTGCCATTATTTTCTCATCATGCTTTTTCCAGTGTACTCAGTACCATAATTGGCATGTATTGCGTGTGTTGTTGTGTGTTTGGGGCTCTAACTTAAAATGATAAGCTTTCTGCCATTACAAAATAGCAAGCATTACCATTAATACATTTTGAAGCTATCATATTTTAAAAGCTGTCCCTCTTTACCTCTATTTTAGTACCCTATATAGATTATTTTCCTGTTTGAATAATAACATTAATAAACATTGACATGTTATGAAAGTATTTTTTATATTGTAATGAGGCTGCTTCAGCAACATAAGTGGTCAGAATGTTTTATATTATTTAATTATTTACTCTCATGCTAAGATTTAACTAACTGTGTCTGCTCCAAATGTGCGCTTAAATTCTTAAATTATTAGGTGCTGCCTTACAGTAACAGACTGTAATAACTGTGTGTTTTGGAGTATTTAATTAGCAAAACCTAACTGACCATAATGAGCATGCTTTTAGTGCTGTGCAAGAGCTGACATTAACAGGCAAAGAAATTAATTCTATACTATACTGTACTGTAATACAATAGTACAGTATGGGAGTCAGAGTCCATGTAAGTGTGCCGCTACCTGTGGAATGTGAAGAAAAGGCAAAAGATTAAAGACTTGTAAATCATTATGTTACCATTATAACATGATTGAGTAGTAACCTATAGCTGTGTGATCTTAAAGTGTGTGTATTGTTGCATAGCTTTTACAATTGCTTTGGCCACAGGGGGTTAAGGGGAACATTCTTCTTATAGCTGCCCCATAATCACAGACAATGCAGAGATAATCAGTATGTATTGTTACATATATCCAGAAACAGTCAAGTGTATCAGACTTCTAGACTATTGCTGCTTAAGCCTCTTGTGTCTGCCACCTAATCATCTGTATTTGTTTGCATAAGACTTACAGACTTACTTCAATTAAACTGAAGCAACAACAGTTCAGAATTTTGACAGAAGCAATTTATGAAAACTCTTCTCAGAAGTGAAACAAACTCGAATCACAGCTCAAAGCAAGAAAACAGTCATTGCCAAGGGCAAGAAAAAAATGCAAAACTTGGTAGACATGCTACTGGGATGATATGTTTGTTGATTGTTGATTCTAAATGTGTTCAGTGACGAAAGGGACTGGTTAATATTCACTAACAGTTATGAGCAGGAATGTGAAATTACAAGAGCTTTTCTTTGTCTGTAACAGCTACAGCAACAGCTAGGGCAGGGGCCGTTTCGTATTAATGTGTAGAACGGTTTAACTGCAGATGTTCAGAGTGCCAAGCCAAAAGCCAAAATTTCCAGTGTTTGTGTGTGTTTGTGATTTCAAGTCCTGTCCAGTATATATAACTGTGATGCGCAGCAAATGTTACAGACAAATGCCTGCACTGATAACACAGCAGTGTTGCTCAGCTTGTTTCATGGTTGCATAAAATTGCAAACTTGCATCTTAAATCAAAAGCTTTTCTATGGTCTGGTTAGCCAATCACAGATTTCAGCTTGATGATAGATGTTTAAATGTGTGTGTTGTATGGCAGTGTGCATGATTTTTATTGTGTTGTTAAAATTAACAAGAAGTAAAGAAGTAAATGATCAGTTTTTGAAGGAGCACTGTTTTTCACACTATAAACTCGGATGAGGAATTATGATTTATTAGGACCAGGCTGTGAGTGTACAAATCTGGGCCATGTGTATTGAGGTTTATCCGTTTTTTGGATGTAATGAGCACAGCGTCCCAGTCGTAGAAAATGTACTTTCACTGTTTTGAACTTAACATGCTAGTTTCCAACAAATCATTGTGTGTGTCCCTTCTCATCTGAGGAACAGTGCTAAAAATAAATAGAATTTATGTGTGTGATTCAAAACTCGGCCTAATGGTTAGAGAGTCGGACTTGTAAACCAAAGGTCTCAGGTTCGATCAACTGGGGTGCCCTTGAGCAAGGCACCTTAACCCCAGTTGCTTCCTGGGCACTGCAGTGCTGCCCACTGCACTGGGTGTGTGTGTGTGTGTGTCATGATTTAAATGTGTGTGTTCACTAAACAGGAATTATGGAGTTAAATGGAACGAACGCATTTCAAGTGTGGGTTACCATACCTGACAAATGTCAGTTTTGTGTCTGAGAAATATTTCAGACATGAGCGTACTGTCTCAAATAGTTGTGAATGTTCAGTTTCACAGTTCATCGGAGTGTTCAGATTGGGGGCAAACCATAAAGCATAACTTGGTCAAACCTCTTCCACATTTTTTAAAATTAATCATGCAAATAATATCAAACATTCAGTTATACCTTACATGTATAGGACGCACAAGTGTTTGTAATGCTAATTGTATTACAGTAGCTATTTGAAACTTGTCATTTTATGGAACAGACAAAAATCTTGCTGATGATTGGACTGTCAAGCACTCAAAAAAAATGGCCAGGCACCATCATCTTTGTTATTTTTTTTGTTTTTTTGTAGTAATGTTATTTAAATAGCATTATTTGTTCTTAGTAAGACTGTTGAATAAGTAACTAGTATGAATATAGTAAGTTGAGTGCTACAGTGTTACAGAAGTTTAGCAAATAAAACAGAAATAATCATTTTGTTGCTTTAGTTTATGCTGCTTTAGCATTGAGAGAAGACATGTTGGGAGTTTGTGAGATGTTGTTTAAAGCCAACAGTCCTCAAGCAGGCGTAATTAACGCTGTTGATTGCGTAAGCATTCAGCTCACAGAAAGCAGGGCAGTTCTTTCTTTAATCTGAACATGGTTTTATGGAGTTTCTGGGCATAAATTTTATGTGTCAGTTGGCAAAACGTTACAGAAAGTTCCTTTAACTTTTTCTCTTGGTCAAATTTTGTACACACCCTTATAACACAAACACTATCTGACCCAGTTAAAGGGTCTTAAGGGAGATGGATGAGACACATCTTCCCTGGCAGCCATCTTTCCTTTACTGCCCCAATAAATGTGTGTGAGTGTGGACATGTCTTTAACTCTTTGGCTCTCTTTAAAAACAGGAAATGATCACACTCCTGCCTGTTCTCATGTATTCCTTATAAGGACGTTTTATATAACCTGCTGTGTTTCTGTTAAACAGATAACAGTAACATTTCTGCAAAATCATATCAGAACATGCTTTAGAGTTTTCGTTTTCAGCCACGGCTACAAGACTAGCAGATACTGACTCATGCATAACAATGACATAGCATAGCTTTTTCTGTAAAGTATTTGTTCAGTAAATGGCTCCGTATTCTATTTGCTGCGTTATGGAAATGGCTGATATGCTCCATATTGATACTGAATCAGTGTCACCTCCCACATTGTGCTAAAATTCAGGCATTTGTATGCAGCACAGCAAACAGGGTTCAACCTCGGCCTGTGAACAAGTTAAATGTAATCACTAAAATGAGAATCCTTGCAGGCAGGTGTAGTTCATTGTTCTTGCAATACAATGTATTATTGTAAGCTGCTGCAAGCCTGGGGCATGCTGGGATAATATTTAGAGTTGTTAGAGTTAAACTTTCAAGTAGAATACACTTGCTTGCTTTCTGCTCTGATAATATATGATACTATCTCCCTATATATATATATATATATATATATATATATATATATATATATATATATATATATATATATATTAATGAAATGGTGCCATAATGAAATGGTGCTTTTATATATTTTAATCAAAGTTGTTTGAGATACAGTATAGTGTGTATACATCTACTATACTGTAGTGTGCTTTAATGTATGTGCAGAACTACAGCAATAAAAGAATATAAAAAGAATTTAAAAAAAGAATATAAAATTTCCAATATTTTGGAAATGCTTCCAAAATAGTTTTATATACTAGGCATTAGGCAACTAGAAACTTAGAAACTACTTTGTGTTCCAGGAACCATTTTAGCTCTCAAATACCTCAGTAATGTCTCTAATTAGGAACATTTGTCATCCCATAACGTTTTAGGAACCTTTTTGAAAATGTAGGAACACTCATTCATTCCATCTGTGATCCCCATTAAAGTGAGGTAGATATTAGTGCGGAAAACCTGTGCGTGGGCACACTGTGATTTGAGATTGTATAGCACAGGGGTCCAAACTATAATGAACTCTCAAGCTGTTCTTTTGTTTGCCTTGAATAACCTTTACTGCAAACAGTTAGAGGATATGGCTTTAAAGCGAAATAATGTCTAAAAATGTATATTCTGTCATTATTTCTAACCTGTGGTGAAAAACAGGATTTTAAGTTTTGTGTGTCAACTAACACAGAAAACGTGCGTTTAAATTTAATTTTATTTCTTGTTATTTTATTTATTCGATATAATCCTATATAATGCTATATTAATAGCGCATTACAAATCCCCCTTTAAAAAATAAAAATTGTTTTCAGTGGGATTCCCATTGGGGCTACATATATCCCTTACACACCTAATGAAACCCATCCTGTCAAACTGAATCAAATATTAAAAAAACTACAGCTGCAATTTTTAACTTTTGCCTCTCTACCGCCATCTCTGTTTAAAACATAAAATTACATGGTACTTCAGTAGGTATTTTCTGACCATAGATTACAAGTTTTTAATTCGAAACAATTGTTGTAAGCGCAAGCTACAAACATGTGATATAGTCGCTGGATCTTCTTTCTGTTTACAGACGGATATATCCTGCAAATTTGGACCTGACAGCTCAAATTGCTCAAAATACATTTTAATTATAAACATACAGTTGCAAATTAGGAGGTGTTGTTGAACTTGCAAAAAAAAATGGTTTCTGTTTATTTCTGACCAAAAAAGTTATGGATTGCAGCTTTAATAAATGAAATAGCATTTCTATAACATGATTATTAAAACAGAATATGGTAATTTTCTGAAATATGTTTTAAGGTGGGTCTCTCCCACCCACATTGCCGTGTGTGTGTTATGAGTGTGTTTAATTTTAATGGTGCACGACAAGGCCACAATTGCCTTGTAGCTCAAGTAATAAATCTTACATACACTTGTACACACCACTGGAATTCATCACCATAATAAGTGCTGCTCAGTAAATTAGCAATTCTAGGGCTCCAGACTGTAACCAAATGGTCACATTTGCAGCACATTTTTTCTGCCAGTTTTACTAAATTTTGTTGATGTGACTACAAAATTGCTCAACTCTTTTTGATTATGCACTGCCCTTTTCTGTTATGTTTGGGAAGCAAAGCCCAAAATGGGAATGAATATCACTATTCCATCAAACTGCCTATTGCAGACCAATTACCTGCACGGCTCAATGGACAGAGCAGGTTTTTTCACTCATGCATTAAGTAACATAATGTTACTTAAGCCAGATGAAACTATATTAAACAGACTGCACGTTCTAAACTGCAGGGATGAGAAAAACAGCATTTTGTGGTACCCTCCCAAAAGGGCACAAATTCACTCTCTTTCTCATTCATCTTTGCTGTTCCTCACTGTTGGATCTTCCAAATTCTTCTGATCAGCCACACCTCTCAGAATATTCAAGAGACAGTTAGAAACCTTTCCATTAACACTTGATGGAACATGTTGATGTGTGATGTCATCATATGTGTGATGTCATATTGATGTGATGTCATGATATGTCACTTGTGTTGGCAAAATGAGTCGAAATGTGTATGTGCAAATTGCAAGCTACAAGAAAAACAAGTGAAAAATATAAATTTTATTCTAATTTAAGGTTTTCACCAAAATTAGATCATTAAGCCCTCATCTAGTCATTTAATTCTCTAAGTAGCAGTTAAACATTTACAATTATCTTTATTTCTATGTTTTCTATTTTTATAATAATCCATGAAAAATTATTTTATTATTTTCTATTGTTTATTTTCTGCTGTTTTCTTGACGATTTTTGCTTCAGACAGGTGTAGCTCATTCATTTTTGTCGGACTCCAACAATTGATACATCACTTTTAAGGTTTTTTAATGGAGAATGTAAAAATTACAAGAACTATTTTTTATAATTTGTTCAATTATGCCTGCACGGCTCACTTATTCATTTTAACAAATAAAACGTTCCCCCCATATAAAACCTTTCTCTTTCTAGCGGATGTGTCTCTTAACAGTTGTTAGTCTCTAAAAGCTTTGTATCTTTTTTATATTACTGCCTTGAGTTGCTTTGTCGTTCTTTTGTAAGTCACTTTGGATAAAAGCAACTGCTAAAAGTCTAAATGTAAACCTTTGTTCCAGGCACAAACATACATTAGAAGGTTTTTATTAATCCACACGTCACTACCCTTACCAACATTTTGGCAGCTATAGTTATAGTTTCTGAATGTCTGAATGTGGAAATGGGGTAATGTGTGTTATTATACAGTATATAAGATAAATATGTCTTTATGGGCTCTGGACTTATTTAGTTAATTGGATTTCCCTGTCAGCTAAAGCTTTTACATGTGGAGAGGATTACAGAAATGACTTTACTGATATACACGCTGTGTCGGCTCAGCTCTGAGGCCATATCTTTGACATTTCTCAATAGTCAAATGTCTGTTCCTGCAAATTAAATGCTTATGATAGATGACTTCATCAGTGTTTCCCAGCACTTTATATTACATTTATACCACATTTGCCTAATGTTATGATGTTGAACTTCCTGGCCTGAAAGACAGTTTCTCTCCGAGAATGTGCGTTTGATATTTGTTTTTCAGTTTATTCTGCAATGTGTCAATAACTGTAATACTTTAAGTACGAAATACTCTGTACAGCATTTGTACATGCATGCATATGTGTGTTCCATAACCGTACCATAATGTCTGAGCTAACAAATTCAGGAGAACTTTAGACATAACCACGGAAATATTTATTAAATACAATGCTCATTCCTATGTTAAAAATTGAGTCATAAGTTGAACAAAGACAACACATAATTAATACATTTACTCCTTTTAACTGCACTGTAAGATTTATTAGTTTTTTTCGCCAGTCACCAAACCACGCACGCAGGATTGTGGGATATCGTAGGCAATGAAGGATGCCTCTGTGCATTGTTGCCTTTCTGTCTCTGCATACTGCGTGAAGGCAGCAATTTTCAGCTTTTAGACACAGACAATGTGCGGAACTTTCTGTACACACACATAATAAATGTTTAGTGTAGATCTTCAATTATCTAATGTCACCTTACAATAATTATGGCTTTCAATTAGCTGGATGTGTGACAGCTAAGTGTCAATAGAGGCTTTTAAAAGAATTGTTGGTGTGACTGAGCGTTGTAAGAAAATGACACAGGTAAGAGAGCAAGATATAGATGAGGTTAAATGGTGAGGAGGATATGCATTAGAAGCTGTTGAAATAAGCACTCTTAATTGTACATTTAAATTACAAAAGTAAGTACAAAACATTTTGGACAGCTGTGTGTGAGGGAGTTACTTAACCATATATTGGGGACAAATTTCTACCCAAAAGTCAGCAAAACCTGGCAAATATGGCCAAAACCTCAATTTGGGGATGTCCTTATTTGTAAAAACATTATAAAAATATAGTAATTAAAGTTTTTTTAGTTGTAAAAATGCAGATAGTGTTCTGTTAGGGTTCAGTTTCATTGTTTATAACTACCTGTGTATTAAAACAATAGAAGTCTATGGAATGTCCCAATTTAGATAAGTCAACGTGTGTTTGTGTGTATATGTGAATGTGTGTGGTTTAAGCACCAGTTTGAAGCCCAGTGTTTATCTGGATTAAGTGTACCTCTGTGAATGGTTACTAAAGGAAAACCTTATATCACCCTTGGGCAAAACCAGTCATCTGAATTCTGTTATTACTGTCAGCCACAAACCATACAATATACACAAACTACCCATCCACACACACACACACTATTAAAGATTACAAAGTCTCTCTCTCACACACACACACATACACACACACACTAAAGTCATTTATCTGTGCTGCAACTGAGCACCTGTGCAGGGTGTTTCCCTGCATTATCCTGAGATATTCTGGAATGGTCTTCAGCACTCCCCATGACCCCAATAGGCTAATATGTCTGCTTCATAGACTGCCTCAAGAAAGAGAGGGAGAGAGAGAGATGATCAACCAAACTCCACTAGACTTCAAAAGCTAGTAGCCAGTAATCTGCACTGTACGCTAAAGTCCTCTGTGAACTCCATAACCTTTGGTGCCTCTCTCTCTCTCTCTCTCTCTCTTTCTTTCTCTGTCTCATTGCTGTCTTTTGCACTTGCACTTAATACTTTTGTTTTTCCCTATTATTTTATTGAACGTCTGCTGGTCTGTTGAATGTTTTCTTTTGTTCCAGAGAAGTGACTCAATATAAATTCCTGATGGCTTAGACTTTTTTGTTTTAATGTGTTTTTCTTCTGTTCTTTTCCAGTGCTTGTCATGCTCAGGTTAATAAAGAATAATGCATCTGTCATTTTGACATCAGGTTTTAGACATGAATGGAGGAAAATTCACTTGTGTGGGTAAAGATATCTCATCTCTTTCTCCTTTCTCTGTCGTTGAAATACTTCAAGTCAATAAATAGTTTTATTGTTTCTAAGCAATTTGTAGATTTAAATGCTTCATATTATCTTGAGCTGCATGATATGAATAATATTCATGATATCAAAGTTTATAGTTGTTTTGGCTACATCAACCAAATGGCATGCATTCATAGATCCCGTAAGAGCAGACATACCTTCAGCTTACAGCATGATAATAAAAGAAAAAAGAAGGAAATGTGGGAATGGAGAGAGAGAGTGAGAGATTCAGTCCCTGCTGTGTTGGCTTTTCAAAGCGTGTCATGAGTAGACACTGATTTCCATTCAGCAACAATGTAAGTCAGTGACAGCCATCTTTCTAACTCCTCATTGACCTGTCCTCTATAATGGGCTTCGCAGAAGGATTTGGCACTGAAAATCCTTTCTCACATCAAGGAACATTAGACCATGATGGCATGAAAAACTGCATGTTTTTTTCCTTTTGTCCTCACTTAGACACTCACATGGGGAAGGAAATGTGAGGATGGATTATCGAAGCAAGTGAAACTTCAGGATAGTAAGACTGGGAAATAGGATTTCATGGTAGGAGGGAATTTCTTTTGTTAGTATGTTTTGATGTTTAAAAAAAAACAAAAGAGGGAAAAATATGTGTGGCACTACACTAATCATGAACTGGAATGCATATCTGTAAATATGTCATACTGGACACACAAGTAAGGCCAACATTCTTTGAGCAAATTTACAATATCACAGGAGTTTTTAGTACAAATGACCTACAGAAGTAGTGCCTACAGAAATGCACATTGTATAAGAGCAGGAACTTATTACATTGTGTGTAATAATTGCTGCCTTTTAAACAGACTATGACATGTTATTTCTATATATTATTTTGTCTATCACAACTGTGCTATCACAATAGTATCGTGAGTGTAACAAGGCCTTCAGATCCACTTACTCCTCCAAAGTATTCTCTTCGGCCTTTTTGCAACATCATAGTGGATTCATCCCAAACAAAGACCATGTTGCTGTGATTTTGTTCTGTCAGGTGAGAACTGTTTCAGTTCTCTGCGACTGAACGACTGTGGGTGGAGCCAACGATGCAATGATGCAATGATGTTGCTCTGGAGCATATCATATGAAAATGAACCTACCTTGTGACATCAAAAATCCAGCCATTTCATATTTATTTATTTCTGGAAAGCGATTATATAGTTTTTAGAATGTATTAATGATAGCAAGACCTATTATATGTCAAAAGATCAAGGGAAATTTGATCTCATGACCCCTTTAAACAGAGTCAGAATGGTCAAGCACAGCTCTGTATGTGGAAAGCCCCCATGCAGCTTGTGACTACCCTGCTGCAGTTTCCACATGTCTTCTTTGTGTGGACATTCTCCAGAATAGACTGGCAACAGTCTGTATAGTGAAATAGTGTGTAAAGCAGTGTGAGTACTCATCCCTCCATTTTTTGTAGCAATAATTTGTCATTTAACATTATATAGACCAGAAAAAGTATTTGGAATTTTCCATTATAAACAAGTAAAAAAAAATAAAAGGTAAAAAAGATAAAACGAGACACATAGACATAAATCAGATATGAGCAATAAACAAAAACAGATGTAAAGAAAAAGTTCCAGAGATGAAGGAACTGTGATTCTGGCTGTCTTTGCTCATTTGTTGTAATATTGTGCGTGTACTTTAGCTTCTCTTTGCAACGTGATGAAATTCAAAAGTCCCAGACAACAAAATGATGGTTTCCTGCTTAATGAAACGGGGAGTGTGGATTTGATTCTCATGGGTCTGAAAATATGCAAACTAGTGCTAAAACTGATTCACTGTTTTTAGACTTTTAGTTAGCAACCAAACTATGGTCTGGGTGAAGGCACAGATGAAGATCTCTTTGTGTGATATGATGACGAGCAACAAAAAGCTTTGCTTCCCATTCTCCCCAGTTCTCTTCCATATTGGTTAAAAAAACACTAAGAACCTGAAAAATCCACACAAACAAATAAAAGTTCATAATAATACTATTAGATTAGACTCCAGGGTGATTTGTTGATCTTTTCTTATTGTTTGTATTTGTTTAATACACTCAATCACATTATGAAATACTTGAATCACTCCCAATCACTCAACCTCTCACTGTTCAGTCATTTTGAATTGAAGCAAACACACTCCCATGATCTCTCACCTATTCATTTTCAATATGAGCAAAAGAGCCAGCAGAGAGAGCTGAGAGAACAAAGCAAATAGAAGTTTTAATTAAACACTGATCATGTGACTTCAGAGAAAATGAAATGCAGTGTGTTTTTGTTAATGGAATCTTGATTTGCATAACCATTCGTTCATGTTTTTGTGGCTGTGTGTTTGTGAGTTGTGGTGGAATATGAAGGAGAGATAAGCAGATAAAGACTGATATAGACCATAAAACAGTACTGGAAGGCAAAAATACTGGGCAAAATCTATACATTTAATCTTATAGCTAAAACATTTCCTTCAACTTTACTTTTTAAACATAAAAGCACACGTCATTGGCCCATAACACAACTAGACCTTCCACTGGACTGTTAGACTATTACTACAGAAAAAACTTTAACATGGTTAGCTAAAACAAAAAGGAGCCATTCCCAAGGCAGAGCGATGCTTTATGTTTGTGTCTGTATAAACTGTGGTAGTGAACATTGAATGTAGCACTTGTCTGTTGCAATCATGAGAGCCACTAATAAGAAATAAGGCTTGTTGTTGTATTGCATTTAATGCAATACAGTAATGATTACAATGACCAATGTAACCTTTGCTTGCAGTAATAAGATTACATGTTGCTTTGAGAATAAAATGTTTCATAGAAAAGAACAAAATTCCTTCCTAAACAAAATTTGGCATGGTGTATTGCAAATATGTTCAATACTTAAGCTTTTAGCCCTTATAACAGATGTGTTTGTTGTTTTTCTGCAGGAGCTGCTTATTCAGTTCTTGAGGGATGGTCACTTGATGATGATGTCACAGTGGAGCTTTTGAGGAGGAGACGATGGCTTCTTCAGGAGCCCCTTCCACTGGAAAGTAACAAAGCCAGTCAGGACAATTTAAAGCCTGAGTCTCAGGATTCACCTGGAATACTGGCTGATGATGAGGCAGACAACAGCTCCCAAATAATGGTAACCATTAAACCAGAACTCTTGTAAATGCAGATTAAATGTAGGTTTAGGAAGTTCTCCAGCATCCCTTCTCCTCCCTATTCCCACCTTCAATACCTGTCATGTGCATTTTATACTGTAGGTTTGATCAGTTACATCAACTGCATAAGTAGTCCATATGACTTTTCTGCTAAAGTCATAAGCCATACTAATTCACTGAAAATCTTGCCTTCCAGCCCAACTTTACTTTTTCTGTAAGCTTTTGAAACTCAATTTCCAACCATTTTAAACCCTTTAGACATTTTTTGCTGCTGTGCCTTTAAGATTACCACATAAATCCATGCTTTACATGTAAAATGAGAAACAGCACAAGCATAGCAGCTTCATTGTTTTAACAGGTTCACTAGAAAGTTGTGTGCACTGAGTGACTCAATGCCTGTCGTTTGACACTGGGATTTCTCTTCCTTCAAAGTGTTTTAAAGGGAATAAAGGAATGATTGGTTTATTATACTGTATATTGATGCATTGTATCTGTAGTCACAGCTTGCATCTATTGTCTGTCTGTTTTGCATGGTGAGTGTACAGAGTGTATACATTTTGTAGTTGTTAAATTTTGAGTCCTTTGGCTATTTTCTTTGATTTTGTGATGTAGTTTTTGTGTTTGATCTTCTACCAGCTTTTGTATTCAAACACAATCCTGAATACACGTACCACACACAAGCCCACATACGCCAGGTGCCTCATTTATTTCACACACAACAAAGTCTTTTTCTTTGTGTGTGGATCTGATTTTTTGTTCCAAAGCCCTGAATTTCTGTTGTTTTATTACACTGCCTCAGGCAAGAAAGTTTGCCTCTGTGTCAGCCTGGTGTTAACTCCGCTTGTTTCGATTTTTTTTAAAGAACCTTCTCCTTAATTTTTCCTCAGAGTTGTATTACTCATATAAATTCTGGGCTGCATTCCTTAGTGTCAGGACATTTGGAAAATGTAACTTTATTTTGAACTGTTTTCATCTCAGGGTTGTACAGACAGACTTTTTCTCAGTTGTGTGAGTGTCCAGCAGATCTTGTTGACATGCACATGCTAAAACACTTGATTTCGTTGGAGCCCTGGAACCCTAAGCCTCTCTTGACAGGGTCTATAAAATAAAGCGCTAATGTCTCTTTAACCTTGATGTTAGACAATAAAAGATTAACCCCAGATGATTTAATTTATGCTGTGAAGATATACTTTTAATGTGCTGCTCACAAAATGATGGGTGTCCTGTGCTGTGGGTTTTCCTGTTGCCTGTTAATTTTTCATGCTTCAGGTCTTCAGTCACAGAGCACATGAGCCGAGATTCCTGCAGGCATGTCCACACAGGGATTAGTATTTAAAAAGTTGGAAGGATCATGTCACAGTAATGGACTAGGTTGTGTGATCTTGTGATTTTGTCAACAGTGGTTATAGTAATTGGTTGACAAAACATACAAACAGTAAAGAGTTTGAGCTCATTAATTTAAAAAGCCAGGGAGTTATTACATGAGACAGAAATACATTTAATCATGAATGACAATCATTATGGAAATGATTCTGTAATGGTCTAATAGTTTTATAATGGGTAGTGAATTTAGGGACAGAGTGGATTTTCTTTCTGTGAGTTGATTGTATTTTTCTATCCCTGCCCAAAGGATTATGCTGTTACCAATCAGTAAAGATGACCTGTGTTTCCACTGGCGCTCAAATTTTCCGTCCTTTCATTTGCTTGGCAGATTAATTTTTCAGGCCTGTTCATTTTGTTAAAAAGGCAGTTTCTTTGTTCCATTTTCTTGTTTGTAAATTACTATGCCTGGTACATCAGTGAGTGCATACAGTAAATATGTGCACACTCACAGCCTCACACACAAAGGTACACACAACTCTTACAGAGTTAGGACACATCTTAATTTCTCGTCACTTGGCCAGGAGGACCAAGTTGTCTCTCTCTTTGTTTTGAGATGCTTGAATAGTTCTGATCTTTGAATAACATAGGGTTGACATTGTAAATGCAGAAATAGAAATTGTCTTTGTGTTTATAAACATGCCACTTTCAGTTCTCTTTATGTGCATTGTCTTCCAAGCCTGCTGAAGTTATATGACAATTTTGTGTGAAGAACAGACCACTTTGTAAGGAGTCTTTGTATCTTCATCTTTTTCAAGTTTAAACCTAAAGTGTTGTGTCTTATTGTTGTTTTCTATTTCCTTGTAGGAAGACACAGATCATAATTACTACACCTCAAAGACATATGCCCCCAATGACCCCATGAGCAAAGAATTGTGGGTAAATATTGATCAGATGGACAAAGAGAAGGTGAAGATTCATGGCATTCTGTCCAATACACACAGACAAGCCGCGGTAAGAGAGAATTCATTCAGTCATCAACCTTGTAATAGACAGCAGGACACAGATAGGTTGGAATTCAAACAGCATGAAATGCCAACATGTTTTCAAAAACAATTACACTTCACAATGTTTTTCAAAGCTCTTTTCATGGTTTTCCACCATGTGTGGACCACTGGAATGAGTCTAATCCAAAAAGTATTGGTTTGAGTCTGGCAGCCATTTACAGTATTACAGTTATGGTGACCAGTAAATCTAACAGTAAAATTTCAATTTAGTCTGAAGATGGCTGGCTGACTAAAGCTGAATGAAAAAGTTCCATTAGGAGCAGCATGAAAAGTGACCCTTTATACAGTCCTGTAGCTCAGTTGGTAGAGCATTGCGTTAGCAACACAAAGGTTGTGGGTTTGATTCCCTGGGGAGCACAACATACTGACAAATGTGTAACTTGAATGTGTTGTAAGTCACTTTGGATAAAAGTGTCTGCCAAATGTGTAAGTGTATATTTTTCTTTCATATTTCTTACAAATAATTTTTGCTTTGGTTTTTGTTTATAAATTAATATACTAGGTACATCTGATTTCATACAGTAAATACATGTACACTCACAGCCTCACACACAAACACACACACAATCTTCTAGGCTCCAACTCTCATAAAGTTGGGACACACCCTCAGATCTCGAGTCTAATCCAGAAAGTATAAGTTTCAGTCTGGCAGCGATTTACAGTATTACATTTATAGTGGTCAGTAAATCTAACAATAAAATTTCAATTTAGTTTAAAGATGGCTGAAAAGGTTTCATTAGGACCAGCTTGAAATATGGCCCTTCATGTTTTGATCACATAAGCACTCTTAGGCTAGTTTCTGAGAAAAATGATTTTTCTTTGTTTATTAAGGTTCCCCAGAAAAGTTAAAAGGAGTGAGAGTATAAAAAGTAAAGGGTGACTTAAAAGTAAAAGAAACTAAAAGCCCAATACACAATAATTTGTGTGTCCAAAGAGTTTTCCATATATCCCACAGAAAATGTTACTTTGTAGATCACTACCTTATATGGTGTTCTTCATGCCTGTCTTTTCTGTTTATGTGTATTTATTTGTGTGAAATATGAATAATGATATGTCTTTTTTAATGTCTCTTTAATGTCTCTTATGTCTCTTTTCAATGAACTACAATCAGATTTTGGTGTATCGCCATTCAACACTTCATTACAGTAGTCTGAATTACCCTCAGCAGTCTAAGTACATTGCGCTTTCCAAACAAAGGAAACCACAGCAGACAAGCTCACCATAGTTTCAGTACAGAAGTCAAATTTATTAGCACAGTTACGTTTGCTCTGGCTAACCACAGAAATAGTCCACTGGGTCTGACTGGATGTACACTTGCTGCATGTTTTATTGTAATTACAGGCTTCTGTATTTACAATCTGTCTGTCTGTCTCTCTCGTTCTCTCCTGTCTCTGATTAATAGTCTTATATTGATTGTGCGTGCTGTTCAGATTTTGTAAGCTAAATTTTATTCCTGTCTTTTATCTTCAGCGAGTCAACCTCTCCTTTGATTTTCCGTTTTATGGGCATTCTTTGAGAGAGATCACAGTTGCAACAGGCGGTAAGTGAACTGTCCTCCTCCATGCTGTGTGTTTAAAAAAACAACCAATAATATTCTGGTGGGTAATACGAGAGAATTTGCCTGCCTCCATGTGATTTAAGTATATTGCCTACAGCAGAGCATATTTTTAAGACCCACTTCGATTTGCGATCTTCTGGTGAGCTGAAAGAGGAATAATTGATTAGTACTTGCTTGTGACGCGTTCTAATGGAACAAGTTGTGTTTATCAACGGTGAAATGTTCTTCTTAATAAAGGCTGACAGTGAATGCTGTAAGTATGAAAGTATATGTGGGGATTTTTATTATGATTGTGGTTCATGTGACTCACTGGCTGCTGGAATGTGTTTGAGGTAAAGGGGTAAGAGTGAGGGAGAGATTGAGAGAGAAAACCCACCGCAACATTTCCTATAATTACACCAGCATCATCAGTGGTTAACAGTAAAACAGTGCTCTTAAACTGTTTTCAAGAACTTACGAATCATGTGCAGTATCATTCGTCAGTATGACGTTTGTATGAAGTAGATTTCCTGCATTATGAATGAAGCAATATCACATGTGCAGTCATGCTGTTCTGTTGAATAACCTGCGACCTCATCACAGTCAGTGATTGTATTACTGCCGTAATACAACAAAGCTCTAAGAAAGACTTACCTTGAATTATGCAAGTAAATGCTGAAGACACCTTTTAGATTGTGTGTGTGTGTGTGTGTGTGTGTTTGAAGCTTCCTCTCTCTTTTCTGTGTGTAAGATCGAAGAAGGCATTTGTATGACTAATTAGAGTATTAATCACTTTGGAGACAGGCCAGGGCTGTTTGCTAGGATGAATAGACAAGGAATAAAGAGATCAGAGAGATTGAGAGGAAGACAGAAAAGCATGTTAATGCGTTGACACTAAAAACAGACTCATAAACAAACTAAGTTGCTTTATTTTAATCTTAAATGTCAGACATCTTTATTAAAATGCATGGATGTGTGGTACAATGTCAGATTGTGCTTAAACTGTAGTTCGTGTGTGTGTTTTCAGGGTTCATCTACACAGGTGATGTGGTGCACAGAATGTTGACAGCCACACAGTATATCGCTCCACTCATGGCAAACTTTGACCCTAGCCTCTCCAGAAACTCAACTGTCATTTACTTTGACAATGGTAAGAGACAGAGGCAGTGATATGTGTGTGTGTGTGTGTGGGCCTAATGTAAATAAGAAAAACTATTATATAGTTATAACTGTTATAAACTGAGGGTGCTGTTATATAGTCCTTCAGCCTTACAAGAAAATAAGAGCATTCTAGTTAAGGAGATTAGCATTGGAGGAATGCATAAGTTATAATGTGTGTATGCTTGTGTTTACAGGAACTGCTTTGGTTGTCCAGTGGGATCACGTCCACCTCCAGGATTCTTATAATCAAGGAAGTTTCACCTTCCAGGCCACATTACACAGTGATGGGCGAATTGTCTTTGCTTACAAAGAGGTTTAATATGCTTTTCTTTGATATATCATTCAGTCTTATACAATGATTTTTTTTAAAGATGTAAAGCTATTTTGATTAATATAAATATATATAAAAGGCATTTCATATAAAGCAGTTCTGAAACAGAAGGCATTCTTGTTTTGTGATTCATCCGATTATTGAACTTGATTTATCTGATTATCGCATTATTGGATTTATCTTATCCACCGCAATCCATTTAATTGAATTAGGTCTTATTCTTTTCCTACTCAGCCGTTCCTTTTATTCTCTGTCTGCTCTACTCATTCGATATGTTCTTTCTTTCTGTCTGAATTCACTTCTTCATGTTGATAGACACATGCACAAGACAGATGATATAAATAACATTCTCTTGTTTCAGGTCCCTGTACAGATTGCAAAGATCAGCTCTGTCAATCATCCAGTGAAGGTTGGGCTGTCTGATGCCTTTGTGGTGGTCCACAAGATTCAGCAAATTCCCAGTGAGTGACTGAGTTATATTCATAACACCAGCGAGCCAAACAATTATTCTACATCAAACATTACAGAGCCTATTGTCTATAAAAATATTGATTCACTTGTAATTTAACATAATATTGTTTTTGTATGCTGTTCCTGTGTAGTTTAGAGTTTATGCTTGGTGTCATTGCCTTGATAAAATGCAAATGTTCTTATGAACTCTGGCATGTCTATCAGGTGCTGCAGAGACATGACCCTCAAAAATTGCTGCTGCCACCACAGCCATGCTAAACCAAACATGGCGTTTAGCCTAATAGCTAAAACCCTTCCAGCTGGCATCAGAGTTTCCCACATGCCTTCTGGCAAACTGAGAAGCCTTATGACATTTCTCTAACAGTGGCTTCTCTTTGCCACTTTTCATAAAGCTGTGACTAGTGGAGCTGGGCAACAGTTGTTGTCTACATATTCTCTCTGTTCTCAGTCAAAGCTTGTTAGTCCCTAGTTGTCATTGGTCTCCTAATGGCCACCTCCTGTCTCCTTCCTGCAAGCTTACTCTGTTTTTGAGGACATCTGTGGATTTATAGCTGGGCCAAAATCTTTCCATTTCTTAATTACTGATTTAACTGTACTGCAAGGGATATCCAGTGACTTGGAAAGCGTTTGTTTTCTGTCCCTTCTCTTGTGATTTTCAATTCTGTTTTTGCAGAGTTGCTTAGGCCGTTTCTTTATCTTGATGGTGTAAGCTCTGCCGCAATAGCAACTCACCAGAGGTCGAACCTTTCAAACAGTGTATTCATAGCGAAAGGATAAAGAATAAATGAAATACAAGAAGTGCAAATAGTAATTTAATTTAAACACCATATACTCAGACACAACAAGCTTATCACTGAAACTTCTTATTTTGCTAATTGGATTTTTCAGCAGAGGTGGATATAAGCCTTGTTATTCTAATGCTGCTACTTATTGTATATGAGTCATTTTTTCATTTCATATTTGTGTTAAACTTTATTTACATTGATATTATGGAACCTTATGCTTTGGAAAGCGACATTATAAGTTCAGCTCATGTAAAAATTGAGTGTATATTTTCTCTGACAGAAGATGGTCTCAAACCTCCATCACCTCTTCACGTCCCAAGCTGCCTGTCTGCTGACTGGTGTCAAACAGCAAACATCTTTGATGTTGTAGGAACAGTAAACCCCAGCAGGACCAGCTCAGCTGTACTGAAGAGACAAATTTAGCAGATAAATACGTGTGCAGTGAGTGAGTGAGACAGAACAGGAGGAGAGGCGGTATTTGCTGTCAGGATATGTTGAATAGATGCTAGATATTTTCCACGACAGCTTAGTCTTTGTGTGCATGCCTGTTTGTTTGTGGCAGTCTGCTGAGAAAGGGCAGGATTTGCATTGGCTCACTCTGTCTGTTTTAATATAAGAGACAGACACAAGAGGGAAGAGCTCTGAGGGAAGGCGGTAGTTGGAGAATGAGATGGAGATAAAGAGACTGAGAGTTGTAATGGCATGTGTTGGTCTTTGCTTCTCTTTCACTAATTAGTGCCTGAAGACTCATCAGGCGACACAATACACATATGAATCTTCAGGCAATATCAGCATGCTACAAAGGGGTTTTGTGAGACCCCATGGGCAAACAAAGTAATTATCTACAGGAAGAGACACATATCCTGCAGAACATCCTTTACTGAACAAGTCGCAATTTCCTGTCTTAAAGTGTATGTACATTTAAAAACATTGTTTTTAAAAAAAATATGTATGTTTCAGCAAGGTTAGATGTTTACTTCTGCTGTACTCTCAGCCTCAGACAGTCTTTCTCAAAGAGATTTTACCGTGTAAAGATAGGATAGGATTCATCCTATCTTATAGTCATTCTTCAGAAAGATGACAAATGTAAAGTACCTGCCAAATATGTCTACACAAACATACAGGCAAACAAACACATACACACAGACAACCTGCTTCCCAGCCTCTCTTGTCCTCATTCTAATTCAATGTTCCATTTCACTGTTTTTATGTCATTTAACCACCATTCACATAGGTGCTGTAGTACTGAATACATCTACAGTACAGTATACATATTCAATACAATACAGTACTGAATATGTGCCATTTTATTAATGCATATATATAGAGTCACAAACTGGAACAAATACATGTTATATACATGTTATATATATGTATATATACATATATATATACATATGTTATGTATATGTATATATGTATATATACATATGTTATATATATGTATATATATATATATATATATATATATATATATATATATATTATTACGTATATATGTATTTGTTCCATTTTGTGACTCTAGTTGTATAAATTAACCAGGGGCCTCGGAGCAATCTAAAAAGTGAGGGGTTTGTTATGAAGCATATAAGTTCATGAATATAAATTAGATGACACACTATTCGCCCAATAGTCCTTGCAGAAAGGCAGGTAAAGGAGTGCTAGGCAAAGTAAATTTTCACTTACTTTCAGTTTCAGTTCACTGCAGAAATGACTGGTTAGCAGAGGCTTCTGACTGCTCTTAATGTCATTTTATGCAGCCAGCTACAATTCTTTTGGACAGTGGTCATAAATGTTATATAATAAATTGATTATAATGGTTATAATGGTTGCTACAATCCTGAAATTAATGTCTTTTATGAAGTAAACAGATTACAGAAATGATGCAATTTTTGAACACATTTAAATTAACATGTCTTCTATCAGTATTATGGTTGAAAGTACTGTAAACCAGTTCAAGGTGGCAATAAGGAGGAAGTGTGTGTTAAATGAGTAAAACTGCATAGTAAAAACCTGCTTTTATTGCCATTACTCTCTGTTTTACTCTCTCCCACTGTTTTACTACTTTCAGCATTCCTAATTATTCACATGGGAATTGTATTTTGTGTGTGTGCCTCCAGATGTTCGGAGGAAGACTATATATGAATATCACCGAGTGGAGTTGCTAAAGACCAAAATTACAAATAGTACAGCTGTGGAAATGATGCCACTGCAGAGTAAGCCACATACATATATACACAAACAATCTTGCTATCACAATAAATATCATATAAACATTAAACTGATATAACTAACCGACAAGTTAATTGTATTGGATATCATGTTCAGAGTTCCATTAGATCATTGCTGTTTGTAATGGATCATGTGCTGATGTGCTTTTTGCATCTTTGTTCCTGTTGTTACTGTTTTACAGCTTGCCTTCGATTCACAAGCTGCTCTTCCTGCATAGCGTCACAGATTAACTTCAACTGCAGCTGGTGTCACCGGCTCAATAGGTGAGACGACAAAGCACTCTTAATACCTCTCACTTTACACATTTCTAGTGACATTTTACAAGACTTTGTGGAGTCATATTACACAAAGTGATGCATTGAAGGGTGAGAATATTTTATATGTCACTGTCTGAATCTGCTGAAACAGAGACACAGTCATTCATAATGTTTGTGCTGACGCTTGTGCAGTTCTAATCCAACAGTCACAATGTTACAAGATCGTCTTTGTATATAAAGTTGTTCACATGTAAAAATGTAAAACAAATTTGTCCAAAAGTTGTCCAGATGTAAAACAAATAGTATACATTGTGTTTATACCATTATTTTAATGTCATTTGCTTATATTGAATCCTGTGAGGCTAAATCCTGTCATAGTGAGACTTTTTTCGAAATGAGAAAAAAGAAAAATAAAATACATTCCTTCTGATTCAGAAGTGATGTGCACCATCACCTCACCTCCTGAACCCAGACAATGTTTCTCTCTAGATCACATTCCACAGAACAGACTAGACTGATACACTTGACCTACTTCTGTTTTACTTTCCTGGCGTTCGTTCCATCTGTCTACACTGTCTTCAGTTTCTTGCAACTCTTAAAGCATGCATGTATACATGCAGTACATGCACATTTACATGTGTGTTTTACATTTGGCAGATGCTTGATCAAATACCTGCTGCACAGGACATATGTGCAGACAGGTTTTGTGAGCTATAACATTCCTTAATGCAATTTATTATTATATTAATCGTTACTACTATATACTATACTTAATCGTTATACTAATACATTACCATAACATTATGCTGCATAGCACAACCACATATTTCAATGTCAGCAGGGTTGTTTCCTCTCTCCAGGAAACTTGTTGCGTTAAATAATTGTATAGAGGAACGCTCAGGTTTTCAGCCACTCTCATTTGAATCTCTCGGTCAGGAAAGATGGCTTCATCAATATGCAGCTTAGTTTGTGTTTGTCTGCAGGTTATGTTAATAATGTAGAATTGGAAGCTGCACCAGTAATTAAAGTCAGGTTTCTCAGGCTGAACGGTATATGTGTGTGTGTGTGTGTGTGTGTGTGTGTTTGGTTTCTACCACACTGCTTAGAACAGCCAGCAAGGAAAAGGCTTAGTAAACAAACTAAAGGTTTTACAACAACAGTGCGGAAAGGCTTCTGTGAGGATTATAGTGAATGAATACAAGAAAAGTGTAATTATCACAATAATTATAGGTATCAGCTTTAATAAAGAAAATGTATAGAATTACTTTATACATACACAAATACAAAATTAAAACAAAAAACATTGGCATCAAATGATCAATAATATCCAAAAGCTTCTGCGTTTATAATATGACTTTCATTCACATTTCATTCTCATTCATTTTTTAACTGTATTCTCCAAATATTACGACTATGATCTCTAACAAAGGACTGCCATAGCACATCTTTCATAATTTAAAACTTTTGAAACTCATATGTAACTTCAACAGATGTGTTTATGTGAGTCAAAAACTGCCATTATATTTATATACCATAATATATAATGATAAAATCAAATTATTATATGATCAGAATAACAGGAGACTGCTTTTGCAGCAATTAACATGTAAATGACATTATGAAAGGTTGCAGAAGTGCTGACAAATGATGTGGCTGCTAAGAGACTTCAGATCTGAGGCTGTGTATATTTTTAGATATATGTGTATATCGGAGCTGTATATTTTTACTCAAGGTGATTGCTTTGGAGGAAAAGAGACATGATTACCATGAAAAAGCTATGAAAACAAATTATGCTAAATGCAATCTGTTTAAATGATTAAATCTGTGTAAATAATGTATTTTCCAAACAAAGATTATAAAGTTAGAAACTTCAGCAAATGTGGGCCAATAGTGAACAAGCAACAGTTTTATTCAGTGAGGATATTCAGTGACACATCTTGGGCTCACATAAGCAACAGTGTGTGTGTGTTCCAATTAGTAGCCACTCTTAGCAAAGTTCTGCTTCCTGTCTGTGGGTAATAAAATTCTCTAATTCAAAGCTTTCTGTGATGCCACTTGCCGCCTCTGTTTACAGTGCTTCATTCCAAACATTGTGTTTGGAGTCGTGTTTTCTGTGTTGCAGCACTCAGCACAGTTTGGCAGTATTGTTGTCTGTTTTGTTTTGCTGTTTACTGATGCAGGCTCTTACACCGACTATTGAGAGATAATTTCCATAGCTGAGTAAAAACTACAAAACATAACATGCATTAAAACTGTTGTAGGAAACGTAAGAAAGTTCTATTCTTATAGACTGAAGGATTTATTTTCTTAGTGGCCAGGGTTTACAAACAGGGGTCAGGGGATTTTATTGATATTTCTACATATTTTAATGAACATTTCACACACACATGGTTTGTTTATGACCTGTGAATTGACTGTGCTTCTGACCCCAATATATCAACAAGAAACAGGGAGAGAGATGATATGAATGTGTATATGATGAATAGATCTGAACTGGAATGAACTGAAAAGAGAGACTATATCAGGAAAAGATGAATGGAGAATTGCTGAAGGATATGGGGGTCAGGATGACTGTATCACAGCAGGCAACAGGAATGCCAAGCAGTGAAAGCCCATTGTGCTCCATTCTTCCTGCAAAAAATGAAGGGGGGATGAGGAAAAGTCATACTAGCTGTTCGTACTGGTCCTGACTATAGAAACCAGCTGATATAGACAATGCATAGGAATCCAGGCTAAATTTGAAACACACACAGTGTGAGGTACGTCTTCTTTTGTGCTACAGCGTTTCTCAAAATTATATTAGCATACATCCTTTCTGAAGATTGAACAGAAATACAGCTCTTGAATGTACTAGCATGTCATACAGTCCTTATTAAAACCTTCCCTGCATTAGCCAGGGGCTAGATCTGTAAAAGCAGATCACATTTGTGTGTTTATTGACCGTCTTAAAAAAAAATCTGATCCTAACTAATAAACTTTCTGTGACAGATGTTCCAGTGGATTTGATCGCCATCGGCAGGACTGGGTGGATAACAGCTGTCCAGATGAAGTGTGTTTGTGGATATGTGCTTGTGTCTGTGTTTCTGTCCTTCATCTTTGTGCCTTGATGAATGAACTTCTCTGAGATAGTTCCAGAGATAAAATATCACAGTACATCTCACTCTTTCTCTGTCTGTCTCCCTCTCTTACCCTCCCTTCAGCATTTCAACACTCCTGATTGATTAATGAGATGGATGATGTGTTGTAGCTTTGTAAACTAAAAAATGTGTGTGTGTGTGTGTGTGTGTGTGTGTGTGTGTGTGTGTGTGTGTGTGTGTGTGTATACACACACTACCAGTCAAAAGTTTGGAAACACTTGACTGAAATATTTCTTATCTTAAAAATCTTTTAATCTGAAGACATTTGATTACACGTTAAAAATGTTAAAATAAAAATATAAATGTGCCAACATATTAATTTCAATTTAATTTTTGTTTTAGAAAACTACGATTGAAAAAAAAGTGTTTAAAATAGATGATTTGGACTAAATAATGAAGAAAAAAGCAGCCAATAAGAACGCAAGATAGAGGGGAACTCCTTCAAAACTCTTTTAAAATCTTCTCAGGATGATTCCTCAAGAAACTGGGTGATGGAAAATGTCAAGAAAATATTAATAATTAATAATTAAATATTAATATAAATTCTAGACAAAGGGTGACCATATTGAATATGCTAGAATATATCCTATTTTACCTTATTTTTAATTTTCTTTAGTCACAACATAATTCCTAAAGTTACATTTGTGTTATTTCATAGTTTTGATAAGTTTACTGTTATTCATAAATTAAAAAAAAAAGAACAAAGAAAAAGTGTTTCCAAACTTTTGACTGGTAGTGTATATATAATAAACATTATTAAAACATTATTAAAAATGTTTCATTGACCCATAATAACATATTTCAGGTCTGTTCAATTAATCATTTTACTTGTCCTTAAATTTCAGACAAAGGACAATACCTGTGACATCATCAACACTACTAATCCCAACCATTTGACCACTGTGTCAGTTGCCAAGATGACAACAAGGAACAGAGGAACTACTGAAGGTCACTCCGTCCAGTCAACATCACACATGCCCACCAGCATACCTACAGAAGGTACTGCCATACATAACACACACACACACATTTACTTATCTATCTAAATGTATATTTTTATACACAGATAGTTATAAACAATAAAATCTAAACTTAACCCACACTCTAACCCTAACAGAAAACTTAAAAAAAACCTTTGTTTTCTATATTTTATTTGTGTTTATACAAATGAGGCTGCCCCCAAAAGGAGGTTTTGCTCAGATATGTCAGGTCTTGCTGACTTTTGGGTACCCCCCCACACAAACATACATTTAGACTACAAGACTTCAGATTAGACCCATGGCACATAAGACCAATGTTCAAATTCTTTGGCAACCGGAAAGCAACGGGTCAATTGTTAGTTACAGCTGACTGCTTGTTGTAATAATGCAGCATGTTAATCCATTAGTGAATTCTGTATAGATCAATAGACATAGGAAAATAATGCTTATTTGTGTTTTTATGAGCCTGGGGATAAAAATCAATTCCTGGAGGAGGAACACATTGTCGCAGAGAACATTCAAAACCTAAATATATGCTGTTTCATTTAGCTTAAGCAGTTTTTGCATGAACAGATTTCAATAGATAATCATGCTCATCGTTTTAAACTAGCAACACACAGTTACAGAGTCTCACAGTGCACAACTAAAGCATTTGTGTACCTGTCAACCTCCTTCACAAACGTGTGTGTTAAAACAGCAACGAACAAGTAAACCTCAGAACATTTGCTAACACTCATAAACAATCAGACAAACGCACATCTAAATGCATTTTCAATCAGCTGTTTTCTTTAACCTCATACTGTGCCACCAATTTAGATTTTTTTGATGGCCATGAACACATAATCAGAGAGTAAATTAACACAGCATAAATTACCAAATGTGTCAGTGAATGATTAATTTAAAATCTAAAGGAGCAATAGTACAATAATAATAAGTCAACATATTATAGTCAACATCTAGAAGATGTTCCCTCAAATGAGTGATGAGGTGCTGAGCAGTTCTGCTCAGTGAAATGTATATCTCTGTCCCTTATTTGTGCTATAAACATGGACACACAATCTGTCATTGTAAAATGTATAGGCATATATAGCTGATAGAAAGAAAGGACATTTTATAAACAGGTGTTAATACATTTAAACAAAAGTCTGGTTGGCTGTGAATACTCTCCTTATGAATACAGACCTGCTCATTCATTTCACACATCAAATTTAATATAAGGCAGCTGTGCAGTGTAGTGCAGACAGAAGCTACAAAGATTAAATTAAGCTTCTGTTTGCCAAGAGTCCATTTTACAGTTAAAGCACTTAAAGTGATTAAGTACAGCAAACAATCTGTTTGTCATTAACACTTAGCTCATTAACACTTGATCATAGAATACTCAATAAGGTAGTGATCAGTGATCAGTGCGCAGAGCATTTCAGTTAGTTAGAAAGTACTCATATCATGGCTGTAAATGAGAAGCTTCATATTTTGGTGCAACTCTGGCTGTAGCATCTTCATGTTCCTCCACATCAGAAGGCACTTTATTTACTTTGTTGGCTGTGTTTTTATGAGCATCATCTACAGAATTTTTACAGTACATGTGGATCTGCCTGGTGCTGACAGAAGCTCATTCAGGAATGCTGGAGTGGATCGCTCATTAAATTTAATTATATTCCATAACATTCTCTCTAGTCACAGACATATTCTTCAGTCTCTTTCAAGTGCTCCTCACACGTATGACCCATTTACATTTGGTGATGAGAATTGGTGTTTTGGGTAGCAGAATGTGTCTGTGTATTCAAAGTCTGAGATGTATTAAAGTCTGCTAGACGTGAAACTAGTTGATATTAAAATGTATGCAATTTCTCTTTCTTTTCTCATGGTTTCTTACAGATGACACAAAGATTGCACTACATCTTAAAGACAGTGGAGGTAAGATCTTCCCATTGCTGCAGTACATGTGATTCCAAAGTACATTTCTGATACAAATTTCTGATGCATTTCAAAATAATACTTGTATGAAAACATAGTTTTTCTTGCTTTTGTCCAAAGTAGATTTTGTCATCTGGTCTCTATGTTTGACATGCTTGTTGTGAGTGTGTGTGTGTGTGTGTGTGTGTGTGTGTGTGTGTGTGTGTGTGTGTGTAGCAGTAAGTTCCAAATTCTTGGCCCAATAACTTTTCCATTGATATCAGTATGTACTGTGCCAGTTCATTTCCTGTCCAGATTTTGTATCATATCTTCTTCTCTTTCCCCCTTCACACAGACTCTCTCTCCCTCTCTCTCTTTCTGTCGTTCTATCTTTCTGTCTCTCCCTCTCTAACTAACTCACTCTTTCTTCCCTCCCCCTGTGTATTCCCAGAAATCTGTTAGTAAAATCCAGGTCATGTGTTTTTGATTTGAAGTGAGCTCAATATTTTTTAGCTGTCTGAAACAGCAGTCAGGGATTTAACATCGCCATTGGAAAAGTGTGGTCAAAAGAAAAGCACCATCTAACCTAATGTAGAATAATATCAATGTTGTCATGCCAGGCTTAAGTTGGTTAAAGAGGTCCAGGTGTATTAGCAAAACACTGTTCAAGGGTAAGCAAAAACATTGACCACGGAAGCAGTTTTTATAGTTAATGAAGATAAAAATTAAGATAAAAACACACAATGAGACTATTGTCTCTAACAGATGGCCCAAAAAAGCAAAAAAGAGGTATGTCCTAATTCTGCTTTCTGTCTGATTTTCTTTTTTTGGCTGTGGTGCCCAGCAATGCAGAACATGGAAACCTGTTCAAGTTTATTCAGATTACCATCACATACACAATGAATACTTGCTCTGCTTCTCATCACTCCAGATTTACCATTTGAATCAAGTCCATACTGTCAAAAATGATAATAATACAAATAACCATCAGCAGAAGTACAATGCTATTTTTTTTATTTTACTCCAATTTCAATTTCAAGCATAAACAGACTCAATAAAATATAATAAATGGAAGAAGGGAAAGAAGGAGAGACAGAGAGAGAAAGACAGAGAAATGTCTCTCATTAAACAGCAAACTGGTCTGTTTTTAGTCTGGGTCAGTTCTGATAAAATGAAATTATGACACCTTTTCCAGGACTGCGAGACAAAATATAACCTGTGCTGCAGCATATCTCTATGTATATTCAGCCAGCCAGCTGTGCACTGGCTACAGTATCACCTACGGTTATCCTCTCTCCAAAGTCCTTTTATTTTTTTTCCTGTACATTCCTGGCTTTTCTTATAGTTCCCATTTTGCTCTTACAATGTTCAGGATGTTTGTGTGTTTAGAAAGGAAGGGAAAATTTTCGGTTCACATTGTAAAGTTGCTTACCATACGTTTGTCTGTTCAAGAACAGCATTGTCTCTGCTAATATTCTAAAGTTAAAAATGGAAAAATGTGATTGGAGCGATATTACCATTTCTAATCTTTTAATCCTACTATTTTTTACACTGAAATAGGTGAGAATCTGAAATGTTTTAATAGGGAAAGTTTTATTAGGGTTTGAGGTCTGCAGTCAGTTGCCCCAATGTTTTTGTTTGGGTTTAATTATGAAAACATATATATATACGTTTAACATATACATGTTATAAAAAAAACTGTGGAACCAGTTACTAAATAATAATGTTTTAAATTCACTTGCATTTTTCACAGTAGAAGTGTTCTATTATAATAATTCTAGAATAATCCTTATAAAGTTAATATTACAAGTATAAAAGTGTTCTATTATAAAAATTCTAGAATTGTCATTGAACTTGCAATAGCACAGAATAACCTGACAAACTAACTTTTTCTAGTTGTCAAATTGAACATAACTATACTTCAGTTTCATTGATGTCTAGATTATTTAAAGTATGTAAAGCATCTGGTAAAGAATGAAGAAAGCTGAAAAACAATAAAAAATACTGCGTGACCCTGAGTGGCTTCACAGCACACTGTCTGATCACATCTATGTAAGACTTCTGTATGTTGATTAGACTGACAGTTACAGAGCCAGGCTGTTATTGGCTGCCAAGCTTCAGTCTCTCTTTTATTGAAAATAAATGACTTCCCATGCTGAAGTGGTCATGGGCACTTCTGGCTGTAATGAATGAATGATAACAGTGACTGACTCACATTTAGTTCTGCCCTGTAATGTCAGTCAATCATTTCTGCTCCTTTGGCTTAGAGGACTGTAGAATACTTATTGTGTTTGCTTGTTTGTTTGTTTGTTTGTATGATAAAATGAATATTTAATTTAATTGTTGCACCTTTATCTGACTTTTACGGACCAAAGTAAATTAAAATATTAATATTTAAAATATATGTAATATACATATATTTTACATAACAGATAAAATTAAATAAAACATTGCAGTTTTGATTAATCACTTGTGGCATTCAGCAGTCAGATATTTTTGAATAATGACCATTGTTCATGGCAGCCCTATATAACTGACTGTTGCTCATGTTGCTCATCCTGTTTTCTGATAAGCTGTGATTATGTTGTATCTCTCAGTTTGTTTCACTTTATAGCCTCATAAAGTGCTCATAAAGCTCATAGCTCATAAAGTACTTTATGTCTGCATACATATTTATTTAGTATGTAGCATGTAATAAGCGGTGTAATCTAAAGTCTGCCAGTTTGTATTGAAAAAGAATGCTTTGCATTGTGGTAGGATCTTAATCGCCCTGTCAGAGGGTTTTTTAGCTGACTGTATACTATGCATATCTTATTATTTACTTATGTTATTTATTTATGTGGTTTTCAGGTCTTCTCTATCATGAGCAAAGAACAGTAAAAACAAAGTGAAAACAAATATTGCTGATGTTAGTTTTGTGTTGCTGTTTAACCTGTTGAACGTTTTAAATTAACTTTAATATTGTTTCAATGTCTGCACATAACTGCAAAAAAGGCTAGTTTTTTTCCCAGTAGTTCTATAAGGATTATTATTTGAGCCAGCTGGTGCTGCAGAAATCCTGCAGAATACAATGTAGAATTGAAATGTAATGAATGTGGCGGAAAGGTATTGGCAGGGAGGCGGAGCAGTGGCAGCCTGTCAGAACTTCTTGTGCTTTTCCACGCACAGACAAAGATGCTTTTTTTGATTACGAGGGCACCAAGAAGAAAATGGGAGATAAAGAGTGTGTCGAATTTTCAGTGGTACGAAAATTGGAATTTTAATAATAGAATCATATATAGGTTTTTAGATGAGATAATCCTGTAGCGAAAATGTAGACATTGTACTCTGTAAAATGTGAAAATTTACAGATGGTGCTTTGAGGATCTATTTGATTTTATCTTTAAAAATACCTTTGGTTGATGTGAGCATGTAGTCAGGTTACCGCATGAAGTAGATTTTTAGGTTGTCTTACAAAATATTGTTTGCGGTGAGAGGACATGAACATATAAAGGTGGAACTTCTGTTTTGTTAAATTATATTGCTTTAACAGTTCTTAAGGGATGTCAGTAATACAAACAATATAAGTGTGTTGGTATTTAATATGACAAAACAAGAGCAAATTAAGTTGAAACTACAATAATTCTCTTAATGTCTATAACTGACATTGTGAGAAAGAGAATGTGAAGCTGTCCCACTTATTTGGTTCCTTATAAAGATGCCACTGAGTCTGCTCAGCCCTTACTTTAGTAGATCATAGTGAAAATCAAGACAAGTTTCTTGTCTTTCTCTTACACATGCAAACAAGCCACAGAAATCTTAAATGAATTAATAAATTAGGTGGTTAGACAGTGCCCTCTTCTATCAGAAAGAAGAACTGCAACATTCAAAAATCCTTTATTCTCATTGAAGTTATTTGAATACAAAGACAAACTGATTCATTTTCATAGTATACTGTAAATGAACCGAAGTGCATTATGCAATACACAATGCTCAGAACTTTAAATATAGTGTTTATTTGTTGGTTTCAGGTGCTGCAGCCAAAAGTACAGCAGAGAACAGCACACATTCCCTGCACATGGGGCTGATTCTCGGGTTGCTCATGCTTCTGCTTGTGATGGTTGTCGTTGTTCTGGTGACTGTGTACATCTACCACCACCCGAGCTCTGCTGCGGGGCTCTTCTTCATTGAGGTGAGAGTGTGAAAGTGACGTTTGTCAGATATAGTAACCCATACCTGAAATGTGACCTCTGCATTTAACCCATCACTGGTGAGGAGTGAACACACACTGCAAGTGAACACACACACCTGGAGCAGTGAGCAGCACTGGGGTTGGGTGCCTTGCTCAAGGGCACTTCAGTTGCATCCTGCTGGCACTGGATTCAGCACTCTGATTACAAGCCTGCCTCACTAACCTGGGGCCACAACTGTGTTGATATAGATAGGAATAGTTCAGTAAATGATGACAAAATTAAAATTTTTGGATGAATTACTCCTTTAAGGACAAAAAAATGCAAAATTTTGTAATTTACTTAATTAATTAATTAAACTTAAAGTCAGAAACTAAGTCTTTATTCTGGAATCCTGTCTTAAACAAAAATTATTATACATATAAATTAATGTAAAATTACCAACTGTAATATTGTACATTGTACTGTCTTTGATGGGGAGGGCCTTGTAAACAATCATTTATCAATATCAATTTTATACCTTTACAGAGACGTCCCAGCAGATGGCCTGCCATGAAATTCCGTCGGGGTTCTGGTCATCCAGCATATGCAGAGGTAGAGCCTATCGGTCAGGAGAAGGAAGGTTTTATTGAGTCAGAGCAGTGCTGAGGTTTGATCTTTGACCTTTTTAAATCACACACTGCCCAGCAACCTTTTCGATGTCCAGCTACAAATGCACCCATCTCAGATCATAAAGTTCCACCAGCCCTTCAAATGCAAAGCACAGTCAGAACTGAAAACACTGAGAGTATGGCATTTGAATAGCAAAGACATCCAAACAATTAAACGCACAGATCCAGCTGTAAACACTCAAAACGATGACACTCAAAGACACATTCAGAGGAAATGTCTGATAATCAGCTGGATCATTTACAAGCCCCAAAGCTTCTGTTCATGCTGCTTGGTTCCTGACAGCACAGAGGAGGACGAGACTTTGACCTTTAGGAAACATTGTTGAACTGAGAGCTGTTGTATGTTTGATTCTTTAATTTGATAGGCCTATTCGGAGAAGTATCGAAGAAGATTTTTTTTGTTCTTTTCATGACAGTTGATCATTTATGAGCAAATTGCTTGATGAAAACATTAGGAAATCCACATTAATTCAGTTCATGTGTTTGAAATCATATATACATTAGATCTTTATATATCTTTAAGGGATTTTTAGGGGTTTCTTTTTTCATTTATTTTTTTCATTGATTTTATTTTTTTGATTTTCAACAGATGTTTTGGATTTGTATGTTTGATGACAAATACTGTGTTTATTCTTCTGTGTGCATTTATCTGAAAACTCTCTGGACAAAATGCACATTGCAAAATGTTCTGTGAACAAATGCATAAACAGTATTGAGTATCATTTATCCATGCATATTCCAACTACTTTGGACACTTGCACATATAAATTTAATGCACATATATTGTTTCATTTCGATTTTCCACCCCCAACTTGTTACTAATGCAAATTTACAAGATGGGTGCTTGTGAGAAATGTGTGTATGTTATAAAAAAGGGTTTGATGACATACAATAATCTGTTTCATTTATATGAAAGTTAAAATCAATGATTTGTACTGATCTGCATTTAAAAGGCAGGAAAGAAAGCTTTGTCTAACAGCTAGATTGCTGACATTCATTTGGGTTATAATATTTGAAATATTGTAGACTAAGGGGAAATATCCTACTGTTTTCAAGGTTATCTTAGTTTGAAAGATTAGAAATAGTGGAGCTGAGACAGTCAATTGAAAACTGAAATACTGTAATGGATTTATTTTAGGTTTAATTACTCTACAAAAGAGTAGTATATCACATGCATTACAATGTTATTCTGAATAACAACTTGTTCAGTAATAATGTGGTACTATTTTGACTTTGAAGAATTACAACATGTATCCTTATAAAACTAAATTTAATAAGGCACATATTACCTGCATATGCTTTTACATATAACCAAAGGTCTGTTGTACACACACACACACACACACACACTATGACCTAATCATGGAAAATGTGTGCAGCTTAACACCAATCCAAATACACAAAATCCCTTTGGCAAAGCAGAATATTCTAAAGGGGCAGAAAAATACTAAAAAAAGTATTGTTAGTTATAATTAGTTTGAATAATTATTGTGATTAGTGTCAACAACATAATGAACAGCTGTTTGGTTTTAAGTGGAGAAACATTAATTCAATATACAACTGGAGTGTGACATTAAATGCAACACCTTAAATACATCTCTTTTACCCTGTACAACTAGAGTTTAGTCAATGGATATGGGAAGAAGATTTCTGAGAGTTTATTTCAGATATGTAAATCTGTCAAATGCTTTTTTATTTGTGTCATGTTTTTTACAATCCATATTTTTCAAAGCAGCTTTACAGAATCTCTCATTTTTTTATTCTCAACATGGTGGCTCACCAAAAACAAATTCTAAATTCTATTTGTTCACTTTCTTCACTGGCATGACCTGCTTATTCTCAGCAAGTGTAACCTGATTGTGTGACTGTATGTATGTTCCTGTGTGTGTGACATTGCTTTCATATGAATCTGTATGAGTGTGCACTAATGTGAGTTCTGAAGTTTATTTTGTGAAAATAGCTCAAAAATGTTTGATAAGCAGGAACAATTTTCTGTTCTGCAGTTATGTCTGCTTTCAACATTGAACATGACAAAACAAAACCTATATTACTGACCTGCATTTTTGATAATCATATTAGTCATGTTGTGCCACACATTGAGAGACAGTGAAACACACAATGCTGTAATCTGTGTACTCTTGTGTTACTACTGTCATTTTGATTACATAATAAAGTTTGAATAAATAATGAAGCAGTTTACCGCTAATTTCTCCTCATGCCTCTGTTATCAAAATGAATCTTCATGCTTTCTGACTCTTTATGTCTCAACGCTTATGCTGAGCTTCCAATCATCCGAATCATTTTGTATCAATTCTGTACATATGGATCTGTAAGATGTGCTACACCTGTCAGAAGTCTTACATGTAGAACATGTTTTGTTTTCTGAATTAAAAACTAATCATTACTGTCTGCTTTATGTTCTGCTGCTAAATTTTGAAGAGGCATTATAGAGGTATCAGTATTTTGAAGAGAAGGGGTAAATGCGTATGGCAAGTATTTGGTAAAGCAAAACGAGAAATAATGTTTACTGGTAAAAACATGTGTATGCAAGTTTACATAAAAGTTAATTTAAAACATAAGGCCTGGCAGTCCACTATTTCCCAGTATAAGCAGTATTTTCCCATAGATAGATAAATAGGCTTTTTGTATATCATTGTGTTTAGTCATTGGGGTGGGCACTCCTGGTTTTGAGCTGGTTCTTATGCTGAAGAACTAACAAGCTGTTGTATTCTTGTATCTGATTCATCACATCTGAACTTTTACCTTAGTATATAGAAAGGCATCCATCATTATTGCTCATTGTTATCTTGGGTGATTATGTAAGCAAACCTTCTTGCATTTTAATAAAACATGGTTGTGTTCTCCTGCACCCCAAATACCTAAAGACTAGGAAAAAATTACAACTTAAAAAGCAGAGGCAGGCGAGTCTCTGTTTATCAAACATCTTTACTTGCTGAAGTTGTTTAAACATAAAAATGAGACACGCATAATGTCCATCTCCGCAAGCATAATTGTGATCACCCAGGTACTCATTCACACCAATTCAGTAAGATGCAAGGGTAAGATTGTAATATTGATTTTTAATTTGAGCTGTTGGGTCATTTCGTGGTAGATGTCAGTTTGACTTTATCTGCATGGTTATGTCATGTCTGTAAACAGAAAGAAGACCAGGCTACTGTATCAGGTGTGTGGGCACAGAGGATGGTTTGTAGCTTGTTCTTATAGCAGTTGCTTAGCACATGTCATCCACATTAAAACAACTCTGCAAGTAAATAGCAATGTTACGTTTCAAACAGAGATGGCAATAGAAAGACATCTTTAAGCAGCTTTAAAAATGTTTTTGATATAACTCTCAACTCATTTCCATTGTCACATTTCTCCATAGCAAAAGAGTAATGTCCATGTGCCACCTGCAGGACATATTGTGTGGTTTACTGTGTGATAAGTTCCTACGCTGCAGCTCTCATCGCTGTAAGAGGATATGCCATCCTGAGGAATGCCAGGCAGAGGGAGAGTGTAAGCAGCCATGCACTCATGCCAAGCCTGTCTGTGGACACCCCTGTGTCTGTACCCATGTCCCTATGCCTGCTCCCTTCCGCCAAGGCACCCACTGTCCACCCAGTACCTGCAGTGCGAAGGCACAGCCCTTCCCTCATCCAGACTCTGGGTGACATCATGTTCCACAAATAGGCAAGCAACACTTTGTTTCTTCAGCTGTAGCCTGATCTGACCTTTTCTGATTCCTTAGCTGACAAACTCTGCTGGGTGCTTGTGTTCTGAGATATACTTACAGTCAAACATGTTTAACAATCACAATGGAAATCAGGTGTGTATATTCATTACAAGATATATATATCCGTAAGATGTTATTAAATAGTGCTGTTCAAAACAGATGGAAAAACATTCCTTATATTTTATATACATTTTTAAGTGCTTTTGTTTTAAATGGAGACTAAAATTTAGTCTTCATCAAGTCTTCATATTACAGAAAGGTGAACTTTTTAATAGTCACATTGCTGTCCCACTTTCAATCACCAGGTGGCACTGCTGTGTGACTGTGGCCGCAAGGAGGCGGCAGTTCCTTCTGCTGAGACAGCCAATTCTTACCAAAGGTGGAAAATACCCCCAGGTTATCGACAACTTCACAGACATAATTTATTAGTAATGTTGTCTGAAGTTAGTTAAGCTTTATGTTGATAGAATCACTACAGAAGTGTGTTATTGTAAGTCTTTCCCCCCACAAATTTAGAGATGGTGGTTAGATATAGATATTACAAACGAATTAAATATGTTTTTGGATAAGAAACATGTCAGCAATACTGCTATTTATGTCAAACAGTGATTTGTCTGAGATCAAACACAATTCTCCTTTTCTCTGTTTTGCAGATATGCAGTTACTGCAGGGTAAGCTGTCAGATATGCAGTTGGGAGTTTGTTAACGTCGGACATCTCAAAAGGGGGAGTAGAAAAAAGCCAGATATTTGTTAATTATTATTATAATGTGCATTAGTTGTGCAGTAACCGTTATTTATTGTGTCTCTGTCAGATTGGAGTGATCTACACTGGAGAGAAACAGGTGAATGTAGTGCTGCTTTTCTGTGCCTGTATAAATGAGGAGGGTCTGTATGTGGGTGCTTTGATTTTTAATGTTCTGTGTTTTGCTTTAATGTGACTGGCTGAAGCCCTGCAGATTGACCAGTCGGTGGATCCCTTTAATAAGTCCACATCTTCCAAATGAACTTTCTCAAAGAGGCCGCAAGGTTTTGTAAACATATTTCACATATGTGTCAAAATTCTTAAATATTTCAAGAATAACATACATAAAGCTTCAGAACACATAAAGCTAGAGCTCAGGATGAAAGAACTAGCAACTTACTGCATGTTTAATCTCCAGTTTTAACAATTTTATTTGAATACTTTTGTTGTATTTTTGAAAACAGCAAAAGAGAGTTGGATTCCTTATTTACCCTCATGCCATTTCAAACCTATGACTTTTTCTTCTGTGGAATACAAAAAGAAGTTCATCAGTGATATTGAGCAGGAGACTTGGAATTTAGTTGAACTGGCTAACAAGGTAAGATGACCATTCATTCAAAATTAACTACCCAAACATTTCCTATGCCATTATTTTTTAGAACTGAAATTGTGATTGTGTGTTTTCTTCTGGTCAAACAGCTAAAAAGGAGTCACTGTTACCCACATATGAAACGTGACCATTGTTAAATTATCCATGAGTTAACCAAGGCATATGGTGTGGAAAGCATTAGCCATGATGGTGAACCCATATGCAATGTAGTGCTGACTGTCATAAGGCTGGCTACAGAGAAACTGTTCATACACACACTACAGAAACATTTTGTCTTTGACATGTATACCTTCCACTTACTTAAACCTAGAGCTTTAACTACGGCATATTTTTTTACTGTATTTTAATCTTGACCCTGTAGTAGAAGCCCAAATAATAAGACATGGTCTTTTTCTGACAGAAATGGTTTTGGTATACATAAACCATATCTGACAAATGTCACTTTCACTTTTCACTTTAAATGTGCAGGACTGATTTTAGAAACAGCCACTGTAATAGTAATACAAATAAAACGGCATGTTTGTTTGGCAGTCCAGAACTTTGTCATGATATCCTTACAGTTATGTAGATAATCTTTCTAATGTATCACTCAAAAAAACTAAACATGTATACAGGGACTAAACGCACACACATAATCAATGAACTTGATGTTGAAATCTGAAACATGCACCTAATACCTGGTTAGGAGTATCAGGAATATCTACTCATTTAGGGGCCCAGGAAAAGAGGGGCCCCTAAAGCATATGTTCCAGGGCCTCTTTTATATAGTGGCAGCCCTGATTTAACAGTTTACTTACACAGATCTATAATTTGCATCTATAATAAATTCTAATTGTTCGTATCAGTATCATTTTTAGACTATTTTCAGGAAAAACATGGCTTGAGGTCATAATTGCGCTTTTCATTGTGACAGATAGATATTATAAACTTTAGATATTATAGACAGATAGATATTATAAACTTTAGATATTATAGACAGATTGATATTATAAACTTTAGATATTATAGACAGATAGATATTATAAACTTTAGATATTATAGACAGATAGATATTATAAACTTTAGATATTATAGACAGATAGATATTATAAACTTTAGATATTATAGACAAATAGATATTATAAACTTTAGATATTATAGACAGATTGATATTATAAACTTTAGATATTATAGACAGATAGATATTATAAACTTTAGATATTATAGACAGATATGTATTATAAACTTTAGATATTATAGACAGATAGATATTATAAACTTTAGATATTATAGACAGATAGGTATTATAAACTTTAGATATTATAGACAGATAGGTATTATAAACTTTAGATATTATAGACAGATAGATATTATAAACTTTAGATATTATAGACAGATTGATATTATAAACTTTAGATATTATAGACAGATAGATATTATAAACTTTAGATATTATAGACAGATAGATATTATAAACTTTAGATATTATAGACAGATAGATATTATAAACTTTAGATATTATAGACAGATTGATATTATAAACTTTAGATATTATAACAGATAGATATATATTTAGATATTATAGACAGATTGATATTATAAACTTTAGATATTATAGACAGATAGATATTATAAATTTAGATATTATAGACAGATAGATATTATAAACTTTAGATTTATGACAGAATATTATAAATTTAGAATTATAGACAGATAGATATTATAAACTTTAGATATTATAGACAGATAGATATTATAAACTTTAGATATTATAGACAGATTGATATTATAAACTTTAGATATTATAGACAGATAGATATTATAAACTTTAGATATTATAGACAGATAGATATTATAAACTTTAGATATTATAGACAGATAGATATTATAAACCTGTCTATCGTTTGTTTTCTCTTGTGTAGCGGTTTGGCGGACTTTTTATGCTCACGTTGCTTAATGTTTTAGGCATATTCGATAAAGTTCAGACTACGTTATAAGGCCCGTGCAATTAGACCGACCCGGCGTTCGGTGACCGGCGGGTAATTTTATGACGCTCCCTCTGAATCACGAATTTATTTGAAGCGGAGCTGGACGCGCCTGCGCCTCAGTCTCACAGCGCTGGGTCTCACCGCCTCCTCCTCCTCCTCCTCCTCCTCCTCCTCCTCCTCCTCCTCCTCCGCCTGCATCCACTCCTCACTCCGCTGTTTCTCTACACTGACCGGTCACTCCAGCTCTGAGCAACAGGGAACGTGCGCTAGTGCTTTACGCTATAAAAAACTTAATCTCCATCGCTTCGTACACATTTCCGCAGTTTTAATTTTCTATCCGCTGTCCTTTCGCGACAAACCGGCTACTCCAACCTTCTGCAATGGAGAGAAAGGTAGGAAAATCTCAGCAACATCATGAAAATGTTATCTTCTCCACTGAATACTCACTACACAACAATGTTCAGCGTCTGCGGTGCGTTGCTATCCCCTGATGATGTATAATCCGCCCGGCCCATCACAGGTAGTCAGATTAGTGCGCAGGGGAGTTTTTCCGACTGGATCTAGTTTATTTGTCAATAAAAAAAGAGCAGAAACAGACTATATGAATGTGCTGTATGAATCTATATGAATTCAGACAGAATATACAGATCGGTCCTGAATACGGGAACACAACTCACACTGGTGCACGTGTTAATCCGGCTCTACTCCATCACTAGTCTTCAGTACGGATGAAGACTCCTCATTGCAGACAGGAGGGCTTTCTTAACCTTGAAAGGTTCAAAGAAGCACTTGAGGGTGTAGTGGGTATGCTATGAGGCATGACATGCCCTGTGTACTCCGTCAAGAGGCTTATTATCTCTCAGGCTGGTTGCAGGGGTCGCAAGTGTTAAAGCATGCCACTGTAATCAACGAGAAATGAGTTGGTATTTGAGTGGAAGTGTTTGTATGTTTATTAATTTGAAAAAGTTAAAAAAAAATTTTTTGCAATATATATATATATATATAGCAATGTATATTTATTACAATATATAATTACAATATGTTTAAAAATATTGTTTTGTTTTTTAATATTTCAAAACTAAAACTAATGTTGTTTTTGTTTATTTTGTAAAAAAAAAATTCTAAATGAATACAATCTCATTAATTAGAATTTAATACATTTATATGGGAAGTGTTACTCTTAATTAGCAGTCTCTGTAACAATGTGTGTAACCCCCACATGGAAAGTTTCAGATCCATTTTAGCTCTCTTACTCTTTAGTCCTCAATACAATACATGCATATAGATTTAATGTATAATATTGTTTTATTAAGACTAAGCATGAGTGATGTTTTTCTATATATGTAAAGAAAGGTAAACATGAGCTGAATCTCCTTTCCAGGGTTCAGGCACATGTAGCCTGGTTTCCTAATATCTGCTGCAGCTTTTTCCCTTATCAGAAATAATAGCCATGATATCAAGATGCTCCATCATAATTTAGCTGTTTCTTTAGTGCAGTGACCCTAGCTGAATCTGTTTGAGGGTCATAATAATATGAGCAAAGTGCTAGTTTGTTTGTTGATATAATAAAATAACATTATTTTAGTATGGCATTGCTATTCAGTGACAGTTGTGTCTGTATTTGTGTTTGTCTTTATGGCTTTATCTCAGGTGCTTTCTACAGTTTGGGAGTCTACCAAAGCCTTGTTTTATTTCTTTTAAATGCAAGTAGCCTGTATTCAGGAGTTCTGTAATCAATTTCATCTGTCAGGACCCGTGCAGCTGGAATGCTATGTAATTGCAGCATCACTTCAGCTTGGGTGCTTTGCAGGAACTTACTGCATCAGTGACTGTAGACAGACTGTATATTCCAGTCTCTGTTAGAGTAATAACATTTACAATAACATTCTCAAATCAACTGGAAGCTGGAAAATAATAATAATGATGTGTGTGTACAGTTTGGTTTATACTTGTGAGGAACACATTTTCAAAATCTCACTAATATAGTAAAACATGGCTAATATTTTTAAAAAAGTTCATTATTCAATCTAACCATGTGTTACTTTAAGTCCAATAATGTGAGCATGTTTGTGTGATGATTAGGTGTAGAGATAAAAGATTGAAAATATTAGAAGATAGAAGATATGAAAACAATGATGAAAGTCTGTGATATCCTCACTAGTAGAGTTAAACAAATGTGTGCGTGTGTACAATATTTAATGCTGAATGCAAGCTTGAGGGGGTAACAGTGTGATTTATAGTCTTTAGGTTTAATGTTCCACTGTTGTGCTTTGATTCCATTCAGACTTTAGAAAAACATTTGACTTTCATGCAATAACCCTGTTGGAATGTGTGGCCCCTGTACTGTTTCCCCCTCTGTTGTGAATTCCCTTACACTAAATATAAAGTCAACATTGTGTTGCTGGTTACATATTCTTTAGGCTGTGTATAAAATCACAATAGCAGCAATGATTAAAAAGAATCATGGCTCCACTCATGCAGACTAAGCTGTTTATGTTATGCTTTTTGTAAGAAACAGACTGAAGTTTAAGTTTGTTTTGGCTGTCCGTCTCCCTAAAGGATCAGTGAGAAGAAATTCACTTTTCCTAAGCATTAAATGAGTAACTGTCAGGAAATTTGTTTCAAAGTTTTACAGCAATGCTGAATTAAACTAAAATTGAGTTAAACTAATTTGACATATAAAAAATAAGCATTTACAATGTCAAAATGTACATTTGATGTTTCTTAATGAGGAGTTTTTTTAAACATCTTGTAATGGTGTTAACTTATAAAGGATTATCCACATATTGAGGTGATTGGGTTCAAAGCACTAAGTCAGTTGTTTCAAATGAGGTAATTTGTTAGTACGAGGTTTTGCTCTGAAGTACTGAAATGCAGGTGTGTCTTTGAGCTCAAGGCCTTGTATTCTCTCTGGAAACAATTCCAGTGGTGCCAGCAACACATAGAATGGATCACAGAAGTTCGCTTCACTGCCCAGCAATCTTCTGAGAAATCCCATTAGCATTCAAGGACCCACTTTTCCTAACTGTCACACCTCAAGAGCTTTAGGGAGAATTGGCTCTTTGAGAGTGAAAGCGCAGGCAGAGAGATGAAGGGGTGATTATTAAATGCTTGCTTTCATTCATTCTTTTTCTTCTTTACTGCTTTTGTATTACATTGTGGCGACTGAATCTGCTCTTGTTAATATGCAGAATTAGAATTGTAAATTCCCCAGTCTCTGTACTCCAGAAATGTTTTGTGGCATGCATTTCCACCTTTTTGTTTCGTTTAAGATTACTATTTCTCAGTCTTTGGTTTTATATTTATTTTTTACTTGATATGTGCCTGGTAGCTTTTCAGATTAAATAAATGAATGAATGAATGTATTAGACAATATCAATTGCTTGATAAAAAAAACAGACAAACATTTTCAAGCAAAACATTTTACAATGGTTTTTTGTTTGTTTGTTGTTCTCCTGAAGCTGCAAATAATGTGCCTCACGTTCCTCTATATATTAGGTCACCGTTTTGACATAACTGGCATTTATACTGAAGGTTCTTTGCGGGGAGATGTGGACAGTTGAAGACTTTAATCAGCTGGACTTAAAATGCTTTGACAGCATTAAGGTAAAACCAGCCTTGGTACAAAACTGCTGACTGTAGTCTGCAAACTCTTATATATAAAATATATAAAATTGGTTATGAGTGTCACAACAGGCCAAGAAGAACCCTTGTCTCATAGCTCCTCTTTTCACAACCGCAGATTTACACTTACAAAAATGTGAACTGTAAATTGTAACCTCTGGTAAATTATTATAATGCTCGTGGATCTTTGATCTCAGGTTTGTTAAACATTATTACCAATTTTCAGAATTAAAAAGTTAGAGCATGAAGATTTTGTTTGCCACTTGTTACTTGTTACGTTTTAATTTTTCTTATTTTATTTTTAAAGAAGAAATGTCTATAAGTCAAATACCTAATATATGTCTCTGGATCTTTGATAAGTGTCTCTTTATCTCTTTATCCAAACCCATACTGCTTGCTTTCTTCTGTGATAAACAAACTTTAAGCAATGCTGCCCTTTCCCATGTATTAGAAAAAACTGAAGTTGTCCCTAACTTTCTGTTTAACATCTTTTGTGTTTAACAGAGGAATGGTATGAGGGTGAGTAACATTTTCATATTTAGGTGTTCTGTCCCTTTAAGATTCAGTATACTTTAAAAAATTGTGATAAATGCTATAACAGTTGATTTGTGCCTATGCTTTTTTGAAGATGGTTTATATCTATGCAGTTTCCCATGCTGCTAAATGAACTGCTCCAATTCTAAATAAGTGTTTTAGATGAAGACAAAATTGTTACATCCTTGTCTTGCATCAGGGTTAGTTAATTCAGACCACATCTGTATTGATTAATGAAACCCCAATTACACTGATCGTGGTGCTTCATAAGTCGCAGTAATGCTCACATCTGATGTGTAATTATGTGTGAATATCATTAAGTTTGCTTCAAAACGGAAGCCTGCACTGCTGTCTGTTGGGCTTTAGAATGCACATCAGTGTTTTTCACACATCTTGTTGAAATCCTGGACTCATTAAGAGCTCATTTGTGTGGTGAGGAGGCTGACAGACGGCCCACAGTGTAATTCAGAGGGAGTCTGTAGTGCAGTGTGCCGCTCCACCCAATTTCAGTGATTTTTGGTTGTCTCTGAGACAGACTGTCTGGCTTACAGAGAGCTGACCCATTTTTACAGGGGAAACGCTCAATATCCTATTTAGTACTCCCCCCACCCAAGTATGCTAGAAAGCAAAGAATCAGGGTTGGCTTGTTACTGTTAATCCATACAGAATTAGTACTTTTTGACACATGGAATGGAGGACTTAAACACTGACAGGCTGTTTTTCGGATGTTCTGTCTGTAAGTATTAGCCCTTGAAAGAATGCAAGCGGTTGGCTTTTTTTGGTTTTGGAATGTAATGTGTGTAGATTTTATAGAATCTTTTTATAATGGATGAATAGAGTGGATAGATTTGTCTGTCATTCTCTGGCCTCATTCTGTCCATTTTCTTTCTCTGCCCACCTACACAGTGATACTGAAGGATGTAGGTTGTGTAAGTATTTGTTTGTGTAAATATGGGTCAATAGGACTCACGAATATGCAATAGAGATTGAGTATACTTTAAGAAATTGTGATAAATGTTAAACAGTTAATTTGTGCTTTTTTTGAAGATGGTTTATATCTGTGCAGATATAATGTTATGCCATTAGTTTGCATATGGCACAGTACCAGCTCTGTGGAAAATATGCTGTAGAAATTATCACAGAAACAATAGAATTTCATGAAGCATTAAGTAGTTTTTCTGATGCAATACGCTCCAAAGATTTTGACAGCATTTAAGCTGCATTTAAACATTTTCTGGACTGCCACTAAAAAGATTAAAGGGTTAGTTCACCCAGGAATTAAATAATGTTGTCGTTTGCTCACCTTCATGCCATTCTGAACTTACATGATTGATGTTCTGAGAAACACAAAAGGTGAATTTTTGACGGATATCCTGGCTGCTGCTTTTCCATATAAACACGGCTATCAAACTCAAAAAGACAAATCTCCTGAAGCCAGATGACAGAATTGCGTGAAGAAAATTCCTACAATTAAATGCTGATGTTTTTCATCATATCACGGTCTTACAGTGCTTTCATAGTGCACTTTTGCTCTGTTTTTTGGAAATTGACAGATGTGGTCACTATAAACTGTCATTATATGAAATAAAACATGAACATTCTTTCAAATTTATCCTTTTGTGGTGCACAGAAAACAGCATATGAGTTTGGAACAACAGTCTGTGTAAATACTTTTTTATTTTTGAGGTGAAAAATAAAACTCCTTCTTTACATTGTGAAAGCAGCAACAAAAACACAATAAATGAAGGGGAAGTAACAGTACCATCACCAGGCCGCCGGAATCTCTTTCACATGGGCCTTGGGCCATTGGCCCAGCCTGTGGTTAAGCCCTGCTTTGTGATCTGAATATTATATTAACCAGGTGCTCATAACATCTGAATCTATGCCTGCAAAAAACAACTTCAGTGGTCACGCAAGCTAATGCTAATGGCAGAGTACAGTAGATTCATTTATGTGCATGCAGTAACACACAAACCACAGTACAGGATCAGCCATGCATCATGTTAGCATTTGATTTACAGGCACAGTGTCAGCAGTAAGACCTATGTGCTGTTGAGTAACTTTCATAAACCTCTCTGCCTATCCCTCCATATCTCATACTGCTGTCCCCAACACATTCTTCATGGCAAGTTTGCACAATACAAATGTAATACCTCTGTGCTGTTGCGCACTGATAAGAGTGAGTAGTTGTATTGGGAGGCATATACAGACCTCTGCAGGGGAAACCTAAAACTGCAGCTTGAGGTCAAATTGTCCCGCCCCTGGATAGACACAATCTCTGCTTACCCCTTACAACTCCCCCACCCCCTTCACCTCCCAGTCAATGGGACCTGAGCATTTGGCAGAGCTGTAATGGGAAATGGCATTTAGGGGGCCTCAAGGGGGTACTGAGACCTGCCGATCTCTTCAGCTCTGACTGGGTGCTTGGATAGAACTGATTCTTGCAATGCAGTTATCAAATGTAAAAAGGGCTCACAAGGGTAATAGATCACAGGGAAAAAAATTTGTTTGTATGGAAGGTTTGAGTGATAATTCTTGAGAATGCAGTGAGCATGATAGGCCTGTTGTCTTTGTTGGTGGTGGATTGATCAACATTTTCTTTGTCTGCAGTTTTTTTTGTGTATGTTTTCAGACTCTTTCACCAGTTCTCTTATTTAATCTGCTCTGTATGTTTTTTATTTTTTTTTAAATATTGTATTTCTATTAATGACAACTTTTACCTTATTTTGTCTTTTTGTGTTGTCCTGCTGATTTCTTTGTAATCTTTTCTGCAATATCTCTTTGTGGGCTATCACTATACATCACCCTTGGGTGTTTTAATGTGATATGTGACCTGTGATAGGTCACATATCACTATAACATTTTGTTAAAAGTGCTATCTTGGTCTCATCTTACCACAAAATCACTTCCCACATCACAATTGCATTAATATTGTGGAGTTTGGCAAACTCTAGAGATGCTTTCACATGTTTCATTTTGTGTAATTCCTGTGTGCCACTTTCCTATTAAGAGCAGTGTTATGCACTGAGTGTTGTAAGTCCCTGATATGGTTGACTGGTCCACCTTTATTCTGTTCTGAACTCTGAAGCTTTTGTAAACTGATCGTGGGCGTCTCTGTGGCTTTTCATACAACTGTTCTTGTTATTGTAGAGAGTTTTGATGGATGACCTTTTCTAGTACCTTTCTAATGGTTTAACAGTGAGCGCTTGGCCATCCAAACACTTGGATATTGTTTTACCTAATTTAGGCATTGCTTACCTTTATCTTTAATTTGTTTGGAATGCTAATTAATCTTCATGGTCAGAGGTTTCCAGTTATTTTAAAAAGGAGCAATGCCATATTATAACTAGAGCTGAACTAAAGAAAGGGACAAAGACACATTTTTCTCAGACATTTTCTCATAGTATAATAAAAAAACCGGGAAAGTTACGTTAGAAATAGTTTTGAATTTTTTAATGAAAGGCATTTTGTAACATTGTACACAAGAGAACAATACTTTGTTACTCCTGATTATACTTATGTGCGTTTCAGTTCATTCTTGGAAATGCTTCAGACAACTGTATAAAAAACAAAAGTTAAATTTTGTCACCTTGAACCTTGCATGTTAGGAGAGAAAGTTTTGTTTTTAATTCACATCACTTGGTTTTGCTAAACAAATATTTATCCACTTTCTGTTTGGGGAAACAGGGAAAACTAGCATGTAAATCTGAAAAACTGAAATTCGGTGATGGTGAATAGCTTCAGAACCCACATCATTTACACTGTAGTCCACAAGACACAAATTTTGGAAAACCATATGAATTATCTCACAGTTATCAGAATGTTGTAATCAACATGGCTGAAGCAGACTGCAGTTTGCAAGGTCAAGATGACAGGTATAGTAAAAACCACAAAAAAAAGACACCCAACCTTAAATGCGTTTTATTTACACCTCTAAAATTCAGTTAGTTTTATTTTCAGTCTAAAAACTGGCAGCTTTCACTTACTGCTGCTTTAAGAACCTCCCTCCCTTTTTTTGAGAATGAGAAGCATATTCCAAGCCTTGCTGGGTTCGACTGCAGCAGAGGAAGGGGGGAGAGCAGTAGTGAACAGAGAGGAGGAGGGGTTTAGTTAGCGGCGAGACTGACTGCGCCGCAGCAGGCAGCGACTGACCAGTCAGCAAGTGTTCCCTTATCTACCAATGGAATGCAACAGCTGCGGCAGCCTGTGAGCTTGTGTGTTTTTGTGTGAACATGTTTGTAAAAAGGGAAAGAGGGGCGGTCGTGGTGGGCTGGCAGGAACCCCCCTGAAAGACCCCCAACTCTCAACCCCCCACGTTCTCTCTCAGCCGGGCTCCTGAAGAGCAGCTCAGCCAAACATAAGTGTGAGAGACTCGACAGAGCAGCACACTCCGAACACAAGGAGAGAGAGAGCTGGAAAGAGAGAGAGAGCTGGAGAGAGCAGAAAGTAAGGGAAGTGGAGCCGGGAGCCTTGAGGGGAGGTTGAGGAGGTGAGCAAAGGGTGAAAAGGAAGAGAGGCGAGGGAAAGACAAAAGAGAGAGACAGTAAGGAGATCGAGAGTGGAGGCAGACGAGAGGGAAATGGCTTCAGAGGAGACCGCTGGAGGAGCTCGTAAAGCCACCAAGAGCAAACTATTTGAGTTCCTCGTCCATGGAGTGGTACGTACCCTCTTAGTGTGTGTGCGTGTGCAGGAGCTCAGCCACAGACGCTCATGTGTTTGAGTGATAGCAATGAACGGTGACCATGTGAAGGTTATTTCTAGTCCTCTGTAGCCCGGCAGTGCGCCGCTCTTCTTTTTAAAGCGGAGAGAGAATGAGAGGTGGAAAGGAGAGCGATACCAGGGAGGCGAGCATGCGTTTGCATGTAGAAAAAAGAGAGAGGGTTCAGAGAAAGGAAAAGAGAGGCTAAAGGTAGCCACTTTGGTCACTGGAGCTGCGTGCATTTGGCAGCATGCCTAAGGTGACGAGCACTTTCATTCAAAACAGAATCCACTCTGTGACAACGCATGATGCTAACTCTTAGAAACACATTGACTGCCTTACTGATAACATTTCAAGATTATCATATCTGATGTGATGTCATTTATTAAAAATGCGAGCATTTTCCATGAATTGCTTGAACTGCTAATAAAGTCATTGTCTATAGTAGTCATAGCAGTACTAGCAATAATACAGTAATACAGAAAGCAATGTCCTTTATGACATTATTCGTGGTTTAATGCAGAAGAGACAATAAAAATCCACTTATTGTCTGAACCGTTGTTTACAACAGAGTAACAGTGTAATTTTTTATTTACAATTAGCAGGACTTTGTCTAGCCAGAGCTTTACAGAGCAGATCAACGTTAGTTAAAAAATAGTTTGTAGAACAAGTATAATGCATAGAGCTATATTACATCTATTCTATACTTGCAGACTATAATAAACCTAAAGAGCTTTGTTGATTGGTGGCCAGGTTTATTGTACTGTGTGAACTAGAGCGCCAAATGGATTTTTTTGACTAAATAGCAAGAAATAGCCAAAAGTCATTTGTGACTGAATAGCAAATTCTGACACGGGCTGGCATTTTATTAGTGATTTGATGAGATGACTTTGCTTGCAGCAGTTTTCTTGGTTATGTGATCAGCGTCTTTTCAAACAGTCTGCTATCTGCCATATTTTTAAAGGATTGCTTTGAGCTGGTGTAACTTTTTAACACAGATAAGTCTGTAATAAAGCACATAGTTTGTGTATCTGAACAGTGGGATGTGTTAGAGAAAAACAACATGCTGAGTTTGGATGATGAATGAAGAAAATGGTGTTGCCGCTGCAGACTAATTAACCTTGACGAAGCACTGATTGTTCCTGGGCAAATGTTTCCCACTCCTTATTTTGGCTTCCTCTCTTTTAATGTCCTCTCCTGCATCTGTGCTGTTCTCTTCACCTTCTCTAACACTTCTGTCTGCACTTACGTGTTTACTCAGTTTCACCTTTGCTGTTGTTCAGCTTAATACTGCACAAACTGAGGCAAAGCCTGGGAAAGTGATGTTATATGCCCTTTATAATATTGCAGTGCAAGACCGACCAGAGAGCTTCTGCTGGTTGGAGCTAGAAGAATGTGGTGGTTCAGCCTTGTTTCCAAGGCAGGGAACAGTACGTGCACATCAAGGTTTGCAATTAAGTCACAGTCTGAGCAGCCACCAGTTTGTACGAAATGAATTTAAAGTTCTATTTTTGTTCTGTATCAATGGAAATCTAATGTATCCCATAATTCCATGGGTGTAGCAGTTTTTTTATTCAGGGTAAAATGAGGTTGATCTTGAGTATTCTTTTCTCTCTGTGATAACTCACCTGTGCTGAAGCAATGACATTTGTGTTAGTTTTGCGTATGTTATGTCTGGGTTTTTATTTTCAGTTTGATCTTCCAGACGTTTAGCTTTGGCTAGGTGTTTTATTTAGATTACGTGTCTCGGAATCAGTGTTTTGCCATACTGTGATCTGTTATATTAGCTTTTTGTTGGCTCTATCATTCATTCTCTCTGAGGCACAAAAAAATCACCCAGTCTTGGTTAATAACAGACTCACTCTGTGTAACTGTGTAACTGTGTGGATAAATAAAGATGACTTGCAGGTCATTTCACTCTAGGAGCACAAACTCATTCCAGTTCACTTAACAATACTGCAAAACTTTCTACCATGAAAAAATAGACGTTTTCACTTTAAGTTATTACAATGATGATTAAATGGCTGGTTTAATGTAAGAAACTATCGGAAATTAATTAATAAAATTAGATAGAGTCAGCAGTCGCTTTGACTTATGCCCTGTTTCGTTTCTTGCTTTAAACAACAAAGCCTATTGTGAAATATGCATATTGTGAAATCATCGCAATATAATTGAACTTGATGTAACTTGTCCTAAATGTAAAAATTGTGCTTACATTTTGTCCCAATTATGTAACAATGTAAACATTTTCAGTATCTTACACAAGGGGCATGAGTGAGAGAATGTGGTTGTTGAGGTCTATCCAGAGATTAGGTTAGATGTCTGTACAGTTGTCATATTAACTGTGAGCAAAGAAGCTCCAGAGGGACATTTGTTTATTCAAGCAAAAGGAAGACGTTTCTCACCAGATATCAGGCAGAACTGCTCATCAGTCAAAGTTGACTGACGGCTCAAACACTGCCAATTTCTCTATAGTACAAATCCACATGAAGTGGCTGCGGGAAAAGATTTATATTAAAATATTGTCGGTCCTAGCAGCATTCAAATTTATATTCAAAGTGATTTGTGAACAAAGCATAGAGAGAGACAGCACAGGACAGTAGTTGTTTAAACTGTGTAGTGATGATGTGAGAGCATTAATTTGTAATTTTTATTATTATTATTATTATTATTCCTCTTTTTTTCACTTAGCTATTAAACTTGATTTCATCTGTTGGATTCCTGTATAGATGTGTTGGTAAGACTAGTGACCAACAGCAGCCCAGTAGAGACAGCAGACAGCTGAATGCATCCATCAATCTATCAGACAGAGAGACAGAGTAAGTGCTTTGCTGCATCATTCAGGGAATATAAGAAATGTTATACTTCCACCCAACTGTCTGGCCTGATCAAATGCTAAATATCTCACTGTAAGCCATTGTCTTTCATTACTTTGCAGCTCAGTGCTCGCTGCATAGTCTTCTTCAATTCCACAACAGTCTGGAGTTCAGTGCATTAATCTGCTAACTTACTGACAAAATAGTTCACTTAAGGTACATCATTAGTAGACACATCACAATCACTTGCTCTTGATAAAGTGCAGCCTTTACACCAAACACGAAACAGTGTTATATCAGCGGCTGGTCATTCTCACACATTCATGCCACATTCCACATCTGCAAGAGTTCAATGTAAAGCCCTTCCTGTTTAACTGCAATGTAATGAGGTTTCCCACACCACTGGCAGGAGGTGAAAGTAATAACTTTTAACATGACAATGTCAGAAGATTCTTTCACACAACAGAAAGGAAGCTTGACAGATTTAGGGCTTGTTCTTTACCAAATGATGTCACAATTTAATTTGATATTATATCTGGTACAATTCGTAATTATTTCAAAAACATGCTGAAGATACAAATGTTATGAGAGGGCCATCAATCATGTCAAGAGCATATATTTTGGGGGGAAATAAAGTACAAGAATTATATTTTGTTTAAGAAATAAATGCATAATGTGCAAGTTTGCATTGTAAGTTATTGCTATAGCTTTTCTCTCAGAGTGTACACTTCCTAAGGTACATTTTCTTCTTTTTGCCCTATTTGAGCCTCCCTTACATGCCCCTTTGACCACAGTCATGTATTTGTATGTTTGCTCTGTCACTCAAAGCTGTACCTTTGACATGCTCTCAAATTGGCTATCCAGATTCACTGCCAACATCATGATCCTGGTGCTGACTGTGGAATCACTGAAGTAAATCCTGTCCCGCTGTCATTATCTTTCACTAGCCTGTTTCTCAGAAGTGCTGTTTCTTGCTCATATTATCAGTATGACTGTGCTGCTGTCATGGGGCACTTTGTCTTTTATTCATTAAAATAAAAGAGTCGCATTGCCCCACTCCCTTCACACCCATTAGGGCTGTCACTCTAAACAGCATTTTAATTTAAAAATGTCTTTTCTTGGCAGGCATGTTTTTATAGCTTGCAAGCAAAATTATGTTGGCAATTACTTCATCAGATAGCTAAGGGTGCAACTTGAGTACTAAGACAAAACCAAAAATGGTCATTAGGAACAGTTAAATGTTTGTAGTGCTGTCTGCAGTAATAGTGCAATTATTGCATTTCCACAGGCAGAGTAATTGTTACTGCTTTCCCAGAAAATGGTAAACTGACTTTATTCCTTCAGATTTCATTCCTTGTTCAGTTTTATCAGAGCCCTTCAGATATGCTGTTATTTTTAGATAATATCCTTATTTAAAGTCTCCCCTGATTGTATTAGCAGCTGATGGTGTTAGTATTTCCTGAAATGTTTCTGTGTCATGTCTCAGTACTGCTTATATTGGTTGAGTATCTCTTTCATAAACTGTAGCATCACTTGTATTAAGGGTGTGCATTGGGTACATCACTGCACTTCAGTTCTTTACAATATTTATGTTACTCTGACGTCTTGGCAGCACCACATACCATGTTTGATAATCCATTTATTTATAGATTGATTGTCTGATACTATTCATGTATTCTTTCAAATATTTATTGGCCTGTTCCCCTCAATAGTAATGTTACTAATAAAATTCACTGTCTCGCTTCTTTATATGTTCATTATAGTGAGTTGTTTCAAAGATTCTTCATTATTAAAATCATGGTTCATGATTTCAACACACACCTCACCAGGTTTGAGGAGAGAAATTGACACAGATGACTTAAGGCTTGTTCTTTGTCATTTGTTTACTGTCCTGGGCGGTTGAAATAGGCAGCACAAGTGTTGAGCAGCATGTGCTGAAGTTTGTGCGGTTGCTGGTTGTGTAAGGAAAGTGACAGCTGTTGCTTTGCTAGTCTGTTAATTTTAACATGCCCTGTAGTTATTATTTAAATGTGACCTCTGTTATAGTTATAACATTTTACAAATTTGCACATAATTAGCAGCTAATATTTTGTTTATATTTGAAAACCATTATAATTCTTCACTGTAGTGCTTGGGGTCTAATACATTATGTTTCTCCACCTCTGTTCCTCATGTTTTTTTTTGTGGTCATTCTTTTTTCAGAGGCCTGGCATGCCATCAGGAGCACGAATGCCTCACCAGGGTGCACCAATGGGGCCTCCAGGACCACCATATGGAGGAAGCCCTGCTGTCCGGCCTGGCCTCAATAATCAGAGCATGGAACCCAACCGCAAACGACCCGCTCCTTCACAGCAGCAAATTCAACAACAGCAGCAGGCTGTACAGAACAGAAACAGAAAGTGAGTATGAAATGACACACCAATAATCAGAATCCCTCATAACCCTCATCTGGATGATGTCACTGGTACCCTATCAGAGCTGTGACACATTGTATAGCATTTTTGCTCACAAACAAACTTTTAGCTCTCATGGACCCATGTTTAAGTATAATTTGTGTCATGCCCTGATTCTGTTTCCCCTTCTCCCAATTTCCTGTCTCCCAACACTATCCTATGGATAAAGGATAAAGGAAAAGAAATGAATAACTCTGGGTCATTTTAACCATGGGTAAATATACTGGATCATACAACAGTGCTAACCCTGCTTTATAACAGGGCTTCATAACCTGGAGATTTTTGTTATTGTTATTCAGATTATAGGTGTCAAATGTTACTTAAACCAGGGTTAAAAGTTGTCTTTACCCAGGGTTAGTCTTGAAGAATAATATATTTAATTATAGTTTACAATAACAGCAGTCTTGGGGCTGTTTCTATGAAGACAGACAGTGAACTGTTGTGTAGATTTTTATTTTTATAATCTATGGTACAGAAACTGAACTGAATAGGGTGCAATACATTTAGCTTGATACACGCAAGCCGAACATGTTTTGATAATGATTATGTAAATTGCCCATATTAAATTGATCGTTAGATAGCAAAATCGTCTTCTTGCAAGAACTGTGTCTCTACAGAATGGCCTGATCTTGACTGACAAATAGCTTGATTACAAGTAGATAAATGGGATCAAATAAGAGGCAATCTGTTGTTAACATTGTTGCGCTTAAGGCTTTGATGGCTATATTGATGTGGATTATATTGATGTGGATGTTTTTGCTAGTCTTAGAAGTCTTCTAATCAGGCACGTTGTGACATGATAAAGCTGTCCATCAATTTAAAGAAGTTTAAAGGTTTTGTCCTTACTGACAATGACAAGTTGCCAGCATAAGGAAATTGTTTCTATTCCTGTTGTGTTGAGCTTGATTGCCCTGCCCACAGAAAATTCTCATTGGTCCAAAACCCCATTCCACATAGTTATTCATTAAAGATCAAATACCTGCTGTGATTGTTTGTCGCTGAAAACCTCAGAACTGCATCAATGATAACACGATATAATAATGAATTAATATAATAATTCATATAATTAAGATATAATGTTACCTTCAGTCAGATAAAACTTCATCAGCCTCATATTCATTAATGTTTTCTTCTATTTTCATTTGCATTTTTATTTCTTTGGTGGCATTTGCTATCTGTTTCTGTGTGGCTAAGCTTCAGCCCTCTTTACTACAATGTGACTTTACATTACAGATGACATTTCTTGCATGTCTATATTTATTCTGTTCTCTGTGGTTATTCTTGTGATAGTCCCACATATTTAAATTGGGGTCAATCGGTAGTCAATCTACAGTAACATGTTTCCGTGGTATCTATCTTGATTTATGGGTTTATGGGGTTTATTTAAGGTGATTGCTGTTTAAGTTACAGTTGCTGATTTGTGAAGTCTTCAGTCTGCTGGCCAGTCACCTGACAGTTGAGAAATGTTGTTTTATTTTTTATTTCTGTCTCTATTCTCTCTCTCTGTCTCTCTCTCCCTCAATTGATTCACACACTGTCTTTCGACCTTATTTGACACATTTGTGTAAGATTATCTTGCAGCCCTGCTGTCTAGCATCAAAAATAATCAATGTGATAGATCTGTGTGTGCGCGCATGTGCATCTAAAGTATGAGTTTGAATGATAATGACAGATGCTGTATCAGACTCTATACCCCCTAGTTCTGCTGTTTATTTTTCAAGACCCATGTTGTCTTTTTGTAAATTCAGCTTTTGTGATTTTTTTTTTTTATCATATTCAGCATTGTGGACTGAATTAGACTTGCACACACAAGCAAATGCATTTGCAACACATGCAAACAAACTCGGTACTGTCTAATAAAGGACCCTTCAAATGCCATCAACTCATAGGAAGCCTGTGGGATTTCCAGGACCCAATGAGATACCAGGGAGGCAGATGGATATGAGAGAGGCCCAATCAGATCTCACACTTGGATCAAAGTAGGAGTTTATTATGCTGCATGATGGATTTCACACGTTTTAACCCCACTCCTGTCCCAATCATTGACGCTTTACCCCAGCACATTCCCCTAGGCCCGTCTTGTTTCCAAGGATGTTCAATTATCCCTAAACAGGATTTTTCCCTTCACCCCTGATTAACCACAAGCTTGTTGTTTGATCAGTATTAAAGATGACTTGTTTGCACAGCATTGTTTTATTTATGTTGTAGGGATGTTGTCAATTTATTAGACATAACATTTGAATCTAAGATGACAAACAGTATTAATATTAGAACTGCGTATTTAAAAAGAACTAAATATGTTGCGGTATTATGCATGTCTTGTTGCATGGCATGATGAGAAATGTAATATGTAAGAGCTTGTTTAAGAGCTTGTCTTCACCTCAATCTAAATACTTTGACAAATAGCCAAGGTCAGGCCGTTTAAGTTGTGCTTTTATCTAGATGGTGGTCTGGTGGTTAAGAAAACCAGAGTGTGCTGATATATTTATACCTGAGCTTTTCATATTAAATACTTCAGTCAACATTTCCCTGATTTCTCACTGTGAACGAATACATGCCACAAAAGTGTACAAATGTTCAACTTTGTGAATAAAACATTTAAAACATTTTAATAATAAAACATTTTCTTATATGAAATAGGGCAAAAAGATCAAGGGAAGAAGCTTATAAAACATGCTGATTTTTTTTTTCTTGTTGATGTGCTAGAAGACATAAAAGAACTCCACATATGTGCACAAGCATATTGACACACCTGACTGCATGCTGTGTTGAGGCCCCCTGAATCTGTGCTGCTTGCCAAGCTTGAACTTTTGAAGTTTGAGCAGCATTCTAGTAACATTCTCTGTGCTAATGGTTGCCAACACCATCTGGACTGGCGTTACACACACACACTCCTACACTGGCTTTCCTGCATCCTGGACCAGCCCCAGAATTTTAGCAGATGTCCCGGGTGCTCCACTGTCAGTCTCCATAGTAACATCTTGGTTTTTTTTCTGCCTTTCCTCTCCATTTCCCCATTCTCCCTCTTTCTGCAGTGCCAAGAGGAGGAAGATGGCTGATAAGATCCTTCCACAAAGGGTGAGTGAGAGATCGCAGCCCTTTCATTGCTTTCATTAGTTCAGCTGGTTTTGTGTGTGTGCAAATGTGCATAGATGAAGATTGCAAGGGTGTGCGTGACTGTTCTCTATCTCGGCCTTTTCAAGGGGTTGAAATTACTACCATGCAAGCGATGCGCAGAACAGAAATGTTTTGTAGGGTTTTTGCATTCAGTCACTCTTATGAAGACAATGTCTTGTAAGATACGTCAGTCTTCTAAGATATTTTATAGGTAATGTTCTTTAGAGAATATCTCAGCTTCCACAGGTGTATTGTAATCTTAGATCTTAAATATTATATAGTGTGTAAGTCCACTATACCTAAAGACAGCATCACTGTGTTTTTTTGGTTGGTTTAAATCTGTTATAATTTAAGTTCTGAAATGTAAATATATTTTTTATGGATGGCTCTCACTTCATTTTTTTATAGTCACTGTGTTACTGTGGGGTGTTATTTGGCCATATAGATACAACTGCAGTGGCGACACCAGATGCATTAGTCATTGACAAAACACGCAGTCTATGATGAACATGATACTTGATAGAGCAGAGACAATAGACTGACTAGGATTGTTTGGATAGCTTCACCTCCTATCTTCAGTGTTTCTATAAAAATGAGCATTGAGCATTGAGTATTGAATTCCGTTATTAGATTCGTGAGCTCGTCCCAGAGTCCCAGGCTTATATGGACCTGTTGGCATTTGAGCGTAAACTAGACCAGACTATAATGCGCAAACGGGTGGACATCCAAGAGGCACTTAAACGACCCATGAAGGTATTTTCTTTATACTTGAAGGTATTTACTTTAATGATCTGTATTCTTAGTCTAGTTTTATGATACAGGTTTTTGCTAGCTAGCTAGCTAGCTAGTTTAAATTAGCTGGTCCCTTTGATTATCTTTTTGCCAGGCCATTTAAAACACATTGCAATTTACCAATAGTTTAAGAAATGTTAATTGCAAAATTGCCGCTATGTTCAAAGAAAAAGTTATTTTATACATGTAGACTTGTCTACTTTTATTGAACTGTTTGTAATTGATGAAACTGCATCAAGATAGGCCCCAAGATAAGACACAAATATTAAAGCAATAAAGTAACCTGGAATTTTTAATAGATTGTCCATCTTTTAGTTTTTTAACCTATTACCAATAACAAAGCAACACAATGCCTCTGTACCTTAAGAGTATCAATATACCATTATCATTAGCAAAAGCGGAAACTGCGTCTCTACATCTCCAACACCTTCAACCCTGCCAAGCCTGATGCAGAGGACTCTGAAGGCACTATTGCATCATGGGAGCTACGAGTGGAGGGCAAACTGCTGGATGATGTAAGCCAAATGTTGATTTAAATCAGTATTTGCACAACACAAATATTCTAGGGGCTTCTTTCATAATGTCTCAAACCATTACTCTAAAACACAGAGGGGCCATTTGTCTTCATTGCAGACATTGTCATAGTTTTGGTGCTCTTAATAAGAACAAACTGCATTATTACACATAGAACCCTAGCAGATTTCCCTACATGAAGCGAAGTACTTGTGAGCCCTTACTATAAGCTGTCCTCTCTCTTTGCATGATTCCACACTGAGGCTCTGAGAAATGTTTGACCATGTGCTTTTTAACCACTGACATCACATCTTATGAATGGCAGTTATGTACATTTTAAACTAGTGAGGTTAAATTTACTCTCACAGGCTCCAAGTCTTGACCACAGAGATGTGCCTCATTTACCAATGAAATCACTTTCCAGTCTCCAGCCACAAGGGCCAGAAAGTTCTGTGGCTCCATTAACTTACATTTTCTTTATTCTTTTGATAGTTGTATATCTGTTAGAAATGCATATTCTAAAAGAATATTCTGGGATAAATACAACTGAAGCTCTGTCTGCAATGTTTGTTGCATGATTTTATTACTACAAAGTAATTTTTACCCATCTTGCAGTTTGTAAAAAAATCATAAAAACTGCATGTTACCATTATACTGGAGTGATAGAATTACTAACCCAGTCTGTGTAAAATTAAATGTAACCTTTCAACTTGTATCATCATCCTGTTAAAAAGTTAACCTGGCAACTTTTGCTGTATATCTGTGATAGTAAGGATACAAGAAGACAAATTGACATAGCCATTCATAAAGCAAGTGTTGAAACCTTTAGATAGCTTAAAATGCTTTAACAAAAATATAAACTTCACATTTTGACTTGCCTGTTTAGCTTTCATTATAAGGGCATTAGTCAAAATTATTGCCTGTGGATCATCAGCATGCCACAAATGTATTTTAAGGTATTTACAGTTACAAACTGTGTGCTAATTAAAAAGGATGTCATTGACATATTTTTATATATTAGAATATATTATTATGTGAATAAAAACTAATGCATGGAGATTTATTCCAAAATCTGTATGCGATGCAGCATAAATTCAAGCTCTTGGCTCAGCTTCTGCTCTAACCATGACTGGTTTAACAAATACACTTGAGGCGTATGTTTTTCCATGCGCAAAGAAATGGAACTAGTACTTATTGATGATGGTTTTAGGGACTTGGGCAGACTTCGGGCTGTGTGGAATGTTGTCCTGCATAGCGAATCATCCAGCAGTATACCACATTTCATTTGAACATTCAGAGGTCATTCTCTTCCACGGAAAGTGTACGAGGAAAATGTATGATGTGGTGCGAGTGAAGATTTTTGTTTTCCCACAACGTCTTCTTACTTGAAACTGGATTGTTAAGTTTGCTTAGTAGCACATGCTGATTATATGAAAACACTACTTGTTCTTGATTTCACAGCCAGGAAAGATAAAGAGGAAGTTCTCCTCATTTTTCAAGAGCCTGGTGATTGAGTTGGACAAAGACCTCTACGGCCCTGATAACCATTTGGTTGAGGTTGGTGTGATATCCAAATAACAATGAGACTATTTACTTAAATTTACTCATTAGTTGCCTGTAGTAAATAATTAATATCTAATAGTTTACTACATTTATGAATTACTGAGTAATATGGGGCATTTTTTTAGTTACTGTAAACTAATATGTTTTTGGTTGTAGACATGCATGCTAATGTCTCTTTTATCTGCAGTGGCATCGTACCCAGAACACTCAGGAGACAGATGGTTTCCAGGTGAAGAGGCCAGGTGACGTTAATGTGCGCTGCACTCTGCTGTTAATGCTGGATTACCAGGTAACCTTTAACCAAATGAATATAGTAAACTGCAGTGTGCTTAATACTGTATGTTCTCTATATCAACTAAGGCATATGCTGATGTGACTGTACTGAACCTGTTTTAGCAGCAGGTTTACACATCCTTTTATTTTGTTCATAACAATACATCCGTATTAAGTGACTTTGCTCTTAAATAGCTAAATATTGTACATTTTTAGCTACTTTGCCTAGTTGTTAATTAACATTAACACTCCTGCAGTGTCATTACTCTGAACTGCTTTGAATAATGAACAGTGACTGAACAGCAGAAGTGATCTGAGATTTTTGTGCCCTGTGTGCAGCCTCCTCAGTTTAAATTGGATCCAAGACTGGCTCGTCTTCTGGGTATTCACACACAGACTCGCTCCAGTATTATACAAGCACTCTGGCAGTATGTCAAAACCAACAAACTGCAGGACTCCCATGACAAGGAGTACATCAACTGTGATAAGTACTTCCAGCAGGTATAATACACTTGATTAGTTAACCTTGTGTGATTAATGCATGAAGCCTAAAATGCAAACCTTTTGTAAGTGCTTAAGGTCTCTTCTCTTATAGATCTTTGACTGTCCACGTCTGAAGTTCTGTGAAATTCCCCAGCGCCTTACCAATCTTCTACTGCCCCCTGATCCTATTGTCATCAACCACATCATTAGGTTTGCCTGCATGTTTTCACCTGTGTTTACCTTTCTGTACATTCAAGGGTCATATTCATTACAGAAATCATTATAAGCATTGTCATCATTTTTAAACTTAATTTTACATACATTTACGTTTAAAGTATACTTATTTAAAGTAAAGATTTTATATAATCAAATTTAGGCGTTTGTTTCAGTCTTTGTACTTGTTTTGGGCCTTACTTCTTTATTTACTGTAAACTCTAAATTTACAAAGAAACATTCTCATTAAGGTTATTTTTATTTGTGAGTACAGCGTTGACCCTAATGATCAAAAGAAAACGGCTTGCTATGACATTGATGTAGAGGTGGAAGATCCTCTTAAAGCTCAAATGAGCAGCTTCCTGCTCTCCACAGCCAATCAGCAAGAGATTGCCTCATTGGATAACAAGGTTAGTGCAAGACTCACATAACAGTGTGGGCACAAATGATTGTGAACATTCATTATGAATGTAATTCAGAAGTCTATAATTCTGACTGACATTATTACATGGGATAATAGTCAGGATTTAACAGCTTTAAGTGTTCAGCCATATCTTTGAATACATACTTGATTTTTTTTTAATGATTGTAAATTACTTTCAGATCCATGAGACTATTGAGTCTATAAATCAGCTGAAGATCCAGAGAGATTTCATGCTCAGTTTCTCCAGAGATCCCAAAGGCTACATCCAGGACTGGCTCAAATCCCAGAGCAGAGATCTAAAGGTCTTTAATTATTTTAAGTGTGGCATTTGGTGTTTTGTGCCAGTTTAATGTGCTGAGAAGGCTATAAGTAATTCATGAGTTAATTTCCAAACAGTAAAAATACTGTGGTGTTTTTAAAACATTGCTCAGTTTAAATAGCTTAACAAGTTTTACCTGAAGGAATGACAGTGGATTTGAGGTAGGACTACCTGACTAGCTACACAGGCAGCACAGAAAGGAATTGTATGATTGTGAAAGCTGTTGGGAAATTACTTTTGCAGTTTCTGTTTCTGTTGCTGTTAGTTGGGCAGAAACTGCACACTTTACATTCAAAGGATTTAAGGCAAATTTATTTAAGCAACTAGAAGATGTTTGTTTCATAGTAACTGGAAACATTCATATGTGAATTTCTTTTCTTTTGAATTCTTTCTCTGCAAATAAAAACTAGTTCAGACATTTTTCTGTTATTTGTCCTGCATTTCTTACTAATATTACATTTTGATTGCTTGTAGCTCATGACAGATGTTGTTGGGAACCCAGAGGAAGAGAGAAGAGCAGAGTTTTATCATGAGCCGTGGTCTCAGGAGGCTGTCAGCCGTTACTTCTACTGCAAGGTAAGCATATTAAACGTATATATTGAGGAATAGTTATACTAGTCTACTACAGCAATTCTCAACCAAAGCCTGGAGGACTCTTGCGCTGCACACTTAGGATGTGTTGCTTATTGGACACATCCAGTTCAGGTCTTGCAGTTTCTGCTAATGAGTTAAATCAGTGTTAGATGTGGGAGACATCCAAAAATTCTTCAAAAACGTAATGTCATGTACCTGTACTGTATTACACTGACTAAATTACTGGCATCACTCTGATCTACCTTCTCCTTCCTCCAAAGATTCAGCAGAGGAGACAGGAGCTGGAACAAGCCTTGGCTATGAGGAACACCTAGAATTCACACTGATCACATTCATACACCGTGGCTTGTTTGTGACAACATCTGCTCCGCATGGAGGTCCCAGCATTGTTTTCTGCAGTGTATGAGAATTTGTGTGTTCAGTCAATGTTGTCAACATGACCTACAATCTACTGTACCATACTGGACCATCACACCTAACACCCCCGGCACTTGTTTGTGCATTTTGTGGTACTTCCATTCTGGATGAAATCATCTCACAAAACACCATTTCTAGTTTTTAATACTAATAACTTCCACCAGCATTATGAACTGAAAAACTCGATAACTTCAGCCACATACACTCTGGAAGCAACCTGCTTTGGAGCAGAATTTTTAATTCAGATTTCCTTCTTGTTGGTCATCAATTCTTGGTGCTCGTATTTTTTCTGTGAGAACCATAGTGTTTGGTCTGAGGAATTGATAATCTCATTTGGTCCACTGTTTTGGTCCATATCATTTTAGCAAAAGTGGTAAAATTGGTGTCAGTTGTCATTAATGGACCTAAATTAATAGCTGAGTTTTTTTGTATTCATGAAGTATTTCGAAGAAGGCAGCTTTAAAAGAAGCATCTTACAGTATTAACTAAACCGATTACAGGGTTTGTTGCACTCTGCTGTCTGTTGACAATTAGCTGCATTAATGTAAGTGAACATTGTACATAAACATTGAAGGAGGTTGTTTTAATTATTTAGAAGCTATTTACATTAGCTTTTCGGAAGGATCTGATAGGTCCCTGTTTTTTGAAACCCTTTAGTATATATGAACACATGATTTGAAGAGAGTGGGTCATCCAAGCATAGTTGTGTAACAATTATTCAGAAATATAATGGATTAGCAGTTAGCTAAAAAATGTCCTTATGTTTCACCCAAACCTTTTTTGTGCAACTGTTTAACCTAACATTGTGTGAGCATTTTTTTCACAAAGTAAACCTTCACTTTATTTAAGCGTAGTGTTAGTGCTTTCGTATTAGATGTTTTACCAAAGGTCTAAATTTATGATAAAACAGTGTTCAGACTTTGAATAGATGAAGGACTTTTGCTTTATGAGTCTTAGAGTCTTTGCACTAAATCATGGACCATAATAGAGTGCTTTGAAAGCCTTCCATGATAATTTGTCGTTACTCTAAATAAAAGAAACAAATGAAGGATAAATAAGGGGGAAACATGTTAATGTCGGATACACTTTTACTGGCATTATAGACTTTATTTTATCATTGCTGTGTAGTCCTGGATTCTCATTGGCTGTGAGCATCGATCCTAAATCCCCTCCCTGCTGGTATAGTGTCAGGCAGGAGATTCCCGTGTTTAGGCCTTTAGCTTTAATTATTGGATGTTCTTGCAGTTCCCTTTCTGTGACCCTCACACATCTCGTTGGGAGAGTTCTAATGGATGACGTGTGTTGTCACTCAGTATTTTTTTACACCTATGCATGCTGCGAAGGACATTAGAAGCCTTCTGATTTCTTGGGACTGGATCAGAAGAGCACTGTTCTTCAGTTTGTGACCCCCCGTCTCTTGGTCATGGCTCTACATCATAACCATGTACAGCAGAGACCATTTTAGGTCATATGTTTTTTGATTGATTGTTTTGTCTTTTTTAAAAAATGTGTAGTTTAATATGTGGATGAATAGAAGCACATGAAGGATTTTTACAGAGACTGCCATCATGCCTGTTTGTAACAAGAGCGCCTCCCGTTGAATCTCATGGGTACTACATGTACAGTATAAGCCATTTTGAACTATGAACTTGAGTTCATTATAACAGCTGAACAAGATTTTGTTTGTTGAGTGAAGTAGTTGTTTGCTCTGTAAGCCACCGACTGTGCTTTACCTGATCATTGTTTGATCAGGGGTTCTTTGTTACCACCTCTTCAACTGTCCATACATCCTGTGGTCAGTCACTACTGTACATCCTTGAGGCACAGTAAATGGGATCATACTGCCCTCTAGTGCTTCTTAAAGAGAACCATCTTCCCCAAACAGTGAGGGCAAAAACCTCTCTCCACACTACAATGGGATCACTGTTGATTCAGCAGCAGTATTTATATATTTAATACTTCAAGGCTTTAAACTTATATGGAACATTTATAAACATTTTTTAGTATAGTGTCCATCTTCTCCATACGTTTGTTCATAGAACTACTGCCAGCAGACATCTTAACAAGTAAGTTTTAATGATCCACTATGTAATTGTGTTTTTCTTTCACAGTATCTGTACTGCTATTGTCTCACCTTGTCTCACTTTTCACCAAGAGAGATTAATATGAAACTACAGAAGCACCTGCAGCACTGACAGTGAGGATGTAAATAAACAAGCGCTTGCCAAAGTTTGTGACTGAAGCACCATACTGAAAATGTTTGAGTTTATTTTCAAGATGTGTATATATGTGTATGTGAAAGCAAGGACAAAAAAATGACTGGAACACAAGAAGTTACACATGGTTTGATAACAATAAGTTTGTGGTAGTAGAGAATAAAAAACTTGTCTGCTTTTAAATCATTGGTTTGTTATTATAGCTTAATTTGGCAGGGTTTCATGTCATTGAGCATGATTAGATTTTTCAAACTGCTCTTTTGGGACTGATACATTAGTGTGTCTTAGTCCAAAAGAGTTGGTGTTTTAAATTTCCATCTATTTATTTAGCAGATGGTTTTACAAAGTTTTCCATCCAGCAGCAAGCCACATGTTCCAATAAAAAGAACCTTTCACTGCCTCTCTGCCGTTGACCTGGTGAATCTACAGGGCCAACTTCTGTTCTCTGAGATACTCCCTTACATAAGGAAGAAGAGTTTAATAAGTGCAGTGAAAAGGCCTTTATATATGAAATTACTGTATTAGCCCAAATTTCCCCTGAAACAGGATGCAAGACTCTATTTCACATAAAACTTAGATGCGTTTTTGTCTTTCTGCCCCTTTTAAACATAAACTGTGGGTATTGAATTTCAGCCAAGCTACAACAGAGCCCATAGAAGGGGAGAATGAAACAGAACTCCAGATGTGATTTAACAGATTGTGGTGAGCCAGACTAGTGTAAGCCAAGTGTGTGACCAAGAGTATAGACGCTTTCTGTAACATATCTAGTGCCTGTTTTGATAAAGACCAACTGATAACTTAGGCTTTCAGGACAACAATGACTGATTCTTTATAACATCGACTGGATTTAAAGGTAAATACAGTAAAATTTTAGATTTTTTTCAGGTATTTTTAATTAAATGAGTTCAAGGGGTTGCAGTGTTACTGTAAACATTTCATATAATTGTATATTTTTCAACAAATTGTATATTTGTCAAGTCACTTTTCAAGTTGGGACTACATCTGGCAATCTGAAGTCTGATGTTCAAATAATTAAAGTTTCTAATGCTTTTTACTTAATAACTCCAAACTTTTGTGTTCAGTCATCGGCAGTCATGTAAACAAAGTTAAGTGAGTTATGATTAATTCATTTGATGAATTCATTTGCTATTCTCTGGTTAAATTAGTCCTCTGGTTTAGACATATTTTTCAGTTTTTTTCATATTTTTTTAGTTTAACTGAATCATTAGATATTCTGTGCAGAGTTCACAAGGTCAAGGTGAAACTCGATCAGTAGGTCTATTTCCATTAGGCAGATTTTGTTACATTGACTAGTCCAGGTATCTTAAGGCCACCAAAATGTGATTCATGAAATTTAAGAAAAGTTAAGGCATGCTTCCAGTAGCAGTAAGTTCTTAGGTGCTGTTAGCCTGCTCTTGTTCAAACAAAGCCATCGCTAGATGTGCAACTCATGCAAATATCTCGTATACATCCATGCTCTCAAAGCATCTCATCGTTGTCCAAGATGTTTGCCACCATCTTTGTGCGGGCAGCCATATAATCTGCATTGCAGAAGCAGGTTTCTTCAAAGACATGATGGTCAATGTGGCCATCACGCAGCGTCTCAGATGCAAACGATGAAGCAGCAGAAGGTTGTTATTCGCGGACTGTACTCTTGGAAGTGGATTGGGAAGAACACCTGCCAGTTGCTGATAGCATTCATACGACAGCGGTTGAGAAAGTCAGTGCACAGTTGCAGTTGCTGAAGAGGTTTTTGGTAAGTAATAATGAGATCTAAATAATAAAGTCTGAGTAACTGCTTCAAAGATCTTTAAAGGCAGGGTAGGTGTTTTTTCGTCTTTCCAGAAACTTTTTTGTCATACTAGTTTAAAGTCTTTTCACATCCTGATGTAATCTATATTTCTACACAACTTGTGATTAGTTTGTACATTTTAAGGATATTGTCTAAACAAAAATAACTAGTTTTAATAAAGATTTGAGTACAGGTGATTTCCATATGAATAATGAGGCCTAACTGAAAAGTTTAATATCTCTCTTGAGAGCTTTCTTATGTGGCTTGCTGGGATCTGTATGACAGGGTACAAAGCGTGGCTGGAAGTCCTCATTACCATTCCCATCTTTGCCATCCTGGTGATCCCTGATATATTCACTATGTAGGTGTCTTTACTGCCCAGTTTATCTCCACAAGCCTCATCTGTTTCATCCTATGTCTAGGACACCATCAGAAGACTAAGGCTACAGCCCAGAAGGAAGATAGTCGCATGGTAGAGCAAAGTCTCTTAAAAGCCAGTGGATTTCAAGTCTAGCCCAGATCTCCTTAGACAATAGTTCCAACAACAGCAAAGTTTTGTTTTGATGGTTTATATGAGTAATATTTACAGCAGACACAGCTAACAACTTTAATGGCTTTTTAACAGTGTTGAATTCCTGACACTACACCTATTTCTCCAATTACACCACTACTGTTAGGCAATGTTGACATTTCTGATAAGGTCTTTACAGTCAGATGAAAGCACTGACAATAATATGGGTCTTACTGACAATCCGCTATGCCTCTTTACAGTCAAATGACTAACAACAGGAAATAAGGGTCTGATCTAAACATGCAATTAGGCAAATACGTTAGGCATCAAACGATAATAAATCAGAAAGCTTGCATCTAGATTAACATCGAGCTACAAGTGTGAATACATTATTTGATTATTATAAATAAATCTATATAATAAATCAGCAGTGATGCATAAGCGGTTGGTCACAGTGTTGGTCACAGTGGGACTGAAATATTCAGGTTGAGTTATACTTTAAGATATCCAATCTTGCTTTTAAAAAGAACATGTAGTCTGAAAAATAACTGACAATAAATGACATTAATAGAAAAAAGCTCTCCACTTTCCACATGTATATTATTCCCAGCTGCATCTCTACCTTAAAAGAAGTTTTTCTGCCATTCACGTTCCGTCTATTATCCTTCGAGATGCTCGTGCGCTTTCTTCATAGATACGTCATCAGGCACGAAGGGCGAGCTGGAAAGGCAACAGTCCATCAAATATCAAATAAATGATCATTGCGAGAGTGAGAAAACTGACAGACTAGGCTACCTTTTATCACTGTCACATTTATTTTAGACATTATTTTAGATTTATTTTCTTTCTTGCAGTTGAAGCATTATGCATTTGGAATACAGATCACAGTCTGAGATATTAATAGCCATTAAAACTAGATAACTTCCTGAGATTAGCTCATGAAAAGTACCTGCAACATCAGCATTCATGATAACATTCATTTAAAAATCAATTCTTGTAACTCTTTTAACCACTTTACAACCATTTATAAGTGAAGCACCAGCAGGCGGACATCAAAACACTTCGGACCAAATACGGTGTGCGCGAGCCGCGTCTGGCCGGGCGCGTCATAGAAAAGCGCGCCAGCGCTACACTGTTGTATGTTGGTTTAGCAGCTATTTTACTAATCTACGACTAGTCATTCATTTCCTGAAACTATCGTTCTGACCTTCACGAATATAGGCTGAAGTTGTTGAGGTAATGTTCAGGGGGGAATTTAATTTTTTTTTTTTTTTTTTTTCCCCCCCCCCCCCCCCTTTTTTTTTTTTTTGTAAGAAAAAAAAAAACGAAAAAATTTTTTAAAAAAAAAAAAAAAAAAAAACTTTTTTTTTATTTTTTTTAAAAAAAAAAAAAAAAATGGGTGTTTTTTTAAAAGTGCTTAAAGGTAGTTTCTTTAAAAAAGTTTTAAAAAAACAATGTCGGCTTCATTTGTGTTTTAACAGTGTGAGGGTATTTATATGATGTCATAGAATGAAGCATAGATGACGTCATGTTTTCATTAAAAACACTGTAGGTACACACTGTGCTTTGTGTGACATGAGTTTTTTGTTAGAAAAATGTGTAAATGTTGTTCTGAAATGCTTCTTTCCTGTGTGGTTTTGTGGGCAGGTCAGTTCTGAAATGATGCCATTTGGTAACCAGGTGTCTATTTGGAGGTGTTTTTGACACACCTAGACTTTTCTTTATATTAAAGCTTACAGAAGCTACATTATTGGGTATCATCCTCAAATTTGAGTCAAAACATGGCCAGACATTCAGTTTTTCTTTATGGTGTTTCCAGGCCACTGACATCAAAGTCTCATGAATTTTTCCCTAAGTGAAATTTATTAAAAGAAACCGTAAGTCACTTTTATAAAAATTTTACCTCGTTTTACTCGTTTTCATATACTACTTTGAGTTGTTATGACTCTTGGACAACAAAATTTCAAGTGTCTAGTTTAAACAATAACCAGATTGTTTAATATAGGCCTTAGGGTTTAAGAGCTACAGCCATTTTTATTTGGGTACGTCAGTTTAAAAAAATACTCAAAAATAGCGGTTCTGAATAAAGGGTAAACTGCAGTGGCAATGCATACACTTGAGTGCTACATGAATCTACATGAATCTTTATCATGTAGTTTTAGATCGCCTCTCAGAAGAACTTCAGAATGCCACTCTAGCTGTTATTGAACTGTTCCCAAAAACAGCAGCTATTACAGTACATTATATACAGTATAGGGATGGGCTTGTACAGTTAACAGTATTTGTTTGTTTAATAATTAATTCGTGGAAAACCTGCTAAACATATGAAACATTATTGCTTTACAATATATGAAAGCTTTTGTGATTGTGTCCAACAAAATGTTTAAAATGTTAATGACTCCTAACAAAAAGTGACAAAAGTTAACAAAAAGTGACAAAAAGTTACACTCATAGTTTAATGTACGAAAACAAAAATGTTAACGTTAAATATTTAATAAATTAAAAAAAATTCTTACTCATCCTCATTCATCCTCATTCACTTTTCCTTTAGATATTGCTGCATCGACTAAGGAGCTGGATATGTAGATATGTGACCTTGTGGCTAATGCTTGAATCACTCTTTAAGTTTAAAAATGATTTTAAAATGAAGTTAATATAGCACCATAGCTAAGAAAGGTAATGCTAGCATAACATTTATAATGACTATTAACTGAAGGTGATCATTGTAACAATGATAAAAATACACAAAATTAAAACATTTAGTTCTATACGCTAGAATATTTTTAAACACTCTTTGTAGGCAAGTCAGTGCTATTGTCTGCCATTGGCCACTGAGAAGTTCCCATCCCAGAACACATAGATATCTACCACCTGACACGTGAGATGGCCCCCAGTGAGAAGACAGCACTGCAGTGTGTCATGGAAGTTGATGAGGAGAGGATAAAACTAGAAAAGGAAGCTGAGAGATTGGCTCATGAGGACTGTGAGTTAAACACACACAAACATATACAGATATTGAATTAGTTAATTAATAACTTTAGCCACATTGACCATAAATCCACATGCATAGGTTTGTCCTATGCTATACCAATGTTAACAATCTTAACAGCCTGCAAATCCAACTCACATCTCTTATCAGTGCAGATGTGAGTTTGCTTAAAATGATGACAAATTAGAAAGCAATTAATCCAATATGACTGGCCCCCTTTTCTCTGCTATCATTTTCTCACTATAGCAGAGTGAGAAGCTGATGGAGATCTATGAGCGTTTGGAGGAGTTGGATGCAGACAAAGCTGAGGTTCGAGGTTCATGAATCCTCTATGGACTGGGTTTCAGCCCTGCCATGTAGCAAAAAAAGCTTAAAGATTTCAGTGGAGGGTGGAGGATGCGCGTGTCCCTTGCCAGGTATGATGATATTTAATGTGGCTTCAGTGTCAGAACTGAGAATTCTCATTGTATAGCTGTAGAAATTGTATAGTTGAAAAAGACAGATATAGTTTTATTTATGTTTAGATCCGGTCTAGCTGCAAATAACAGTACTGTAAATACAAATATCTTAACACCACTGCATATGAGTATACAATGCTATACTGTAAAAAGTAAAAATGTACAGTTGTTACCTTTGAGGAGATATTTTTTGAGGACTCATATTAAAGAATGTGAAGAAATACAGTTCATTTGGATTTGCCATATTAAAACATTTTTATTATGTATTTTGTTATTACGTTTTAAGCTTGTTACTTGAATTCGGCCATTCTAACAGTTTCACAGAAAGAAGACAGTTTAATACATCCGCAAATAATACATTTTCAACATCCTCAAACTTCTTGTTCTTTTAATTTTGAATTTTGTGCTGTATCATGAATGGCTTGGTTTTAGGGTGAGTATGACCAGTATGTGAAGACCAGGGAGGAACTGGAGGAAAACCAGATGAAGCAATACAACTGGGAGCAGGATCAGCTAGCACATATGAAGGTACAACAGCACAGCCCCTAATGATCTTTTATACTATACCCTGTCTTGTCTCTTTGTGGAGTTGGTATAATCTCAGAAGACATTCTCTGAGGCTGTTGTGTCTGTTTTGTTCTTCCTCTTTCATGGTTTTTATCCTAATTTTGTAAAGTGTGTTTTTTATTGCACTTCTGTTTTTGGCACAGATGACCAGTATTTATGATGTAAATACCATTGTGAAAAATGTAATAACATGCTGTCTGTCTCTGCTGGCTCGCCAGGCTCAGAGCAAAGAAAAACTGCAAAAAATGATAGCATCCAGCCTTACAGCCTGTGTGGTGAATGATAAGGTTTGTCACAAACCAAACATGCATCAACACACACAATCCAGTAGAAGTAGCGATTGGCCAACATGAGTGTTTGGTTTTAACCTCTAACTGCATGTTACCATCTGTTGTGTAAGGTCTATTAACAGCAAAATACAGAGGTTCCCTGTCTTTAACAGATGCTTTATGTCAGAAGTCCTCAACTCTGGCCATTAAGATTACTTTCCTGCAGAGTTTAGCTCCTACCCTCCAAACTCACGTGACTTTAACTTTCTAGTAATCCTGAGGACCTTGGTTAGCTTGATCAGGTGTGTTTGATCAGAGCTAAATTACAGGAAAGTGGCCGTTGAGGGCCAGAGTGGACCACCTCTGGCTTAAACCATCAGTTAAAGACGGCTGTCAAAACTGATTCTACATCAATGGACAAGAAACTGACATAAGTGACACAAAATAGTTCTGAATCCTATATATCTGAATATATCTAGATTCATTCTACCTGTGTGCAATATTTTCGAACTGTTTAAAGTATTCACTGAACGTTTCTCTTTCAGACCTTGTAATTGTATTTTCCTCCTTGTGGAAAGATCCCCCTCCTGTCATCATGGTACAGAATGTCTCTTTCAGATACTCCAGTGACACTGTGAGTCCTCAAAAGTGTCTGTTGTTACTGTGGTTGCTACAGCAGCTCATTTACACAGCATTGTCTGGTTTGGACAATGAATGGTTGTAACATTCCTGTCTTGTTAAATGCATTTAAGTAAAAGGTTACTGTTTGTTCTTGCCTGTGATACCGATACCATCTTTAGACTGTTCCAATTAAAGTTAGAAAATACATAAAAACCTTTCTTGTTTTTTTATAGTCATATATTTATAAAAACTTGGAGTTTGGCATTGACTTGGACACATGAGTGGCACTTGTGGGTCCCAATGGAGCAGGGAAGTCCACACTTTTCAAGCTACTGATGGGAGAGGTCAGTTAGGACAAATGGAATTTAATTCTTAGACTAATAATGCTTAAATTCTCCAAATTGAATCAGTTGTCTAAAGATTAAAAGTTTGGCTTGTGTCTCTCTCTCTCATAGCTTATTCCCACAGACGGCATGATAAGAAAATACTTACATGTTAAGATCGGCAGGTATCACCAGGTACAGATTTTGAATGATTAACTATGCATAATAATTACATTTACATTTTGGCAGATGCTTTTATCCAAGACCACTTACATTTAAACCACTTACACCAGTACATTTAAACTATACATTTTCGATTCCCTGGGAATCAAACCCACAAATGTATTTTTTACCTTGCACCAGTTATTCTCAGAACACCAGTTACTACTTGTTATTTTGCAATGTTTTTAACCTTTTTCTTTAATTTTCTCACATAAGGTTAATAATATGTTTTATTATTGACATTGTTTGTACTGTGTGTTCTTGCATTGTGTTTATCCTGCAGCATCTGACAGAGCATCTAGAACTCGACCTGTCTCCTCTGGAGTACATGATGAAGTGCTTCCCAGAGATCAAAGAGAAAGAGGAGATGAGGAAGATCATTGGACGTTACGGCCTGATGGGCAAGCAGCAGGTACAACATATGTGTGGGTGTTTTTAATATATCCTGAAAAATTATACTGTATAATAAAATGATCTGTTATTCTCATTTAAGATTTACTGTTTTCATCGTATTCTCCGTTACAGGTCAGTTCTATCAGGAACTTGTCGGATGGACAGAAGTGTCGGGTGTGTTTTGCCTGGCTTGCATGGCAGAATCCCCACATGCTGTTTCTGGATAAGCCAACTAATCACTTGGACATAGACAATTGATGCTCTGGCTGAGGCCATCAATGAGTTTGAAGGCGGAATGATTTCAGACGTATTCAGCAGGTATGCCTTATAGCATAAGCCCAAAAAATAGGTCAGATAATGTAGTGTTGAAATGTGTCATTTTTACTTTTGAGTACCTGTGATGTGGAATGATGAATGTTCTGCCTTTTAGGTGGCTCAGGAAATTTGGGTGTGTGAGAAGCAGACTATCACCAAATGGAATGGGGACGTTTTAGCACTTAAAATCAAAAATTGATAAACAGACTCATGATGTTTAAAAATCCATGAACAGAACAGAAACACTTTACGTTCTACATGGATTTATTTTCCTCTCCAATTTCCCACGTGCATCACTGAAGGAGTTTTAAATTTAACAATGAACCTCAGCTTCCCAACTACTGATGTGGATTGCATTCCATTGTATTATCATCTAGGATTATTGGCAACGTTCTCAAGAACAAACACAGAAGCATTTTCGTGTTGTGTATCAATATGAATTCTTAATGCATCTCTCAGATGCAGATTTCCAAGCATCGGTGCATCTGTTTTATTTAATATTGTAAAGGCAATAATGGTTTATTGAATAGATTTAATGAAGTTCCTGCACCACACAAAAATGATTGCTTAAAGAAATGTCTTAAATGATGTCTTAAAGAAACTCAGTACTTGGCCTAAGGACCCATAACAGATCCATATTATGTTTCTTGTGTGTTCAATTTAAATGACATTGAAATACATTGTTTATGAATGAAATGTAACCCATGTGCAAAATAATTTCTTGATCAAAATCATATTCTATATTAGATCATTTTATAGGTATAAACAAGTATCTTGTTGCAGTTTCTATACACTACACAAACATTTTTTAAGAAACATTTACGCAATGGATTTTTATCAGTCATGCATATTTCATTACTTGCAACTGAGGATGAAAAATTGCTTTGTAACGTCTTCACCTTTTGTAGAAGCAGATAGTTTAGCTTTTTTATCTTTTTATCTTTTTTTTTAATCTCTGTACAGCGGACCTTTGGTTAGATGCCATGGGTAAGCTCACATAGTAGTATTATATGTCCTGTAAATTGTTTAATTATGTTACATTATGTCCAGTTTAATAAAACTAACGTGATTAGGATAAAATGTGATTTTGAAAACTGATGATGTACATGTTGACCAATGTAAAAAACTCAAGTAAGAAGGTAGATATCTACTGAAACAATGATCTTAACTAAAACATGGAAACCAGGTGAAGTTAGAAACTGTATTTCTTACACACCAAAGGCCCTCAGAAGCAATCCATTATTAAATGCGTTTGTGCATTAAACAGTAATATTCTTCGTCCTAGTTTGTTCCTCTTTAGGAATTTGGAAAAAAAAAATTGGCATTTGATCAATGGGCCCAGGCAACACAGTACAGAGGTAACATCTCCACTGTATTCATTAATTATTAAATTAATAATTAATTTTACTTAGTAAAAATTCATATACATTAATATAGATTAATATAGAGCAGATAGACTGCCTGATAGATAAGGCAACTGATCTTAGTATACTTGGAAGGCTATGGATAGGATGGAAACCAAGGATTGTCATTAATACAGACAATACAGATAGCAATACATTTTTGGCATATTTTTCTAAAATTTGTACACTTTCTAATCAAGTGTATAGACATGCCTTTAAGCTCCATATGAAATTTCTCAACAACTACACTAGCTTTATGGCTGTCTGATTTGTGTCGATGTTGAACTGCAGGGATAGGTTGCAGTAGTGTCAAAAGTAATTTTTAAAATGTTTTTTAAGAAATCGTTCATTAAAGCACCTACAACTTTTGCTTTGATATGAAAGGCTGATATTCTGTTACTGGAACTTTTTTTAGAGATAATTTTCAATGACATGAAGATGGTACTGGGAGCATTGTATTAGAACAACTAACATAACGGATTTGTTACAGTGTCAATTAAATAAAATCTATCAGTTCGATCTGACTTGCTCAATACCTGCTTTTTGTTTAACCAAAGGTCACCAATTACAGCTTTAAAAAGGTGTTAAATGTAAAACAATTGCTTCTCTAAAGACATTACCTAGTCAAGTCAATCAACTTTATTGATCAACAACCAAGGAAACTTAGGCCACAGTTGGATTGGGTCATTTCAAAGGCTTTGGGTTCAAGCAAATAAGTCCATTGTGCAGGTACCGTAAGGTCACAAAGCGATTACATAGAGATGGGTACAGGTTAATACACAAAGCAATCCATATATATATTTATATACATGTATATATTAAACAAAATGGCTGTTAAAATCATTACAAGACTGCATAGCATTTAGATACAAAACAGTCTAATGTAATACTAAAGGCCAATATTTCAGGCTGCCACTGAAGCACATTGCATGTGTTTTGCTCTGGCGTGCTTGTTCAACCTTACATTTTGGGCCTCCAACCATTAATAAACTGCATGAGTTTCTTCACTTGAAGTTTGCTTAGCTTAAAATCCTCAGACAAAATCTCTTCTGTTAGCTGCAGAAGCAAATTTCCATCAATTTTTTCTCGCACAAACAAAGAAACAACATCATCTGACAGACCAATAAACCGTAGTGATTTTGAAACTTCCTCAATGGAGAGACCTGACAGGTTGTTCGGTGGCTCCCATGATGACTCTGTAGCTACAGGATAAGAAATTGAGAACACATCTGTAGTGCCTTGATGTGATTTTTCGAGCAAGCAGCTTTTGGACTCAAGTTCCACGTCACCAGCATTAGCCAGTGTTGTAGTAGTGGGCTCTGCATCTTTCTTTGTATCGTTAGATTTGGGGGTTCTTGGAGGCAAAATAGGACACGACTGGCTTTGCTTTGTGTTACATTCCTCTGTGGATTTGTCTCTGTACATTTCCATGGTGTAGCTGGTGGATTTGGTGCAAGACTGGGAAATCTTTTTGACCTTGGAGGCCGCAGCACTCCCCTTACAATTTTCCCGCCTATCTAAGTCAAAGAGGCCTGAGGTACAAACCTTAGGAGTACCAGGTGTCCTCTTCCGTGGATAACTAGAGTAGCTCCGATAGTGGACTGACGCAAAGTCCTCACCTTTATATGAGTCAGCCCCACAGAAATCATTTGGCCAAGAAAGGCGGGAAAAAGAAGCATCAATAGAAGGACTGAGGCAAGGGAGAGGCTTGGATCCCTCACTGGCATCTGGTCCGATCCAGTTACATGGGTAACATGTATGGTTCTGTTCTTCTGACTCAGTCTGAGACTCGCCCTCTACACCTCTATTGAGATTGGAGTACAGGGAAGGGAGAAGAGGATCATTCATTAAATATCATGGATAAATAAGCTGGAGTAGTAGTGTTATTAAAAAAAGTCATTTTGCTCAATCAAATCTGTGTAACTCACATGTTGTGTAGACCAGATGAGTAATAGGATAGTGTCGGGCTTGGTGAGCGAGTGTCCGTCTGACGTGGCTTTGCAGGAGGGTATGGCACTGTGACACTGCCGGAGCCTGTCTGTTTGGAGCTCCGTGGTGGAATTGGTGGAGCATTCAACAACCGGCACTCCTCCTTCACCTGAAAGTGGAAAACAACTGCATGGATCACAAAAAATTATCGTTACATAATTATATCACCTGGGTGGTTAATTAGCACCCTTGTCAAAAGCTAGAACAGAAACTGATTTCTTGAAAGAATAAAGTTTAACCTTTGTTATTGCTTGGAATATTTTCCAGGCTGCAGTGTCTGACCAACACGGTAAACAAATAAGTCACTATTTAAGCACAGCGTAAAGTTTGCTAAAACTGTGAACATTTAGATCCGAGTATGTACAGTAAGACAGTCTTCATGGATTTGCTCACCAGGAGCATCAATGAATAAGTGTAAACCTTTTCAGACTAATATAGTAGACCAGATGTCAAAAAAACACAACTTTGTGCACGTTGAACATAAATAGCCAGAATTATTTTATTTGTCTTATTTGAAAAAGAAAAGGCTAATCTATGAAAAATTAACTCACAGCTTCGGACTTTGGAGGCACCGGAGGTGGAGGTAGATTGATGTCTGCACAGAGGAGGGCATTTGTGGGACCTGCTGTGGGGTATGGCAGTACAGTCGTGCAGCTTGCGACATTAGAGTTTCCTCGGACACCCTCATTGTGGTCAAGCACAGGTCCAGGGTTCTTAACAAGATCCAACCAAAGCTCCTCGTACGGCACATCTGGTTTAATGGAACCTGGGGAACTTTCTTGCAGCTCAGGGAACAGATAATCTGCATCGGGTGGTTCTGGTGGCACACAATCTCCACATAAACTAATGCAACCCTGAAGGTTTACCTCGCTGTTGCCATGGAGATTGTTGCCATAGACACAGACAGACAGGCGATGGAATGACTGTGTAAGCTCATCTCGGGCTGAGCTTAGAGAACTTGGCAAATGCACATTTGAGGGGCAGCCATTGCTCCCATTTCCACTAGTGTTGCAGATTGTGCTCCCACTTCCTGTTCCACCAGTGCTACTTTTTTTTGGGCTCTTGCCATCCTCAATCCAGTCCACCCGTACATCACGGACCGCCCTAGAGTAGTCGTCAATATCAAACTGCTCCTGGCAATAGGCAAACCATCGGTGGACAACTGTCTCCAGCCAAGCTTCTCCTTGAAGTAGCCCTTCAGGCACTAGTAAACGTGGCAGTGCTGTGGACACGTGCAAGAGGAAATGCACAGGCAGGATTTTGTTCGATCGTAACACACAACATACAACCACTGTCTTGGTCTGGATGTTGACCAGCTTGTATCGGTGGCCTTCGCGGATCAAGTGCAAGTCATGCGGATTCCGTGGCGGGCTGCTAGGCACCATAACGTTCACAGGTAACCTGGTCTTCTCCACAATTGTGCGAATAGTGTGTTCTCCTTCTTGCATTTGCAGTTCCAGCGGCGAGCAGGTACTGAAACGGCCTTTGCACTGGAAAGGCAGGCTGATGCTCTCATTGGTGCGGTGGTTCATGCAGATAAGGCATGGCATCTTTCCGCGGCCAAGCTTACTTATAGAGTTAAGCTTACCGATGCGCTTGAAGATAGTGTTGAAACGTGATTTTTCTCGTGATGTTTTAGCATAAAGGATCTCAGCCTGGCCCATTAGTGTCAGCTCATCCCCAGTGCTTAGTGTGATGTTGTAAACTTCTGTGTCCTCATTGGACTCCCCTGATGCCATCTGGACAATAAGCCAAGAGAGACATGACTTTTAAAAATGTAATTATGATGGATCACCAGATCTGATTGCCTTTGACCCTACCTAAAAAATGTATGTGTTTAAATACTACTAGGCATACAAAAGATATTTGACTGGTGCAAATCTTAATTCAGGTAAATCAATGTAGAATGGACGTATATTTTAAATTACGCCTGTGATTTCTCCTGATAAAGGCATTATATTATCAGAACCCTAACACATTAGTGTAGGAGGCTCAAATGAAAAACTGCTGTAAGTAGAAAAGCAGACCTTAACATTGAAGGTTATTTCTTCCATGACATAGACTCGCTCAGGGAATGCCTTGGCCACCTCCTCCACGCTGTTGAAGTACTGCACAGGCTCCTTAATGTCCCTGTCCTGCTCCAGCAGCTTAAACTGACCTGAGACAAACAATGCAACAGTTAAAGTTATTATTATTATTTGAATATTTTTTTTATTTAACTATTATTCACTATGTCATTATGCAGAGGTATTTGTATCTTGCTCCCGCTTATGGAATGGACTGCTATACAATTATGGTGATTGCAAAAATGTCCTAAAAATAATATATAATAATATACTTAAAGTAAAATAATTACAGTGTGTGTTTTATTTGCTTTGAACTGAAATAGTAACAAATCAAACATTTGGCAAAGTTATATACAAAAAAACTTTACAGGAGAGGAATAAAACTAAATGAAATGATCAGACCAAGGTATTGTTTCCTCTTCAAAGTCTTGTATCCCTAAAGTGGCGAAACTACTCTCTGTATAGCAAGAGGAATGTCAACATGAGGAGACTAATTAGCTAATGAACTGCCCACTTAAGGCTGATGGGAAATGCTGCAGCATCTTTGCTCTTTCTGTTACCTGAGCATCATTAATGTAGTGAAACCTGACAGAATAATTTATATTTCCTTTCCCATACACAGCTATCAGAATGATGTTTCTTCATAGCCTGTGTTATTTTACAGCAAGTGAAAGGCCTCACCCTCATAATGGACAGGGATCTCGATTTTCGGTCCGATGACATAATGGCCCTCCTCTAGGCTATGGGCAGTAATTGTGGTCCACTGCCGACATGAATGAATCAAGAGGTAGTCATTTTCTCTTAGCCCTTCCACTGCTTCCCCTGAGAGGAAACACAAACCTTTCACATTATGGACAAAGTATGGAACAGTGACATTATCATTTTGTATAGTTATGGCAAGAAGTATGAAAATCAGAATAATGCAAAAGAGCATTACATAAAACTTGGAATATGCTTTCGCTCTCGGATATAGCTAAAACCAGCTCACATTGCACAGTGACACAGGAGGTGCGAATTAACATTTTATATAGGAAGAAAACCTGTTTACGCTAACTATATAATATCTGTAGGCAGAGCGCTCACATAATACAGATTATATTATTATGTGATAGGTAAGGTAAAGACATGAGTTACTTCTGTGTGCATATACAGCTCTGTTTGTTTTAATGAATGAGCTCTTCTATTCAGGAGTTCAGGTTTTAAGTCAGCTACTGTCTCTAATTATAGTGTTCCAGTTACCATAATGATAATGATCCACTTCCCCTGACATTCCCCCTCCTCTATCTTCACACACTACAACAGTAATCCTTATAAGCTAAAAAAACTAATGTTAAACAAATACCTGTCTATACAACCAGTGACTGATAAACATTCTGAGCTACTGTAAGCTGTCCTGTACTTGCGTGGGCTTCTTTGTAAAGTTTCAATATGAAATGCAAATCAGGGTTACATAGTATGTTGCTTTGTTTCTCATATTAGATGACTACTAAGACGTTTTTACTGATTAGATGATAACAGTTGTTCTTATGAGGCCAGTGTTGGTGTAAACAAGTCGAATTATCTGCAGTGTTTTGTTAACTCTGGCCTCTGGCTAATTTGCGTTAGCTTGCTAACATCTCCGCCTCTCTTTGTAGCCTTTTATTTGGCTGCTTGGACGATAGTGGAGTTGGAACAGTTACATAAGACACCACTTGTGCTCTCGACGGTCCACGTAAAGGTAGTAAAGATCTCGACTCGGAGGTTTTCTGCTGTGTGTGCTCACTGAGTGAAGGATAACGTTAGCCTAGCTGCTAATTATTGGAATTCCACAGGAGCGCGGCTGCCCACGCGCATCTGCTGTCAGTGCACACAACACAACTATAACAACACCTGATTACGACAAACATCTTACCGCTGCTGAACTTTACAATCTGCGGCAGTCTGTAGGCACTAACGAGTCTATCCAGAGGCAATATAGTCGTGCTCCATGTTACATCTTTCAAATTGTTGTATAGCATTGATCCAAGGTCCATGTTAGCTTGCTAACATCAGCGCGTCATCCCATCGCCACATGCATTTGCAGCGAATAACGGTTCTTTCATGGAGAAAGCTTCATTAGACGTCCTTCTGTTTACTTAAAGACAACACTGGATTGTAGTGGTGAAGCCATATCAGCCAACTGTATATTTACACTGACAGGAAACGGCATGTATCCTGAAGCGTAGAGACGTCGGAGATGGACTGTTTCCTCTTCCCTGCAGCTCCAGCGGTTGCTCGGCAACCGGCGCAGTATTGGCTCTGCTGGAGATTTATCAAAAAAAGGAAATTAGTTACATCAAATAATAAGAGAAACAAACGCAGTACAAAAGAAGAGAGAAAAATGTGCCTGTGATTTTTACAACTGTGAACTTAATGTTTTAAACCTGTGAACTGTCATTCACCCTGCTAGAGCGCTTTAGTGCTACATCTGTAAAAACACGAAACACTTTCTTTTACTTTCCAGAAAGGCCTATTTTATATTAAGAGTTAACAACTAAACAATCGTCTTCATAATGGTTTACATCTTCTGCACCTTGGTACTGCAATAGCACGTTTTGGTAGGGAAAGAACCTTCACATTGTAATGCAAATACAAGTGTTACGTATTTTCACACATAATTACCATCTCATAATGAGAGTCCTGTTGCATTTGTTTCATGTGTAGATAAAATGTGTGTACTGTATAAAATAAGGTCCATGTCAACAGCACACTAACAACATAAAGTGAACTTACTCAACTGTCAAGTAAGGAACCAACAAATATAGAATTTAGTGACTTGTAAATGACTTAAACAGCGCACTTCCTTCCTGTGAGGGCAGGGGCTGGCTTAGTTCCCTAAAGTTTCAGATTGTGTCTCTGATTTGCTCAACAGAGAGAAACAGCTTTCATTAGTTCATTGCTAACAGTCACCTGGGGAAGCATGTCGTTTGTAAGCACTCTGCGTCAGTGGGACGAGGCTGTGGCTTGTGTGGAGCAAAGAGACACAGACTCTGCTCTCAGAAAATTCCTCAACATTGAAGAGAGAAGCTCTAAAATCGCCTTCAACATCGGCAGTCTTTATCTGAACAACAATGAGCTTGATGAGGCCGAAAAGGTGATTGTATGAATGACTTTTTCCTTATGAACGCATACAAAATTACTGTTACCTGGCAGGTCCAGTGTTTTCTTAAGACAGCATTTGAAATGAAAATATAGATGAATATGTTTTTAGTATCATCTAAAAAATATACTTGCCATTTTAAAAAAAAGGATGTCATTTAAAAAAGGAAGTAAAAGCAGTTTCACTCTTTATTGGAAATGTATTTTTGTTACGCGTAGGCATTTGATGGAAGTATTGGTAAAGATGAGCACCTGGCTGTGGCTTTCTTTCAGAGAGCAGTTACGTTCTACAAAAGGGAAAAGTAAGACCATTACCATAGTTTTGTGTCTTCACAAAGTCTTATTGTATTGTTGTTCTGTAGTTACTAAATATGTCATTACCTTCTGTTGTAATTTTGTTTTGTAAAACAAAACTGTCTCATGTCCTTTTGAATGACAATCTTTGCGATGATAAAATATCTGGACACTCTGTTAAAGTGTGTACAAATGTGTCTCCAGGTTTGAAGAGTCTCTTCTAGATTTTCAACAAGCTTTTAAACAGTTAAGAGGAAATCAACTAATAGATTATAAACCTCTAGGACTGAGATATAAACTGTATGCTTGTGAGGTATGAGCAGTGATATGCAATGCATTGAATACTACCAGTGAACTCTCTGCTGCAGTCCTTATAGTATGTCCCACCCTGCATTTAGGTTCTTTGTAACATGGGACTGGTACATGCCTATTTGGGGAAATGGGAGAAAGCTCAAGAAAACCTTCTTACTGCACTGAGCCTCAGAGCAGATGCCAAGTTCAGCCATATTGACTATGCCCTGGAAGCCATACTGGTCTGTATAACTGCTGGAGTTGTGCACATACACAAAATAAACTTTGCTGCCTTCAATTTTTAAGTTTAATCAACTTGGTTGCATGAGTCATTTCAACTTACTCTTTGTAATCTTGACTGGTGTGGAGGTAACTTTAAAAAAAATTATAAAATTATAAATTATAAATAGTCGAAAACTTGCTTAACCTATTGTTTTAAGTTATACCAGTCAGGATTTAAAATATTAAGTTGAAATTACTTGTATAGCCAAGTTGATTAAACTTAAAAATTTAAGGAAGCTAAGTTTTTGTACAGTGTACATATCAGTTTCAGATATGACCTTTCTGAAATTACTGGGGACTGAGAAGTTCAAGTTCTAGTTAAAAATGTGTTGTCAGATGAATGTTTTTTACCAGTTACGTTTGACTGCATAATCACTGGTTTTGGTTAGATATTGTGGGAAGTTGTGTAAGTGGCATGTGGCAGTGTAATGACAACATTTACAAGAGTTTCTTAACTTAAAAGGTCATCATTCTGTGTCATTCTTTTAGATCATTTAAATGACAAATGTTGCTTCAGGATACCCGTATTTGTAAAATTATTATTGTATTGACATATGTAGAAGTGTGGTTGTGTAAAACATGAATTGTATGACATTGTCTGGATGCAATGTTGAAAAATTACATACACTGTCATTTCCTCTTTACAGAAACAGAAGCTTTTTCCTCTGGTAGAGATTCGAGCAGGGCTGCTGTTTAAACCCAATAAACACTATGTGGCAGAGCTGGAGAAAAAGGACTATCTTGGAAAAGCCAAGGTAACTGCCATCACCATTATCACGCAACCAATGTGCAATGACTTAGAAAACTCATGTCCTGTTATTGATAGAGATATTTGTTTTCTATTCAGCTAATAAATTAATTACATTAAAACGGGTGGATTTTCTCACAGGTTGTATCTTCTGTTGTACCTGCTGATCAATTCTCTGGTTTTGCCCCACTGCAGCCTCAAGTAAGTAAAGTTAACATTAGTATGAAGACAGAATAAAAAGACAGGGTTGAAAATGTAAGTGCTGTAAGTTCAAGGACAATACAGTGTTTTTCTTTAAATCTCTGTATATTGTGTAGGTTGACGATGTTCCATCGACACCAAAAGGGCCAGAGGTATTAAGGTAAGACTTGTATAGGAATTTCAAAATGGTGAGAACTTTAATGTATTTTTAATTATTGTGGGGTATATTATTGTGTAAAGTTTTCTTGGACAAAGTTGGGTAGCATGGTACATCAACTACCTGTTCTGGCATAGTTTACTAATGTGGTATGTTTTTAATTACCTTTATTAATATGTGTCTCCTAAGAACATAAATGTAAGCTAAATGTAATCAACAGAGCACTTCAAGGTGAGCCACACACTGTTCTTTATGAGTTTGTTCCTGAGACCAAAGAAGAGTTGGCCGTGTTACCTGGCAACATCGTTTTTGTTCTTCAGAAAGGAGCTGACAACTGGGCATCAGTTGTTTTCAATGAGAAGGTTTTTGGATTCAAAGCATATACACCCATCACTAGGCCATGTCTCATAGATTATTCTTATTATTACCAGTTGGGTGGAGTGGAGTTATGTGCTTAAATATTCTAACGTTAATAATTGTACGTGTTTGTTTTTCTGTGAATAATGGTGTGTGTCAATTTTAATTTTTGGTTTCTGGTTATTTCTAGCGAGGTCTTGTGCCTTATAATTTTCTAGAACCCTTGGATATTGTTACTATGACATCACAACTAATGCAGGTAAAATATGAATTATTCCCAAAACAAGGATTTGGTCAAAAAAGCTATTGCTTTTTTCTCAGATTTAGTTAAGATTTTTTAATTTACATCCTAACAGTATCTAAGAAGATAAAATGTGATCTCTTTTAGACTGAAATATTAAATGAAAACAATGATATACCAGCTCCACCCAGAAGAGCACCACCTAATAGACCAGTGGGAACAGAAGGCCTGAAGACTGTGAAAGCACAGGTTCAATATTCAACATGCTTATAACAATCTGATCCATCAACTAAAACAAAACCATGATTATTGCTATTATACTTGTGCCATCAAAAACAGATAATGATTATCATTCATGTTTTAGGGTATTATCTCATGATTTACATTATTCTTCATAGGCTAATAACACAGAGGAATTTTCAAGCTGCATTGTAAAAGTGCACTTTAAATTCACTATAGCAATCAGTATTGCACCTGGGCAACCGTATGGAGTCATTCTTCAGATGATAAGCTCTAAACTTAAGGTGGCTGCATCAGCAATAACTCTACGGTAACTAAACTAGCACCATTAAACAAAAACTCCCTTACTGTATTGATACTTAAAAAATGGTGCCTCTTAGGAAGCTTGTGGTAAATTGGTTCAGTTTTGATGTACTTTTCAGGTATGCAGAGGAAGACACAAATGAGAAAGTGATTATAGAGGATTCAAAAGTGGGGGCTGTATGGAACAGTGTGAAGAATGGTCATCTTACGCTGTGGTGTTCAGTAACTGAGGTACTGTTTAACACTACAACACAACAGCTTGACACAGCTACATAGAATGAAATGACAATAACGTGCACTCTAGTTTATGATTAGTTTGATTAACTGGACTGTTAATTCAGTTATTTAGATTAGTTGATTAACTGGACTAATTTCAACAATTTACAAACAGTAATGTCAACAACTAAAGACCATAACAACTAATGCTTTGTGTCCAGCTTTGCCAATAACCAGAACATTAAATCTTGTTGATTCCTTTCCAAAAACCACTGTCCATTTTAAAGGGTAAAATCGAATCTCATGAAAAAGTGGTGGCTCTTTACTCTTATGAAGCTTCAACCCCAGAAGATCTGGAATTCACAAAGGGAAATGTCATCACCATTCTTTCAAAAGGTAAAACATATTCCAATGCCTATTTCAAATACTCTCAAAATTTCTGTATAATATGAATTAATTCCGAAACCATTCCTGAGTTGATTTTCTGACTTTAATTTTCAGTCAACGATGAGTGGCTTGAGGGTCAATGCAATGGAAAGATTGGCATTTTCCCATCATCCTTTGTCAAAGCACTTAATGAAGATCAGCAATGTGCATGAATCAACATTCAAGGACTAAATCAACAGATCCAGCAAATGTGGTGTTAAACATGTCATGTTTACATTTGCTTATCATTTGAGGTAAACTCAAACATTGTTTTCAGGGCTAACTATCATTAACATAAATATTAAAGTCATACCAGAGCTTCTTCACCATTCTATTTTGCTTGTGTTACTCAGCACTTCACAGCACCTGAGGTCACGTTGTTGATATCAGAGGTTAAATAATAAAATCTGTTGTACTCTTTTGAGTATAAAAACAAGACCATTATGTCTTTAATAAACATTATGGCTTTAATAAAATTAAGTTTTAAAGCATAATTTACATTGTTGTCTGTTTGTTACAGTTTGCTACTATACTGTTACCATATACCATGGGTCAATATAATGTACGTATTCTTAAATTACCTGAAATATTAATATATATTTAATAATTTCTGACCTTAGCCAAAAAAAGCCCTTAAGTCAAAACATGTTCCCTAATAAATGTATTTTGTCAATCACTATAATGGAATTCATCGTCCTAAATGTATTGATGTGACTCCAGACAAAAATGATAATAAATCATGATTATAGTGTCTTTGCATAAAACCAAAGGGTTTACACATTTTCAAGCTTGACAAATTTAAGACTCAGTACAGAAACTAAGTTAATTATGGATTCAGGCTCAGGCTCACTACCTGCTGTGTTAGTATTGGCCATGGTAAGAGTTTGATTTCCAGAGACAAATGAAGCAGATGTGTCATTTATTATCTCAGATGAGGTGGTGGAACAAGAAATTTGCAGAGCTCCTGTGAAAAGCATGACATTGGTGGTCTCCTCCTCACTGCTGGACTGGTTTGGTTGCGGTAATCCCACATGACTGCTTCTACCTAATAAATGTTTCTAATTAGGACATTCCAAGAACAAAACCATATACTGTATGCACATATGGATGTCAGTGAATCTACAATTCATCTTTGGTTAGATAAACAGTTCAAATTGCAAGGGCATGCATACCAAATTTAAGCATATCTCAGCATAAGCATTTCAAACACTATATCACAAAGCACATTACAGTAAATGGTTAAATTATGAATTACATACCCCGCAGTAAATCTCTGAAATCAGTGACATTTCTCCAGTCCATTCTCTGTGCTTATTGCAAGCCAACTCCATCTCAAAGGGAGTCACCACAGGTCTATAAAATTCACTTGAATCTAGCAGTGAGTTTTCCGGGCAGGCAACTAATATGTAAATGTCTATCTCCAAGAAGTTTGCTAGCTTGGGGACATTGATCTTTGTCAGGTAGTTGGCAACACCCAGCGTGCCTACCAAAATGCCCACCACATTGGCATCTTTAGCCCGATTGGCATCTCAATGGCATAATAGTGTTTCATTAGTGCCTTGTTTACATTTACAGATTCAACTCTACCTGTGCATGTTACTGGATCAAATGATCAGAAGGAACAATGGTTTCAGGTCATTATAAAGTCAGTAAGATAAGATCAGTAAGAAAGATCATGTCTACCTGGCCAATTTGGAAAATTTAAAAAAGACTTGAGCAACTTAAAAAAGATTATCCTGTGAATCCAGAGGATCCATGCCCACATCGTCCTTTGGTTTAGCACCATGCGAACGATCTGCTCTTAGAAGAGAAACCATGACATTGGGGTAGATATCACACAAAAGCTCCCGGACATCACCAGAGGAGAATGGAACAACAATTATAATATATTTTAAGTCAATACCTGAACATAACAATTACCAAACATTGGTTATATTCTCATGAGTTGTAATCAAGCAGTATCACACTGTAGGAGTAGAAAAGAACAAACTGAATTTAAAATGACTTTTTCCAAATATAAATACCTCTACCTCTCTTAAAAGGTCAACAATATAAACATGGTTTAACAATGTGATTATTGTAACATTCATAAGATTGTGAATTAGTATTGGTTCCTCATATAAGCTGTTATGAAATAAAAGTGAAATGAAGAAGCTATTTCGTGCAAATAAAAGCTATACTGATTTTTCTGATGGACAACTCATATTGTAATGAATTGTATTATGAAGTTGCTCAGTAAATTTATCAGTAGCACAGAGCATCTGACACATACTATAGAAAACATTTATTACTCGAAACGGCTAAAATAGCAGAACGCATGTACACCACAATGTAATATTTTTTATGAACCAAAACACGAAGTGCGTACCAATATACATGCACACTGCTTACCTGTGAAGTTCCCAGGTGAACTTGCGGCACTCATTCTTCTTCTTCAGTCATCTTTCTAACGCGCAGATAGCGTCATACTGCCCTCTAGTGTACCACACACCATAGGTGTCATGTCCATATTCAATTACATTTATGCATTAGGCAGATGTTTTAATCCAAAGCGATTTACAGTACATTCAAGTTATACATTTTATCAGTATGTGTGCTGCTAACACAACGCTCAACCAATTAATCTACAGTAACAGATATTACATGCATTTTTATTATTAATATATTAATATATTACCATTAATTATACTAATACTAAATTATTTATTTTAAAGAGAATTCAAGAATGAGGGCAGTATAAAAAAGCTCCTCAAGTGATGTCAGAGGAGGGTGATTTATGTATTTTGTTATCATGTATAGACAAATCCATTTAACAGACAAAAACAACTTAAATTACTTTGATTTTCTAATAAAAATACAGCCCTTTATCTTTTTTAATTTATCCATTTATGCCTGCATGTGTGGACACTAGGCAGCCAATCAGTAGTGTCAGGTCATAATTGATGGAGCATGTTCAAATAATCCCTGATATGTACCTGCTGGATTGGTTTGGTTATCCCATCTTAAGCATGACCGTACAGACCATTCAGATGCAAATCCTTTTTATACTTTCATGTAGAATGGATATTTAGACAATACATACAATTCCAGATAATTACAAATATATGAATGGAGAAGAAATAGGCCTATGTTCTTATACAAATTATATGATTTTGGTTGTGCCATTCATAACATCTATGACCAAAAAATGTATAAATCAGGTGCTTATGCAATTGTACATTGGTAGACATGTAGATTTGAGGATTTTGTTTTGGTTACTTAATTGGTAGATATGTAGATTTGAGAATTTTGTTTTGGTTACTTAACTGGTAGATATGTAGATTTGAGGATTTTGTTTTGGTTACTTTCTTTGGTTATTTCTATTTTGTAAAATAATGTTTAAAACAAACAACCAGTTTAAATCAGTTAATCAGGCATTCATGGTTAAAAAGATGTGTGATTTCATATCAGTTAATATAACCACATATTTTGCAAACTGTATGACAAAAGTATTTTTTTCTTACCTTTTTGACATATTAAGTTCTTTTCTCATTTTAATCATAAACATCACTAAATGTAATCATATTTGTTTAAAAACTAGACATTTAATTTTCTTTTAAATTGTTTTATTAAGATTGTCAAACAAGATAATTATTTGACCCAAATTCAGTACTATATCCAGTGATATAGGTCATAAATTGCATGTCCTTTTGTAGTTGTGGATGTGATTACATCGTTGAACTTCTTATTTTCCAGTTGCATCATTTGCCTTTACCTAAGGAGAAAGTTTAACAATTTTTGAAGCAATGAATGAAGATTAAACATAGTGAAACCTTTTTAACAAACAACAGTAGCTATATTCAGAATGACTGCAAGAACATTGCATTGCTAACATATGTAAAATATGCAGAAAATATGAAAAAAAACACCTGACCTTAACCCTAATAAAAAAATAAATGAAGTTTGTCACATCAAAAACTGAGGTAATGTTTCAAATATTCCTCAAATAAGTGGAAGGACATGTCTTTTAAGAACAAAGTTTTTTCTACAGAATTGCATAACACTCCCTATAAATAATTAAACAAAAACAACCCATTAGCTCATATTTGGTTTCATATGCCCAATATAAGGCAACTATTTATTTATGTTCAAGGCTAGTTCATTTTCTGGAATAAGACAGTAAAGGATACCTCTGCATGGTCCGTGTCATTTATCCTCTCCCAGAATTGTCCCTGGGTTTTATTAAAGAAAGTATTGTTGAGCATCTGTTGCGGATGAAAATCATAAGATATATTAAAAGGAAAAAAACATTCTTATAAGATATTTTAATTAATTATTGTTGCAGAACTTACTCCAACCTAGCTACTGCTTTTTAACAATATCAGCCACTGACAAGTTGTCTAAGAAATGTTATTGTGTACAGTTTAATGGGTATTATTTATGTGGTGTCTCAAACTATTTTCAGAGAAAAAAGGGTGCTTGCCTTTAAATGGGACTAACCACGAGTTAGTCCCATTTAAAGCTTCCAAAATATTTAGGTTGGTTTGATTAAAAGTAAGGTTTGCTTCAGAAACACTCTGTGAATATAAATGTAATGTTATTCTTTTAAAATCAGTAGATAAGTTATAATGTGATCTGCTAAATGCTGAAAATAACAACAACAACAACAACAATAAAAAAATAATAAGCATATAGGGCAATTTGTAATAAAACATTTCATTTCTAAGTAGACCTGGAGGCTGATGCTTGCTAAGAGTAAAAGTAATTACCTGTCCAACAGTTGCATTAGAGCCTGGAGTTGACAAAAATGTGAATAAACTCTTTATATTCTGAGTGAAACAAATTGTACACATTTTTACTGTAAATACACACACACACACACACACACACACACACACACACACACACAAAAAGCAAACAAAAACAACTAAATAATTAACCAGAGCCTTGCACCAGAGCCTGGAGTTGACAAAAACGTGAGTTTGCTTACTGATTTTTTCTTTTTTCTGAGTGAAAACCAATTTTACACATTTTTGCTGTATGTATGTATGTATATTATATATATATATATATATATATATACATTTTTTATGTATGTCTAAGTAGACCTGGAGGCTAATGCTTGCTGAAGGTTAAAGTAATTACCTGCCCAACAGTTGCATTAGAGCCTGGAGTTGACATAAAAGTGAATAAACCCTTTATATTCTGAGTGAAAACAAATTGTACACATTTTTACTGTAAATACACACACATATTCATATACAACAACATTATAAATGTATCATATCACTTGCACCAGAGCCTGGAGTTGACAAAAATGTGAATTTGCTTACTTATTTTTTCTTTTTTCTGAGTGAAAACCAATTTTACACATTTTTGCTGTATATATGGAATATAAATAATAAGCATATAGAGCAATTTGTAATTAAAAATTCAACATATAAGTAGACCTGAAGGCTGATGCTTGCTGAGGGTAAAAGTAATTACCTGTTGAGCTGTTGCATTAGAGCCTGGAGTTGACATAAATGTGAATTTCCTCCTATTTATTGTCTGAGTGAAAACAAATTGTACACATTTTTACTGTAATACACACACACATATTCATATACAACATCAATGTTATAAATGTATCATATCACTTGCACCATAGCCTGGAGTTGACAAAAATGTAAATTTGCTTACTTATTTTTTCTTTTTTCTGAGTGAAAACCAATTTTACACATTTTTGCTGTATATTTATATATAGAATATAAATAATAAGCATATAGAGCAATTTGTAATTAAAAATTCAATTTCTTGCTGAAGGTGAAAGTACTTACCTGTCCAACAGTTGCATTAGAGCCTGGAGCTGACATAAATGTGAATTTCCTACTACTTACTTTCTGAGTAAAAACAAATTGTACACATTTTTACTGTAAATACACTCACGCACACACAACAAAAATGTTATACAAAGATGTGTGTAATATAATAAGGACAGTACGTTAAGGACAGTATATCATCCTACATAGGTAAATATTTAGTTTAATAAGTTGATCAGTGATTATTAATCTAATTACTTTGCAGTAATTAAGGCAATTTTGTTACTGTGCGAATGTTTTTAATGTTGCGTAAAAGATACAGTATATAAATGCGTCTGAAAGTAAAAAATATTGCTTTACATACGTTCGGATCCACTTGTGACAGTACAACCAAACTAAAGCAGGAAACAGAAATGAACAGCTCTGTTTTCATTTTCAATGCACTGTCCACAACATCAGTGAGTCGAAACCTGAGATTACAAATTCAGAGAAGTTTTGGGGAAGGTTTTTCTAATAGCAGACGTCGCGACTGTCGGCGGGGAGGAGCCACTGACAGACCATCAGGTCATCAGCCGTCCGGTTTCACAATGAGACTGAAAAAAACTCGATGTTTGTTATTACATTACATTTCTTCCATGTCAAAAATATTGAAAAATAATTGTACACTCAAAATGAAGAATGCGGTTCCTTGTTCGTGGAGATACGCAGAAAATCACACATTTATTCGAATATTAAACTGCTGCGCATGCGCGGACCCAGGCGTTGTCATGACAACCATATAAACGCCAACAGTCAAGCTACGTCGTTGTGCTGTGACTGCGTCATCAGTAATCACACCTAGTACGTTTTTGCGACGTTTTACTTTCGTTCCACATTACAAAAACAACTGCTTTGTTCTTTAACATCTTACATTATTTGTCGTGTGTGGGATATTGTGCATTTCAGGAATCATGACTACCCTGGGCAGTCCAGTAAAGGCGTATGTTCGCATCCGACCCACAGCCAGTTTCGCACATGAGCTCATTGAATGCCTACCTGACCTGCAGGTAACCCCATGCACATAACCAGACAATGCGCAGGCCTTATTTAATGTAGCACAGACCGAATGCATTATGATGAGTCTTTGTGTCTTTAAGACTTTGAATGTGCGGTCAAGAAAGGACTCCAAGAAAGGATCGGGCAATAAACATCTCAACTCCTGGTTGTTTAAACTTGATGGGGTGCTGCACAATCTGTCACAAGAGGAAGTCTATTATTGTGTTGCTCAGGGTGTAGTGTTAGGAGCCTTTGGAGGTTACAATGGTTAGTCATAAAAAGACAATTGTATATCACAAACATTTACGCAAACTAGTTTATACATCTTTTTTTTACAAAACATTTGCAGTGCTGTAGTGGTATTGATTTTAATTTACCCCTTTGGGTTATTAGGTACAATTATGTGCTTTGGGCAAACTGGAGCAGGAAAAACCTACACTATGACAGGAGCTGGAGAGACTTATAAACAAAGAGGCATCATTCCTCGGGCTCTACAGGAGGTGATGGAGACCCATGATAAAGCCTATAGTCACTGTGGCAGCTATTGCAACCTCTAAACTGTCTCTCATTTCCTCAGGTTTTCCATGAGGTGGACCATCGTACAGACCATACCTTCTCTGTGCACCTGTCCTATCTAGAAATCTACAATGAGACAATAGTGGACTTACTGTCCACCTTAAAACAGGGAAAGGTTGTAAATAATGGGGTCTTAACTGTGGTGGAAGAACCAGGGGGTGGAGTCTCGGTTAAAGGGCTGACTTTACACCTGGTTCACAATGAAGAGGAGGCTCTTAATCTGCTTTTTGAGGTAAGAGGTGGAGTGAGGTATGTAAATATTTGTATTTTGTCATACTATAAAAAAAAAGAAAGCATTTTTTCAGCAAAAACAGCATATATCCAGTTAACAGACCAGTGTCCTGCTTGCTGGTTGTTTGTTAAAAAATAGGAACAAAGGGCTCTTCTTATCTCAGCTCTGCTGTTGACAAATTGGCTAATGAAAAACAAGTTTGATATCCAGATCCCATAAGCTCCAGCAAGGGTTTCTTTATGTAAACTTTTTTTATCTACGTTGTCAAAACCAACTGCTGATACACATTAACAATTAGATTTTTTCTTAATGTAATGCAATTAATGTAACATATTAACAGGGAGAGATGAACAGAATAATTGGAGAACATGCCCTCAATAAAAATTCCTCCAGGTCTCATTGCATTTTTACCATCTATATTGAGGTAAGTCATTGACACCCTTCACTGACTCTTAGTCTCATGGTTGACATGCCAAACATGACAAAATCTTTGTTTCTGTATGGCACAGTTCCGATCACGCACAATGTCAGATGCAAAATACATGACCTCTAAACTGAACCTGGTGGATCTGGCTGGATCTGAAAGACTCAGCAAAACTGGGGTCAGTTAATTTTTGCTCTTATCATTTTAAGGGTTAAACGGGAAAATGTTAAATGTGTACTGTTTCAAAGTCCAGTAAAGTTTGCATTAGTGTGTTAACCTTGGCAAGATCTCAAATGGTCAAATGTTTCAATTTTCCACTTTGTTTCACCCACCCTAGTCAGAGGGACAAATCCAAAGGGAGGCCATGTATATCAACAAGTCTCTGTCTTTTCTGGAGCAGGCGATTTTGGCTCTAGCTGACAGTCGCAGGGAACACGTTCCCTTCAGACAGAGCAAACTTACTCATGCTTTGAAAGACTCACTTGGTCAGTCTGTTTACAAAATAATTATTTTACCTGTGCTACACAATTATTTTTTTACAGAAAACATTTGTTCTTTTTTGCCTGTAGGCACAAACACCCTTGTTTATGTTTATATGCTTATATATATATATAGCCACACAAAAAAACACACACACACACACACACACACACACACACACAGAGAACAAATACCCATGCTTTCTGTCTATATTTTTTAAACTTAAACTTAGATAACTCTAACTAACTATTGAACATGATATGAACATGTGAACACCTTAATTTGAAACAGTTGTAGAATCTTCATTATAAAAACTAATATAATGGATCTAAAGATGTATAACCTACAAACTTCTGTCACCTACAAACTTCTATTGTTCTTATTATACACAGGAGGAAACTGTAACACAGTGCTTGTGGCCAACATATATGGTGAAGCCCCACAAATTGAAGAGACGGTGAGATGATGTTTCTTATAACGATCTTGTGGGTGAGTGTGGAATTACATCTAGCAAAATACTTTAAGTCTCCAAACAATGGCTTTGATTTTGTTCCCATTGGCAGCTTTCAACTCTTCGCTTTGCCTCCAGAATGAAATGTGTACAGACAAGGCCATCGGTCAATGAACATGTCGACCCTGTGGTAAGATTTTGTTAATGTATTTGATAGAACTTTAGACCTAACTTCTGAATGGAATAACACTTTCAATTGAACTATTCAAATAATTAAACTTCAAAAATAACAATAGTAAAACAGAACAAAAACAGCAAAACAAAAAAAAGATTAATATGCACATTTAACTAATATGTAATGGTTTAGTGCATAATATCTGTTAAGATGATGGTTCCATGTGTGACTGTTTATTAAGCTTCAGGTGCAAAAACTTACAAAAGAAATCCAGTTTCTTAAGGAGGAGCTGTCCATGTATAATACACTGGTGAGTCCATATCATGTCAAGCATGTACTGTACATATCTATAACTGTAACCTAAATTTGATATTTGCTTCTACACACGTATTGCATTTGTGACAAAATTTGTTCCTATTAGGTCTCCCAAGCTATGAATTGGTCTCACTTTTATTATCTGTCTTTCTCATAGACTAATCGTGTTGCTGTTTCTAATGAGACCCTGTCAGAGATACAGGTGGCAGAAGTGAAGAGTCAGGTGCAGAGATACCTGTCTGGCTCCCTGGATGAGATTCCGGTAAACATGGGTAACATCTTACAGCTTCAAATAAACAGAGTAGATGCTGAAAAGTACAGAAATTACTTTTTATGAATCAATGTCTTTTTAATTGAATATAGCAGTGGGCAGTAGAAGAAAAATTTTAATAAAGTAAAATAGCTTTCTTTCACAAAAACGTATTGTTACAAATTTGAATAACAACTTTTAATAAATGATGTTTCAGATTGTAAACGTAACTCAGATTCAAGAAGTGTTTGCGCAGTTCAAAAAAGTTGTACTGTAAGTACACTTACCTCATACCCAACAGTTTAAAACTTTTATTTAGAAATTAACTATTGTGCATAATAAATGTGTATGCTTCAAACAGGGAGCAAGAAGAGAAACTGAAAGAGCAACTTCATCTAAGAAATGCTCTGATAGAGAAAACCAAGAATGCAACACCATCTTCTGTTGCAGAGGTCTGTGATATACAGCACAACATTTCAATGGGAACCTAAAGCTGATATCACATGCCCCATAAACTCTCTTACAGATGCAAGGGCCTGTATCTACTGTAGGAGAGGTGGAAAGAGGTGGATATGGGCTTGGTTTAGCTGAATCTTCACAGAGGCATCGACAAGCTTTATCACCAAAACCCAGAAAAGACAAACAAATGAGAAAGTGAGAATTTATGTTTTTTTAAAAACTAAATCCAGCACCTTCCATGCTGAAAAAATTAGATGAGTTTTACTTAGGCCAGCCTTTACAGCAGGGCTGTTAGACACCTAGGTGCTATGAAATCGTATTTAACAAGCAATGGTATGGTAAGTAGTGTGATATCATCATGTTTACTGAAAGTGATTGAATCTACCCAGAGTTCAGTGACATTTGTAAACAAAAAAAAACTGCAAACCCTCTCCCTACCCAAACTGTTAACCAACACTATCATTACCATTTCACTGCCTTTGCTTCATATCTTACTTAACTCTAAATACTATTTAGTAAAATATATAAGTAAAAACATGAAATAAGTAAATAGAATTATTGTGTTTGATAGAAAATATCTTTTACATTTGTGTAAGATGGTAAAAAATGGTTTTAAAATATTGTACTTTAAATCTTGCAGAAAGGAAGACGCATTGAACCAGGGGCCAATAGAAACCACTTCTGTAGAAGCTGAACAGCCCTTGAATCAGAGTGAATCAGATTTGGCCCCACAAGAACTACAACAACATGCTTCTGAAGAGAAACCCAGAACCAAGTAAGGACATGCTCACATAAACTGACAGCTCCTGTGAGTTTGTGGAGACATCTGCTGACAGGACCTTATAATGATCGTAGGCTGTAAAACAGGAACGTATTACTAGATAATGGATAATGTGACAACGTGTATTAAAAGAACTATCAGCTAGATCTATAAAGTCTTTTATAATAAAGGTACCTTTTTCTCAGCTGTCCTCCACCCAAGGCTGAAGCATTTGAGGATTTCAAGGCAGAACGTGGAAGTGAGATTAACCGTATACTGAAAGAAAACAAAGCTGTCCTTTTGGAGCGCAGGAACCAGTTACGCACACTCACAGATGTCATTAATGTGACTAAACGGGATATGGACTGCATTGCTTCTGAACTACAACAATTCAGGGAACAAAGACAAATTCAGGGTAAGAATTAGATGACATAGTACTTGATGCATCAGTCTTACTCTACAACTGGCCATGGCCGTGTTCTCTAAATGGAGTGTGGAGAAGGTGACCAAAACGGTTCCTTTCTGAACAGTATGAATCATGAGGAACTGAAGGCGATTCCTGGTTTCATAGGGCAGTTTGTGAGTGCAGAGGGGGAGCCGGTGCTGGAAGAGGCAGAGCTGTCTTTAGTGATTCAACTGAAGGAGCTGAAGAACCGTTATAGAAAAACGTATGAGGACCACTGCAGCACAAAAGCAGAAGTCAGCTACTGTCAGCACCTGATAAATCAGTGTCGTACACGACTACTAACAGGTGACAGTTCCCTCCAATGACCAGTTCTGTAGTTCCTTTACCAGTTTTGACTTTTTGAACATTAATGAAATAATTTCACAGAATTAAAGAACATCCAAACAGTTATAATCCAAATAATTGTAACCATTTATATTAAAATTAATTCAGTTCCTGAATTAAACCATAACCAACCCATAACCTGAATTAACCCATAATCAATAATCCATAGGTATTCATATTTACAACACCTGATTAATAGTTATGGAGTTAGGTTAATGTTTTTCTAACAGTAATTTAGTCTGTTTTTGTGCATGTTTGCCAGAGTTTGAGAGCTGGTACAATGAGTCCTTCCTGTTGCCTGATCAAGTGATGTCAGTCTTAGAGGGAGGACCAATAAGGCCAGGGCATATGCCCGTGGACAAAGCTTTAACCCTGGTTTGTAATAGCACATTGTGCCCATAAAGATCATAGTCTGAAAAAGTCATACTAACATAATAAAAGTATAATAAATAGATATAATAGTTATATCCATGAAGGAGCATGCACACCTGAACAGTTTATAACAGCTGACAGTACAAGCTTCCATCATATTCAGAGTTTTATCTTGAATGTACAATGTAACAAGTGTAACACCTAACTGTGTGACTGTATAAGATGGTGTTTTGCTCGACAGGATGATGATGATGAACAAGAACGCTTTGAGCATCTCCATAACAGATTGCAGATTAGCTCCAGTGCTGTATCCTTTTACAATGCCTATAACAGAACTCTACAGAGGGTAAGATGTACTTACACACAGCTGATGTTTTAATTCATAATTCAGCACAAACAATGCTAGTCATATAATGAAAGTGTTTTTGTTTTACAGAGGGGAAAGAAATAGTACAACTCGTCTGTCATTATACACATATCTGCTATCTGAATGCTTTGTGTTTGTTATACACAGTACAACAGAGTTGTCAGAATTATGTCATCAAACACGCAACCGGCATTGTTCATTGTTCTATTGCATCTTAGATGCAAATAAAAGCACGTATTAAAAACAATGTCTATGAAACCTGTTTGGAGACTGATAGTTTTTTTTTAAATATATGAACTAAAAGTGCACTGTTTGTTTTTATTAGATTAATCTTTTAACTGTATATTCTTGTTATACTTGTTAAACAATTTTTTTTCCCCCCAAAATCAATCATCTGGAAGATTTTACTTTTAAAAAAACAATAGTCCCCTCTAGTTTAAAAAAAACTCAGAACATCAAGTGGTTAAATGAAAAGTAAACTTTATTATTCCTGAACCACAAAATAGACCTCTTTGGTTGTACAAATTCACTAGTTACAGTCCTGAATGAGCTATATCCCCCAACCTTCTGTCCCACCCCCCATTTAGCAATAAAAAAAACCTCCCCAAAATGAAATCAAGAAATGAAAAAGAGATAAACTCTTTTAATCTGATAATGCAAAAATGTAGTGAATCCCAATATCCCATTGGTTACAGAAACTGTTTTCTCCTCAAACTGTGCCTTTTAAAAATACAATGATCAGCCATTCCCAAACTGTTATTAACCAAAACTGAATTTCAGTTAATGAGAGCAACACAAAAGCTAAGATTAGTAAAATTAAAAATAAAGAACAATTTCGTATGACTGACAAGGTCATTGGGACACTGTTAATGGCAGCTAACATGGTGAACAATCGGTCTGAGAAACATCTCAGAAACATGTATTTGAATGGGTAACGAATGTCTATTGTTTTCCTCACACAAGATTAAAATACAAATTGCAATAAGCCAATATACAAACAGGGACGACTCAGTCTAGACCCTGCCAGAATACTCCCAGACATTAGTTTGGTCTTGGGGAAGAAAGGCTCAGATTAAACTCTGATTTTTGTATTTTTGTACATTATTCACACAATGAACTTTTCAGTGGCTTTAATTTTTTAAGTAGTTAAACTGTAAATTAGAAAATGTGAAAAAAAAAACATCTACTACCTTCACACAGCTGTCAGGGTAAAGTCCCAAACATAGAGAACATACATGAGTGAGATTTATGGATGTTAACAAAAGGTCTCAAATAAGTATAACCTTCCCCAATTCCAGTTGCTAAAAAATGGTACCATACGATTATGGAGAAGTGAGGCAACAACTGGCAAATGATGGTTTGTGATATGATGTGGTTGTTTTTCCACTCTGGCCACTCCATGCATCAACGGGAATGACTCAACATACGGATGTACAACAAGGTCCATGAAGTCTTTCTGAAACCATGACACCTTCATTTGACTCTCTTAGTCAAGTAAAGGAAGACTAGAGATTCATTAAACAGGTTTAGAATGACACTACTAACATACAGTAGGTCAGTCTTTATGATATGGCATGATACAGATTACAAAAGGTTTTTTAAGAGATCTCTAAGGTCAGATGAAACCTTTAAAAAATATTACATTCATTTACATCTTTTAAACAAAAAAGTTCCAAAACTGATATGGTGACAAAATGGAAATAAAGCTTTGTGCCAAGGCCCCATTGTCAATGCTGAATGTTACATGCAAGAAATGTATCCCAATCCTAAAAACCCAACAACATCCCAAAATCACAAGTAATCAGCTTATACACGTGTCAAAAAGCCAAATTTGTTCCTCTATTGTTATAGATTCCCACAGATTAAAAACAGTGTACTACATTAATAAATTATATTTAAAAAGGAATAAAAACCTTTCTGACTGGGAATTAAAACAGTAAGAGCAAAAGTATGTCTTATATGGGGCAGTGAAGGTAGCAGAATGTTGTCTTGAAACTAAATCTCCCAAAACTTTAACAGTAAAAATATCTTTTTCTGGCCTTTCAACATTTTTTCAGAATGTTTTTATTTCTAGAGGTTTCATAGTGTTTAAAGGAAATCCACAAAATCTCCTAAAATAATTCTGTTTCTAAAATGCTGACAAACAGAAAGATGAGCTAAAACAAGTGTAGCGGCCAGACAATGAATGTGCCATCCCCCTGGATCTTCTATAGTAAAATGAGTAATCCTTTTCAATGCCAACTGAAAAGGCAAGACTACTGTTTTGGAAAAGAGTCTGTTTGCCCATCAGCTCTTCTCCTTACCTGTGTTGTGGTGGTCAGCGGCACTGCAATAAGAGTGGTTTATTATCTATGTATGGATGTGCATTTCTGAGCATTCTATGTCATGTGACATCTCAGCATTATAATATCACTATGTATGTTATCTTCACAGTTCAGATGCATTAGTGTGTGAGAGTGCAGTTATGTGGGCACTGGGGCCTCCAGGCTGCGGCGACCCTGTCGTAGTTTGCGCTTGTTACTGTAGAGAGCCATCTCCTCCAGAGCAGATGTGGTAGCCATAGGAACCCCTGTTTCTAAAACAGACACTGTAAAATAGAAGAGAACAGTATATTAAATATTTGCAGTATAAAAGGAGCTGACATCTTTGACACTGGACATGTAAAGCGCATCTCCACCCACTGAAAATAATAACAATTTTGCTGTCTCCTTAATGACAAGTGACAACAGAAACTTTAGTTTCATTTTAATTACTGTATATAACTGTAATCAACAGCAGTTAGTTCAAAATCTCTCAAAAGTTATTGTTTATTCTCATGGATGTAGATTTTTAGTTTAAAATCCATCAAGAGAGTTGCAAAAGCAGTGAATCAGGAGAGCCGTTCATTTAGAAGCTGACAGGCAGAGCTGCACACCATGCAGAAAAATCCTGCAGAGCACTAATAAAGTTCGCGCACCTTTTGAGCCCACTGCTATCAAAGTTACAGTAGAAACACACAGGCACTAAAAGAATAAAAAAAGGATAGTCCAATTTTTAGAAATGTAATAAAGCAGGCTGCAAAAATGCCATGCTCCCAGCTAACAAGTGCAAGTTGTAAGAAAGTTTTCCTAACATTTCCATTAAGTAACAAAAGTAACATTTACTTCAAGTAAATGTTATTATTGAAAGTTCTATTAATTTGAACGTTTTAAGAACGATCAAAATATTTATACAGCATGTTATGGTGATGAGTGTTATTTTTTAATTTCTAAAATGTTCCACTAACAACTTAAGAATAACGTTTTTGAAATACATGATATACAACAAAATGTTTTACTAACATTACTGCAAGAACGTTTTTGAGAGAATATTTAGAGAACGTTAGCCAATGTTCTGACAATGTTTCCTGTTAGCTGGGATAGCATCTTTCACTGCCAGTACAGATGAATTACTATTAACAATTACTCAAGGGTTTATTGGCAAACAGAAGTGCAGCTGTTTTTGTATTATTCACAATACTTAGCAATGAGCCTGACTTTGTGATATCATTGGCTTACTTTACTGTGAGGTTGTTGTGTGGAGCACTAAGATTACAATTTAGAGTAACTCGCATGCAGATCATACAGTCAAGCCGGTGTTACAGCCTAAAGCATATTTAGATGTTAGAATACACATTTGAAAACATTGGTTTAACTTTTAATCAAGTGACCTTGATTTTCCCAAAACAGGTTAGGAAATTTAAAACACCACAGAGAAACCCACTGATCATCTAAAGCACATATATTTTATAACAAACTGCAGATTATAAGGTTGAGCAAGTGCACTACAGAATGTGTTGCTTCTTTTTAGGAACCAAGGCATATGTGCACACACACAAACACAGAACTCCTACCAATATAAGAAGACCACTTATCCAAGGAAGTTGCCTGTTTTAAGAGGACAATAACTGTACATGTGAACACAGCACACAATGTATGTGCTTTAAATTGTATGTGGAGACTACAGCACTGACAGGCACACATTTTTAACATTATACCTGGGTTACTGGAGGCATCATCCATGAAGCGCATGTCATCTGTTGCACCAGGGGACTGCAAGAGAGATATTGGGCATGAGACTGGGAAAGGACATTCTCGAAGAATAACACATCACCTACATGCTGTGTGGAAACATTTCGTTTTCTTATTCAATCTAAAAGAGAAATTAAAATATTTGGAATTTACAACGGACAACTGTCTGAGCCAAAAAGCTGTTTTGAGAAACACCACCTGACCTGACCAATCCGAAAGCATTAAATGCTCATTTAAAAACAGACTTACACCACTGCAGAAATGCTTACTAAAGAGCCATCTAGACTAAAAGAGCTTAAGAACTTAAGCACAGTCCTGAGACCAAGCAATGACACCAGGTCCATATCCACTGCAGATGCCTCATGTTTCTCTGTCAGAAGGCATGCGCTGCTTAACAAAAGCTCACCCACAACAAGGACTTCTAGGATATCAGGGAGCTTTCTTTTGACTTTTTTAGCACAATGTATTGTAAGACATAGAAGAAACCTTAATACCATGTTTTGCTTTTCATAGAATCATCTTAAACATTACAGAACATTCCCCCCAAACACTCAAAACACAGGCATGCTGTAGAAACCTTCACCCCCAACCCAACAAATACACACGCATACACATGCACACACACAACAGCAGTAAAACTGGACTAACTAAAGTACACTGGGTGAACACTCTACACTGAAGATTTAAAGGTGACTTCTTATCCAATTGAAAATGACCAATGTCATGATTAAACTGCGCAGTTATTACCAAATATCACCAAACACACACCTTAGCAGAACCTAATTTGTCTACTTTATCATTTTATGGCAAACTAAAAGAAGCTGCTCTCCAGTAAGTATAAATTAGTCTGAAGAATGAAACTGAAAGCTTTTCCAGTCAGGGTGAAGGTGCTGCTTTACACAGGAATTCACGTAAAGACAACAAACATTCACAACACAGTCAAATCATGGCAATCTCCAAAGGCCACCAAACAAAATACTGGAAATCAACAATTCACTTTGCTGAATGAAGGTAATGAAGGTACTGCTTTGCTGAATGAAGGTAAATGCCACTTCTGACTGAATTTCTTCTAAATTTTGAAGAGACACACAACCCCATTACAGCTATTTATCAAGCAACTACAACTGCTTTGGTTTTATAAATATATACACGCTATCAAATGCAATACAACTTTGATATAAAAACTTTAGTATTTTAATTACATCTGCTAAAGTGTACCACAGGAGAGATATTAAAACATTAAAAATAAAAACACCACACATACCCAATCTCCCCCTCCAAACAAAGATTCAGAAACACAACCACAAAACATCAAAACCATGAAAGACAGTGATCCCTTGTTTCCGTGACCCCCTGCATCCCCAGTATCATGTCTCTCACAGTGACACCACATTAAACAGCTACATACAGCTCCTTTGCTTAATGCAGTATCAAGAAAATGAGAGGAAGTTCTGATATTCTGCCTTAAAATTCACCCAGAGCTATACGACGGAGGAAAGATATTCCCCTCACAGACAAGCCTCAGTCTGGCTGAATGTATGAAAAAAGCAGCTGTTTGAAGGTGAGTGTGTGTTGGGCCGTACAGTGAGTGGAGGCAGAGTTTTGAGCAGTTGAGAGCTCAAATGCAAAGTTTCGTTTTAGTGTATTAGTATGTATCCCACATTTTGGATCAAGACAAAAGCCCATGGACCAATCCGTAAGCCCCACCTTTACACGACATCACCATACCAAGAAGAGAAGCACATGGTACTGACAATGTAAGTATATTAAGAACAGCATGTGTGTATTAAGCTGTGGAATGGTCTTTGGAGCCAAAAGCTAAACCAAATTGCAGACAAGTAAGATTAAGAATGATGGCTAAAAGCTGCAGTAAAAGAATGACCATGCTGCTCTGGCGAGTGAAGGGCCCTGTTAATAGAGTTTACTTGTTATCAGAGGGCCCAGGAAGAGAAGGAGCAGGGGAGCAGGGAAAGCCAGGAGAGGCTCAAGAAGTTCAGGCAGGCTAGAATCCTTGACGTTTTGCATGCAGGTAATACCTGTATGTCGTAAACGGGTTTGGAAGAAGGAATGGCAGCGAATTGTCGGTAGTCAAACTTCTTTTCTGACAGGGACTAAAAGGATAGCAAACAGGCATAAGCAGTGGAAAGATGGAAATAGAAATAAAAAGAGTGGGAAATGTTTATATTGCAAAATACAGAGATGTCAGGATGGATGAAGGGAAGGACAGAGGGTGTGAAACAGCAGTGAAGCAGAAAATACAGGTGGAGAGAGGTACAGAAAAGGAGGAACAACAAAGAAAATAGATAAATGAAAAGTTTATGAATGATGCTCTACTTGTTAGGCACATGATTGTTAGATGAACATAAAGAATGACTTTAAAGGAATTTACAGCAAAGGAAATACTACAGCAAACATTAGTCAACCAAAACATTGTTACAGGTGATCTATGCTGTACTTAATGCAAGAAAGCAATCATACCAGTCTGCCTGGTGAAGTCACTGTCCGTGGACTGAGATCTACGAGAAAAAGTTATTAAATACATTTATTCCAAAACATTACTAAAAGTCTTTAAGAAAAATGTCTCAAATAAAGCAGTGACAGAAACCAGCAGTATGAAAAGCAGCATGTCCAGCATTATGTTATTGCTGTTCTGACGAAGACAAACAGGCTTCTCACCATCCATGGGTGTAGGAGAGGGTGTGGGGGCAGGAGATGGTGACTCTGACAGCTGATCCAGGGCTCCACGCTTCTTCCCCTCTTTAGACTTGGCAATGACCATCTGAGCCTTCAAAGCATCTTGCTCTAGAGACTTCATCCTGCAGAGACATAGTGAGATGGAGTGAGATGGAGAGAGATGCAGGAGAGCTATCTATGGTGGCTGTGCATACTGTTAATGGTTAATCAAGGAAAACATATGGATGCTGTTATACACATAAACAAAAGTTATGACAAGGAATCACAAAAACTAGAGATGCACTGACAGGTCAGGTCTGTTAATAGCACCATGGCTCTATTACTCTGAACACCATTAATGAAGCGCCTCATATTAAAGCACAAACAAACAAAGACTACATTACAACCAACAAATGTTTGCTCTTACTGTGAGATGCAGACTAAAGCCATAAAAATTAGCTCTCATAATCAAATCTTAGCCTTATACGACACAACCAAATACATTGGATGCATACTGCACAAAAAAAGGCAAGAGCTTTCCAACAAATTGCACTTTTTTTGTGCAAGACTGCCTTTTTTGAGCAGTATAACATGCATTGTAAACCAGACATTGCTGAAATCTCATATTTAAGTGCTTATTTATTGATTTTACTTTATTTTACATACAATTCTGCCTACGTAAACAACTGCTCAAATTTGTGTTAAATATTTCTCAGTGTTTTTTTTTTCCTTTTGGCCAATTCAAGAACAATTCTATGAAAGTAACAAATATCAATATTTTGGTAGGTCTCAGTTTCAGTGCACCTCTAATAAAACAACTGCAGGCAACGTAAAGAAAACCACCATTAAAAGGACAAAAGGAAATCTGTACAGAAACAGCGATAATAGAGCCAAAAGTGAGTGAATAGAAGGAAAGATTGAAAACAGGGAAAGGAGTGTGCTGCAAAACTGCAGGGGCTGAACCAGGGAAAGGGCTATAAAAAAGCACACGTGCAGTATCCCACAGATAAAGCCACAATAAAACATTTCATCTGTACCCTCTAACTGTTTAGCCCCCAACAAAAAGTATACTATATGCTTTCAAACAATATATATGTCCACAAGCACCCCAAGCGGTGTCAAGCATCAGTGCTAAGACCCCATGATGCTTTCTGGCTGGTAAGGGCAGACCTGGGCTGACAGGAAGAGGAGGAGCAGGAAGTGGGAGGGGCTGCAGCACTGCCTAGTGATGCTTTCACACGGGATTGGTAGAGCCGCTTAGCCAGATCTTGCTCATACTGCCTTACATCCTCCTCTAGACCATAAGGCCTTGGGAGCAGCAAATAAGAAAGTAGACAGAACAGAAGGCAGGAAAACAGAGAAGAGGGGTGGAGATGAAACGAGAAACTCAGAGGAGGACAGTAAAGATTACGACAAGAAGGTTTACATTGAAATCCAGGGCCATCAAAGACAAATCCACAGGTTGCCCATCTTAAAAATATTCTTAATTACTGAGAATTAGCTCAGAGCCAGAAGCACCTATAGAGGGCTGAATGGGGCTAGTTGTCACCCAGGGAAGTTGTGAAAAGCGTTCGTCCAGATGGACAAATGTGTGTTTATATTCTGGTTGCAGACACCTTATTCACAGGGGTCAATATTTAATGAACTATATTTTTTTTGATCAATTGTGTGAATATATAGCTGCTCAGGAAAATAAATATTTACTGGAGTAAACTAAATACATTACACTGGTTTTCCCAATCCCACAGGAATCTTAATATGCAAACAATTGAAATGTCTTTGAAAGTCCTGTTCCTCAGGGCAAAGGTCATAAGTGAAACGGAGGCAGAATAAGGGTTTAATTAAAGCCTGGAAGAAGAAACTGAAAAACCACAACCAGAAAGATACTTGGAGATCAGCGTTACTGAGGAAAGCATAGCTAAACAGGGCTAAAGAGGGAACTGCAGTCATGTAGTGAACATCACCACCTTCTCTGTGGCTATCGTACCTAGCTGCTCTCCACATGGCCCTCTTCTCTGCCTCCAGGGCTCTTTTTTCAGCAGGTGACAGCTCCCTGTCCACAGCGACTGTGAGCTCCGGGCTCTGCATGCGCAGCCGATCTTGATGCCTGCGCTCTGCTTTTGCCGTACGAATAGGGGCTGTGGATTCGCCAGGGTAAACTGGGATCAAACTGTGAAGACAAACACTTGCTCAAATAGTTCAAATTGCACAAAAGATCGACGATTTCTTCAGCTTGAATGGTAAGTGTTGATTACCCCGTCATGGAATTGGGTCTCTGCTCCAGTCGGAAACTGTCTTCCACAGAATTCCTCTGAGAGTCTCCTTTACCATCCACAGAGGAAGGGCTGAATAAAAGATACAGTCTTATCACAATCTGTACATAGATTGTATCAATCTAATAAAGGACCAATTGTATCAAGAGATATTGTAAGTATGCAGTTTTACATTTAAGGCTCGTTTGAATCTGTAATGTAAACCAAATATCATGGAACAAATTAGAAATTGGCTCACAAAAGAATCAGCAAAAGTGTAGCTCACCCTGAGCTGCTGTAGTGGCTGGGAGGTGTGGCACTATAGCTTGGTGGCGTGACGCACTGCCTTGGAGATGGTGAACCATGGCTTCCTAAGCTCTCCACCTTGTACTCCACACCATCTAGAATAACCTTTCCATGGGCCTTCATATCTGCCACCTGCTTGGCCAGATCTTCCTCCTCATCATCCTCATCTTCATCCAGCATATACTCTCGTGCCCTCTCAATTTTCTTTGCTAAAGAAGGTTACAATACATGTGCACACACATAAACAACAAACCCAACCACAGTGTAAAATTGCTGTTACATGCTATAAATTGCAGTTTCAAAGTAATTGTATTAACATGCAGGCACAAACCTTCTTCCTCTTTCATTTTCATCAAGTCATCTTCTCCCACGAGTGAGATGCGAGGTTTGGGTTTATTTTCTGGAGTCTGCTGCTTTACATCAATCTCAAAATACTTTTGTCTGTCTCTGAAGGAGCGCTGTTCCGGGCTTTCTCTGCCCAAAGAGGTGGGTGTCTGGGAGAGACAGAGAGAGGGCCATTTAAGTTTCAGCAAAGTTGTGATGCAACATTTTCATGCGACCATATTTCCCATGCATTTAACATGCAACAGAGGCTCCCATGAGGTTCTGAAACTCAGAGAACATTATCAGAATGAACAACATTTGCACAAAAGCTCAAATCTTTGCTGAGCCACCACCAAGATAATGCAATGATTAAGATGCATTTGCTGCCACTGCAAAAAGATCTGAATCATCTGTTGTGGAGTCAGAGACTGCATTATAACTCAATGTTTTTGATTGATCACATTGATTACATTCTTCCTTTAGCGAAACTCATGCTGTCTCACCAGCAGATCCTGTTTCTTTCATTAAAACCCAAGATATTTCTGACACACAGTTTCTTTCATTGTGAAGCAACACATACACCTGCACCGCCACCAGTAATGCTAAAAGGGAATCCAAAGTGTCAGGCACAGTTCTGCTGAAGATGAGCTGGGTACCTTCTGGTCCGCTGAGGGGCGAGACAGGCGTGGCACAGCTGCCAGGCTCCTGTACTCGCGGCGATTAGAGGTGAGGGAGGGACGAGGGGTGAGAGGAACACCACCCTCATCCTCAAACACCTCATTATTCAACTCAGGCTGAAAGAGCCATTATGTACAGCTTATTAACACTGTGCTTGCAGACAATATAGTATCCTTAATATCAGTTGTCATGGAGACAATACACACCACATAAGGGTTAATGAACAGTTTTCCTAAGAATTACAATTATGGCTATTCCTTCATTCCACAGGTGCCTACAATACTTAATGAAATAATGCAATTGACTAGCACTTGAAGACATACCTCTGGAGATGGTTGTTTTGCACTGACATTGTTCCTCTGAGCATACAAATCCTACAAAGAGAAGTAAAAATGAACAAAGATAAAAACCGTTCATTAAAAACAAATAACTCTTGTATACAGTTACATACACAAGACTTCAGTGAGACAAGAGGACTTTTCACCACAAGGAGTCACAAGATCAAATTAAGAAACACCAATCAAGTGATGAGAATGATGCACATTAGTGTCCCTCTGAGATGAGCTCATAAAATCAACACCAACATGTGAGTGACTCATACACAATGACAGCCAATGGGAAAAAAGATCCCATAGAAACAGTGGGAGGACTTCTTAAAGAATGAGTAACCAAGCATTGGATGATGAGGGGATCACAACATGCTCACAACCTTGAGCAGCATTTGCCCTACCTGTGGGGGTTCCAGAACGGCCATGGAGTGTGGCACAGCTGCGAAGGCCTTATATACCTGCTTGATATTGATGGGGAATCCCTCAGATGTGTCAGGGGATGGGACACGAGGCTGTACGAGGGGTCAGGGGGGTTGAGGGCCAAGGAGTAGGGGAGGGGTAGAGAAACAGACAGAGGACAAAAAGGATGGAACAGCCAATGAGAGACAGAGCAGCAAAGGCAGAACACAGGAGGAAAATGTATGGCTGGACAACATGCAGCCCACTCGTGTGGATGGAAAATGGAGGGAATGGAGAGAGTTTATGAGGAGGTCTGTGGTTACGATGACTGGGGCAACTGACTTTGCGTGATATTTTGGTTTACACTGGTATCCTGAGATGTGAGCATAAACCTTGTTGTGCAAATGATGTGGTTTGTGTGATTTGAAAAGGAAAAAAAATCCAAAAGAGGTATCTTGATAGAAAACAGGCACAATGTTAATTTCAGTGAGAAGTCTAAAATGCTTCTGAGTTGATAAGTCTTTGCTTATCTTAACTCTTTTTTTTTGACATGAAAAGCAGTGTGACAGTTTGTAAGGCTTCACCGGCTAACATTATTACACCTTGTAATACATACATAAAAATACAACAATTGTATAGAGTTCTGTTGGTCTTTAGGCATTAGCAGCTGAGGATGGAAGGAGGAGCCACATTAGGGTTCAGACAGTGGTGATGGATCTTACAGTGGTCTGGGAGTTGATGGGAGAGAGACCATGCTGGAAAGGATTGGGACTGCTGTGGCCATCCTGATTGGCTGGAGACACTGGTGGTCGAACCCGAGAGAGAGGCTGGATGGCACCAGGTTTGGTCTAAAAAGAGAACAAAATGTGACAGTCAATCAACAAATTTAACAACCAGCCATCTAGGAAATGATTAAATGAAGGCTGAGATTAAAACATGAAGGCTATACAGTAACATTTACATGTCACAAAGCATGTGCCGATAACCGTTTTTGACACAAGGTTAAAACAATAATGGCTGCTAATGTTCTCATCATGAACTTGGCTCAAGTCTGCTCTAGTTCAGTCTAATTTAAATTCATTATATCCATGCTTTTGGACACTCACTGATGAATTATAGTTGGTGTTTCCATCTGAGGGGAAATGTATGTTTGACTGTAACACAAAAAAGAAAATATGAAAAGAATGTAAATAAGTGAAAGATATTTACACTTGGCTTTCTAAATTCAAGCAGCATCACGCTTTGGTTCACATCTGTAACAAAGAGCCTCTGCCAAAGGGAGTTAAAAGACACGGAGGCTTTAGTTTGGGAAAATCATTATAATTCAGGCTTATTCACTGAAGAAACCATCAGAACAACACACGCTGTTAATTTATGAAGCTGCATACACAGGTTCAGTTGCTCTATTCTGTTTAAACTCTACATGAAGGCACCTCAACAGTCAAGCGTTTCATTGATGTCCTGTCTGCCGTACTGTTTTCAGCAGAGCTCCATGCAGTTCCTCTCTAAACATCTAAAGCAAAGCCAAATAAAGCTAGAGCGCGCAATACAAGGGCTACTCAGCCCACTTACATATCGAACCTCTCTTCCAAGAATCACAGAGGAAGATTTGTGAGACTGCTGGGAAAAGAGGGAACGTCATGACGAGAAGACCGCAAAGACCATCAACCAGAACATAACCTTCATGGAGGTAATTTTAAATCAGCCCTGAGCTCAATGTAGAGGAGACACTATGACAATGCAAAAGTGTGTAAACCTGACCCTTGAAAAAGCTTTAAAGCAGCAGAAAAATAGATGACCAAACAATAACTGGTGGTGAAAAGGGGGTTAAAAACAGTCTGAAACTGAAATGGGATTGAAACTGGTTTAAAACTCAACTGAAAAGGTATTGAATCTGGCTTGAAGCTAAACTGAAAACTTATTGAATCTGGTTTGAAACTGAACTGAAAACAGATTGAATCTGGTTTCAAGCTGAACTGAAAAGGGATTGAATCTGGCTTGAAACGGCACTGACCTGTGAGTTGTATGGAGAATGTGCTGAATCTCGGACAGGACTGTCAATCCTTAAAGGCTCAGATGAAGAAGCCTGAAGGACAGAAATAAAAACATTATTACTAACATTTACTGGTAATCATTGATTTCACAAATTAAGATGAGGTGCCATTTCCAATAAGCAGGATTTACAAAATTACAGGTCTAACCGAGTATTGCACTTCTAAAAATTGATCACATGCAGCTTAATGGTAGTGGTTAATCTTGATTACAGAAATACATTAATATTAAAACCATAAGCAAGTGTCTTAAGCAGGTTTAATAGGCTTACACATTGCAACTGTTATATTGCTTGGTCTACAGCATGCTTGTTTACAAATACGTTGTCCTAGGTGACACCGATCATCCACACATTTTAAACTGTTTTTAAAAAAAAGTTATGTTACTCTGAAGGGTAGAGTGGTTATCCCTCTACCCTTTCTATTCAACACCTGTTGAGGTCACATTCAGAGCATTCTCAGTTCCTGGGAATGTTCAAATGTTTAAAGACCACCGTGTTCTGCGTATTACAATAGGGTCTCATTTTAGTATGTGCCATTTAAATGGCCAGCTTTCTTCAATTTTCTAAACATAGGAATTTTATTTATAGATGTACATTTGTACATAGATGTACATAGCATAAAGATGCTTTCAAAGATAACAGTCAAATCGAATGCAGCTGTCTGCACAGATCTTTGGATGACATTTGCAATTGAGGTGGTATGTTACTCTAAATATCTATAAATGACACACCATGCTTGCTCAGAAAACACACTCAGTTGAAAAACACTCCCCAAGGCTGCTTGCCTTGCTGTACAACCATGGTTGCAGCTGCCCATTCCTGCCATAACCTACAGGTGGCCCTGATAAAATGCGCTCCTCAGGAGGGCGGCCTTTGCTCTTGCGATTAGCCACAAGGAAGGGATTTTCACTAAAACAGATCGGCTGAGAGTCCACAAGACATTCTTCTTCCTCTTCAGCTTGTGGGAACCCTACAGTTTGGAGGGGGACCTGTGTGGAGGCTTGGGGCTGTTTGGAGGCCACAGGACTTGTGACTGGGCAGACTGTAGATGAAGGGAGGACAACAGGTTCTACATGGTACATAGAAGCATGAACCTTCTCAAAACCCAGGGGGTCTACAGGGCCAGCTGGCATGGCAGCCTCCATTGGGGCGAATGTAGCAAAGGAGGAAGAAAACTGAGGAATGAGAATGAAAGAGTGATTGAGACAAAAGGGAGAAATAATGTGAGAAGCAAAGAGACATAAAAAAGCAGAGCAACAATGATACACAAAAGAAACAGAGAAATGAGACACTAAAGAGGAAAAGAGATTAAGTGAAATGAGGAGTGAGTCCGTCAAACAGATTGAGTTGAGAAGAGTCATAGCCATGTGAAAGTCAAGAATCTACCAGTCACACAGATTCAAATGAGTGAGGAGCTAAATACAGCTATCCCATCATCCTGAGGAATCTCACAATACACAGTAACTTGATCCCAGAGATCATGCCTCACTAACATTCAGACTAAGGTGGTATAAAGTACCCAATTCAGAATCTCTATTCACATTTCAATCTATGTGGAAAAATACTGTCTCAAATCTAAACCAATCAGTCTCTTAAGTTGCATTTGCCAATATTTTAATGGTCATTTTTGTCACCCAGAATATATCAAATGTGTGCAATGTAACACAAACTATAAATGACCACACCATGCCAAAATATATAGAACTGCACCATATAAACTAAAATAACTTCAGAGTATTATACACTTTATAAACTATATTCTCTTAATGGATCAAAGGGACAGATGTAAATGTGGCTACAAAAAGATGTAACATCAAAATCAAGTAATAAAGGCCACTTTTAGGAAATAAGCTGATGCACAATATGATGCTTAAGATGTGACCGTCTTGTACACCATTCTCGTTCTGATAAAGGCTTCACTCAAAAGCTCTAAGAGGTAAGAGACTGCTCTACAAACCACTCTCCATAAATAGCTGTGACTGATGGAACTGCTCTTAATATACCACAAATAACGTGTGGCTCAAAGCCTTGTGTTAGTGTGTCCCTGTCTAGCATCAGTCAACCCCCTTTCCATCCCTCACTTGACTTTGCAAACAGCTGCTAATGCTATGTAGGTTAGACATTTCCAAAAAAGACACACAGGCTAAGAATGCTTACAAATGAACAAGGAATATCCCAAGGCCCAATACCTTGAATAACAAGGCTTAAAATGAACACAGCAAATATTGTATTTGTTACATTATATCACCTAACACCACTAAAGGCATTAGGTCAGTGTAAGATTAGGGTTGTAATCAGCACCTGCTTATAAAACATTACATTAATGTCTGGGTCACAGAAAGATAATATTATAGGCACTTTGTATAGCATAGCTATTCAAAACTAATAAATTGTGATCTTTCATTCAATTTCATTCAGTTTCAGCTGCTATACTGCTTTGCGCAATATAGACATTGCTATCTCATAGCTCATTGCTAAATCATATACAGTTTTAAAATGTGTTTTAAAATTTCACCTTATCACAGACTTGCTCCCATTTGGGGGTGGGGGGGGTGGTGGGGGGTGGGGGGGGGAGTCAATCTTCTTTTTCGCAAAAATATTAACGTGAAAAAAATAATTAACAATATTGTTTCTCAACATGAAAATATTTGATACAATATCACGAGGTAAAATATCACAACACTCTGAAATATCTATTCTTTTTCTCCCACCTCCACTGCATGAAGGATTTTTTAATGTTATACAATTTACATAAAATATACATAATATACAACATACAATTTACTAACTTAACACTAACTACATGTCCAATAATTACTGATGACTATTATTAACATTATTTTAGTGATCAAACTCTGAATGAAAGCAGCAGTTTCTATATGCAGACAAAACACTCAGAACAAACATGCAGTAGTGAAGAGAGTAAAAGAATGAGTTACAAAAAGAGAAAAGACAAAGTAACAACAGACACACTTACAGTAAGATGACAAGAGCTGTGCTGATTCCAAGCTGCTTGACTCTAAACAACTTCACTTTCAAGATATTGAGTTCAACTATAAGTCCCTTATCTTAGATAGCCACACCCAGTTGAACAGCTTAACCAATCAGCTCACAGCATTACATTTAAAAGAACTGAATGAACTGCTGTCAGCTGTCAGGTGGCACCCCACTCCATTTTAAGCACCAGCAGCTATAATCTGTATTTTGTCAGTGGTATGGTAAGAATGAGCTCTAAGCCCGGTGTTGCTGAACATTTAGGCAAACAGCTAGACTGCCTATTTGTTTATTCTTTTACAAAACAAAATCTAAATACAATCTGACAAATCTCACAGATATCCCTCAAAAATGCAAAAAAGTGACAAATTCCAATCATTGTACTAAGATGGTCTATTAACTAAGAAAAAACATTTAACTGATACAGTATGATACTGTGAATAGGTGTTCCAGTAAAAAGACATTCAGTTAAAGTAAAACTGCAGTTTCGAGAGGCAAATAAAATCATTGATCATGTGATGAAATAACAGAAATAAATAGGTCTGGATTAACTTTGCATTGGTAACCCTTTTTTATATTAATGATACATACAGCACAGCATTTTCGTCTCAATGACACATACGACACGGTGTTTTAGCCTCAATGACACATTCAGTACAGCAGTCAGGGGGTATGAGCACTTAGAAAAGGAACCACCTGTTAGGAATGTAATGTATATTCACTGCAGCTGTCTGTCAAACAGCTTGTTGCTTTTTACATGCAAGAACTTACTCTATTAACTTTCTGTAGACTAGTTGTAGGTAGTGCCGCCAGTGTCTTGTAGTCCAGTTTTAATGGTCCAGTGTCCAAATTCTGTATAAAGGGTTAGAAAGAGACAATGAAAGTGATCTTAGTAAACATGGCCCATTTTCTTTTGATAGTAACAGCTTGCAGTGACTTTTTATTAAACTATGAAGACCAGAAGCCCTTTAGAAGGTTTCTGTGCCCTTCTGCTCAGAGGTTCAGATGTAATTCATATTTTCAGTTTGTGTTCATGGTCATGTTGGTCCAGTGTTCTGGTCCTGGAGCCCTACTGAGGGCCAAAGACAGGGAGGGCATAAGGCCTCACCTCAGTTTCCTCCTCTAGCAAGCGAGTTGCCTCCTCACGCTCCAAGCGCATACGCTCCTTTACCAAAAGAGGGAGGGCAAGGACGATGGGGGTGGAAGGTCAGGGTCACCAATCTCACACACACACACACAATTCCAGGGTTTGCCCACACACACAATCGAATGGAATGCAATGATGGGATGAGGGTTAGGTGATAAATGTAAGGAAACATAAAAACCCATGAATGTATTTAAAAAAAGGGGTGAATGGAATTGAAAAAAAAGATGTGGTGTTTGGAATGCAGCACCCAAGATCATTCAGAGGGGTTTGGGGAAAGAAAGGTCAAAAGAAAGAAAAGGACAGATCCACATTTATTAGCAAGTTATCAAGGTGATTTTTAGAGTTCAGGTATTTTGAAATTGATTATCACTGTTTCTATATTACAATAGTCAGAAAAGTATTTAGGACGGAAAACTCACTCACCACTTTCTCTATCTCCTCCCGTTCCCATTGTGATGTCTCCCTCACCATCTCCACCTCCTGCAGAAAAGACCAGGCAGACTGGTATTGATTTATTTCCATCCCCTATTTGCAGCTATTGTACTGTGTGATGTAGGCTGTGAAACTCACCTTCTGCATGATGTCAATTTCTTCAGGACTCAGGTCTCTGTCTACTGATGAGATGCTTTCCATACTGTTCTTTCGAACAATACCTGCCACAAATGGGTTAGCTATAACACCAGGAGATGCCTGAAAACACACAATCAGTCAGTCAATATCAAATGTAATGTAAATATGTATATATAGACATATACAAAATTATTTAGACCACTGTTCTGCATGCTACAGCAGATCATGTCTTCAACACCAAGGGGAGATGAATAACTGAAGTGTTTACCTCAGTGCCAGCAACATTTCTTGGGTCAAAGCCATCGCACACAAGCATGACCAGGGAATCACCAGCAGCACGCAAGACCCTCACGGCTTCCGTGTGTGTCATACCCAGCAGACTGTTGTTGCCCACCTCAAGAATACGCATGCCCACCTGCAGACGCCCATCTCGTGCAGCTGCACCACTAGAGCTCATCTGCATGATAACAAATAGATCAAGAACTTAAGAAATAAAAAAAACTTAAGAACATCTTCAAAAGAACGAAAAGTAAAGGCAAAGGTGCTGACAGCCTGACTGTGCTGTTTTGAGGAAACAGGGAGGATTGCTTGAATCTGTTTTATATGGTGATAGTTACCTTGGAAATAAAGATGCCTTCGTCTGTGGGGTCTAAAGGGTTGCCTGCATGGCCTTTAGCTCCACCCCTGATGCTGATACCCAGCTTTTCTCCAGGCTGCTTGTTAATGACAATCTCCTATACAATGACACATAGCAAATTTGAATTAAAGAGCATGTAAAATATTCCAAGGCAGAAATATAACAATTTTTACCAAGTGCTTTGGTACATTTATAAATCTTAATTATTGTAACCTTTTATGGTCTATTAGCCAAAGAGCAAGTCTGATATTTGCTATATGTGATTACAGCCAGGAGAATTCTAGAATATTTTAGAATATTTAGATTTTTATAATATTAATGACTTAGCACATACTTGCATGCCAGGAGGTGGGGGATCTCTGCGCACTAGCATGTGGATCTCCTGCTTGTTGGAGAGCAGGGCTCTAACTGCTTCTTGGTGTGTAGCGTGTCGCAGGTCAATGGAGTTCACCTCCAAGATCCGATCACCCACACGCAGCCCACTCTGAGAGGCCAATCCGTTAGGAATCACCTACACAAACAAAAATGTGACCAATTTATTAGAAAAAAATTATGACAATGAACCATGGGATTAATCACTGGCACATGCCTGCATTATGCCAGCAATTTCCTTCTTATTAATGAAATATAATTTACCTTTGATATAAACACTCCCGGCTCATTGATTCCAAAGGGGTGGCTGGCATGGTCACTACCACCCACAATGCTCAATCCCAGAGGGCCACCTGCTTTGATCAGTGTTACTTCCTGTGGCAGAAAATTCAGAAAAAGGAATCAAGCATTGTTAAAACAGGAAATATGCTGATAGCATTGCAATAAGTCTAACAATAAAACAATATTCTGATCAGTGACTACAAATGATAGCTGAATTTCACTGTACTTGTTAAGTTAGGTTATCAAGCAAGAACATCGTGAAAATGTAAAAGTTTGAATGTAACAAGACTACTGGTCATGTTATTTTCTATCCAGATCTGAAAACTACGTGTTTATCAACAGAACACACATTAGCGACAATCATTAAAATGAAACAAAATCACAGAGTGACTTCTAACCAATCAGAAGCCAAAACACAATCCTAACACAAAACATCCAATAGGCAATATTCATACCGTGCACCATTTTCGCTGTTGAGCAGGGCATTAAAACAACAAAGCTACTATAAGAATAAATTACTGGAAATTGTAAATACTAAATGTAAAACCTTTATATTATTATGTTAAGGCATTGTTCATAACATTGATGAACACTTTTGGTCCTGTTCTCACCTCAATAGGGTACTCATCTTCCATGGGGCAGCTTAGATGGTTTCCAAGGTGCTCGTCTTCTCCCTCCTCTTGTTCAGGAGAATCAGAAGGCTCTGGAGGAGGGGGGGAATGTCGGCGTGTTCGTGGGGAGACGCCCCCTGCGCTGGCCTGGTCCCGATCGACCAGCAGGGTGATGGTGGGGGAGGTGCCAGTAAGCAGTGCTACTGCCTGGTCATGCCTGGCCTCTGTCATGTCTACACCATTGATCTGGAGTGCCAAACACCAGAGGGGAAGGAGGGTCAGAAAGAGCTGGGGTTCCCAGATCAGGCAGAGAATGCCCCTCATGCTGAGCTTGTGATGACAAATCTTACTGGCTTTTAAAGTGATGCATGTCAGTGGTGCTACAGTTAGATCAATGACGTTTCAAGAGCGTTAAAGTGTCCAGATGTTAGTTGAGAAAAATGTTACTGTGTAATCAGGATTGATCTGGAACATCTAAAGCAATGCACATACTGAGCCCTCTCATGCATTCACAGGCTGTAAATTCAGATGTTCTTTCAGCTTTACCTGTGTATTTGCTTTAAAAACCTGGGTTTGTGTTGTAAATCATGCATGAAGCTTAACATCCTCAGCTGTGCCATTAAACTGAGAGGGAAGTGAAAAAAGGGGATGTGCAATAGAAGAAAGAGGAAGAGCTGCATATGCTATAGGCAGGAAGATCATGTAAAGTGTGTTAGCGCAAACAGGAAAAGTGCTAGAAAAGCAGCCTTATAACAAACTCTATTACATCTTGTCAAATATCTAAACAAACTAACTAAGTGTGAAGCAACTTTAAATGTACCTCAAGGACTCTGAGCAGAAGACTCCAGCGGTTCGTTACTAGGCTAAACACTACACCTGAAACTATTCCTAATGCAAATTCCTAATGTATTGTAAATCCTTACCATTGTTATATCTAAATCTGGCACATATTTTGTTGTTTGTGTCTTTAAAACAAGAAAAAGTAGCACATACAGTGCCCCCCATAAGATTGGGACAGTAAAGGAAAAATTGCTCTGTTTGCTATGGAGTCAAGAAATCGTTTATGATTAAAAGATGAAATGTATTACATGTGGACATTTTTCACTGCTTTTCTATCGGAGTCAACTCAATTGTCGTCATCAATGCAACAGCTGATCACTTAGAAACACAACTGTGTACTTAGACTGTTTTTCTAAATTGGTAAAACATTTGTGTGTTGAAACTGTGACATTCTGTACTTTTGCCTTATATTCATCTTTTAATCATACAAAAATTTGTATCCACAGCAACCAGAGCAATTTTTTCTTTACTGTCTCAATACTTATGGAGGGGGATGTTTGTATCTGTACAAAGCTAAGTGTGATGTGTGGTCTAACAATGTAAGCCTGTCTTGACTTCTGGTTAGCATTTAGCAGTAAGAAGTTCTACCATGGTGTCAAACAGAGGTCAGCACTGACCATTCAGTACCGGCGCTTACCATTGGGTGACAGAGCAGCAGCTGCTATAGCAACGCATGCAGTTACCATGACAGCAGGCCCATAGAACAAGTTAAAAACCTCCCATCACCACACCCGACACCAAGCAGGCCAAGTAGTGTGTTAGTGTAAACCCATGCAAGGACAGAGGGAGAGAAAGCCAAATCTCAGAATAGAGAGAAGAAGCCAGAGGGAGATGCCACAATGCTGATGAGCACTGCAAGTTTACAGGACAGCAGAGCGCATTCAGATCATTATATTCACACACATTTTGTTGATGCAGGAAGGTTATGGCATTACAGCACACAGTGAATCAGAAGACTTCTACTTTGACTAATCTACTATTAATCTAGAATCAGTTAGGATAAACTGTTCTTTCTAGTTTTGAGAGAAAGTGAGTGTGTGTGTTTGTGTGACAGAGAGAGAGAGAGAGAGAGAGAGAGAGAGAGACATAGACTCACTGATATGACCCTGTCTCCCACTTGTAGGACGTTGTCTCTGTGAGCAGCTCCTCCTTCAGGAATACGAGAGATGAAGATTCCCTAAAAGAGAACAGTCCAGTTTAAACACTTAAATCCTCAAACACTCATCAACATCAGCTATGCTATGAATGCTGCGGTTTAAAGGAGAGACAGGGCAGTGAATTTACTATACTGCGTATCCACAAAAAATTATAGACATTTAAAACATGTCATTCAACTTTATAGTACAATGCTAAAATCACATGCAGTGCTATATAACGACTGGTTAATAAAGCTCAATGCTCTTACATGAGTTAAAGTCTATTGTTCTCTTTATCCAGAGTCAGTTGGCTGGTGCAACATGTTGCAAGATCTCAACCCTGCTGACCTCAGCCTAAAATTACCTGCTCTGCTTTAACAGCTCATTACATTGTCAAAGACAGCTTTAAATAAAACCACAATGTGTGTACAAATTCACTTTAGAACACATGTAATATTGAAAGAACATTTACTATTTTCAGGGTTATTTTTATATTTGCTCTTTTTATTTTACTCTAAAGACAATTCTGAAAATGTTAAAAGAATTTAGCAGCTACAGATACAAACAGACTTGAAGCAGTCTTTGGCAGCACTTTGACAGTACGTTCTCAGACTGTCTCAAAACAGAATGTTGCATACTGAACACTCAAAGCAGTTAGTGTACAGACTTCGCAAAAAGTATCTGCTTGTTAGTAAAAGCAAACACACGTCAAGCAGAAGGACAAACACTTACAATCACTCTGCAAAAGTGTGTGTGCATGTGCTAACGTGTGACTGTGTCTCCTCTGTGTGTATGTTGTAAGATAGAGGGCAGTATCATGTGTCTGCAGTGGAGATCCAAAAATAACTCATCCCCTGCCTGCCTCTAACCTAACGCCCTATCGGGTGTCAGATCCTGTAATTGGAATCATCGTTGAACTGGTGAGCCATCCTAGAGGTGCAGTGAATGAGTTTATATGTTTAACTGAAAAGCATGGACAGAGTGGATGACATGTAAAGGGTTACATCAGATCAGTAAACAAACACCAGGACAAAAACACAGCAGAACCTGATACCAAGCAATTAACACACCATTAAACATTCACTAGAAGGCAAGTCACAAGTGTATCACAATCAAGTCTTGTAAGCACCAAACTTGGAAACTAGTTTGTTTACCGTGTCTCCTACTCTGTACGGTGTTGACCCTTTCCCTCCAGCAATACTGAACCCTAAACCCTTATCGCTGCGAATCAGGCAAGTGGCCAGTCGCTGGCAAGGTCCAGTGCTAACAGCAGGTGATCCAGGTTCCAGGAGGAAGGGCAGCCCACTGGACCGTCTCTCCCGGGGGAAATAATCGTCTTCTGGTCGCAACGGTGTGGTGGTGATAGCGTTCTCCGGTTCCACCATGTGTTCCCTCAGAACAGTCATAACCACAGCTGTCCCAGAGTTACGTAAGGCCTCAACAGCTGTGTGATGCTCTGCTCCGTGCAGGTCCACCCCATTTACCTGAGATGAAACAAATACAAAGAATTTAGAAATGTAATTGATGACTGGTTTGGTATGGAGCAATTCTGGAGAGCACAACTGGGCAGCCAAAGGAAAATTATAAGGGGAATATTGGTTACAGATGGCCCTACAATAGTCAGACAAGTAGACAGATCACAAAGTTTTACCTCAAGAAGTTTGTCTCCCACTTTGACTCCAGCATGGGCTGCAGGGCCCTCTTCTGAAACTCTAGAGATAAAGATACCCTGAAATTAAAGAACATGTGCATTACATTAAAGCAAACTATTAGCATACACAGAAGCATTTCCTGAAGTTCAACAATCACACGAAAGCACACTGAACTGTACCTCATCATCACCCTTGTAGGGTGTAGATCCTTTCCCCCCTGCTATGCTGATGCCTAACCCACCAGTCTGCCTCAGGATGGTCAGCGTCAACTACGAATAAAGCAAAGAGATCAGACGTTCACAGACAGGTGCAGAACAAAGCAGGTCTCACGAAGAGCAATCATTACTTGCTATATATGAGTGGTTTGACAAAATAATACATGAATCATGTGCAGCAGGTGACGCATCAACTGGGAGTAATAAAAGTTTTCATGCAGTGCATGCTCGTTTAGGGAGGAGGTATACGTCTAAAGATTGTATTCATGTTCAGACAGATCATTGTCCAAAACAGCAGCCTACTTTCCTTGATATATTACAAGTGATGCATTTAGTAACGTACTACTAAAAAACATGCGTAGTGAAAATATACTATTCATGGATCATTAAAGAGCCTATTTGAGTTTTAGACTTTATTCACAACTTGAATTACAAATGCACTACAAGGTAACAGGATTATGCAAGAGTATGTAGCTGTAAAAACTGCAAAATTACACATCTGACAATTTATGTAAAGACACTGTACAATATATTGCAATTTATACATTATAAGTAGTGAGAGCAGCACACACAATGTTTAATTTGTAAGGTCAAAATGCCTCATAAGCTGTGCTATTTTCTTAAGGTCATAAACACTTTAAGCAAAACTTGATTGACAAACCTTGTGCAAATTTGTTTACGTTTTCATGACAAGATGGGAAAAAAACTCTTATATTGCTATGGAAAACCTGATTATAAAACTGCAGGAAAACAAAATGGCAAGCAATTAAAACTCAACGTCTCATTTGAGTGAAAAAAAGTCCTTACATGCAAACAAAACCAAGATTATATGCCAAAATCTCTGTAAATAAATGTAAATTGCTTTAACTGTTTATGACCATTTTTTGACTAAGTTAGAGAGCTTTTAACAGAAATCTATTAAAAGTAATTTCTGCATATACAAAATTAATAACACCCAGCTACAGCAATGTTCATCAAATGATAATCCTGTGAACTGTTTTTAATCAAATTTAAATAGACCCTTAACCCATCCTGAAAGTTAGGGGGCCTCAAAAAAAAAAATCAAGGAGAGGAGGCAGCTGTTGGGACAGGAAACCATGAGTTTGTAGGCCAGCTATATAGAGTATACATGTTCATATCTGAATACACCCTCAAATCACGCATTGATTCAAGTTTTGTAGTTTAAAGACAAAAAGTTCATATTAAGTCATTCTACATTTAACTGAAGTCTACTGATCATTGAACGCTGCACTGTAACAAATTCATGGACTAACTCAGAAGGCCAAGGTGAAGACAGTTAAATTTTTACTGTAATTGTTACTGTAATTGCAATTTCTCTTTTATTTTGCTAATAAGATCAAATAGAAGCACAAACACAAATATATCAACCTAAGCATAAAAAGTACATCAGAAGACAATAAGCAAAAAAACAACAACATCTGTACTAACTGATAAAGTGAGGGCACACGTGTCAAGAAACATTATACTGTGTCATACCTAACAGTCACACATGAATGGGAGGTGACTTGGCATGTGTCGTACAGGAGTGCTGTGGGATGGACTAGGTGTGGCTGATTCTACAACAGCAAGCCATGCAAATGGGCGATGAGAGAGTAGATGGGGAAATAAAGCACAAAAGGGAAAAAGATCCTGTTCTGGGCCAACATTTTATATATTGCACTGTGAAAAGTGGCTTTTTGACAGATTATAACTGCTTTACAGAAACAATATTTTGGCTGGTTTACGTTTGTGGTTTTGGAAAACTGACACCAACATTACTTGACTACAGGATGGGTGTTTTGAAGGGCTCCTGGAAAATCAATTTTGAATAGACAGTAATGGTAGTTATTTTTATAATGTAAATTATTGAGCTATAAAACTGTTAGGGTTAGAGTCTTGCTCATTTCAATCAGACAGGGCAGGGACACCTGTAATGTGATGCTGCAAAGAAATAAAAACATTTCCATTAGCTGCTGGGCCACAGAACCTGACCGAGGAACAGAAGGCAGAAAAATGTGCAAAAAAGACAGCGGCAGACATGGAACCTAGTTTGGACAAAAGACTGGTAAGAGTAAAAATAACATTTTTGAATTCTTGAAAAATAGGGACACTTTCAAGATAGTAAAACTGAAGCTGTTATTGAGGAAAACTGATTTCCTCAATAACTAAAGACACTTCCTTATAAAATACTTCATTCTAATTGGTCAATCAAAGCATTCGGCATTCAAATATTATGTTATTAAGACTGCCTAACTATACAGTAAATAAGCAACTGTTTATCTTCCTGTCTTCTTACATAATATAATAAATTAATATTTCATGTCCATTTTATGTATTTGCCAAGTAGCTGGAGACTCAGATAGTTACTACCCACAAAATTAACCCCTTCAACACGATACAGGACCTAATAACCCTGTTGGAGTTTATTCTGCCATAACCGGCTGACTATACTTTAACCCAGGCTTAACAGATGCTGTATGACACGTCTTCTCCAAACAAAGGGTCTGTCACAGCAGTGGTTTATAAGTAAGCGTTAGTCATTGTTTCCCTAGCCATAGGATTTGGATTAATGAAATAATTTTTTGGAGGGCGGCGATTTCCTGAACTGAAGGTGAATGAGTGAGAGGGTGACCAAAAGAGAGGAAGAGCAAGGAAGAAAGCGGTAGTTGGGATGGAAAGAGTAGGTACAGACCTCTTCCTCCTCAATTCGAGCAGGCTCAATCAGCAGATTATTGACTTGATCAAATGACACCCCCTGTTAGGACAGGAACCAGCAAGAGGGCATGCAGATTAGTCAGGCCAAAAAAAATAAAAGCTTTGACTGGAAAATTAAACACATAAATCAAACAAACACTCACACAGTTGACTGAATGACACACAACCAACAGTGAAAAAGACAGACACACACTACCAAAAACACACCTAGGCAGGACAGTAATCGAGTGCAGCACACACCCAACAGTGAGACAGGGCAACTCCCATAGCACCACATATAGAGCAAACATAGAGCTACATTCAGCTTCACTGTATTACATAGACTGCTTTTAGAATATCACACTGTAATGAAAAAGGCAATAATTACATGTCTATCAAGTTTAAAATCAAGTCTATCAAGTTTTGTAAACCTTGTTTTAGGACATTGTGTTAAATGACAGCTCCGTTTTTTTTAGGCGGTATTAGGCGTTTCTTAGCTTAAGCATGGGAAATTCTAAAATTAATAATATCAATATGATATATCGGTTTCACCAGCATGATTGATAAGATTATTTTGGTCTTACAAACACCCTAATATATAATATTGTTACCAAAGATAACACAATCCTACAGGAAAAATTTAAAACCACATGGCACTGTGAATGTATAATTGGATGGGGCAACCTGAGTTGCAGGTTGGCATTATTAACTTTAGACAAATAATAAGTGAGTCAGGGCTATAAAAACAAATATCATAGAAAGTAATTAACCACATTCACATAACTGTCAATATTTACACAGGAACGGTCACACAGTAGACTGCTCAGTCAAATCTCAAAACATGCACACACAAGCCCTGTGCAAGTATTCCTCAGTCACTCAACCATCTAGTCATGGAGACCACATGCACACAGAGTGGCATTCTGTTTGCCTTCTGCACTGTTGATCAGAGTTGATCCCATACACATTTATATATACACAGTATATACAGACAGTTTTACATATATAATTAAAACAAATTATGAAATTATGAAATGTATTATATAAATATAATATATAATGTTACCCAAGTAAATTTCCCCCAAGTTGTTACTCAAGTAAACTTACCCAATGTTAAATGTTACCCAAGTAATGTTACCCAAGTAAAGTTACCCAAGTAAAGTTACCCAAGTAAAGTTTGGGTAACTGTCTCAAATACATATTCTAAAGACCAACAAGAGGCTGATTATATACCACTCTGGTAAACAATAATAAAAAATGGAAAGTATGACTTTAAATGAGCAGCTTTAGACACACACACACACACACACACACACACACAACAAACAAACACAAACACACAGAAAGGTTGGCAAAGGCAGCTTGCACTGATTCCCCAGGCAGCAGAAACAGCAAATAATAATCATGAAAGGCAAGCGTGGTGCTCAATGGGGCGGAGTCCATGTGTGGAGGAGGAGTTAATGTGTAGCCAAAGGGTGGGGCAAAACGAAGGGGAGTAGCTTTATCATTTGGGGATCTGTTCTTTTAATGAGAGCTGGAAATGAGACGATAGCCTTTTTGGTAAGCAATTGTAAATCAGCTCTAAAGGCACACACAATTAATAAAGCACATAAGTATCAATAAGCAAAAGTATGCTTAGCATATGTTTTTGCATGCTACAGATGTTCACTCCAAAACCTCAAAGGCTTAACAGTTGTCATAAAACAAGTGAGTATGTGCGTGTTTATTAATATCTAAAATTCTCCAGATCTGGATCCCTGAGCCCTTCTTACCTTCACTGGCTGCAGGGATGAGTTCACATGACTCAGCCTACTGTCTTCCAGCTCAGCTGTTTCCAGTCTGTGCTGGAATGGAATATTGACTTTTACTCCATTTTCTTCCTTCGCTTCTTCATCCTCATCATCTCCCTCATCCTCTGGGGTGTGAGCAGTAGGTGAAAGGCCGTCCTGGCTGAAACCTTGCAGCAGGGCGGCGACAGCCTCAGGCTTGGGCAGCTTGGTGATCTTGAAGTGCTTTTTGTAGTGTGGTGTGTCTTTGCGTATGAGCCTTTGTTTCTCAGCAGGGAATGGGGGTGTTTGGGAGTCCTCATCACTCCTATCGGCATCATCTTCGTCATCTACTTCATTGTCATCGTCGTCCTCTTCATCACCACCACGGATGATGGGCTCCTCAGCAAAGTGCACAGTGGGCTGAAGGAAGGGCAAAAAGTCAGATTTGACTTTAACTGCAATGTTGAAAGGCTTTCTGAATAACTGTGCAGTCAGAACAGGACTATTTACATTACAAAGCACAATATCAGCAATCTGCAGAATATGCTTATTTATAAGGACCTAATTAAAAAAAAATGCAAAAAAGTCCAACTCACCTCAGTATACTCCACCTCCATCTCATCAAGCTCCTCCTCCTCTTGACCCTGTCCATCAGTAAGCACCACCCCAGTACTGTTTTCCCGCCTCTCGTCCTGAGAAGTTGCTGAAGCGGTACTACTGGATGCCTGAGATTCATGACTTTGATTGGACAGCCCGCTCAACCGCTTTTCCTGTGAACAACCAAACATGTATTACCAACAGACATGCCTATCCAGTTGTATTAATATAATATTAAATAAATAAATGTCCCTTTAAATAGCTAATCAAAAAGAGAAGGATAAACAGATTTACGTTTGTTACCTCAGATTCTGGGGACTCCAGCTGTCCATCTGGCTTGGCTGTAAAAGGCTCATTTCTTCTGGCTTCAATAACATTCTTCATGACCTTCAGCTCACTAGGATGTGGTGTAGCTCTCCTCTGAAGACCCTGCTGGTTCATTGACATTACAGCACATTATATGTTAACACATATACACAATTATATGACATGCTAACAGTTGTAAAGCATAAACATCTGAGAAACATTTCTATTCTCACCCTCTTCTCAGCGGCAGTATCTTCATCTTCCTCTTCATGTTTGGCATCATCCCTGAACTGAATGACTGATACTCTGTTCAGATTAGTGTCTGTTGGCCAGGTGTCCTCGATGCTCCGGTCAAGCAAATTCTCTGGAAAGAGTGAGAGAGAGCAATGGGGGAAGCTTCTTTACAAAGTATGTTATCTGTTATCTATTAGTATATGTTATCAGATACACCCACAAATGACACATAAATGATGGTTGGTTGCATTCATGAGGACAGCTGTGTGCTTTACCAAGGCTGGATGAGGGTTGCTGGGGCAGCAGGTAGCAGGTGAGAACCTTTTCCCCAGTCCGATCATCATCCTCTGTCTGGAACTTCAGCATGGGCTGAGACTGGTTCTCCGCCAACCACATGGCCTTCAGGTTCAGGTTGGCCAATGCAAATGGCAAGTTCTGCAACCTGGGAAAGACATGAGAAGATGGACTGAGATAAAGAGAAGACGTTGAGATATCATACTGTCTTCAGCTCTGCTACATAGCTCTGACGTCCTTACTCTTAAATGCGGCTTCCCATTCAGAATGCATCTCTCACCTGTTGCCTGCCACATCCAGCACGTGTAACTCTGTGGCACTGGCCAGCTGAGCAGGTAGTTTACCCAGTCTGTTTTCTCTGAGTGAGAGAACATTCAGACTGACACATCCTCCCAGCTCTGCCGGCACGTGGCTTAAACGGTTTCGGTCCACATTCAAGTTGGTCAACTTCTTTAGCTTCCCAAGAGAGCGAGGCAGATACTGAAAGAGAAAAACAAAACCAATGAGTTCTGGACCCACACGTCTGATCCAGTTTTGTAGTATTGTTTTATCTGAAACTCACTCATTACTACCTGTGACACTAATGGCTCAGATTAATCATCAGACTAATTATAAAACTCATTTAATTCGTTTAAAAGTTGCTTTGGATATAGACCTCTGCTAAACAAATAAAAATGAAGGGAAAACAGTTCAATTTGCACAATGGAGCTCAGATTATATGTGCAAAACCTAATTGTGTTAGGCCTGATGTTTTGTACCTGTAGGAGGTTCTCTGTCAACATGAGCTCTGTAAGATTCTCACACTCGCCAATGGAATCTGTGAGATGCACCAGGCGGTTCTGGTTGACTTTCAGAATGGACAACTTCTTAAGTGAGCCTGTTGGGAAAGATGGGAAAGATTCAGTATTTGTACACATCTCAACACATCTATAAAATCATGATGGACACTCTCATTAGCAACTGTAGTCATCCGCTTCAAGATATGAACATAAGAAAATGTGGCTTAGAACCCTAGACAGACTCATTTTGGTAATAACTGTATATACAGCAGACAAAAATGACAGTATCTGAATAACCAAATAACTGTGACCTTTACGCTTAGCAATAATGACATTGTCTGCTGGCACTAGGGGGCAGCAATGCAGTGATTCTAAAATGAGAATCTAAGGTTCTAAAAACTTCCAGCACTTGTTTTATCATGGCTCAGAGCCAACAGAAACTAAATTTAAAAACCACTATAGACATAACACAAACATTTTGATAAAAATGTGACACAGCACAAGCTATGCTACTGAAAGTATATTGTACTGTATGGAAAGAATTACGGAACTTTTTTCTGTTGTTTCTATTTCCGTTATTAAATTCTATGTATTAGACATATTATTGAATATTATTAAATATTGACACCTCACAAGCAAAGGGATGTGTACAATTTGTAACATCACAGGCACCGTTTACTGACATGACAACACTGTGATGTAAACAAATGAGGCAAAAATATTGAAGGTTAAAATGACTATTTTGCTAAAACATTCAATTTGAGTTGTCGTCATTTCAAACACAGTGTTGCCATATGGGTGTTTATGAAGCAATATCACACAAGCAACAGTGCAGTTAACACAACAACACTGTAGCATCACAGCTAAACTAAACCAGCATGAAGTCAAAAAAACAGTGAAAAGTCAATATGACAATGTGTTTATCGTATTGTAGCTGTGTCTCTACATTTTGGAACAGCCATTCACGATCTGTTAGTGGTGTAACAATATACGAATGACACGGTTCAGTTCTTATCATGGTTTTGGAGCCATGGTTCGGTTTGGTCATGATCGTTCGGTACACCATGAGATTAATGCGTATGTACCGTGGGTGAGTTTTTCAGTTTGGTAATAGGTGCTACACCCCTATTATTTAATGATACTTATAGAATGGTTGGAATCTCACTGATGCTGTCTGGCAGGACTTCCAGGTGGTTCTCAGAGAGCAGCAGGTCTGTGAGGGCAATAAGGCCGCTGATGTCTACAGGAAGCTCTGATAGACGGTTCTCTGACACGTCCAAGCAAACCAGCTGCCGCAGGTTCCCCAGCTCCTGTTCAAGACAGAGGTCAGGTTTCATTGAATTAGGACACTCTATAGCAGGACAGGCACTTGTCAAATGCATTAAACTACACAGAAGTTAAACAATGTTTGTAAAGGACAGTTTTGGCAAAAAACACATTTAAATATTTTAACCTGAACTAGATATTTAAAACCATCAAGCCCAATGACCCATACAATAACCAGCCAATCAGAAGTGGTCTGTACTCACAGGAGGTAGTGAGGAGAGCTGGTTTCTGTCCAACCAAAGCTCGCGAAGATTGGGCAGGGCCCCAAGTGTGTCAGGCTGAGCGGAAGAAATAAAAAGATCAAAAGAGATGCAAAAGAGAACACAGACTGAGATCAAATGAGGCACAGTCCAAGAAAAAGGGCATAAAGAGTATTAAAAGCTTGATTCATCAGCAGGTGCTCAAGAGTAGGACTACATAATCAGATGTGCAGAACCACTGGGGGGAAAATAAAGAAAACATGCTCTATATAAACTCATATGTATATGGCAATGTAAATAATATATGTAAATAAACGTATGTGTATATGGGGTTTAACCTCTAAAACACCTACTCCAAATATTATTAAAGAATATCAATTAATTGATAAGTTGGGTTATACTATTTTTACACTACATCCTTATTACAGTGTAATTATACATTTACGTACTGAGTAACAGCATGCACTTACTATAGGGTTAGGCTTAAGGGTTAGTTAGATACAATTAAGCATAATTAACCGTTATTACTATTGTAATATATGTGTAACAATATGAATATGAAATAAGGACACTATTCAGTGCCACCAGAAGTTGTTATTTCTGTAAAATGTTCTTTGAGCAAATGTTTCTCAAATATATTCATGTGAAAACTAAATGTCAAGTATTGCTGTGAATATATTTAATGTGACTGCCTTGCTGACAGGTTCTTACCAAAACTTCCAGTATATTGCTGCCCAGATCCAGCTGTTCCAGTTTAACCAGGAAAGAAAGGGAGCTAGAGGATGAGAGACATTGTAGAGTCCATATCAGATGCATCCATTAGCTTTCTTATAGTATTATTAAGTTTCAACTTCAACTCTTTGACATAAGCATTAATATGCTGGCTCTCATCTAAATGGGAAGATTTCATAAACGACTTCTGTCGTTTTAATAAACAGCTGGTTCCAAACAATATAACCATCCCTAAACTACACTCTAACCCTAACAGATAACTTGATGTATTTTTACAATAAATAACTTTTTTAAAAATTTACTGCATTTTTACAAATGAGGATGCCCCTAAAAGGAGGTTTTGCTCAGATCTGTCAGGTTTTGCTGATGCTTGGGTATAAATTTTCCTCAATATATGGTTAAATAAATGCACACACACTTTTTTATATGTTTTAGCGACATACTTTTCTCTTCAACTCTTGAGAACTAATAAGCTATTGACAAAATTTTTGTTACCAAAATTTATATTCTTCTAAAAACAGCCCATTTCACATCAGTCTAAAGGAGTGTGTGCGTGACCTGCACAAACACTCACGTGGGTAAAGATTTCAGTAGATTTTCCCTCAGCTCCAGAGTCACTAGGTTTGACAAACTGTGAAAATAAAGAGAGAGAATGAGACGAGTATGAGTGTCAGATGGTGAGTGCGTCATTTGGTTTTGAAGTGTGAGGGGCTCCTCCATCTGTACAACACCAGTGATGGCCAAAAAGCATGTGTGTTTGTGAAAGATGAAGAAAGTGGGTGTATATGTCTGTATGCAGATCCTTGTTTTTATGACAAACAGGCAGTGAGACAAAAGACAGTAAGAACTGGGAATTGAAATCATTATAATATAGCACATGCAGACATACTTCTTTGGTGAATATACATTCTTTATATCCCCAAATTACATTACTTTAATCTGGACTGTTCTGTAATGTTTTTGTATTAAACAACATTTAACCTCTCTCAAGCTAATGACCTTCTGGTGGATGGTCATTGGGTGTTGGAAGGACAATTAAACACTTTAACAAATTTAGCTTAACTAAAGCTTTATTTGCTGTTAACCTAATAATATCAAAGACCTAAGCAAGTGTCTGTATTCGCTTACTTTCCGATGTCATTGGGGAGAGATTGCAGTGACACGTCATTGAGTGACAGGTGAGCAAGACCTCTGAGCTGTGCGAAGCCATCAGGCAACCTGAGAGAGAGAGAGAATCAGAGAATGATAAATGCAGTTCACATCCTCTAAGGGCTGTGTACTACATTCTCACCTGCTACAAAAATAAAATGCATGCAACATCTCATAACGCTCATTTCTCATTCTCTTTCTGTCCCTTCTGTATCAACACAGTGACATTTGGTATCAAGGCAGGGAATTTGAGGCTCCTTAATCCCACTAACCTGGACAAGTGGTTTCCGCTGAAGTCTGCAATCTCCAAGGCCTGACAGAATTTAATGTTCTCAGGGATCTCTGAAATATCTGAGACAGAGAGAGGCAGAGTCAGCACAATATGCTCAAAGGAATGTCGTGACAAACTGAACACTTTTTCAGGTCTTTAATAATGCTAACCAGATGGCTTGGAAGAACAGGAAGAGAGGGTGATCTGAACAAGTTGAGGATTGTCAGTGTGTGTGTGTGTGTGTGTGTGTGTGTGTGTGTGTGTGTGTGTGTGTGTGTGTGTGTGTGTGTTTTGAGCATCTTAGTGTTGTGTGGGAAATAGGCCATACACCCCAGACCTGGTGTGAGCCACATCATTTGCTAAGTTGCAGAATATAACACTGCGTAGTCTAAAAGCAGACTGACATATTCAATGTTCACACATTTATTCCTGAGACGTCTGAGAGTAAGAGGGAATGTTGGGCTGTGTGAGGCACTGGAAGACAATTAGGCGCTGACAATGATGAACTACTCAAACGTTTTAAATAGGTGTAGCTCAGTAAAGAAAACATTCCTGTGCTTTGTGTAACTTTCACATCTCCCAAAAGTCTCCCAGGGTGTCTTAGAACATGTAAATATCGCATTGTGTAAAAATGGGTACGAGCAGTATTGAGTGGTCTAAGACAGTAGGCATGTATTTACGGAGGAAGATTGGTGTACCATTTCTAGAGATGTCTAGCTCCACCAGCTGAGTGAAGTTGGCCACATCGGGAGGCAGTTTCTGAATCTCATTGTCACTCAGGCCCAGCTTTCGCAGATTGGACAGTCTAAAGAAAGGCTGCAAAAGAAAAAAATACCATCTTAGACATGCATAAAACACAAGTCTGTAAACTGGTTGATTTTTGTTCAAAATAGTCAATTTTAACAAATGTCAAGTAAAATAAATGTTCATTTATTTTAGCAATTACATGTACAGTATGTCTCATTTACTATCACATATATATCTGCTGCTAGACACTGGCATTATTGAAAAACTGATGCACTTCCACTGCATGGAACAAAAACAAGAGAACGGTACAAGTTCTACAACAAAACACATCTGTTTTGCAGACACCTGACTAATCCCTAACGCTCCAATGTCCAACCTCATTTCACGTATGTGTATAATAAAAAAAACTTATACTATTCACCCCGTCTCTAACATCAGAACTATTCCCATTTGTAAATGTAGATTAGGCTTGTTGGTTCTTAAGGCAAAATGTTAAATGTCTCTCTTTGGAAGTTGCTTTGGATAAATGAACAAATGTTAATGTAGACAAACCCTTGCATGCAGACATCTCCCTACTGCTCATGTATAACCAATGATTGACACTTTCAAATGACCACAAGTACTTGCATCAGCCACAAACAAATGGCCACATTTAACAATGTGACAACAACTAAACCCCACACACTTCTCTCACAACCAACCCTAAAACAACCATCTAGTGCCAATCTAGATATTTGAGGGTAAACATGCATGTGTTTACCCATCATACGCCACTATCAAGAGTTTGCTTGTTAGATGGTCACATCTAACATTCCTCCTCTGTCTTTCTCTACAAGCTTGAAGCAGAACGGCACCAGAGGGCTTACGATGTACTGCCAAAAAAAGACTAATACTGCTGTGTGTGTGTGTGTGTGTGTGTGTGTGTGTGTGTGTGTGTGTGTGTGTGTGTGTGTGTGTGTGTGTGTGTGTGTGTGTGTGTGTGTAGAGGGGCTTGTTGTGTCTCTTAGCAGAAGTCTGATTCACTGGATCAATACATCGTACACATAGTCACAAGAGGCTGACTAGCCCTCTTTGTAAAATAAAAAAAACAAATATAAATCACAGCACATGATGGTGAAAAGGAGAGTAAAATGTTAGTTTTATATATATGTTAAACTATATATTAAAAATTTGCAATAACATTTCCCATGAAGTTAAAATAGGAAGGTAGCCATGTTTGCCTAAACAATGTAAACAGCCCATTTATCATCAGAGAGGACATGCAGCTCTCTATTGGTCAATACTGAGGTTAGTTGTGACATCACAGAGGGCATTTGGAAACTCTGTTGCCACTATTATGCTGACAGGTGGCATATAAAATGACCAAGCAATTAAAGGCCTGAAGACAGACCAAAACACACACTTAAGTAGTTACTCACTGGTACAGTTGCCGCATACAAGACTGTGATAATTAAAACCAAGCAATGAGCTGCCTACATGCTTGAACTATGCACCTACCACACACACACACACACACACACAGGAAACAGCAAGATTTTAAGGCAGATGCCCTCAACACAGAGGCCAACAAAACACATACCACCATTGACTTCCTTCAATTATCAAAATGCCAAGCAAGACACAGAGCATCCCAGATGAGGGCATGACTGTTGACTGCTAGTCAGGCCATCATGAGTGGGAGCCATGAGGTCTATTAAGGGGAGGAAGCTCTCTAGTGAAGGGCTGATTATAAACATGCACAAAGCGGCCTATTCATTACTGTGGACAGATGCCAGGCAAACCCAAGACCATACAGTTACCGATATACAGCACTCACATGCACTTAAGAGACTCTCTTTTCACCATCCAGTAATTCATCTGCATCTCCTTGTGTGAACAGACTGTCTCTGCTTTTCAGCAGTCAGTCATGTAATAAATCCCTGTCACTTATGTCTCTGAGAACATGACAGGTGACTAACCTAACACTCCTAGCTAGTTTTAAAAACAAAAACAAACAAACAAACAAACAAACGAGAAACACCATGCTACAGGCATTTAATTTTCACATATGTCCTGTGTGGTTATGACATTTATGTCTGTGTGTGACTGCGTAAATTTAGTAACAAGAGAATAAGAACAAAGCAATAAAAGGGAAATAACAACAGAATAAAAAGACACTAACGTTCAATACATAAACACATTAAATAAAAAGCTATGACACAAAAAAACTTTCTGCCAGAGTCAGCTCCCTCATCTTCATCTCAGCTTGTGTGTGTTTTCACCGAACTCAAGACTGCAGAAGCAATGGACCGAACTGATACTACACATTCCCTGCTTTTGTCTGAACAAATAACGCAGGACAAACAACAAATAAGAAGACACAGCGGATCACTTAGAAACATAATTTTGAGCAAACTGTCCCAAAACTTTAGAGTTCACATTAGATAGAGGGATGAAACGCTGCTGTTCTTCTAAATTGGTGAAACACTGATGAAAACAGATGATTGAAACAACCAAAAACCAAAATGTGACATTCTGTACTCCTCATGTTTCTGTATTCCTCATTTTAATCTTAAAAGATTTGTTGACTCCAAATGGAGTCATTTTTTCTTTACTGTCCCAATACTTAGAGGGCACTGTAGTAACAATCATGAGGAGAGGAGATGAAGAGCAACTACTAACCTTAGCAAACAGTTGGGGACTTTATCTTCTAGTGAAAAATGTCACAATTAATTTGGTTAGTGAAACACAAATTTTAATGATAGTTTGTGTACTTTATTTTGGGACAGTGCAACAGGAAAAGCAATCACTCAAGGCCATTCAGCATTGTCAGTAGTTTCTGTTGTGCGTCACACCTAACAACATCATTAAAGAAAGCAGACACAGAATGAATATAGAAAGATGCACATATATAAGCCATTTACAATGGCTTCCAGCGTGGCTTATACACACTTAAACTATCACACACTTCTTAAGGCAATATAAAAGCAGAGCAGCCATGCATGCAGACACTGAGAACAGCGCTTGTTAAAGAGGAGTGAGAAAGTGAAAAAAAGACAGAGAATGAAGGAACAGAGAGAAGAATTTGTTGGCTCAAGTGTCCAGGTCAACACACAGGCGGCTGTGTCTCAGTCAAGTGACTTGGTTTATCTCGTGGTCTCCAATCAAATGGTTACAGGCTAACATTTAACACAGTCTCCTTTTTGTCTTCAACATTATTAAATGTCTTTTCATCCTGGAAACAGACTGCAAAGAAGACACAAAACGATAATGTTTTCAGAGTCAGAAGGAGATGCATAGGGATGATCACATGTACATCCTTAATCAATCACCATCACTTGCTCTTAATGGCTCATGCAACTTTATGGCTGCAGAGTTTCAAATCATTACTCTGCCAGATCGGCGCACTTTCATGGCCTCTCTTCTCGCTGTACAAAAGGATGGGACGCGAGTGGTGGGGGATAAGAGGGGAAACAAAGCTGTGAGATGGTTTTTTCAGTTTAGAAGAGAAAGAAGACAGATGATGGGAGAATTCATCACTTCAAAAACTTGGTCAAAAAAGTTGCGGGTAGGGCCAAACTATATATTGAATGTTCACTGTATATTGTTTTTTTAATGAAAGGTGCATGCAAGTACACAAACACACACAAACTAAGTGCTACCTTTACTGCATAAACGTGAACAACCTGAAACATGTGTCTTAGATGTGCTTAGATGTGGGGTGGAGAAAATCTCTTGAGTACAAACTCAATTTCTAGTTCCCCAAGTAACTCACGTGATGGGAACAAACATTTCAAAAGTCATTCTGAAACCCAACTCATCCCAAATTAAAGGACCACCCCCCCACTGATCTATGTGGGATTACACTAAGGGTCCTTCAATATGAATGAATCCTTTCCTCCTTTTCTCTTTTCTTATTTCATAGCAGTGGAACAAAGCCTCTGAAGTTTCACATAGCGCGGTCAATCAAAACTAAGCCCGCTTAGCCCCTCCCATTGAAGACACCAGCCAAGCAGTGGACTTTTCTATTGTCCCCAAATAAAGGAGACAAGTCGGCCGAAAAGAGGGACGGAAGATAAAAGACATGGTAAAAATGTGGGAAACATAAGCAAAGACATGACAAATGAGGTCAGGAGGAGGGATGAAGAGCAGAAACTGGGGGGGGGGGGGTTGGGAAGAGAGAGACAGAATAAGTGTGGTACATTATTAAAGTGCAATAAGTTGGGAAGAAGGAAAAAGTTTAAGAAACAACCTCACATATAGAACTTAATAGTAATTACTATAACACACAGAAAATTCATTATAAGGGGGGGCTGATATATTTGAAATATTTCACCTCATGATACTGTATTGATATTCTCATGCCATAAATTGAGAAAGGTTCTTCCAGTTCAATTTGTCTTCAGCATGTTTTTGAAAATATTATGAATTAACCAAATAACAAAACTGATAAATTCATAAATTTTCAAAACAAGGTCAAATATTTACATTTTTAATTGTAAATATTTATCAAAAGATTTAGTTAGAAGATAATTCTGCAGAAGTGTCTGGAGGTGTACGGAGGTAATGAAGTCTAGCACTTGGCATTTTTTCCAGAACAGAACAGCCAAAGCCGCCCATGTTGCTGTGGTAACATGTTGAACATGCAGAACTGATGTGTAAACATGGCTGTAAACAGATTTTTTTCAAAGTACTCATTTCCCCTCAAACTCATCATGTACAAGCTGGTTAGAAACTACAAGTGTCAGAGCCCACAGAAACTCAATACAGAGTGAGAAAGATAGAAGCAGCTATTGACACAGAAATCGCCTGTAAGGCCCGTCTAACTACTAAATGATCATGGGAAAGCAATCATTTACTTAGGGAGGTGAAGGACTCTGCACTATTTACACACACACAAACAGAGAGAGAGAGAGAGAGAGAGAGAGAAAGGAGGGGGGAATGGGCGCTATAGATTTAAGTCAATCATAAAAGAAAGCATGTAGTGGTCAATTGTTTTTGGTGCCACAGTAATAAACCTATGTACGCTGCACAAAACAAGTTCATACTGTTTCAACAAGTTCACATTCAAATTTTAAATGGAGGTGGTGTTAAAAAGAGAACTAGACTTCAAGCATATGAAGCCAGATTTACTTCCGTGTCATAAATGACAGTGCCTTAATACAAGTGACAATTAACAAGTGACATGCAAGCACAAATCACAAAGTCTCGCTCTTCTTCATACAAAGCGTTTCATTGCAGACAGCCTCCTTTCATTATCATATGCCGTGCAGAATCAGATGTCACTGCCAAACTACAGCAATCGGGACAGGTGCTTGTGTCAGGAGCAGAGCTCGGGTCTCATCCACACAGGCCACTGTGACTGAAAGAAACAATGACTCAATGACTCTATGTTTTGCATTCCAAAACAAAGTCAAATGAGATGCAGAGAGCCGGTCATTGCACAACCAGATCTACCTATTAACACTGAAAGCACTGTGTGGATTCAGATACACAGGTTCTTTTTTTAAAAGATGAACTGTAAAACAAGATTGGTTACCTTATCTGGGTAACCAATCTGGGTAAAAAAGACACCTTTAAGGTGCTTGCTGAAAGTCCCAAAACTTTAAATTCTAAAACTTTTGTTGGGATAAGTTCGGGATGGTCAGATTTACACTTTCAGCCTCTACATTACGTAATAATGGAAAAAATACCCATGTAAACTTTACATTGTCTGATGTAAACTTTGTCTGATGCTTAGCTTCCTGTTTTTGTTTGTCACCCTAGCCAAGTACTGCACAAATAAATGCAAACAATTCTACATTAAATTAGCTTTCAGTGCACAAGGTCTGTTGTCGTAAATTAGGCAATATGAGTGTTAAGACAGCTTCTACAACATATGAAGTGCTGATAAAGCTATATTTTAATTTATCCACAGATAAAATACACATGCCTTAAAAACAGTTATCGCCAGCATCTGTGGTGTTTGTTGCAGGTCGGCCTCATAGACTTGCATAACTGACTTGCAACACTTGCAAGTGCATAACTGTAAACATTTCAGGTGCTGTTATATTTCAATTCATATTTGACTTTGGACCTCCTTTTACTTTTGCCTTGGCTGTAGTTTTGAGAATTATAACACCATATACACAATACAGGAAGGGCATTGAGTCAAGTGACCAATCCAAACCCCATGATCAGAAGTAGCCAACAACTTCTAGTGGGGGGATAAAAGAGAAAACAAAAACAGTGAACTGTGTTCTGCAGTCCAAACTAAAATGATAGCCAAAAAGCAGATAAGCACAAAGCCTCATTGTGAATATTGAGTGTTTGTAAGCCTTCTGAACAATCATGTAGTCTTTGCAGGGCGTGCAGCATTCCCAGCCTTCATGTACAGAAGGACATGAGCTATGAAACTGGACTGATGTTTACAGATGACCTATAAAAACTGATGTCTATGTCCATTTGTAATTTGCATCAACAGGCTAGAACATATGCAAACGTAAATGCATTGTCATTGCATATCCCTATTGTGCTTTGTGTTACTATGCCATTAACAAAGCTCAAGAATTCAAAGGGGCTGATAGTTACCTATAAATGTCTGTAACTCAACACCTCATAAATATATTGTAACAAGTTGCTCAACTCCATGGCTTGTGCTATGAGCATCAGATAAACATTGTGTCATATGCGGGTCATCACAACATAAACAATGACAATCCTCAGCCACATGCATTATTCATTCATAAGAGCCGTGAGTTTAGGATGCACCATCATTTTGAAACAGAAAGACCCTAAAGAAAACAATGTGTGTGTGTTTCAGCTCATTTATATGTAAAAATACATTGTACTGTCCTTAATGTACAGACAACTATATGTAAGTTCAAACGCTGCAGTTCCATCATCTTTCAATTCATTCAATGCAGTGAGATTGGGCAGAGGCTCTCTGTTTGAACAAATCATAGAGGATGGGAAGAGTGTTTGGGAAACAGTCATTTTTGCAAGCGTGTTTGGTGATTCTGGAGGTCCATTAATTAAACACTGCAATTTTTAACAACTGCTCAGGCAGGGTGGAGAACAAAGCAGACATTCTAAATCCCAAAAATGAGAGATTTGTCTTTCATTTGAAAGATGTCAGTTTTCTCAAAAAATGTGAAAAATGACAAAAAAAAAATGCACTATACACACACACACACACACAACACACAACATATTGAATTAAACTGACATAAAATGGATTGCCATAGCACCAATCAGCACTTATGATGTCATCAGATTAACCTAAAACCAATTAATATTTTTACTCAAAACATTTTATGAATTCTGAACTTCATAAAAACAACACTCATTTGATATTTACTCTTTTTCCCATAACCCAGACCCATACAGAAAAAGAAACTGATGTAATTTAAGCATAATGAGAGTGAGTACTGTTTGCAGCGCATCAATATGACCATGCGCCATGGCAGGTCTACATTGTTGGGCACAATATTGAATCCAGCCCTGCACAGACAAACAGCATCAAAGAAATGAAAGCACACACATTTCTTCACTTTCAAATTCATGCTAATTTCACTGTGCTGAAACTAGATTCAGTTCACAGTCAAAGAAACTGGCACTGCAGATAATTATACCAAGCAATAGCAAATGGAGTCAAGTGATCCACAACTAACCCACACATATAACAGTGGCAGAAATAATCGACTAATTGTTGCAACCCAAAAGCAGCAATAACATTTAAAGAAAGACGTGTGATATGTTTTTGAACTGGTTAAGTTAGCTGTGATCTCTTCAGATGCGTGGTGAGAGAACTGTAGAGGTTCTGCAAAACAAAAACATCACATTCCTCAGCTCTCTCTATTATTCCCACTTCCTGCCAGGCACAGCTCTCTCAAAACAGAGGAATCAACAAGACAAACACACACGTCAACAAATCAGTCGCCTAAGTCCTCACTCACTCTCACACACCCTGTGATAAAAGCCATTTTGGGCTGATTTGAGCATTGTGCACGTCAAGGCACTGAAGGAGTCCTTCACAGACAAAATGGGACACAGATACAAAGGCAGATGAGTGAAGACATGCATAAACAAGCACGCTCAAAACAGTTAGCGAGTGATAAATGAAAGAGACTTCTGATTGGAGGATAGACCAAAATGAGGATACCTGGTTGCACTGCAATGACCCTGATTCACTGATTGTGGCAAATAATATTGATAACAACTATCAAATATCAAACAAGTTTGTTCTTGAAATCAAAAGTCAGATTGGTAGAAGTCAAAAGCTGTATATAGGCCCATTTACACTAAAAGTGAAATGATAAAAAGTGAACTGCAAAACAAAACTATTTGAACAAATGGTGCAATGAAAGTTCATTAGGCTGAATGATTTTTACCCCAGTACCTTAGATGATGCAGTTCAACTTTCTCCTGGATTGCCATCCACCAACCAGGAAGGTAAAGAAGTAAAACAACCAGCTAATTAAAAGAAGGGTTTAAGTTTTACAAATAAACCAACCAAACAAAAACCTGTTTTGTTATTATAGACAGACTTTGGCTGTTGTGTTAATAAGCTCATAGTAATGCATTATTTCAATTTCAAAATGTATTCATAGTTAACCTTTCTCAATGAATATCTACTTTTGATGTAAATAAGCCTTGAGAGTTACAAAATTAACACAAGAGGAAAAAATAGGTTTCAGAAAGGGCCTCAGAACAACTACAATCGATGCAAAAGACAGTCATAATTTATTTAGGTGCCATTTAAAAAAGGTTGTTCTGTGAGTCCGGACTGCTGTTCAGGTCACTGAGAACTTCAAAGCCGCTAGTCAAGTTCTCAGCCACAATGCCCGACCACCAATGAGATTAAACAATATGAAAGAGCATAACCAACCACCTTCCTGCATGGGCCTACTGAGAGACCTTTGCAATTTTGCTTATCGCTGCGGTCTTTCATTGAAACATCCTCACATCAGGTTATATCAGGTTACAAGACATACAAATCTCTATATTCAAAACCATTACCAAAAAATGCAAAAACTGTATTTTCACAAATTAGAGGTAGAACAAAAGTGACTGCAACTGGCAAAACCTGTATCTTGTGAGATCATATTTTGCATTGTCTAACTTCCAACAAAGATAAAACGTAGGAGTCTGAGATGCTGCATGTCCACGTAACAGCAGTGTGCCCTCCACGTGGGCTTGCCGTGCATCCTGTCACCATGGAAACGTGAGTCAGGAGATTTGCTATACAGTTCTGTGTCTTGCATAAATCCTCAACAAGCAGATGCATATTGTAGAAAAAGAATACAACTACATCACTTTCAACAAAAAAAGCATTTTTTATCAGCTATGACAGGGAAAGCATACCATAAAAATACTGGAATATTGGCCAAATATGACCAGGACTCTCCTTTATTAATGGCTCAATGCCATAAATGTCTGTACACTGAACTCTTATCACCTGACAGTGTACATTATGCTGCACAGAGAGGCATCAACAGTGACACCCATGTCAGTATCTACAGTCACGTTAGTTTGCTCAGGTTGAACCATCTGCACAAGAGCTTGTGTGTTTACCCTGTCCCACACCTACTGATGAATGCCATGCATACACAATGTGCTCCATACACACAAATTTACACAGCAGGTGGAGAGACAGATAGGGGAAGATCTGCTGGGAGGGGCATAGTTACACACATGAGAGAAACATATTGTGGTAATCAGTAACCATAAGGATCGTCTCTCCTTGCACTTGTTAGGGTAAGATGGACAAACAAAACTATAGCTGAAACAAAGGATGATGGAGATATTTACAATTCAACCCATTAAAACTATGAAAAAAAATCATTGTTTGCTATTGTATTTACAGTTATATAAACAAATACAAATTCAGTTATGACATATGCCATAAAGTAAATATCTGAGCTTTTTTAATACAGAGAAGTAATCTGTTCTCATTTTAGCAATGACTGTTTCACTGAGGTCAACACATTCAAGTTGACTGTACAACCACAGACTGAGAAACTCATGTATGAATTACAACCCAGACACCTAAGAAAAATCGTATATTAGGCATCCATAATCAAATTTTGAAGCACAGGTTTACAATATGTTTGGAATGCTTCTCCTAGGTTTAATGTACATCAAAAAAAGGCCACTGTAACAACTGAAATATTAACAGTTACAGCAGGCTGAAGAACCGAGTCTGTGTTTATCAGCCTGGAAAGAACAAGCAAAAAGAAGTAAAACATTAGGTATAAAGGCTGTAAATGATTATAGCAGTTGTTTCAGTAGTTGAACATAGGGAAGTGGAGCTGTGAGACCTGTGGTAAACATGAATACTACGCTGCAGCAGATGACAAAATGTGACTGCGCATGTTTACCTACAAAGACAGGTGACGGCTCATGTTTCCTGTGCATGTGTGTGGCATTAAAGAGACATGAGAGCAGATGCACACTGATCCAAAATATATTGCTTGTGTCCTGAGAGAAAGACACATTCTCAAACACACACTACCTTGAAAAGAGAGAGAGAGAGAGAGAGAGAGAGAGAGAGAGAGAGAGAGAGAGAGAGAGAGAGAGAGAGAGAGAGAGAGAGAGAGAGAGAGAAAAGGTCTTAAACAGGGGCTCCCAGAGTTAATCCTCCTCCGGAATAAAACTTTCATAGAGGGGCGGGAACAGGATGTGTGAGCCAGCTGCTACTCAGCTCAGACAAAAGAAGCAGGGAAACACATTTCAGGCCTATTTAAGTAGAGGCTTCACAGTCTGCAGCCTGGTCCAAATCAAGACCATAATCTCAGGAGACAACGCTCGATAGCTGAAGTGTGAGATGATGACAACAGCTGAGAGCTTTCTTTGTTTCTAGAAAAACTGGCAACCACGGAGATGGTTTCGGTGCCATTGTGCAAAACATCATTATTCTACTCCTGCTCTTAAATAGCAGCTGAACCAGTATTTCTTCTCTCTGTAAAAGAAGCGATTTCATTTTGAACATGGGCACCAGTGCCCCTGCCATCTATACAATGTTATATACTGCATATGTATTTCTTTTTTAAAGAGGTCATATTATGAGGAATTTTTTGAGGTAACTATTACACTAAAATATTAAGAACATTTCTCAAAACATTTCTCCAGCTCAAGAGAACCATTTTAAGACCATTTAAACTAAACAGAAAAATGGCTTGTGTCAAACGTATGTATTCACTACTTACAGACTCAGAAAGACATCAACACAACAACTTGTTTATCAATGCTTATTCAAAATTCAACAAGTCTGCCCAGTCACAGTAAAGTATTAAGCAGACCTCAATGAACACAATGATTTTTTAAAGTACAATATGGCCCCATTAAATGCAAAAATCTTACAAGTTGTGTTAGTAAGTTAAAACCAAGAAGATCCAATTGTTCATAATACACCTAACAGTAATACTGCACAGTTTTACACATGTAGAAGAATATAAAGCAGAGCGTGATCTCAAAGTCATCTGTAGTCTGAACCACAGCACCACTGTGAAAGAGCAGAGGGAGGAGAGAGAAGGAGAGAGATGATGGGGTGAGGGAAGGTTTACTGCAGCACACACCATGTCAGCTGTGATTTATGGAGACTACTGGCCCAGTTCTGTGGGCTGTAGGGGGAAGCCCTCAGTCGTTCTGGGGCTCAAGTAAGTCAAGACAGCAACTGGACTGAACAAGCTCTGACAGAGGATGTGAGGTGTCCTTAAATGCATAAATAGTGAAACTACTAACCAGTTCTCAGATTCACTGCAATGTAGGTCATTCAAAATGTGAAACTGTTGGTTTATTTGATCTAGTTTTGTGATGAAGAACAGGCCTTCTATTATCACAGACACTAACTTTGACTTTACTCAGTGTGTATAAGCAGACAGAAAACATGCTTAGGAGTATTGTCAATTATAATGGAATTATAATGGAAGCTTTTGGGATTAAGAACCGGTGTGAATAAATTAGGGATGCGCTGATTCAATACTAAGTATTGGAATCGGTCCAATACTGTCCAAAAAGGTGGATTTCGGGAAAATAAAAATTAAAAATCTGATTCATTGTGACTTACCTAAGGAGACAATATAGTTTTTATAAGTTATATAGCTTTATAAAGTAATCGTCAGCTTGTAGCACATGATTTCAACATGCTTTTGCTGAAAGTTATATCGTAATTGTGGTGGCAAGTCTTTGCTGAGCTGCTTGCGCTTAATTAAAGTGACAGTGCATTGTTTATGGTCAAAATAAACATTGAGTAGAAAAAAACAAATGAATCATAAAAGGATATAAAGTGATGTTACCTGTGTTTCACAGGCAGCAAATCATTTTCAGCACTGGTAAAATAAAGACCCAAAAACAGAACTGCATAGTTTTTGGATATCTAGGTTAAACAAAGTATGCATACAGACAAATGTATGCATAAATTATTAACAACTTGTCAATGATTCAGAGACGAAAACCAAGTGTACTGGGGTAGACTGTTTCAGCAGATACTCTGGGTTGCAGTATTGCAATCAGTATCGGACATAATTAAGTGGTATCGTGCCATCCCTAGTATAAATGAACAGGAATCATGGTTAAGAGCACAGACAATTATAATGGAAGCTTTTGGGATTGAGAACCAATTAGCTCTCTAATGCACATCCTTAATTGTTTTGCAGCATGTGGCATTAGGTAAGCCAGGCAAATACCAGTTAAGGGCTTAAAGTTTTTCATGATAAGCCAATTAAGCAATTTAGTGTAGAACATAAAATTATTTTATCACCTTCAGCAATTACAGTATATCTGGACTGTGTTGTGCAATAAACTGTACTTGTGTTTAATCAGCCTTTAATATCAACAAATACTGTTATGCCAAGGCACTAAATATTGTGTTTAAGAACATTAGGATCAACCTCTGGTTGCTGCATTTAACAGACGACTGCAAAATGAACACAACAGAATAAAACACGCCCGGATGGAGGGTTAAAAGTAGACACACAACAATTTATAACACTTTTTCCAGTACAGATCACATGTAACCTGTGAGCACTGACTGTACGCTCAGATCAGGACAGCTGCAAACAGCCACTTCACTGAAGAGACCCCTGAGGGGTGAGTTTAGTGGGATGATATGGCTTGTGCAGAAGAGAGAGGCTGGGGATGAGGGGTTAAACATGTTTTTACAGATAAATTAAAGACCTAATCTGGCCCAGGGGGACCAAATAAAGAAGGGGTGCTGGGTTGGGATACAGTAATGGGGTACAGAATGAGCTGTTCAGTACTAAGGGTATCTGTGGAAATACTGTTATAAGCTCAGACACACAGTTTAAAATCAGCTTTAATGCACAGCACCCTGGATAATTCAAAATTAAAGAAAAGTATATGTGATGTGAGCCACTTTAAATATTGCTTAAATAAATGTCTGTATTGGCTGGCTAATACTAACCAATTCTGGCTGATACTAATCGTGTTCCTGATGCTGTTCTACCTATTGCCCCACCTTCTTTTTCCTGTACTCTTTCTGCTCTCTATGAATAAACAAGCACTATGATGCAACATGATCTGACATATTAAGCCATGCGCTCAAGTGGGCAACACAAGTTTGAACTGAGTTTGTGACATTTACAGATCTTGTTCTCCAGCTTCCCCTGATTGTTTACTGTCCTGTCTACACTGTCCATGTAAATAGAGTGTAAAATAGATCAATTAACACGTTTGGTAAACAACTGGCAATTACTGAAACAAAATCCCTGAAACAATTCTATAAATTTATAAATCCTTATCAATATTATTGCTGTAAGGGGAAAAATAAAATCATTTTTTGACAAGCAATCAAAATAAAATACAAAAATAAAACATTTTATGGTGTGATATTCAGAAAAATAGGACAATGAAACAAATTTTATATTCACTTGAATCACACTTTTACATTCAGACGCTGAAGAGAGAAACTCCTGCTGGACAGTGTCTATAGATGAACATTAGAGGCAGCACACATGTAGTGCAGGCAGGGAGGAGTCCTGTACACTTGAACCTGTTCTGCAGCAGACAATACAGCAGAAATCTGCCATACACACCCATTTTTACCTGCCAAAGGATATTTCATAAAGACAAGCGTTATTGTTTAAAGGCTATGTATTAATAACATCTATTAAAACACCGCCTAGAAACTTTGACACATACTTGAGCAGGAAAAACACACTGGTCCTAACAAATTAAACACTGTTATCATGCACATTATTTAACATCGTTTTGTATTTTCAACATTTTGCTGTATTCTACTTAACACTTTATTCCTGGTATTTGACTGAGAAAATGTACATCTAGAATGCACTGTAGGTTGCTTTAGATAAAAACATCTCCCATATGCATAAATGAAAAAGTTTTCTACAAAAATCCAAAAATGTACATCTATTATTTTACCCATTCAAGCTCAAGCTGCACATTAAACATTTCCTTTTCTTTCTTAACAGCCATCATATGAGTTACGGCTGATAAAGCAGAACAATGCAAACAGAGCACTAATAATAAGCCTGGACATTTAATGTGTGCAGCTTGGGTGGGAGATGTTAGATTATCTGAAAGAACCTACTATGTAACCTGTCACGAGATCTTCCACAACTGTCAAAGCTAAGGGGAGTTTTTCCTTCCCCAATTACAAAAAAAGGCCTTCGGGGAAAACGTGAGGACCTCACATTGCTAAACGCTTCCCCTGGTACCTCCTGAACCACAAACAGAAGCGCTGTGTTCCAGCTACCTTGCATATGTGTGAGATACACTTCATTAAACTGTGCTGAAATGCCATTTCTGTGCTTTGTGAATGGGGACAAGAGTATTCTGGGCTAATCCAGTTAGTGCTCTGCCTCTCTGGAGTGAGGAATTTACTGTGACGAGCGAGAGCAGTCACTCAACTATCACACAATAGGACATAATACAGAAACCGTGTGGATTAGGGATTACATAATGGCTCAACAGAATGGAAGCTTCATGTTGATGTTTTCAGAGGGTGTAAGGGGGAATTCCTCTACAGCTGCTTGCTTCTGCCTACACGCTTTTATCAGCAGCAATTCAGCTCTTTAGCTCCCAGAAAAAACACATTTTTCCATGCAAGATACCTCCAGAAAGGGGTTGCAAAACACTCCCCCACCGAGCAGCTAATTTTAAAATGTTATCTGAGGATTAATCTGGGAGAACATTTGATCCGAAGTCATTTGCTCATAATTTTGTCTGCCTGATGTCAGGGGTAATTTTTCCACACGTCTTCCTCCTCTGCGCCCTGCATTAAACTTTCAAACGTTTCTATTTTTTGACTTGCTATAACTGTGCTTTTCCGAACTATAGATATCCTACCATTAAGGTGAGTTTAAGCCGTTCAGGTATGGAACACAGTAACCTGGGCTGAACCTTTTGCAGAAATGTCAAGAGCAAATAACTACCATCTGCTCAGCCTAACAAACTACACCATCCTACACATATGACCTCAGCACACACAAGCAGTCTTCTTTACATGCAATCAGTCAACTAGCACAACAGTGATAAAGCTTAACAACAACCCACATGCTCAGAGCAAAAAGCCATGGCCTGAGAAGCAGCATTATCTTTCATGAATTGAGTCAAGACTCAGGGCTAATCCTGTATCATCAATAAGCGTATCTATGTTGAAAAGCAAAGATTAAAAAGGAACATTTAGTGCAAATATATATATATATATATATATATATATACAGTATATATAGTATATATAGTAGTCTGTAGAGACCATGCGTCCAGAGTGAGCATAGAGAAGAAGCTTTAAGCAGCTTAAAGTCCATCTCCCAGCACAATGAAGAGCAACAACACAGTCACCATATGGCATTCTCGGGTGTCAGGCTCAGACCTGCTGAGATTCTCTATCCAAGTGCTACAGTAAGTGTGTAACATCAGATAGCAATCCAGATACATCAGGTACGCTGCTGAGCAAACTGAAGCTACTCAAAGGTACAATTTTGTCTCTAGTGGCAACATAAGGAAATGCAAAAATAACAAGGGTTTACAAACAGGTTTTCTGAACACTCATCCCATTTGCCTTTGGTTAGACAAACAGATATTCTTGCCCCAAACTCTTGCCCCATTTCTTGAGCCAGTGTTGCAGGCTTTTTGGGTGTGCAAACAGAGCAACATTTTGACAGCAGCAAAGAACCACTGTGTTTACACTTTTGAATGAATGACAAGCTACAGGTGGATTACTTGGTCTCTGCATAAAAAGTGGGGTATGGAAAAATATTTTGACAAAGAAAGATTACACACTTCTCCTCTCCATCTATATCTAGCTAATGACTACCTCATGACTACCATGGAGACAATTACTTTTTGAACACTCAGTTGATAAAAGATCTTTTAGAGGAAGTACCACGTAAATACTACACTACATGACAATGGCAATCATTTACTGCCATGGTATATAACAAATCTGAAAGCATCGCTGAACTGGTAAGTGGCTACTTTCAGGTGTGTGACCACATTATATATATATATATATATTTTCACCTGGAACTGTTTTCTTAGACTGTGATCTTTTTTTCACATATGAGCAGATCGTCTGTCTCTCTCTCTCTCTCTCTCTCTCTCTCTCTCTCTCTGGGGAAGCCATATGCCAACTTTCTGCACAATGAACACACACATACACAGATCTCTGACCTCAGGGCCTGACCTGTCCACTTGGATCACCAATTCCACATCATGGTCACAGGTTCCAATGCTCCAAGACTTGCAGAAGCTCACTAACACTGCAAATGAGGCTATGCATTATAAAGGCTACACAACATACAAAGAGCTCTGAAATGACTGGGAGGAGCTTGTCAACAGCTTACAGTAGTTTAAATGTTGAATCAAGCGTGTTTGTTTGTTTTGCTGTCTGTGTACTTTAGGAAACGCTAGTTCTGGCAATACACCAACTTTCTCTTATGACTCTGATGAGCGGATGTAAATGCCCAAGGTAAAAAAAAAACTCAGTGCACTGCATGTAGACACTACTGGAATTGATTTGCAGCCAGGTCAGCAGGCTACTAACTCCCACAGAGGAAATCCAAATTAAAAGGACAAAGCAAACGGCATTTATAGGGGTTAGTGAAACAGATGTGAAGCTTGACTTTATCCCAAGAAAGCTGGTCAGTTTCAGTTTCAGATGGCAGCAGTAGTTATTTTGACACAAGTAATCATTTCCTCAGGTTTGAGCAGGTTTAAGGACGTAAAGTTTGTGCTTACAACATCTCACTAAACCAACATACAAGGCATTCAACTGTCATTGCCACACAACGGAAAAAGCCCAGAGAACAAACATCTTACAACATGTGTGCATCACTGACCATCACTGTTTCATTCCTGTCAACTGTGGTACAAACCCAGAGCTCTCACGTGCTAACCAATTCATTCCTGTAATGATCTTTTCAGTCATTTGTTATAAAGTTATAATACTTTAAACTGATTTTTACAGACGACACTCACGAAAACGTTTATCCAATGAAATATGAGCATACCATATAAATTGAAAATATGACCATGACTCTGCTTTTCCATTCGTTTTTTACATTTAATTTAAAGGGCAATTTTAAGATACATTTTGTCAGCTTTTCCATGACAGTGAAAACCTTGCAACCAATCAAAGTCACGCGTGTCAACACGTCACAACAAAACCACCAGATCCATGCATCATTTATAAAGCATGTTGACAAGGAGAGAGACCGGCACGAAGCCAACCACACGGTGTAACCGATAGGCAACGGCAGTGTCTTACCTTGGGCAGATCTCTCAGCTGGTTAGCGTCCAGAAGCAGCTCCTCCAAACTGCGGGTGTAGCGGTAGATCTCATCCGGCACAGCGGCGAGCGAGCAGTGGCGCTTATCCACGGACTCAACGTGACGGTTACACCGCCACAGCGGGATACACTTCAGCATGTCCCCGTCCACTCAGCCCCTCCGCATCGGGGACTCAGTCAAGCGGCCAAATGATGAGGAGGAACACCGGACTTGTGGTGCTGACCACGGCCAATTTAAAAGGCGGTCACTGGACTTTATCCGCCAGAAACGGCCAAATAAAAGCGTCCGTGTGAATGACTCTCCTGAAACTGTCCAATAGCTCCAATGACGTCAGGGGACATCCAGATGATCACTCCGGTCTAAGTGAACGAGTGTTAAAACATCTCCCCATATCATACAGCTGAATTACTCAGCAATTCACAGTTTAGAAACGACTTTTATGTGATGATGAGTAATGAATAACACACATTCATATCATCATGTTTGGTATCTAGTGAGGATAAGCAATTCCCATCTGAAGTAAATGATATTACGTCAAAGAATAACAGACTTCACTTAGCCATCATGCATTTGCCCTTATCATTCACGACAAGCAGTTTTTAGATATCAGAAACTAATTTGCTCAGGTGCTGTCGTATAACACGTCGTCTTATATTAATAAAATGAGATCCAATGATCAAACTCTATCGTACCCGTGAGGCTGCTCTACAAACGACGATAGGCTACAGCTAACCAATTAGCCAGCTGCAACCGATGTAGTCCGACAACCGTGATAAAATACACGATCTAACTTAAAAACAATAGCAAAACAGTCCCAAACTACTTACAGATTATGTGTCGGAGTGATAAACGAGATACGAGAGAGCGATCGTAGCAGCAGCAACAGGATAAGAGCAGCAGGCCGGTTCAGTGCGTGTGTGTGTGTGTGCATGCATGTATGGATGTATGGATGGATGGATGGATGGGGGGCTGGGCTGATCTCAACACCCGCTCCTGAGACACTCCACCGGCTTTGTGTTCTGCTAGAACCCGACCTGACACCGATCTATCCGTCACAAACCTCACTGTCCTCCTCTTTAGCATGTAGATGGTTCATTTAAAGAAGCGCGCAACACTCCTCGGAAGCCGAGTCTGCCTGGGAATTTCCTGCTCTTGTAGATGAGCGTGTGGAGGTGCTGGGTTAAGTAAGGCTTCCGTGGCTGATACATTCCCAGCTCCGCCTCACTGTTGTGAAGCTCTCCGAGCGCGTCTCGCACGCAATTCCAACGACACACAGCATTGATCCGGATCCTCCGGATGGCGACCTCTAGGAGTCTGGAGGAGGAGACGGAGGAAGAGCCCATGGAGCTGATGCAGGTGCGCCACCCTGCGAAAATGATGTGCGTAAGCAGAACAGGGATGGGAAGGTTGTTCTAGTTGCTACTTGGTATGTGTGTAATCTTATATTTTTTAGTTAAGCAGAAAGCAAACAACAGAATTCTATGTAAAAAAAAAAAACAATGAAAAGATTTTGTAGAACGTGTATATTGTGCTGTTTGATGGTATGATTTCAGTAACTGTTATAATACAGAAACATTAAAATGAACATGGATAGAATACATTGAAATATTTTGCCATCATCTAGAATTGTAATAAATTCTAAATGCAGACCCTCCTCAAGATACACACACACATTTGGCATGTCATATTCTATATTTCAGTCTTGGCATTTATTGGAAATGTTAGTTTTTATTCACCAGCTTCATGAAATGTATGAAAATATTAAATTCCTATCCATTAGTTGGAATCACTCTTAACTCTGTTGTATTAAAATGTATTATCATGGTGTGACATACACTTGTGTCACATGTGCCTTAATAATGACTTGAAGAACATTGCATATTAGAGAAATTTATTGTTTTGGTAAAGCCAGAACCAATGTCACCAACACAATGTTTAGAATTTCAACACAATGTCAGTGGAGAAAAAGTTGACATTTGTAAAAAAGTGAGGGTGGGAATAGGGTAATTTGCATCAAAATTAGAAAAAAAAAAAAAAACCCTGCAAATAATTATGACAGTTAAAAATTGCAAGTCATTCACAGTAGGTGACACAAAGTAAATGCATGAGGAGCATATTTTTGTCCTAAGCTAAATCCCTCCCTAGGGATTTTTCCAATAATATTACTATCAACATCAATAAAAAAATAATTACAAGTTTCAAAGAGGCCCAAATCTCTAACAGCAGTGATGGAAGCTGAGTGAGTTTGAGCGCTGAGAGACAGGGCCAGTGGCCATTGTGGGACAGTCTTATGCAGAGAGGTCACTGTTATTAAAGCGCTCCTGATCGTACAACTCTGCAACAACTTTGCGACCTGCAAACCAGCGGTTGTTAAGGGCCTGGATGGCCTTGTTCATTTCCTCAGCATCTGAGAACTCCACAAAGATCTTCACTATGATCTCAGCATCATCCTCCTCACCCTGTCGCTCCTGGTATATGATAACCCGATTAACAGCACCATACTTTCCACATTCCTCCATCACTTCCCCTTCCAAGTCATCATCAATGTCTTCTGGGCCCACCATGTTACGAAGCACCATAACTGTTGACTGCACATGGAGACAGATCCCCAAAGAGGAAAAATTATTAAACAGAGCTTAAATTTTTATGTCTTTAAAGGTTATTTTCAGAATTGTTTATTAAAAGCCTCCAAATGTTTTTCATAACAAAACCTGCAACTCTTGGACCATTGTTCAGCAGCCCATAACCATCTGGTCATGTCTGATCTTATGACTGACCCCTTTGCAATGTTGTCACCAATCTTAAATAACCAAGGTAAATGTGATGGTGTCTAACCTTTGACTGCACAACCGTTTGTTTTCCTCCACCTCCGCTGACACTTAGCTGCTCCAGTTCACTGTCCTGCCCATTTCCCACTGGCCGATCCTGATCTTCCTCAGTCTGTCGATTGTCTTCCTCTCGCTTCACCTCTGTGTGTGCCTGCACTGCAGATGTTGGTGTACCCATAGATCCAGATGTTGTGACTGGTGGGGATGCTAATACTGGGTTGACCAAACCTACCTGGGGGACTACTGGGAGGGTGGGGCGAGCAGGTGTAACACCTATAAATATAAAAGAATGTAGCAGGGACATTGTTTGAGATCAGATTTGGGTCAAAAAGTCTTTCATAGAACTACTGTTCACATAGAACTGTGCACAGCAGTAAGCAAAGATTTCAGACTCTTCACTGATTTTGCAGACCTGTAATGATTCCAGGGGCCTGGGCAGCCAGTACGGCTTGTGATAGCCCCATTTGCTGACTGAGAATGTGTGCTGGTGAGGCAAGAGAACCCAGCACTGTCGCTCCAACCACAGCCTCCTACAGAACACCACACCACAACGTCAGAACGCAGCACAAAGCATACTTATGCAAGACAGTAAATCAGGATGCAGTCTATTCGCACCTGGGCCGTGATCTTAGCGGTTGCAGCGGCAGCAGCCACAGCAGCAGCAGGGGGCAAGCCACCAGGGGTCATAGGCGTCAACAGAGGTATGGGAGGGGTAACAGCCTTGCCCACTCTTAGGTACTGACCCCCAAGGTCAAACAGGTTCATAGATGAGACGGCATCCAGCGCTGACTGAGGCTTTTCATATTCTACACGTGATGAAATGGAGATATAGCACTTCCTAAGCCTAGGCCCATGATGTTTTCTCTAACATTTTCCAGATGTTTTAACACTTCTTACATAAAAAACTAAGCACATTCTATCTGTTCTGTAACCGTACACATTTAAATTTGCTATCTTTTTAAATTTACATTAATTCATTTAGCAGACACTTTTATCCAAAGTGACTTACAAAGAGAGAAAGCATCTAACATTTTGCCCTAAAAACCAAGAGCCTAAAAAAACCTAAAAGTACAGAGAATGGCACAACGTTTTGATGAATCTCACTTGAAATCACTTTGATTCTGGCATTTACAAAAAAAAAAAAAAATCCCTGGGCATGAAAAAGCAAATCTAATCAAATATTATGCCCACATAATGTAGACAATTACTAGCTGACAGCCAGCAATGAATCAGTCTTCATCAAGTAGCATTTACAGCACTTTGTAGACAATGTGCTCACCAATAAATCCATAGCCCTTGTGCTTTCCCGTGGTGGGTTCCCGTATCAGCATACAACTTTTAATCTTTCCGAAGGCCTCAAAGACACTCTTGATGTCATCATCAGATAGATCTGGGTGGATTGAGGCTACATAGATTCGATTGTAGGCACGTGCCTCCTCTGCCAGTTGGTCAATGATGGGCTGCGCCTGTCCGATGTTACTTGGCCGCCCCACCTACAGCACACATACCAGCACAGGGGCCACTAAATGTAAATGTATGAAGGAATAAGTGTGCGAGTATGTATGTATATGCACATGTGGCTGGGAAATTAAAATAAAGTTGCTCTCCCTGTCTAAAATTAGACTCTTGTACACTAAAGATGAGACTAACACAGCTAAACTCACGAACCAATGCCACAACCAAAGTTATCAACAGACTTTATAACCACCACACATACAATTCACAAACCTATGATTACTCCTTGACAGCTATCTGTATACATAAATTGTTTCACAATAACCAAAGGTCTCCCCCCATTAATCCCTGCTCCTACATTTAGCTTTTCATCTCTGTTTAAAACATCTTTTAAAAAGCAAAATTTACATTTTAAATCTTACTTCTATTGTGAATATTACACTAACATTAGTTAGTTCTTGCCACAACCATAGTGTAACTGTGAGAGCGTAGGTAAGTGTTAAAGAAATTATTTATGTTTCTAAGTGTCTTCATGGCTGTAACATGTAAATGTGTTAAAACACATTTTTGGGTCTGTGGTATCTGTGCTGCAGGTGGGGCGGCCAAGCAAACACCAGCCAGGCACAGCCCATCATCAGCACATTCCGGACACAGAAGAGCTTGCTTGCCTCAAACCAACACTTCCCCTGCAGCTCCTAGAAAAAGGGAGCTCCGAAACAAACAAGATGACAGTGTGGAAGCATTTGCGTACATTCAAGTTAAGTGACAAACAGACACACAGATGAAGGCTAAAGCAATATCGCTATCACAAGTACACACACATTCTGCAGGTACTGTAGGCCTGCTGACTGTTTCACAGACTCCACAGACGTCACTGACAAGCAGACAACAATAGCTCTCTGGATTTAAAAAGGTTGAAATTAGTCAAACAGACCTTAATGTTTCTTCCACCCAGCATGACAGAGTTCATCTGCTCCAAGGCCAGCTGAGCTGCTTCAGGAACCTCATACTCCACAAAGGCAAAGCCCTGCGAGAGGCCGAGTTTGAGTATAAGACTACATATGACTTACATGCTGCTTACTACACCTTCACAGTAGGTTGATCTCACATTTGACATAGTCCTTCACAAAAGTTTAGGAGATTATTTTTATTTTTGCAATGTGACATTTCTCATTATGAGAATTATGATGAATATCAATTATGATTCACATTTTTTAAAAATAAAACCAGCATAATGACAATACAACAAATACTATCATGATGTATATAGTTTTTGCCTGTTATTCAAATGCAGCAATGCAGGAATGGCACTAAAATATGCTTTATTTTGTTTAATCTAAAAAAATTGTTTTCTTTGGACAGGTTTTTAAAAGTTTATCCACTAGTGTCCATTGAATTTTAGACATCAAATAAAAAACATACTTTGTGTTTCATGGTGACAGAGTCCCAGGACATGTCAATACTCTTTATAGGCCCAAAGGGGGCAAAGGCCTGCCGGATGGTGTCCTCCCCCAGCTCATAATAAATGGAGCCCACATACACACGACACATGATGGCCAGGGCTCGCTGCCTCTGTGCTGCCACCTGTTGGTCAGGAAAGGAACAGACAAAAAGACAGAATATGGCTGCTGAAGTGTTATAAGAAAGAACACAGGACAATGAGATCAAATGCAGCAAAGGATTAAAAGATTTTTTAGCTTCTGTTTTGGAAAAGTAATGCTAGTTTCCACTTCTTTTGGTCCTCTTTGCTTACTCATTTTATCACTTACCATTAATTACAAGCGCAGCAACATGAATTAGGGACATGTGGCATATCCCCTTCTTACCATCTTTAAGAGTGCTGCTTGCAAGTTCCTAAATTAGCACGTGCTTGCAGATTAAAACATAGGTACAGTTTTGACTGACCTGAATTCTGCTCAATGATTCTGATAATACAGTTAACATGTGAAAATAACCCCTTAGCACAACAAATTATCCTGGATAATGAATGAGCTGAGGTGAAAATAGTTCTCTTTTCATGAGGTGAGCTTTTGGACTTACATATCAGATCACTGTTGAGGGAGAATCTGCATAAATTTATCCAATTTACACTTGACTACTAAGTGTTTAACATTTTACAAATAAACAGCACGTTTAACATTGCTATCATTTAGTTTTGGATAGCATGCCAGCCACATGACGAAAGTATAAAGTATACATTTACACATACAGCTCTTATACAGATTCAATTTGGATTGTCTTAGTGACCGTTAGCTCTCTTTTACAGCAGACACAGATGACATTTGTACGCTACAGCATATTCACCAAGGAGAAATGGATCATCCTCACCACTCACAAAACACACACACCACAAGAGTTTCTGCAAACAAATGGAGCTTCAAGCTGAGCAGTAAACTTAAAGTTCAAGCACGCATCTAGATCAATGACCGCTGAAATGAAGGCACACTCACTGGTGGCCATGCAGTGATTCAGGATGGCAAATATGGAATGGGTTGTCAGCTAATAACAGATGATCCTATCTAATGCTAATATTCATATCCCTATAATGATAATACTCTGTTCCTGTCATTTAAATCAGGTCCCCAGGTATTACTGAACACTGAAACAGTAAAGGCAGTGAATGCAATTTATGAAGGTAGTTAAAGATTTGTTTCTGTTATGTAACCTACTAATGAAATGGGTGACCAAAATGAACACATTTCATTCACAACACAGCCATGTCTGCTTTTTAAATATGCTGCGGCAAATGTCTAGCGTATCTGGCCAAGTTAATGCCAGTTAAAGAAGGGTAACGGTCATAATTTTAAAATGCGTTCAGAGGGTAAGTAAGTTTAATATTCTATTGACCGATTGTAAAGATGAGAGAGGATCTCCAAAGCCCATTGTCACTGCTGCCATCTGAAACACAGTAAAGATGGAAAAGTGCTGAAAAGGTTAGATATTTCTTTTTTTTTTTTCTTTCTTGTACTAAATTTTCTACAGCAGACAGACATAGTATTCCAGACAGATCTTGTCAGTCTCTCTGACCGGTCAAGCCTCAGACTCAACTTTAAACTTCGCTCACCTCTTTAAATCACAATGTAATTAAAAATGAAAACCTGAAACATACCACAATTAAAGCACGAACATTACTGACAGGTATTACTTTCAGCTAGACAACAAGAGGCAGCTCACATCTTCCATCTTTTCCTCATAGCCAAAAAAATAAAATAGCTATAAGGCGTGTATGTGAAGCATTTGGATAACTCATCAGGCTGATGTCTGCTTGGATAAAGTAGTGGAGACCAGAGTGTGTGTGTTGCATCCAATCGATTGGATGGAGCACTGTCCTGTATGTGTCCCAAAAATACCAGTCCTCAACCAAACTTGACAGTGTGGGATTGCAAACAAATAATGTGTCATTTCAAAGATTTCATGCCAGTGGAATGTTATATCTGACAGAAAAATATAATGAGCATTAACACAGTTTGCAAGATTTTGGGAAAAAAATAAAAATAATAAATGATAAGTTAATGTATAAATATAATGACTTACTAACACCAGCTAAGAGGACAATTTTAAGAAACTGGCAGACATCTAAAACTTATTTTTTCTTATTTTAAGAAGAAAACAATTCGACAAGAAATGTATGTAACACACTGTTTCACAGTGGTCATCTGTAATTTCTAGTAATTCAAATGCGATTCTATTGCTCTATAATAATCTAAATCAATATAGATCAATCTGTAATTAATTTGTCAATAACCTCTTGCAGATTTTAAAAGACAAATGTATGAGAATCCTTTAAATGACACTATATTAGCATAGTTGTACTTACACTACTAGTTTGACGATCACTTCTGTAAATTTCTTAAACAAGGGGGAAACATTTGTCACCGCTGTACCATAAAGAATGACACTGCATGTGTGTTGCATTTAAAAGAATTCTACATAATTAGATCACCATATCAACTCACCTGTAAGTTTGTGAGCTGCTGCTGCTGGTGGGCGATGGTCTGTTTCACTAAAACACTCTTAATGCTCTGTTCCATAGCATACTTCTTAGCCTAAAAAGAGAGGTTGACTGTTATGCAAGGAGACCGAGACTGAAAAGTTTAAAGAGTGGCAATTTAGTTTAATTCCAAGGGAAATTCAATATGTACCGTTTCACGTAAAACTTGTTACTTAACATTTCAGTCCAACAAATATCACACAACTGTCTAACAAATACAGTTACTGGTACAAGTCAAGTTTGATGAAAAGCACCACACAAGCTCTTGAAAAGCTGGAGCAGGAGTCCTGCTCTGCATCATATCCTAATTTTCTCTCTCCTGATTAATTTTGCTCTAATCTCTATACAAAAGAAACTAACATCTATAAAAAGATTAAAGACACTTTTAGTACCTTTTGTAATGCCTCCTGCTGCTCTGGGGTGAGGGGCGGCAGTCCAAGCTTTGCACCAGTGCCTTGTCCATTCTCCATCATCAAACCTTTGCCTCACTGAGAAAATAAACCAATTGCTATACAATGAATAAGATAAAGCAAGTATGTAAAAAAAACATTTCCAGCACATAGTGCTCAGTATACTGGACATGAACTGTTATGAGCTTACCAATGAGGCTGTGCTTTATTACGAGGACCAGGATCAAGAAGTCTGTGGAGAGTTGCTGGCAAAACACTCACAATACAACTATGATCTGTGGTTGATGGAAAAGTATAATTTTAATAGCTTTCTACCACAAAAAGAAATAGTTATAAAGCAGCTAGTAATCGTGTAATACGTTGTAATTCTATAGGATGTATGCTGGAAGATTGTATTTAGGGCAACTACTAAACTAACGCTTATTCAAGATGCAAGCTCCGAGTCATTATAAGCATGGATTACCGCCAAGAGAAGTCATAAAAACACTAAACTACTGACTACACAGCTCATATGAACCAGCATTTGTGGTTGATTTTAACTCCGTCCTATATGGTATTTTATCTTGTCTTAACAATAATCAATTAAACGCACTGTAGGTTATCACCTACAGATGTACATCAACAAAGAGAGGTAAAGGACACGCCAGCAACTGTGGCGCGCTTGTACATAAAACTCGCTTACATTGTTATTTAAAGCAGATAAATGCAATAATTCAATAAAACTGTTTGAAGTTCATAAGCGTATTGCCTTCATGCGTTTCGAACATGTTACAGTTACTTTATAACGTGTGTTTTATTCAGAAATAAGCATGAATGAAAAGCCTAGCATCGTGGGCTACCTTAGCATGCTAGCGTAGCTAACTGTTAGCAACGAACGAGGCTAACGTGCTTTAACGTTAGGCCTCATGTACCCACGACTGAAGATACACGGAGACAACGTGAGGTTAACCGCGACTGATTTTCCCCATGTTAACTATAATCCAGGACGCGTGCAAACTATGTCTATATTTATGATAACGCATTAAAAATATCTTCATTACCGCAGAGTTTCCAGTTACCGCCATGTACTGCTCCACATTGAAGACTGCAACATCATAGAAACCCAGCAGAACGTAGAGCCGCGGCGCTGCTCCACAGCCAGTCACGTGATGCACATGAGCTCTACACTAACGGAGTCAAGATGGTTCTTAGTGATTTCTGCAATGTAAATAAATAAATTGAAAAATAAGTTTAAAAATAAATGTTTCATCCGAAATAGGTCATACGCATATCACTATTAAAATGATATTTGCTCAAAATTTTCCCTGGTTGATCAACCTGAAACTCTGTTTTTGGTATTTTTAACGGAAAATATAATGTAGTTTCTTTAATTTGGGAGAAAGCGGTGGTTGACTAGAATATGACCGATCTAGCAAAGATATTTCAATTACCAGTGACATTAGCAAACAACTGAGTCCTTAAGCAAGCCACCTTACCTCCAGTCGCTCCCTGGGCGCCGCAGTAAATGACTGCTCTGGGTGTTTGTTCTCAACTCATGGGATGGGTGGATGGGTTAAATGCAGAGGACATGCATATTCTGAATACGGGTCACCATATCTGTCCTGCACGTCACTTATTTCACTTCACTTTAATTGTTTAAATTAAGAAAAAAATGAACATTGAAAAAGGCTGGTGCTGAATCAGGTTAATGCTGAATATATTCTGAAGATATGGGTATTCTAACAACGATATAATGTAGCTTACAACAGTTGTGTAAAATGAAAACATGAAAAATTGACTTTCAGCACAACTGCACTTGAGCCATGATACGACCCCTGCAGGTATTGAACTTTGAACATGACTGAAGTCAGCAGCATATTCGAAACTTGTACAGGAAAATCTCTTCTGTTTCAGCAATCTGTTTTACCGCCCCCTTCTGGATCGGCGCAAAATAAAACGTTCAAATACATGTGCGATTCAACACAGGACTGGTCCTCATATCATCCCATTGACAAACACTTGTTGTGTTAAAATATAAACATTTTATTGAAATATTTTATTAAAAAAAACCCTCCTATAACATTCTAAGGGAAACTACATAATGAAATCCCAAGTCTGATATCTAATACTATAATAAAGTAGATAGCATAGACGACACCTGCTTGCCAGAGTAGCTGTTAACCAACAGGTTTACGAGAACCCGCAGCACAACAACCCTACGTCATGCGGAATTAAGAAGTAAATGTTCATAAAATACTTCTTCAATGATTAAACCCAAAGACCTTTGTGTACGTTGTGTCTGTTCACTGCTGTTTAATTGCTTTTCAATGCTAAGTTATTGGCATGGACATCAGTGTGATCGTAGTAGCGCTACAACCAAAGCTGCTTGAGAAAAAACATAAAACTACTAATACAGAATGTGAACCTACGTCCCCCCGCATTGCATGTTGGCGCAGTGCCGCCATCTTAGGAGGATCCCCTTTTGTGAACCATTCACAATGTATCCGGTTACCATGAAAACACTATCACGCTGACACTCACTACTGCTTCAGCCATCAAGTCTATCCATTTCTTTGTCGGAAACATTTCGAGTTCATATACAAACTCACACTGGTGAAAAACGTTATGCGTGAAAGAATGTGCAAAGACATTTTGTCATCTGGGTGAACTTAAGGTTCATACCGGAGAGAGACGTTATACGTGCTCTGTGTGTAAGAAGTGATACAAGGGACATGTGAATTTGATTGCACATTAGTGTATTCACACAGGAAAAAAGCTGCCTCAATGTTCGGTGTGCAGAAAGACATTCAGTAACAGCAGGAAACTAAAAGAACATGAACCACCTCAATCAGCAGAGAAGCCATTTCATTGTAGCAAGTGTACTATTTAAGTGCATTTATATTTACTGAAGAATCACCAGCACCCTCACTCTGATGAAAGACCGTATACTTGCATTAAATGCAGAGAAAGTTTTTCGGTGGTCATTTGACCTGAAAATGCACCTGAATATCGACAGTAAAGCCTGGAAAGAGCTTCCACAGGACTGCAGAGCTTAGGATACATCAAAGTACATACGGGTGAAAAGCCTTATGGCTGCAGCTTTTGTAATGGGGTTCAAACCAATATCAAAAGTCAAAGTGCATGAGCGCATTCACACGGGAGAAAGGCCCTTTGTATCTGTTTCTAGGGGTTTTTATTAGTTAAATGTTTGAATTTATAATAAATAATGTGTGATTATTTATCTGTGTATTTATATTCTGAAGAGATCATAATGTACTGTAACAACTAAGACATAAAATATTATTTTTTATATAGTACAGTTTTATTACACTTTTATTTTTATATGTATTTTTGTATATGTATATTTATGTGCCTTTAGATGTTGGTTCATTGTCAACCAAAAGAGGGCAGTATGTACATTTAAATGCATTGGTCATACAGTATTTTTAACTTTTTAGGTCAATATTACATAATAACCTCAGGGCATTATAACTTCTGTACACTGTGTTGCATACATGTCTTTTAACAAGGTAAACATAGTTTCATATAGAGTATTCTGTTACATTTAGTGTGTTGTCAGCAGTAACTCTGAATCTGAAAATACTGATTTCTTTATAAAACCTTTAATGAATGAGTCTTTATCTGAAACACTTATCATAGGCCTGTAACAAACCCCAAATTAAACAAACAAACATTACCACATCAAATGAATGCGTAATTATTACTCAGTATCATCTGACCAGCTATATACTGTATTATGCATATATTGTCCATATAGTTTTCAACTACTGTAGACTTCCAGCTATAATGGGGTCATTCACCTTGATTTGAATATGGTAAATATATTGCAAGGATGTCATAAAGGAGGCAAAAAATCTCTAGAGATGATGTAGATGGCTGCTCTGTTGAAAGCACCTACATCAGGAGCAAAGGTCTTTGTGTGATTTATTAGACTGTTCTTTATATATAAAATGTAAGTTTGTCACAGTGCTCCACTGACACACTGCTGTGATTGTGATTATCACATTTTGCAGACAAAATGAAAAGACAAAATGCTCGGCCTGTAAATGTCCTATTCACGAAACAAGAAGATGAGAAATCAGGCATTTCATTTGTATTCATAACAGAAATAGGAATTCATTTTATACTTGGGCTTTGCTCAGAAATGATAATAATAGTGGTGGATGTTTTGGTGCTAAATTTTCCCACCTCCTATTTAATTTTCTTTTTGATTTATCCTGTTTAATTTCAAAGCTTTAAAAATAGATCCACATTTCCTGGTATTGCAAGGTCCTCAGTGTCATTGGATTTTCACTAGAATAGCTTTTTAATTGTTGAAATCATACCAATCTGCACATCCCTCTAACAGATGTTGCTAATTGGGACTTTACTGAGTAGTTCCGAATTCACTCCTGCTACAGCCTTTGAACAGGAGAGTACATTATCTTTCACAGAAATAAATGAGAGTGTGACAATTAGTTTTCATGCTTGTAAGCTTGCCAATTTACGTATTAATGGTGTAATTTTACCCAAATTCAGTTCAACACATGTCCTGAATGTCCATCACTTTGACTGGGAAGGATTCTTCATAATTGGTTCTCGATTTGAATTATTCTATGTCCCCCTTGTATCTCTTTTCAAAACACAAGAACAGCAAATGCTCACACTATTGAATTACAGACTTTGTTGCTTTCTTTGTGTTTTGATATTTAAAACATACTATGTTTTTTCTAGCAGGTCAATCAAAGTTTCATGTATGGATTTCTATCTGCATGTATTTGTATCATATCTAATGGTGAAATCCCATCATGCTTGGATCCTCAAGGAATACAGTATTATCTTATAAAACCATTTTCCAAAATTGTTTGTAATTGTTTCTTAATCTCACAGGATTTAATATGTATTAGCACTAAAATTAAAAGTAAAAAGAGAACTGTTCAAATTAAATATGCTTGCATAATTAAATCAATAATTATATCATGAATATTAAATTGAAAAAATATACTTGCCAGTACCAAGCACTCCGTGGGCATAACTAAATTGCCACTAAATTGATCTGATTACTAAAGAGCATTACAAATGATTTTTAATGATAATGATCGGTTATTTCAATTTAATGACATTGTAATGAATTATAGCTCACCTTAGTTAAAAAGTGGCTTAATTAAGCAGCCTGCTATTAAAATAAACCAAATAGACAGAAGTTAATTGTTAAAGGACAAAAGTTAATTGTTACGTTCCTGTCTAATACTAGTGCAACGCAACACATTAAAGTAAGCTGTCAGCTCAAACACAATGTAATCATTTTAAAAGAAAGCACAGTGTCTGCAGGGCTGGGCCTGGGGCAAATATGATTAATTAAAACTCAGCACCTGTTATTTTTAGTTCTGTGTTAACCATCTTCAGAAAGGCAGAGGTTGATGTGCCCTCCATGCTGCAGCAGTCTGTGTTGTGCAGTGTTCTGAGTGTATTTCATTGCACTGCTAATACAGGGAGAAACCAGGTTTGAATCATGCCATTCAAGCTGAGAGGATACCAGCTGCAACAAACAAAACAAAAAACGATAGAAATATAACTCCAAGCCACAATTACGGGATTGTTCACACCAATGGTATAAATTAGTAGATTTGCTTGATTACTGTTGACTTCTCAGGTACCCTAAGGGCATGGTGACAATAACAATTACCAAGTTTGATTTCAATAGGTCAGAGTGTTATGAAGATAGAGTGTCAATTTCTAAACGCCATTGTTTACATTATATTTTAGTGATGTGTTACACATGCAGGATTTGGTATGTCAAACAGCTCTTAATAACTTTTCATCAGCTTTGTTTTTTTCATGTTTTATGGCAGCCATGGACTCCCAGTCTATATAATAGAGGCTTTGCACATTCTTTCCCTAAATATACATACTCATAATTACAACCTGTGAACCTAATATTTTTTTCTATGAAACTATATAAATGTGCTTTACTAACATGTAGAAGATATTAACATTTTAAGTAATGAATTAAAAAGTAATGCATCTCAAATCGGAACATGAAAACTCTTTACATGTATGTTAGTCTGGAAAAGGTCAACCCACCATTAATGGCAGCATAGCAATTAAGCAGATGAAATGCAGCCCACAGGTTGAATTTGGAATGCTTCACTGAACTCCAGATACATCATTATGTTAATCAGCATGAGATCAGGTTTATTTATAGGTATCTGATTCCATCAATCCACTGTGAGCACATAAATCTGCATAGAAAATTGTGAAACATTAAAACCGTCTAATGAGCTAAGAAGAAATTGCTGGCAGAGAGGCTAACAGATTTTGAGTTGTGCTCTCTAAATATTGAGTTTGCTCATCACAGCTGCACCTGGTGTGTTATTGTGTCCCTTCACTTTAGCCATTTCTGTATATGACAGTACATCTCCAATCTGGAGATTGTTCATAGCATGTGACTCAGTTACATGTGCTTTATTTAAAACAGTGCTATAAAGTAATGTGAATCAAAAGATAGGTCTCTGAATGTCCCTATAACAATCTTATGCATTCACACATCGTACAGGGATAAAAAGTATCATCCACACACCATCCCCCCCCCTTTAAGGAGAGGAGAAACAATCACACCTGATATACACTAAATTGCTCGAATGATTGACATGCTGTAAAAATTGACTCTTCAAAAGTATTTAATCTTAGTTGGTAAGGATGGTAGTGCTTAGAAGGAAGTGGCCTTAACGAAATAATGAAAAGCCTAAAATGCATAATTCATGTAGAACACATCAATCAGATCTCTTTATCCATGATAATGTATTGTTTCGAGGTCTCATGGGAATGTTGAAAGACATATAAAAGAATACTGGGCCAAATTTCTGTAGAGAATTTCATGATCTTGCCCTTGGTTTTCACATCTGCAGTGGATATATGGATGTATGCGCTGACTACAACAGGGGTTTTAAAACTTTACGGTGCCAAGGACCCCCAAAAACTTTTTGTGAGGGACCTCTTTCCTAAAAATATATATCCATCTATATATTTTTTATGCATAAAAACCCATTTAAACTGTGTTAGATGAATTGTGTGATTTGATTTCAAATACAAAGAGCAATTGACAGAAGCATCAAAATACAACAAAAACTTCAGTAGGGGAAGTGGGGGCAGAAGAAACGGGAATTAAGAAAGCAGAAAAAAGGGAAATGAAAAAGGCGGCGAGACCATTCCTAAAACAAAATAAAGAAGAGGACTGTAGACAACCTATTTGTCTTCAGGGCTCCCCCTCACAATTTTAACCCAGTAAAATATTTGAGACCTTGGCATAACTAGAAAGATGTGTATTCGTTATAAACAAACACAAAGAAATATCTTGATTTTTAGTTGTTTTAACTTATTTAAATGCTTGTTTTATCTTATTTAAAACGTTTTTGGTTAAAAATGAACAGAAATCAGTTGTTGAGAAAGTACATGATAGACAGTGTTTAACATGATCTCCTTACCTAATGCAACAATAAGTTTATAATACTGATTTATAATTTGAGCTGTCAGGAAATGTCCAGCTGTAAACAGAACAAAGACCAAATTGCATGTCTGTGTACTGTAGATGGTCCAGGTACTGTATGTGATCTTGCAGCAGTTGTTTAGAATTGAAACTTGTCTGTCTTAAGAAAATCACTCAGCAAATACCCTGCAGTTTTATGTTTTAAACAGAGGTAGACAGGCAAAGGTTATAGATTGCAGCTGTAATTAGTTTCAGTTCAGGAATTTTATGTCCTTGATCCCCTGGCTCCCTGGTTAGCAAAACAGGGATATAAATGAGCAGTTCAATTTTGATGTAAAGTGGCTAAAATAAAGGGTACGAATTTGCTACGTTAAAGTACAAGGATGAATTATTCAGCGCAGGCACATGCAGAGTTAATAAATGTTTTAGGTGAACACCCATTAGTGTAATCATTTTTATACTGACAAAATAATTTTCAAGTAGACACACATACCAAGAGTGTCTACAACTGCTTACTTACTTTCTACTAATTTGCCAACACAATCTATGAATATGTAAATAAGACTTGCTTAATTGATTAATCCCTAAACTCAACTGCACTAATTAGCCTTTAGTTCATAAATCCAACTATAGAGTATTTAACTGAAGGAAAGACAGTCCAGATGTGGAGAGGAGACACTAAACAGTACAGTAATTAAAAATATTATGTCTCATTAAAACATTTCAGGTTAATTAGCTTTGCAGAGATCCCCAGTGCCTCACATGGCATGATGACACCGAGTTTTTCAAGATGCTCACAAACAAAAAAGTATCTTATGACGTTAATCCAGAAATGGTAGCTCTTATTAACACTTCTTATTATCAAATAGGATAATGAACAAAATTCTGTTTCAAAATTCAGTTACATTTGTCCTCTTGCCACAATACACAACCAAATTTAGCTGATTTATGTCAATGAATATTAAATGTTTGAAAGTTGAACTATTTTCAGGAGCAAAATACAGACCAAAAAGTTCAAATATAACCATTCGATTAGTATGCTATCCAATTCTGTGAGCAAAACCAAAATATCTTAATTAACACTGCTTAAAAAAAACTGAACACAATTTTTACATTAGCCATATAAACACATTGCCTTTACATAAGTGACACTGTTAGGTTTTATATTTATAGCATATTTCTTTTATGAAATGTGTAATTAGTTCTTCATTTAAAAATATTTATCATTATCATCATGTGTCAACCATGAGGTGTCAGCTTCGTCTGCTTTCAGAGTCTCTGATTAGACTAGCAGTTACCCTGGATGCTCTGGACAATGAAAGCAGGAATGGAGAAGAAAGGATGAGGGGTACTCATCAGCTCAGGTCAATTTATACAAAAGTAATGCCACATGACTCACAGAAACAGACACTACAATAGCGTGAGATGAAATGTGCACAGAGATTTGGCTGTGAAGAAGGCTGTGTACAGCTGTGGTACGCTCCAACATACTCTGATCTCATTCAAGGAGGTTTTTCATTTATTTCACATTCTGAGTGTTGCAGCATGTTGTCATATTGAGAATACACTTGTGTGCAAGTGAATATGAGAGAGAGTGATCCAACAGATACTTCCAGCTGGGCTAAGGCCAAGAGGAGCATCATTTTCAAAAACACCTGTTTCTGCATAACACACCTTTATCCTTTGCATTCATGACTCCAGTGAACAATGAGCACCTTAAATTTTCAGTTTTGTCTGGCCTTTATTTTATTTACGCTATAGCATATGCTTATTCTGCATTTTTACAAGCAAATATGCTTGTAAGGTCCCCAAGTTCATACAAAATCTTTTTTCTTTTAAAGAGTATCTGTATGTTATTGATAGCCGCAAAGACCATCAGATTTCAAACACTACAATCTGATCCAATTCACAGAACACAACACTAAAATTTGCCTAAATTCTTAGTATTATGTATTCCACTAGTTCTCTTTCTCTCTCAGACAGGCTGGCACCCACAGTTGTAGTTAATTAATATTTTATGTTTTTTGAACCGTTTAAATATGCATTTGGGCAGTAGTGAGTGTAAAACTTGAGCCTTCTATTTGACATTTTATCCACCTTTATAAAGTGGGACTTTGTTCAAAGCACACCAGTGTGCATAATGTTAAAATATTCTACATTTTAAAATAGGCACAGCCAGAACAGAAGTTAAAATGTAAATGTGATTTTTTCCATCCAGCTGCAAAACGACATTGTCCTTACCTATGCTTATTTATTCATTAAGCACTGTAAGATTGATGGCTCAGCTTGAATTTATTAGCTACATGACCTTGGGGAAGCACTATCCAGCACAATTTTTCAACTTTTAGAGGACATTGCCCCGATCCTGTCCACATGAAGGGCTGAAAATCACCTGGGAAAGTCCTCTAATGACTCATTAACTTTCAATTATCACCAGTCATTTAAACAATAATTATCATAGAAATCATATTAGATTTGACTCACCTCTAATTAGTTTGTAACAGACCATGTGCTGCCTTTTTAATATAATCTATAGAGGAAATTAAAGAACTGCTTAAGCAACTCCACATTTAATTGTTTAGGAGGATTTGTGGATTACATTGACTACTTGTGGTATAACAACTCAAATAATTGATGTTGATTACTTATTTTGAGATGCTTTGCATGAAACGTATTACTAGTACAGTGTTTTTGTACAAAAAAAGATGACAAAAGTCACTAAAGACATCTAGCCATACTGTATATGCATCACAGAATAAAACCAGTTCCCATGGAGTTTTTTGTACTGTCATACTCATGAGACATAAGATTTATAAACAAAACAACCTTCAGCAGATACTTAATGTAAATTCATGCACACCTTTCTTCACTGAAAAGACTGATTAAGTTTTGTCCTGTTGAAATAGAATATTAAAAAGTACTTTTGATAGCTAGACAAGCAAAATCTATACAGGCCTGGTGTATGCAGGCAATATTTCTTCTCCAGTTAAATATTAAAAATGAATTTCTAAGTGGAATTCAGGTACAGCTTTTATTTATTTACTTTCATTCAGTTCTTTTTTTAACACAATGATGGATGGATGTCATTGAAGAACACTAGTGCATATTAGATGTCTTCAGTCTAAAGGCAGTTCAGTTCTACTTTACTGGCATATTGTGTATAACAACAGAAACAGAGTCATAAAGCAGTTTTCAAAAGTTTTCGGTCTGGGCCTTTTTGTTTGCTGTGGTTGGTGTTAGCTGCCAATGAACAAGTAGGCCAATGTGTTGGGGAGCTGGCTTCTAAATGTTTAGTGCAAGGATTAAATATGCTGGGCAGACCTGGAGCAGGTATAAGCAGTATGCATCAGTCAACTCAATTAGTAAGGTTATAGGCTGGCTAGACCCTGCTTGTGTGAATCTGACCCTCTTATTCCAATGTCAGCTCCCCCAAAGGCTAAGGGGGAGAAGTGCAGGGGAAGATACATTTTTAATGAAGCTGTTGGCAATTATTTGGCATGGGTCTCTTGTGGTGCAACATAGGAATTGTAGCAGATGTTGTGATGGTTAAAATTGGAGGAGCACAACAAAATAATGAGGACACCTAGTAGGGTTTTTAGCATTTTTAACTAAATTAATGTTAAATTATGTACATCAACTGAAATCTCAAATTTCAACCAGCATTGTAAAGAACTTTAAAGAAAAATTGTATTTGAGTTTATCTTTATGTCTGTAAAATGATTCAAAACTTCACACTCTACCAGCACTGATAAATGAGTCATGTGACATTTTGATTTTTTTAATGTTTGGGGAGAAATGGAAATGTCACATGAGCAATTCATTTTACTTTTGTCAGTGTGGCATGATGGATGATAACAGGCCAACTAGTCATGCATGAATAAGTGTTTGTTTACCGAAAAGGATCACAGCATATGTTGCCTTTTTGATGTTGACATTGTTTGTCTTATTCATTTTAATGAAAAAGGCCAAGAACTGTTGCACTGATATGGAGCCCTCATCAGACAAAAAAATTATCTTCAGAGCTTTTTGATTTTTAATTAAATGAATGGATTTCATGTATTGTTTTGCACATTTATGTCAGAACTTGGACAATATGTGCTAGATTTATATATTGGGTTATATACTGACATCCCTTGCAGCAAAATACATACTAAAACTATTAAAATCATCCACACATCAATAACTTAATCTCCATTCAACAAAAAATGCTGTCTCTCTCATATGGCTTTAGAAGGCATGAAAATTTAGGACAAACCCACATTGTTATGAAAAATAAGCTTGGCAAGCTAGGTAATAGATTGTTATATACTAACTATACTGTATACTATATAAACCACACCGAACTGTTGTATTAAAGCAATATCACACATTTGCTGTTAGTGAATATCAGTATGACTGTGATTACCAGATTCACAAGGAGCTAGAAGCTGACCGTTGTAAGAGTCCTACAATGAATTCTGCAATGGGTGGTTGCTTCTAGATTGATGTCTTGTCTTCTTTTCTGTCCAGTGTTATCCAACGAACACTAGGAATACAGAAAAATGAATCACTTTCTTATAAACCAGAGAGTGCCTATCTATTTTACACCTGACTAGGACATCCAAAAGAGGGCACTCAGTTTTTCTTCCCTTCAGCAGGGGTTGTTGGTATGACCTTGCATGAAAGCACCATCTGTCTCCCTTATACACACACATACACATTTATTTTAAAATGTGTTACCCCCAACCTTTACTGTGTTCCAAGTATATATCATACATGAATCATTCTAATACACTGGTGACAGACAATGTCAAGTACGTGTGCACAGCTTGAAAAAATGTGATGTGTTGTGGGCTATTCCTTAAGGAAACAGAGAACTCTGTGTTATCAAAACAACCTTCACCTTAGCTGCCTGTACAGGCAAACTCATGGAGGAATGAGAATGAAGACTAAGTCAAAATACTGTGGATGTAATCAGAGAGACAGTGACTAAATGATATGGGTTCTATACATCTTAATATAAGTCATGATAAACACAGCAGGCATCACATAGACGTTGTTGTTCCTGGTTTCTCATTCTGTTTACAAGCAGACAGCTATTCTTTGTAGAATGTAACTGTTCCTAATCCATTGTCATTACACTTCCCTACCTAAAGAATTAATCAATCACACAAAAGAAACAATAAATGAAAGAAATCACAAGAGTGGATGCCACAAAAAAATGTTAGACAGATGCAAAACACAAATGTTGTCTTAGTGACCAATTCTTTACAATTATTACCTCAGTGACCAACAGCTATAAATGATCTTAATAATAAAAACACTCTTCAGGAACATAGAACTTCAGTAAATTGAAAGTGTCCATAGGGCAAGAGAGCCAACCAGCTCAGAAGCCAGTGTTTTACATCCTAAAGCTATTTCCTGCCAGTAAGTCTCATATCTACACTTCCCCCTGTCCCTCTCTATATCTTTCTCACAAACACATTCTCCTACTCTGCATCCCACACAGAAAAAAGCAAAGAGAGATAGAGAGAGAGAGGGAGAGAGAGAGTGGAAAAGAGTGATAGAGAGAGGTGCTTCAGGTGATGTCCTGTATGTTAAGGTTACCTGCTGAGATAGCTGTTCTGCTGTATTAGTCTACACAGATTTGCTATCTGCTAAATTATAATTTATTCTATACCTTCCTTACAGCTCAAATGTTATTTTCCTTAATCCTTTTATGGTCATGTTCTTACTCCCCCTCAACATACCATTTTTGTCTCTGTTCTTTCAACGATCAAACCTTTCTTGTTTTTCCTCCCTTGTGTCATTTTTTTAAAACATTCTTTTCCCTTTTACCATATTTGTCAGACTAATAGTCCTTAATGCATTTCTTTGCTGACCACTGAGCCCAATTTCCTACCTGCCTGAATTACTGTTTAAAGGAAAAATGAACAGTTTTGTTTAAATTAATTCAAAAACCCCAAACAAAATTGCAAGAGCTAGAGCCCAATATTACAAAGAAACTCTCAACTGTACCATTAGCTCACAACAAAAATAGCCGTACATGGTCAATGGTCCCATGGCTTTAATTTTTGGAATTGTATATCACTTCTGGACAGAGATCTAAGCAATGCTTCTCCAAAATGATACACATACATTGCAGACTCCATTTTCAATGTCAACGCAGCTAGTTAAGTTAAGACACTGTAAATTATTTCTACAGATCTCAAAGCCACAAAGTAAAATTGGTGATGCTTGCCTTTATTGTTTAGGAAGGATTATTGGTGCAATCTCTCATCATCTTTAAATTTACCAATTGTAAACAATGTCAATATTTTGAAATAGACTGTAAAGAGTTAATGTGCAGTTGTTACCCTAACAAACCATTTTAGATTCAAATTGATGACAATAAAGTTCAACCTGTAAACATTATTTCTGTCAGGTGACAGCTGCACACTTCATCTTTCACAGTGTAAAATATTAAAATAGCTAAAACAAGCTGACTTGTACGTCTAATTTTAATGGCTGGAGACTATATAGTCTGTGCAATGATAGTGTTTTAACACCATATGGCTTGCAATGGGCATATATTACAGAATCTCTATGGCTCTAGTATGGAGAGGACACCTGCAGAGCTAGGATAAATTCAGAAGTAAGGACTTGAAAAGGTTGCTGTAAAAAACAATAAAAACTGCTATTAATATTGAATAAAATTAATTAAGTACATAATGAAAGCAGGCCAACCCTTTCCCAAGTTAGAACATGAGCTAAAAATCACTAAACAGCTTTATTTTTCCTTGAACCCTTACCCTTAAGTTTCTTTAAAAATAGCACAGTTTGGTCACTCTACCAGTCTTGAATATTACCTTTGTTATGACTATTTAAATTTGTGGTGTAATCTCAATGTAATCTCAATGTTTATATAGTGCAATAGTGACCTAAACCTGGACCCCTGGGAGGTGGGGATATATGAAATACTTTTTATTTATTTTATTTAGTCAAATGGTAAAAGTTGTTATGTCAGTGCAGTTGGTGCATATAGTGTCATATCTTTATTAAGCCTAGTGTTTCTTCTTTAAAATGAAATATATAACATTGAAACCTACTAAAACCATATAATATACTTCCAGATATTCAGGTGCTTTTGTAAAAAAAGTATGCATTGTGTCTATCATCTACAAGGTCTAATTCACCTCTATGGTTGACATACTGTAATATGAACATTAACAGTGATACCAAAATATATCCTGCATTTTCATCTGCTGTGTGAAGAAGTGTGTAGGCTTCTTTCAGCTCATTGTTAAAAACACATTTCTGTTTGGGAATTTCTCCAGCTAACTTGAGAATAACGCTAACTAAGAAGATGACAGTAAGCAACAGCAAATGTGTTGTTATGGCAACAGATATAATGATACAAAGGATGCACGATTTGCTAAACTACATTCTAGAATTACATTATTGTCAGATCAGCCCTGGTCACTCTGGATTACTGGCATGTCATCTTGGATTTATATTTATCTGGCAGCCTGGATTCTGGATCATGCAATAACCAAAGTTCTTAGTTACTGATGCTTTTGTTAATTTATTCCAGACATCAGCCCAAGTTTTGAGTTGCTTTGTGAAGGAATGTCACATTTTTATCATATTTTATCATAGAGAGGCTTTGCACGTTAGAAAAGTTGTCCTATAGTTCTTATATGTTTCTGCACATTAATATAAACAAACCAAAAGTGATTGTGGTGGGAGTGTGGTGTTTATACAGGACACGTACATCCCACCAAGTTCAACACATTTGTTTTAGATTTTAAGATGCCATTTGAAATGCCAGATGCTTTAAATTCATACCCAAGTCATCTGTTTACAGTAATAAATAGTTTCCTTTTAAATCTTCTGCAATTCCCCCCTTTTAATGTTAGTTGGTGAGAGAAATCATTTAATAGACGTGGGAAACCAGACTGACAGAATTAAAATACAGAATTTCTTAACTAACCCAACAAAAACATAAACTTGTTGCATTGCATTTTCATCATTAAAAGCCTTAAGGAATTAATTTCCCTTTATAGCCTTATCCAGAGAATATCTGCAATATTTTGTCGTTTCCCCGTGCAGTTCCTCAAGGAATGCGGCGCTCAGGGAAAACCTGAAGACAAACTAGATAAATAAAGCAACTGCAAGCAGAATTGATTTCGGATTAAAGTAATTAAAAACTGGTACAAAGCATCGGGTGTAACAGAGCATGAACGTGATCTAAACTGTCGACATCACCTAGATCAAGCGTTTTCACTTGTGCACAACAGGCGTAAAGACAGGTGAAAAGTTTTGCGCTTGGCTATCACACTTATGATCTGTGACTTAAAACAATTCATTTATGCACGACTGGCCACTGTTTCCCGCATGATTCCCGCATGTATCTACTTCTACTAAGTATGTGATTCATTTCGCCCGGATATTTTAATCGCTCAGCACCCCTATACCACACAGTGGTTCAATCCACATGCGGTGTTGAAGCCTCGACGCAACTATAGTGTGTTTAGATGAAGATTGTTTGCGGTCGTAAGCAAACCCTGCAGGACAATAAAACGCGAATCAATCCGTACTTTTGCGACATCTTCGTATATGTGTTATAATAAATGGTAAGTAATTAAAGCTTCTAACAGGCGTTTGGTGTGCGTAAACTAAAAACATCGCAATGTTAAATGTGGTGCACTGGCGACATTTACCGACTACAACGTCCATTTACACGCGTCGATTGCGAAATAAGTGATACTGTGTGACTGCTGAGAGTTTTATTTTATAGTTACTGTTTTCTGTACGATATAATGCGCTGGGAAAGTACGCAAGTACCGCTGAAGTGAAGTGTTGAAACAGCGTATCTGTATGCAAGACCTTTGAGCTGCTTTTAAATGTCACGATTAAAAAGTGAATCTCTGAGAAATTGCAGGAGACTGTTGTAGCACATACATCCTTATGCAAAACTATCAGATTCCCGTACGATATTTGAACAACAAACCAGTGGTTGCAGTTATAGATGATTGAGTCTCTACCGTCAAGCCGTGGGTATTTTTGGTTGCAACACTACAATCTCTGATTTAATCTGCTGAAATTGTTCATTTGAATTGAGCAAGTTTAGAGGAGGTTGCTTTTGTTAAAGTGAGATGTTTCGTATCCTGTGCTAAACTGGAAGCAGAAGGTTTGAGATGCAGTTTGGTGCGAGAAGAGCGCATTTTCAGAGAAACCATCAGCAAACCGTGACAGGTGCACCAGTGAAAGAGTTCAGACTCACTCGCTGCTCTCTCTGCAGTTGTTTTTTGTGCAGTAAATGCAATTGTCCATCACACTGAGAAAACATAAAATGACCACAGGATATAATGTTTCTGTTTAAGTCTGTATTTATCGAATAGACATGATGTGCAGATCTTTGATTCCATTATCTGGTGCATCTCCACTGTTTTTGTACATCCACAGCATGCATCATTTCTGTGACATTGTTGGCTGCTGTCTTCTTCCTGTAACCATACAAGTTTTAAACATTTTCGATATATACAGAAACCCCTCTTGAGATGACGTAAAGCCTACTTAGGAATTTGATACAGGAATTTAAATCTAAACTTATGACAAAACACTATTTCAGTTTAGACAATATTTCTGTTTGATGCAAAATTGTCGTTATTATACAGACAGTTGTTTTTTTTATAGCACAAACCAGTCATATGAAATATTTATGTTGTATTTACATAAGAGTTTATATTGCAGTAATGTCTTACTTTACAGTTGTTGGTCAGGCTTCCAATCCTATCAATGACACTTAATATCTAAAGTTACTGTATTTCCCCCTCAGGTCAAATATTTAGGGACTTAATAAACCTACATTGGTTTATACCAGTGAGCATAATTTGTAAGGTTCAGATTAAGTAGAATTAGCTTGACAAGGTAACAGATTTTGTCTTTTTACACTGTGTTGTAATATTTAAAAGAAATTAGGTACCATTGCTGAACACCATTGAGATCATAGTAACTACACAGCTCCTGAGTCACCTTCAATTGGAAATGAACCTGTAACCCTTGTATTAGGTAGCTGCATCCACCCTGGATTCCTGCTCCCCAGTTTTTCTAATCAGGTCGACAAGCTAGTTGTTGTCAAGAAAGGTTAAAAATATTAAATCACCTTAGAAATGTTTATGTAGGTTAATAAATTGGTTGAGTTTATTACCCCAAGGACATTGTTAAATATTGAGCTCGGGTAATAGCAGTCAACACTCCATTACGGAGTCCCAGGAGAAAAACTTAAATATGAAACACAGTATCAAAGTCTTTTCCTCACACTCACTCAGTCAGTCTCATACTGTCTCTGTTATGTGGAAACGCAAATAAACAGACAGAAAAACACAACTGAATGTTTTTTATTTTCCAGAGTTCAGATGGTTTTATAAAGCCATACATACACTTTATTTCAACTTTATTGTGTGAATGGCAGTAAATGACAGGTGTCTTAATCTCTTAGTGTGTGACTGATACCCTGGTTAATTTGTGAGGGGTAACTATCAGAGATGATTAGTTGTACAAGACAATCTGCTAAAGGGGTTTTCTTGCTTCTGAGTATGTGTTTAGGTGAATGTGTGTCCAATTTAATGGCTCTGGGCATAAGCTAATAAAAGAGATGGGAGAGGAGAAAGATGAGAGAGGAGAAAGATTTAAAGATGAGGTGAAGAGATGCAGAAAGTGAAGAAAGATAAAAGAGCAGAAAATGATAGGTGAAAAAGATTAATGTTATTTAAAATAACACGAGGATTTTAGCAAGTCACTAAGTTGTTTGATGTAGATTTTAGATCTTTTCTATAAATGTCTTTTATCCTTAGTCATGGCAATGTGAATGAGTGACTTTGTCATCAACCGAACAGAGCACCCCAGCACTGAGAGAAAATGAGAGAGAATGTAATCAGTGATCCTCTGTGCTTGTGTGTGGTAATGAGCCTGTCGAGTGTGGACATTGTGTTTCCTCTCTGTTCCCTTTGACAGAACAGACTCCAGATTTGCTGATGAGCATGCTGGGTAATGAGATGCACTATGGGCAGCCAGAGGTGCGTTAATCAACACAAAATACCTGTTGACACCTCAGTTGTCAGCTGATCTTATTCATTTGTTATTTTTATACTTTGTTTCTTTTTCACGAAAATATAAAAGTGTGATTTCATGGAGTCAGTTTATTTCATTTCAACCAGAATAAAATGGCATTGCAAACAATAGGGCAAACTTGGGCCTCTCATTGTTGTCATCACTGATTTGACAATTTGTGATGTTTCCTGGGCTGTTGTGTTGTTGACAGGTTTTTGATGTCTTGACGATTCTACCACTGAGCTTTCTTGACAAGTGTGCTGGCCTTTGTACTCTAATCGGGTTGTGAAGGCCAACAAAGGTTCAATTTTCTCACAGATAAATCAGGAACTAATAAAAATCATTGCCTTTTGGCTCTTTATTAATGTCTGCCTCCTTGACACCTTCCAAAAAGGTACTGCCACTTCAACACAGATGACTGTGCCTTCGGGATAAAGGTGCTTGTTCCTGGGGATAAATCTTTAGCACCTGACATTACTGTAGAAAAGTCAATATAAGGAAAAGCAGTCAATTAAAGCCTCCTGTTTAAATTTTGCTACAAATAATTGAATTGAATCTGTTTCACAAGCACTTAGAAAGAATTACATGTAACCCGGTAGCAGATCTGAAACTTCAAGGACTCCACAGACCTAATTTTAGACCAGTAAATAATAAATGAGTCAATTTAATATTTAAGAAATGCAAATAATAAAACAGGAACACTGTAACACTTTTTTCTGCAATGTTGAATTTCATTCAAAAATTCAGAGGTCTCTTAACTAGGTTTCCATTGTACAGAGGTAAAACCATTGTACAAAGAAACCCACAACTGAATGTTTTTTTATTTTCCAGAGTTGTTTGTGGTCAAATGGTTTTAGAAAGCCATACATACACTTTATTTCAACTTTATTGTGTGAATGGCAGTAAATGACAGCTAATCTCTTAGTGTGTGACTGATGCCCTGGTTAATTTGTGAGGAGTAACTATCAGCGATGATTAGTTGTACACTGCTAAGACAATCTGCTAGCAGATCTGGTCTCTTAACTAGGTTTCCATTGTACAGATGTCTGTTTTACAGGACACGTCCTCTGCACTATAAAAAGTATGTTAGCAGGATGAAGGGCAGAAAACGTCAGCACAGACCATAACCATAAAGGACATGTTAAGACAGTGGAATGGAATAATTACCCAGGGAGCTGCCGCTTCATTATCCATTCCTGCTGACGTCTTATAAAATTAATACAGTACAATGTTGAAACAGCACAACACATAAATTTACACATGTAAGAGGGAACATTCAGTTACAAACTGCTCTAACAGTAGCAAGTGTATTGTTTATAAATGAAGAAAGCCATTCTACATCCTAGGGCTTAACAGGGCTTAACATCCTAGGGTTTCTTTCTCAGCTGGATTAGCTAAGGATGATTTTTTTGGAATGAAATATAAAATGAATTTATGCCTTTTTTCTCTTGTGTTACAGGATATTTCTCTCACCTTTAGAGTTGTGGCCTCAGATGAATTTCTCAGAGGTTGTAACCTCACAATTATCAATGAGGAAAAGCATGCTGTAACTTATAATTGGCAAAGATGTGTTTTGAAAAACCAACTGGTTCAACATACAGAACTTTGAGCTAACATATAGTGAATGATTGAATGACTCACTCTGAATCATCCAACAAAAAATTCCTTGCCTGATCACAAAAATTGCATCAGTTCTGACCGTGACTTGATTTATTTTCACCTTGTCCTCTAATGAGAGACACATTTGCATATCGTTGCACGCCACCATGACTCACCCTAATGTTACAGCTCTCTCAGCAAATTTCTCTGGTGGCTCAGAATCGGGTAATTTGTACCGCCCATTTTCTGTGTTCAGCGTTCTCACTCTTACATTGCTGGCCATGCTAGTAGTGGCCACCTTTGTTTGGAACCTTCTGGTGTTGGTGACTATCCTGAGGGTGCGAACTTTCCATCGCGTTCCCCACAACCTGGTTGCCTCCATGGCCATCTCAGATGTGATGGTTGCAGGACTGGTTATGCCTCTTAGTCTGGTTAGGGAGCTCTATGGTCGGCGCTGGATTCTGGGACGGGCTCTGTGTCAGGTCTGGATCTCCTGTGATGTGCTCTGCTGCACAGCTAGCATTTGGAACGTGACGGCTATTGCCCTAGATCGCTACTGGTCCATCACACGGCACTTGGAATACACACTTAAGACACGCAAAAGAATCTCCAATGTGATGATTGGTCTCACGTGGCTACTGTCTTCTGTCATCTCACTATCTCCGCTCTTTGGTTGGGGCGAGACCTACTCAGAGGAGAGCCTGGCTTGTCAAGTAAGCCAGGAGCCGTCCTACACGGTCTTCTCTACCTTTGGAGCCTTTTACTTGCCCCTCTGCGTCGTTCTTTTTGTTTATTGGAAGATCTACAAGGCTGCCAAGTTCCGCATTGGCTCCCGCAAGACCAACACCATCACTCCCATGGCTGAGGTCATAGAGGTAAAACCTGACATATGATGTGATGTTGTTTTTGAGTTGCTTTGATCAAGAGACACATTATAATATTTATGCACTTACTGTAATTAGAAAGTAAAGTTTTAGCTTACCTATACAATTAAGGTTCTTCTAACATAGTCCTTTGTTTCGTAATAAAAGACTCAAGAATAGTCTTAATTCTAGTTAAATATCTCATAATATGATGGATAAATCCTAAAAAAGCTGCTTCAGTTCATTGTCAAACACAGTGATTGTGTATGAAGGTACCTCCAAAGGAAACAGGCTTCAAACTGTCTTCCACTGCACCAGTGCTTATTTCTTACTAGAATGTAGTCATAAGTTGATATAAAAAAGCCACTTTGCACACACAGGATTATGGGATATCATAGTCATATCATATCAATGTTGCTTTGAAAATACTGCCTGTGAAAGCAGTATTTTTAAGATTTTGGCCACAGCTGTTGAGACTGAGCTGGTGAGGTGCCAGAGCAAACAAAAATATAAAAGGCTAAAAGTCAGAGAGAATAGAAAAATATTTGGGCTGAGGCGTAAAGTCACCTCTCCAGTGCAGAGAAGAAGATCAAACCCAGCAGAGCTGTTCTTTCAGAAGGTAGCTCAACCCACAGGAGCTGACAACTGGCCCTGTGCTGACACACTGCCACAAGTGAGAGTGTATAATTAGAATCAGCTTCTCACTCCATTCTCACACAGAATAACAATCTGCAAATACACATACTGTATTGTCTTTTTAAAGTTTCCAGATAATGTTCTTAAAGTGACACTTTTTTTATTGTTCTTTTTACATGAAAACTCAACTCAAATTTAAACAATCCCACATATCATATAATTTGCAGTTTTTTCATTCTAACAACAGCCTCTCATTAATTAGGTGTGTGTTTACAGTATTTTTCTATAAAATTTCATCTTCATATACTTTTTAGAATAAAATAACCGCAGTGATAAACAAAGCGCTTTTATCATCTCAGTTATAATGCATATAGGTCCTTTTGTGTGTCTGTGTCAACATGGCTGAGTCCATAAGCTTTGTAGTGAACAGACGTAGGAAGGCAACTAGGCATGTCTGAATCAAATGTTTGCTTATTTCTCTGTTTACTAAGGTCCCTTCATCTGATTTAATTTTCAAGGCAGCACAGATGTATCTTTCACAGCCTATAATACATTCAGCAATACTGTGTGTGTAATTTGGCAAAAATAAAAATTGCTGATGAAGAGATACATCAGCTTAAGCTTAACTTCCACCCAGAAACAGTGAAACAGTGTTAATGTATAAACAGTTGTATTTATATTTATTTCGTCCTTCCTCCATGTCCATCATTTTAATGTTCGTTGACTATTTCCAACACTGCCTTTTTATTTCTTGTGTTAGTCTGCATCATTAAATTTATTTCAGCACTCTCAGAGTAGTGATGAATAAAAGCCATGGAAACTGCTATTTGAAATTCCTAACAACGCAGACTATGTATGTTCATTTAAAAAAAAACCCCAACTATATACACACACGTCTGTTGTAATCTACAATACAATATTGTAAAACAATTTGGAAACTGAAAGCTTTAGCATCAAAAATATTGTACCACACAGCACCTGCACAAGCAAATAAGATTCAAATTTGCTTAGAAGACTTAAACACATTATCACGTTCTATAGAACAGAAGTCTCTAAAGGAAGTCCAGAGACCTGGAGACTTTAGCTCCAACCCTAATTAATCACACCTGACTAGTCTAATCATCATAAAACTGCTAGAAACATACAGTCAGCTGTGTTGAAGTAGGTTGTAGCTAAACTCTGCAGGTCAGTGGACCTTCAGGGATGTGGATTGGAGACCTCTGCTGTACAATCATATAATTTAGTTGAGTGGCTGTGTGCGAAATTGAATCTGATGTTTTGGGGCAGGTTGGGCCAACATTATCAGATAATTCAGACCTGTTAGGCCTGTTTCACACTGCCCATGTTAACAGATGAGAGCTTTCACGCTGCATACGGATGTGGTGCATACAGTCTGTTCCAGGTGCGGTGAGGTGCAGCAGTGCTGCGATCATTTCGGCAGCGAGTCTATTTTTGCTGTACTGCTAATGCTCAGTTAAAGTGACAGTGCATTGATCATGGTCAAAATACACATGGATTAATGCGAAACAGCAGCAATTTTAACAAAAAAGCACACTGATGACACCTACTGTTTTAAACAGTCATCATACAGGTTTAAATAGCTCATTTTATTTTTGTTTAAAACTGAAAGATTAATTTGTTTAGCTTACTGAAAGATTAATTTAATTAAGAAAACTACAAAACATGGTTTATATATATATTTATTCTATATATATCTAAATACGATGTCTAATCGTTGAGATCAACAAATGAACAACAAAAAGTTCTTGATATGATCTGTGTGATGTCACATAAAGACTTGCAAGCTAAGGAAAAGGCATGGGAGGCAGTTTCAGCAACAAGATGGTAATATACACCAAACTCTCTCTTGGGCTGGTTTAGGGGGTGAATACAGAGGTTCATCTTATGCTTTTTCAGAATCTTTGCAGTAACAAATACAGCATACGTGTGCGGTGTGAAACCGGCCTTAGCTGGTGACTTCATATGGAACCTGCAACCTGATCCAGAAAAACATTACATCAACTTAAGTATAAGACACTTGATGGCAATGAAGAGCACTGCAAAGAGAAAGCCACCTTTACTTAAATAGAATATGATGTAGGATATGATCACGCAGACATGCAGACACATCCAAACAAGCAAATGTACAAGCCAACCAGGCAACACAATAAACATGTTGATATGTTCTGAAAGAACAAGTTTCTTGCTATCAGTTCAAGTTTGAGTTTCTAATAAATGTGTATACAACTAGCACTTCCAATACATTTCTTGATCTTCTTATCTGTTAATCACCAGGTAAAGGAGGCAGAGCGACAGCCTCAGATGGCCTTTACAGTTCGCCACGCGACTGTGTCATTCCAGACGGATGGTGAGACGTGGCGAGAACAGAAAGAGAGGAGAGCGGCTCTAATGGTGGGCATCCTGATTGGTGTATTTGTGCTCTGCTGGATTCCCTTTTTCCTTGCTGAGCTCATCATTCCACTGTGTTCATGTGACATCCCCCCAGTCTGGAAAAGTGTCTTCCTCTGGCTGGGCTACTCCAACTCCTTTTTCAATCCTCTCATCTACACAGCCTTTAACAAGAACTACAACAATGCTTTCAGAAACCTTTTCACCAGACAACGATGAGGAACAAAAAAGGCCAAACTGAAGTCCTAGGAGGTTTTGTGAATGGAGAGTGAGAAGAACATCACATGGAAGCTATCTTCTCAGAAAAGTTTAAAAAGCATGTGCATGAATGAGCTGGTTTTATTCTCTGTTCCTATAGGAAGGGGGGGGCAGGTAAACATCGAGAAACTGTGACCTAGTGACACCTCTAGTTATCACATATTCACCTGCTGGTACTAGTGAGTAAAATATCTATTTATGGCTGCTGCTGATGTCTTCATGTTTAAACAAGGTGGCACTATCTGCTAAATCAGCAGTGCTGAGTTAATACATGTCAGCTGAGAAGTGTTTTGTGCTGTTGTCTCCTTTTGTAAAACTGAACCACTGATCATCAAACGAGCTACTGTATGAACTCTAGAGAGACAAATGGCTGTTTTTCACGGTTCTAATGGGGGAAAAAATCACAAAATTCAAAGTACATATAAGCTTGGCTAAAATCTGAGCCTTGGACTAATTTACATCCTTTAACTCCTTCCAAAAATAATCACCTAAGGAGAAATTTGATATGAGCGATTACAGCCTGTAATGCATTTCCTTTTATTTAATTATTATTCTTATGTGTAAAAGATGAACAAAGTCTAGATTTTAGATGGGGAATTGTGAAATTAAATGGAGCAGACATCCTGTGGACCAGAAAATATGTGGAAACAAAAAAGAAAGACCACGTGGACATTTGGACAAAGTTGTTTGAAGCTTTCATAAATGCCTTTGTTTGCAGGCAGAACATCTTAGCATTTATGTAGCCTGTATTATGAATGGATCTTTAAGGTATGATTGTAGCACAGTAAACTGGAATTTGGACATTACACACAGTGAAATGGAATGTAAACATACTTTTGTAATGGGGATCTATGCTACAATTGTTAAAAAAATGAATGGATTGATTATGCATTTAAGTTTATTAAAGATTACAAAAATGGCTTCATTGTAGCCTTTGGTATATGAGGATTGGTACATTTTTGGCATGTAAACTTGTCGTGCAGTTCTTTTGCAGACCTACCAGCTAAAGGTCATCCAGTTTCGTTATGCTTACACAGAGGCATGCCCACACATTTACAGAGCTGAACATTATGACTGAAGTGACAGCTTCTCATGTACAAATAACAAAAACTAAAATTAACAAAATGGTCTTTTTGCCTTGTTATGAAGATGGCAGTTATTAAAATGCTTGTGCAGAGAATTGCAATAAGTTTAAAGCAATGATCTCAGCTCATATCTTTGAAATACTGTGCAAGTATGAGATCTGCCTATCACATTGTCAGTAGCTTCAGGTCAGCACAAAATTCTCCTCTATAAGAGTACAGGAACTGCTGTAGTGAGATTAGTGCTAAAGCTAGTAGTAATTGTAATACAGCAGTCACACTACACTTCTCGTTTCTTTGACTTCTATTCATACCCATGCGAATGTGGCAGAAAATTTACATTTTGCTGCATTCTAAAGTTCAGGTTTGGTGAATTCTGGCCTGCAAATTCACACTATGTGTCAACAATAAAAGATCGAGACGTCATGGTGTGACCTTTTCAGATGGAAGAAACGCTGATAAATGCAATATTGTGCAACCCCATTTTGTTACAATACAGCTATAAAATAACAAAAAACAACAATAACAGTGCAAGCATGCACTGTTCAATGATGTGACAATAAACACATTTCCATGGTGCGTGATATATCTGGTAGATGTCCATATTTGCAGGGGTCTCTGTAGACTTTGCATGCTAAAAGTTTAGTGTGATCGCTGCATTAGGAGGTAGTAGTCTGGGCATGCTCTCATTATTGAAATATATCATTTCGACATGAAAAAAATAAAAAGAGTTATAACAATGCTTTATTTCCCTTTGATTAATATTCTTTGGTTTAATCAAGTTTCCTCAAGCATATCTGCTGTGATGTAAGCTATGTTTTCTTAATCAACATAGAAGTATTTAGTGCATGGTTTAAATGAAACAATTGTATGTGTGTGTGTATTCATTTTAAAAACCACAATGTCAAACTTGTGTGTACATGCCTATGAAAATGAAAAAGTTCTTGTCTTTTTCAAACAGCAAAATATATTATTTCCTTTCACATGAACAAAAGCATAAAAAACACCCAAAGTTTGCTTTTAATTTGATGACTAACGTGAGAAAATATGTAAATCCTGTAATGTTGTTTACAGAAGACACACTGCACAATTTTATTATCTAAACACATATGAAATGAAGAAATGTGTTGTAAATTGGCATGCCATTCACAAAGGAATGCAGTGGAGGATAAATTGTTTTCATGGTAAATTTGTTAAACCATGGTAGAGGTGGTTTAAAGAGAGTTAAAGGATCACATATTATCACAGAGGCTGTAAATTACAGCTTTTTAGAAAAAGAACTAGACATTTTGGTCAGAATTCAAGCATCTTAAGCTGTTATAAATCAGAGGTTTAGAAATATGCTAGACGCACAGAATAGATCTCTAAGAAATGGTACAATGTAAGATCACACTGGCCTCATTAACTCATAGGCTCCATCTCATTTGAATATTGAATATAAAAAAGTTTGTAGTTGTAGGCCGAGATGTACATTTTCTTACTTTTATTCAAAGCAAATTACATATGAGAAATAATATAAGCAATTCATCCTGAGACAGTAACATAAAACCTGCTGTAATACAAATTTCCAAAATTGCTCAGAGAAGAACAAGCTAGAACGTGATGTAGGTGAGACTGTGAGAACAGAACAAACAGTAACACATGCCCCTCTTGGGTTTTCACTACACACGTTTCAGTTAACTTTAAGTCAGTCAGACAGATGTTTCCTAAGGCAGATTTTCTCCTGTCTGTGTGGGAGCCACATCAGCCATGTGGCGATGTGTGCACCCAAAACTCGTGCCAGTTTTGTATGCAATATCCATCTGACAGTCAGTAAATGGACTGTGTGCTGTCTGTAGGTGTGCCATCTGAGGCTATGACCTGTGTGATGAGCACAGGTCAGCAGGACATGTGGGGCCGCTGGGCTCTATGATCTTGTGAATCTGGTCTGTACTCAAAAGACAGAAACTGATAAATGGTTTATTTTGAGACTTTGTTTCATTTAGCAGATTCTGGAGCAGAGGGAAATGAAAAATCTATGACTGCAATTGTATTAAAAAAGTCTTAACAAGGTAGATGAAAGCAGCAGGTAAAGGGCAAAGGTGTGAGAAAAAGGTGCAAATAATCATCCTCTGTGCTCTGAGGCAGCAGTTTTAAGCATTATTTGATGGAAACTGTTGCTGATGTTTGAAAGTTCAGTACAAAATCATTCAAGTACCTGAGAAGTTTGATGTAAGGTCATCTCGATTTCCTTCAGTGGAGTTCTCAGAGCAGTTCTGTTAGCCATGTCAAATAAGGAAGGAAGTGCAGAGAAAAGGGTTGATGCAGCGAGAAAGATAATAGATAGTATGATGTAGAGTTTAAATAGGTATATAATGGAGACAGGGTGCTATTCAAGAGAGGTGATAGTATTGATAGGAAATCTGACAAGATCTCGGTATGTGTGAACAGAGGTAGGCTGAAGAGAGAGCTGCAAGTGCAGGTAGGGGAGACAGACATATGATGAGAAGTAGACTGCATTCTGTGTTGTTAATTGGCAGTCTCAGAGGCCTCCGGGTATTGTGAAATTGATCTACCCTCACTGTTTGAGAGATGCTATGGGTTCCATTTTGAAGGTCATCATCACTTCTTTTGTTGTTAGTGATGTGTGTACTGATAGCAGAGGTCTGACAGTGTTTTATTGACTAAAGACAAACTAGCTAGAGTGCAAGGCCTGACATAGTTATCTCAGGGCCCAATTCTAGTTAACATGTAAACAAGCCAGGTATTGCTGAACAACAGACAGCTGATTATTCTTCTAATTAGGTAAAAATCTTATATCAGTTCTCATCACTATTCAAGAGAGTGCTAATGGCAGAAACTAACCAACCTCCAGAAACCATCAACAAGTCTAGCAGCAACGTCTAAGAACAAATATGGTACAAGTCATACAAAATGCAGTAACTTTACACATATATATATATATATATATATATATATAACACACACACACACACACACACACACACATGAAAGCCGATACGGAGAATGACTGAAGCATACTGGTTTGCACAAATATAATTTAGCAAACTACAGACCCTGGTAAACTCGCTTTTCTTTTACCCAGAGGTCGATTTCTTTTCATTTATTAAGTTGGAGCACCCAAACAAGGATTAAACTTGGTACATTAAAAGCAGAGTCACCTGACCATAACGATATTCAAATTAAAATGCTAAGAGGCTAATATTATCTAGAAATGCTTGGAGGCTTAGTGTTTTTTCAAATTTAGTAGAAGTCAATACCCCCAAAAAATTATTTCCATCAGGCACACAGTATGATACATAAATTGTAAAAAGCTACACACACATACACTGCACTTGCTACACCACATTTGGAGCTACAGAGTTTTACCACACAATCCAATATCACTCAAAAATGTCACTCAAACCAATAACTCACGACACCAGAGTGCCGCCCTAGTGGTCGCAAGTATCACATAACTGAACCGCTACCGTTCGCACCGCCTAGCCAACAATAACGTTATAGCTTTGTATTACATTATTTTGGAGCAGCGTTACTCCATTATTCTTCCTCTACAATAAGCTTATTTTGTTTCAAGCTTAGAGATGTCGTTTATATAACTTTAATTTGTTTCAGCCAAATCCATTTTCTTCTCTTTGTTGTCCATGTAGTGCAAGTTATAGACAAATAAAAACCCATCGCTCATTATGTGTACTGAGTGTTTCAGTCAATAAAATGATCTAAAGCCTTTTATCTGTCAGAAACAAGCATAATATCACAGTATAGCGCATCTGTTTGGTGTTGGAAGACTGTGAATGACAGTACATAACTAAAAATGCAGTTGTGAGGCCAGTAAATGGGTGATAACTGTATTCTGCTGCTGTGTGAACAAACGTGGGTTTTAATTGTTTCCCTGCTTCAGAGACTATTTTTAACTCCTATGCATACCTCCCCTGGCACTCTCTGGCACACCCTGGGGAGCCCAGAGCCACAGTGCGAAAACCCCTGGGCTAAGGTATAAAATTTTGCCCCACCACTTTTGGACAAGTGGTGCCACCCTTATTTCAGAGTAAATACTAATGTGTCCTAATGCATGCTGTTGCCCAGGAAAGGTCCACCTACAGACTTAACATGAAATTACTGGGTACAAACAAGGGTTTTAAACATTGCTGGCTATGATATATGATATGGCTTTTTAAATTAAAAACAGCCCTAAAAGCCTGTACATATTTAGACAGAATCATCAACATGCAGTGCCACCGATAAGCATATCTGAATATAAAATAATTTGAAAAAAAAGTGAAAGCATATTTGTGCTGAGATAATGGTGAGGTACTAAGCGATGCATGTAGTCACAAAGCACTTTAAATGTATGTTAATTCCAGGTGTGTAAACCCAAATCTGTCTTGTCTAATCATCTGTGATGGATGTTATTATACAGGGCCTCCCCACATTAAACTTTTTCCTTAAAAGCAAAACAAAATTACATCTCATCATAACCTTCACTGATTACCATGTTGCTTTACAAGTTGGCATACTGGCTTGGCTAAGGATATCTTTGAGATGAGCTGCACAATAATTCCATATCTTGTTTGATTAGGTTTAGGAGAAGTAAATGTAATGAGGAGAAGTTAATGTAAATGACCTTACACTGTGCTCACCGAAGACATAATGTAAGACTCAGGAACTGCTTAAACGTTAAAGTTATCAGTGTGGCATACAGGTCAGCTTCTTTCTCAATATTTTATGATTTAAGCACAGTTGAAGCTGTTGATTAAAAAGGAGTACTGGTTGTGTTAGAGTGAAGCAAAGTCAGCATCGCGTACCCAGACATCTTGGGATGTGAAATACCTTGGAAAGGGTTGTAAAGAATTTTTTGAGCTGTGAAGTGCCAGTGAAGTACTCTTATCAAACGCTCACGGCTGTCACTGTCTGTCATTATCAAGGTGCTCTCATGTGTCATCACCTTACAATTTATGATTTATACCACACTTGTCCATATATTGCCTAATTATATGAAAATACACATGCTTTTCAGAGCTTTACAGAAAAAGGGGGCTTTTACAATTTACAATTTCAGGTTGTAAGAAGGTTTCCATAACGTTTCCATTAAGTAAATTCTAGGAACATTCAAAATGCCTAATTTTAGACATTTTATTAATGTTCTTGCTTGGTTGTAAGCATTATAACATTATGGAAACATTTTTAAACATTCCACTAACGTTTTAACATTCCACTATGTTTTTGACAGATATGATATATAACATTAAAGAAAGTTCTACTAACGTTACTGCAAGAATGTTTTGATAACTGAGAGATCTTTGAGAGAACTTTTATAGAATGTTAGCCAATGTTCTGAGAATGTTCCCTGTTCATTGGAAACATACAAACTACAGAAGCATTTTGATGGTTATGATGATTTTAAGTAGTTTGAAACAGTTTAACTTTAATATCAGCTTCATTTACATAGTGGTATGGAGATCAAATGTAGCATATCAGTGTGCTTGCCTGTGTCTCTCTGTGATTCAACTGCCTGTTGGGTTCATGGCCTTACTCACTTTTCTTGGCCTCTGAAAATATCCAACAGGTTTTATTCATCAGTGGCAGTCAGTGAGGCAGTCCTTGTGACCTTGGCAGTAATCACTAAGCCCTTTACATTTCCATTTCACACAGTACCATTGTCTACAAAGGCACATAGCACAAATGCCACTGCAAGACTTGCTATTCCTGGTGACTATGTAACCAAGCATTTTCATGGGGTTTACATAAACTTAATTAAAAAAAGAAGTCAGAATTGTGTGTGTGTTTACTGAATGTGTTCTTTATTTTCAGGAAGTGACAAATGCCCCTGGCATTTGTCAAACATATTTCTCAAGCATGCCCTAAAGCAACAAATACACATCACACATTCACAGAGCAGTCACTTCATGAATTGCATCCTAATTCACGCTATTACAATTGTTTACATATGCATTATTGTTTACATATTATTTTATTTAAAAAATATAAACTAAAGTGCATTTTTGTTGTAAATGTCCCAGCTGCTATACTGGATGTGCATTGTTCAAAGAGTTTAATTAAACATTCATGTTATGTATTTTTGTTGCATTTGTGAGTTTTGTGAGAACAAAAATGTAACTGGCTATGTAAACTAGGCACATAATATCTAAATATCGAAACATCGATCAATAAACCCCCCAAATTAATCAAATCGTAATTGTATTGCTGATTCTTTTGAGGTATTGGCAAATATTGTATTGCTGGATGAGAAAACTTCATATCATATATCACATCGTATCGTGGGGAGATGTCTAATTTACACCCCTACTGAGTAGCACTGTTGTCTCACAGCAAGAAGGTTCCTAGTTCAAAATTTTAGAAAAATGAATGAATAAAAGTTTAGAAAATGAATGAATGGATGGATTTTACAGTTTCCATTTTACAATAAATTGTGTCATCCTGTTTTAATTACTCTATAGTGTGTCAAAATGATTTGCTGTTCAAGAGAATGATCAAAATGTTGTTGAAAGTTTAAAAAAATGTCAATGGATAATATTGAAAAGATTTCTTTGGCATTGAAAAGAAGTTTGTGTCTGTTAATGTCGGCAATGGTACAAGTTTTCTATAGTTTTCCATTTCCTGGCACAGATTGTGGAGCATTCTGGTGTTTATATACTAACAAAGCCTTCAAACAAAGAGTAAATTGACAAAGCTTATTAGAATTTTTGAGCAATACCACACAGAAACCAATCACAAGCTTCAGCACCAGGAAGCAGAATCCACATTTCTTCCTCAGCATGACACTTAACTGTTTATGTGTATCTAAAAATTCTGTCTATACCATTTTTTAATAACGTATCACAGTCTGCTTCCCTTCTGTCAGCCCATGTGGTATTAGCTCACCGAAGTTCTTGTTTGCCAGTGGTCTCAAGGGTCTTTCAAGAGCACTGAGCACTCTAAATAGGAGGTCTGAACGAGTCTGGCTAATTCAGAATGTGTGAATTTCCCTAAAGAGGTGGCCATGCTCTTTTAGAATGAGAATGGATTAACTGGCTGATCTCAGGGTATGTATGAATGCCTCCATCTTTGTGCATCTTTGGATATATAAGAACCTGCTCATTAAAGATTTTTGCTTCCTTTAATTCTAAATTTTTGGGGGGACTCTACAGGTAACAGATTATAACAGCACATCAGATGCAGCACATCTGCACCTGTCAGCCACCTGATACAGAGCTCTACAGATCACACATGATCAACACCAACTAAATTAACTGGTGATTAAATACAGATTAAATACAAACAATTTTAAAAGTGGTGGCTTTTATTGAATAATGAAAAACAGCAGTCAATAAGAGGTACAGCATAGATGACAACAACATTTTTTTAAAAATCATCTCAGGGTGATACCTTAAGAAGTTGTCTGATAAAATACCAAGTTGCAAGTTCTGGGTTAAGATGGGTAAAGAGTGACTGCTTTGAAGATGCTTCAGTGTGCCCTTCCATAAGAAACTGTCTCTAATAATTATATACTGTATCTAATCAGTATTTTGTGGATTCTAGTGTGGCCACATTTTCAAGAACATTAATTTTATCCAAAATCGACTTTTATGCCTTTTACCTTTTATGTCACTAGACTGGACAGAAGTCTTGGCAGATTCTTCACAGCACCATTCCACGCCGCCTCTGTAAATTGGCACCATAAGCAGTTCTGTTTTATCGACTCTCTGAGTTCTAGATGGTCCTCCACAATCCTTAGTTGGCCTTAGCAATCCCAGAAGAATTGCTCAGCAGATGGGGGTAAAATCCATCATTCCACATGCCTTTGGCTCATTTCCCACCTGCTCCTCTTATGTTCTCTTCCTCTAGATGCTCTATAACTCTTGAATACTGTGCACCTTATATAAAATATGTCTTTGTTTGTTTGTTTGTTTGTTTCTTGGCAGCTCATAATATCTAGTCACAACAGTCCTCATTCTATAGTCCCTTTTGATAAATAACAAAAGACTACACACCACACTGCCTTGGGTGGTGACTTTATTAAATACAGCAATTACATTTAGTCAAATATTCAAATCAATTAAATATTCAGCCAGTCACACCCTTCTGCAACAAAAGCTGATGATGTCCATGATTTGTTTCAGCACAATACATACATTCTGCAACACAGGAAACATTAATATATATAATATGATAGAAAGTGGAAAGTCACTTGGAATTGAAAAAAGTCTGATAGAATTAGCGAGTCAGTTAGACAATCGATAGCCCTGGCCTGAGGTTACAGCTTCTCTCAGACCTGACAGTGTGTGTGTGTGAATATTAGATTGATAATGGATGGCCTCTGACTGATAACTCTTACCTTTACTGACTATAAATGGCCTAATTTTGGTAAAAGGCGAACTCTCAGTGCAAGGATAATGAGATACATTGTTTTTACTGCAGTTCATTCAGACATATGACATAACACATATTCAACTATTCATAGGTCTCAAAGAAAACACATTTTGTTCAAGCCCCTTATGATGAGGTTGAGACAGTAACCGTAGCCTCATTAAACCACCCTTATTGCTGCAGTCGGTCCAGGCTTTTTATAACAATAGCAGGTGGTCAGTCTAACATGTTTTTATGCCCTTTTTCTTTTCTCTCATTTGTTTCCCTGGGGAGCTCTTTGTGGCTTGAATCAATGTTCTGATTAAATTGCAGCACTAAAAGTCATTGTTACCTTCAGCAACAGTTTTAAAGAGTCTGCGAAAACTGTATGATTTGATATAGAGGTGTAATACTACACAGGTTGAAGATATTTATAATAGTCATGTAGAAGAGAATAAATCTGTACACACATTTCACAAAGGAATTGTCTAATGTCATTTGACATTTTACATCTTATAGATTATCTCAGCTGCCCAACTCTCTCTCTCTCTCTCTCTCTTGCGCTCGTTCTCTCTCTATCACTCTCTCTCTCTCTGATGCATGCTGCGGGTGTTGGAGAGTGATGTTCTTTAGCTTCAACCTTTTTTACAATATGTACGGTTTGGTGAGTATTGGTGTGGTAATAAGCTGCTTTCATAGTGTAATTAATACATAGAAAATATGCCTTAATATTTGTTTTGGAGAGGTCAAAAAGGGGGCTTTGGATAAGGGGGTCCTTACAAGGGTCATGTCTTGGCAGGGATTTGCGACAATGGGAGAAGGCTGCTGGTTTTGATGTGGATGTGTGGTTCATTTTGGATATTTAATAGGAGATTCTGGCATAATGAAGTTCTGTGTGAGTTTGGTGATTATCTCTGAAGCCGGAGAAGACATTTGCAAAAATCTGTGTTTTTACATTTTTAATTGGATGTTTGTCCCATTATGCCTAATCAAATGTGTTAGTGGTCTTCACACACTTTACTGCCATATGCTGCAATGAATTCATTTACTAATTTAAATATTTTGAGTCAGGTTCTAATTAGATTTTCTGTGTTTATTTTTTCTTTAAAGTATAGAAAGTATAGAAAAAAAGTATTGAAAGTGCTGTTTTGCTTTCTCTATGAGTTTATTCACAGCCAGAAAATACCCTGTGTTGATGTTTGTTGGGCTTGAATTAAAAAGTATATTTTGTTGATTGTTTAGTAGACTTGTTTTTTTTGTTGATTGACTGTCAGAGGTCCAGATCGGACAGAATCTTTTTAGCAGATGCAGTTGCTTCTTTTCAAAAGAACAACAGAAATAGATCATCTAAAAAGTGAAAGTGACATATTTGTCAGGTAGAGTAAACCAATCCTGAGACCTCTGCATTTAACCTATTACTAGTGAGAATTGAACACACACCCAGAGCAGTGGACAGCACTGCTGCGTCCAGAGAGTAATCAGAGGTTAGGTGCCTTGCTTGAGGTTGCTACCTGCCAGCGCTGGACTCAAACCAGCAATATTCTGATTACAAACCCAGCTCACCAACCAGTAGGCCACAACTGCCCCATCTGCATACAGAAGACACTATTTCTGTCTCCATTAGAGTGAGATCATGTGCGGCATTTTCTTTTAAACTATTTCATCTAACTACATTGATGTTAATAAACTTAGATTCATTTAAATAATTTGATTGTAGGCCAACATCATGTGTAACATGGTTGCACATAAACAAAAGTTCTTTAAAAGCTTGTAACCTTACATGGCTGGTAAACAAACAAAAATCATGAAACAATTCTTATTATGAATGAGGACCATGTACACTTTTCTAATGTACACAACAGTTTTTACTACATTTTCTGTGTCTCTTGAGATAAAATCAGATCACCTGTCATTATTGCTATATTAATATTAAATTATTACTTCCCCACTTTCAAAGGGATGCTCTGGTAAGAATGATGCAGTGGCTGGTACAGACTTCCCCTCAGCTTAAAAAGCAGTGATCTAATCCTGTTTATGGTAAATAAACCAGTTCCCAATGAGGTTTGCACTTACTGTTGCTATGACAACTCTTGAGATGAGCTTTAAAAAAGGAACAACCCAGGATGAGGTCAATTCATCAACATTTAAATCCATATACTGTAACACTATGTACAGTACACTATGTACAGTAACTATACTAGGGTACTGTGCAAAAACAACAGGGACCCTGCATGGTTTTCTACAGCCCTGTGTTTTTGATTAAATGGTTGTTTTGAAACATATTGTCCAAAACACAAAGCAAAGAGACAGGATCTACATGCAGATCAAAAGTGTTTAATAAATCAAAAGTGCAAAATCTTTAATGACCGATGAACAATCTAATGCATGAACAACTCCACACAAGAAACAACTCATGACTATATTCCGTGATGAGCAGAGAACAATGAAACACAGTGGTATATATACACATATTAATCAAAGTTATCAACCATATCCAGGAACATGATCATACTACAAAAAACAATTAAAAGCACATAAACAGATATATTACAGCTTTGCACTTTTCACATTTGAATTTAGTTTCTGTTTGGGGATATTGCATAGCTGAGCAATTGTATTATATATAGCAGTGATAAAATGTTTGGAAACCAGATTTTCTCTTATTTAATGTGAGAGTTTTTGCAAGCTAGAAAAGAATTTATAACTGAATTCCCTGTTTGTTGATTGCTCTAATTCATCCAGTCTGTTCTGGTCCCATGTCTAATGTGTTTATATATTTTGGTTGAAACTGGGACTATGTCCTTTTTAGATTATACCCTGATTTGGCCGTGGGTTGACATGAATGTGGTTGCTTGACTGACATATGCAAGAGAACAAACAGTGGTCAGGTCTTCTGCATGTCTCCTGCAAAATTGTTTCATAGTTTCAAGTATTACATTTGATCTAGTTAAAACGGTAGGGATCTTAGCTCTTGGATGTTAGAAATAAAAAAAAATAAATGGAAAAAATAAAGATGTATATATGATTGTACAAAATACTTTATTGGTTTGCTTTTGTTTCATGGATAATTCACCTATAAATTAAAATTATATAATCATTTATTCACCCTCATGATACTTTAACCCTTTTAGTCCTGTAGGTAGAGAATGCAAAGTCATGGGTTTAGTTAACTGATAAAATGTATACCTGAAGGCATTGTAAATCATTTTGGATGAAGCATCTGCCAAATGCATATAGGTAATGTAAAAATGTATGACTTCCTTTCATACATGTTATGGAACATAAAACCAGTTGATAGGCAGAAAATATTAGAGACTGTCAGCCTCATTCGCCGTTCACTTTAATTGTATGGAAACAGACACAATGAAAGTGAATGCTGGCCAAGGCTGTCAGTCTCTAACACTCTTCCTTTTGTGTTCCACAGAGAAAAGGTCATACATATTTACAACACCAATATTTTAGTTGAACTTTCCCTTTAAAAGGTGTACAAAAACACTAAACAGTGTGTGCATTGATTTTCTTTCATTTTATACACTACATAAACCTTGAACCTCCTAACAACAGTTTGAGATGTAATATTCTCTCACCAGGGTCCTTGTCCAGTTAAATGAGAAGAAATGAGGCTAAGCATTTGCCTGATATCCCTCATGTCACTGGGCCCTGTTGTGCCAATGAGAGCCTTTGTCTAGCTGTGCCCATCACAATGAGTTTTGTTGCTTTTCTAGTTTTGATGCAGAGGGATAGGTGATGTGCCTAGGCTTTAGGGCACACAGTCTCTTGAAATACCACCATTGACGTTGTTATGGTTTATGGTTGGAAGTCTTTTCCAGACAGCAGAGAGGGCATCATTTTTATTTATTTATTTTTTGCAGTTAAAAAAGTATGACTGGCTTTGACAGTCACAGACCTTATCTTCTCTCAAAGTCTCAAAGGACACAGCTGTCTGCACTTTGGTTCCTGACTCTAATGATTTAAGACAGTTTTATTCCCCAGATCTTAGGCACTAAAATGTGTGAGTTGCACATAAACACGTTCACAGGCTTGTGTCCATCTCATGCATGTCTGAACCTGCTGTTTCTGTAGAATACACAATTATGTGCACATTATGTGCACACACTGCCAAACACACACACAGGCGCACACACACACACATTACACTTTTATCTTTCTAAATTAGGGCATTCCATACACTTCTACTGTTTTTATACACAGCTAGTTATAAAATTATAACCTAACCCACACCCTAACAGAAATCTTTCTGCATTTTTACAATAAAAAACGTATTACTATATTTTTATAGCTTTTGTACAAATGAGGATGTCCCCAAAAAGAGGTTTTGCTCAGAATTGTCAGGTTTTGCTGACTTTTGGGTACAAATTTGTCCCCAATATGTGGTTAAGTAAACCCACACAAACACACACACATTGACTTTTCTATCATTTCAATCATTGTTGCCCATTGTGGGAACAAAAATATCCACACAAGGACAATAAATTGCAATATACTACATTATGGGGGTATTTGGTCAACACATACTTTCCAGTTTTCTCACTGTAACCTGTTATTTTGTCCTCTAGCTGTTGCTGCTCATTCAGTTGTAATTCTCCATCTGTCTCAATCTATTCCAAATCTAAAATTCCAAACACATTTACTGTACCTGCACAACTTTGACATCACCAGCTGACATAAAACTCCAATATCAATTGTCACATCTCTTTTTAAAAGATGTTCTTTTTGATGCTGTTTAAAGTAGTGAAATGTTTTACAACTTTAAGTTTTCTATTTTAAGTTTTCTAGTGTGCATGTACCACATACTGTGTGTGTTCTCTTAGTGATTAGTTGATTATCTACAGTTCAACAGTTCATAGGTTTTGTGAAAGGTTCATGTACAGATAACTGATTTCTTTTAATGTGAACATGTGATGCCAAGGCAAAGGAAATAAGGAGGAAATGATGTATGTGGATCTGCTTTTATATCGGTGCAAGTCACACATTCTCATTTCTATTGCCCAAGGTGAGATGACTTAATTGGACATGGTGAGATGAGGCGTGTGACATTATGTGGGTGAGTTTAATAATGAGCTGGAGAATTCAGCTAGTAATTGTTATGGGTGCAAGTGAAACATCCTGAATTGGTAAATTAACAGGTCTATTTAGGGAAAACAAATACATGTCTCACACATCTTAATATGTGCAGTGTATTGAATGTGGTATAGTATCGGTATGTGTTTTTGTAACAAGGGAAATAGAGAGTAAGATTTGTTTAATATACCTTTAATGTACAATATTATTTAATGTTTTTCAGAGAAAATTCTGATCTTACATTAATATCTGTTTCATGTTTAATGCTATCCAAGTCTGCCAGAGATTATCACCATCAATTAAAACAAACAATGCAAAACAAATGAATTCATGCATGGATGAAAACTACATTCCAGGATAACACTATTACAAAACAAACAGAACTTGAGAAAAACAAGTACTCAATCCAATAAGCTCACCATGGTGATAGTGAAGGTTACCAAAGTAAGACCATGCTGTGTGAGAGGATTTATACTTCATTAGACATTAATCATATATTGCGAATGCCACTGAACATAATCGATAGGACCCATTCTTATGGATAGATTCTATTTTAAATCAAGCTCATGAAAGGCTATTTTAAACACTGTGTTTAACTAAATATTTTAGTCAAAATAGTCAAAATTTCCTTCTCTATATAACATAAATATTGCTTTCCATAACTACTGACATTATCACACAACAGACCATAAACAGTATCTCTCTTCTCATTAGTATTGCTGATAAAAAGACCTGTGCAGCAAAATCTGGCAGTGATCAGATATAATCTGGCAGTGATCAGACACTCTGTACTGTGTGTTAATTCATACACGCTCTGTGTGTACTGCTTGTTTTCTTGTTTGTTTTATATTAATTAAAGAAAATATAGACAACCAAGAAACCATCGCCTTATACACACTTTTAACATCTGCAAAGAACAGAAGGTGAATGTGTGCTTGCAGTAACACACGGCTAAAGCTTTCCTGTTGAACAGACTAGCACTGATGGCCACCAGCATATTTTGTTTTTGTCTTCTAAACTATCTTAACTAGCAATCCTCTTAGACACTCTTAAATACTCTTAGTCAAACTTCTGATTATGCACATTCAAAAATGGTTCAAATATGGTTAAAGGAATTATAAACATAACCAAACATCTCAAAATAAACTGATTAATATGGCCCAAGGTCCAATTTAATCTCAAACCTATGTGGTTAAAACCTATTTTCAAGAATTCAGTTTAATTGGTTTACCAGTATAATTCAGAGCAGTTCAAGTCAGTAACAGAATAATACACAGAATAATCAATAACTCAATACATCAATACAAAAATAATTTTCATGTGTTAGAGAAAGGCACAGTTACAGTACCAGGCACAACATAATTGATCATAATTTAAATCAATTTAACACAAGGCAAGAGGTAAATTGAAAATTGCTGAGGGATATTACAAGAGCTGCATATCTACTGTTCTTGTAAAGTCTGTTTTCGTAAAACAGTAAATATGGAAAGTGTTCAGATACACTTCCCTTGTGAATTGTTTTTTAATATATATGTTGTAATATATGTTGTATTGTATCATTTTAATGCATATTACTTGTTTGCATATTGTATTCATGTTTTATAATGAGTTTAATAGCCAGATTGTCATTTAGATTGTTATTTTAAATATTTTCAAGGCCCAAAATGGAAACAAGTTACGTTTGTGTTATCTTGATATCAATATGATTACAATTAGACAATCTCAAAATGTTTTGGATCCATTTCACATCCATTTTTGTATGTACTATTATGTTCTTGAGATCAGATCGACAAACATATGTTTACTATTATACTTTTTGGAGAAGGCACTGCCTCTTGCTTTCCTGCTTAAGTTTAACCAGTTTTTGGGACATCAGCAAACATGTCCTCAGATGACCAAAATTAAAACTCTCCTTCAGAATTAACTTTGTTTAAATCATAATACAGACACAGTCCAGCAGGAGATGCCACCATTGTCTCACTCCTCGTTTTCTTTAGTTTCTCTTGCCAATTTAGACCAGCCTTGCTTTTGGACCCCGTTGTCTTGACTTCTACACTCAATGGTTGGTTCATTTACAGCACAATGTCTTGGTACCTGTGCCCTCCTACTGACCGGGACACTGGACATTTGTTCTCTCACTAATTTAAACTCCACCAAACTCCAGCCCTCCTGGTGAACAGTTCAGATTTGGGATGTCAGATCAAGCAGACAATTAAGAGAACCAGTGAGCCAGACCCTGCTGTTGGTCATGTCCGGCTTCAGGCCAGCTATATCTTGACCTTGTTCATATCTTCTTTTCACAGAGCCAGCTAAGGGCACTAATGGGGGAACAGCAAGGTAATTGGCTCTGAAGATTTGTTATTTGACCCACCTGATCTACAAATGCTAAAAAATGTCATGTTCCCCACCCAAAACAACTCTTAAAGATTGTGTAATAAAGAGAGAAAACTACAATATATGTTACATTAGTTTGTCTGATCTAAAAAATAAACCAAAAATTACATGAAAAACAATGAATGGTTTGTTTTACTTTTCTACAAGAAACCCCCACCCCTACCCTCTGAACAGCTATTCTGAACAGCTAAGACAGTAATCAAAAAAATATTTATTAACCCAAATATCTGTGCTATACTGTAAAAATGTTCTACATTTTATGTAGTTTTACATCTAATTTAACTGATTTTATTCAATTGAAGAAAATTAACAATACTGAGTGACTGAATCAACATGACTTCATGCAACAACAAAGTCCAACTGAATGGTCAGATAAGGACAAATAGGTTCTTAGGTAATTACTGCACAAATGTACTATTCCCAGTGTAGCCAGAATTGGTCATTCATAGTTAAACAAAGTCTTTACCTTGACAGTCAAGTACTGTGGTGTTCAGTTTTTACTGGAAAGCTGGATCCTATAAATTACATGTGCAAAAATAGAATACAGGAACTAAGGTGCACAGGAAACCTTTAACATGCAAAGCACCATTGTTCCTTTATGTAAATCATTTATTTGCCACAAACGTATAGTACATTGGCACTAAAACATCGCAATCTGTATGAGGCCTTCTTGCGAATGCAAAAAGTAAACTCCTTGAGTTTCCTTTTATATGCCTTTTTAAGATGGCTATGAAGGTAAATAAACAGGACTATGAAAAAAATGGACTATTTTATTGTTCTTAGTAAATAAGTGGAGTTGTTTTCTAAACTATTTGTAGCTATATTAGGATCATGAAAAGAATCATGAAAAATTAAACATTTATTGGCATCTTATGGAACATTCAAATAACATTTTTACTGGAATTTAGCTGGTCAGCAGCAGACTGCACTGAGTTCATGAATAAAAGATCTGTTGGGGAAAAATATATGAAAACACAGAAAGATTCATGAATGCAGAGGGGCGGCTCAACATCTGAGAACAAAAAAGTTCAAAATCTAAAGTTTTTCCTTACCCTCTCACTCATGCATACACACACACACACACACTCCAAATGAAATAGCTCAACACTAAGCATGTCCACCCAACCAACCTAAAAGAATGGCATTTCACACCTACAAATACATGAATGGAAAAATGGTGAGGAAGTTTTTTTTTTGTTGGTATCTATGACAACCTCTCGCTGTGAATGCTGCAGACAGAATGCTTGCACACGTTTAGTATATATGTACATGTGAGTAAGAGAAGAAGGAAAAGGGCAATGAGAGATAGCATGAGAAAGACGTCAGTATTACTGTTCCAGTGGGAAGACAAAGCCAACCTGTTAGATTTTCATTTACTTAAAATACACTGAACAATGACTACACAAGCTCTCCAGTGATGCAGAGCGAAATAACAATGAATCCCGTCACCTACCCCAACATGAGGAAGAGAAAGTGTATTAATCCAAAGAAAGGTTGCTCGATAACATTGAAATTCAACACAGTGACTCTAAATAATCAGCAGTGTGTTGTCATTTCTTGTGCCACATCAAAATCCTTCGAGCCCTTTATTGTTTGTTAAGTCTCTGATATGCAGTCCAAACCATATAGTGTGACTCCATCAGTTAACATCTTGCTTGACTATTTATTCTTTCTGCCGGTTAAAAACGGCAAAACAATGTGCACAAACACTGACAATCTCGTCATGTAAAAGTCATGTGGTTGTAACTATCTGTTGGTTTTACTGGTTGTTGTTTAATAATGATCAATAAAAAGATGCAATGCAGGCATTGTGATAGCCAACAGATTTGCAGACATAATCAGTGGTGGACAACATTACTGTCTAACATCACTACACACACTGATAATCATTAGAATGGCCCTCACATGTACATTCCAATATGGCCATATTGAGTTTTATGACAATGTTATGAGTTCTATCAGGTCAGACAAATGGTGTTTTCAGAGTGCTATCATTTTGAATGGACACGCATGCTGGAGTGGAAAATAAAATCTGAAATAAAAAGAAAAAGATGAATGGCGTGCTAAAAATGATGAGGCTGATAAAAGAATAAAACCCTTTGTGTGTGAGTGTGTGTGTGTGTGGTGGTGTGTAATGATGGTGTTATGGGACATGTCTCAGTGTGAAGATCAAAAGGGGACTAACAACTGCACCTGTTCAGACTGGAGCTGTTCTCTCTCCCTCTCTTGCTCTTTCTGTATTTTTCACACACACATATGTCCTGCTATGTTCTTCCTGAATACAATCCAGAGTTTCTTTGTCCCTGTGTCTTCATGTCAACATCAGCTTACCTTTCACATGTCTGCCCATTCATCACTTTACCAACTTTTATCCATGTGCCCCATAACAACAATCTGGTGCCATTATCAAGTTGTTTTGGAAAATTCTGCTAAATATTTTGTTCCTGCAAAAAATGTAATTTCTTTAAGCCCTGATTTGTTTCCTAAGGTAAGTTGCAATAACACAGTCTTTAAACATATTAAACAGGCGTATTTTACTAGATGTGTGCTAATTTAGAAACCTAATAGCTTTAAACTAAAAGCTAAATGGAAAGGTACATTTTAAACAGTGTTTAAAACTATAACAGCATATTAAAGATATTTTTTTTTTTTACAAAATCTTCCCTGAAAGGGAAACTTCCCATTGATTTCTTTTATTGTTTCAATTATCCTCACTAACATACATTAAAGACAGACTTTAATGACAATTAAGTTGATTAAAAAGAAAAATACTTGAACTTGAAATATGTAAGAAATATGAAATATATCTGAACAAAGAACAGGCTGACACACAGACAGGTAGGCAGATAGGTGATGATGGCATACCTGTACCATAATTGTCTACTCATTTATTATGCAAGCATTTTTAAACATCCTGTCTTCATAATGCATGCTCAGGTGAATACAAAGCAGAAAACTGGCGTTGCCAATCAACAGTTTTGCATTGTGGTCACCATCTTCCTGCATGAAATGACTGAGCATGTTTTGCAACGATACATACTTTCCTTAAAATGTATTAATCACCATCAACACAAACTCTAGGTTATTTCATTTTTAGCAGGCATTCGAGAAACTGTTTACGTAGTGTCTGACTATCAGAATGCTACCAATATTCTATATGCTCTGGTGCTCTAGCTTTGAAATTCATTGGGTAAATGGAAGTTGATGCAAACCAATTTCTTAGTTTATTTATCTAACATCATGCCATTAAAATCTGGTAAACTGTCATTGTATATTAGTGGATTTAAATAATTGATATGAGTTCATTTTAAATAGCTATCCTCTGTCTATTGCTTTACTGGTTGTGACTCTACAACAAGTTGCAATTATTGCGGAGAACTTTCAAAATAATTGCTGTAGTTATCTGACAACGGACTTAATTAGCATCTCAGTCATTCCATAATGAAGGATGCATGTGAGTTAGACAGACAGACAAGACAGAAAGAAAGAAAGAATGAGCATAGTCTGTTTGAAGAAGCTTGAGAAGCTCAGCTAATTAATTACTAAATAACTCTCGGGAAAAGTCAACTGGCAGATAACCAGATGGAGTGAAATGAGGAAAAACATGGATAGTTTTTCTGTTTTTGACTGACTCCTTGGTTTGGTCAAGGTATAAACTATTGTTATCCTGCCCTCTCCTGGTTAATGAACAAACTGCAGCCACCTTTTTAAATGCCAGTTTCTTTCTAAATTAGTTTTCTTTTGTTAATACAGTTGACTGATTCACAATCAGACATCAAAGACATAAATACATAAATATCACATTGCATCATGCAGGACCAATCAGCATTCTTACAATTTACATTTGCCACATATTTACAATATTCTTCAGCACTTGGCCAAACCAAGACATATCGGGAAGAGAGTCTTCCCTCTCCCTGTTACTACAATGAATAAGCACTGCAAACACCAGTACTGCAGGGTTCCCACTCAAATGAGTTCCTGAACAGCCCATCCAGCTGTCATGACATCACATGTACTGATACATCACTTAGACATCCTAATGTATGTGTATGGGTTAAACTAAATGATTACAAAAATTTCCTCCTGTTATTATTTCTAATGCCTGATGCATTACAATGATTGGTGTGAAATGAGTTATATCAAGTCAGTAAGATGGGTTAGTCAGTATTCTTTAAAAAAAACACTAGTAAATAAATCTAAGAAACCCATCAATGTTGGACTTTGGTCAGGTTGTCAGTAGGCAACAGAAAAACTGGTTATTGCACTTCTCAATAATAAAATGGCTGTACTATTGTAAAACTACATTATTTAAAAACATAGTTATTACTTACTTGACTATTTTCAGCTGCTATAATTTTTGACTCATTTAACTTCAAACTTCCAACAGTTTTACAAAATTGTTCCAAAAATGAATGACAAATGCAAAATAACTTTCATTTTCAAGATAATAACTGGATGGCAGTTGCTGAATTGTACAGGGATCAATTGATAATAATGTATCAGAGACAACAGGTTAAAACATTTATTGCTGTATATTGTATCTGTTTAACTTACTGTTTTTACAGTACAATAGGCAGTGTACAATGTATGCAGTAACAGTACACAAATATTCCATTCCCAACACTGCTATTGATTTATATATACTATTGACATATATGACTATATATTGCTATTGACATATAAACATGCTGATAAAAGTGCACTAAAGTAATTCAGGAACATATCCAGAAGTGCCATAAAGCTGAAGTACATCTGACAACATTCTAGAACATATTTACCTACCTTAAATGAAAAAAACATGCATTTCTGTAAGCGTCATCCATAAGATAATATGACTTAGTGTACGTTTATTTATTTGAAGTTTATTCAATATTTTGTTATATTATTAGCAGAAGAATTATGTTAGAGGTTTAAGGTTGTATGTTTGCACTTTGTTGTTGTGCTTATTTGCAGAGAGAAGCTCATTTTGATAATTCTCATTTATTTTTGGAATGTTTTTGTTTTGCTGATAACTCCACTAACACCCTGCCAGAACATTTCAGAACAAATATTAAATATTAACCCAGGTTTGTGAGAGTTTGCACACATGCACATTTACTTATCTTTCTAAATGGGGACATTCTATTAACTTCTATTGTTTTTATACACAGCTAGTTATAAACAATAACCTAACTCTAACCCACATCACACTCTAACACTACCAGAAAACTTTTTGCATTTTTACATTTAAAAAACTATATTTTTTTAGCATTTTACAAATGAGAATGTCCCCAAAATAAGGTTTTTCTCAGATTTGTCCGGTTTTTGTTGACTTTTGGGTACAGATGTGTTCCCAATATATGGTTAATTAACCCCCCCACACACACACATTTATTTATTTTCAGTCATCAAAGATAGATTTCTTTAGATTCTTTAGATTTTTTATTAAAACATGTATATGAAATCATGTATAAAATCAGACTGTCTTGAAAAATAGCCAAAGAATAAACAGTGAGTGCATTTTCTTGTTTACTTTACCTTAACCACACCTTTGTTTTTTATGAATGAGCAGTCTTCAAAACATTGCCACTTCTGCCTCTCACACCCCCATATAGCCGTTGCCTGATTGGTTAGTTCAACCACAAGGTGCACTTGCTGTCAGCCAGTTGGCTACTAATACTGAGCCCATACTCCGCGTTGTTTTTCAAAACCTTTGTACTTTAGCACAGGATAAATAATACTTTGATTGAATGTTTGTTGATTAACAACTTGGAAGCTTTCCAAGTGCTTTCAAAAGCTTATATGTGAGATTATTTAGTCTCAAATGAACTTGGACTGAACAATGTTTGTTCAAATAACACACTGGTCTATTAGAATTTCAGATATGCAAATATCCATTTTGTTCTTGTGTTATCTTTAGCAGAACATTTGTTTCACAGTTTTGGTCAGGTAGGATACAAGACTGTTGAGTCTCAACGAAAATGGAGAACTCACTGCATTTTAGATGTCTTATTTATTTCCAGACACATTAAGCTAATTGATATTTGCTACTTAATAAACAACATAATGTTTATGTATTAATAAAGTATCTACTGATACATTTTTGCAATGGAAGCAACTGGAGATAATTCTTAACATAGGCAAGCTGAATTCTACATATGAGTTTAGTTCTACAAATTAAGATGACAAGTGGTATTTACCACTAAGAGAGTGGAAGACTCTCTTAAGAGTGAAAAACAAGCCTTCACACAGCAATATATTGCCAAATGTTCTGTGGAAGATGATAAAATTGGCCCTCGAGCTTAATCCTCTGTCTCAAAGGATGGATTAGAATGTTTCAACCACGTAACTTCATGTTGTGTCAGGGGAAGGATGTCTTGTCTGATGAGTCAATTTAAAGCAGTCACTTTAACATTTTCATTATTTTGAATATGGTGCTATTTCACCCAGTCATACTGCTTAGTTTCTGCCATGCTTCATCTGGGATTCATACGATCTGTCATAACATCCTGCAGCTGATGTGCCTACAGAGACTGTAGACAGAGATGAAGAATTTTTTACAACTTTGCTAAAATAAAGAGAATTTTCGAGACTATATGGCTGGGAATTTATGCGCAGTTCTGTGAAAGGATTTACATATACAAATACAGTGCCTTGCAAACTATTCAGACTTATCCTAAATGTAAATTTTGTTGTCCTTATTTAAAAATTTGTTGTAATTTATCTATACATTCTGTGGCATATTGTCGAATACTCATTTTTTGCACTTTAGATTTACAACATGAATAACGATCACTCTGATGTGTTTATCCAGAAGACGTGATTTATTTTAATTATTCAGTACAGGCCAAATTTAAGGCAATTATGTCTTTGATAGGGCAACTGTTTTTATCTGCAACTCAGGAAATAAATTATTTCTTTTAAACTTTATATTATATGTGTGAACAAATATATTGTACCAAATATAGATGTATTATATGCATATTGTTAAGTTTTGCTGCAGACAATTTATTGAATGTGTGAATAATCCAACTAGTTCAAACTATTTTGCTTCCTAATTTCAGACCTTTATGTTCATTGCTGAGCAACCTCCCTTTCATTTCACACAATCACTTCACTACCTGCTTCTCTTTCTTCCTTTTTCTCTCTTTAATGCCACCATATCCTCTGGCTCTTGGGTACAAAATGATACAATCAAACTAAATTTGCATTTCCTGAAGGAAATACTAGTGCTTGCATGGCAGCCAAAAAATCTACAAAATAAATCTTTGGCTGAACTTCATTTAGCTGTGTACACTGCACAGTTAAACTGTTAAATCTACACAAATACACATTTGTATCAGAAACCAGAAACCAAATTAAATACTATAAAATTGGACATGTCAGACTAACTCATCTGAATCTCTTGTGGTCAGCTACTAGCTATTGTGTATGTTAGTATGCTAAATATGGTAAGTTTATTTGTTTTACCATATAATATGTACGAAGTTGTCAGAAATATCTGGTTATTACACAGGCTTTTGCACAATTATTGCTTCTATGAGTAAAGCAATACAGCATGTTTTGTGTGTTTGGTGCTCAACCTAGGCACCAAAGCTAGCTAAGATTGGAGCTTATGTTTAAGTTTGCAATAGGTACATGCTGTATGCTGCTTTACCCAAAAAGAAAATGCCAGTGTAACAACCAATTGTTTTCAATGCAAATGGATTACATAAATTGTACTTTTATTTTACACATTTAAATGTATCGCATTAAACTAAATTTAAGAAAGTTTTCAAGAACTGTGTTGCATTGGCTCTTTTTCATCAAGTAAATGAGCAAACAGCAAACAAACAAAAAAAAAAACAAAAAAATGTCTCATGTGAGTCAATGAAAGGTTTTAACAACTTAATCTCAAATTTCTTTAAAAGTACAAAGTTTACGAAAACTAGAAAGCACATCTAAAGCAAAAACTATATACAAAACCAAGTTTGAATGTAATCTGTATATTAAGTGGTTCAGGTTGAATTAGTTGCAGAAATCTGTAGATTATTAGAACAAAAATGTTTGAGGAATATCAATATAGTGCTGCCCTGTGCTGTAATGACTGTATGAAATTGTGCGTGTCGTGTCAAAGGATAAGAAGAACAGAAGGACTTCAGTAATGAAGGAGGATTGGCTGCAGGGAGTTTCCTGTGTGCCTCATGCTTCTGTGTCACTCACACCCCCTCCGCAGTGAGTCTGCATTCCTTACATGTTATCTCTCTCACACACACATTGCTGCACAGCTGCTGTGCCACAAAGAACTCCTGAGTATATGCCCCTACAGGGCAGAATTTCCACATGTCATATTGTCACTCACAGACTCTGGGTTTTGATGCCAAAAGATAGACTTTATTATCAGAGATATAAAGCAGAGTCTGCAGAGCAACACCCGAGCTTTGCTTTTTTTATTCATATATATACATCTGCTACAAGGGAGGGCAGTACATTCCATGCGATAATTTACTACTTTGTTTATTTAAAAGAGAATCAGGGCCCTCACCACATGCATTCCCTTGAGAAGAGCATGAAATTTTCCAGCCTACATACAGATAAACTTTGACTATAATAGTAAAATAAGAGGTTAACATAAATGGCTATATTCCATTTAACTATACTTGATTTGTTTATGTTCTGATTAGTAAAATATTCCACACTGACCAGACAAAAATAAATCTATACTGTATAAGGGATATCTGCTTGTATAAGTGTTTTGTGGCACTAATTCCTTGCTCATTGAGCTAAATCAGAACTTTTTGGAGGAAGCTTTAACAATGTAAGAGACAAATTGACTTCAACACTTAAAACATTAAGGATTGATTTTCTGTAGGTGCACTGCAACAATATGTATTGTACAAAGTGCTATACAAATAGAAACAATGACCTCAAGTGTTTTTAACCAGATATGTCTTAAACTAAACTATGAGAACTAATGTAACATAATGAGAAACTCCACTCTATCGAAAAAGTAAGAAACTGGTACATCTCTGACCTATACACAATTAGAAAGGACCTTAAAACAGCAACTCTTCTGGGTTTCTAGGTCATAATGTGCACAGTGATAAAAGAACTAAATAGACTTTTATTTAATATACTTATTTAAAGTAGGTTTGTATAAACTGAATTAACTTTATATTTACTGTTGGCACTGTAAAGGTATTCAAAAGTATTCATGATATCTAGTCTTTGCATTTCTGTAAAGTTTGCCTGAGAATTTGAAAGAAAACATCAACATTTTATAAAAGTAATTTGCGTGTAAAAGATTATTCACTATTTATTTTGTGTGTTTTGGTACTTTTAATAATACTTTTAACCCAGATAATTTGGAGCAACTTCACAATGGAGTATTGTTAATTTCTCAGCTCAACAATTTTACTCTCTTCAGCATTAAAAAATTTATATTTTATATTATTAATATTTTAAATTTTTATAAGTAAATGGGGCTCACTTGCTCAGTAAGCAGGCCCATAGATGACAGTGGAATAAGTTCACCTGCCATTATGATGGCTCAGACATGTTTCTGGGTAAAGGACATACATACACAATGTTTTTATAGGTCAAGTAAGACTCTGACCAAATATTAGTTTTGTACATGTTGTTTTTAAACCTGCATATCTACAATCACATAGCAAGGTTGTGCAATTGCACGTCCTCACATGGTAGATAAGCTATATTGAGTATGTATATTGTTTTCCACAGGGCACATATCTGACCTATCTGTGTGTAGTGGTTCCACTCAAGTGACGATCTGAACTCTGCTCTGTACTGGATCAATAAATGTCTGTGCTACATACACTTATTTACAATGAAACAGCCCACTGAGCATCCATGACCCGATTCCTTCCTTCCAAAACAAGCATCACATGCTCCACACATAAAACTAACAAATGTAAAGCTCATCTCAAGAGATCAGTGTCTTCACTCACAGAGCAGAACTGCTTGTTAACATCTGCTAAAAAATGTTTCAATGGTTTATTTAGTATTAATACAGCATACAATCATTTGTCAGGAGATCCCAAAACACAGTGTAAACTGAGAATGACTCTAAATCAATGGGAATATAAATGAAAAATTTCCCCATCCTTTTTGGTTTTAGGTGCAAATAACGCAGGCAAATCATCTTTAACAACAGTATGCAATAGCTTATTGTTAGTGTAGGATTTGACCAAGCAAAACCATTAAAACTTAAACAATCCAGAAAGTTTAAACCCTTGCATGACTCTTTGTTGTCACGTCACACACGCCACAGAACAGCTGACGCGGTGAACGTCAACAACGCGTGTCCGTGAGAGGGCGTGGCGTGCATTCGCGTCATATGGCCCGCCGGCCTCTGATTGGCCAGGGCATCTCACCAGACACGACCGCGCTCGCTTTCTGCAGAGGAAACGCGCGTGTGGTATAAGAATTGTACTGAGACGGATGATGATGAAGATGATGAAGATGTGACCGAGCTGCACGTCTTTAGTTAGTTTTGCAGTTTGCGAAGTATCTGAAAAATTGGACGAGGATTGGACGAGGTCACTTCCCAGGGATTACGGTGAATGTCTAAAGCCTATATTATCATAAAAAATGTATTTCATATTAGACTTACAAAATATTTGTTTTAAGATATGATGGTAAAAGATGTCAGAGCTTTTACTACGTCTTTAAGTAAATTGCATTCGTTTGCTGTAATCGTGAAATGTAACATTACTATAGAGAAATGTGTTGTTTAAGTTTATTATTATTATTACATTCTTAATTCTAGAAGTGCCAAATGCCAAGACTAGAAGAGCATTGCTGGACCTGCTCCTGTTCAAACAGCGTGAAGTCGAGGAACCTATCGAGCAGTAAAACGGGTGAAATGATGTCCATCATCACCTCGCTGTTGAGCCACGCGTGCGGCTCTCTGCACAGCCTCCAGTCCGCTAATCTAATTCGACGAGGACTTGTATTGTTTATCGTTGGAGTGGTTCTCGCCTTGGTGTTGAACTTACTTCAGATACAGAGAAACGTTACATTGTTCCCGGAGGAAGTGCTGGACACTTTGTTTTCGTCTGCCTGGTGGATTCCCCTCTGCTGCGGAACCGCTGCTGGTAAGTCTCGAGTAAATTGCATTGATAGATTCATTTAATGTCATAAGACAACGGTGTGTGTGTGTGTATGAGGGTGTGTGTGTGTGTATGAGGGTGTGTGTGTGTGTATGAGGGTGTGTGTGTATGAGGGTGTGTTATCCCATCTAATTGGTACTTAATTTTATTGTCTCATTATTACTAATTTAAACACTAGCCTGTGGCGTGTTGATCTTTCGTTATATGCTTACGTTGTGCATTGGCCGTCAGCCCTGTTTGGGGGCTGTTTGTTGACATGCATGGAAAACTAGGTTTCTTTGCTTTCGGGTTGTACTGCCCTGGAAACAGCCGGACATTCCGGGTCACTCGTGGGGTGCTGCGTTCACATTGGCTGTGATCTGAACGGGTGAGCTGTAAAGGAGGCACGCCATTGGCTGCTGTGCTGAACATGCCACTCACCCGAAAGAGAAACACGGAAGTCGTGCATCATAAATGAATAAATAATCCGGCCACGCTCGACTCCGCCTCCCGCATGCCACACAGTCCACGTATATCAGTGTACATGAAAGAAAAAATCCCTTTAAAATGTATGTGCGCTACTCTGAAAAGTGAAACGAATTCACCTTAAAATAATACAACAATGCAATTTGGACATGAGCCAACGCAGATATTATTAATGGTCAGTTTGAAGTAGTTTTAAGACGTTTCTGCTGAGACCCCCACAATTTATACAAACTTGACTAATCCTTAGTAACTTTCTACTGTTTAAATTTATCACGCTATTCATCTGTCACTATCTTCAACTCTATTCTTACTTGTAAACATAGCCTTGTATACTGTGCGTATTGCTGGCTCTTAGGACAAAATGTTAAATGCTCCCTCATTTGTAAAGTGTTTTGGATATAAGTGTCTGCCAAAGTAATTGTTATTAAATGCACTTTGTGTTTTCTCTTCTCAGCTGTGGTTGGTCTCTTGTATCCCTGCTTGGACAGCCATCTTGGAGAGCCACACAAGTTTAAGCGGGAATGGGCAAGCGTGATGCGTTGCATTGCCGTCTTTGTAGGCATTAATCATGCCAGTGCTGTATCCTTACCAGTGCACTTTTGAAACTATAGATATTGTGGCCAGGGAACATATGAAACCATTTGAAAGTGTGATGTATTAAGTTAACAAAGACGTCTTATTATTGTACTTGTACCGAGTTGCATAGCTACTACATCTGTGAATTAAAGACTTCATTTAACATTCTCAAAACATCACCAATAAAAGTGCTCAATTAATCCAAAGCGCTAAACTAGATCTACTTTGTACGCATTTCCCTTAAGTCAAACTACCTTATAGAAACTGGACTTTGCCAATAATGTTCAACTCTCACTAACTCTGGCTGCCCTATCTTTGGGCTTATGGTGGACATTTGACCGTTCTAGGAGTGGCTTTGGCCTGGGACTGACCACTGCTCTCCTAGCAACTCTCGTTGCTCAGCTGCTCGTGTACAATGGCATTTACCAGTAAGTTATGATTAACATATCTATATTTATAGATATACTTTCATAGAGGTTAATCAGTTTCTCTAAATAATGAATCATCATATATGAGCCAACTAGATCTTATGATATATATGATGATTCACAAATGTTTTAAATCTAGTTAGTTAATAGTGCACAGGTTAGTTTTAATAGTTGACTTAAGAACATTATTGGTTGTGTAAGTGCTTTTTCTCTGTTGTTTCAGGTATACATCGCCAGACTTCTTGTATGTACGTTCCTGGTTGCCTTGTATATTCTTCTCTGGTGGAGTGACAGTAGGAAACATCGGGCGACAGCTAGCTATGGTAAGAATAGTTTACCTGTCTGTGTAAAGAGTGTAAACATTATACATGCTACAAACATTTACCTCTTATTTCTGCTTTGACAATATTTGCCTGTTTTTGCCTCTGTTCATTGTAGTCCTATAAACTTTGTTAGATTATCTGTAATACATGTACTTTGATGTTGTAGTTCTCTGTATTAGACTTATGGACACACAATGAAGCTTAGATTTCATATGTGAAAGTTAAGTGGGGACACGTCAAGAAACAAAAGTGAAACTCTAAAAGCATCATAGAATGATTTCCAGTTATTCACAGCAGTGTGAATGCTTTATCATAAGCCTGAATGCTTCAGTAAAGTCACCTGATAACCAGGTGAATATACAACAAAATTTTAATGTTTATGATTTTTGAAAATGTTTAACCTGATATGAGGGAATTGTCTCTGTAAGTTCCAAAGTAAATATAAAACCTTGCACTGTACTTTCTAGATCATCTTACAACACTGATAATTTAACTAGAAAGTGTGTAAACATGTAAAAATCAAATGGCTTTTTAACTAGTTGCATTCTTTCTTAGTGATCAGTTTGTCAACAGTTTCTGTTGCTGTGTTGACGTCCCCACAATCTTACACCTGGGCTAAAATGTCATGCTTAGACATCCTAATTAGTCGCTGATTGTTGTCTGAGGCATGTCTGTGCCATCCTGTCCAAGCAGTCTCAGTCAGCTGTGCCTTTTTGTCCTGCTGACATAACCGCTTTCTTTCTCAATAAGGGCGTGAAAGCAGATTACGCTCCTTGTTTTTCATGCTAATGGTCAGGAACTTGAAGCCAGTGAAGTACTTTGTTTACCAAGTGGAGGTTTTTACATGTTGTTACTGTTTTTTGAGTTGGCAGTCTTGGATTTTGCTTGACCAATTGGAATTAGCTGTAGGCTATTATGGTTTGGTAGCAGCTGTGCTAGGAGAACTGATACCTACACATGAATGCCACATTACTTAACCATCCAAGCAATGATATTTTAGACTGTGTTGAGCTGTAAGACACAGCAGATCCACAGAGTAGATGTGCATAAATGTACTAAACCAGGAACTTGACATTTGCTGTGTCTATGAATCACTGTCATGTATTCCGGCCCTGATACTGATATGGTAATGATGTCTGTAAAATATATTTCCGAATATAGCCTTGTGAATAAAAATTACAAATCTGACAGTACTATTACTCCTAATTACATTTACAAAACCATTTAAAATGGTGTTACATTTTTTCTACATCAACTCTCTAGGGAGTTAGCTTTGTCTGGATACTTAAATGTGGCAATCCAATTAGACAATTCAGTTTACTATAATTAGTGTTTATTGTTTTACATGTGTGTGCGTGTGTGTGTGGGGGTGCAAGTTCTCTCTTGAAGGTCAACATCATAAATGTATAATGTATTCAATAAAGCTGATGGCTAAACCTCTGAGTCTAGTGATGACTGATTGCCCTTGATGTTCTATATAAGGGTGGGTAGAAGACTGGCCAGCTGCCCATGGGTGGAGCATATGAAGCAGGAGACAGTCTTGACCCATCTTATTTTACAGGGCTCCCCATCCAGTCAGGCCTTATATAACTCGTGTACACAAGGCCTGTGTACTAAATATACCAACAGTGCTAAGTGTGTTCATGAAAGTCCAGCTTTGTAAATGTATTTCTTAAAATTTGCTGAAAGCACTTTGTAATAAGGTACAAAATGCACATAAATTTTTTAGTAGTTTATCTGTGTGGTTAAGTCCAGTGTGCAAGTGCTATAGTCTCCTCACTAACTGACTTTCTCTTTCTGCACAGGGCTCCAGTGAGAAGCCTCACAATGATTAGGCGGATGTCTGAGGTCATGGCGTGAGCTTCAATGAGTGCCAAAACGAAGGGTGTGCTAACTGAGACTCTGTATTGAGTGTACCAGGAGACAAGACATTTTAGTCAAAGCATAACTTCTCTCTTAATTTTGCTTCTCTTTATAACGAAAAAGAAAACAAAGACCGTGCTGGTCTGAGCTGGCCCAGGGTGTCATGAAGAGCATCTTCAGGCAGCCAAAAGAACCCCCCTAGCATCTATCACTACCATCAGCATCATCACTGTAACAACAGCTCTTTGCAGTAGTGTTACTGGTATTTCCTTATTACCAGCTTGCTGAAGTGCCACTATAGGATTGGACAAAGTCCTAGCTAGTTTCACTGCTGAAGTTAAAAGAGTGAAAAGTAGTGAAGCTGTGTGTACAAATGAGTGTGTGTACTGGTCCTATATAAGACCAGGAATAAGGTGCTGCAGAAGTGCACACTTCATTGTGTTTTACTTTTTGCTGGAGAACTTAAAGATAAATGAAAAGGGAAAATTGAAACATGTGCAAAATATCTACATTTCCAAAGAGGTCTGTGTACTGTATTTTTAGATTTTTTTTCTATTTCTTTTGACACCACTCACATACCCATACAGATTGACCACCCTGAGTGTTACAATGGGTACCAGAGTTGTTTGATTGCCAATCACATTTGTGCCGACTGGTTATTGTAGTGCTCTGACTGAATTGATCATATTTTTGATCTTTGTTGCTAACACAAAGTACAAACATTAGTTGTGAAGTAATCGAGTGGCATTTTGAAATCAGAATCCATTGTTTAAAATGTCAAGGCTTGTTTTTTTGGTTAACTTTCAGAATCATTTTGAAATTTGTCAAGTCACAAATGTTACTATTTTTTTTAAATGAAACTTAGGATGACTAAACATCCAGGAAAACTGACATTTTTACTGCGGCCTCTGAGGTTTGCAATCTGTGATTGCCTTTGTATTATAGAATTGAGTGCTTTTGTCACTTTTCCAGTAATGTTTATTTTGGTTTGTACTTCATTGTGTATTGCTTATATGTAGCCAGTTCTGAATCTAATATAAGGTATTACTGGGCTAGAGTGTATCTTTGGGGGTCTTGGCAAATTAAGTGCAATCAGTTACAATGAGTCTGGTATTCTTACTTTCATATTTATTACTTTTTAGGGTTATGGTACCCCAGATAATTCATATGCAGTATAGGAACAAACCAGCAATAAACGCATAATTTGTATGGTAGAATACGACCACAAACTCGCTTTTAAAAGTCACACAAAAGATGCTTTTCAAAATGATACCAATGACCATTTCCACTGTTCATAAGAGCAACAGTGTTATGTTGTTGTATGTCCTTACTAGCATTAATAAGTTTGGAAATAAGTAAAATGCTGTGTGCTTTGTTTGAGAATGTTTGGAAAAGAACAAATAAAACTGGTCACAGGCTCTTTAAGAACCTCTCTGCTTCAGGGAAGAAGAGATGTAAAACTGAAAGCTTTATTTAGAGAATAAGAACTGCAGTGATGTATTTCTAGGTGTGAGTATGCATGTGTGTCCTTGCCATTTCAGTTCTATTGTTTCTACTATTCTGGGTTATATTTTGAATGATAATAAATAAAACTGCTGTCCAGCAGGTGTTGAGTTGTTCATTCACTCTTAGGACATACAAGTAATGCATGAACACAGAACAAAAATCTCAATGCATCATATTTTAATCATTATTACCAAGAAAAATTACAATGTTTCTTTATCAAAGTTTAATTTAGTTGCACTATTGAGGTGTGATAGCATTCAATCAAGTAAATAATTTTATTATATGCTAAAATGTCAAGCCAAAATGCTGGACCTCTGGCCCAGATGTCTGTTCCATTTTAAGGAGAAGTACACTGAATTGTTCACTACCTCAGCAAGTCAACAACCACTACATTAGTGTTACTACAGAAAAGATGACTGAAAAATAATCTAATATTTAGTGACTAAAAATTATACAATATCTAGTCATCTCAATTTTTTTATATTTATAAAAAATAGTTCCATACATAATTTTATGCTAAATATTACTGACATTCCAGCATTCCATTCCTATAGCTTTTTTTTAAATGAATAAATATAAAAGAATATAATAATATATATATTTTGTTGGCTTACAATGTGTTGAATCTGGTGTTAGAGACACTAAGATTTAAGTACAGCAATGATGATATTGTTCACTCTCCCAAACTAATTTCTTTTCACTTTGCTGGCTTGTCTTTTTAACAACTTTCTGTCTTAGGCTTTACCTGCTTCCCTCATTAAAATCAAGAACAAAAATAAGCTGTCCAACTGCAAGCTACATAAATGACGAATGAATACTGATAGAATGCAATGCTGACATGCTGAAGCATGAAAGCACTGGGTATTAAGTTAAAGTCAAATGATCTAAGTTGTGTTCTGTTATATGCAGCTGCCTTTTGTGTTTGTGTATGTGACAGTACAGTGCTCTGACTCAGCAGTGGTGGTGCATACTGTTGAGGGAGTTACCTCTCAATGGATAGGTTTCCATAGTAACACAACCAAACCATTTGTTGACTACTATGTGACTTCTTGGAAAAAATTAAGTTTTGCATTGTGTCATATCTAATATTACATCCTGCGTAAATTGACTGAGATGACATTCTGCCCTTCATTGCCCAGTTTAATGAACTTATTTGAAAATCCACTTCCAATACATTTCAGAAGATGGCAGTATTGCACATTTTTCAAGAGCCCTGCATGGCACATCTAATAGTGACTTGTTTAATGAAAATGTTATACATATGGTGTAAATGCAGACCGGTACCTTGGTCAGGGCAACACATAAAAGGTTTCAACATGGCACTTAACTGCAGGTGGCTGTCCAGGAAAAATGCAAATCTGTTACCTGTACTTTTCATGAAAGAATATGTTACATAACACAACTAATTACACATATCAGCAGTTATATAGTACAAAATGAGAAAGAGCAACAAAACAACAACTGTTTGGGTGTTTGCATAGAGATGACTTGTAGGACCTTTTACAGGCTTTGAGGATTTAGATTGCTCTTTGGCCTTGGGTAAGGGCCCCCCCACTGCTCCTCTAATGGAAGATGATTCAGTCCAACGGACGAGAAGACAGAATCGCAATTACCCAGACTTATTGAACTCACCCCTGACATTTCTTTGGCTTCTGACTGAACTAACACAGGAGTACAAGACGACGGGGAAGTGGAGGAGAGTAGGGGGCAGGTGCCGATGGGGAAGAGAGAGAGAGAGAGAGAGAGACAGAACATTATTTGAAAAATGAGACTGAGACTCAAAAGACATTGTAGATTAGCAACACACACAAAGAGCACACAAAACCCTGTTTAAAGACTTGCACCTGAAAAGAGTATAAAGTAGCTGTATAGTAACATGCACAATTAAACAACACCTTAATATAACAAAGACAAAATGAAACAAACACCTTCTTCAGCTAGCAAAATTATCCTAAATTAGACTGCCAGACGGTGAAATAATTTGTACCTCAGTCAACACTGTCACTGACTCCAGGGATGGATGTGTACATGTTAAGCCACAATGACAATCTCTCCCTCCATTCCCTCACTTAGTGTCTCATCACCGTCGTACTTAATCTTTGATGGTATCAAGATAATGAATTGAAGAATTAGACCTAATGGGACACAGACTAGTGACGGTGTTACAGGAGGATGCAAAAAACAGCATTATTTCAGTACAAATTGCCCGCAATGCCATTCAAATGCCAGTCTGGCATTTAAATGCATCTCATCCCTCACCACTGACCAGGACTTTCATTCGCCTCAGTCAGTCTAATTCAGCTCTGGTTGTTCAAACTGGTTTACGGATTCCATGGTTGATCAAAAGACAAGCTCTTTCACAGTACAGATGTGAAGATGTGGCATAGGGCTATTTGGTAAGAAGGGTCAAGGTCATGTGCTTACCGTGGGGAAAGTTTTATGAGGATTACTATAATAAAACATATTTAAAAAAAAAACAAGGTAAAGCAATCATCATAACATTATAACCCATAACATTATGAATTTAAACATTTCTCATTACTTTTTAAAGAGCCATGCCTTAATGGACGAACCTGTTTAAACACTTTATATGAGCAAAGTTGAATATAGTTAAAGTTGAAAGTCTAGAACTCCGATGTTTCACCTTTGTAAAAGAAATAAAATAAAAATGAATATGCTTCACTTTTTGTGCGGTAGAGTGAATATCAGTTGAGATGGGTTCAGAAAGAAAAGTAAATATGAGGTTATGACACATGAAGCGGTCCTGCAATCCTTTACAATGCAAATGCATCAACACACGGAATTACAGGCTGACATTAACTGACTGCTTACTGCCACCATTACAGCCTAATCAAGCAAACATAAAGACACAATCTGAATAGGTTGCGTTGCAAACTTACGTTTTTACTTGAATACAGAGCTAATTAATAACGACGAAAGGTATACAAGATGTATATACAAGATATAACCTATCGAATAGCGTTACGCAGAAGTAACAATTCCTTACTGTCAAGGAAAACCAGATAGCTAAGATAGTCAGTTTAAAGTAAAATTTTATTTTCTATTTTTCAACAAATCAGCCTGCGCTCGCACTGATCTACTGCATTTATACAAAAACTACTACTCAACCAAAATATGGACGCTTATATTGTTTTAAGCGCTATAATTTAAAGACTAAATATCTAAAAATCTACTACCAAGGAGCTTTTGAGCTGGCGAAAATATGTATTCAGGTAGGCTATTTCGTATTCAGTGTTTTCATTTCCACAGAATAATTCACATTTCTCTAATTAGTGCTTAAGCCATCCACCATTAAACAAATATTATAAACCCGTTTCAAAAATAGATCTTTATATAGAAATCTAGCCTTTATCAGGAAAAACATACTCATGTCTATGGCCTTACACTGAACTTTCACCTTTCATGCAAACAGACGGTCAAGAGTAAAGCCTTCAAGTGCATTATTGAATATTTATCGACCAGAGAATATTTATTAAACCAGAGAGTGACTTTTTTCACACCTAACATATTTTCATCTAGTTCATATTTGATCTAGTTCATATGACTGTTCTGACATAATACATATGAGGTTTAAAGGCTCCTCCTTAAGCATTCAATTTACGTCTCTTACATGTCCAGTCTGGATTAGATGGAGTCTTTAAATTGTACTTTAATTTCCCGAAAATAATTGTACATACCACTGGTCAGGTGGTAGGAAAGTTACCATATACTGGAATATTTTTAAACTGAAAGAGTAATACAGAGAAGTGCAAAAACAGAGAACTGGAGATAAAAGATTAATGTGTGAAATGGTGAAACGACGCATTCCCCATCACAAAAGCCGGAGAGCAGATGTGGATGAAACGAGTTCCGGTCGACTACAGGCGCACAAAAGAGGACTTCAACTTTCTCGGAGGGGCACTGCAAAGGGACACATGGGTGAAAAGACCCTATACCCTCTATGAATATTTGGGAGGTAGAAATCTATTCTGCATTTAAAACTTAAGATTTAATCCAAGAAAAAATGTAATGAGACCGTTGACCGTACAGTAATGTGCAAAAGTATTGGGCACATTAGACGCGTCACCTACTTTTTAAAGATGTTTACTTATTTTGTTTCTGTCAGTAATAAATATCAATATAGATTTCGAAACATTTCTTTATTATTACCTACACGAATCACGTGAGTTTTTGTACCAACAAGGGGTCCCACAACAGTGTACAGAGATCTCACCATCATGAAGTCAGTGTGGAATTACACAGAGACAAAAAAACTGTAAAAGCCCAAGTCCATGAGAAATAGCAACATCCCTAAGATACTCAGAACAACCTTGCATATCTACCCTAAACGTGCACCAAGAACAAACCTATTTAAATGAAAATGATGGCCATACCAAATAATGGCTTGATTTAGGTAAATTACCTGATATATCTACTCATAGAATTATGTGTGAAAACTTCCTAAATTAGAGAATTCTGTCACAAGCCCTAAAACGTTTCATAATTCTGGTAGCTTGTTCCAAACACTTTTTGCACAGCACTGTACCACTAAATCCGCTTTTTACTCTGATTGGCAGCTGGTAAAATGCCATGTTGAAGTCGCATTTATGAAACCCTCTCAGCTGTGGTCAAAACAAATATCTTAGGGGTTAGGTTAAAGGTGGGGCACGCCACACATGGAATCAGCCTCTTCTCTTTATATACATGCTAAATTTGAGGATATGAGTGGTGCCACACACGAAGAACACCCCAGCCTATTTTATTTTCTCACTAGCACACATAGTAAAAGCAGTTCCACATGACAATGAAAACTAAACAGCATAACTAAACTAACTAACTAAACTAGGGACTATATGGCCATCATATATGTCCTTGACAGCGTTTAATGCATTCAGATTAACTGAGCTAGAGGAACGTGAACATGCTTGTGCATTTGCATACACTTTACAGAGTGACTGAACAACTAGATTGGAAATGAAGCAACAAGTGCGCAGTGACGATGAGGTGGGCTAGGAGACAAGTGTTAGTGCGCACTTCACACGTCACACTTGTTGCGAGGGTCGTGAACAATCACAAACGCGCGGCACAGGTGCAAACGGAATTTGAAGCATCTAAACACCGCGATGTAACCAGGAGTGCCCTGTGACCCTCCCACGGGGTGTTTAGACAACGGGACAGGTATCCTACCATGTAGGTCATGAGCTGTTTAATGTCATTTGTTTATCATTGGGCATTATGCTTTTCAGGGAAGGGGAACCTTAAAGCTGGTGTTCCTTGGGTCCTGGAATATGCCCACACGTAACACCCCCTCCGATCACACGGGTGTTTTTGTTTGACAGGGAACGTAAACCTCTTATACCTCTTGACTTTATTAGGAAGTGTCACAAGTAAGACGTCCCAGCTCCACTTATATGCGCTGTACCGCTGCACAGCGGTTTAAGTTACCGCTGTCCTCCAAATACCGAGAGTGGTTTATTGTACATTAGGCCTTGAAAAGCAATACTTGAATATACTTAATATGCCATACATTTGTCGTTTTAACAGTTTATATCTTAAGACAAAACTTAACCTACAGATTTGAGGGACATTTAAAATCTTAACTTGATTACACTAACAACAAGACAAGTTAGTTGGTTAAAAAAAATAAAAATGAGAAATATAACCATAAGCGTGTTTATGGTTAAACGTAAACATTAATAAATGTATACAGTGTGAGATACAATTACATTTTAATCAGTTTTTAATAAAAAAAAAATATTTTAACAGTGACAGAGTACTACTTCTTAAACAGAAAAGACACATGAAAATCACATTACCTTACAGAACAAAATAATTCAGAGGTTGTATCAAAACCTGCTGACCTAACTTCGTCTCAGCAAAATTGTGAGAAGAATAAACAGTTCAAAGCACTTACAATACAGTGTTGAAATATTTCTCATATGATCTTTCAGGATACTTGTATTTATTCTTGTCAGAGTTTGATTGAAATACAACAGCCTAATAAATAAAAATAAATACATAAATGCATACGAATAAAAACAAAAAGGTCAAATATTGTTTTACACATCGCATTTCATTTGAAACCAAAGCATACAGCCTAATTACAATTTAATATGTTATTCCACATCATAACGGAAAACTACTATTTACAAAAACTGCCAACAATCTGATCCCAGCAGTGTGGAGAACAATTATATACAGACGAGATTTTTGTCACTTTCACAAAAGTTACTGACAACTGGGCACAGATCAGTTTGGAAAAATACATTTGATCCGTGATGTTAATGAAATGTAATCTGGAGTGGCGTGCCAGAGAGGCGATCTAAATACGAGTTTTCACGGTGATGAAATGCTCGGTATTTGTGAAAGTGAAAATGCACCTGTGGCACTTTAGAGCTCTTGCAAAGCCGAATGAGACTCTAAATGCCTGAAATATTTCCAAATCTTAAACGATTTTTTGGTTAGTTGGAAAAGAGTCCCCTCAGCCAAGCAAAACCGTTTTGTCTTTCTGATTCACTGAAATCTTCGAGGTGGGACGACGCAGAGGAGATACAAGGCTAAAGCTTTGACTATCAATAAAGCCATTTTCTCCAAAAAGGGTCTCAAGATGAGAGCAGCATTCAATTAGCTTGATCCCATCTAAAGAGCCTTAATTAGGTTTGTGGAGGACGCCACATGCACGGTGGGTCAGGGACAGCAAGGCTGTTTAGACTGAAAGGAGACTTATTTACGCCAGGACGATCAGACGCTTTGAATTAAAGGCATTAAAACCTATCAACTCTATCCTCCCCGCGTTTTCAAAGTGTCCACTCTGCTAGGACCCGGACCCCGACAGTGCACTGGCTTTAAAGGATCTGGATTTAAAACAAGAAGCATCAGTCAAACATTTAGACTAAAACCTACAGGGGTATTGGTTTCACATTAAAAACGGGCCAAATTGTGCGCAGTTGATTGTAGATAGCCTATTAGTAAGTTCAAATCAGTCTGGTCACTTTAAGTCGTTTTTGGGTTATAACTCAAGTCACTGTCACCTAAATGTTATTCGAGGGATTTTAAGTATTACGGGGGGAAAAGATATTACGACTTAATTTCAAAAATAACAGATCCTGGTGGTTGATCGGATTGGATTTTGCCCTGCCTGGTGTCAGGACTCATATCGCAGGCGTGCTTTGACTGGCCGTGTTGAGTGTGTGTGTCTGTACGTGAGAGCAAGACAGTTAGTGAAAGTGAGACAGTGTTATCCTTTATATCATATTATCTCTATGATCACCAAGGCTTGTGCACACACCCCATTCACAAACTGACTCAGTGCGTCAGCACCTATTGTTAATGACCAATATGACGTAGTCGAGGCTTGAGCTCAAGAGAACCCAAAGACAACATACCAAGGGTCAAACACTAGGCGTCCCTAACCTTAACTGGTACAACATATTCGTTCATTCATACATCTAACTTCTGGGTACTACAATACAGTTGTAAAATGCAATGCAATGCAATGATCAAGAGAAAACGGCAGATAGTCTGCGAACTTTCACAGAAAGGTCTGGTGTTAGCTCTGATTTTTATAATTAAAATAAACCAAACGCTGGACTGTCTGGTAGAAAAACACACTACGTAAAACGCAAAACTCTTTTTGGCAGTAATCACTGCTTTGCTCGACGTGTCATTTTGTTTTTCAAAGTGTGATTATTATTTCAATTTTACTTGAATAAACAAAATAGGCTATTTTTGCTTAACCAAGAATATATTTATAGTTAGTTTTAAAAGTGTACATACGGCTGTGACGTACGGCTTCCATTTATTCAGCTTAACATAAATGTTGCAATGCACCCTCCAAAGAGACTTTGTAGTTTGTCTATGGCAAACAAAATATGGATATATCTTCGCACGACGCTTATATGTAAACTAAATGACTTAACGACAATCTTTCTAACAGTAACGATAATAATAAACTAACAAAAAGAATATAATGAAGTCACGAATAAATCAACATTTTAAACAGAAATATACTGAGCCCTCAAAACCATAACCAATCCACTGAATAACCACAGCCAAGATTTTACTTTAGTGAAATTACAGTCAGACTACGTATTCTTGAGAACACACAGAACAGCAATATTAAGGGTAGGAGAACATGTCATAGCGAGGCAAATAAAAACATCACTGAAAGGCCTAATCCTGCACAGGGATTCATTAGTGGTGCCAGTACAGTTATGACTGCTTTATGAAGCGTGTATGGGACACGATAAAGAAGAACATACGAAAGATCTGCATTCCTTAAGAAAATTAAAACTTCCAACTGTATGAGTAAAACGGTATCGTATCCACAAAAATCAAATAATCAGGATTTACCAGTTCTTAATGTACATCACGTTAAAAAGACATCTATATTATATTAATTTATATTCATTTTGCTATTTCGAGAACAGCAAACAAACTATGTCATTACATTTTCGCTGTTTTGCCATTATGGGAGGGGGAAGCCTCATACTGGTGGAGTGAAATCATTGGGTACACAAGAGAAGGAAGCAAAAGTGGGTGTAGAGGAAACAAGATGACTCATTTACAGCTTTAGTAAAAGCAAAGATCTGTTACATTTTTATAATGTAAAAGTAGATTTTAATGTACTAAGTACTGTTTTGATACTACAGTGATATGTATGCCTGTTCATTCATTCTCTGTTAAGCCACGACGCAACTGAGTAAATGCACGCGCGTGAACGTTTCGCCCCGATGGTAGCTAGAGAAAGACGAGGGGCAGGCCACGATGTCAACCGCTCTGTTGTCTTTCATCAGTGTCTTGCATGGAGTCTATGGTGAATATCTTGCAGGTAGTTATCGTTGTAGGAGAATGGCCTGTGTCATTAAAGCCATGGCATTTTTTAAGACCTTTATAGCCCCGTGCCTTCAACCCGAGGTACAGCTATGGACTATTCGAAGCGTTTGTTGTCGAGAAATCTTCAGGCAAAAGCTGTATGACAATATGAACGCTGTCAATTAAAAGAATATGAATACATAATAGTCTTGACACATAGACTATTACTTCACAACAGAACGACAACACTATAGTTTTTCGAAAGCCTATATGCTCGCCCTAAACACAACAATAAGTATAAGACCAAAACATATGTTCTGGAATAGCTTGTGCTGCAAAACAAAAATGACTTTCTAAACCTTTATGTTTGTTTTTATTTCTGGAATATAGGGTAGAAACTATAAAAATATAAACAGAAACTATGATACGGCACATTGTTTATGCCATAGTCTTCTATGGCAGAAGAGATGGTTAGGCAGAAAATCTGCATCCATTAGAAAGAGGCACAAGCTTTTGGCTCTCCAGAGAAACGTCATTATAGGAAGTACAATCAAGCAAGGCCTCTTAAGAAAGCTGTTTAGTTTGAAAATCCATGCAGGCTACTGAATTTATATTGAGACAAGCCTGCACTAACCATCCATGGCAGCATCCAACTGGGTGATTCATATACAGATGTTATATATTACGCGTGTCTAAGAGCTTAACGAGATCTATGTAACAAACCAAAAGACATTATTGTTGTTTTCGTGTTTGATGAGCTATGTTCTATAAGTCACAGAGCAATCATCATCAACAGATGTTGTCGGTGAAGTCAATGCTTAGGCGTCTGACATATACGTCGATGTGCCGTTCATCGTACACGCAACAATGCATCCACGCTGTAATAATGAGACTAAAGATAAATAAAATAATCTGAATCGTACAGATGCGCGCCATGCATATTGTCTGTGCTGTGGGGTGACAGAGATGCAATACAAGAATGTGCAATACAAGGTTTTAGTCACTGCCACAACATCTAGACTAGGGTTAAAGGCTTTAAAACAAGTGAAACACAAGAAGTTCCAGAAAGTTTTAATTGTGGGCGCGACTACGCAGACTGAGATTGTTTGAAGCTCCACGATCTTTTAAATAACTAAAGGCATCGGCCCACAGCGCATGAGCGCAATGAACATCCAGCATCACTAATAAAGCGTGGACAACTTTCGTGCCAGATGACCAATAATGTGTATGTTTGCAGCGCTCGAGTTTAATGTGTGCAGTGAATGCATAAATAGGATACACGTTCATTCTATAACAAGAATGGCAACATTTCTTTGCCCAGTCAGATCGTACAGCACGCTAATTGATCTAAAAATAGCTTAAATTTCACCTGCTTCCTAATACAATGTAAAATGGTCATGCAATGTTACACGACCCATATCCACAGAGAGTAACACTTCTTAAATGGCGTGCTGGCGTGGTTTAGATCCAGCAAGCATCCAACGCGAAAATCATTTCTCCCCCACTCATTTGGTTTGGCGTTCACCAACCTTTCTGCTTTACATTAACAGTCTTTACCAATTAAGTAATACGGTGATATCATTAGCAAAATAAAAAAATTCTCAGAGAAAGCTTGAAATAAAGGCCATGGCAACAGTGTTGTTATCGTGTCTACCTTGATCACGATTTGTAAAATTCGGATCTTAAAATCTGTGGTTTTGTGAGTGTGAAGAGTGAGTGCCTATCAAATTTTGCAAATGAAAGGAAACGTAAATTACGCTGCACGCAACCTCTAATGCAAAGAAAAATAAAACGTGAAAACTGTTCAGTATGCAGGCTGCGTTTTTGGCACTGCCTGAATTTGTGTTTTGGTGAAGCACTGTGCCTTTAAACGTGCAAGGATGAGCATTGTCTGTTACTCTCGAATCAGGGTCATGTGACTAGTTCTAGACTAATCTATTGGTCAAAGGCACGTGTCTAGGATACCGGAGTGTAACGTCATTGGGGGCTCGTATTAAGAACAAAAATCCGGAGTGAAAGTATTTTAGGAGCAGTTAGGAGCCCCACTTCTCTGTCCTCATAGTAGTCACCGAAGCCCCGATAGAAAACGAACACCAATCTGGCAAGTTTATCCACTTTAATTGTCACGCACAACGTTATGGGAAGGCGTAACTATGTCTCTCTTTTGTGACCACGGTGCGCACAGGGTTATTACTGTCCACGAAACTCAATGACAGATTTTCTTATTCAGTTTCGAAATTTTCCTGAAGTGAACAAAGTGGACGGAGTCGCCCGTGTAGTGGGGTGCGACTGCCTGAGTGCGGGAGAGCGATAAAGGGTTAAGGAGGAAAAGTGGAAAGTGTGTCTCAGTATGGATGAGAATGAGCAGAGCGCAAGAGAAGCGGAGCAGCGAGGAGCGGTGGACGAGTCCAACAGTGCCATACGACCCCTTCTGCAAGCTCCGGCGAACCTGCAGCTCCCGCACCGAATCACCAACTTCTTCATCGACAACATCTTGCGGCCGGACTTTGGTCGGAAGAAAGAAGCGAACATCAGGCGCGATGAGAGCAATCACGGTGCTAGAGAGAACCGCAGCCTTACTGGTCCTAGCACGGGACAGGTGGGAAGTACAGTACCAGCAGAGGGGACTTCCACAACACATACAAGCAGCGGAGGAAAGAAGCCAGAGGTAGAAAGCGAAGAGCCCTTGAAGCCCCGCGGGGAGAATGTAAATCAGAGCCCGAGTACAGAAACGGACAGTTCACAGCCCAATGTAAACGGAGTTTCCCAGCCTATGCTATGGCCCGCTTGGGTGTACTGCACACGCTACTCGGACAGGCCGTCGTCAGGTATGTTTTGGATTATTTCCTTAACTTATCTTACGCCTTAATTTATGCAAACACCAAGATCTACACTGAACGAATTGTATAGGGCCACTGTAATTCCAGAACAAGCAAGTTAAACAAAAACCGCCAAATATTAAAATTATAATAAAATAGGTCAACAATTTGATCAAAAGATGTTGAAAGATCTTGGATCACTGAAACTCCACGTTTCTACACCCTCAAAAAATCCAGTTATGATTATCATCGTCTATAAACAAAACGACAAAGGTCCAAAATCGTCAAAACACATGCTTAGTTCATTATAGGTAATGTTATTGTAAGCATAAAGTTATTGTAACAAAATATACATAAATGTGACGAAAACGTAGTTTTACAGTTATTTATATACGTTAAATGTCTTTACCATTAATCTGCCTGTATATTGTAATTGTCGTTTCTGCTGTTGTTATAAAGGGGCTACAGTAAGTTAAAATAGTTCTACCTCGGTATGGGTTTTTTTTTAACAGAAACACAATTTTCATGCTGAATGATTGTAAGTAAAAGCCATCCAAGCCTTCAGTCTTTGTTGATTTCATTCGCATTGTTTTGACAATGGAGCAGGCCTCCCATATTTACGATAATCTGAGTAAGCATTTGCCAGAGCGTTTAGGTATGACAAAGTACTTTCAGTAGTTTAGGTGTCTAACTAAAACGCCATTTTCATACAGCAAATGAACAAATATTTTATAACAGAGCAGAACAATTTGTGCATATCTGTAATTTAACGGGGAGAAAATAAGCGAAACGGAGTAATCACTATTTCGTGGAATAGAAATGTGTGGTGAGAAATCCTAAAATCTTTAATGCAAATATTTAATCGAAAATATTTGGTTCTGCAGTTTTGGCAGCAAATTCCTTTCCCTCAATTGGTTAACAGTTAAAACGCTGAGTGGCATGCTCTTGGCGATCGCCCGCTTATTAACGAGTGAATATATACAACGATTAAATGGTTGATATATAATTTACTCTTCCTCCAAAATCAGAAATGTATTAATTCTATTTTCATATAGCCTATATGTATTCATATAATCGCGTCTTCGGGTTGGGTTTCGCGTTGCAATGCACGATGCATTCTCGCGTTGTTAACAGCAGGATGACCTGGCGTATATTCAATAAAGTATTGATCACAGCAAAATCAAGATCAAGCAAAGATAGCAGTACGTCTATAATTAGTTCGTCTCACCACCGTGAAGCTAATTTTGTGCTGGTTTATTGGTGTAGAGTGCTCTAAACTATCACTAGAGCCTATACAGATATTATCGAATGGGTTAATAGTGCGTATGTTCGTCATATAACTATACCCATCCCACCTCGAGGCTTTAAAATGTCCAAATTGGAGCTAGCTGTGAATCCATCATCAATATTCTTTTCATCTCTGAGGTTTCCCGCATTACCTATTAATGCAGCCTCAACTGCGAGAAAGACAGAGAGAGAGAGAGAGAGAGAGAGGGAAACTAACATAAGGCTCACACCAAAATGTGACGCAAAATAATAAATAAATAAAGCACACGTAAGCAGATTCAGAAATTACAACATTTGGTGGAACATGTTTACAGCCCCCTTCTCTCCAGACCCCGTACGAACATAAACATTACACGGGGCTTGTTGCACAATTTGTGCCTCGTTCTCAAACAAACTGTTTTTCTAATTATTATTATTATTATTTAACACGCACAGGTCCCAGATCTCGCAAACCAAAGAAGAAAAACTCCAGCAAAGAGGACAAACGACCACGCACGGCATTCACGGCAGAGCAGCTTCAGAGACTCAAGGCCGAGTTCCAGACCAACCGCTACCTGACCGAGCAGCGACGACAGAGTCTGGCGCAGGAACTCGGCCTCAATGAATCTCAGATCAAAATCTGGTTCCAGAACAAGCGGGCCAAAATCAAAAAGTCCAACGGCACCAAGAACAGTCTAGCCGTACACCTGATGGCGCAGGGACTGTACAACCACAGCACTACGTCAAAGGAAGACAAATCAGACAGTGACTGAGACAGAGAAAGATGGGAGGGGAGGAGGAGATGGTGCAGGGGGTGGGGGTTTTAGGTTATATTTACAATGCAATAATTCTAAAGATAAAGGGCCAGTGAATAAATATACCAGCATTACTGAAGTTAAATATAGGTTATATCGAATTATGTGGAAATGCGTTTATTGAAAACAATTCTTCTATGAAATAATGGTAACATTTTTCGAAAATAGGCTATATAGGTGCCGTATTTTTGCACTTGGCAGAGTGGTTCTCTTGAGAAACGAGCGTTTCTTTTGTTTTTCAGGCTCTTACTAGAACCGAGGGTTTTCACTATTCGCGCATCGAACGTTTATATACATTTATATACATACATTAGTTATGTGGAAAATGCGAAAAACCTTGCTTAAGTCCAAAGAGTTTTTACTGCTGCATCCAGGCAACTGTGATTATGAAATGCATTTGAGTGGTTTTATTCAATGTTTGTCGTTTAATTTGATTTGTTGCTTGATAGAAATGGACGCAGCAAACGTCAGATCTTAGCAGAATACGATGTTTAAAAATAATTCATTTTATTGTAAATATGCTCAGTCTTTGCCTGACTCTTTTGAATGCGAGAATTGAAAAAAAAAATCGCGATGGAATATACAGATCGCACGAATTTATTTTACTGTGCATTACATTGTAAGTTACCTGGTTGAACTTCCATGTTAACAGCCTAACATAACAATAACATTGGACTAACCTTTATCATAGCCCGATCAGAGCATTTTAACTAGATGCGCTAAATAAATAAACAAATGTACCGAAGCGTCTTAAATCGCATACATAGTTTTTATAAAAGAGCAATATAATCATCCTTTGTAGCAAAGTACGTTTTAATCATTATAATGCTGCCTATAAACGTGTAGCTCACTGACAATGATTTACGCTTATGCGCACTCTTGACAAACGTCAGGGTTAAGCGCCACAACACATCACACATAGAAATATAAACAAATAAATATACAGCTATATATAAACACACAACTATCGAATAAAAAAGCAAACCAGCCGTTTACCGTATAACAGATGTTAAAATACTGTTTTATTGTTGACTTCATATTTGTTATGTATTTATATAGATTATATTGAGGATAAACTTTATTCAATGACCGGTGTTGCTTTTTATGTGAGAGTAGATTTTTAAGGTGTTTAAATTGCTTATTTATATTGCAATAACTTTATGTGAATGAAGCGTTATTGGGGCCTTTGCATGAAAGCTGCAAATAATCATATTAAGGCATATTCACGCGTATTTAAAAAAGCTGAAAAGTATGGACGAGATTTAAGTTGCAGACTGTGTCTATATACCATATTGTGGAAGTTTTACTTTTTGAATATCTTTGTTTTATACCTGAAAAGAGTGTGTGATTATAAAGCCACCAAACTTAACACACTTTGCCTTACAAGTTCAAGTGCGAACTTTATAACAGAACTGTGCCGAATCAGAGAAACAGTGTTAATTCAATTGCATATAAACATATCTATGAATATGGCCTTCTATCTGGTAAACGACCTAATGAATTTACTCAACAGCCGAGAAACTATCTATAAAAGCTATTAGAAACCTGTAATGACAAGATTTGACAAGTATAATACAATGCTATTTTTATCTTTGGTTTACAGGTACTGTTTGTTACATGTGTAAATAATTTGTATTACGTACGTATTAATTGTGTAATTAACTGCCTCCTGAAATCTTGATAAGAATTAAATAAACAATAAGAATAAAACTTTCAATGTCTTAACAGCGTCCATTCATTTATTCGTCTGTAAGGCGATTGTTAACAATCTTTCGCTGCAGTCTTACCCTTAGGTTGGAGAACGTGCCACCCTCCCACCATATGGGAGCTGAGCCCAGCGGACATGACGTCATGGCCCTGGCACACAAAGCTCTACCAAATCGGGAACGGGTTCGTAATGCATCAGCAGAAAGGCATTTGAAAAGCATTGTAATATCCTTTGGGCTGATATGATAAAACACTAACCAACGCATGAGCTTTGGGGTGTTGATTCATTTATTCAGGATTTCTAAATCCTCTGGATCAAGCGAAATTTGGCTGTAAAGAAGCCCACTTCATATACTATATCTAAAACGACAGAGACATTGACACAGAAGCGCTGGATAGTTTGCAAGGGTCCTTAATCTATAACTCATTTACAGTATCGGTTCCAATTTTGTAATGTTAACGTGCATATATATGCGTGAAGATTACAGATATATTTACATAACCTGTAAGAAATTGTGCAAAGCAATGATGTTTATGAAAAAGCGTGTTGGTAAACATGAAAAAACACGACATTTATTAACTTGCTAACCACTTCTATAGGACCGGGATGACAGGACCACTATTATATCCCCAAATAAAATGTCCCAAAATAAGCAAAAATCAACAAGCAAATTAGACTATAAATATTAGCTCCACTCGCATCCTTAACTGAAAAATAAACAAATAATGCATTTTGGTCTTTAAATAAATATCACTTAAAACAATAGCTATCAGCGAACGACCTTAATTCAAGAAAAAAAGTCATAGCAATTGTGTGTGAAGTGTATTAGCCTAATTAAGTGATTTTATTGTTAATTTAAAATTGTCAGTGTGTACTGTACTTTATGCCGTTTTCTACTGGGGAGCACAATGTGTTCATTTTAAACCCGACCCGAACTTTAAACTCAGAAATAAAACACAATCCACTTCCTGTTTATAATGTTCAATAAATCCATATGAACTCACAAAATCAATTCATAATAAAAAAAAAAACACAGACCATCAAACTTCACAACCAAAAAATTGAATTAACAAGCTTCTTAGAAAGTCACGCAAAACCCTGGTCTATGTTTCTGCTTTCTGTTTGTAACAACTGAAAGATTTAATCAAAAGGGCCAGGCAAAACGAATAAGCTTAAATAAATGTATATTTATCCTAATAAATCGGAGTTATATATTTGTCTGCAAAAAAAATCAATTAAAAATAAATTATGCAAGGAATCGCACCAAATGAAATCTGGAAAACCATATTTGGGGTTAAATTTCTGGTGAGGTGTATGTTTTATTTCCTATATATGTGCTGTACAACAAACTTACAAACATAAACAGTGCATGACATCTAATAAAATGACCCACAATACTAACAGACCAACAAATGGTAACTACATAAACATAGAGTAATGCATATAGTTTGTCAATAAAATCAACAATTTTGTCTCTGACCCTTGTCAGGCAAAGTGAACAATCACCCAGTTGCCCACAAAACTTGTTTAATATTTGCTGAGGGGCTGTCAGAGAGCTCAGAAAGCCAACAGGACTCAAACTAAACAACACCTTGAATAGCTCAACATATTCACATGCTATCCTTTTCAGTATCAATTTGTTGAGTCACTCAAACCATAACTTGACTTTCCCGAAAATAAAATCTGCTCAAAGTACACCTGTCCTCTGGGGGGAGGTGAAGGGGACACAGACAACTGGCATTCCCCAAGCACTGACCTGCTCAATGACAATGCCTCATCTACATTTCTTTTCTAGCAGCCCTTGTATGAGGAAGTGATGCCCAGTGGTTGAGGGGAGAGGTCCCTGACTGACTTTCTATAGAGCAAAAGTATGTGTTTCTGTGTGCGCAAAGTAATGAGAGAGACAGAGGCAAAGAAAGAGAGGGAGGGAGAGGAAAAAGAAACCCCAAATGAAGGTCAAAACCTCCTGTCATGGCTGCAGGTGGCTCATTTCCTCTGCAAGGAACAATCCCCAATCTGCCCCACTCCCCCTTTTGCTCTCTTCAGCTACCTTACGCCCACATTTAACTTTTTATATTCACATACACACAAAATGTTGAATCTCAGAGTAGTTTAGGTGTAAAGTTTCTGCATATTATGCTAAACAGAAGAGCAAGCACATTATTGTCAGTTATCGCAAAACATAGTCTAAATAATATCTTACATTTACACTACCTATTTGTAAGTCATCATTATAAGAAATATACAGAATGCTTTAATTAATGGCATAATTCAGTTTCCTTTAATTAACCTATATGTGAATATCTGTAGAAAATACCTAATGTGTTAAAATTATACAACTTCAACTTTGCCAACTTTTGCACCAGTCAAAGAGGAGAAAAATCTAAGGTGGAAGGAAAGTATGAAAATACGTCTGCTTTCCATACAAAAGATCCACGCACCCTCAAGGCTCCCCCCAACCCCAAACACTCCCACTGTGCTTTTCTGCCTTGAGTTTTCCAAACGCTTCCTATGGACCTGTAAGGAATGTGCCTGCGAGGTTCGGAAACATGGTTAAAAGAGTGAGGGATGCAAATGGTGGACAATAGAGATGACATCAGGCTGATTTCACACCAGGCCATAGGATGGCCAGACCCAAGCCAGGATCCTTACTACGCAAGGCAGATCAAAAAGACTGCTGCACATACGCAGACCAGTCCAGCAAAGGAACGGTACAGAATGCTAATCCACAGGACAAATATATTTTAATCTTGTTAGAATACAAGTTAATGCTGCTGCTAGATGATGGGAATGAGTTGAGGAAAAGGGACAGATGAATTCACAATCTTACCTTTAACACTAGTGCACTTGTGCTGTTTGCAGGTTTAAATACACAGTGATTACTTTAGTCTACAAAAATCACAACAAGAGTACTCATTTTCACTCATTCAATTCATTCAAGCTACCTTATAAGAACACAGGACAAAAACAGATAGAGTTCCATTATAACATACTAGTAATATTAAAGCTAAATTAAATATGAACCTCTCTCATCACCTTACGGTAACAATTTTCAGATAGAAACAGACACACCAACACACATAGAATAAGGTTGGTTTTCATTTGGATAAAATCTCCACTGGTGGTGTCAATGACCTCTACTGAAACCCCAGCAGGGCTCTGACATGCAAAGGAAATGAGTCTGAGTGAATGAGTGTGTGTCTGTGTCTATCTGCTGAGCACCTTGGTAACTCTTGATCTCTCATGTATGGAACTCTGGCAATGAGCTCCTAAGAAGTCAACTCAGAGGACAAAAGGCAGCAGTCATTGAAACTCCAGCCACTCGCTTTTTCTTGCTCTGTCTCTCTTAAATCTCTCACCACAAACACCACATGGGTTACTCTAACTTAAAAAAAATCTAAATGAGAAATTCTAATGAGCGTGCACTTCGTTACATGTACCTGTTAACATGTTACCTCTGCATGTTTTGGCCTGCGATGTATTGTAAATTCAATGAATGCCAACTCAGAACAACAACTCTGCCAAAGTCTAAAATGAACTTTATAAAGACTACAAAATAAATCTTTTGGGAAAACAATACAATTTGCTTGGTCTTTAAATTCTTACAAAAATCTTTAAATAAAGAAAAATTTGGTAAATTTGGTTTATAAGAATATCTAGCATTTAGGATGAGGATATCAAAAAAGGAAAGTTTGTGATCTGTGATGTGATCTCTGGTCAATGTATCTAAATGAGTTCCTTTTATTCATTTATTTTATTTAAAGAAAGTTCACTTACCAAGCATTACTCTCTCACAGATTAATTCTAAAAACAACACCTCCACAATGCACAAAACATTTCCTGGTGAGTGCATATGCAGTGCACATTGCTGAACAACAAAAATGGGTGTGAGGATTATAAATATGTTAATAAATCCTGACAAAAATGTAAAAGAAGGCAAGGCCAAATCTGAAGTTTAACAGGATCTAGGAAGATTACATCTGTCAATACAGACAAATACAATTAAAAAAACTTGAGTAAATCAAAAGCTCAAAGGCATCACTGTGGCACCTCTCCTTCGGAAACAAAGCAAGTGGCTGACCTTTCCAGAATCCACACTGTCATCTTTTTAATACAGCACAGTGATTTTTGACCTTATACTGTACAACATTTGGAGACATAATTGGCTGTGACTCCCACTAACCACGAGCAGGACAAAATAACCATTTAAACGTTCAATTCAGTTTAAAGGTCTACAAATATTAAGAAAATGACATGTGTATAAGCTCGCTCAGACCTGATATAAAAATACTTGTTGAACCATATTAAAACTTGGTTTCATTCCACAATAAAATTTAAAACTAAAGGCCTGCAGACATTTCTATATGAATATACTGGTACTTAAAGCAATGTCAATAAAATCAGTATAATGCAACTGTATCTTAAATGCCACAAGCAATTTATTTGTAATGTCACATTATGCACACAGAACACACCAGTATGTGGTAAATTGGTGCATTTTAATCTGCAGCGATGTGTGGTGCCCATTTTTAAAAAGCCATTTTTATACAGCACACAGATGAGCCTCCAGATTAATAAGACTTCAGCTCATTTGAATAAAAGTGAAATATTAATACTGGATAATAAACATGCACATTTTTCTGACATCAGATAAAACAGGATACAGTAAACAGCATTATGTTAAAGTATTATGTATAGAAAACCTGAGAAACAGATTTAAAGAAATGTGTCTGACATAACTCGTAGAAGAAAGTTTCCTGCCATCAGTAGGTTTTATAAAGATCTTTGCTCCAAAAAAGCAAGTCCTTTGCAGAAAGCAAGGTAGAGAGGAATGCAGTAAAGACATACACTTACTTTCATATTACTACCTGTTTCATCTCAGAAGACACATCATCTCTGTTTTTCTTCACTATCCTGTGACAAAGAACAGACAAATTCACAAAAAGAGCATCAGCTGAAAACATTAACGTACAATACAAAAAAAAACTGCAGGCTTCAGATTCAAAATACTATCTGAAATTGTTGCATTCAAGAATAGTGTGTAATTGTGAGCCCGACATGCAATGATCTATTCATTTGAACTGCCAAGCTCAATTTTAACATCAACTCAAGCTGGAAAATAGGGAGGGTCACATGCTGTCCACAGCATAACCTTGACATATTCTCCTAAAATGCTCACATACACACATACATCCATAGAGAGAGTCAATCTCAGAGAGGTAAAGACAAAGTGTCTGCTCCATTACAGTGAAGTCAAGAGAATTATTTGGCATCCTTCATGGAGCTGCCCTGCCTCACTCCAGTATGCTGGCAAAGCCAAAAACAAGATAGGCAAACTAACGGGGTAATTTTTAAACTGTTTCTTGGTAACGATTTAATCAGACACTTTAGTGAGTGTAGTTATGCCACGGCAGTGCAATTGAGCAATTTGGACTAAAAAAAAACCATACAAACAAATCGTTACGCAGTCCAAGCCCCTTTATAAAAAACAATTGCAGAACTAATGATACATACAGCAAGGCAGAAGAAAATGTAGCATAAATTTGAAGACTCGGCCAATGCTCAGATTTCAATGGCAATATAAATGTCTAATAAATTACATAAAAGCTTCAATTCATCAATCTTTTCAATCACATTCAGTAAACTAAATTTGGTGTTAAAATCTGGACTAAGTCGGTACACTTGAATATTTAATAAACTCTTAAACTCTAAATGTAAACATCTGAGAGATAACAGTCTCTATGTTTTACAACAGTGATTCCCTACTCTCAATTATTTTGGACGTGGGAGTACACCAGCAAAAATAAAACCCCTGACAACATCCATTCATCAAAAATGACATACAAATGACAGCGTTCATTAAAACATTTGTGACGTTTTGACTGCCATGAAACGTATTTACTAAAGGAACCCTGTATATGAGGCCAAATTCCTCTTACATTCTTCATGGTTATGTGCAGTGGAAGATGAAGGCTGTAGAGGTGTCTAGGTGTGAGGTTAGATATGATCGTGGGATAACGTCTACCTCATTTTCTCTTATCTGCATAAACTGCTGTCTGTGTGGTATGCTGAAGCTTTAAACACAACCTGGACAGTATTGAACTGGCATCACATGTGTAAGACGTGATAGTGGTGAAGACTGTGTGAAGCACAAGGCAGTCAGACTCCAAAGAACTTAAGATTCCAATTTATTTTACAGCAAAACTGACAAAACATGGGAGAGCGGGGTGGATGGGTGGGGGGAACTGGAGAAATAGAGGGGTGGGTGGAGAATCTGTGTTCAGTTGTCAGCTCACTGCAGCTGCCATTTTCTTGGCTCTGAGTGGCTGGTTAGAGGGCGGGGCAGGAGCAGCCACACAGAGTACATCATAACCCCCACCACTGTGTCTTTTCTACAATTCACCTCTATACATGCATTCTGTTAGGGCTGTTCCAGGGTCAGATTTATCCAATCTAGTCAGGATCATACTGACTGAACACTCAACCATTACAGATTCTAGGGTTGTTGGGGCGTACTGTTGCATGACATTGGAGGGAAGCGGCAAAGATACAGTAGTAGTGCAGGCACCCACTCACACAGGAAGAACAACAGCTGCACTTCCTGTAGTTTCAGTAGGAAAATGTGCCTACAGCCAATCATAATGGATGGAAAAATCCCTGTGCAAACAACAATGACACCAGCTATTCAAAAAAATCTGGAAATTGTTTTGTGACCAAATATTTCACCTGTCATCATGTTTGTGTACCCAGCTCCCAAACGGCACAATCATCATATTTTACCAAAGACCTTTACTCAGCATAATATAAGAAAGGACAATGATGCCGTTTTAAAATTCAGTTCCTTCCACCTTATGTATAACAAATAGTTTTCTGCTTTGATCATTGAGAACATTGTTTCTGAGCACACAAATAATTTTTGTATCTCATCTGAGATGTCCAAAACCAGCTAAAACTAAAGAGAATGGTAGACATAGTTCAGAAAAATGTTTTAACATACAGTACATGCACTGTGAAAAGACTTACATCTGCTATATCTTTGTCGATCTAAACCCGTAATGAAGGCCCTTTAAAACCTGAAAATGAACTGCTGCTTGCATTTTTAGAATCAAAAGAAAAAAGAAATTACAAGCAAAATAAACAGCAGTACCATCAATTTGGTAAAAAAATACTTACAGAAAAGGTGGACTCTCAGAATGTGGGAAACAAGGAAACCTTTTCTGACCTGTGAGGTAAATAGCTATGTCAAAAAATGGAAATGAATACACTTTAAATATGAAATAAATTGTCATTATTGACCTTAACATAAAAACACAAAAGAGACAAACAAAAACATAAAATGATCTCAAACATAAAAAGAGAGGGTTAGAAAACTGCATCAACAACATAAAAAGGCCAAATTATCCATTTGTTACACCAGCAGTGTCTAGACAGATCAAGGTGCATGATGTTTCTTCCCAAATGCCCTGTTTCAATATCTCCAGCCCCTTCCCATGATTCCCTTTAGAAGGAGGGGTCAGCAATGGCCAAGTGCAGGCTAATCAGGACAGAGGGTAGTCTGACCCCCCAGCGTCTCCACTTGGCTAATCAAAGCCCCTTGTGCTGGGTGTCAGGCTCTGGGCTACAGAGGGCAACGGGGACAAAGATGATTTTGGGGGTTAGTTGGGTCCACTGTCTTTTGTTTCCATTCAGACGGAGAGACAAGCTTCCACTCACACAGATAATATTAGGGCAGGGTTCCTTCACCAAGGATGCCACTGATTTTGGAAGGAAAGTACAGATGGACAGACAGAGAGGCTGACAAACAGACACACACATACTTAAATATAAACACACACACACACACACACACACAATGCTGCTCTCACACCCCTTCACCATCTGGGGCCCTCATATCCCTAAAGGGCTAAGTAGGGAAACCAGGGTTTAGCACACCTCCTCTTTTTCTCCCTCCCTCCTTCCTTCCATCTTTTCTTCTTCATTACTCTGGCCTGTTTAAACAGACAGCCAGGACAGACACAGCAAACATACTGAAAAGCTCCTGAAAATCCTCATGCAAATCACAAGCCAATCTTTGTAAAGAGACAGAGGCATTTTAGGTTTGGGTGGAAATAATTAACTCCCTTTTCTGTTATTTCCACCAGACACGACTTCTCCAGATGAGTCTGCAAGGCCTGTGCTGCATGGAGTCTATAGCCCTAGTTTTCAATGCTAAAACTGGTTTATTAACTCACCATGTCACATGGTGAAAGAAAAAACAAATGCATTGCTAGTAGAATCACATTACTTTCACTGAATTTCACCAATTTATTTTCACATGTATACATATCTTGCGCAGTATTTCACAATATTTACATGCTGTGGTGCAAAATAAATATTTATTAAAAATAATCACAATCTCTGAACATATTAACTTTTTTGTATTGTGAACTTAATGTTGCTTAACGTAAACTTTAAAATGGAAGTTACTAAATATTATATTAAATATTATATACTAAATATTATATTCCATACAAATTATTAAAGGTCACTCAGTATTTTGTTTCTCATTAAACTTTTCCCCTTAAGAAATTATTCGTATTTGTTTAGAAAAACATGTTTAAAATCATTTAGACTAGTAATATCAGTATTCTAATAAAAGCTGATTTAGTTTACATGAAGGCAGTCACTATATAGGGACTGCCATATTGCAATCGCATGACTGGCCGATTATAACCTTGGTTATCTATGTTATCAGACATGTTTTCCTTACTAAATAAATAATGGCTGACTAAAAAGAATGCATTTCCACAGCATCTGTAAACTGAAACTTCTGCGTGACACTGCATGCTTACTATTAAGTGTCAGTATTAAGTCCTAGACAACTGTCATTTCCGTCAGCACAACATAATAAAATTGCCGAGCCTACCTCTAATAAAGTGAAAAAATGATGGTGCTTTAAAATCAAATTAGCAAAATGAGATCAATTTGTAAGTAACTGAAGTTAAGGCTTTAAAATTACAGTAACAGCAACAAAATTATGAAAAGTATGTATTGCACAAAGGTGGATTGTATGTATGTATTACCCAAACTTATATTGCTTGTATTAAATGGATAGTTCATCTTCAGAATGAAAATTTGCTTTTAATTTACCTTCAGTGGAGCATTGTAGCATGTTATTATACACAGCATTATAGTCCTCAGTACTTAATTATAATCACTTTAAAATGTATATTATTATATAATATGAAACCATGCAAAATAAGATAAAAGACTACAGCGCAGATACAACTTTACTCATGCTTGTACTGGCAAACTATAAAAATTACTTATATAAACACTGACATGCTTAACTTGATCATTTGCATGATTTTTTTGTACAGAAGTTGACTATGAAGTACAGCTGATCATGTTTCCCTAACATGGCAAAAAAAAAGTGTTTACACATTTCATATCACATTAGAATTTAGAACAAACTGAACCTTTCATCCAGGCTCTCTAACATGCTCGCATTAACAAGAAGTGTTCTGATTGGCTGCATAACACTGCATCATTTCAAGGGCGGTGTCAACCATTCCACAACACTTATACAGTCACTGACAAGCACTAGCATAAGTAATGGAGACACTCTCCATTTTTTAAGTTGCTTACAATTAAAGTGTCTTCTAAATGATTAAATGTAAACGTAACGGTAGTCCTATGTGTCTCTAAATAAAACGTATATTGCTATTTAAAGCATTATGCTTTTAAGATGGTTAATAACACTGAGTCTTCTCAGACATTCTTGTTATCAAAAGTTAAAAAAGAAACCTAGTCAAACACATCCTGGACATGTTATATTCATTTCATATGTGCAAGTCTGATAAATGACTGATAAACAACTACTAAAAGCTGTAAGTTTTGACAAAGCGCACTGCTGTACAAGTTACAACAATATGGCAACACAAACCTTAACAAACCTTAAGGTTTATAAACATATAGCGCAATCGGATATAGAGGTGATGTATTATTGTTCACAGGCTCTCAACCTAATAAAAAACTGTAGTCTGTTTTGGTTTAACTTTTCCAAAAGATTTTAAAACTAAATCTATATTTTTCTGTAATTCAATTGATTTTTAAATTGTTTTTCGTTAACGTGTGGCTTTGTGTTGTTTCAAACAATTTTCTGCATATTTATTCACTCATTAAAAGATTTTTAAAAATTAAAAACATAAAACAGTCAGAAACAACTTAAAATCATATCAGAAAGCATGCTAAAATAGTACATATCACAAAACGTTTAGAGGATATTGCTGCATACTTGTATGCAGAACTTCATCTAGTCTATTAGGTGATTGCTGAATTAAATAAGACTTTTAGCTTGTCGCAGAAAACATTTAAGCACATTACATTCTAGTTTAAAAACACTGCATGTCAGGTGAATTAAAAGTGTTCTCCTCTCTCTTGCTCACACTCCATAACTTCGTCCTGAATGTTGTTTAAGGGCGTAAAAAAGGACTGCTTCATTGTTTTAAAAACCTAATGAGAATTACCATTAGGAATAACAAACACCTGTCCAGGCACATTATTGGTATAGTAATTCAGGGGAACACTACGTATATCTTTGAGGAAAATAGTGTCACAATGCAAACAATCCTGACAGCCCTAAAACAAGATACTTTATGAAGAATAAAATGTCAAACTTTTTCTGCATTTTTATTCACTTTTTAATTTTACTAGTGTTAAGTCTACCATGACTGCTTACAGACACACATAAAGGACACTCAAGCCCATACAAGGCCAATTTCACTGATTTATGCATGTTTTAATGCATTAGGTTTGAATATGTGCAAGTGTAAATGAGATTTAAAAACACTGTTTTTGTGTTCTGATTTTCAAAATTATTTGAAAAATTATGGTACATTACGTGTGGTTAGGCCTATTTGTACTTCTATTAAGGAACAGAAAAGTTTTACTGAACCCATAAGACTAATAAAGGTTCATTAATATAGAGTAAGGTCAGCTGCAGTTTATTCCCTGTGTGCTGTGATGCCCCGACATTAGCCAGACTCAAACTGTGAGTTTCATGCTGCCGGCCTTGTTATAAGAGAAATGTTGTCAACTCTGAATACATTGCTGATTCACCCTCACCTGAACAACACCAGCATAACACCACACAGCATGACTAATCACACTAAATGTAACCCTTTTTCCCAAAGACACTCATAATAATATGTCCACCAAAACTCTGAACATATCAGTCCATTTCCCCTATTAAACTAGTGAATATATAACAATGACAGACAGTCAGCGGACAGACAGCAAGAAAGAGAGGTCGTCACTAATGAGGGAAGCAGGTGACCCCTGCAATTCAACAGAAGCACACAGTGATCTTATAGGCTTCCTCTATGTTACAGGGGTTAATCCCCTTTAGGCCCTAATTGATAGGAGATAACATGATACTATGGCCAAGGCTCTGTTTGGTCTAACCCCTGCACTCTCACACACTGGGTGTCAGTGGAAGATGAGACGTGAAATTGATATTTTGGATGTTTATGTGCTTCAGCGCTGTTTTTTCTTATCGAAGAGTTGCAGTGTTCAGTTAGTGTTTGTGTCACAGACTCTTTGCTGGGATTAACCACTTGGCCTTTAATCACTTTGACCAGTTCATTTGGTTTTCAACCCATCAACACATGCTTTAGCAGAGTAGCATCAAAAACGAAATTTGCCCCCGATACTGTTAATGAGTCTGAACACTTTGACGGTTTGGTGCAACTCAGTACCTGACAGACAGAAAACATGAGTTCAAGGTTAAATCTAAGTGTGACCTCTTCAGGTGTAGATGAAAAAACATTTCAGGAAAATATTCAGCCACAACTGATGACCCTAAAAGAATAAAACAGAGTCACGGTATTAAATAACCAACTGAAGATGCTATGCCTGTAAAGGTTCATTATTAGCCTTAACAGCCTATTGCTTGTATATGGATAAATGTTTTGCATATATGCAGTTAGGGGCATTTGCTTGTCAGTCATTTAATGTCAAATAATGGCATAGAAAACAGGAAGTCACCTGCATTGTTCAGGCTAATTATTTTAAAAGTCATTAAGTGATCAGACATTATAAAAAAGAAACAGGGCTGAGAAAGAGAAAAATGACAGAGAGAGAGAGAGAGATTTCATTAAAATACTATGCCTTTAGGGATGATGGCATAAACAAACCTTCTTTCTCCCTCTCCATCAAAACTTAATAAAACATTCAAACGGCTTAGAAAACATGCCTGTAACAACAGCCAAATAAATCCTAAAACACAAACATCATGCAAAATCAGGAAAATGTTTTAAATAAGAAAAGAAGCAAAACGCATCTGAATATTTCACCATTTTACAAAGGCCTGAACAGCATTATTTGATATGAAGTTTTTCAGTCATTGACTGGTCAAAATATCCAAACAATCAAGCAAACGATTTTAAAATTGACTCTGGCGTGAACAATGTTTAATGTGACAGTCTGGCAACTACCATCAGCAACTTCGAAAACCTATTAAAACAAATCAAAGCATCTCAAAGCACTCATGCAACACCATTAAAAAAAAGCATTCACAAAACTGAAAACATTTAGCTGTTTGTGATGACATGTTGATGACTAGTTTAGTAAAATATAGTTGCCCACTTATAATACACGAAAGTTAATAAACTAATCAAACAAGTTTGTCCGTCTACCCTCGCAGATGACTGATAGTTTAACTTGTACATAAAGCATAGGATGTATTACAGCAGTTTTGCACTGGCAAAAAAGCTGACCTCACTAAAAATAAGGCAAACTATTACAAGCACTTTAATACTAGTTAGTTCTGTTCAATTTAAATAGCTGACTTTGGCTGAACAATAATATTTCGGTGGTCAGATAATGAGTTCAGCAGTCCATTTAACTAAAGAATGTTTGGCACATGCAGGAAAGTACAATTAGTCAAAATTTAATCTTTAGGTATGACCTTAAACAGTTGATGATATGATGATATGAGACAGATAATATGAGCTTTGCATTCTTTGCCTCTAGTTATCTTACAAGCCAATTTAATTCAATTAAATGGTTATAATGAGATGCACATACATCTGAACACTTCAATTACTGTGACAGCCAATAAACATTATAAAGTAAAAGGTTGAACTGAAACATATGACAAACAACAGCAGAAGCATAAAGCCAGTAAACAGTAAAATAATCCTTTAAAAATAATAGTAATTGCAAAGCAAGATGTTCCAATGCATGCTGGGAACTCATCAGCCTTTAAACACACCCTTCTTTCAATTAACAACTGCTGGTATAGATTACTTCAGAAAGTTGCGACAACATTCTTACAAATAGTTCAGTGTAATGTCATTCAGACTATTCTCGTGCTATCTGCTAATAAAGCTACTCTAAGAAAACATTTTACATGTTGCCTTTTTTTACAACATGGCCTGCTCCTATCAAATCTACAGTTTACTTGTGTGACACGAGTATGAGCGCTTAGTCTACAGAAAGGCTGACAAAGACGAAGATCCTACATTTTTTCTTTAATAGCTTTGCTTTAGTTTGCTCAATAAGTAATTACTAGCAACCAAAAACTCATTTATTTGATTACATAAAACTGTAAATATAAGAAAATATAAATCAATCGGCATACGACTAAAACCATCATTGATCATAAATATCAATGGCACTTGTTGGCACAAGGTTTTAATGAGATTTGCTATTCCGTTATAAAGAAACCTAATAAACAGCTTTAAAACCTGGTTGAAAAGTAAAGCAAAAGCCCTTCTGCGTTTAGGCATATTCACATATGAATGTTTTGAACAGCCTGTGCTACAACACACATTTTTTAAACCACTAGAAAACATAACACTTAGAAACAGGTTCATTCTTTTTGTTTTTCCATTTATCTTAATTTATTTACAAAAGCCTATACAATGTTGCGTAATGCATGTAACAAGTATTAGTCTACTTTAAAATAGTTTACACATGTAAAACATTTCAGTATGTATTCTATCAGCACACAACTACAGTACTAATCCACCGATAAGACTGAATGTAAATCATCATTTTCTAACATTTGTTACAGAAAGTTCACATCAAAAAATAAAATTATTTAGTTTAAAAAAATCAATAAATATTTAAGTAAACAAACAAATATGGAAACACCCCAAAAAAGTGTCACACCCCAATTTTTTCCAGTATCCAGTTAAGAGTTCTGAGATTTCAGGACCAGTGGGTCGCTGAAGAGGCAGAATCTTCCAGAACATTGTGTACCGCAGACACTGAAGCATAAGACCCCAGACGCGAAGCCAAAAATCCACTATCCAATACACGCACACACATGCACAGAGTCAATGGCACACACAGTCAATTGCACCTTTGCGGCTTAAGCAGCTTATACGCCCTACACTCTAACAACAGTCTTGCTTATATCAAGCACCATTTCAATTTTCAATGGACATGTATCAAATTAATACATAAGTTATTGGTATCAATACAAACAAACATCACAGTAATTTACAATATTTTTATTACAACAATAATTCTATTTTCACAAAGAATTTGATTTACAATTATGAAATTATGCAATTCTTATAGAAATTACATCAATACAAGCTGCAGTTTAAAAATTACAATAATGATAATTAAATATTGCATTTACACAAACCTATGTTTATGCAAATACCGAGATTTTAAATAAAAAAATTTGACACACTAAACTCTGCACTATGTAATCTGCACATTGTATTTTTTTTGTTAGATTAATATACTTCGGAGAACATTTTCTTCATGTGAACAATAGAAAAAATGCTAATGAAACAATCATATTAAGAAATATGAACTAATGACAGAAATAAACGCTACTCAAAACGGCAGAAAAAAAACAAACAAAAAAAACACACAACTTGTAAGGAATAAGAATAAAATTACTCTTAAATGTATGTTTAAATTATGTACCGTAAAAAAGACACAATCTAAGTAAAGTTTTGAACTAAACATTCGTTTTAAAGGAATATGCAAGTTCACATATTTCATGGGCATGCTATCTGCCAAATGTGCTACTTGGGGGTAGAAATAAAAAAAAATCAAACACGCAACTGTCTGGGTAATAAACAATAAAATAAGACAACTAAAATTTCACAGCAAATTAGAAAACGTAACAGTTCCCCACTGAAATCCTGAGGGCCTGAAAGCACCGTTTTCTTTTTGAATATTATTGTCTTTGTTTTTGTTTGTAATGTCGCTAACAATTTTACAACCAGATGCATGCATTTATAAAGCCAATTAAAATCTGTCATTCTGTGGCCAAACAAAACAAAATTTTTATGTTTGCCATAGTAATGGCTACAGCGAAACTAGAAAACAAATAAATACAAAGCGTGACTGGAAAACAAAAACCAAACCACGATTCATAGTGTTTCACCAATCTCATATAACATCATGAGCTTGATTCAATTAAATTGTCAAAATTTGATTGAATCATTACATTTCATTTATAAATCAACAATAAAAGATAAAAACAGATCTAACTATTGCAGACGACGCCTCAAATCTGATTTGATTCACGCTGCAAATTCTGGTACAGTGGACAGGGTCTCCATCTTCCTCCACAAAACTCCTCCCTAAAATGGAGGCAGCTGTCCTAACACATCCAATACCTTGCTCCAGCACTTGGGTAAAGCTTTGAGAAGAGTCAGACGTTACGCTGCCATCAGCATGAGGACATGAATCAAGGAAAGAGAGTGAGGCAGGACAGCCACCAAAAGGATGATGAAGGTTAGGATGGAGAGGCTTTATGTTTTGGCTGCCTGCCAGGGATTTCTTTAAAATGCCATTGTGACTTTGAGATAGAATATATGCAATACATGAAAACCTTGTTCTTTTACACAGAAACTCCATAAGCTCAGTCAGCCACAGGAAGAGTGAGACCTGGGTGGCATAGAGCATTTAGCTCTAACAAAATTACAACAAACATGGCCGCTGCGTTGTGTTTTGTAAGAGTGTATTTCTCACAAAAAGACCCAAATTGCTTCAATACTAGCCAGATATTTAGCATGTAATTTTTGAACCATCCACATGAAATTGCAAAGCAATTATTTTTTATATCATATATCATAATATTTGTCAATCTGTTACCTTTACGTTTTAACATTTTTTATGTCAGGCTGTCTGTATAGTATTTATTTATTTAGCAGACTCACCGATCTAGCTAATCCACTCATCTAATTATGGTGTTCAATTAAGAAATTCTCATGAGAAGTGAGTAGTCGAAATGTTTGGTGTGCCAAGCTCAAAGCGCGATTACTCAGCAACACTTCAAACGTCACACACTACAGAGGCAAACAGAGACTCGTTTCAGTTAGCATTAGCCTCTCTGATGCACACTTATCAGCCTACAGGCTTTTATAAACACATCTTTGCACACTTTTCTGCATTCCTGCTGTTCCACCTCTCTCTCCATGACATGCCCAAATGTGCTTCACAAAATACAGGGTGGGAAATGCCTTTTTAAACCTACCGTCAGCATGGCAGCACAACTCCAGAACACAGGAACCATCTTTCAGTATAGCCGAATCTGTGACACTACCAACAGGTCATCAGAACGTTATTCCTTGTGCCTGCAAAGAAAGCCCAAATACAAAGTATTAAATCCAATATATACATAAAATATTAAAATAGAAACTGTAATGCAATGCAACAGATATGTATTTACACCCTGACAATAAACTATCAAAAATGATCCATTACATTGGGATATAATATTTTTATATTTATTTAGTCTCAAAAACAATAAGATTACCATCATTTCTGTTGTTCAATAAATACACATTGTTATAATTTAATAGAAAGCATGCCACCCTATTAGCATGCATTTTTAAAATTATAATAATAAATAATAATAAACCGCTTGAAGAAGAAAATAATTTATAATATATCAAAAACGGAAATCAAGGAATATATTTTCATCAACAGGTTGGTCATGCAAAATATTTTGCATCTTCAAATACCCAACATTATTACGAAATGTTTTACAGACCTGTGGGTTGAATAGACATACATATTTACTCATACCAGTTTGACCAGTTGAAACACGACATGAAGTATTAAGGTTGCACACTGATAGGCCTGAAGGTGAGCCGATATACAGAGGTGTGCAGTGGAGCATTTATAATACCTTCAAACGCTACAGTAATGAAAACTGTCAAGTACAAGCAAAACTGAATGCCTTCTAAATTCATTGAGTTACTTAAATTGGCCAAAAATATCTGTCCATTAGTTCACACTGCAGACAGAAAAACATTCAAACAAATAGAAAGCAGATTTCTTTGGTGTTTTTGCAGGGAGTTACACTCCCATAAATGACAGATTTTACCCCAAAGGTTGTTTACAAAATACTACATAGCTAAAACATAGCCCTCATGTAACAATGTATGCCGATGCACAGTTACAAGTACTACTGTTAAAACAGGAAGACATTCAATGAACAATTTGACTAATTGTTTGCCTAAATACTCCAAAATACAACAATTTAAATAAACAAATGTTATTTTAGCAGGATGCAGTAAAGGTATACACATTCACAATGCAAGTACACAAAAAAAACATTCAGTTATTTTTTTTCTCCTTTTTTCTCCTGCCAGTAAACATAAGCCAACACAAAAACATATTCTTTATATCTCAGACATTTACCGCTATTAGTTATGGTATCAGTTGGTATAATGTTTTTCTGTCATTAGGACAACTTATCGAACTCAGCCGCAAGCTTCCACCAGAGTGTGGATTACAAAACAACAACTTTTCTCAATACCCTTGTGTGACCTTCAAAGATTTAAACATAGGAATATGAAGTTGTAAAGCTTATTTGCTAATTTATTGTATTTTTATTTAAAGTAATAACTTATAGTAATCATTTTGCACTTTGAAAGGCTTGTGAGCCCAGGATATATATTTAAGTATATGTTATTTCTGTAAATTGTTATAATAATATTTGTTTAGATGTTCATTTTTAGGTTGTACGATCCCTGTGGGTCAGGACATGATATCACCCTGTGAATGCAGGGTTCCTGTCTCATTTACAGACATCACAATAAGCTGACTGAAAACATTTAGGAAGGTAACTTCTGGCTTTGAATGCCCCCCCATGAAGCAGCCATCTTGTTTTCCATATGGCTGAAAAGCTGAGTCATATGACTCTGCTGTTTATATGATAACGCCAAGAGCTGTCTATTTCAGCTTTAAAAATATGAATGTATGAGCTATCAAGGCCAACACACACAAATATTCATAACGCTTTTAAAAAATGGACCAATAAGGGCATATAATATGTCAGCAAGAGTCTAATTAGAACAGTCTAAAGAGTAGTACGGGTCAGGTTCCTTAGTAATGTTCTAAAACAAAAACCTACTCTGATATTTTAGATTAATGGTTTTCAACTAGTGGGTCACAATGGAAAAATTGGTCACAGGTCTGTTGAGGTCCCGGTGTGCACAAGAAGAAATAAATAAAACAAAGCTAAATACCAATAATAAAATTAAACATCCTATAACCATGTAAAGTCCTGATATCAAAATAAACAGGGTTACAAACTTTAAAAGGGAGAAAAACTTCCCATATGTTTTGTTGTCGATGTCAGAGGCAGCGCAATGTTATGCTGGCACAAATTTATTTGCCACTTTGTCAAACCTAACTAACTTAGATAGACCTAATGTTTATTACATAGACATCACCCCGCCAACATAGACAGGGTGTGTGTCATTCCCTCATTCCCCAAAATTGTGAATTTACACAAGGTACAACAAAAACAACCTTATTAACCCTTTGTTGCATTGGATCTATGCAGTTTGCTGGGCCCCCATTTCATGTCAAATATTAAATCTGGGTCACCAGTTGAGAACCAAAGATCTAGTTACTGAAGAATAAATGTAAAGGTAAGGGTGATGCACTTCTGATCTAAAACACAAGGAAGCATTTTACTTGATCTGAAATATTGTAGTCTGCACACCACATTAATCCCAACAGACCGGGTTTGAATACACATAACTTTGATACAAAAAATGTAATGTAAAACCAATGGGTAAATATTAAATATATCTTTATAATAAGATATACTACAACAGCTGCACCAAAAATACATCAAAACAAGGGCAAAGCAACCAAATAAAATCTCAGCCAAAACCTACAATAGCCTGCCTCAAGGACAAGCCCTATATTATTATTTTGGGGGGCTTATGATACATTTTGATTGTTTTTGTTTACATTTTGTGGCACATTCATTTAATTTATCCATGACAGGGTTTAGTGTTGAATTATTATTTCTAGTTAGTGGGGACGACGGCTAAACAATACCAGTTGCGAACTGCGACGCGTTATAGCATAACTGATAACAAGTGAGCGTCACGTATGATTACAGACGCGTAGACACGTCACGCAATAAGTGTTTACCATTTTATTTATAGCTGTGCCTTTGTAAATGGCTTTAGTACTGCGTTAAATACTATCCTTCGACTAGCTACCCGTGGCCTTTAAGCCTTTTAAACTGTACATCTGTGTACTTTACCTGCAACGAAAACATGGGCCAAAATCCAAAACACGATGAATTACAATGTGATCATCCAGATCTCAAGCCTAAACTGCACAGATAAATAGCAAACGACTTGACGCGTGGCACCGGGCCGGGTTGCATACATGTACTGTGCTGTATACACTCCAGACACAATCATTTCACACCGCGGTTTGTTTTGGCGTCGCGAGTTCAGGGGGTTAATGAGAGCACTTGCTCACGTGAGCGCAGGTGCGTCATCAGACTGAAGAGATGATCGCGCGATGCTAACTCTTTCTTTATCCCGCTGAACGACATGCAGTAACATGTAATCACATTAAAATTACCACCCTGGAAGCCGAACAGCGTTTTACATGCGCGGTCTGGTTTGCTGTGAACAAGCAACATAGCATGATTTTCACACAGTTATACGAACAATACAATCACGAGAACTGCAAACTACATAAGACAAAAGACTTGCGCCCCAACGTGATCGTCTTACCTGTGAATAAATGAACTGTCTGGTAAAAAAAAAAACATGGAATAAAACTTTGAAATGCGCTACCATAGAATCTACTTTCAAGCTACGAAATGACTATGGTGTTGGATGATTGTAAAATTCCGGTCTGTCTCCCTTTGTTTTTCTAATGCATATGAGCGAGACTGTTGAAAAACTCCAGCAGCATTTTTATCAGTTTCAGACAGACTCCAGACACTCTCAGGCCACTTACGTGTCGTGCACTGTCTGCGCTGCGCGTTCACGAGCGTCGGCGCGCCACAGACTGACAAGCACCAGACCAATGGCGTCCCGAATTTGAGCATGATATCCAATAACAACAGGCAAAAAATGATAACCTCTGAATGACTCCCCGGATGCAGAGAGAAAATAATCTTTAGGAAACACAATCAAAGAAATATGATTGGAGGTTGGGGGCGTGGTGGTGACAAATCAGGTCTACCATGCAGACAGGGATATATACTATGAATATAAAACTATTCAGTCGTATGAGAAAAGCAAATAGCGTAACTTCATTTTAGTGAATGCCCTCTGTACGCTGCTGTCTCCTTAAACAAATATTGCGTGAATTGTACAACATTGTTTTAGATTAGCGTGATCAAATTTAAATAATACAAATGAATAATAAATTATTCATAAAGTATTGTCATAGTTGAGTATATGTATTTGCTATGGATAGGGTAATACCACTATTATAGTCTAACTACAAGTATAGTCCATTCACAAGTATAAAACAAAATAGCGAACAATCGTAGATGCAGAAAAATAAACGAACCTAAAATGCAATAATAAGTAAATACATTGTCTGGGAAAATACTTTTATCAGAGTGATTTGTCTGGATTATTGACATTAAAATCGTAATGTCAGTGTTCTTTATTTAATAAATACATCAATGAAACATTAATTACACCTTTATTGGGAACATTGAGCCCATTAAGTTCTTGTACAATATATTTTTATACATATATTGCAGGGATCTCATCTGAGATGCATGCAGCACAATCATTTAGGCAGTGATCTCTTGGCATATGTTCTGTTCAATTAAATCTGGACCGAACAAAATAACATTATAAAAAAAACAGGGTCACACTCTGTTAAGTGTAATAAAATTAAAATACGTTGTGGTATTTAAATACACATGTAAACATTAACTTCTGAGCAGAGTATTTGAAATGACCTAAACATGGCAACAGTATACCAATTTTCTGCCAATTATGTTTTTACCCTTTTTTCTCTTCTCGTCGCCTCATTTACTGTACAACTAACTACGCTAGGAATACCACAAAAACTTACCATACAGTTATGACTGTACATAAAACATTTAATCATCCGTTAATCTCTTTGAGTTGTAAACAAACACGTATAAGATTGAAGAGCAAGGTTTTGTCAAAATAAACTCAAAACAACATTCTGCATCATCCCGTGCGTACGCCTCTCACTGTGGGTTTAATACCCATGATGCAGCGCGGCTCAGCCCGGTCGCCATGATTCTTCTGCAGATGTTTTCAGAACTCAGACTGGGGAGATTTCGCGCTATGCTAACGGCCTGAAACGCTGCAGTTAAAACAGTTTCGATGCACTCAACGACGTTATAGAGATACCAGAGTCTCCAAGATAATATACATTCTTGGGTTATGGCGACCAATGTCGGGGGTATGATATATATGTAATATTACTGTGCACCCAGTTACCTCCCTGCTAGAACTAGCGAGTTAGCTGCTTTTGTTCCATAGTTTATTGGCATTCCTGAATTCTGATACATTAAAGATTTAGCAGCATGCCTTTTATACAGTGGATAACCGATAGTCTGTTTTATATAACTATTGCCTTGCTGTGTCACACTGTGTAGCATGAATTATAAGTGGACGAGCATGTACGTGTTATGCTCATTTGCGGCTGCTAACTAGCTAGCAGAAGAGTGGGAAACAATTGAAATGAACGCGCTAACTGTTTACTTACGTAAACATTGATACAACTTGCAAATAATTGCAATTAATTATAATTCTGCTATCGTGATGTTCTTATTATAGATAAATGTCTTATGATAGATACATTTTAGAATACGACGGATGTGTTGTTGTTAAACAAGCAATAGCGCTGAATAGACAGCAGGTGTGATGGTTTTAACCAGGCCAAAGATGTAAAATATCCGTTTTGAGATAATCATTTATTTTAAAAAGATGGAAGTGTTTTGTATTACTCCATATGTGTTTGTCTGGGTAAAACAGTAGTGTGGCTTATATCCGAAATGTTAGTGCAATAGTAAATTAAGTTTATGAAGTATATTGCTTTATTACAAAAATAAATTCATGCTTTATTGTTCTGTCACACATCAATGTTTTTAATACTTGTAAATCATGTGAATCATAAAATCATTGTCATAAATGGGATCTGATTGTATTCCATGTTTCCTGTTTAATATGTGAATTGAGCTATAATTGAAATAAGTTGCCTTTAGAGGAGTAGCATAGTGAAAGCAATGAAGTGTTATTCCTATAACTGCACTCATGCGTTCCTTCAAAGAGTACTATAATTCCTCTGTAGAAAGACTGTCTCCTTGAAGACAGCTGTTTAACAGCTGTAGTAGCTGTTCCTAGGTCAGAAAATTTGGGTATACGTGAGCGGGGTGTAAAAGACCCAGAGGTATTTTATGATTGGCCTGAGCATGCATTATTATTCATTAGCATTACCACGTAATGAATTATGAGCATAGGGTAGAAATCATTTAAACTCTACAAGTAGTCATATTTGTCTGTTCTCTGTATGTAGATGATGAGTTTGATGAATATGATAAGCCGGGTGCTGAGAGGTCAAGACGACGAAGAGGAGAGGATGATGATTTGGACAGGTAAGTCTTTATTGCAGGCTCATGGCTGTATTTGTTTCAATTTGCACATTTCATGTCACTATAAAGCAGGTAATAAAGAATGTAGTAGTCATTTGAAATGGATAACGACTGTATAGATACAGACTTGAGGACATTTTTTATTACAGAGAGAGTGGTGTTGTTTTACTGTCCTGCTTTGCTCTGCTGCAGTGACATCATGCATTTTGAAAATACAGAGAACTACATATGGTGAAAATGTTTTTAATTACAATTTTATCCACTTACAGTGATTTGGAAGAAGATTTGCTTGAAGAAGATTGGCTCTCATCTAAAAAGGTAACATTAGTCCTAACATTTCCGGTATCTTTTCTCTTTACTTAAACCCTTTTTGTAATTCTCTGCTTTTACCTTGTTGTTTTGTTGTTAAAACAACAAGCATTGGTTTAGTTCTTTTAATTGTCAGCTTTCTGTATCAGTATTATTTACCTGTTGGATGTACAAAGATTACACTTTGCAGTTGAGCTTATGATGTCCAATACTTAAAATACCAAAAGCACCTGCAACCCTAAAATTTAAGTGAAAATGATTGATTAGAGAATTTTAATGTCCTCGTCTTCATCCTCAGAACCTATCAGAGCTGTCAGATGAGGAGTTAAATGATGACCTCTTACAAAGTGATGAAGAGGATCAAAATGCAAGGTAGGTTATACTTTAAATAAAGTTCTACAGATATTTAGGTGATCATGTGTTGTTGTTTTTTTCGTATCTCCTGTCCAAATGTTGTGGACTATTACAATTATGTAGGGCAACCTGGATGTTTAACATGAGATGCATAAGTTGACAGGACCTGTGGGCCTAAGAGAACAAAACTAATCTTTGTAGCAGGAACTGTTATATATGGCCAAAAAGCACTCTGTTTAATAGGATTGTCAATTGATGTTAATATGAAAAGGTCTGTTTACAGGTGATTAAATACAACTGTTAAAAACTGATCATCTTTGTATAAGCAATGGGGCAAAGTAGCTAATTTGTAATCAGAACTGACTTTTTATATGGTGCGGTCAATTTCTTTCACCCCATCATTTATGCAAAGCTTCAGTACTCTTAACAAAATCAATAGAGCAGCTCATCCATAACATAATTAGATATAACATTGAACTAACTTTGACACCTATGCACAGATCTCTCTAAGGTCATTAAAGGCATTTGTCTCCTTGTGGGACTGTGTTTTTCAAGAATGAGAAAACTTTGGTCTTTCTGTTTTAGTTTTGCAGTAAAACATACTTTGCATTAGATATTGAAGTGTAAAACAAAAAATAGCCAGTATAACAGCAAGACAAAGTATGTGAACCTTTTATCATTATTTTTTTTTTAAACTTTTTATCGTTATATGTCATTACTGCTAGGTCATTACCTAACAGTAATGATATCAGTAGTGTAGAACATACACACGCATGCACTTGCACACGTATATAACTTTTTGTGCACTTTATGTAGAAATCAATATCAGTTTAAGGTCTTACATTCTTATCCCGCAACCTTATGTAATATTTTGTGTTTTTTAAGGTGAAGTGATTTTTTTATTTTATTTTAAAATTATATGTTTACTCAGCCAGTGGAATGAGAAAAGTGTTTTAAAACACTCATTATGTTTGCATTACTTTTGGTGATGCAAAAATGACACACTTTAACCCTTAAGGGCACTTTTTAGTGCAAAAATTCTGCACTGTATTTTCCAGAGTTTTTACATTTCTTTGCTTGTTTATGTGTTTGTGATCCAGTGGGCAGGCTGATGCTTTGAGTTTAAATGCGACACTAGGTCTGGGTACCTCAGGTCACATTAATGATGAAGACCCCGAAGAGGGCGGATATACAGAAAACACCTACGGTGAGACAGAGGGTTTCTCTCAGCATGGAGTGTATGAGGGAGAGGAGTACCAAGGAGTAGATGAAGGTCTGGAATACTCAGGAGAGCAGAATTATGAGGGATATCAAGATGAAGTGCTAGACCTTCAGATAGACGAGCCACTGGATGATGATTTTCAAGTAAGTAAACATGTCTCTTGCTACCTCTATTGCTTACACTCACACAATCTCCATACTCCCCACCAGATTTCCCTCGTGTCTGCATCCCGACACTTCACGCTTTGTGAGCCTCAGGCCTCATGGTTTTGTTAAGGGTAAGGCTCTTTTCAGAGTCTTTGTTCAGGAGATGTCCTGCCAATCTATTCTGGCTAATAGGAAAAGCTTTTAGACAGGATCTGATAAAGTTGGCTGTAGGTGAAAAGATTATTGACCTTCTTCAAAGAGGTCTTTAGCAAGCATGACACGGGCATGATTGATGAGTTGTGGTGTCTTTTTTTGCTATATGTTTATTTATGCATTTTCCTCAGAACCTGGAGGACCAGGAGGAATTCAAAAACGCTAACAGAAATGTTATTAACACAAACAGCATGTCAGTGCGCAATTGGGATGACAGACGTGGCAGAATATTTTAGGCTATCCTATCCTGTTTTATTTGACTGTATGATTGCTCTCGATAAGGTCGTTCAGCTGCTGGAGTTCAGCATTTCTGTGTTTATCGTTATCTAGAATTAATGTGTGGAACGGTTTAAAGGATTAGCCATTTGCCCTGTAGGTGGTCAGTTCATGCTGTGTGTAGGGTACATGTCATAGACAGTTGGGTAGACAGACAGACCCAAATCACTGTGCTGTGATGGTGTGGAGGCAGACCTTCAGATTTACCTGGAACCCAGCAGTTCAGTCCTCTGTCCTCTTTAGAGGCTATTTGATTTTAGTAAATTTCTCCATACATGCTACAGTTTTAGTGTCTCTTGGTTAGACAGGTGATGATTAATAGAAATGGGTGATTCCGTTATTTTGAGGGTGAAGCAGTAAAAGGAGGGGTGTATTTGTTTGGGTGTCCAGTTCTAATATCAACAACGTATATCTGAAATCGTTTACTGCGCTATTAATTATAGAATGATAAAGATATAATTCTGTGGCAGTCAATGTTTGTCAGACTACTGTGCCAATGCATTTTTTATACCCTTTTGTAGTACCTTACAAATTTTGTAGAGATATTGCTACACCAAAATAACTTATGCAGTTAGATTTTGTTCATACTGCTCCATAATTCATTTCAAGTGTCAAGTGTCACTGGTTTATTTCAGCACTCTGGATTCCCAACACAGGGTCTTAGTTTGAAGGTTGAAGCATGGGTATTAGCAGGGGTATGGAGACAGTACCTGTTAGCTAGAACAGGAGGACAGAGACCAGACCTGTGGTGTGCTGGAGCAATAGGTTGGAGATGGGACCTGTGGTGGGTTACAAGGGGACAATACCTGTGGTGGTGGAGGGGCTTGTGAAGTTCAGCAAGGTAGTCAACAGAATGTGTGCTGTGTGAATGCTTTTGTACATTCTGTGTAAGTGCGTATGAGAATTTACGAGTCAGATGATGATATTTTTCCTGTCACTGAGCTACGTGTGCGCCAGAGCTCTCTTTGTGTCTGTTTGTGAGTGTATGTGTTTGTGTAAGGACGACACAGTCAATAATATTTTCACCACCACTGAGCTGTGTGCGTGTTTATCTACCATTCTGTGTGTATCATGTCAAACATTTACATCTCATTGAATTTCAAATATCAGCAGGAATGGTAATAGGGCATAGTAATGAGACTGGGCTCCTACTGTTATGCTAATTTAGGTAGACTCCCCTTCAGCACACACCCCTCCCTCCCAACATCAGAACGCTGCACTGGGCCTTTCTGGGCTCTCTCTCAAATGTGGCATTAACATTTTCATTCAGAAGTGATTTTCCTTCAATCTAATGGTTTATCTTTATCACTGTCATTCTGGGCGTTGAACAGGCTCTGGTCATGCTAACCTACAACACACACTTCACAGCAGGTGTTTCAATAGGCGATGTACAGGAGATCAGATCATGTGAAGAATTTCTAACATGATTCTATTGTTATTCAGTGGTAGTTTTATGGTTGTCTTTCTTTTGCATATTAGACGTAAACAAATAACTCTGACTAGAGTATGACTAACAGCAATTAATAGTTCTTTTGTGTTGTTTGCTTATTTTGGGAAGTTGTGAAGCTGCTGTAGTTAGAAATTATGTGGTGGGAAATAATGACTGATGATAGTGCTTGTTTAACCAATAAGAAATCACCTTGTGTAACCGTGCTTAAGAAAACCGTTTTGCAACTGGTAATCAGAGAGACTCTGCACAGTTGTCTGCCAGTCATAAATAAAGAATCTGGACAAAAGAAAAAGCTGACTCAAATTATTGATTCATTTAAATAATTTTAAAGAAATTGACCAGTCATTCATCTTCCAATCCTGTTTGAATTGCCATTGCAGCAGGTTGGTTGTGATATAAATTGCATTTCTATGCAATAAACATTTTTTGTTCTTTGCAGGTGGATGCATACCCCACCGAATATAGCAGAGAGCAGACTGACCAACAGAAATTGGCAGAGGTGGAGGAGGAGTGTGAAGAGGAAACTGAGGAGCAGGATGAAGCTCCAGTAACAGAATTAGAGGAGGTAAAATAATGGCTGTCTCAGAGGATGTTTAATGCACAAGGGTGTGGTCATATCTCACACAGAGGTGTAACAAGGATGCTTTTTAACTGTAAGACTGGTGATTTATCTGTACTGTGTGCTTCAGGAGGAGCCTGAAAATGATCCAGACGCTGAAGGTGAGCCTGAGCAGGACGCAGATGGAAAGGAGGAGTCGGATGAGGAAGAGGAAGATGATGAAGAGTCTGGTCGCCAGAGATTTAAGACCGAGCGCAAAGATGCAACAGTGGTCAGGCTGTCTGATGCTACCAGTAAAAGAAGGAACATTCCAGAGACATTAGGTTAGTCATTAGGTTATCAAATTATCTGTTATCAACTAGCTGTCTTGTTTGAATCTTCAAAAAAACTGGTCCTGGTCTCCTTATAGACAGTTGACAGTCTGATTTTTCAACATTGATTTTAAACAATAGTGACACTGTGTGTGAACTGTATTTTTGTTTGTCTTTGCTCTCAGAGCTCTCTGAGGAAGCCAAAGCAGACCTGCAAGAGTTTGAGGAGAAGGAACGGCAGAGGAAGCAGGGCCGCTTTGGAGGGCGAGGAAGAGGAGGACCACGAGCAGATGGAGGAAGGGGAGGAATGGCAGGCAGAGGTGGGGTCAGGGGAAGAGGGGGACGAGGTGGAAGAGGTGAATTTCCTCCATTTGGAATGGGGGATTTCCGTGGAGATGGAGGGCGAGGCCGAATACATGAGCAGAGGCCTCCATTGATGCAGGTCAACTTGGGGTTGCAGGTAAGAGAGTGTCGAGAATCTGAAATGACAAACAACGTGAATGCTTTTTTCCTGTTCATAAAGTAATGTGCAGAGATGATTAATATTAATAAAAAAAACAAACCTGCACATGGACAGCTTACTAATAAGTGTAATCAATAGCCCCTTTTGACACAGAGCTGTTTTTGCAAATTTAACAGAATAAACCAATGGTCTGTCAACCAGTGGAAGTTCTGTATCAAATTCAATGGAATTTTGAAACTCTAATTACACCCTTCACCTTCTATTTCAGTGTTCAAGGAGTGCTCTTGTGATTGGATGATACTTTGAACATGAAATGCTTTTGCAGCATTTGTATGTTTTTGTACATATCTTGTTTGATTGTCTCACACTTGTGGAGTCAGTTTTCAAGGGGGTCGTTCTGTCTCCCTCTTTTATCCTTATTGATATATGGATTACAGAAAATAAATGTGCGGGAGTCCATTTAGAAAGCATTACACCAAATTAAATGTGTACTTTGCTGAAGGATTTAGCTTCTTGTGCTTATTTTGCTATTAAATATCTGTCAAGGGTGTAATCCTTTTGCGCTTGAGCTGTTCATTCATTCACGCTGCACCTTTTCCTTTTTAAGCTTGTTTTCCTGATAGAGAAGGCAGGCCTTGGGAGGCTTTTGACATAACTTGTCATTCCTTAATGTTGATGTGTTCTTTAGAATTAAGCTTCTGACAGCAGCATATAGAGCCCTGCTGTAATTATTTATTTGACTTCCCTCCACTCCTGTTTGTGTGTTGTCATATGAATTGCAAGTTGTCTTTATCGGATAATAAGTTAACTGCCATCTCTGTTCGTAAAATAAAATTGTCAGTTACTTTACATATTTGTAATACATAATTTACATATTTTTTTACGTATTTTGCCAATTTAGTCAAATGAAGCAAAGCTGACATTATCTGCAAATCTGACCTGACCAGCTTAAATTATATATCAATTATTATAAATTGCGAATTTGGGTAAGGTAAGGAGACAGTTTTAAATTGGTTATGTACTTGTTTGATAACAGTAACTTATTTAACCAAAAAAGTTACAGATTGCAGCTCTAATTCAGTGTCATTTCCAGTCACGTGGTTTGCATGATTGATTTTTTTGGTTAAGAGGTTGTCTATAAATGTTGCCCATGGTCACAACACAACATAATGATGATGATTTTTTGTAAAGTTATTGATGACCTGTCCAACCCTTTCATCTCCTTGTTTCCTCAAAGCAGCAGCTCAGAATGACTCCTCAGCTCCAGCATCATCACCATCATCAGTCTCGTCTGCCCAGCCCAAGAGGTTCTGGTGGTCCTGGGCTTTTTCCTGATCCAGGCAGCCCCATCCCTCAGCAGCCGCTGCAGCTGTTGATGCCACACCTGGCCCAGCGTTCCCCAGGACCTTCTTTATCCAGAACTCAACACGACACACATGGGCCGCGCTTTATGAGCTCACCACCACGACACACGCATCTCAACCAGCACCAGCAGCATCAACAGCACCAGCCCAAGAACATTCACATCAACCCTCACTTCAGAGGACCATCCTCCTCACCTGTTCAAGGTACACCCCAAGTGTACCAACCTGCTTTGAATGTACTTGTAGCACACTTCATGACATCATGAAGTGCCTGTCCGTTTTATTTGTACGTATATGTTTTTGCTCAGGCCCTTTGAAAGCGTTTTCCCTTGGTGTGATCTTTCCTTTGTAGGACATACATCAGAGTTAAAGTAGCTTGAAATGCACACATCTCTGTAGGTCAAATGATTCACAGTAAAATGACTTCCTTTGACTGTCAGTTTATCTCATTAGGTGGGCCAGTCTGCTCAAGAGAGAGGCACACAGTTTAATCAGCAGAACAACCCTCTCTCTGTGACCAGCTGTGACAAACTATGATTTAGACACTGGCAAGAAGAGACTTTTATTGTGTCTGTAACACCATCTCTCTCTCTGCATGCCTTTTGCTGTCTAACTCGCCCTTTTTTCCATTTCCATTTAATCTCAGTTCCCTCAATGCCTCCTGTGCAGAACCAGCCAAGACCTAACATCACTCCACAAAGACTGCCGGTGAGTAACATCATGTTGCTTTAAGTTAGAATTGAGTCATTGCACTGTGCATAAAACTGCAGTGTGTTACAGCCAAGACATCGTGGTTTGTCCTGAGTTTAGTGAAATCGATTTGACTTGCTCATACCCAGCAAAAGCAGCATTTGTCTTGCTGTGTGGAAAGCATGTCTCAAGAAACGTCCTCATGTGGGGAGAACTTGCCAACTGAAATTTAAATGGAGACCGTGAAAACACTGAACCGATATAAAAGCCCTTTACTTCCTGGAAAAAAAGCGAGCTTGTGTGGATGTACAGAAACCATCAGGCTGCTGCCAGTGCTGTGGCTAAAGTGGTTACTGTACACCATCTCAGTTCTCAAATACTGTTTTTGTTGCCAACTCTGATATGATACTTATGTGTTTATTTTTTCTTACTATTGCTGACAGGGGGCTGCACAGATACTTCAAATTGGCAGAAGTAGTTTTAAGCATATTTTAAAACTTCATTTAAGAGTGGTTTTCCAAAACGTTTTTTTAGAAATAATTTCTAACATTACAGCACCAGTGAACTTCAGAAAGCTAAAAGTTAAAGTTCACCCAAAAATGAAAATATTTAGTATCATTTACTTATGTCATTTCAAACCTATATGACTTCTGTGGAACAGATATTTTGAGAAAAATGTCCATCCAATAGGTATGCTGGGTGCCACTGGCTACCAACTTACCTAAAAATATTACTTTTGTGTTCCTCTGACGCAAAAAAAGGCATACAGGTTTGAAATTACATGAGGGTGAGTAAATGATGAAAGAATTTTCATTTTCGGTTTAACTAACACTTTAACAATGGTGACAAACATAAATAAACCAGTGACCAGTTACAGCAGCTAAAATATACACTTTCTCGATGAATGGACTACAACTACCATTATACTGAGTTCCCCACAGTTCTCTCTGACTGCTTTGGGGAAACTGCTTGGATGGTTGATTGTTCCTAATCTTGCTGAATAGGAAAGAAGTTCCACATTCATTTCCAGCTGTCTGTCTCCCATAGCGTGTCTGGTGCAGACAGAACACCATTTAAAATGCCAATGGCTTTTTGCAGAGAGCAGCGTCCATTAGCCCTCTGGGCACTTGATTATCATACATTAGCATATGATCACATCTCATCTTACAATAGGCTGATCCACAATTCCTGTATGAATATTTACTACTGCGGAGTTTTTGAATATTAATCTCCATGCTACATATTTATGTTTGATACTTGGTCACAGCAAAAAAATGATAGAATTCTTGTATTTGTATAATCAATCTCATAGCCTGTCTATGACAAGATAGTTGACAAGTTAGTTTGTAGGATTTGTAATGTCTTTTTCCTTTGAAAGTCACCTCTAATAATTAATAATGCTTAACAAATCATTTGCTTTCCAGACAATTTCTTTACTGTATTTATTACTGTTTAGTGATGTTTTTTTAAATCAGGCATGTGTTTTAAATATATGTCAGAAACTACTTGTAGAGATATGAAACATTTATAGAAATATGGTGGGTATATGGTGAGATAGCAGAATCAACAGCAGAAATAAGTTGGCAAGTGTATTGTAAGTCACACAGGGCTTGTCTTCAAAATGGCAGCTGGCTGTGTTTGGCATTTGTCTTTCCCTCTGCCCTTCTATCTTCCAGGCAGATCATAACTGGTTACATATTGAACAAATCCATGGGTATTTACAAAAGATTAGCCCTCTGAAAGGACATCCTCCCTTTATCAAACTAATGCAAACTTGCAAAGGTATTGTGAATGTACTTAAGCTCCCTTTGTATTACAGGAGCTGACCTTTTGAGTGGAGCAATGAAGTCCACAATAACAATGTGAATCTCTCTCGCTCCCTCCTGTCTATTGCTTAGCTAAGCTGCTGATTGACTTTCTGTTAAGCAACTTGGCTGGCCTTGGTGACGCTCATTGGCTGTATGCAGATCAGAGCTGAAAACGTGGATTAAAAGTTTGATTGCATCTAAAGTCATTTATAATGAGTAAAGAGGTGCTGAGCATCACAATTTGCTGGAGTGTGGCCTCTTTGAATGAAGGCTAATTTCTTAAGAACAAAGTACATTTTAAAATAATAAAAAAGGCGATTTGTATTCCTCTCCAGAATTAGTAAGAATTATTATCTTTCTTTTCTTTGGAAAGGTGGTGGAGGGATTTTGAATTTTACGAGTAGTGGGTTAGGTAAGCACTGAGTACGGATAAAAATTGATATTCAAGGGCGTATGCAAATTGTTTCCTTTCTGGCTAAAAGATTTCTCAATGGTATTAGCTGATTTCTATGATCTTAATATAAGGAGTTACATTTTAAAATGAAGATAAGAAGTCAGAAAGCGTCTTATTTTTGTGGCTTAACTCGTGTGTCAACAATTATGATATCCTGCTTCTGGCCAAGTCATTTTTTTCTGCAGAGGCTGTGTGAATTTTGCATGTTTCATTGCTGTTTTCTGTTCACGATCAGGCTCCTCCTGATTTTCAGCCGCATCTTCAAGGGAATTTTGGCCCACCTCAGCGACCCCTGCCACTCCAGGAGCAATGGAGAGGACCACCACCACTTCACCAAGATCGAGAACACTTCATGCCTGGTGGTAAGGTCAACCCCCACCGAAAGGTTTTATGCTAATGTTACCATAAAGCAAGATATTGGATTGAAAAAGTCTGGATACCTGCATAGACTGAAAACCTCTACTGCTTTTGTGGAACATTTGTTTCGACTCTCAGTTTTAACAACTGTAGAAACAAAAGTTGAAAGATCTGCTGCTCTGTCTTCCCTTTGTTTGCAACTGCAGACTGCAACATAGTCAATGCTCTCAGAAGTGATACACTGGGTTTCCAGTTTTTTTACTTTGTCTTTTCTCCCTCCTCTTCTGTTTTCTAGAACCACGTTTTCCAGGCCAGCACATGTTTGACCAGCCAGGCCCTACCCCCCTTTTGAATACCAATGTACTTCCGATGCCGGGGCAAGGCCCTCTGTCATTTCCCCCACAAGGGGGGCTTGGAGGTCCAGGATTTGGTCATTTAGGTCTTGGGCAGAACCAAGGTCCTCAGGGAGGAGGTGTTTTCCAAAGAGATCCCCCACGGCCTGGTCTGGCCCCACAGCATGCAGGCCCTCCAGGGCCCCCTGGTCCCCGTGGCTTTGTAGGTCATAGACAGCCCTTCTCTCCCCAACAGCAGGGACCCCCTTTCAGCCCCCAGCACATGCCATTTGGTATGCAGGTACGCCAGAGAGTAAGTTGGTTTACCCAAAATCTACATGGCTTTGTTGGTGTGATCGACATTGCATGTTAATTTGCAGCACAGAACTAGCATGAAAAATATTGTGCTGTGGTTTTTTTAGGGATATCGGTCTCAAGTGTTATTTATTTTTTATTGTATTTATTTTATTTTACAATAATGTGTATAGTCATAGTTTAGGTCCAAGAATCCTGGACACAGAGCCATGCTAATGGTGGTTTAGCTCAGTTTGGAAATCTGTATTTGTAAGCCATATATGTAATCTATACATGTGTACATAGATGTTAGTTTGTAACATATATGCCTTATAATGTTTGGTTGTTCAATGAGACACCCTCCACCTATGCAATCATAGCAACAGACAAGACTGCCCTCTTGTGTTAGTACTGTTCTTCAGTTCATAGTTATCTGAGGTCACTGGGTTAGTTGTTACAGATCAGATATCTACCTGTTTTTATTTACCTACTTCCTGTTGATAAATTGTTTGATTATTTGTTGTCATCAGGCCCAGATTGCCTTTTTTTTGGCATGTTTCTGTTTTTTGCATTGGAGAAATTCAGAAATTCTGAATTTTCTGAAAATTCAGAAATAATAAGAAATTCAAGTATTATTGACAAGGAACCACAAATTATGTTTAAAAGACACATTTCTCAAACCCAGTATTGTACAGTTGCACAAGGCTGATTTCCATTGCTTAATTACAAAGCCTCTCAAATACAGCTGGCCCATTTTATAGTGTAAATGTCTTTAATTTCAAAAATTAGATTTTATTTGATGTATTTAAGCATTATTTTCTTCATTTCTGACTATGTGTTATCTTGCCTGTACTTGAAGGATGCTTTTGTGTTTTACTGTTTACAGGGCCTGATGCAACAGCACCCTCAGCCCCTGCACCATGATCCTCTACTATCCCATCAGCCCATGCACCAGCACCAGCAGCAGCAACAGCAACACAGACAGGACTTTCCCCCCCAGGGCCTGCCTCACTCACAGCCTCCACCCCAACACCAACAGCACCATCAACACCATTCAAGGGACCAACATCCCATCATGCACCTCTCCCCACCTCATTTCCGCCAGCCTGTTCAAAGTGGCCATAGACCGATGCAGCCACGCCCACAGGGAACCCAGCAACGGAACAACCATCCTAGGCCCAGAATGGCAAGTCTTTCAAATGTGAATACAGTGATATATGGTGAACTGAGTTCAGTTGTAGAGGTGCTTTAAACCTCTTTGTGTCTTAATTACTATTTTAATCTGTTTCTAGGTATTGCCTGTTTCTTCTTTCTTTCTTCTGTGGGCATGTTTTTTATATGGCACTTATGCATTAAACTTTGAATGGTAGCGGCCATGAATTAAGATAATTTGAATTGCTTTTATTTGGGATAAATTTAGAACAAGTGTGTATGTGTTTTAGCAAAGACATCATTTAGTAGGTTGATTTTGAGTGTTACTTCTATTAATAATTATCCGTTCTTCTGACCTTCTCTTTCTTCCTCAGACATCTCCTCCTCTGCAGCAGATCCCTCCACAGCGTAACAGCAATCTTCGTGAGCTACCCATCGCCACTGGTAACAATAATATCCAGCCGTTACTGCCTAGTGGCCAAGCAAAGCCAGTTACCAGGGCAACACAGAGTGTTAGACCAGGGCAGGCTGCTCGTGCAGGATATGCAGGAAGGGGACCTGTGGCACAAGGGCAAAGTGCTGTCAAAGTACAGCAGCAGCCCAGTGCACCTGAGATAAAGAAAGAGTGTCCAGCTGCACAGTCAAGCACCACTCCAGAGGTAATACTGCATAGTGTGACCATATACACACTCCTCAAGTAAGAGGGGTAACATTCAATGCATTTTCCCATTCAGAGTGAATTTACATTTGTAAGTTTTATTATTTGTGAGACATGCATAATATAGTATTTATCCACCCAAAAGGCTCATAGTTGTAAGACTTTAATAAATCAGATTCAGCTAGTTCACCCAAAAAAGAAAATGCAGTGTTTCTTTTCGTATTGTTGGTTTAAGAAAGATGTACATTAACTTAAATTAAGCCTTACGGTCCAAAGTTCGCTGTCTTTGGTGATTCATAAAAGTCTGTAGGTACTGTGTCTGCAATTCAAAGAAGGTTATACAATATATTAAGGTCTTATAATCAGCTGATGATCAGATGATGAGCAATGATTGCCTGAGGCTATGGTTTTCTGCTAATAATGTTGTAAATAATGTTTAGTTCCTTGCACAGACCGGTTGTTTCATTTTGTAAGACCTTAATGTATCATCAGGAGCCACAGGAATTCATTTTGTTTCCCTTAGCTGCTCCCAAAGACACAGAACCCACAGAGTTGCTTTTTATGAATCATCAAGAACCACAATTTTAGATAAAAAAAATTTTCATCAACAGCGTGTATGGCTTGGAGGGTAGATTTTTGTATCAGATTTTTATATTAGGGCCTAAACTATCCCTTCAAATAAGCTCTTTAAAAAAGGACTGTACTTTTAATAATTTAATAAAACATAATAAAACTTTAAGTTTTTCTTTAAGCAAAGTGTATTTTTTCCTCATCACGAAAATGCTTGTTTGTTTAGGACCCAGATGAGGATGAGGAGACACGTCAATACCGACTGAAGATCGAAGAACAGAAACGTCTTAGAGAAGAGATCCTCAAACGCAAAGAACAACGCAGGCAGATGCAAGCCGGCAAGCGCAAAAAAGAGCTGATGGAACGAATCAGCGGCCAGAACCAAAACCAGACACCTCAAACACAGAATCCCACCCAGCCACCTGCAAACCAGCCACCTGCAGCACAACCCCCGCAACCAGTCCCCTCACTGATCTCTAATGGTACAACTCAGAGGCTTTCCTCAGGTCCTGGTGCTACTCGTCTGCAGAACACTAAACCCCAGGCACAGGTCTCAGGCTGGTCTGGGCCACAGAAGCACCAGAACACTGGTCCTGATTCCAACCAGCAAGGTCAATGGCAGCCACTGCAGAAGAGAACCATAAATCCCCAGACTGCTGTTCAGAGTAGCCCCATAGAGGGGCATGGCCTGGCTCAGCCTCAGCCCGGGGGCAAGAGAACAGTGATGCAGCGGGCAAGCAGCATGGAATCCCCACAGGTTCCACAGAAAGTGCGAGTGGTTAAGCTTCTGGGACAGGTGAGTGAATGCATCACCTGCTTAAATCTACAGATATAATCTTTTAAAGTTTATATGCCACTGATTCTTTCATTTTCTGTTGAAGTAGTTGTCACCTAAACTTTAAAATGAATTAATCAAAGAACGCAACTGGACAGTGAGATTTTCTGATAACTATAAAAGTCAAAATCCAAATGTTTAAAGTTTAAAACAGAAGTGTGAAACAAATTTCTTGATTTAAAAGAATCAATGCATACATAGTCTATGTGCTGTAATTTGTGACACGCACTTAATTGTTGGAGTGCATTTACCTTTTAAGACCATAAATGACACCATCCTGTCATCAGTAAAGTGAGTCACTTCTAAGGTCACTTCCAAGATTCTAAAGGTTTGGGTCTTTCTTTAAGTCAAGGTGCTGTTGTATAAGTCAAGCTGCACCTAATAGAAGTTATGTAGAGATTGGCACTATAAGGGTTTTAATCATTTAACATTAACACAGATTTGAAATTGAGGTAATTATTACCAAATCTGACAGGGAATTCCATGCATCTCAACCAAGAAAGGAGGGCCCAAGGATGATTTATGGGGTTTAGGAGATGATTTGCTGCAATGAATGAAGAGAAAACATCCTTTTCCCCTCTTCTGCCTGAAGCAAAGCTAAATGTCTCCTTTGAGTGCAGGATCTCTGTGGATGAAGATAACTGTGTGTCAACTTAGTTAATAGAAAGCTACACGCAGCTATCTGAAGTGCCATGGCTCTCACTGACAGAGGAAGAAGGGGGAGGGGTGTAAGACAGAGAAAAATGGATCCTCTAGGTGCTTCTCTTCTGCTGCTGTCAACCTCAGCTGCCTGACAATGTTATCTTTCTTTCTTGTTCTCCCTTCCAACTTGTGCTCGCTCTGTTTTGCTCGTTCTCTCTTCATCTATCTCATCTCCCCTTCGCCTCACCTCCCACTTTATCCATCCATCAGCTCATCATTGAAGTGTGTTAGAATAGGTGTCAATCTGGGGACGTCTGCAATTAATCTTCTTCGTCTTTGTTGATATCAGTGTAATAATACCTGCAAGAGTCAGGAAGAAAGCGAGATGGCACTTGGGGCGGATTTGTATTTTTCCCCAGCTTAGCCACACAGATAAGAGCAAATTAAATTTTCACCAGGAAGAATACAAAGCCAGCGCCTTACAAAAGCAGCATGGGGGGATGGAGGTGACAGGATGGGTGGGGGAGGGGAGGTCCTTGTCAAGTGTCATCACCCCGCCCTGATGTATTGCTGTGGAGCATCTGATAGGTGTAATCTGAAGGTCTGGAATTTGTATTGACTTAGATTAATCAATTAACCCCTCAGATGGAGACAGGCTGGAGAGATGGGCATGTTTCCTGCGTTTACAGGAAACATACTGTTTTAACAACCTCAGTATGTACTATATTGGAATACATATAGATATTTGTTTGTGGTGGTCAATATTAAATGTTCACAGAAAGCCTATTGAATATACTACATTTTGGCCCATCATACAGGATCCAACTATATTAAAAGTATTGCAATACCAGATTTCAATGGTGCAGACAGTAGTGCAGAAGCTAGAGGAGAAGTGTGAAAAGGTAGAGGAAAAACTCTGTTATTGAGATCCTATTATAGTAAATAACAGTGTCTATTTTATTTCTGTGAAAACACATAGAAGAACGATGGAAATTCTGATCATCTAATAAGTAATAGTAATTTAATTATTGTTCACGTTCAAACTAATTTAAGTTATTAGTTAAATAAAAAGTATAAAGTAGGTAAATTCTGAAGCATGATACAAATTATTAGTTTGGATAAAAGCTAGTTGAGATATTAATAGTTGAGATACTCCAGTATGATGGACTGTAATATTTGTTGGTTTTGTATTTGATGAATACCAGCAGGCTTTACTTTGCTAGCTGTGCACAGTGTGTTGCTTTTTTTGGTGTGGTCATGAGATGTGACTGTTTTGTATTCTGCAGTCAGCTGCTGGTCCCAACACTGGTCTCCCACCTCAGCAGCAGCAGCAGCAGCCAATTGGACGGCCTGCCCCCCAACAGAGACTTGGTCCCATGAGGAAAGTTACCATGGCAACTAGCGGTGTACAAAATCAACAACAGGCCGGCCGAGGCATGGCAAACCAAATAAACCGGGTATGACATTGAATCTGGATTACTTTTATACCCCCTTAATTGGACAGGTGCACAAGGCCATTTCCCCACAGCTGACACCAAGCATAGGTACTAATACCTGGTCATCAATCTAGCGTTAGCATACTACACAAAAAAGCTTCACTTTCACTGTTTCAAGCAGCAATTAGGTAAGAAAGGCAAGGTAGGTAGAAGCTGTAATAAGTGTGGCTATAGCAAGATCTGTGAAGTGTTTGTTTGATTATAAGGCCAGGTTTCTTTTGGGGTAAATTGTGATGCAGTGACTGAGGTTTTGTTGGGTGGTATTGAATATCTAGGCAGTTGCTCTGTCAGTGATGTCCCTGATAAAGTTTCAACAATCTCATGGCTTTGTGTAGTACTGGCCAGAATATAGTATGCACATCTTCACTCTTTGTTAGATATCTTGTTTTCACTTTTATTTTGCCCATCATAAAGAGCTGTTTTAAGCGGTTCTCTTCCTCACACGTCAGCACTAGTAAAGATGGTAGATTTATGGCTCAGCTGTGTCACTGCTTCTCTCAGGGGACCGGTAGCTGTTTTGGAAGAGAGCAGGAGCAGTAATGATATGGAACAGAGTGCCAGGTGTGATGATATTGACAGGCTGAAGCAGGAGAGATGAAGATCCCTTGGCCTTTCTCATGTGATGCCATCTCTGTACAGTAGTCCATTCTCATGGGACAAATGCCGTGCTAACGTGTCAGTCAGTCACAGCAGAATGCCTTCCTGCTCAACCACTCACCGGCTCCTTCAGTCAGTTTGTATGTCCGCACCTGCCTGAGCTCTCATGTCGAGTCAGATATTCTAAACTCACAAACAATCACTTCCCTCTGTTTACTGATACACCCATGCCCTTGTAAATCACTCGCTGACATTGTACCTGGTGTCTCGCTTGGAGCAAAAGCAGGCTGTATAATTGAGAAGTGGCGAGAGAGTGTCTAGCTCATAGTATTGGGAATACAAAAGGGATCTTTCCATATAGATGCTGTACTTGGGTGGCTCCCAAGTCAGTCCAGCTCTTCTGATGCCTTGGGTTGATTGGGGAAGATGTACCAGACGTCGTTACAGCTCAAATTTTAAATCTCTAATCAATATTTTTAGGTTTTTTTTAATTATTCCTAATGATCTGGCAAGCTGGGTGTGCACTAGTAAGGCTTTGTGCTCACATGGTCTGAGAGTCAATACTGTACTAATCTGTCACACAAGCTCACTTGAGATGTGTGTTTGTCAAATCGTAAATCAAAATGTAAATTGTCATTTTACAATGCACTTAAAAAATGACTACTTGTATTTTTGTCCAAATAATAATATACTCAAATACTTACAATACTTACATACAACATACTAAAACAACTTCGTAAATTCAAAGTGGACTTTAATATTTAGAAAATTATATTAATGTAAACTCATTCAATAGATGATACAGTTTATTGTATTCATTGTCAATTAATGACTTCTTAAGTCCTTCAGTGTTCTTTTGTAACACTTTACAGTTTTATGACTGAAGAGCAGGTAGAAAACACGTTTTATTCATTATATAGTCAGTCTTTCTACCACACCTGACTTGATTAGAAAGCTAATTATAATATGTTAATTAATTATATGTTAATTAAGCTGTTAGTGTGTTATGTAAATTGTTCTTCTCACCTTTGTTTCAAAATTGCCCATCGTGAATGTTCACAGGTGGTGGTTCGGGGTCGAGGTCGTGGTGGAGGACGCATGATGATACAGCAGAGCCAAAGAGTTCAGGATCCTCAGCCCAGCACTGTCTGCATCGAGGGTTTATCCACCACTACCACCAGCAAGCAACTCATGAACCTGCTCAACTCTATTGGCCCTGTTGAGGTAAGGTCACATCTGTATTAATTACAAATATTCATTGAACATTTGTAATCTGCCCAGGTTTTGTGATCTTATTCCCAGGTTTTGTGACCTAGTTTTTAATCTATTGAAAAAGAAATTTGAAACCAGAAACCTTGTCTGGTTGACCATAAAATTTTGAAATTCATTGTTGGATGCAGTTAAAGGTTATTCTGGGATTGCTTTATGTGAGTTTTATTATGGCACAATTTGTATTAGAAGTATAGGCCAGTAGATAACTTTTAATTTGGTCTTTTTGGATACTGTGATGCTATTTAATACAAAAATACTATTTAATACAAAACTGTGCTCTGATACAAAAACTGGGTATTTTGTTTGTGGTCATATCCATTTGACAATGCTTTAACCAGCCGCTGTATCTGATAATGATATGTTTAATGAGTGGTGTGCTGGCTTTAATATGTCACAATAGCGCCATCTAGCTGTATGCATTCAGTGCTATTCTTCTAATGCGACTGGATTTCTACCTATAGGTTTAGGTATCACCCACTCTGTTTAACTGTGAATAATCAGAGGGGATCTGTTAATGAAAACATAGACAGAGGTTTACATCACTTGCAGCTAATAAATGATATGTGCTTTATTTGTAGACATTTACAATGATGCCTGAACAGAGGAAGGCTATTGCCAAGTTTGTGAACCCACAGCATGCAGCGAGTTTTCAGCACAGCTTTCACAGGTAATTGTTTTACATTAATAACACCGTTGTGTATTTATATGCCCCAAGACACAAATTCTAATAGACCCATATATGTTTTATGAATAAGTATTATCATTTGAAAGCTAGAGAGAAAACTCTTGAGATTCATCTGTCATGAACGTTTCTCTGTTGTAATTGTATTTTTTCCACTGGTGGTGTTTGATGAAGCAGATCAGAGTTGCGTCTAATGGATTATACTGTATATCTGAATAGCAAATGAAATGAATTTATGCAAACAGCACACAGTAGTCTGGGTAACGCAAAACTACAGCTGTAGATGCTGATATCATGTTTTGATGGAGATATTGGAATTAGTTTCCCGATAAGAATGACATAAGGTACCTTCCACAAATAGGTTACGTATTGGTTTCCCACTACTTTTTTTAAGCATTAGAGCCACAAATCTCATGTATTTTGATAACTATTAGATAAACTGTTATCAACTTAAAACAACATAGCATAAATAGCTAGTTTTTAATAGCTAACTTGTCAGATGTCTAAATACTAATGACTTTGTCCTGTCTCCCCTCCTCTGTGTTAACTATTCTCAGCCAGTTTTCTCAAATTGCAATTTTAATAACATTTGTCAAGCTCAAACATTCTACGTGGTTATCCACATCACTGAGAGATAATTATTCAACTAATACATTTATTTAGTTTATGGGAAGTAGAAGATTATCATTACCTACAAGCAGCTTGTGGTTCTGAATTCTCCTAATCCCTACTGAGTGAAACGTTTATATAAAATAAAACAGCTTGTGTAGTGTTTAGATTCATCTCCTAAGGTTGACTATCAAGAGCTGAGACCCTATTTTGTACCCTGTTCATGGAAAGTTCCTTATACCTGGCTGAGTGTCTTATTTCAATCACATGTTCTCTTGATTGCATAGGCACATGATAGATTTGTCTCACATCGATGTTTCCATTATTGATGGCTGAGGAACGAGTCAGTTCAACAGAAGAGCGAAAAAGAAGTGAGCGAGAAGCTTTTCTGAAAAGTGGATGTACAATCAGGAGGCCAAAGCTTTAAAGCTGTGTGGAAAGTACTGTGAAAAACTAAACAACTTAAACCACATGCATGACATAATGAAAAACACAGAGCCGAAAACACTAGCTGTGTCCTGGGGGATATGGCAACATATGAGCTAATGCTGAGAATGACTTTGGCATAAAGTTTTGCTCTTGTTTCTGTAACTTCATTTGTATTTGATTGAGTAAATAGAGGTGGAAGTCTTGTTAGTCTGAACCAGCAGGTTTAAAGAGAGGAGAATGACACAAGACAGTTTTTGTGACAGCTGATAATAGTTGCTCCAATCCTGTAGCTTTTAAGAAGAGGAATAATGCTTTTGAATGTTTTTTGGTCAATGAATATAGGAATTGCTCATTAATTGGAATCTTTCCTCCCTGAAAGAAAAAAAACATTGAATAGGCCTTACTGAGTGAAGTGTTTTGATTTGCAGTTGTTTATTCCACCTGTAGAGGGCAGCAGTTGAATGCACATGTGCATTATTTGTGGCGCTCTTTGTTTTGGGGCAGTATAGACCAGGGCATTTGGACATCACAGTGAAATGCACCGCTTTGTGGAACTTAAGGGCCTTTTTTGTTGAGGTTTCTAGTTACATTGAGGAGCTACTGTTTCAAAACTTTAATAGTTCAGTGTTTGTCCGTGACCATTAATGATCTTAAGTTTGTTTACTGTTCACCTTTACAGTTCTATTCCAGTTTGCTTTAGGTTGCAGAGGTCTTTGTTTTGTATAGCTGGATTGATGATGCATGGTTTATCTGTGGCCAAAAAAAAAAAAGGTCTTTACATTGTTCAAAATCATTCAAAATTATTTGACAATAAATGGCTTTTATACTTCGCTTTTAGGTTAAGATACTAGCATTTAGCATATATAGATTATTTTTAATTGGTGATAGAAAATTGTTAGAAAAAAGATATTAAGGTCAGTTTGTTAAAGCCCCTCCCCCATTTTTTTGCTTGTACACCCTTTTACATTTTTTGTTAGATTTCTTCCTCAAAAATTGGTGCATGTAGTGTTTAAAAAAGGCTGAATGAATTTTGGCCTGTATGAGGATTTTCATATGATTTTATTGCATTGCATTGCATTGTGTTATTGTGTCTGCTCAGTTTGCTTACCTCATGTGGATTGTCTAGAGCATTGGCGATTGATTACTGTGCAATTTTTGATAATGAGCAGCGATAATATGACTATTTGTTCCGTTTGTTACAAGTGTATGGTTAGATGGCTATCTAAACATTAGATTAGAACTCTACCTCTGGCTGTAATCAGGTGTTTAGTTTGATTGTTTTGACGTTAGTCAAAATAGGAAATCCAGCTGAATTGCTAAATCCCTGAAGTGTTGGGTTTAGATTGTTTTAGTTTAAACATATACACAAATCTCATGTATGTTTTTATTTTCCGTTAAACTGTGACAATGATTCTCTAACTTCAATAATGAGTATTTCAATTATTATTATTCTGTCAGTACTGTATATTTGCAGTTCTTGGTGTAGTATAACTGTACAGCATAACCTAGACTGACATTATGGTCTCACATTTGATATTTGTTTTAGCGCACTGTGGTATTCATGTTCGTGACCATTAATACAACCCAACTATTTATATTGTTATTGATGTTATAAGCTACTCTTGTAGCAAAAATAACATTGTTTTTTGTAGCTGGTAGCACATCCAGGTCTATAATTTCACAGGACTTTGGAGCAACTATTATCAGTGTTCACATTTCTGTATATAATGAAAAATGTATGAATCTGTCAAATCTATTGTTTTCTCATCTTGAATCTGTCCATGTTTGAAAATGGTTTAAAAATACCTACTGGTTTATGTGGCAAGTGAATTTCTTTTCTCAGTTTGTTTTTATATATAAATATAAAAAAAATTCCTTGGTCGTTTTACAACAGTTTTGTTATTGGAGAACTTAGAGCATATTATTTGCGGATATTTTAAAGATGAAAAATAAAAGATGGTCATGTATATACCATGTAAATATGGGTATGAAGCCAACTACCTTTATCACTATTAACAGTCTGATGTTGTTTTTGAAGATTCCCTCTTGCATCCTAAAAGGTTCTTTTTATTCTTCCGAACATCTTAATCTTCAGAGCTATCGGAAATGTTTCTGTGTTGCTGACTGTAGAAACTTTTTACAGGGGGAATCGTTTTGTTTTTAAATAACATTTGATCTCGAATTAATTAAAAAACTGAGGTGTTTAGTGTTTGGTGCTGATGCTGAGACATAATGACCCAAAGTCTCGGTCACAATGAGTGTGTCAGGTTCATTTTGTCAACTTGCTACCCTTAGCCACCCACATTCAGTTTGTTAACATGCCCTCTTGTATTATAATATAGTAGTCAGACAAGGTTAATCTTGGTTCTCCTTTTGTTTCTTTTAATACTTTGCATCTTTGGTTTTCAGGAATCACAGATATATAAATAATGGGTAAGATTATGAATAATGTTCAAGAAGCAAAGTTTGAGGGGTTTTAATTTTTTCTTTGTGTTTGTTTACTTTGAGTTTTAGTCATACTACAAGTTCAAAGTGGTATAAGGCACAGATTATTTTAATGTTTTGCTAAATTTTGTTGTTGTTGTTAAGAGTATATTTATAAAGAGAGTGAATCCTGTGGATTTTAAGAGTTTCAGCTAGGCTGATTTATATCTCCGTAAGAAATCTTTAGTATTATAGGACATAAAATCTAATAACTGTTGTCTTATAAGAGGAAAAAAAAATTTCATATTGAAACTTTAAGTAACTTTATTATAAGTATAAGTTTTTAAAACAACTGCAGACTTTAGGGAAACTGTTCCTTTTTAAAACTGTAATCACATGTGTTGTTACTTTTAAGGGTGATTCATAGCTCTTTCAAAATATTGCTTAGAGATTTTAAACAATATGTATAATCCCAAATAATGGAATAGTTCTACAGTTAACAGTAGGCTAAAGGTTACATTTTTGTTGCATGTTAAATTTTTCTGTTTTGTTTTCTTATTTGTGTGCATCAAGTGACTGGCACATTCCAGATTATTTTTTACATGGTTACTGCTGCCGTTGTTGAGCTTTTCACCAGTATAGAAACAGACCGATATTTGTGTATTGTTTCAATATTTGGGCTTTAAAATGCTCGCATTGATAATATAAATAATTTGCTGTGTGACCAGAAATGCTGAATTTTTCCCCATACAAATGGAGGAAATGGTGGTGCTTTTAAATTGTGTTTTGCATAATTGTTTTTACCAGATGTTGCCAGTTTTAGGCATGAACCGCAAGATATTGCTTCCCATTGGCAGCAGTATAATCATTTGTCATTAAACTGTTCTTCTCTTTTTTCCAGGACAAAGCTTCAGAAACAGAAAAGGAGGGTTTTTCATAAAACAGATCTTCTGTAGCTTGTTTATATTCTAAGATGTTATCGCATTGGTTCTCAAAAAGACAGTTTAGCTGTACATCTTTGTTCTGATAGTTTAGGTAACGTTTTAGTATTTGTATTTGCATTGATTCTGAGAAATAAATTGTAGAACAGATGTAGTAATTGTGGTTGGTCGGATTTTGACTAATTGTAATGGCAGATGGCTTAAGATGTCCTTCTTTGATGTTTTTGACATGTTAAAATGCCTGCATTTCATTTGTAGAACAATAAGTATATGTGCATTTTTTTGTGCATGACCTGATAAAACTGTTGTGAGAATAGTCACTTTTGACAAGAAAACAACAGTTGCTGGTGAACATTGCACCTAAGAGGTGCATTACATAGAACAATATCATGTTCTCCAGCCTGGCTGACAGGTAAATTTGTTCTGAGTCTGTTCTGGTTCAGTCCTCTGTTATAACTGCTGCAGAATTAATTAGCTTGGTAGCTTGGCTGTCAGGTTTTGTTGCTTCTAGGCAAACAAAGCTGCTTTGTTTTGTGCCAGATTTGTGCCTTTTATTAAAGGGATAGTTTTAAGGTTTGAAAATTCTTCCAACATCATGTCATTCCAAACCTGACTTTTGGCTTCTAAGGTGCACAAAAGCTATTTTCCGGTATGTTGGTAACCAAACAACAGTGGCACCCATTGACTTCTATTGTATGGAAACAAAACCACTGAGACATTTTTCAAAATATCTCCTCTTGCGTTCCACAGACGAAAAAAGTCATAGGTTTGGAATTACATGGGTGAGTTAATGATGGATAATGTTTCAATTTTGGCTGAACTTACTTTAACTTAACTTACTGTAAGGTATTTTAACATGAATTAGATAAAACCGTACTTAAACAAGGATTAAACAATCATTGGAGTGTGAATGTCTAACTCCATAAAAAACACCATTGAAAACCATTGCATATCATCTTTAAATACTGAAATCACATGATTTTATGTGATTTCTATTAAAACACAGAAATACACTAATAGAAACAGTGTTATGAAAAACCCTTCTTTTAATCCAAGTCTCAAATAATGTTTCATCTGTCTACAGTAAGCCTGTCTCCAGATGATGCTAACTTCATTCTTCATTTTTCAACAGGTGCTCTTCGGTTTAAGTGGTGATGCTAGATGTATCTCTTTCATTCCTCTTTCTTTCTTTTCTTCCTTTTTTCTTTTTCTTTTCTCCCCTTTTTCCCCTCCTTTCTTTCTCTTTATGCTTTCTTTTTCTTTCTTTCCTTCTGTCTTTTTCTTCTCCATTTCTTCCATCCTTTCTTTCTCTTCTCTCTCTCTCTCTCTCTTCCCTATCTTTTTCCCCTCTGTCACTTTCTACCATTTTTTCCCTCTTTCACTTCATTTTATCTGGGCATTAGATCAAATAGAAAGGCTGTTGTTGCTCTTAATGTGATGTTGTGTGAACATAATCCTTCTGTATTAAAGCAGGGGGGACGTTGCCTCTGGATTTCCTTTCTGTATTAGCCCATGTCCGTGGAAGTTTTGCGTCTCTGGGATCACACCCTACCGAGTTCCAAAGTTCAAAAACTTGCACAAAGTCTAAGAACAATCTGTACACTTTTAGCTGTACATGCGTTACAATGAAAACTGTTGAATGAAAAGAAAACATTCAATGGAAATATTGTATGAGGGGAGTGATTTATGCATTTGCTGGTTTGATCACTGTTTTGTTGTCCCTCTGTCTTGTATTAATACAACTGTTATGATGTGTTTACACCAGCCCTATACATGCTGAATTATGAAAAAATGTAAATGGTGTTTGTTTATTAATAACTATTGCACTTCTCAAATGAAAGCCATTAATTTGCCTTGATTGTATTTATAAATTGTAATAAATCCCTGTTTCTATATTGTCTTCTGGATTTTGATACACCTCTTCATTATTTCAACATAAAGATTTTAAGAAGGTACTTTTTATGCCACAATTGTCCATGCCAAACATTATTTTCAAAATCTTAGATTTATTTTGTAGCCTACATGTTTTTAAAAAATATAAAAGAATAGACTAATAGCCACACAACCATGCCAAAGGAAACTATTGTGACAGCTTTAAGAATGTTCAACTTTCAATTGTGCATATCCTCATCCATCCATGGAAAGTGTTGTTTTGGATAAGTGGCCAGATGGTATAAATATTAATGTGATCAAGATTAACAATTGGAATTCAGCCATGTTTGTTTCCAAATGGCAGCCAGCATTTGTTGAAACAGTTGCTCCCTCTGCAGACACAAGGCCCCTCTGAGGGATTAGTTGGTTTTATTTACCTGCTTAGTGGAATGCTTTTGCCTGGTCGCTTTTGTGTCTGTGTAAATGCTCAAGGTCAGGGCTGAGAGTGAGCTTCACCAACAGTTTTACAAAGCAGCAAAACCTGCAGCACAATGAAGTCTTCTCAAGAAATGGTGATGGAATTTCTATTCGTGTTGCAACAGACTTAAGAAGCTCAAACCTCCATTTACTCACGTGTTAACAACCTTCTTGCACACACACATGCACAGATTCATCACTAAAGACAAAAGGAATACGTTTACATGTTTAGGTTTACATAGTAAAATAAAGAAGACTTTACTAGTAGCCAATTTTTTACATTTACAGATCCTTCATGATGACTATGGTTTTCATGAATTACAACCATTTTATTAGCTTACATCAGATTTACTCTTGGTAACTGTTTACCCAGTGCTAACATTATGAATGGTTTACAGTTTTTGAAATAATCATTTAGTTTTACAAAACTGCACTAACTTTATTCACTTTGTTGTAGATGTTCTGCCACAGTGTGACTGAAACTGACAAATTAAACGACACATGGTCACCTGTGAACATCTACTGAAATGAGTTTAGGTCTTGTTTGATCATCACATGAGTTGGACTTCTCTTGTTTGGATGTAGTATCCATGTATTACATTTTGGACTTTACATTCTTAACACGCTGGTTCAGTTTAACGTTGTGAATAGCGAATCGTTCCTCATTTCAAGTATTAGAAGTGAGAAACTTTCTCGTTTCTCCTCAAGGGAAGGTCGTCTGATGTGCCATCTGATTCAGTCCTCAGATTTATAAGATCGCAAAAAGACGTAAAATGACGGCAACGTGTTTATAATTGCAACTATCTGTTCAGATAAGTCTTTGTTCTACGCCATCCGTCCTGATTTCGCAAAAGATTTCAGTCTCAATAAAACACTGAGTGATTCACATAGTTATTCTTGACAAATAACCATCATCAGCCACAATAAAGATCTCGGCTTGTGAATCAAGCAACAATTTCTTTATAAATTTAAACATAATCCTGTGTGTCCGTACGTGTAAACAGACAGTATCCTTTCTAATCTGCCTGAAAAAATTGCTGGGTTTTTTTTGAGAAAGGCTATCCTCTTCATATTTAACATCGGACCGCAACTTTTCACAAGCACACACAGCTCAGATCAAAGACTTTATCCTGCCGATAGCAGTTTTAACCTGTAAGGTTTAACTTCCGTATTTCACGCGTTTGTTACAATGCAATTCCTCTAGAGCTTTATTATAATGTTACTAATGTCAATTCAAAAGGTCGATTTAAGTGGATAAACGAAAGCCTGCTATGCACCCATGATAAATTTGGTCAGTGAGTCTTTTATTGTAACAGAAAAAACACAGGCTTATTCTCTGAGCCATGTCATAAAGGCAAAGTCTTAAACATGACATAGAAATGATCATAACTAGTCCCAACAGCCATTGAGAGCCAGCATTTTAAATAACAGCAATGAAATGATTTATGAACGCTATTAATAAATATTTTTAGCATTAATAAAATACACCGTCCCTTTAATTGAGTTTACTGGTCGGGATGTTAATTGGTCGGGTCTAATTCTGCGTTATCAAAAGATACTTTGAAAAGGAAGAAAACATAACAGCGAGCTGTTGAAATAGTTTCTTTATATCATTTTATAATAAACATAAATAAACTCTATACATTTCCTGACACCTTGCCTTAATGAAAGGTAGGCTAACTGTTCATCACTCAATCATATGCTATCCAAACTGTGCACCAGCTGCATTTTATTTCTATAAAACTATTTACCTATTACAAAATATGAAAAGAAAAATACATTTTAGTAAATGTACAGTAGTTCATTATTAATTTACTTAACGAAACTTTTTTTCTCTGCACTATGGGACTATCGCCACTGCATTGTCAGGATGTGCACTTCGTATTTTCTCAAAGAAATACAAGAAACAATGAAACCAGAAATAAGCAACGAATGACTTATATGTAGGAATGTGTCTGTCCCATTCTGACAACCAAACCAGTGACAAAATAACAGAGAAATCTAAAACATAAAACAACACAAGACTGCAAAGACTCTGTAACTATTTAAATTAAAATATATTTTCCAATCTTACACTATTTCAAATAACGAAAAGTGATTAGGTAACGATCGGTCAAATTTTAAAGTACAATTCTGTGTATAAAAATATAATTTCTGGAGCCCATTTGCTTACCCCTAAAATATAACAGTCATTTGCACATATGCACAGAATGTTACAACCTGTCATGAAAGTTTTTTCATTCTTTTTTTTACATGATCTCTTTTTTTCTAGTTTACATGAGATGTACAAAAATAGACTCTGCACCACACGCTCATCACACTGCATTAAAATCCGTTTGTGTGCCTCCAGCCTGAGTTCACGCGAGAATAAATTATGCAAAGAAACTTTTAAGGCTCCATTTATTCTTTGAAAATGACAAATTTTAAAGTCATTGTAATAAATATCCCACCTCCGCTCGGGGCATTTCTCTCTCTTTCGCTCGCTTTGTCGTACTAATATTGTCTTATATCCTACATTAACGTGATTTCTCTTGCTTTATTTCCACATAAGGGTTTTTAGCTTGAGTTTAGGGACATTCCCAAAGGATGAAGCATGTGACTGTCCAAAAGCCACGTTCCCATTCGATAGAGGAATCTGGAGTACCAGTGGACTCCCTCTTGTTGTAAAGTCGCATTGGACGGACCAGCGAAGTCTTTTGGGAATATGACCGATGACATTTTATAATACAGCCTGACTGGCGCAAAGGCCAAATGTGCGAGACTGTGGTTCTCTATTACCGCGTAACAGGACGCCAGTACGCGGTCGACCACAATGGTTCCATGCGCGGTCACCGGTGCGAACGATCCCTGGTGCTCCTCCGTGTACATCCGTTCCACGACGACAGATTTCAGATGACCGCTATCATCAACGACCATCACCTTTTGTCCGGGGCTGACACTGCTGGCAAACGCGGCGATCATGGTGCGGGAATCCTCCGTCGAGTTGTCGAGGACGAAAAGGAGGTGAGCTGCGGTGAGGGTGATCTTTTCAGCGGGATCTTTAGTTTCTAGGACGTAAAACACGCGTCGCGTCGTCGAGTCTCTGTCTGTGAACATGATGAAGTCGCTGTACACGAGGTTCCCCGCGCTGTCCGCCGACAGCACCTTGTCACCGGGGTTCAGGTCCTTCAAGGCTTTCCGTCTTCCGTCATTCAGCGTCACCGACGCTGAACCTGGAAAGCAACCTCCAGATTTGGCAGCAACTGAGTTTTCTGTCGAAATAAATAGCATCCAAATGAGCAAACCGGTTTAAATGCCACGATGGACATTTTTATATAACAAATCAATTGAACTCTGATAACCTTAAACTATATTTCCCGGTCATTATAATAAGGTTGAGAAAATGGTATAAACCCCCAAACAAATCTTTAAAAAAACACCCTGCGCATGTGCCCTTGGCTCACAGTCGCTTCACATAGGAAAAACGTCTGAATGAATAAAAGCAAACGTGGCAACGGGAATTAGGTTGTAATTTGAAAGCTTTTCATATAAACAATGTCTTTGTTTGAGATAGAGGAAAGAGCTTCTAATTAAAAACCAATAAAGCGCGGACATTGTCATTGTAATGCAGCCTGTGTACAGAGCACTCTTGGAAAAGGACACTTCTGCCTTTCCTTGTGCCTCTTTCATATTTGCTCAGGTGCAGAAACCTCTATGTATGTGACAATTCACACTTACACCCGTCTCTGAGAATGAGAAAACCTCAAGCAGGCTCAAATAGTATTTACTCAGCCGAGACACTTTTCCAAGGCTCTGATGGTGTAGATTTGAATGTAAATTAGAAATGCCAGCGGTAGTCAATCAATGCTCTCTTCTTCCTCCCTTTCTTTTTTAAACCATCACACTCTCCGCTGTCAGGCTTGATGACAATAATTCGGCCCTTGTGGGAACTCTTTACATTCCCGTCTTGTGGATCGGTAAACAGAGCTATAGAACGGGCTGCTTCATTTGTTAATCCTCTCATGGGTTTCTATGGCATGAAATAAGATGGTGACAACAGAGAAACAGATTTGGGCGAGAGAGCTCGTATTTGTAAATGTGTGTGGAATTTAAATGGAAGGATTTTGGGTTAGAATAAAAAACGTGTAAGTCTCTGCTGATATGTTCCATTTCTTGAGTATTATTTTTCTGCTATTATTAGAAAATAAAAGGAGAATGAAATACCAGGTATTAAATAGTATTTGATGTCCCAAAGCCTTATTTTACAAGAGTGCGTGTATACTGATGCGTATACAGACTTCTTCGACTGATCACCTAGATGTCTTGTAAGTGTCTGTGCTCGTTTTTTAAGCAGTGAGTGATTTTGTGATGGGTTGATAGGCGCTTCCTTCAAAGAGACAGAGTGGGGCGATGTAAGATCAGTTAATATATAGGCTGGCAACTTTTTTTATGTTTCACAACATGGATTTTCTTATAAGAACTTCATATGGCGTTAGAATTTAAAAGCAAGCCTTACGATGAAATAGCATTAAAACAATTTGCAAGCTTTTGATTACTTATCACTTAGTGATTACTTACATTTGCTGTCATTAGTTAAGTAGTGTTAACTTTTTTGCCTATATCTAGCCAGAAGTTATTTCTAAGAAACTTATAATTTAGTAAACTTAGTAAAGTATTAACCTAGCAGCAGTGCTTCTCTTTCATATTCACTGTACAAATATTTATAGACACGCTCTTGAATCTGCTTCCTTTAAACATTAAATAGTTGTGAAATGTTACATGCAATTTATTCACATAAGATTTTGGCATTTCAGACAGACCATCGTGGTCTTACCTGCTTTGACAGAGCAATGAATGTGGGCTTTGGACTCATAATAGACCCAGTCAAATCCAGCCTCCACTGCTAACCGAGAGAGCGTCCCATACTTGCTCTTGTCTCGATCAGAGGTGGTGATATCAACAGCTCTTCCCTCATAATGAAGTGATTCTTCAAAATGGTGACCATCTTCATCCCAGCCCTCTGTAACACGCAGCTTAACCCCAGGCCACTGGTTCATTACAGAGATGGCCAAAGAGTTCAGCTTATCTTTGCATCTCTGACAGAGAGACAGAAAGACAGAGAGGAGAGAGAAAAAAGAAAGAACATGTGAAGAATTTATTTCTAATACGTCTAATACTTCTGTTGCATGCATTTTAAATAACGACACAACAAAGCATGATTTAATCTATGTAAAACACAATGATGTATAATGATTCATTAAGAAAACAAACCCAAACAAAAAAAAAACAAACAAATTGCTTTTTTTAAAAAGATTAGGATGTCACACTGGTCCAATAGTACCTGATTATCTCTCAGCCTAAAAGTCAGTCAGGTTTAAGCAACTGGCTCTCTAAAGCAATAATTTTGCAATCAACCTGATTATATGTCCAGACAAATAGATCTGCTATCTATGTCTATGAGAAACTGTATTTACACTGGAAGCAAATCAGCCTTGGATGCAAGGATATTCTGTCCAAAAAGCTCAATGAAAAATTGATAAGTTATTGCGTTCGCTTCGCTGACCTAAAGTATATAGATCCAACCAGGGAAAGGTGTGACTGCATTAAGACTTCCCTCTTTAAATGCACTCAAAGGACAGAGCAAACATGACAGGCAAATGACAGGCTTATCTAAGAGGGCAAAAAATATTAAAAAATATGTGCTTTATTTCGTAATTGGTATTTATTATTATCTCTTTATGTAATCAGAGAGATTCAGCTAAGGTGCAGGTGTTTTTTTAGTGGAATATCAGGCCATGTTTGGGTGGTGCACCCACTAACCTTTCCTGGGACCTTGTGTTGAGATGCTTAGCCTTCTCCAGGACAACTCTTCCCAACACTTAACCAATATGTCAAATAAAACACCACAAAAGACTCTTTCACTGCATCCAAGGGGAGAAGCAACTACTCATTATTCTTGCAACACAGGTTTGCTCAAGGGACGTGATGTGATTGTTGAACCAATGGTCTTTCAGAGGTTATATAAAATCTATTCAAAATATGCTTGCAGATTGTGACACTAAGCCAAATGAATACTGTAATAATTCACACATGTACCCTCCTGGCTTTGACTCTCTTACATCTCTCTATTTTCTATTCTCACATTAATTTCTGTACGAGGCTACTACACCTCCCCCCAACCCAACAATTCACCTGGCCCTCTTATTTCCACTGGAGGGGAACTTAAATATTCCACTGTATATTAAAGATATGCTGCAGTCAATGTATCAGCTTATTTTTTTTACCTGTCCATATGTCTTTTGTGTCTATTATACAAACAGTGCACTAACTGGTTATCAGTGTGTCAAACCTCCAACATAGCAGGTGTCTCTCTTTCTGCTTTCTGTCTTTCACAGATATATATACATATATAAATCCTCATGTAACAATTAACCCTTTCTGTACTAGGATATGGTTGCATCTGAGGGATGCACTACAGTGAATGATAAATGACTATTTGAACTCAACAAAAATAGAAAAGAAATTCTCTAGCCGGTGATTGGACCTGGAAACTGCAGTCTAATAGCTCTTACAGCACTTGTGACACTCGAATGAGAAGAAATACAAATGCAAAGGGCCAAAGGATGTAACCTGGCACATTTTGAGTACAACTGCCGTGCACTCAAGAGCCGTGAAGCCTGAACTCTTTATTAATTCATTGGGTCGTGTGCCGCAAATCAAGCCTAATTCTGTTCAGCCTCCGTGAAGCGCAGCGGGAACCCCCGCACCGCCGCTTTGTGCTCCACACGAGGTTTGTACAACAAGCCGCCCAGTCAGTCGGCTCCTAATCTCCTCCCAAAATGAACTGTTTTATAGAAAACACTTATCAGCTACCTGTAAGAGCAAACAACATGCTGGATGCCCTCGCAGACCCGTTACATCTCATTCACTACAAGATGTGTTTAACCAGCAAACCATCTCGGATGCACTTCTCGGAAACATTTGTTAGCGCGACACCTCGTTAACATCAATGGAAGCTTAAGCATTCATGTCTGAAGTTATAAGACTCCAAGGGGAGCGTTTCTGCGCTATTTTAATGACAGTGCATGCCATCTCACACTTATAATCATATTCACCTTAAGCAGAGCTTGAAATACGGGTGAGGAAATCACAGCAGACTAAAGTTTCTTCTTTTTTTAAGGAACAGAAAGGGTTTACAATGCACCTGTGCGGCGCGTACGTTCACTGGACAGCGCACATTCTGCGAAGCTTGTCCTTGTCTAAGACTTTGAACTAAAAAGCTGTTTATCACAGATATTATCTAAAATAACAGAAATATTACACTCAATGCTTTTAAATTAAAACAGATGCATGCAAATAAACATCCAACAGGCTGTAACCAAACTTCCAATAGAGCAAATAAGGACCAAACTCCTAGTTTTCATTGGCAAAGGGTCAGAAGTTCAAATAATCCCTGCTAATGCAACGAGAGTGGAAAGCCATGCAGAGGACAGACAGCCTTTTCCCGAAGCTGTCTGATATTTCAGAGGCCTAACCTTCTTAAAAATGTTTGTGTAAGGGTACAGATGTTATAGACACTTTTTCAAAATCGTACACCCACTGTCTAGCATTGACCATAAAATAATAATATATGTTTGACCATTCAGATTGTAGCCTGTACTAAGAGGAAAGCATTTTTCCCGTATGCGCTTGATGGCTGGTTGGCGACCGTGTAATGTCTGTCAATATAATAAAGATTAAATTAAAGCTGGTCTACTCCCTGATGTATTACCTGGAGTATATCACATAAAACTTTCAGATTGTGCGTCAGTTGCTGTCTAGTAGATATCGGTCAGTTGTACAACAAATATAGGTGATGCAGCACCGCATGCTGTAAAATATTTCCCCGCAGATGAATAAACTCCTGCATAAAAGTGGTACCGTCCTGGCCCATTAACAATTTTAAAAGCATCCTTCTAGAAATGTCAATATGAGCAGCAGGGCTTTGGTACTATAATATATTTGGTAATGTATTTGGTAACATAACCCCTAATTTAATGAGACTGGCATATCTGACTTCATCAGCCATCGTAGTTTCTAAAACCCAGGCGCCGCATTTATCTAACAAACAGCACGAATATCCACATTGCATAAAATATATAAATAACGCATGCAGCGGCTCAATGTATAGACTAGATACGAACAGAGAAGCGCATGAATATTTTAATAAACCTTTCCAAAGGTTTTTAAAGCGAGGAGGCAGCCAGCCGGTCCTATCATGATGGCATTTTTCTCGCACATCTTTATTACAGGCAGCCGCACCATTCTAGTTATTGCAAAACCAAGTCCACAAAGTGCAATTCACAATCCTTTATCGATCTGTACTTCAAAATAAACATCAGGAAAGCAAGATGTGCTCCGGAAATGTATTTTCTGTCTGATGGGGAGGAATTACCTGTGTCATGAGTCTGTCCGCGCCTGTGTTCTCCTCATCCTTAAAGATAATGTCGGGATTGTAATTTGGCGTAAGTTCTTTAAATCTCTCTGAATTGCGAGTTATCTTGCCCTCGTATCTACCGCTGGCCCCTAATGTCTTTTCCGCGACATTAGGTATGAACTGCTTGTAGGCGAGAGGTGTCAGCTTCTTCGGATGTCTTCTTCTACCATAGCCTCTGCCAGGACCGCAGGCCAGTCCGGACACCACCAATGCCAGACTGAGAGCAGACACCAGCACTATTCTCGTCATAAGCCGCATTTTGGCACGGTGGATCTCGCACGATTGCTGGACTGCGGTGTTCTTCAGAGCGCCCCGAGCAGACCGTCTACCCGTGCTGCGTTATCACTGCGCGGATCTCCAGCAACGTCCTTGCCGTCTCCTCCTTCGGTTCAGTTCAAGCGTGTCTCTCGGAGCCAGCCCCTACCGTGACAGGTGCGGAAATGTGCGTCTGATAATGGAGAGCATCGGAGGTTTGCTGCGCGGATGGGAAAGGTAAGACTGATCTTAAAATCGCAACGTTAGATGAAGCCAGAGCCACTTCTGTGTGAAGCCTCTTTACTCCTATGTATTATAGCTGCGATCTGAGGTAGGGAGGGACCTGATTGGCTCGACAGGACGAAACCTTCTGATGTTATCCCACAAAACGGACGTGCAAAATTGTTTAAAGTAGGTGGGTTTCAGGGGAGGGAAGCGGTGGCATCTGAACGCATCACTTTTCCTGTCTCTGAAGCTGCGACATTCGCTCATGTTGAGCAACTGTGATGCAGAAGCGCCATCCATATCTGCTAATGGACTAGTTTTCAAAAAACGTGCATATCAGAGTGAATACATAATGCTACTTTGATCAATTGTATTAACAATCAGTGTTGACTGTACGTTAAACAAAATGAATAAAGGAAAATGTCAAATACAATTACATTTTTATGAATGCATGTTGATAAAGGTTGTAAGTGGCTTTCAAAAAAATTATGAAAACTTATGAAACAAACATACATGTAAAGCAGTTAAAAGTTAAACTAGTTTTGTTTAAAGTAAATTGAATACTGAAACAGTTCTTGCACATTATTTATCATGGTTAGTCCACCTGTAACAGCATAACATTTTTAAAGTTTTAAAGGTTCAGTCATTTCCCAACAATTTACTTCATTTTTCTAAATTATCGTTCAGTGAGTCTATTCCACACAATATCTTCTAAAAGCATAAGAAAGATTTTGATGAATTTATAGATTATAATTAAATATTCCTTTATCTCTTTCAGCAGCTATTGCTTTGGCATATGAGAGATGGATTAAGTTGGATCTTCTGCCCATCACTTATTTGAGATATTGGAATAGGCTCTTCCTGTGCACACAAATGCTAAGCTGTCTGTTTGGAAGAAAGATCAGCACGAAAAAACCCTGTCACCCCTCAAAGTCCACTTCAGTGACAGATTAAGCCATGGTAACCACTGTGTTCCCTGCCCATAGCAGCAGTTAAGGTATGTGTCTCATTGTCTTATTTTCTCTTGTTTTCACGTTTTCAGACTGCTCTATCAAAGTTGGTGGCTGCTCGTCTTGTGAAATACATTAAGAAAAGTAGGGCCCCTACTGACACAGACAATTTGTTATTTGGTTTGTTTTAGTTTTTAGGTGTGCTAATTTTGTCTCCACTTTAAGAAATGCTGCAAAATAATGAAGACGTATGAAGACCAAAACCCCAAAGAGAGTGAGATCAAGATGTTATATTAACAAATATAACACAGAAAAAGTGTTTCTGTTTATTTTCCCTAAATGCATAAACAGATGTTTTTATGTAGCAGATTTCATTTAGTGTATTTTTGTATTATTTATTTGCTGTTGTGAAAGTTGGAATTGATTCTATTCCATTAATAACACTTTTAGGTCCTTTAAGTTTGTTACACTTTTATCTATAATTTTTTATTGCTTAAATTTGGGTGAGATTGCAGTCTAGTTTTTAAAAGTTTTTACCAAATTTACCAAAACAGTATCAACTAGATGTAGTTAAAACCTGCAGTTTCCTTTGGCTAGTATACCAAGTTTAAGTCTTTTTAAACCAGAGAGCAAAAAGCTTAAGCTTCTCTGATCCATTCCAGTTTATGTTAGACAGTCACACTACTTATACAAGTAGTGCATACAAGTTATGTATTGAAACTTATTTAGTATGAGCTGATTTTGGAGGTCAGCAGTCATCTGAACAATACTGGAAATATTATGCTTCAGATATTATACATGCAGATAATGGGAAGTTAATGAATCAGCTAAGACACAGACATCAACATTAGTGCTGTCACACAGCAAGTGTAATTTTCCTTGTCCTCTCATCTCTCTGTGGTTGTTTCAGTATTCACCTTTACAATACTGCAGCTATGACTTTTTCTCATTTTTAATCAGATGTGATAATTAGACATCGCATTTTTTTAAACAATGGACCTCATTATGACAGAGAGTGTCTCCAAATCTGGCTGTGTAGTGCTTGCAACCTGTCCTCCAACCTCTACACTGCATGTATGTAAATGTAAACGTACGTGTAGCATGATGCATCCTACAAACAAATACAATGTCATTAACATGGAACCCATACAAGATTATGTTGAGACTTGAATGGCTAATCCTTTCGAGTCTAAGCAGTCATTGTACAGTGAAATAGTCTTAAGGACAAGCATTCTGTGAATGGATATTTAGCCTGGATTTCAGGCCGTTCTATTTGTTGTAGACTGCAAGGAGTGGAACGTGGGGAATTTCACAATCGCGTACCTGAGGTTCCAGCTCAGCTCCGTCTCTGAGTGTGTAAAGAGTTTTTTATTTGCTTCGCTCAGCCGCTCCCTTTACTTAAACACCGTCTCAGTCCTCTCAAGGCCAAGGCAAGGCAGCTGAGCCCCGGGTCATCCCCACACAGCGGGAGGGAGAAGAGAGTCCTAGAGATGTGCAAATAAGTGCTGTTCTCACTTCTATCAGAGATTTAAGTGGCAGCAGGGCCAGCTGAGAAGTAGGAGTAATTCATAAACCTGAGACTGATAAACACCTGAGTATTTTTGCATGTCGTCAATGGCATTTTCATATTGACTTATCACATTCCACCCAGTGGCATGATAAAGCCTTCAAATTCCCCTGTGGAGGCTGGGAAAACCCATTCACCTGTCATAAACATCCATATAATAATAATATTGGAATGGCAGTGGGTATGAGCATGGTTTTATTTTTGAGGAGGACTGTATGTCTGGTTTGAATCATGTAATTGTATTAATCCGGAACTGTATTTGGGCGTATGTTTGTTGCACTACAATGCTGTACGTAGTCCATATGCCAGACAGAGTGTGTGTGAGATTTCACACTTTTAATGCTTAAAATCTCCAGAGAAAATCAGGTAGGAGACGTCAATGTAAAATGATAATGGACAGCAGAGGAAAATATAATTGCAGTTAAATGGGAAAGTGGGATTTAAATAAGCACAGGTTTTTTCAAGTTTTTATGGTAAAGCATCTGCTGTGAAATTCTTTCTTCTATTGCCATTTGACCCGAGGACACAGATATTATCTATTTAATATATTTGTGGTGCTTGTGGCCGGTGCCATATTACCTAAAGCAGTAGTAATTCCTTCTGAACCTCAACGGCAAAGTCTATGTATAACAACAAACACTCAGCACTGCTGACCACAGAAACCAATCAAAATCAAAGCTTCATTCACCAGCCACTCACATTCTAATGAAATGATGGCCATATGAGTTGCCATTACACTGTTAACTAAAGTACTGGTTTCTGCCTGACAACCACATGACATCCAATGTGTTTATAAGCATGCCTCAGAAAAAATGAACGCAGAGGTTTTAAAGCGTAACCACAGTCAGTCGTTAACTGGACAGGTTTCAGGATATTGCTCACTGAACAGCACTACAGCCAATATGTTTCATATTGATTGTAAGATTAATTGTTAACTACATGTGTATGCATGCTTCAGCTGAGGCCATAGATAAGAATTAGTGTTGAAATAAGTGTTGAGTCACGTTATCAAGGATCAGGAGGAAATTGTTCTTGCATTGCTGTCAAACATTGTTGCTGCTGAAGAACAGGGAGAGAGAATGTAGCCGTTTCTCACCACAGCCTTTGATAATGACCTCATTCCAGTCACTGGAGTTTTGTGATTGAGGGCAGCATGACTGTAAGTGATAAACGCCTGAACCAAAGTGCAATGAACCAAAGCCATGCAAATGTAAATTAAACATATTACATTTCCTGTTCGAACGGGCAAACTTTATCTAGTCTCTTAAAATTATTTATTATATCATATTAGAAAGATATAAAAGGTGTGGTTGAGATTGGTGGAATTTTCCCAGAACAAGCAGGGGGATTACTGTATAGACAGACACACTTGCACCAGCCCTTCCAGGTGTGTCCCTTAGTAGAAAGTAAATCCACTACTGAACAACAATTATGAATGAAATGCCTGTTACACTATCCATCGCTCGGAAAACCCATGGCAAAGGTGGGCAGGTGGGAGAATTTAAAGCATTTTAAAGAAGTTCTACTGTAGGCTAATGTGAGTTGTAAATGTAAAAGCCAGCATCACAAAGCCAAAGATCACAAAACAGAAGGGGCTAAAAGAATGCATATATATTTATGTATATATTTATGTGTATACATACAAACACATATAGACTCAAGTGTAGAAAATTGACAAAATGTTTGGCTGGCACTCTGAAGAAGCTATAAAGAAGCTATAAAGAAGCTGACTGGTTCATTTCATCTGCCACAAAATGGCACACATAAAACATTTACCTAGTATAAAAACATACATTTACATGAACAAAAACATTTTTTTGTTTTTGCTACTTTTATCCAATGTAACTTACAACTGAGAAAAAGCAGAAGCAATTTAAAGGGCAACCACAATACAAGTAGAACTTCTAGAGCAAAAGTTTAAGTGTAAAAAAAATGAAGAAAAAGCAAGTGCAGCACATCTCCAGACTGCATCGCTACAGCATAAATGACAGGAGGGTGCAGAAAACCTCACCCACCTGCTACATTACATCTGCAGACCCGGCACAATTCGGGAATTCTCTCTCTCTCACTCTCACAAACACATACACACACGTTTACTTATCTATCTAAATAGGGACATTCCATAGACTTTTATTGTTTTTATACACAGCTTGCTATAAACAATATAACCTAACCCACACTTGAACCCTAACCCTAACAGAACACTTTCACCATTCTTATAATAAAAAAGTATTTGCTATATTTTTATAGCATTTTTACAAGTGAGGATGTCCACAAAAGGAGGTTTTGGTCAGATATATTAGGTTTAGCTGACTTTTGGGTACAAATTTGTCCCCAATAGATGGTTAAGCGTGTTTCTTTTTATGTTTTTATGGGCTTTTTGCAGTCATATATTTTCTACTTATATTACTTCACAGGTACAAGATGCATATACTGTAAATGTGCATGGATTCTTTGAGTTTGCAGATTTTTGAGTTTGCAGAACAGTCCGCAACCAAACTAAAAACTTGTGTATGTTAATTTTTAGTAGTTGTGAACTGATTTTTTGTTTTTGTTTCAGGTTCTACACGGAAAGGAGTGGAAAAGAAAAGGAAAGATCCCGTGATGTCATTCGAAAAAACCAAATCAAGTTTATATCTGAACATATTGTCATGAAGAGGATTAGGCTAATAGCTCTATATTAGCTCTCTCAAACAGCAGTCTGAGATTGGATGTGTTTCTTTAAGTTTGGATTTTTATAGTGCTATTAAAGCCCCATAAAATCCCAGGGTGATTGGATGTTGTAAAGAGTTTTTAATTTCTTAATGGATGCCACAAAAAAGACGCCTGTTAGAGATTCATTGTATAAATATGCACATACAATTTAATGCGTGTAAATGTATCTCCAAATACTTTCTTTTTTACATTGTTGCAAATATTATGTGGTTTCTTATCTTTAAGAACAACTATTACATTTTTAATAGCAAAACAACCCTGTATGTTGTTACCATTGCATGAACAGCCTACGTATGAAAAACAAAAGGAGGTTTATGGATTCATTTCTTATGAATAAGAAAGGGAACTACAAATAATGGCATTACCTGTCCTCTGGTGGCACGAAAGCGTTGCATGTGAACATTTTACTGAATGCTTGTTTGTACAATATATTATAAACTGGATTGTTACTCATGAGCACCACACCTCAGGACATTGCCTCTGCTGTACAGCCTTTTGTTGTAACTTCATTTGAAACTGACCCAGTTGCTCCACTCCCTGTCTGCACTACCCAATAATTGAGCGTGTATCCATTTAGCAGAAGGCTAAATAAATGAACCTTCTACCATCCATTCCCTGTCAGTCTGCTTTCTGGAGCAGAGGGTCATGCAGATCTTTTGGTGTTGGCCTGAAATAACGTGTGCTGTGATGCAGGACAGGACACCGGCCTACAGCATCAGACAGACAACCCAATTAGAATCAAGTGTTTCCTGTCTCTAGGCAACCCTGGCATTGAGCATGACCTGAACTGGCCAATTAGAATTTATTTCCTTGTCCCACTGACACTTTGATGTCTAAGAAATATTTAATGACTTCCTCTGAAAGACATTTCCCTCAATAAAGCCTCCATATTTCAACACCATTAGTTAGCATGTTTTGAAAAGAAAATAACTGTCTTGAGTTATATTGCTTGGATTATGATGAATAGAAGCTCCTAAGCAGGTTTCTGATCCCCAAACTATTTTAAGAGCCTTATTTTACGAAAGCCCTGCCAAGCAATAGGCAATGATATTTGGGGCTTAATCTTTGTAAGGCAAAAGCATTTCAATCTGTTCTGAGATTTAAAATGAAGACACCTAAATGCTTGTGTTAAGTAATTCAGTCTCTTATCATGCTCCATCCACATGCTTTAAATTTTAATAGAAGTCTGAACATGAAGACCTCTCATTGGCTTCTCCTGGCAGTAAAATACTGACTCTTGAGTGTAAAATCTGTGAATCTGAACGATACGAGTTTATGTATTATTGTCCACAGAATTTCCCAGAAAAATGGAGAAAAAGAGAGGAGACCATGTATAACTGTGGGGGTGGGGATTTAAATGAAGGGTTGACTGAGCTGTTTAAAGTCTGCTGACATACACAGACATACGTGATTGAGTTTGATGTGTAACTTGGCTCTGAGCATCATGCTCTTTTAGACAGAATTCTTTTAAATGAAACGTGGGACAAATAAAGGATGTAATTAAGTAAGAGATGTACATATTGTTTTTGTGTGTCCTAACTACTAAAAAGTTTCCAATAGGGGGCGATATGGAGGCATTCCCTAGCAGTAGTGAGACTTCCTGTACTGTTGTTGACACCACATCATTATCATCAGTGATAAGACAATGAATTAGCTGCTAAAACACAGATATAAGTGTTTCAGACAGATTCAGTGTCAACCGCAGTGTGCTGCATTAAAAAAAACCCTAACAACAGATGCAAACTCTAAAAGTGGGGAACCCTAAAATCTCTGACAACAAACATACTGAAACCTTAAATCAACTTAAATCAGCATCAGTTAATGAGTGAAGAATGTATTATGTAATATAGACTAATTAAAGTTCAAGCCAAATAAGAGTGATCACATAATTAGGGGTTTGTTTTGAGACTGTAAAAATGCTTATGTTTCTAAATATCCTATTTTTTGGATATTTTTTTAAAACTTAATTTTAAGTGATGTCATCATGCTGCTGTTTCCAGAGTTTTTCTGATTTCCAACCAAACATTACATATAAAACATTTATTTTGTGTGTTAAGAGTTCTGCTTAATCACATATGCACACCTACACCATTACAATCACTCTGCAGTTACAATGGCAGGAATGAGTGCCGCAGAGCATCCTGACAAAACACAGGGATTTAAATCAAGAATCAAGAAGATTCTTCCTGACCACACATATGTTTGCATGTGAGAGAGCGTATATATCTGTGTGACAGAGATAAATGATGCTTAGAAAGAAATGCAATGCCTCAGCTGCACCCAACCCTCCCACACTGATCAGTAGATTGATTTGAGTGACATAAGGAGTGAACGAATGTCAATCAACAGCCTCTTTCCTAATGCAGAGCAATGAAGAAGCTGCTCACACCGAGATACTCACAGGACCAGAGATGAACTTGTTTGACTTGTTTAAATGTAGTGATGGCCACATTCTACAAAGATATGCAGCTGTGCACACACACTTACACAGTACTTACCCTGCAGTCGCAGCTGGATCAGCAGACTATTGTGTAACTGCTTCCTTGAGAAGTATCCACTTTAACAAACATAATGTAGCATAGATTGGCAGTTTACATCAATAACTCTTGTTAGGAACATAATAACGCTGATGAGGAGAGATTGGACCTTTCGTCTGTTTAGTTCTGATTAAAATGCAGAATTAAGATACCTACAAGAACACACCCACTTGCACACAGAATGCTGTCAGCTCTTATGGTGTGCAACACTGCTCCTAGGATGGTGACAGACCTACTCGCCTTCATTTAGCAAGGACACAATTGCAAGGACAGCAGGTAAATAAACCAGCCTGCTCTAAATATAGAGATTGCACTCCTGCCCTTTACCCACAAGAGAGACAGATAAAAAGAGAGAGTGAGTGAGGCGGGAATAGATGGTGGAGATAGAGACTTAAAGAGAATGAGAAAGACTGTGAAGGGAACAGCAGTCTGATGCTGAAGCATCTATGACAGTGACCTCCGTATTTCTAGAAATTTCAAAATAACATTTGTAATGCTTTTGTTACTTAATGGAAACATTACAGAAACGTTATTATAACCTAAAATTGTTAGCTGGATGGTGGAACATCTCCATAAGTTACCAATATTATTTTGCAATGTTATTTTGCAATGTTATTTTCTTTGTAAGGAGCATTTGTAAGCAGTTCTTTGTATGCTGCAAATGCTTTGGCAAAACAAATGTACAGGTTTTGTTGGTTTTTGTTAGACATAAGACATAAGAAAAACAGTGCATTGTCATTTGTGGATGAATGCTCTGCAACAGTATCAATTCAGCAGTTACTGTCAAAACAGTAGTGTCCCAGTGTCATTCTGGTCCTCTGTCAGACTCTTATCCAATCAGATACACTGTTAACAGAGTAGGTAAAAGAACATAAAATGTGTCAGATTCTTGCATCTGAGTTTTCCGCAGTCTCATTCTCAATGAGCCCCTTCATCTGTCTCTCCATCACTCTGTGTTTGTGTGCAATATATAGTTCTCTGCAGGCCTTAAAAGGATGAGACAATGATGTCATCTTGGTATTCAAACTCAAGGAGAATAAAGAGAGAAAGGGATAAAAAGAAACCAATTTGTTAGATGAAACATTTCTCTTCTTTCTCTCCCTCTCTGTGTGTGTGTCTCTCTTCTGGGACAAAAGCTCTGTCAATCCAGCCAGCCAGACTTTCTAATTATAGGCCACAGACATGAGAAGGTTGAAATCTTATTAATAAAAAAAAAAACCTGAAATTTCCTTTACATAATAAAACCCCCATTTCTAACATAGCCAGCACTGATTTGCGAGCTCACTGAACATTACATTGCAAAGAAGCTCATAAAAGTGATATCTGGGTTTGATACTTTTAGATGTGTTTGTGAATCACAAAAAAATCTGAATCACATGGAATTCCACATTGTCCAAAAAGGCCATTATTACACAGTAAAAATATTAAGCTCTCTCTGTCTGTCTGTCTGTCTATCTGTGTTAATCTTTTTTAACTTTTATAACTCATATTCAGCACAGCGTGTAATGATTTAAACATGTATTGATTTGTCTTTTTAATGTGTGCAAGATGTGTGGTTGTTTGAGTAAGAGGGGCTGAGGTTACACAGCCAACTGTGGTGTCTGTGTAGAGCTGATGTCTGTGTTGCTGTGGTGTCTTTGTTGTGGTGATTTCTGTGTTGTGGTGCTTTTTGTGTTGCAGTGATGTCTGTGTTGCTGTGGTGTCTGTGTAGTTTTGATGCTCTCTGTGTTGCGGTGATGTCTGTGTTGTGGTGCTCTTTGTGTTGCAGTGATGTCTGTGTTGCTCTCTGTGTTGCGGACACGCAGACATTAGCGTTGTGGTGCTCTTTGTGTTGCTGTGGTGTCTGAGTGACAGACATCCCAGCATGCTATTGCAGCTCAGAGACTTTAAGAGTGTGCTGGGGTCAGGACAGATGCTCCTCACTGTTCCTCAGAGAAACAAGAGACAGAGTCTTGTAACTATGAGCTACAGAGACATGAAAAAGTAAAAGATTAAAAAAACTGAATACAAATGTATGAAACACTTTCAGATTTTTTGATTAAAAACAGAAAGCCTGTAAAAAAACACTCTCAAATCTTTAATATTTTATGATGGGTTTTTTTCTGAACAGAAAGCATATTGATATTGGGGGGTAACATTTTATTTGTGATCAACGTTAAAAGCAGAATGCTAATAGAAAATTAAAAGATTATACCACATCTTTTAATACTAGTTAGGAGTGTGTGAGATCTCAGGAGCCAATCAGGAGCTCCTCCTACTCCTACTCCTCCTGCTTTAATCTCTATTTGACGTGATTTCTAAGCAGTCGTCTCTAATACGAAGGTAAACTGACAGAATTACAGGACTGCTGCTCAGAATAGCTATATTCACTTTCTTGTGGCTTTCTAAACACTGTTTGTTGGGGCACAGTGAGGCTGTGAAGATTACTGGAGATTAGTTATCCAATCTTAAGCTTTTATACAAGGCTTTGAATGCAGGAAGTGCATGCTAACTGCACCACAATTAACTGAACTTTGGTCATTCTAAAGAATGCAGTAACATCTTCATGCAAAAAAACAGTTCTAGGTCCTTTCAAATGTGAATGAGACCTTGTTCCCTTTACTGAAGACCTTAGACAATTGGTTGGATAATAACATATTACAAAATATATAAGCAAAAACTGGCACTGTTATTTAGGCAGGTTGTGGTTATTTAAGTAGATCATGATTTCGGTATCCTAATACCCAGCTAACAGGGAGCTAAAGTTTCAATGATATTCTTATAACCAAGCCATATTGTTAATACAGCACTTAAAAATGCACATTTTAAACATTCCTAGAATATTAATGTTTTAAAATTTTTGTTACTTGTTACATTCTTAACCTAAAATTGTTAGCTTGGAAACTAGGTACCTCTTTTTCATGTGTTTAAAATATACTTTAGATCACATTTCCATTTTAGCTCATTTCAATGTGATTAAATTAACAAGGGGAGAACATTAGTCTGATAATTATGCTGTTGATGATCTATCATATGGCACAGTCCAAATTTTATGTGCATCTTAATGTGATGCTAATTTGATGTTACTTTTCCAGTTTCACAGCCATAGTCACTTAATCATAAGCTAAAACAGAAAGGCTGAATAATGAATGAGTAGAGAATACAGTCTAGTATTGAGGGAATTCTGTTAGTTCTGGATGACAGACTAGTAAGAAGCAATTACACCCACCTAAGTCCTGTCTGACAGCTTTAAGCATTAACATTCAAATTTTTAATGTCCTCCTTCAACTGTTCAGCTTTAAAAAAGGAGACATAAAGGAAGAAACAGACAGAAAGACAGTGAGCCATAAATGATGTCACCCTTTGATCTTACTGCAGATCCGCTCCAGAGAGACATTAATTCATACATCTGAAAATAAGATTGATTAGAGTCTTTATGTTCTCCAGGCAGTAAATCTTAAGGAGGAAGATGGGCAGAAATGCAGAGTCATTCATTGCATCTCACTTTCATACTCATTATGTGATCATGCCAAATGATTGTAATAGTTCAGTCACATTCAGCTGGGAACAAGCCCTGCAAGCAGTGCCCTGATATTCCTGAGCTAAAAGATCTCATTTGTGTAGCAGTCTGCTGCTTAGTCATGTAGTATTACATATTTACCAAAATACCCATTATTGAAAAATACCCATCCTTTGGTTATGCATACCCCTGTGTATACCTTTTCCAACAGAAGCTCTCCATTGCTGTCTACACCAATTACATTATAGAAATTGATGAGAGGAGAGAGGCCAAACCCTTAATTAATTTTGCTGTGCAGGACAGTGTATCTCTTTCTGTTTACCTTTGATCCAGTTTCCCAGCAGTAAAAAGTGTTTTCTCCTAAATCAAGAAAAGTTATTCATTTAGCCTGAATGCAACCCGACCACATAGACACATAACATGCTTCTCCTCTAAAAGGTTATCAGATGTATTAACTTGACAAATCTTTGGACAGGTTGATCACAGCCACAGGCTTTGGCTCATCTCAGTTTGGAAAGGCCGAAAGAATTTGCATCCTCCAGACATAATCACCATCTTGGCACGACTGAATGAAGAACAAATGAAGATCCCAGATGATTTACATCTTCCATTCAGCACAATAGCTTGATCTTTATCTGAACCCTGATCAATCGGCATTTGCAAATTTTGGAGCACTGGGACATACGTGCGTCTGTGATAAAACCGGCTTTGGATTTTATTGTAAAATGCAGATAGTTTCACCCAACATGACAAATGTAACTATGTCAGGAATTTATTGCTCAAAGTCATCAGTCCCTTCATAATCATATAGGACATTTTTGATTTCATGTGAGTTTCATGTCATTTGTTAAATATTCAGCATTTTCAAGGACAATATACAATATTACTATTTATCACTATACACGTAATGTTTTAAGTTCTGGAGAAACTCAGCCTCCCAGTTGTACCCAGTTGTCTTTTCAAAATCTTGAACATCTTAAAGTCACTATGAAATCAAAATAAACTATTCTTATTTTTTTATGAAATATTGCAGTGTTTATTATAAAAATAAATGCACATCATTTTTTAAAATTTATGTACCTTTGAAATATTTATTTAAAAACTGAAAATGTACTTCCCCTCTAGAATGGCAGACCTTCTCTGATGACATCAGACTGCCGGCTTGGGCAGAGCCAGAGCTGTTAACCACTCCCCTTTTAGTCTGCTGCGTGCTTGGCAGACTAAATGCCTACTAGAGCCAATTCTGGAGCCAGTCAATTCTCAGCGGAAAAACCAAGCCATGCCCTGCATTTTCCCATTTCACTTTAAATTACACTTTGAATTTTAAAAACACTGAAGTTGGGGTGCAACATCTAGTTCACACAGACTTTGGAGGAGGCTCTCCACACCTCTCCGTAAGAGAGGTATCTCAAAATACATCTCAAAATAAGGGGAATCATTTATTTTGAGGTTCACTTGTAATATCAGTTTATTAATACATATTTTGGCTTCTGTGACTCTCTACTTTCCTATCTCTCTACTACTGTGTCTATCAATAAAAACATTAAGTTTGTTAATGTATTAGGGCTTCTGACTTTAGCTTTAGCTTAGCTTAGTTTCAAAAGAGAATTGAGAATTATTATTTTGAGTTCTAAAAATTAAATTTTTTTCATAGTATATCAAACTTGTACATTTCAAAAGATTCTCATAATAGAACCACTTTATGGAACAATGAGGGTCATAATGCTGTGTGCAGCCTACCAATGTAAGCAGTTTATCTGATGATAACTGATGTATGTGGCTCAAAAGACGGTTCACATTCAGTGGGAGAGATATCGGTAATTAACACCCATTATATGACAACGAGTGTGATAGGGAGGCGGAATATGCACTGTGAATGTAATCTTATTGGTGTTGGAGGGGAAGGACAGGGATTGGCTTTCAGACATGCCTGGCATGGTAATGGGCTGTGATAATGCTATTGATGACAGTATAATGGCTGACTGTGACCATGAATTAAACAAGATCTCTGATGATATTTGTTCAGTTCTCACGTGGACTGCATTGTGGACAAAAGGTAATACTGAGCTAAAGGCGAAAAGAAAGATCAGAGAGAAAGGTACAGAAAGATGAACAACAAGTAGATGACGTCATGGAAGAATATGAATAAGATGGACAAATTTGGCAGGAGTCTGTCCTGACTTGTGGGAAGGACAAACGAGTGGTCAGGCTTTTGTCTTTGTGTACTATGTCCAAATGCAGCATGGCGGTTGTTTTGGCACAGGGTCCAATCTCACACGTGTTACACAGCATTTGCATGATTTCATTTAGATTGATTAGTTTCAGAGTGTAAAATGCTTTAAAGTGGTTTCAGTGTTGAAGGCGGGTCTGGAGGGAGCAGAGCACATCTATCTCTCAATCTGTGCCTCTCCATCCCAATCACAGGCACATTGTTCTCATCATGTTGTGGAAAAGGCTTTTGACAGAGCACAGTGATGAATCACCCATGCCAGTCTTTCAGCGAGGGAACAGAGTGAGTGAGTGAGAGAGAGAGAGAACGTGAGGGCAGCAGAGAGGAAGGAGAGGAGAGCAAAAAAAACATCAGTCGCACAGCATTCAATTCACCTCTGTACCTCTTTCATGTCAGGCTCTTTTCATTGGTGCGACTGTGTTTAAAAGTTGTTTTCTCCTTTTTCCCCCCTGGATCAGGCTGAGCAAAATAATAAGTGGCAGAGACTGAAAGTGCTTTTACCTGGGCAGTGGTGCTGATGGCCATGAGCTATCTGTTATGTTGGAGACGCTTAGAAAAACAAACGTGATGGAATGAAGTTCCATCACTAATGAGGCAGCATTCTAATTGCTTTCATTCTTGACACAAGGAAAAACAAATAGCTTCTTACTATATTTACACCATGAAATAAAAATATTTTATATTTTATTTTATACTTTTTCTTGCTTTTTTATTATTTATCAATTTTTATCTTTAGCAATAAACAATTTAAACAGATTTACTAAAAAGATGGATAGAAGATGCAAGATCTACAGTAAAATGCCAAATATATCAAAATGTCACATAAATCATTATGATGAACAAAAGACACTTTGTCTTGTTATGCTGGTGCTGATCATGCTTGTGTCTTCATTACAACATAAACTAATTGTAACCGCCTTAAATCTTTCAGCTTCGAAGAAATGTATTCTGTGAAGTTATTTATGGACTTATCTGACATTTCATCAGGGCTGGACTGTACTGATATTAGATGTAGGATTAACCCTCGGTTCCTGCACAATTACAGAGCAATAAAATGTGCAGGAGGAGTCAGGATCAAACCATATGCTTCCACCACACCTCCTCAAACCCAGACTAAACAATGTGCTGATTGACAAGTCCTAAAGTTTGCTAGGTCTTCCCTTTATTAGCCTGCTGCCAATGAGACATCCTGGTTATTAGCAGACTAATTTCAATGTATTCCGAACTTTGAAATAAACACAAAATGTTAAATCCTTTCACTACATTGCTACAAAGATCAATGGTCTTTAATAAGAAACAGTGTGACGCATAGTGAACTCCTTGCCAAGTGCCGCAGGTCATACTTTTTTTAACCATCTGAGTAATTATGCACTTTATTCTTGGGCCATAAAACCTAAAACTTTTGCGCAGGGTGAGTTCTGCTGTGTTGATAAATGGGCTTTGGAGTGAACAGGATGCTTAGCTGGGCTAGTTAAAGCATGCGCACTGCACATAAACAGGAAGCAAGCGCAGGGCCCTGGCTGCCACAGCTGTGGCGAAGGGTTTGCCTTGTGCTTTGTGATCAGATACATATACATATTTCATTTCTATTCAGCTCTAATCTCCCAACCCTGAGATGGATTTTGTTTGGAGAAGCTAGAGCAAACAGAACAAAACAAAAAAGAGCACCGATAATGGTCGCGACTTCTGAAACTTTGCAAAACGAATGAGGTTGCTGTTTTTTTAAAAGGCTTGTCTGAATCAACCTTTTGGGTGCTTTTTGTGTAAGAAAGATAGTGACAGCATAAAGGCCAACAAGGACGATGAGAGCAGCAGGTTAAAAAGTCAGACGCACCCTTGGCTGAGCGGGTTTGAGGGACTGACACCTGGGCAAACACTGCAGAAAGACTCATCTGTCATCGGCTCCAAGAGCGAGTTAGAAATTCAGCCGCTTTTGTCAAGCCACAACAAAGAAGAACATATGAATTAATTTAACACTTTGCATTCAGTGGTCTCTGAGGTTGAGTTCTTTTTAAAGCCATAAGTATGAGTTGATAAACATTACAAATTGCTGTACACGATGAGGAGTCAGACGTCTGTGTAGGGTCTATATCCTGTCCGAAAGTGCCAATGTGCCTTTCCTTCAAATCAAATGTTTCAGGGCGTTCTGAATTTGAGATTAAGTAAGGCACAGTAGAAGACTACAAAAACGTCTGAATCTATAACATGTTTGTGTTTTTTGTGCTTTCGTGACACATACTTGGGGGCTGAGAAAAACTCTTGTGTGGCTGGGAATGCTAAGCCATTAAGGCCCAGATTATATGGTGAGCTCAGAGCTGTGCAGACTGCCAGTGTCACAATTACAAAAATCAGAGTATTAGCAGACACACTTAACACCCCTTAGCTGTATTCAGTCTGAATACTTTACATTGAGCCTGCTAACAAAAGAGTCATTATATGAAGACATATTCCATTAGATATTCCATTACATTGTTATTAAATTCTATGCACACCTGCAGAATTGAATAACTGCACGTTTACTAAAAATGTATACCTGTAACTATGTTTTGGTATGCCAGTTATTCCAAGAAAAGTGTTAGTTTTTCCAAAAGTCACTATTGTCAAGTGTAATCACAAAGCCTTGTAAACCATGTACCTCAACTGGTTGAGCATGGTGCTAGCAGCGCCATGTCAAGGGTTCAATTCTGAAGGGGAATGCATGGACTGATAAAATGCATACTGCAACCCTAAATTAAAATGGCTGCCAAAGGCATACATGTAAATGAAAACCTTCCTTAATTTGCCAAGAGAGTCTCTGCCTGTGATATCAGCACCAATATGTTAGCTGCTGATTGTGGCAATGAGTTGTGAACATAAATCAGCTAAGCACATCAGACTATGAGCTTCAGAGACATTTCCATGGCAACACATGCATTGAAACAGCAGCGACTGATTGTTTTCTGTCAAAGGCCAGCTACATGGACAGAAAACCTAGAGAGACTACGAGACAAGCACTGTGTGAAGGCTTTCACTTTTCACCAGCTAAGATGAAGCACAGAATTCAGACTGCTGTGCATGTAGAAAAGAAACTCTAAGCTGTTTAAGTCAGCCAGTAATTCAGCTATGAGTGCAATGTGACATGACCACTGGGGACAATGAGGGCATGTTCATTCATTCCTTATCCTGTTAGGCTCATATAATCTCAATGTTATCTAAATCTGCTACCAGCAGCGCAATGGGCTTCTTGGCATTGTTACAAATATGTTTGGAGTAATCAGTGTCTTCATTACACAATAAGGCTGCAGTAACAGGATTTTACATATTCGTGAAATCCCAGCCAATCCTCCGAACGGCTGTCATAGATTAAGATGCTCCTCCAGTCTTAAGAACTATATTTACCAATTGTACAGTTTCCTGAACCTGAGTAACCAGACCACATGGGAAAACTATACCACCTGTAGTCACTAGTCAATTTTATAAATGGCAACAGAGTTCTATAGTTAGCAACACATATAAGTTTATTATTAATATGTCCCTTTAAACCATGTCTAAAATCCATGTCTTTCAAAAACAGCTTTGTTAAATGTAATTCTAAGTGAAGGATCAGGAGTATTGTCTTCATCTAATTCTGTCAATCATAACACATCACTATACAACACTAATAAATAGTCAACCATTGAAAGCACATTAAAGAACTTGAAATGTTAAGGGACACATTTCAGGAATAACTACAGTAGGAGTTTAGGAACAGGTAAGGAAATATTCTGTAAATATTCCTTAGATATTCCAGGCAAAAAGTGTCCATTTAAAAGTACAAATTATTGCAAAAAAAATGACCGTGGTCCAACATGTAGCAAGAGAAAATAATCACTAGGCGTTAAAATGACAAAAGATGGTTACTGGTGAATAAAATTACTCCAGTGCTGAGTCATTTGGTGTAGTTTTGATATGCAGTACAAGCACAAACAGGAGCAAGCTTTTAAAAAGTTAGCATGAGGATTAACACCCCTCCTATGGGAAATCTCTGTACTGCATGCCGATAAATCACTCCTCTTAATTTCATTACATTTCCCATTAATCCACAGCATTTTTGGCAGTCAGAATATAAACATGTTTTTTCTTAATGGTTTCCATACAGATAAAAAGTTTGCTTTGTCCTTGTAAAAGTTTAATTTAAGAAACTAAGAGACTTAAGGAATTTTAGAAATCCCCAAAATAATACAGTACATTTTATTCTAATGTATGATTAGAATCATTAAATCTGAATCTGTTACAGGTTAACAATGACTCTGATAGGCTGTTCCAGTGATGATAAAGCAAAAATACTGGTGCTATGCATATAAAAAGATAATGCATTTATTGCTTTTAATATCCTCCTTTAGTGTTTTTCTAGGCCTAAAGTTGTCATCTGTCTACAAAGAAACTTGATCAGGAAGTTAATGAAGAACCCAGTTGCCGCTCTGACAAGAGATAAGTTGACCCTGTCAGTAGAACCCCTGTAGTACTCTGTCAATTTTATCTATATTGCAGGAGTTCTGTGTTACCAGCTGAACGCCTATTATCTAAATTATTTACTTTAAATATCCTATGAGATTTTAAATAATGTTCTACCCTTTCAATAAACATAATAAACAATATGATGACTTAATGTTCTATGCAAGAGTAAAGTAATATATATTTTACAAATGATAGATTTTTGTTTTATGGGATAATATGGAATGATTGTATACCAAAAGACATAAAAGTCAATATGTGTTTAATAAAATGTAATAAAATGTAATAATTATTTTAAAGTAAAGGTGAAAAGCATTTTTGAACCCAGGGCAAACTGACTAGGTTTGCTTATTTTGGTTTACTTTGATTTTACTTTTTACTAACAGAGACATTTAAGGACCTCATCAATAACTTCCAATCAAGTTTTAGCAGACAAACTTGTTATAGTGGGGGGAAAATATCACACCACAGTCAGATGTCAATGTAAAGATGAAATACAAGCATTTAACCTTATGCCTGTGATTGCTATGAAATATATACCAAAGTACATACACTTGGTATTAACCATAAATATAGCTTTTGTCAGTTATAATGTAGGCAAGCACATGCACTACAATTTAAAGAAGACAGTAGGAATGGGAATATCTTCTAATGGCAAGATGAGCATCTCTGATTGAGGGTACTTGTGTCTCAAACTCAAGAAAGCAGTCATAAAAGGATTGGACTGCTCAGACTCCCAAATAACAGTTAACTCCCCTTTGGTCTCACAGACATAAGCAATAATTGACAATGCAGATTTAAAAAAGACTGCTATGTTCTTTTTGTGGATTACCATTTAAAATCTCAAATAGGACATTATTAATGTTAGTAATATTTTTTAGAGTGGAAGTTTCTAAATGCCATCATGCTATTGTCATATACTGTATGTAATGGGTTTAAATCACACAGTGCAAAAAGTCCTGATAAAAGAGGATTTTCATTATTATTATTCCAAACTTAAAAACTTATTACAGAATGTTTTGATGTCTTTGACCCTGGTCTAGTCTTTCACATTCTAATTCTACGTTAAATAATGAATGTCTATGCAGACAGATGCTCTCCTTGTACATTTTGTCATCATCTCAGCAGATGTGTTTCACTGCATTGTTCTCAATCTGATCTGACAGACTGCTGGTGTTTTCAGTGATACATCTTAGCAAAGTGCTCTGAAGAAGAAAGCATGTTTAATTCATTTCATTTTTATAACCCATGTAAACAGACAGAGATGCAACTTCATCCCAGTCAAACATACTCACTGGGCCTGACAGAGAAAACTTTTCACCCATGTTTATACATTAAACATTTGGTCATTATTATCAACCATTCATTTGTGTTATGCAGTTCTGTAACCCTTGTTCTGAAAATTATGGCTCATAGAAAGACTAAAATAATCACAGTCTAACGCATATAATTAGACGTCTCATAACACAAATACAAAGATCATAGTAATGCTTCTTTACTGGTTCAGCCCAATGGTTTAATAATCTCTGAGTGTTTGTGTATCCTCTCTGCAGCTACCAGTTAGATCTTAAAAGAGAGATTTGAAATTGAATACGAGCTTTAACACTAAGGCATGAGACAGAACCGTTCATCTGAAATTATTAGAATTGTTTTATATCATGTGACTTTTTCAGTCAATTCCAAAACACACCCTCTCTATATGTGTCTCCTGTGGCTCAATGGGCAAAGCATTGCAAGGTCGTGGGTTTTAATCTAAAGGAACACATATACTGATAAAATCTATACCTTGAATGTTCTTTATGTCGCTTTGAATAAAAGTGTCTGCTAAATGTGAATACTGAATTATTATATTCTATTATTAATGACATGATTTTTTATAATTAAAACTACTTGTTTTGATAAGGGATTATAATACTGTGCACCAGTGTGGTTTACAATATGAGTGCTGGAGTCCTAAAACTGAAAGCACTCTGATTATCATCATTTAATAGCTGTTTCACAAACCTGATGAGTTGATGCTCGGGCAAATGTGCATTGAATCTAGATGAAGCCAATCAGCACATACATTCACCCACAGCAGAAGTATACACTGTACAGTAGCTCTGGGCCACTGACCACCATTAATATTTCAACAGGCCCCAACACTGACACATAATTATTTCATGTGACACTGAACATAAGCTGCTGTGGAGATGGAGGTTCTAGATGTTAGGAAAAACTGCATCTTTTGTTCACTAGGATAAAAAAAAATAATAGTACAAGCCTGTGAAAAGAAGGAGTAGTGTAGATATCTGTAACAGATGCATGTTCACCTACAGTTTATGTATGGCTCATGAATGTAAAGGCTAAGGCATGTGGTAGAATCCATAAAATATGAATACTACTACAAAGTCTATGGTCATAACCTAATGAAAGTAATGCTTTAGTTAAACAGGGCCTGTGATGTGGTAAAAGGTTGCAAAAAAATCCAGCCTAACACCGTAGATGTGACTCAGAGAGAAGGAAACTTAAACATTTACTATAGAGATTTAGATATAGAGGTTTATTTTTATATATTTGTCACATTTGTTTTGGGGGTTGGGGGATGTGGAGGGGTCCAATCATGGAATTACTGCTGGAAACATTAAAGTATCACTTTGTAGCATCAACTGTGATTTTACAGCTAACGAAGCAAAGACAGGAAACAGTGTTCATGGACAAAGGATTGAGTGACAAATGCTGATGTATACAACATGTATAACGATTACAGTTGGATAATAAGGAGAAGGATCAAGAATGTTATAAAGAGAAAGTGTTCTGTGTTCAATTGTGGTATTGGAGGACAAGGATGAGAAAGGATTGCAGAAAGGGGGGAGGGAGAGGTGGGAGGAGGCGATGTGTAAGGTAGACAAAAAAAAATAGCACAAAAACTTTTTCAAAAACTTTGCCGAGTGTTGAGGCCTTAGCCCTGCTTGTCTGTTGCCCCGGGTGCGTGTGAAATGCTTCCAGTGAACAAAGTAAGCCATGGGTGCATCCCAAAGGCCTTTGTGGCTAAAGCCTAGTGAAGAGGCTCTTCACAGCGCCAGCAAACACAGTGTACAGCCTCTCAGCACAATTCTGCAGATCCTCCCATTGTGTCCCAACACACATTAACACTCGAGAGGGAAAGAGGAGAAACAAGGCAAAACTAATGAAAAGCTTTGAGTGGCTGCTCATCTCTGAGCACACCCTCTCTTCAAAGCCCAAGAACTGCCCCAGACACACACACGCACACATACCTCATTTCCAGTTGATAATTGGTATTGAAACACTTATTTGCTGTTGTTTCCTGCACATCCTGCCTCATCAAATAGAATAATTTTGGAGCAATGTTACTGCAGTGACCTGAAAAGGCATCATAATGCACCACGCATCATGCATAAGGGGCAACAGCATGTCTGTGGGAAATGACAGAGCAACATATCCATGATAAATTTTACTGAGAAAACCGATAAAAAACCAGAATAAACCAGGCCAACAATTGTGCATGCATGTTCACATAAATTAGTACTATTTTAGTATTAGTTCTCAAGGCCTAGTTACTGTTATTGAATTCAAATATTTCCCTGCAGCTAACATCCTATAGAAATTAAGTCTGTTAACTGACTATACAGAGCTCACACAGCAAAAAAACTAATCTTAGCCAAATGTTTCTGGCTTATATTTTGCAGTTTGTTGTACTAATTTTTGATTCTCAAGTATGATATTGTGTCTTTAAGCTAAAGAATATGCTTTATTTTGTCATATGATTCAAAACTAATTCCAAAAAGTGGTTTATCAAAAATTATAGGCTTAAAAGTGATATCTACTCCATCCCTCCCTGAAAAGCAGACTTTATCCAGTGGTGGCAGGACTGACAGGCTACACAAAAGCTTTTTGCATTATTTTTCTTTTAGTTGTTATTGCGCACTGTACAGTGTATTTACAAATGACAAACATGCTAGCATTCTCTGGGACATTTAGGGAACTAAGGCTTTGCAGGATGACTGTCCAAAATACACAGTGATACTTTACGTTAACAGGTGTCAACTTCTAGTTCTATACAGAACATGCTCAGATACATTAACTGGATGTTTTAATGACAAACATGACAAATACTGCTAAACATCACTAGTTACGACTATGGTGCAGTAATAATACATTGAAAGTCTCGAAATTTCTTTTGAACATAAAAAGATCATTTGCTGGAACCGAGAGAGAGATGCTGGGTAAGAAGCCCATATTTATTTTTAGAATGGATATTTCATGCATTATATAAAATGATGGAAGGTCAGCGAGCCCTGCACAGCAGAGGGAAGCGGACATGTGGTCCTGAGTGCATTTTACTGTATTTCATAGAGAAAAGATACGTTCTCTAAAAATAGGAGGGATGAAGAACTAGGTGGGGGGGAGGAGTGTTAGGGAACTGTTTAGAGACATGATAAGAGAGAGAGACAGAGAGGGAGAGAGAAGAGAGAGAGATGCTGAGTAACATCCTAGGTCCACAGCAGTTATATGATAACTATATATCTCCATTTTGACTTTGATTACATGCAAAATAATGAGAATTCAAGAACTAAGAAATCATTATATCAGAAGTTTGACATAATTTTAGTATACAGAGAAAAATATGTTCTGGAACAGTGACAATAAAGAGCATTTAAAGACTGTAAAAAGGAACATGTTTTTAAAAGCTCTGTGCTCATAATTGTTTGTACTTTCTGTTCATGCCCAGTCTCTTAAGAAGAACACACAGCATCTGGCTGTGTATCTCTGTGTATATCCGCACACATCTCTGTAACCACATGACATATGTACTCGGCTATCTGAAGCATGTCACATGTAGGCTGGAGAAGCTTGTAAAAATATTCTCAAACTGCTAAAGGAAAAGGTTTAGATGACCTTCTTAGGGGTGGTCCTCAGTAAATGCTGAGAACAATTTTTTTTTTCTCTTGACAGACAACTTAGAGGAGACATGCAAACACTATTTGCCATTCACAAAGACATCACCACATTTTTAAGATATAATATAATATAAGATTGTTATTGTTCATAACTGCACATATTTGCAGATCATTTGTGCATGTTCACAAATTTGACTATTTTTAGCAAAGCAAGGAAGTGAATTTAATATTATATTACATATAATTAGCAGGTAAACACGCTCTATCAAGTTTCATAAGTAATGAAAAACTTCCAGCAAACATTGTAACACATTTATGTGTTTTAGTTTGCGGTAGGAGAGAATTCCTTTCTGGTGATGTTTAGCACAGTTTCTGACAATCTTTGTAGCAATGTGGGTAACATGAGCCTGAAGTTACTCAATGTCACAGTATCACAATACAACAACTTTTCTATAACAAAACGCAAAGTCACGGGGATTCATGCGCAAACTGATCTTCGGAATATTATGGGAAACGTCCCAAAATAATCTCCCAAATAAAATGCTTGTTTATAATACTTAATATGCAGCAGTGAACCAGCTGTGTCTTCAGACTGAAAGACACATTGTTCCCCTCCTGAGAACTGATGCAAACAAAACATGAAATGTGATTTAGTTATCATCTGTGTCATCTCCTTTCATTCAGAATAACATCATGGAGTAACTCTCAGCCTTTAGTGTAACTCTCAGCCAAATTGTGTTTAAACATTTAAACAGCAGTTTTAACAGCACCTAACATTTTATTAAGTGTATAAGTGTAAATTTGAGATATAAGTGTTAATTTGCAGTTCTAACACCACAGAAAACACTAATGATCATCTTGGCATTTTGCAGTATGAATTTAAACAATTTGTTCAGCCAAAAATGAAAATTCTGTCATCATTTACTCATCGTCATGTTGTCTGGAACCTTTTTTACTTTCCTTCTTCTACTGAAGAGAACATGAGATAATATTATGACTTTTATCTGGATAGATTTAATACAATTACATTAGGTACAACAGTGCATTATGACTCATTTTAATGGTTATTCATCTGATTATTATTCAGCCGATCATTATCCATGTACTCCAAATGGATTCTGGTGAAAAAAAAATGATATTTAATAAATCTCACAGATTTCTCACAGAAACAATTTTGTGTAAGGCTCTGCATTTTTAGATGTAGCATAAATGACACAAGCGATGTAATGGCAGCCAATTCATTAAATTGTTTCCGGGGCCCTTTCATTAAACATATACACTTTGTCAGTTTATTTTTAAGGCATGAAGTACAATAAACATTTTCAATGAGATGCAATGTTTTGTCTTCATATTAAAGCCATTAGAATATCTAGACAGATTAGATGCATTAATCTAGAAAAGTGTCTATCCCTGGGCAGTAAGTCTGAATGTGAAATAACCTCAAAAGATGATTATGATATGAAGATAATATGAAGATGATATGATTATGACTTTTAATGATATAATACAACTCCTGCCAGGGTGCATTTTAAATCATTCATTTTTTCCTCTCCTAAATATTAAAAGGTCGTCTTTTAAATGAAACGCCACTTTTTGGGTTCTGAAACACTGATATTGCTTTTACAGCAAATTGCACCTTCACTTGTAAAATAATTACAGTGCTCAGTGTGTATTTAAGTAAGACTGTGTGCAGTTTGGAAAGCAACACGAGCAGACTCCAAGACCACATGAAAAACAACTTAAAAACTAACTTCAAAGGAGCAATGGAAGAGTGGCAGAAACAAGCTCTGGGAGCAAAAACAACAATTTAATCACATCATTATAAATATTAAGCAAAATTCAGATTTCTGTCATTATCTTTAAAGTGGATTTTTTATGATTTTTACTCCGTGTAATAAAGGGTTGTGATGATTGAGGTGTCATTTGGGGGAAACCTTCAACTTCCCCCCCCAAATAACATCTAAGCATGGTGCATCTGTTTATGTCTAAACTATCTGCAGACACAGATCACTGACACTGCCAACAGCACACAGCTCGTATGGGTTAATCTAAAACTAATCTAAAATAAATCATATCTATGAAAATCTATTTGTGTCTGATATGTGACAGGGTATGTGGGAGTTTACTTATAAGAGTTTACTGATAATTATGAGTATGGATAATCAGATAGTTAAAAAAGTTGTTTGTTGTGTAGAAGCATTACATTTATGATCGGATCCAGAATCAGTTGTGCTTGTTTAGGCATCATTAAATTAAAAATAAATAAAATGCAATCCACGCACAATAAAAAACATTTTTGGATGAATAATTCACAGTAATTCCAAAACTGTCAACTAAAAAACATGTTAATGTTAAGTCCATGTTCAGGTTTTAATGTGCAGACAGTCGAGGTTGCACTTTGCACAAAACTGTTTGAGTAGACCTGTAATGTGCTCTTGGGAGGAAAAAGGATGAGCTTAACCTATCCTGTGTAAACCAGGGAAATTCCTATTGTTGGCAGACAGGCCTCAGTCCTCAGGCATTTAATGTGCATGTCTTGGCTGCACACGACTCCCTGAAGAACACAGACAAAATACACAAGCTGAGAAAAATAAAACAATCTGACGGTTTGAAATTGTAAACTGTGAAAGTGAGGCTAAAGCAGAAGATATCCTGTTGTAAATTGCCTGCTTTGTATGTTCACAGCAGAGGAAACCAGACGCCTTCATATACAAGCATACAGAAAGACGAATAATAGAGAGAGACAGAAAGACTTTCACTGCATTACAGTGTGAGCGAGGACTGAAATGGCAAGCTCTCCTGTGTGCTTCAGACAGAGCAGGCAAGTCTAGGCTCATAACTGTAAGCATTTAATAAATCTTGCTCTGAGGGAAAAAAAGCCTTCAGAGATTGATGAACTGCTGACAGCTTTATGGCAAAATTACTATTGTTGCATTGGGGGGGCACTCATCATTAGTAAAATCAATGAATAAGGTATGATGACTTATTTTCCGACCTCACTTCTCCAGTTACAAACAAGCCACACTCTTTTCTCCTGCCTTTAATTTTGTCACTAGTCTGTCAGCGTACCTCTTATAATGACATGCTGCATGTCAGATTGATCAATCGCTGTATGTTTGTCTCGGAAGTTTGTATACCGCTCATGCAATATTGGGCAAAATGATTTAAAATAATGGCTTATTAACTAGACTCCTTGATGAATGAGGACAGGCAAATTCATTTAAAATGATCTCATTCATTTTTGTCCAGAATCAAATGCATGCCTACTTAAATGTGACCGCAGTCTTTGGATGATCAAAACAGCTGACTAAGAGGTTCAGACAATATCTCATACTTCGATTGACTCTGACAAGCTACCTATAGGGAACATTTCATTTAAAATGTCAGCACTTAATAATTCAGCACTAGATTTGTTGAGTAGAGCTATTAGCATCTATCTACAGGTGTCAGTATATATGATGTAGAAGTACTTGATTGCTAATTGTGCAGAAACATTTTAATAAATTAAGAGATATTATATGACTAGTGAAACCTATGATTTGGATGTGCCAGTGTTCACCCCTGGAGGCTGTAAAATCATTTATCATCACATAAAGCTCAAGTAGTCATGAAACTAAACTGACATCTTTTAAGAACCTGTAAATCTTTAATCTAACTCTTGTTCTGAACTACAACTAATAAAGATTTTCTCTTAAAAATTGTAAAACATACTTGTTATGTATCCAAACATACTTGTTATAATATACTGTACATATTTGTTACAATATAAACGCTGGAAAAAAAAACTATTAAACACATAATAACACAAAATAATGTTATATATAAATATATATCAATCAATATATATATATCTATATATCAATACATATTTCAACATTTTTGTCTACTTTGATCAAATTTAACCCTCCCCCAAAGTACCAAAAAGATATACAGATTGTAATAGTTAATTGAGTTACCTCCTCCCTGAGTACACAAGGGTTCTCCTGCACACAAGTGTTCTCCTGCACACAAGGGTTCTTCTGCATTGACAGCTTCTCTTGTTCTGAGTAAATAGAGACAGAGTCCTGTGGACAGCAAGCTAACATAATCTGCACAGGAGATGTGTCTGCAGAGATGGACTTAAAGTGGGTACACACGCTCAAAGCTGGAATCCTTGCAATTACAGCGATGTGCTTTATGACAACAGCAGAAAAAACTTTACTGTTCCCTTGATGCACATACTCTCTTACACACACACAATCCTCTATTCTCATACAGATAACAACAGTTCATCCTTAATGGGAATTCGGCTTCTGGTGAGAAGCTGGTCAAAGAAAAACTACTGACAAACAGAAAGACAACTAAACAGACAATTCTGGACAGAGGGACACCACAAAGCATTCCCTCATTAGCAGTGTCCAGACACTCCAAGACAGGAACAGCAGTCCTTCAGAGAGCAGAAAGAAGGACGAGTGTCAAGAGAGGTCAAACAGACGAAAGTTCAGTGAGCTTCATTTTACAAAAACACAGAGCAGCAGATTGGAATAGAGCCGAGGAAAACAACTTATAAATATATTCTGTATATATTTCCACTACATGCTCTAGTTTGAGGTGAGACCCCATCACACAAAGTTTGTGACTGAAGTACAAAAAAATTATTCGTTTTTGCCTTGAGGGAAATGCACTCAATAATGTTTTCTTCTTCTGTCAGCTGTTACTGGTGGGCAAAATCCATTTCATAGCAAAAGTAAATGGCTTCCTATGTTTATTTAAAAGCTTATACTGGGTCCATAAGACCTTTATCACTTTCACAGAAAGTGCAAGAGATGTAATATACTGCTATAGTGTACCAGACGGAGAGGCATTTCGCCCTTGCTGTTGCAGGCAGTAGTCTGAGATGAAACACGAAGGCTAGAGGCAGGTCAATTTCTGCAGAGCACAGAGCTGATGGACAGAACCAATTTCAGCTTCCAAGACCTCCAGACTGATTATATAGCTGAAGAAGTGGTGTGAGGTTGTCTAGACAGAGGCAACCAATGAAATACCAGTGTTAGTAAGTCGCTCTGCGTAGGAAGTTCTATCCAATTATTTCTCAAAGTAGCAAGAAGTAAATGAGAAAAGTTTTCTGCTTCCTTCAGGGGTGAGACATTTCTGTATTTTCACAAAATAACCTTTTCACACATCATGGCTCTGTAGCATAAGTTGGTATTGGATGTGACAAAAACATTTTCTCATTAACACATGAAAATTTATTTCAATAAAAAAACTTATGTCATCTGGGCATAATTAAATACTAATAATCACAAACCCTCTAAGCTCAAAATATATAGAAAACACCCAGAGTGATATTCCATTGTGGAATGTTCTTCTTTATCAGGAATTATGAGTTTCAATCAGATAAAAACTTAGCGTTAAACAATTGCTCATAAATGTTTCCTACTGTGACAGCACTTGTCTGTTGTTTGCCAGGTAGATCATTCACTTGCATGACTCTCAGCTAATCTGAAAGCTTGAACTCATCAATAATGAGAGACTTTTGAAGTGTTGGACAAAACTCTCTTCTTCATATGTATTTGGAAACCAACATCATCAAACAAGGTTACCCTTAAAGCCAGTTAAAGTAGGCCCCAATTGTTAAACAATGTTATTGATAAGAACATTTAAGGAATGCATTGGTATTTGTAAGTTCCCTTAAAACTCTTTGGTTTAAGAAATCTCTTCTTTCTCATCAATTGCAGCAGTTTTATACTGAAACCAGCTTCAAACTCCCATGCTATACAGAATTCCATCTAAACCTGTATTAACATGCTGCTTATCCCAGATTACCGTGGCAGTGAACTGTGTTTGATCTTTGCATGTGTACAGTACATACTTGTGTACCTGTGTATCATCCACAGATTCCTTTGTGCATGTAAGACTATCAAAAGAGGAATCTGTAAATGACCTCAGCTTTAGGTCACTCCTGTGTGTTTTCAGCTCTAACAGTTAGTAACTCCATCTCCTTTCTCAGATAGGTGTGTCTGTTTACTAAACGGCCCAAACGCAACCCTCACCCCGGCTGGCCTGCTACAAAGCTCCAGTAAAATGCTGAAAGATGAAAGCGAGACTGAGGCTGTCACTCACCCCATGCAAGCTACAAGTGTCGCCACATTCTTATCATCTGTCACTCAAACAGGTGTGCAAAAGAGACACAAAGAAATACAGAGTGAGGGAGAAATAAACAGGTCAGAGAGTAGACATAGCTGGTCTGGCATGGGGCGATTTAACGGTTTTATAAGTGTGTGTGTGTGATGTTCTCTATGTGCTTTGATATGTATCCTCACACTGAATGTATGTGTCAAGGCGATGAGCAGGAACTTGTTGGCCCCTTGATGGCTTGTTTATTAATCACGAGGCGTGTGGGATAAGTCTCTCATCACCCTAACAGGTATAATTAAGCATAAAAGGGCACGCAAAGCTTGATGTGTCTGAGTCTGATTTTTTGGGTTTCATCCTTACCTCATCCACTCCTTTTGATGTAAGAACAGCATGAGAAGGGTTTTGCAATGGAAGTTTTGTATATGAGAATTCCTTTTGAAAAATCTCATGATCTTTTGTCTCTGCTCTACTGATATCTCATGCTCGTGATGGTATCAGTGGTTGGGTATATGAATGCGTCTTCAAACTGATCCCAGACCCGCTCAACATGAAAGGCCACAGTAAATACGCAATGTCATTTGCTGAACATGTATAGCAGACCTCTTAAAATGTGGATGTTAATTATTTGTGTGTGTGAGCATTTGCTATTTGTCAATGTAAAGCACACAGACTGCAAGGCAAAAGAGCAAATCAATGACTGTGTACAAGCAGCCAATCAGAGCAGTCAAAGAGGTGGGGATATGATGTTGCATATGATAAAGCAACACAATGACCTGTGCTGTTTGTTGTTTGTGTTCCTGTAGCTCAGCTGGTGGATCAGTGCATTAGCATCACAAAGGTTGTGGGTTTGATTCCCAGGGATGCAAGTACTGATAAAATGTATATCATGTAACACTGTGAGTTACAAGAGCTCTATCAAATGAACACATGTAATGAATAAAAGTCACTATAAAACTAGCAAAGTAACACTATTAAGTCATAAGGACAAAATAAATATATATTTTTAATAAAATAATGCAAAATAAGTTTTATGGCCAGAAGTAAATACAGCCTTAAATTAACTCACCATTTTGACCCCTGATTACCCTGAGGTGTGATCAATCTGGAGGTTTTTTTACTTATTAAAGTAATGCCAAAAACCTGTAAAAAATGAAATAGCAGGAAATAAAGGTCTGTGGAAGTAGTAGCAGAAGTATCACTGTATTGTAATATCACAGTATACAGTCACAGTCTACAGACACAATCAAGCTCACAAAGCTTCTTCATGCTTAGAAAGGTTGTGTGAACTGAATCTCCTCCTCCACTCTTATCCATACACCCTTTATTGATTCACAGAGCTGGATGAGAGACGTGGAGAGTGGGACATCAGAGAAAAATGTAAACATACCACTTGCCTCTGCCCTTGATCTTCCATTTCCCTTCTCTGACACGTGGATGGGTCTGCTGGTTCAACAATGTAATGTGAGACTAAACTATCAGCCAATCAAAACTGTCAAAGCCCAAGGCATTTTCTCCCCCTCCACAAATCTTTTCCATAATGCACCTTTTGACGCATGAAAGGGACAGACAGGTAAAGGTAAGTACAGGAGAATGCAGAATAAATAATAAGTAAACTAAAAGCAGTTTTGAAGTAATAAGCATTTTACCCGGAATTGTAATTTCCTTAAGCTGATGCCAAGACTTTGCGGTGTTAGGTATTTACTTGTATTATAGGACTACATAAATGACTGTTGCTGCATCATTGGGTATCAACGATCACTCCAGGAGGGCCACAGTCCTGCGGAATTTAGCTAACCCTAATTATTCACACCTAAACCTAAATCAAGGCCTTCAAGAATACTTGAAGATTACAGACAGATGGCTTGCAACAGAGTTAGGAACTAAGCTCTGCAGAACTGTGATCCTCCAGGAGGAGAGTTTAACACCTTTGCTCTAAAACAAAAGAAAATGCCAGACTTTTTGCACCACAGCAGGATTTCGAAGAATAGTGAGCAAGCCATTGTAGAGTTCATCTCTCAAAGCACTGAAAGCCTGGGGCGAGAAGAACAACCAAAGACATAGCTGTGATTTAAGACATATAGAACATTTTTAATTTTCTTTTTTTCCATGTTCATGCTGTTAAACAGATATAGCTGAGAGGTGTAAAGTGATGAGAGACGCACATGTTTACCTCGGCATGTATGGCAGGGTCAGGCTGGCAGCCAATGGGCATCATAACATTTCAATGTGATTTGTCACGCCATTTTTTCCTGGTCAGAGATACACGTCATTAAGATCTTTGGACGATCGTAATACTTTTTTTTATTACGATCTTTTAGTCAGCTCACTAATACCTTTTATAGACTCAGGGATCCAAAAATGTTTTATACATTAATACATAGCACCTGACAATATATATGTAAACAAAGATTGTTACCTGACAGAGCTTTGAGAAGGTCTGTGGCTGGAGATCTGTTGATTTTAACTGATTATAATAGCAGAATAAAATCTTTAAAGTGTTAATTTCGTCAGAGCAGAAGTGTTAATTGTATTTGTATTGTTTGAATTTTTCAGATCAAAACAGCCAACTTTTATATACAATGCAGTGGATCAGTGACAGGTGGTCATTTATATCACATTCCTACAAATGATTTTTGACTGTGCATTACAGCAGATGATAAATATGCCTTACAGATTCCAACATTTTTACTCCTAATATGACATTCTGTTTTGGCTGACATACTACTTTAATTTCTAGAGTGAAGCTTCTAGTCTCTTTGGTGTGACTATACGTTACTGCAATTCAAGGCAAGACATTTTGTTTTCTCAACATTAACGACCTGCAACAGAGCATATCAAACTTTCTGTTTTTCCCCTGTCATAGCCTTTCTCAAATAGGCGCTTCAGATGTTGTGGTATGACTGAAGGATGTTTCAATGCCCCATATCGAAAAGCTATTATTAAGTGTCGATTACATGTCACAACTTTAAAAGATACAGAATTTCTTAAGGGGAATGTGATTTCAGCTGGACCTGTTCAGGAAAATATTCTCCAAGTACATTCAAATTATACATTTTCATATTACATGTGCTCCCTGGGAATCGAAACTGCTAACACAACACGCTATCACCGAGCTACAGAAGCTAGACTTTTACAGACAATTATTGACTGAAAGATTGTAGCAGCACTACTGTAAACACATTCTTTAATAATGTATATAATGTATGTCTGTATATAATTCTTGTATTGTTATATTTAGTGATGTTCATGTATCTAACAGCTGTATAGCATGCATGGCTCGCACTGTTATTTTTTAATTCTTCAAAAACATTCTTTTCACATCATTATAATCATACAAAAAGACAAAACAAGCCATAAAGAACATTTAAAAAGTAAAAGTACCAAGTATATGTCAATAACATCAATAAAAGAAAAAGTGGCTATAGATACCATATCTTTGCTAGGGTGAAAAACAAGTAAATATGCACAGCTAGTTTATCTGTCATCACCGTCTGAAATTACAACACAAGACTAAAGTAGTGTTCTCCTTTGGCACAACCTCAACACGCTTTGAAGTATCAAAGCCGTGCTGAATGACTTGCCTGATGAACAGTGAGACAACATGGACTATGTTGTGTTTTATCTATCCAATCATTTGGATTTGAAATGCGAAGGTGCATTGAGCAAAACAAACAAATTCAAGAACTGACTTTAAGCCAAAAGTCACTTGAAACAAGTTGAAATTGTGATGGTCACAATGCTTTTAAAATAATATTGAACAGAAGATCCCTGGGTATTCATTAAGATGTCAGTGCACTTGTTATTTAGGAACTCAACCCTTACTCTGAAACTATTAGTGAAATATATATGGAATAACACGAACATGTGTAATTTATAAATGTACATTGTGGGAAAGCATATCAATTTTTGAGCCTAGGCTGATGAAAAGATGAAAAGAGAGCTTTGCAGAGAATCGTTTCCTGCACTTATATCTATCAGAAACACTAGTTTGCAATGAGAGATGTTCCAAAGCCACAGATAGGAACTCAAAGTAACCAAACTCAGAGCAGAGCATACAGAGTTGAAAGGGTATTGCCCCATGGTGGATGTGGGAAGTCCCCAATTATGTGATAATTCTAGTGAGCGGTTTGGGACGTATTTATATTTGCATTTATTACATTTCACCACAAACACATTCCATCAACCCAAGGCAACAGTTAACCTCCATCATTCAATCAGTCATTCACTCAATCACAGGAAATAAGCCATGATGTACGTATGATGTGAGGAAGCTCTTAGGCGTTAAGCTCCAGACCACTTTAAATGAGTTAATTACTGTCTCTCAGGTGAGGAGGTTTCATATTAATGATAACCACAATAAATCCACTCAGTGAAAACACAAATTTTCTATGCAGATTGATTCCTAATGATTTGTGTCAAAGTGAGGAATCAAACAACCTGGGGGGCTCAAATGACTGTCATCTCTTTCAAAAGATTTCTTTTTCTCCTCTAATGCATTTTCAACAGAATTAAAGTCCACTAGTACAGGTGAGATATCACAGAGAACTTCAATATGTTCCCACACAACCACCCACAAAGAGCACAAGGCCTCATACTTTAGGAGCTATAATTTTAATCGCTGGCCCTATGTATGAAATAAGCAGGTGACAGAGAGGAGAATAAGACAAGCTTGTCTCTGGAGGTACGGGGAGTCTCAGGCACAGCAGGGTTGAAACAGCTCTGTGTGTTAATCTCTCCTGGGCTACAATTTATGGCCATTATGGCAGTCTATTTTCAGCCCCTGTGATGGATTCTGCTCAATTATTGGCCATTATGGGGACGAGATGGCTTCGCAAGCGTGCTGCAGATTGCTGGGCACCACTGTGACATTAAAGCAAAATCCACTTGGCACACAGAACAAGTCTTTACAGACTATGAGAGAGAATGTAAAACTTCCAGACTCATTATTATAAGTGGACGAGGTGTGCTGATGAGCAGGAAGTAACATGTGACCAGACATACAAACAGTAAAAGCATCACATAGTGCAGATGATTGATTGCTACTGATCCAAAAGCCATCATCCAATCTGTACTATTGTGGGAAATGACACCAGTTTGTACACAGATTGAAGAAAGAGAGATGAAAGAAAGAGAGGATATCTTTCTAACTTCCTCCAGCAGAAGAGCAAGTTTTGGAGGTGGCTGGCCTCTAGAATTTATTCCTTGCAGTTTGAGCTTAACCAGGATAACTGACAGAGAACATTTCCAACAAGCCATCCACACAGCCAGCCAAGTGGACCTGTAGTACTGTGAGAGGACCCTTCAGACAGGTTAATCAAACTGCCTGATCGATTACTCTCAGCCACCAGGAGATTTATGGGAAATTCTTTGTGAGGTCCAAAGCATGAGGTAATGTAGCACTTAGCAAATGAAATAAAATGACGCAAAAGCACACAGTGATTTGTATTTCATTTTCAGTGGACATATTCAAACTATCTGGCCTTGTGTCTGTCCAGACAAAGACTATATTTTTTCACAGGTTTACTTGGTCAGCAATTATACAACAAACAGCATAAAAACCCTTTTAGTGTCAATGCCAGTGGGTTGATGACAAATGTCTTATCATATAACAGACAATTAAAGTGCTATTAGAGCAAACACATAAAATAATTTGAACAAGGACTGCACCACATAAAACTGTTATTTGGGTCACATTCACTATTGAAATAATACATTAAACAGCAAAAAGTAACAACTTCAGCTGGTTCTTAATCACATCTTTATAGGTTTATCATGCCAAATAATACAATTTGGTTAAATTTTTTTATCAGATTAATAATTTTAAAATGGCAATTATATAGGATTAGTAAGGACGCAAATGCATACCTAACAGGTTTAATGCAAGGTGTCTATACTATTAAATTATATTGCCACAAATTACACAGAGAATGTTTAGATGCCCTTAAAACTGACCTGTCATAATGTCAGTCTAATCTCTCAATTATGGGTCAAGTACAAAGTTGTTGCCTGGGCGGGAGAGAGGAGGAAGGAAGTTATGAGATGTTGCAGATGGATGACGTGACTTGTGTCCTGACCAGACGTGACTCTACATGCAATTTTTTTGTCCACACTAAAAGCGACGCAACAAAATCAGCAGTATAATTAATCTGTTTGTGGGTCCTAAATACACAGCTGTAAAACTAAGAACAAACCTACTAACTATTTTAAATGACAGCCATTTCTTTTGTGGAATTTTAGAGCTCTGTCATTTAATATCCAGTGTTTTTTCATTTCCAAATGTTTGATTTTTAATGTCTTACATTTTTTATATCTTATATTTTTGTGTGTTCATGTCTGAATAATCCTATTAACAAAATGAGTGCATGTGAATGCCAATTAATTCCCATGATTTTAAGTGTACATCTAAACACACAAATCATCAGATCAAAACCACTATTATTTATATACAAAATATGTTGTAATAATAACTTCTAAGCTTGTAAATTCCCAGGAAGGCTTAAACACAAATTTGCATCTGTAATTGCATACTACATGACATAATTAGTAGATAAAGTATTTATTTTTTGGCTGTTAAAGCAGTACAGTCTATACAGTATATGTGGGTGCCAGTATGCATACGTTTCATACTTTTCATACATTGCACATAGTCATGTGACCTGTTCGTTCACCTACGATATACTAACAATGGCAACAAAATCATTGCAGGTGTTGTTAAACAAGTGCAATATACCATAATAAATTTATTGGAATAAATGTACTGATATCTATATCACATACAACTGAAAAGAGCCACCCAGCTCACATTTTCCTGTGTTATTTTCTTTTTTTAATTAGGTGGCTTCAGTTTCTGTGGCCTTATGGGATAGAAAAGTGTTAAGTGTCCACTTAATGCGTACTGAAAAGCTTTATATATATTATTTATTTTCATGTTTGTGATTGTCTGACAGATGCAACACAAAGTACAGCAATAAAACATTGCAATTGTTCGTTGTGCTTTTTATATGACAGGCCGGTGGTGAGGCAGGGTTAAATCACGGCTATTGACTTAACTGACACTCAGCCTTGCATGTCTGTATAAGAGCAAGTTATTACACTTTGATTAAAGATTATAAGTTAAAAAAAGTGCATCAATGCATCGCGCACAATAACAACATGCGTTAATAAAGTAAATAGGGCAAATTATGAAAAGGCCTATAACTTTATACAGAAGCAACAGGAACACTCAATTATGCTCTCTCACCTTAATGTTTTTGTTACTATTTGTTACCGTTTTACCTTTACTATGTTGCAAGCCAGATTACATTCCTGCCCCTTCCTTTTGAGCTAAATCGCTGGATTACTTTTGCCTTTTTAAGCTGTCTGAGCTTTTCAAAGTTTGCAAAGAAGTTCAGCAAAGGTTTCCAATTCAAAACATTACACCAACAACCCCACCCCCCCACACCACCCTTGTTTCTGAGGTCATCGGCACTTTGCACGTCAAGGTGAGTCCCCTCTTTTCAAAATACCACAGAACAGGTAAAAACGGTTCACAGGGAAGAAAGTTAAATAGAAAGCTATTTAAACTGGTATTTATAGAGGAGGAAGACAAACAAAAGTCCCTGTTGAAAATGAAAACACATACTAAAATCCATTTTGATGACAGTTAGAAGAAAGCAGCTTTTATGGATAGGCTTGACTGTACCCCTTTTTGAAAACTGATTATTTACTTAAAAACACAAACAAGCCATGGGGCTTGGGGAAGACAGGTTTTGATTGAACACTCAGAGGATAAATTCCTTGGAAATAAATTGTTCCACACTTTTTTCTGTGGCATTAAAGGCCATAGGCTGTGTTTTTCTTGCCCTAATCTCAAGGATACTATATGAGTCTGTAGATGGGAGTTAAAAAGAAAATTAATACTTTTTTAAAGAGACACACTTTCATTAATGGCTCACAGTAATGGGTGTTAAATGTATCCACTTGTTCTCACCTTGTGCCTACATTTTAAAATGTACATTTTTATTGTACTTTCTGGACAGTACATTAAGTAGCTTCCACTTTTGTGTAATGAGCATTGGTGTAAAGCCTTGTATTGTTTTCTTTGGTGTTTCATGTTTATCATCCCAAAATAACCTCTTTGTAAAGCTCATGGTACAGGTATGAACAAAGAAGTTTAGGAGAATTTAAGGAGGAATTTAAAGCTACTTTAACCTCATACATAACATAAAAATTGCATACATTGCATACATAGAAAATTGCAGGTTACTTTATGTACTTTTCAATATGTAGGCTTATACTGAAGTCAAATTATGGAGTGTTTTTCCGGACAGTTTTATAAAGGTATTGCTAATTGCATTTGCATTCTCTGGGTGTATAAGTTATGACACAGTTTAAATACAAATGCAAATGGTTTTCATTTTCGTTTACATCAACGTACAGTCTCTGTCAAATTTTAAATGAAAATGCAAAGTCCATTTGCAATTGCATTTCCTATGCCTTACGAGTTACGCCCGTTATATTTAAATTGCAATAGCAATTACCTGTATGCTATTTCATTTCCTTATTTAGTCTTATTTAGTATGGTATTTCATTTCCTTATCTATTTCATTTCCGTATTTAGTCAAAATTAATAATTTAGTCAAAAAAGGAGTCACAACTCTTTTTGTATTTGCATTTCCAAAGCCTTGCACACTAATCAGTGTCGGGGGTGGGACTATACTAAGGGGCGTGTTTATATCGGGAAGTGACGTCACTCACATACGACGGCCAAGAGGGGAAACGTCAGGAGTAGATGGTCCGAATGATGGTCCGCTTTATTTAATGTCATTAAATATCTTCTCTTAACTGTTTAAGTGTTCCGTTTAGTTTTGCTATGCTCCTTAATAACAGTTTCACCTCTAAAAGTGAAGGTACCGACACAGCTCCCTTAAGCCTCAAACACGATGGCTGATTTCATGATAACTGAAGAGGAATACAGATCGAAATATTTGTTAAATTGTACTAAACCAAGGACGCTACTTTTATGTTACAGTATAACCAGGCAGTGACGTAAATCAGTTAAATGAAAGTTAAATGGTTAAATGAAACGCCGGTTTTCCCTGCTTCCTTTTTCTGCTGTTTTATTTATTTTCGTTGTAACAATGTCCTGACCGCTCAAATGAAAAATAATTATTTTAGACTTATGCAAACCCCCTATGCTAAATGAACAGCATTGTCTTAAGTAAAGGTTTTTTTAAAGTCTCAGAGCCCATGGGAACTACATGTTGAATGAAACATGGTTGCTGAGCGACCAAGTAAACAGTTTTCTGTGGACAGCGATGGCGAGGGTGAGCTGCTTTCCTGTTTCACTGTTTTTCTGAATCATTTCAGTTCAGATGAGGGTTGTTAGACTACCATGAGACTATATGAGACTTTAAGATCGCAACTTGTTAAGCTTATCAAATTTTATTCATTTATTATCAATGCTTTAACAGAAAGTTTATTTAAATTCGCCAAACTCTTGCAACCTGTTAGCTATAGATGTCCGTGGTACACGACAGTTGCCGTATCAGTGACATTTATCTGATAAATGACATTCAGTATACAGAAGATCGTGTTCTCTTTATAATCCATGTATTCCTATAGGTAAAAGATTAATGTAAGTTGTTACTAGCCAGGAAACTATATAATAATGACACGAGTAATACTAATTCCCAGTCATGTCACTTTTATGAGTCGATTGACTAAAACCTTCCTGCCTTACGAATTTCTTCTCTTATCAGTTCAGATATTGGGAAGCTGCTACTGTATCTGATGAGCCTCCTCCAGTAAATTCATGCTTAGACTAATGATTTAATATTAGTGATCATTAGCATAATTACTGTTGCCATTGTTTTTGTACTCCATTTTGTACTAAATTTAACTTATTCTCCCATAAAAGGGCAGTGAATGTTGGACATGCATATTCAATTTCAAATTCATATACTTTGCATATCACAGAGGTCAGCACAGGTTTTAAACACAGTTTTGGCTATAAAAGTTATGTTTGAACTGTAAAACGTACACGTCTCATATTTTGATTTCTGGCTAACTTAAAAGAACTTATGCTTTAAGAGTTCATTAATGTGTCTGTATAGGGATTCAGTTGTAAAGCAGACAGTGGGAGGCTGACTCTGGCAGCTGTAGCACTACAGGACCATATCACACGAAACGTTCCTGTTCGAAACATTCCCCGCAACCTTCCCGCATCAGATGCGTCTTGTCAAGAAGGTTTCAGAAGGTTTTCACATGGTTTCAGACGGCACAAAAACCAAAGCACAAGACAGAGATGTGTCAGAGATGCTGAGCACAAGCAGGGGCAAGAAGAGAGAGAGTATGTGCTGGATCTTGCCCCCCCACCTCTCACTCTTGGTAGGCTGTGCTCTTACTGCTCTTTAATGCTTAAATCATGCTGAAGGCTCACAGTGGTTAATATTTCGTTGTTAATGATGATCAAGCTCAGAGGATGGGTCTGGTGGCAGCACCCTCGAGAAGACTAACAGAAGAGGACTGGGCAGAGGTTAAAGCCAGGTCTATTCAGGAGGGAGACTCAACCCAGCCTTGTGTAATATGTAGGGAGGAGTTTCGTCTGCAACCACAGGTAACTGCGCTAACATCATAGTTGAGATAAATATTTTATATGTCTGATGCTTTATCCACCTTATTTTCAACGCAGAAATAAGCTATTATCTATGAATTTGCAAGACTTCCAATTCATTCTATGCTATATGTAAAGAACTAGAAGAATAACAAAGTGCTGTAAATAATCAAATGTATTGCGCTACAGTCTAGTGTGTTTATAATTACTTCTATACATAATAATAATAATATGGTAAGATATACTAATTTGCAACATCAAGCAGCATAATGAGCTGTGTTGTACAGCTAAAAATAACTTGAAGTGGATGACACCAGAAGTCTAACACATACGTCAAAAATACATGTTAGACTCTTAACGTCAAAAATAAAATGGATATTATCTATACTACATTTCTTCTTAAGTTGATACAGATTCTTTTTAAGCATTATTTTATATTAGATGTCATGTATCAGTCTGTAACAGTCTATATTATAATATTAAAGAAAAAATATTTAATATTTACATATTTAAAAAAATATTAAAAGTCTCCAAGACTCCAAGGTAACAAAACCTTGTTTTGTTTTGTGTAGACATTGAACATGACACAATTCAAATGTAGGACTTGCAAGGCCCTCCCACGTTCTGTCAGATGAACACAGACTCTCTTTTAAGGGTCCTGTGTTCTGTAACCCATGCAGACAACTCTACAAATTGACATATAATGTTTTGGAATTCAACTGTATCGTGAATGATGTAGCAATCAATTAGTCGTAGTCACATGCAAATATTTGTTTGTGTGTCTGTGTGTGTTAATTAGACCTAAAATGTAATAAGGGCCAGTTGCACAAACATTTTACACTACTTAACTAAAATGTGACTTAAAACAGATGTGACAGAAGAAAAAATTTAAAATCTAATATTTAATATGTAGATAATAATATTCTGTATGTAGATATAATTATTGTTGCTATCATTTGTATGTGACATGATGTATTTCTCAAGACAATTATCATTAGACATGTTGGACAAGTATAGCAATGAATTAGAAAGAACACTATATTTGGTAAAACAGTATAACTGGACATTTTAAATATGTTACTTGGATGGCGAATTTGATGGTGCTCCTCCAATGACAAATATACAGGTTCCTTGTCCAAGAGCAATCCTCATTTACAGGAGAGCATGACCTGGTGGTTATCCCCGTTAATCATCTATTAAGCATTTATTGTTTATTGATTATTGATAAGCATTTACTATTATTGAGAATTGAGAAGGATTCTAAAAAATGTTTGAATGTAACTTCAATCATAGCATTAAATCTATGTGAGCAGGGTTTTCTATTAAAATATCTACTGTTGTTATTTGCAATAAAAAATGACCTTTGTTTGTTTTTGTTATCTTTGCACAGGTTCTCCTCTCTTGCTCCCATGTATTTCACAAAGTAAGTCACCACAGATACCCAAACTTCATGAATATACAAGAAGGCTTTGATAACACCTCATGAAAATCATTCAAGATTTTGATGTAGTCCCTTTGGATTTCAGGTGTGTCTGAGGTCTTTTGAAAAGTTCTCGGGCAGGAAAAGCTGCCCCATGTGCAGGAAAGAGCAATATGAGACAAGAGTGATTTATGATGGTGCTCAGCTTTATCGGGAAAAGTGTGCTCTCAGGTAAAGGCACACAAATCCACAGAGATAGACTGTCTAAATCTAGTTAGAAATAGCTTCCAGTTCTCTTAACTATAATTCATTTGATTTTCTTATGATATTTTCTTGTCTTTTATCTCAGAATACAAGCTCTCTGGCGAGGCTACCTTGTTCGCAAATGGTACAGAAATATAAGAAAACAGGTGCCCCCGAAAGACCTGCGTTTAAGACGAAGATTCTTTGAGAAAAAGGTATTCATCGAACCTATAATGTGGTTGGAAGTTGTTGTTCAGGGACCTCACTGACACAGACGTCTGTCCCTGCTGACCCCTCATTAGCCCACACAGAAGGCCCTATGCATTAGCCCAGGAAAAGCTAGGGTTGCCATCTAGCGAAGCAGCAACTGGCTTATCGTGGTTACAGTTCTTGGGCTGACAGCAGTATTCCAGACTCAAACCATATTTTGAAAATGTGGCAACAGACACTGGCCCCAGTGACCGTGTTCTATACATTTGGTGTTTGTAGACCAAATGTACCAAATATTTGCTTTTTTATTTGTCTACTATCTAGTAAGGCCCAGTTCCCCTTAACATTGTGGATGCCTTTGACTGAAACAGTTTGTTTCTTTTGAGGAAATTGTGATTGCCAAGCAGCTACTATCCAAACACTTACTTGCCAGGCAAATCAGTTTGTAGTGGCAGCAATGGCAGTAAGATAGGGAAGTTTGGTCCTACCTAAATTTACATTTATTCACCTGGCAAATGCTTTTATTCAACACATTACAGTGCATACTAGTAAACAGGGAAAATGAACCCATAGTTCTCTACCAGTTGAGCTACATGAACTCACCTGTTTGGTACAACTCAAGTGCTGTAGATCTAAGCCAAACATGCAGCACTTCCCTGTCAAAGCCAGTGATACATGTATCCCATTTTATTGCTTCTTCCAGACTCAGTCCTCACACATACTGTATAGTTTAAAACAGATCACTTTGCCAGGATATTATGCAAATTATTTGACATGTTACTAATAAATAGATTTATGTATTTATAGTGCTTGTATGTTTCCTCTAGAAATTCCTCTAGATCTTTGGCACAGCAGGAAGCTGTTAACAAGCTAAACAAATTTTTAAAAAAAAGTGAAAAGAAAGAATAAAGATCCATTTATAGCTTTGCTCTGAGGTTTTTAATCAACTACTCCCCCCCTTTACTTTTTCTCAGGTACCTAACTAAAGTAAACATATTAGAAATTTAAATTAGTGACATTAAGATTGATTGTACCTGCCCTGTCCTTTCTCAGAATGCAGGAAGGCAGAGTTCATACCACCAAGTATTGTTTGTACTTCTTTAGGAAGGTCTGTGTTTAAATTCTTTGGAATGCTTAACGTCTGTTTAATTACTGATCAAATACAGCTATTAAGAAACCTCTGATGTATGGGAACCTGTGCATGCTCAGTCTTTCAGGTCAATTTCTGGGATTGTCCAAAAAGTTTTCCTCATACACCCATTCATGTTCCTATTGATCTGTCTGTTAACAGCTTTTCATTGTAGGTTTAAGATTCGGAATTGATTTGTGTTATGATGGAACATCGGTTTGCGTGTGCATGACCGATTTTTATCTAATTTATTTCCTTAATCAGTTTCAGGAGATGAACGACAGTTTGTTGCGGTCATGCAGCACAGACGTGGAAGCTTTTCTGAATGATATTGATCGCTCTGTGGCCATGAGCCACAATATCCTGCGCCGTTTCAACAATGAGTATGCGTGTGTTTCCGAAATGGAGGACAAGGACTGGTTGGAAGCTCAAGAGAAGGTTTGTTCTGATAATGGCGCTGCTCCTTCACCTACACATGCAGACATAGACTGAAATACCAGTGTGCTTTTATCAAAGAACAGCTCATCAATGCCTCTAATCCCTCTCTGTAGTCGCTCCTCAGTCCTGCCCTTCGCCCAACGTGCCGCCACCTGTCTCAAAATGCTCAAGCCGTGCTGGCGGCACAGATGTTCCAATTCAACAGTATCAAACCCTCCATGAAATGATTGTTTACCTTGCTAATGAATGAGTGGAAATAATCCAGTGTGTTTACTAAAAAACACAAGCTGTGCCAATAATGCACACCTAGCCTTTCATTACATGCAAGCTGAAAAACGATTTGGCATTTCTGTGGACTTGTTATTGTGTTGAGCCAGCCAAAAGGAAACACTTTAGTTTTATCTCTGGATGAGAGGTCAGGCAGATATCTTGAGATTCTTAAACCTAGAGTTAAAAGAGTTCAAGTTAAAACCAACCCATTTCCACACAGGCAAACCGAACAAACAATGTTATGAAAAGTTTCTGTGGGAAGCAATCTGACTTTACTGAAAAAAGAAAGCGAGTCAGTTAATGATTATGCCTGCACACCTATTTTCTGTTACACTCAACTGAATTTAAACTGTGATATGAGCAGTATAACACATAGTAGTCATAAATCTGCTAATCATTGTCCCCTGATAATGTGACAGGAAAACACCTTCACCAGAACATGCGTCAACAGAACGTTTGTGTTCATGTGCTTATGTTTTGTTAATTTCACAGAGCATTTCATGGTCAGGGTTTGAGTAGCCTTGAAAGCAAGAGGGCCATCTATGAAATGGCTCATTAATAAAATTTCACCTATTAATCCTTAATGCACAAATAAATGTTTGTCTGATGATTGAGTACAAAGTTAGAGAATCTACACAAATAATTGTTTCTCTGTTTATTTGGGGGCTCTTAACACATTGAGCGCTTTGAATAAAGGGAGACAGTGTAATCTGTTTGTTTCCCCAGAGCACAGGAAATAGCAGTTGTAATTTAAAGGTCACTTAGAAGTAATAGAACATGCAAATTTTGTCAAGTCAACAGCAGCAACTTTGATTATATTTGTATCTGTACTAAAAATAAATAGAAACTGATTCAGTAGCAGGTATCTGCTAGTTTCAAATGATATTTTAAAAGTGTTATTGTGACGTATTATCGGAATAAATCATTGTGCATTTTGGATGGTTATGGTGTCTTAAATGTCAAGAATTTTATCACAGTTCTATGGGGTTGTGGACATCTTTGTCTAAATGGATGTCTTTCATTAATGTTTGATCTTAAGAGGCCGCAGGTAATAAATACTGTGTGGAATATATTATGTTTTGGACATTTTGATACCTCATTGAAAGCAACTGGAAAAGCATATATGTGCATTTAAAGCATTCTTTGTACTCCAAACATAAAGTATTTTATACTCTAGAGACTAAGTACTTGTTTATCACCTGGAGTTTGTGAATACATCAGAAGTAACGAATAATATTGTTTTCTTTGCTTTCACCAGGCTGTCCAACGAGGTGTCCAGGACTGCCCCATTTGCTTAAACCATCTGAACTCACAAAATGGCTTGTCTAAGGAAGGCAGAAATGTTGTACTATTGTCTTGCTCTCACCTCTTTCATGAACCATGTCTGCAGGCTTTTGAGCTTTTCTGCCAGGAGGTCAAACCCATATGTCCACTCTGCCGGTCCCGCTACACCAAAATGCTTGTTTAAAGCTGAAGCTTGGTGTTTTTATGAGATTGACATGATATTCTAGTGCTTTTTTGATATGAATTAAACTTCACAGTGAAAGTCTGAATTTGAATCCTGTTACAGTTTTACATGTATAGTAAGTATAGTTAGTAGTACTTTATAGTAAGTATATAGTATTTTTTATTCTAATTAGCTAAATCTACAGTTAATGTTTATGTGGTGATCACAAACAGACTGATATGGTTTTACTCTGTGCTTACCCAGTAACAAGTGAATAAAGCTGAAAAGCAGACAGAACAACAATAAAAACCATGTTGTCAAAAGTCACAAACTTTATTGTAAATTAAGGAAGAATACAAAGTAAACTAAGGGGAATCTCAACATTTTGCTTTGTAAACACCACAAACATGTGCAATGAATTAAACAACAAATGGAAATAAGAACATTCTGCAAATACATTCACATAAAAGAAGCAACAGGCAAGTACAGAAACGGAAGCTTTCACGTAGAGCTTAAGTTTCTCTTACACAGAACTCAAATTAGACCAGTCACAGTATGGACATTTAACCTATGCTGAGCAAGCATGTTTTTTGTGTGTGTGGGTTTCTTAAAATATCACAGCATCTCTCATTATGTAGTTCTGTACATGTCTTAAGGAGCATGTGTCCTGCTGAAAAGGGGTTTCTGGGGGGATTGGAGATAAGCTACTTAAGCAAATTAAAGGAATGAATAGGTTTTTCTTTCACAGTTAATTGTAGTACATCACTACAAATGCATGTATTTTGAGAAACCTAACACACCAACTGACACCCCAGCTCCTGTTCTGCATAAAGGTAGGACCACGTGAAACTTGGCAAACCAGAAAAAGAGTATTTACTTAAAGCAGAAGGGCACAATTTTGCAATTTGTCCACAGACAGTATTAAGAGTTATTTACGACATTGGATGTGCTGGAATTGCCAGGTTTGTGCAGACAAGTGATATTAGATTTTAAATATTTACTTAAAAAAAAAAAAAGAAATAAAAAAAGCTTACTTCACTGACAATTATTGACATGACACTTTTTCCAGAAACATTTTCTTAAAAAATTGTGCAAATCAACAGGAAGATTTTACATGTAACTTCTATTAATGACAAAAACACCAAAACAGCACATCATTTTGAACCACTGAACCCACTGAGGTGTCATTGTTTTAACCTTTCCACAGGCTTTGAATTCAGTGTCTCTCATGTGAATGCTTTAACTTTGTAGAAACAAAAATCAAGTATATTTCTTAAATTCATTGCTGCCCAAACATTAATACTCCATATCAGCAGTGTGATATTTTATTTTTCCCTTTGGCCAGCTTGAGTTAAAGATATGCCCTGTCATTTTGGTATGCCATGTTATTGACAATCACATGAGGAATTCACAGTGAATTAGTCAATAAAAAGGTACACAATTCACTCTTTCACTCATTTGCACGTCTCACACATGCATAACATGTCTCCTCAACATTGGACAAAAGGAGACGAGAACTGAAAAAATTGAGAAAGCCTGCTTAAGGCATCAAAGGTGAATTTTTTTTACATTACGCAAATGCTGAGTGACTAATTGTCTGGCCTTTTTAACAAATAGCATAGTATGAATGAGGCTTGAGAGCCTGTTTCATATCTACATTCTACAAAAATAAAAAGGAAATATACTGTATATACAAGTAAATACAACATTTACATTAATATGAAGCTAGTTAAACAGATGAATAATGCAGAACACTCAGGAGTGGTGATGCAGTTTTACATCAAAGTCTTGCTCTGATGCACAGACTAACAGAGAAATGTCAGGAATGGCCAAAACTTAGTTCCTCGTGTTCTTCAGCCTATCGGAGTTGTTTTTAAAATGAGAATGTCTGGAAACTATACTAAACTAAACTGTGTGCTCAGTAACTTTTTGCCAAAATTAAAATGGTTAAAAAAATTTGAATAATTTCTATGTATCTATCACATCTTTCCTACTTTAGAGACTTCAAGGAGTCCTGTAGCTGCTTAATGATCGACTGACCCAGCTTGTTTTTCACATTCATTTTGCATCGCTGCAAAATAGACTTGGATAGTTGTGTAATAGACTGATCTGGCTCAGCAGTCCTATTTTCACAGCCATTTTAACAATGTTTAAATGTTTCTGATCTACATACACCAGCTAGACATTGACAACTGAACAGGCTGATATAGCTAATTTACAGCATGACAGCTAGCAAGAAATATTGTTCATTGTTCATATACTGTAATAATCTGCCACTTGCCAAAAGCAAAGCAGCTTCATAGATACACACTCGATGTTTAAAGGCTGTTTTCCTTACATGTTTGCTAGTGATTCTCTATTAAAATAAGGCAAATATATAGGTCATTACAAAGCATTGCAGCAATTACCAAGATTAAAAGTATGTCTGTTATCTGTTATATGCTCTCCCAACAAGAGGAAAGACTCAATAGTTTGCGTAGCACAAGTAATATTGTATAGTATCAAAGGCTGTAGCAGAAGTAGCAGCAGATTTAAGAACAGGAACAGGAAGTAATCCCAAGATTGTGCCCCACCTTCTGACGAGAATTATTTGGTGCATTTTGCTGCTGTGACAACAGAGAAATATTTATCTGCAATTTTAATTTAGTGACCTTTCTAATTCCACAACAATCCATTAAATGTGTTAAATCTTTCATGTGATTTTACCAACAGCAACTGGGAGGTTTCATCATTCCTATTTCCTAAATACAATTTGCTGCAACCAAATCAAGTAAACACACAACAACATTTTAAGCATTATTGCTGGTTGTTGCCCAAGATTTGAAACCGTAATGTCCATCTCTGACCCTACCGAGGACACCAAACTAAAACAGTAGCAGTGCAAGAAGAAAGTATGGCAGGTAGGCTCGCCTGCTGCTTTATCAAGCCAATAACACCCAGAGATTGCCAATATATTGAATAAGGCACGTTTTGGGACTTTCCTTTCAAATTCCAATTTCTTAATTCTGTCATATCCAACAAACCCAAACCATCACAGTAAAGCATGAGAATCAGAACTTATAATGCCTTCTCATGTACAACTGACCAACATCTGACCATATTAAAGTGAATGTAAACAATGTGTGGCAAACACACTGACTAGCATTCAGATCACAAAACTTACCTAACAACTCAAATCTAAAGCAAAATTGACAGCTATATGAATTAATGCCAACAACTTTTGGAATATTATCTTTGTCATTGTGAATAACCTTCATCAAATGTTGTTCTACAAGTGAAAAGCATTTAACTAACAATAATTAAGGGGGAAATACGACCTGCTAATTAAAACTAATTGCATTTTTGCAAGTGATTTCTAAGGTAAAAATAAAAATCTGTGAAATTAATTTTCCCCTATTTGCAACCAGCTGAACAAAAATAAAGATATAAAAAAATAATTGCCCATTAAAGGGTGCAGTCAGGAGGCATTTTAGGTGTGCAATAGTTTCAACTTAAGAGAATTTAAATGAAAGCATTTACAGTGGCAAAAAATATAAAACTAACCGATTTACATTAAATCGGTTTTACTCACAATCAAACCTTGTGATAACACAGACTGGTTCACCAGTGTCACTAAATTGAAAGCTGCAGCTGGTGGAGGCATTCTGCAGTGACTTTATAATACAACTGCTCACATGAGATGATGGACATTAAATATTCTACACTTTCTTTAAGACATAAACACAAATGTGTTTTATCTCGCTCATGTTAATAAATCTTTTCCTCAGTTATTATCCATTACTCCATTTTCTTTGTTTTTAATGCTTTCTGGCCAAATCACACTTAAAATCAAAACTACACACACACACACACAAAGTGAATGTGATCAGTGACTCTCACAGAGTTTTCTGATGCCCATTGGCAGCATGTTTTCCTGATTCTGCATCTGTCGTACTGTTGGATAGATTCAATTTATCCAGACCTAAAAAGAAAGAAGACAAAATATTTAGATTCCAAGGATTTGCTCCTCCACTTATCTCTCCCATTCACATACACACAAATTTGCATTTGAACACACAAAACTATGTATTACCATTCTCTTAAACATCACTGATTTAATGGAACTCCTCTGAAAGCATATATTTGTATTTAAACACTGCATTGAAGAAACACAAAAGGGAAAGGTAGAGCAGATATACAAATATAAGACAGGAAGATAATGACTGTCAAAATAAGGCAGAGAAGCAGAAAGCCCTTTGGGGGTATATAGGATATCAAGCTGAATACATTACCAAGGGCTTTGAGAAGTTCCTCTCGCACAGCAGACGTGAACTTTCGCACCAGACACAACGTGGTTACCACAGCAAACAGAAGGTTGTATGAAAGTACAATGTAGAAATTTCCAAGCCAATTAAATCGCCCGAAATCTCCCAAGAGATCAAATCTTGTTATTCCTGCAGAGTGTAAGACACAGGGCATCTATTACTTGAAACATACCAATGGCCAACTCTTTAACCCTTTAAAATGAGGCTTTTTGTAGAAAGTGTATTACATTATAGATGACACTAATTCACTACCTCAATCCTAATTCACTCACTCTTAACCCCAAACCAAATCATGATTCAACATATTTACCTCTTAATTTCTCCAATACATCAAACCAGGTTCATTTCTTCTTATATTTGTTATACTGCAATTTCAGAATAGTTTACAAACCTTGTTCTTAAATGACCCAAATTCTTGAATTAGGCCTTTATAGATTATTTTACAAGTGGCATAAACCACAAGTGATTTATTTATAAGTGATTTAAGCCACAAATTATTTATTTGGGTGAGAGATACTGAAAGGCAAAAGTATTTGGCATTTCAAACTCACCATCAGTGTCTCAAAAACTAGAGGTGAGAGAGAAGTAATATTATGAAAAGACTGAGAGAGCAGGAAGGGGCTCATAAGGAACAAATGATAATGGAAAGGCAATGAAAGAATGATTTCTGAAAAAAAGTCCTTTAGGGGAATGAAAGCAGTACAGCTCCATCTCAATCAGATTACACAAACTGATAAAGTGTGTCTTTTTCCCACATCTTAGATAAGCATGTCTGTAATTTATCATCTGCTGTCATATTTCAGTCTGTCACTGAAGTTTGTTTATCTTCCATCACGCAAAACTGATTGAAAATAAAACATTTTTCTATAACTAAATGGATGTTGCACTTTTATATGACTAAATGATCCATGGACACAGGGTGCATGTGAAAATGCATTCAGATAAAATTTATTTGGCCTGGGTGACATGAACCTTTGAATTCATAGGAAAAATCTGAAATGAAAGTAATGCATTGTAAACTTTTGATTACTGCATTCCACTGAAAAAAGCTTAGCACAGGTCACCTTTTATCCTTGAACTTTTGGATGTAAAAATAATGATTAAACCCATGCAGGATTTTCATCAAAAATTACAGGTAAGATTTACAAGTAATTTAAACTATATATATATATATATATATATATATATATATATATATATATATATATATATATATATATATATATATATATATATATATATATATATATATATATTATATTATATATATATTATAGTCAATGAAAAAAAATCATGTATTTATATAAAAATATATAGTATAAAATTATAATGTATTCAAATCCTAGATCCTCATTTCTAATCAGATCCATTTTGTTTCCCCAATCTGGAAAGCTATTGATATATCATTATACTATATTGAATATTGATAATCACTCCAAAAGGAATGTTTAACAACAATTCAGACACAGGACAAAAAACACAACAGTCTAGGTATATAAAGCACAGTAAAATGATTTGGTAAGAATGGTAAACTAGCTTCACAGTTCAAAAAAGACCTCTGCCTCACCTTATTCCTCCACACTTAAAAGCACCACAGCTTTTATTATTGACCATCAATTTTTCCCTCCCCTCTCTTCTGTTTTTGGGTACTCAACCCAAAAACAACCCAACCTTTTTCTGCACTAATACTAAATAAAACATCGCATATAACAGGCTGACTGCTGAGGATAACTTAAAACAACTTCCTATGTCTTTCCTATTCAAAACCCGAAGCATCATCAAGGCTAACACAAAGAAGCTTGAGTTAAAAGTGGTAATCCTGAATTGGTCATGTTCAAGTTTTAAATTTTTTTGTTTAATTGTAAGGGGAACTGTATTCATTCTTTGTTCTTTTATAATGAAAATAACTGTCAGGCTTCTTTCTTTTGGCAGATACCTTGTAATAAAGCATTTTCCATCTCGAGCTTTACGGATAAAGTTTGATATGTATAAGGTAGAGGGCTCATAGCAAACGTCAATAAACTGAGCAAAGACTAAGAGAGTGTTTGGTTGAGGGTCATAAAATGTCTGTGTAAAAGTTGTGCAGGTCAGTTTGCCTTTCCCACATTTTCAACAGGCTTCTGCAGTCTGTTTCCATATACACACACTCACACACACACACACACACACACACAAGTATTTTCTGCAGGACTTCCATCTTTCTATATGGGGGATGTTTGCGACTGTATTTGAAAGTGTCTTTTTTAATTTATGCGTGCAAGACACTGAGGGAAGCTGCTGAAATTTTCTGAAGAAAAAACACTACTTCATGCATCCATTCCTTTCATCTATTCAAAGCAGCACATCAGAACTGTTGATATTTTTCTGAGACTCCCAATGAGTCACTGTACTCACACACACACAAACACTCTCACACACACAATGCTATTTGAACAGCCGTGTCTGTGGCTTGCAATGTTGTTTATTGCAGCTATTGTGATGGCTGCTTGTTTCTCTCCATTCTTGTGTAAAATCTCTATGGCAAATCCTGCTGGAATGCAACTTGTTAAATCTCAGCTGATGAAATGAGATTGTCAGCATGTGTGTATATGTTCTAGTGGAAAACGTTTTAAAATGGCAGTATCCAAAAACAAATACAGGTCCTGCTGATGGCATAAGAAACATACACGCGGGTCAAGATGAACTTACCAAGTGTTCGGGACATGACAGGCAAGGCTGAGCTCAGCACCAGAATGGACACACAGCAACCAATGATCTGTAAGAAAGACAAAAGATAACCAAGACAGCATATCATTGATCAACATCACTGTAAATTACTGCACATTGACGAAATATCCCATGATTTATAACTTAAAAAAGATAATTAAGGAAAAAGAAACACATCAAGCCTAATGTTTTGTATTGGGAGGTTGTACATCGTACCGTTGTCATGGTAGTGTCACCGTTTCTGGGAGTGAGCTCCTGAAAGATGCGAAGACTATAGAAGCCAACCACAGACGAGACCATCAGATAACTGTTTATGAGTTAAGACCAACAGATCCACCAAATGCCCTTTTTATGTTGTACAACAGAATCACACCCTTCCCTTATCATTTCTTATTTCACTCTAAAACACTCTTACCAATCATGAGTTCACTTTTTATGTCCTTTACCAGACACAAACACATACTCTCTGATGCAAACACATTTCTGTGGTCAAAGCACTGGACAGGAGTGGAGCGGCAGTAGCTGCAGTAGATTTGTACACACAGTGAAGGATACAACATGAGGATGATTTCAATAACCGCCTGGGCAACTCCAAATGTGGATAATGAAGCATTGCCAATGCCTCTCTCCTACAGACAAAAACACACAGTTATTTTCTATAGTTATTTTGAACATACAATTTCCATATAAAACATCACATGACGTTTCTTTGTGGAACACAAAAAAAAACGTCATTAATATCTCATTAGGTCGAGGTTCCGGACTGAGGAAATCCACTTACAAAAAGTGACTGCATTTAGTGGACGTGTTTTAGCAATGTGCCCAATGCAAAAGCTTCTGTTACAACTGAAGCCGTGTAATCTAAATAAGACTACAGTGTTGACACCTTAATGCTTCAGGCAGTGAGGGCAGAAAAAAACGGCACAAATATTCGAAGCTGTTCTGAGTGAACGCTATTATGAAGAAATAAAACATATAAAGCTCAGATTAGTGAAGTTTCCCCTCTCACCAATGAGGACAGACGAAGTGAAATTGGTGAAGTAATGAATGGAAGCAGATGAAAGAAATCTTTTAAAATTCACCGCCGCTCACACACACATAATATGTGAGCAGGTGTTCAAACAAAAAAAGAAAAACAGAAAGAAAAAAGGCAGCAGTGCTCTTACAGTAAGAAGCTGCACAGAGTGAATGGCTGCCAAAAATTAAGGAAAAAATGTGAAGAAGAAAAAACAGAAACCAAAACAAACAAACTTTTTCGGTCTCAGGTCTTTAATATCTTTTGATGTGATCCAAAGGTTTGAGTTTGAATTATTACAATAAATGCCAACATTTATCTTACATACTTCAACAACGTACAACAACATTAGTCAAGACTTGAAAAGTAAAAAAAAAAAAAAAAAAAATCAATCATTGAAAAGACATGCATTTGACAGTTGGACGTTTCAAAATCAATGGTGCATATAAAAATATTTATGATGATCCTTCTACCTGGATTAGATAAAAACCGCCTTGAAATCTGCAGTAAATTTTATAATGTCAGTCTTGTTTGTTGATATTGATGACAGAGCAGAAGAACGTTTACATTGGCGAATGAGAATCAAGAGCAGCTCTAAATACCTGCTGGAATGACTTTATATCACACTCATGTTTAACACACTGAAGCATCTGTGTGCAGAACACAGTGTGACAAAATAAACAGATGCATAATTAATATAGTCATCAAATGAATGAGTACAACCCATTATTTTAACTTTCTATAGTCTTAAAAATATTAAAAGATACCCAGATAAATCATATCTATTAAATATTAAACCAAAATCAAAACAGGAATGAAAAGGCTGCTGTCTGCTATGTTTAAATGTTCCGCTTTAATAAAAACTGAAGACTTACAGTAACAGTAAAGAGGGCTGAGCTCAGGTCATATGCAGCTTCTCTTATATCACAACTTTCTGATGCTCATCTATGAATAAGCAATAACCATAAAACTGTGGACACGTATTTCAAGTCTCTTTTCTGCTTTGAGCTGTTTAAGGTGTTTATTAGCTCAGCTTAAAATCAGTCAGTCACAGGTGTTAAGTACATGTGTGTGTGTGTGTGTGTGTACCTTCTGTCAGGTGTGTCCCAACTACACTACATGTTTTGATGTGCCTTAGCTAATAATAGCAAAAAAACAAAAAAACTCATCACAGATTAGACAGGCCTTTTTCATTCTCTCTCTTTTTCAGTAAGCGGTTTACTGACAAATCAGAAGCTACATGTCATCTGTTGACACTTGTCGAAGGTTCAGAGGTCATAGAGAGAAATACAATATCCCACGCTTTCTCATTCCATCACTCCTTCTGCTTCGTGTGACACGTGAGATATGAATTCGCATGAGAAACGGACATTAATGAGGCTGTTTTTAGCATCGACTGTAATTCTGAATCCATGGGGAGTGACAGCAATAAGACTTTTATTGCAGTCATTAGCAACAGCGCATCAGACAGCTTAATGTAAGCAGTGTCACTGCATTAGAACTCCTTAGCTCATAGCCAGATTTTACGACACCCTGCCTGTCTTATCCGGCCATCCTTGGGTTAACCTGGTTAACTTAACTTGCATCAATCTCTCTTAGGAATGTTGCAGAATTTTACCCCACCCCCACCACATCCCATATGAACACAAACCCATCAAACAAACGTACAGAAACAGCTGCTGGGTTGTCGTGGTTACATGAGATCTTAAGCATGGCATTGGTCCAGCTCATCAAACACATAAACCATAAACCAGCCTGTCAGAAGGGCCCTTCTTCTCTGAACACTGTGACAACTGTAATTTTTGGGGGATTTTCAGTCAAGCATCATGTCAAGGCAAATATCCACACTAATAAAATAATTAGAATGTGGAGCAGGCAATTTCACAGAGCAGCTCAAGAATACCAAACCGTGGCCAAAAGAAGAATATGTTACACATCCTTTGTTGTGGGAAGAAAAAACTGCCATGGCTGTGAAGCCATGACACAGGCTTCACAGGATGGAAGTGATGAAGTATAGTGAGATAAGACCATCATTATATGGAAGGAAAGAATGAATGATTGAGAAAAAACAATGTATGGCAGGAAATGATTTAGACCTGAGAGTTTCTGTGGACAGGTAAACCTTCACAAGCACAATTTAGTGTTAAACCGACCTGGACTCAAATTCAATCAGCTGTGGTAATTCCCAACAATTTCTTTGCACAGTGAGGTGAAATTGCGTTTAACAGCCATGCAAAGGTGAAATGAGTTTATTACACTCAAAATATCAACTCATCACCTTCTTGCATCCAGAGTTTCACATGGGCAGAGTGCGTGATTGCCTTTCAATTGACCTCAAGCAGAGCAGACAAGCACAGCTCTGATAAAGAGCATCAAACAGCAGCCACATGATACACATCTCACCCGGCCTTTTCTTTTCCACACACACCTGAGCGTATCTGGAATTCAACTTGAGCTGATGCAAAGCTTGCAGACACACTTTTAGTTTTAGCAGAAAACAAATGAGGTATAGAGCGAGAGAGAGAGACCAGGAACAGGGGGAAAAATTCTAGAAAAGCTGAGTATTTGTTTACATTTACTAGTTTGTTGACTTGCACTTTTCTTACCGTTGAACCCTTTGGCAAAGCCGTCTCGTCAACAAGCAGGTACACAATGTTCAGGGCAACCAGGAGAACAGAAATAGCCTGCGATCAGTACAGATAAAAAACAAACATAAGCACTATAAACATAAAACCAGAAACATCAAACAAACTGGTGAAATGAACGGCAGGGTTATAATAATGCCAGTGAAGCATGAACACAAGGCAGAGCGTCTAACTGAATAAACACATACCGTCCCAGCGAGCAGGATCAGCATCACTATGGGGTAAAGAAGGTTCTTCTCCCAGGCTGAGGCCTTCTTTCTCCTTTCTAAGAGAGAGGTTTAGAGAAATGGTTGTAGCGCACACCTCTGACTGTGTTTAATGTGAACTAACTTTGAGCAGCTGTAAATTAGACACAACCCCTTTAATTAGTCAACTCCTCTCAGCAGTCTGATAGAAAAACAATTAAACTGTTAGATAATGGGTAACTACTGCAGGTGGAAAATCTGGGGTTCAAGGAGGGAAACTTTTAATCCATTATCTTTTGATCAGCAAATGCTATAAAATCGTATATGTTATGATACATAAATGTAAGCTATATAAAAACTAAGACTGGGTTTTATGCTAATGTATTGTTTTGCATTTAATTATTATTTGTTAAAATAATAACCATAAGTTATTTCTGTGATGTCTGGGGAATCAAGTAAATTTATTTTTATTTTATATTTATTAAAATTATTCTCTTTACATGCACATCTACAGCACAGGAGCTCTAACATTGATAGAGAGTCCCAAACATCGGACTCATAACCCAGACATCCTTTCTTTCATCTGTTTTTCATCCCAGTGTCTGTCATTCATGTGCCACTCTGTCCTCTACTCTCTCCTCCCCAGCTCTTGCTCTGATCCTGCTCCGGCTCTGTGCTTGGCAGAGCTCCCTGCATATGCACCATGCTGCCTCTAAATTAATGACCTCACTTAGAGAGACAGCCACAATAAAGTTTGCATCACACTCCAATATCCTAAGTGCCTTTGTGGCCTCCTCTCCTTCCAACTCGTCTCTCTGGAATAATTGTTAATACCCCAAAACACAGGCTGACATCAAAACTGATACAGCCATACAAAATCTGACTCTGCTCCAGATGACCAAGTGAAAACCATTCACATTCAAATATGCGCACGCTTTGCAATTCAACAATATGTGTAGGCAGCATGCTTCATAATATCTGAAAGTGAAAGCCTGCATAGGTTTAGAAGCATGGTTTAATTCTGTTTAATAAAATGAAGTTAAAAACATCCCTCACCGAGTTTGTTCCTCTGATTGCGAATGTTGTCCAGCTCTTTGTGAAGATGCTGAGAGTTTCCATGGAAATAAGAGTTGGATGTTGTACCTGAGTGACAGACATGGATAGAGAGTAAGGAATCAAAACTTATTAAAGAAAGATACTTTAATTCTGTTTACCTTGGCTTAATATAGGCTAAAAGTTCAATGCTATAAAACATCAGTGATCAGAGAACATAAATCAGAAATATGAACCTTGTTATCTTTTCTCTTACTCAAGTGGCTACTTAATATAGCACAGCTTGTAAAAGTCTGTCAAGACAAAAAACATCCATGACATTACTGATTTGGAACTAGCAAAACCAGGTGCAGGCAAAACAACTTGCCAGCTTGTCACACTGAATGCAGGTAGCTGTTTAAGATCTGGACAGCTTAGGACTGAAAGTGAGTTTAAAGCCCTCCAGGAAGTTCTGTCACCATGATTCAGGTGTAGTATCTGATTGCTACACCTAAATTAACATTATACAATCACACATTGATTTGATTTAGATTAGATTTCATTCTGTTTTTTCAACATTATTTCCTACACACAAAGTAATTACAACAATTAATCTCAACACAACAATGCAGCAGTGTATTCAACCACATTCTAAATCAGAGTCTAGGAAAGAAGTGTGCATGCTCAAACTGGTTGTGAAGGGGAGTGAGGTTTCTTCTTAACACAGACAGACAGTAAGTGTGTCAGGTGTAAGAGGGCAAAACTACAGAGGGGTTCTCCAGGAAAACCACAGTCTTCTGTCTCATTTAGCTCTTATTTATCTGTTTTTTGCCTGTTTCAGTGGTTTGCTCCTCAAAGCAGAGGATCGGTTTGCACAGCCTCGGGTGACACGCATTGGCAGATCAGAAGCAATTAGTTCAGTGTTACACCATTGCTGGAGTTCTATAAAAATAAAATAAAAAAAACAATCTTTCATCTTTGTACTGACATGGGGCTGAAAAGTCAATCACTTTGATCCAAACGTGATCACTGATGATCACTGTACCCCGCCCTGTCTGGTAGAGGTTCAAACTCATAAAGAAATGTATTAATGAAAAACAGTTCAATATGGGTGGTGCTTAGGAAAAATCTGTACCTTCCAATCAAACAATGTCATAGGAAATGCCATTATGAACTGATCAGGACAGGATTGTTCTACCAAATATGACTCAATTCGGCCCTGGAGGACTGTTATGAAGTGAGTGTAAAAGGAGAGAAAAAATAAAACAGGACTAAATGGGTATCTTTATAGTCAAACATTTTTTAATAACATTTAACTTATACCCTTTACATTGCTTTAGATATTTACAAGATCTTCTGTGATAACTGATAAGAAAACTCTGTCAAAAAGATGCGGCTATCTTCATTTTAAAATGATCTGGAGTATTCGAATAAATTCTTGCGTACAGCCCTTCAATTAAAGGTGATGCCCAGTGGCTATTCAGTAGAGGTGATGCTGGCAGACAGAAAGCAGATGATGTCATTGTTTTCTAAAGAAACTTTACTCTGTACTGCATTACGTCAGCAGTAATTATGCAAAGCAGAGAGCCATAAGGTTGTGAGGAGAGTTTTTGCAAGGTCACTCTGCCACTGCGCATCTGGGCAATAGAGAAAAGCATAGCAGGAGCCAAGACAGAGGACAAACAAACAAATATGCCAGACTTGCTTGCATACACACAGACAATGCACCTAAAGACACAGTTGCAAGATTCCCACGCAGTGCCTGTACACATATAGAAGCGAATAATGACATTCACAAGTAACAATGCGCACGCACACACACACACACACACACACACACACACACACACACACATACAGCAGTGTACTCAGAATGTAACACTGCAAAATACAAAGACCAAAAGTTCAAATGAGATCATAGCCCACCAAAGCAATAGGCTTATTATTAATTAAACACAATTATCACTAATTAGCCCATATTAAAGGTCTGCAGGTTCAAGCATGCATCATCTAAATGAAGTTACAGTCAGTTTGATAATTATTATTTGATAGAACGCAGATTCTTTTCTCATTTTCTCTGAACTCTCTTTCCCAATGTTTAAATTCAGGCTTTGCATTTACGGTATGAAAGAAGAAAAGACAAAGAATTCCTTAAATTCCTGATAAGGTAAATTCTCTCTCTCCTTAACGCCTGAGCGAGATCTTCCTATAACGTAGAGCTCTTATGCTTGCATTCCGCATCCCTGGAGGCCTTTTGTGACCCAATCACAGTGACTGCCACTGCGGCATACATCAAACAACAATCATAAAAAAAACTGAAAATCGTTAACACAGATTACAATTATTTTATCAGGTGTTCAAAGCAAATTGGCCTTTGGTGCTAAAGCTACAGAACCAAACAACCAAATGAGAGGCTATTGAAAGTCATCCATGGGATTCGGGCAACTGGGTACTATCAGTTAAGATGATCTCGCTTACCTCCGTGAATTCAATAGAAAAGCACATGTTCTATGTTGACTGGCATCTGTACACTTTTTAATCTGCTTGACTTGAAGCTTAAGTCTAGTTTGCTTTTAAACCTAAACACTTCCTGTACTTCCTGTAAGGAGTTTTGTGTAGGGGAACGACAGCCAGCTAAATTAAAGGACAAATGTAAAATAAGCCGTAAACTGGGTTCCATTCTCAGGGAATGCATGGACCAATGATATGTAGTCAATTTGGATCAAAGCCTATAACAAATGTATAACGTAAACAGTTCAATTAGAAAAACTGCTGGTTCAAGCCCTGCATAGAGCAAGCCATGAACCATCACCATCATGCTTTAAGCAATGCGCTCATGCCAGGTCTTCTCAACTTACGTTCTGTACGTATACAGTAAGTCACATTGTATAAAAGTGTCTGTTTAATGATTAGCAGTAATTATTAGTTGTTACAATTATTTAGTACCTCTTCTTCACCATTATTACTTTTGTTCTTGTAACCCTCCTATTGTTGAGTTAGGCCATTTTGGAGAGGCTAGCAATAGCAAGCTAGCTTTGAAAGCATAAGATCCATAAGAGCATAAAAGCACTCTCCAAAGCCACACCTCCTCCAAAACACATGAACAACCTGATGATGGAAGATTGTCTGTGCAAGCAGGATGTGCAGAGGTATGCAAATACATAGTTTGACAGGCAAGTAGGACATCCTGTCATTACATTCAAATCTTTTCCTTAGGCTACATCATCGATTCTGTCATTGATCTGCTAGTACTTTTTATCAAATACAGCGTAATAAGTGCTAAAAATTACACGTGCAAATATTCTACCGTCATTTAGGTGATTTGTCAATCATACAAAAAAATAAAAACACTCACCATTGAGTCTTCGCTCCAGGGCCTCTTCCTGCAGCTGAATACAATAAATCTGCTCATCTAGATCCTCTAAAATCTACACAGAGAGAAAGAGAGCAAGGGCAGAATGACATAATAGGTCCTTAACAGATGTAGCTACAGTTTGTTTGCACACACACATTGTACTTACTGTGGGTTTGACTAGTAACTGGCCCATCACTGTGAACATGCGTGACATTCCCACTGGAGTACACACTGATGAAATAGGACAAGAAGCTGCTTAAACCACACACATATACACACTTATGCTTTTCAATGGTAAGAGTATAAATGCTACCGTAGAGACTGCCAAGTGTATGTAACTACTGTAATATTGAGTAACAAGTAAAAGATTGATTGATTGACAGTAGAGATCAAGGGTGAAGGAAAAAGTTCTCAGATGCACACAATCAGCCATGATTTGAACTAAATGCAGAATCGATTCTGAATTTGAATCGATCCAGAAAAAATGCAATCCTGAATTTAGGAATAGATTTAGAATTATCAGAGAAATAACTGTGATGCATCAATTCAGAGATTCAGCCTTTTCTTGCACCCCTAGTAGGCAATGTTGGGCAATGTTTAAAAAAAAAAAATCTCTATTTTGCCTTTTGCTGATGTTCAATATATTTCAGTTGTTTATATTGCTGATGAAAGAAATAAAAAGACTGCTACTATTATTATTATTATTTAAAATGTATTTAAATAGTTCAATGTAGTAACTTAAATAAAGGAAACACTAAAAGCTCACTAAGTAGCAACAGGCCACCCATCAGTGAGATGCAGGAGTAGAGGTACGGCAGATAAAACTCCCATAAATCTAGAACAAGAGAATGAGACACAGATCAATGCAGAACAGAACACATCACACACATGAATCCGCAGCAGCAGCAGCAGGTTAAGACTCATACCGTAGAGTGATTCCATGCTGGCAGCATCATTGTCTATGAGAGCAGACGCCACCCACACAATGCCCAGGATGAGAAGACCCAACAGAAAGAGCATGACAAACGTCTCCAGCACACGAGCCTTAATGCCCTGAAAACAAAGCAAAATCTTAGGTGTTCTCAAGTTTACTCATGCCTATACCCAATAGAGATTCAGCAGTACACACACACACATACATCAGCAGGTGTAAATGAGGCTCTAATTGGAAATTTAGCCCTACGAGCCCCAGGACTCCCCATAACACTGACTCGGTACACTATCCCCCACACATACTCTCGCTTACACATATGTACGCACAACAATAGGTCAACCAGACACACACGAAGAAAGGAATGACATGACCTCCCTCTCTCTCATTCACTTACTCACACACACTTACATGAACAGTTATTAGCATGTCTGGTCAGAGTTTGTTGCTGAAATAAAAAGGGTGGCTGCTACTGTCTGAGATTAAGACCAGAGGCTCATCTGGAAACTATTAGGAGTTTCATGGGAGTTTTTTCCAGTTCAGTAAGTACCTTACGTGTGGCGCTTAACTTCCCGTTTACCCATACTCTGACAGCACAGACATCGATGTCGGTGACTGCAAGCATTTGTAATCCTCAGAACAGTGATTAATCTGATCTGTGATTAATCTGATCAGTGATTAATCTCATACACACACACACAATGACAGCATGATGCTCATCACAAACTTATTTTCTTTACTGAACCACCTGTAAGCATGTAAAACATTTAAAAGCTTAACAGTAATCCGGACACTAGATGTCTGATTCATGGTGTCATGAATATAACCTTTCCCTTACAATCACACACACACACACGCAGTCTCTTCAATCAATCCATGAGTGATTTTCTAACATCTGCATTCCCTGACTTTTTACATGCCTGTCTCAGTCTCTGTCTTTAGGCACAGTGAATATGTGCAGTATGTGAATTGTGAATGAATGTGTGCTACTATATCTGTGTTCAACAAAAATACACAAATTACATTTTCCAAACATGACAACTTTGTGGAAACCCTCCAAAAGTTAGAAACACTCCTTTGGATGCAAAGGAAGTGCAAGGTACGTGTTTAAGGTGGGATAAAGCAAGAAAACAGATGCAAGGTTTTTCTTAAAAGTGAACTGCTGCTGTTCTGGTTCTCTAAAAGGGAGAGAGAGAGAGAGAGAGAGAGAGAGAGGGAGAGGGAGAGGGAGAGGGAGATAGGGAGATAGGGAGATAGAGAATGTTCTAATCATGCCCAGCTAAAAGTGAGCCCTGCTTAATATAGTAACTCTAAAATATTCAGCATCTAGTCCTTTTACACACACACACATACACACATACAGACTGCAGCAAACCTTGGGGTGCTGCTGTTAACACCAGGTTAACTTTCAAGAATTACGTGTGTCAAAGATAGAAAAGAGTGTTTTCATTTATGCATGTTTTGTTAATCTAAGTTACCCCTAAGAGGTTCTCCCTGACCCGACACGTTCTCAGTCAGCCAGGGTCACACACAGCTCTATCATTCTCAGATATTACTGTACAGGTATAAAAATACATGTTTTTAGAATGTCTTTTGTTTTATAAAGACATGTTAAATAAGGGCATCTGTATACAGGCTTTTCAATATATCTTTTTATTGACTTTTACTCACTGTCAGTCTTAAGCAGGAAATAGACAAAAATTTCCTGCTAAAATATAAAAATTAAAAGAGTTAGTCTAGAAAAATCCTAAAGTCTATATCTGATCTTGCAAAACAGACAAAGTGAACATTTTCCCACATATTTTCTGAACCCACACATTTTCAAACACACTATAGGCACAATGCATTTCCGCTATCCACTAAAATTTCACCTTCATGAACTACCAACGTTTATCAATAAAGGCTTACCAGGAACAGAAGCTGTTACCATTTCTTTAAGCCTGCTACACAGAGGGCAGTGTGAGAGACAGAAAACAGAGCGCAGAGCATACAGGGGACATGAATCACTGCATATCAACACACACACAGGCCATTGATGTGTCATTCTGACTAACATGTTAGAAGCCCGTCAAAACGAAGAAAAAACAGGATATATGACTAGAGGAAAGGACTTCAGTACTTTTGAAGTCTGTGGGTGTGTTTCATTTTCTTTTTATCCCTCTTCCTACAGTGTCACCAGCTTTTTCTTGTTAGCAGGAGGCGTCTAACAAATAGGACCTTTGAGAAAGGTTTCTGAAACTAATCTGGGCTTTGTCTAGGAGGTCTGAAAGCAAGAAAATGTTTAAAAGAATGCTAAGGAATTAGAGCTTCTACCAATATGAAGTAGTTTGGTTTGTTGGTTCTTAAGGCAAAATGCTCTCTCTCTCTTTGTAAGTTGCTTTGGATAAAAAGCTGCTTCATCTGCTAAATGAATAAATGTAAACGTAATGTAAATGTAAATGAAGAAAGAGAAACAGACAGCAAATATCTGGTGTGTTGTTAAATGGGAAACATAACAAAACACCTTAGTGGCAGAAACTCCTACGTTTCTTTATACCCAGAACAGTTATATGGCACACTGCTATTGGTAAAGTTCAGGCACATTCATTTGAATGCTAGTAAACCTTGCAAAAAAAACATCTCAACACATATATAACATTCCCCGTTTCTCTATGACTTGACTATGGGAGCTATTATCCAATCCAGTGTTGCGATTTTCTTCCTTTTCTTGTCAAAATAGAGAAACTCATGTTGTCATAGAAACGGGCATAGAATGGGGTGCAGGCAGTGTAAATACGCAGTGTCACGGCCTCAGAAAGCAAAGCCTGGGAGCGAGAATCACATCTCAAAAATAAATATCAGTCCTATTGTGGACAGGCTACAAAAGAAGAGACTGACAGACACACATATCCACACAAACACACAAAGAAGGACATCAATAAGACACAATTTTTAGCATCTTCAAGGTTCATGTGATTCCTAATGAGCCAGTTAATTGATGACCATGTGATAATAACCAACAGATCTCACAAGCCTTGTTTCCATCAGTATGGTGTTGAGTTAAAATGCCACGAGTAGCACCTGAGAGGTTGTGATGTGCATCATGTTCACTCATACCAAAATCATAACCCTGCCATCTGTTGGACAAAATCAGAATTGCAGGCTCAGTGCGCAACATCTTGCTGTCCATCCAAGGCAGCATTATAAAGCTTTTGTGTTAATTTCTCAAATATGGCTTTCTGCCAAACCAGCATACACAGAACACAACAGTGCCATGAAAAACAACATTCACACACGTTTATTTCCCACAGTGTGCTGTGTAACACATTATTGCTGGTTTTGTTTATTACATTTGATGAAGTACTAACACAAACACTGGCCCATAAAAAGCACCAGTTACAGCTTACAAAAGCTTTTAACAAACTACCCAGTTTCATTTCCTCCAGTTACTGACTGTAATGTGCCACATATACATCCCAGTTTAACCATCTAATGTGGAGACTGGCACCGGCAGGTCATTTGACTTTATACTTAAAAAGAAAACATGAAATCTTGGTTTTATGGGGTTCTGCTGTTGACGACTTAACCTGTCCCTGCATCAGCAGGAGGCTTTCATACAAGCAGCAGTTTCTGATCATTTCCTCCTTTCCATAGACACACACACACACACACACACACACACACGTTCCACTGGCCATTCCGAGACGTGTAGGCCAACATAAAGCAGTGCTTCCTTCTCTTCATGTTTCTGGTTGATCAATCATCAGAAACAGTCATGATGCAAATGAGAGAAAATGAGCCAGTACACCTCACTGCCCAGACAAAGCGCAGCCCTCATAAACTACAGTAGCAACTAACATAACATAAAGCAGGAGCGACCTCAAACTGTGACGAGAGTGAGACCTGATGAACTCCCCCCACCCTTTCATTTTTTTCTGCACACTCTGTTGTGACCGCGTGTGGTTTATGGTCGCTATGAGAACTGGTAACAGTCATTCTTTGAGTGGCTAATGATATTAGCTTGAATGAGCTGTAGAATTAAGATTGTTCTGCTTTTGAAGTTTTATCTTTTTCTAGGGTGGGGAGTGGCCTGAATCTCAAGGGTCACACATAAAATGTGTGTGTTTAGGGATACAAGAGAACATGCACAAACCATTGTGTATCCAAGGTGAACAGTAGTATTGGTTCGCATAAAAATGCGTAAAAAAAAATCATCAATAATTTACTCATGAATCTGGACATGAATGTCAGAAAAGATTTACACAGTCAAGTAGTTTGTTGACACTTTTAGCATGATCTGGCTAAAGTTGCACTTTATATACGGAATTAACAATAACTGAATGAAGGACAAGCATTTTATGCTACCTTGGACACAATGTAGACACACTTATCTAAATACAAAGGCTCGAGCTTGCAAAAAACACATAGGAGGGGATGGCTCAATGGCCAGTGTTTGTTGGGTAACAGTGGTTGAGTGATAGAATTGACAAAATATGAAAACATAAGAACTATTTCATTAAAAGGTCACATTGTGATCTTAATGTGGGCCTAAGCAGCAAAAACTTTGGAGGGTGTGTTAGATTTATACCTTTTTGGACCCAGCGAAGCCCTCAGATTCCAGGAAGAAATAGGCAAATGGCATCAGCACAAAAAGACAGAGATTTGAGAAGAGGGACATTAGGTTCCAGAGGCCTGATGGTAGAGAAAGCAATCCATTCATATAACCTACCAATAATACCACCAATCACCAATAATATTTTATGTAATAACAGCATTATTATGAAGTTTTGAAGTTATAATTTGAAGTAAGAAACAAACACTGTGAGATCCCTAGCAATATGATAGCATTTAAAACAGCATAGTTTAATTAATTTTCTAATGTCTCATTAGAAAAAACTCAATTTAAAAGCCCTGTTAATGGATAACAGGGAAACCACCTGCACAAATAATAGACACTGACACCACCTTGTGGCCATAACTAAATCTAAAAAGAAAATACTGCAGCAGTATTCTTGGGCAAACAGAAAAACTAACAGAGCACATTCAGCATAACATTCAAGGGATAAAGAACCACTATCAAGCAGAAAATCTATTAGCATGACTTTTATTTATAACAACTAGTTTTTGTAGATCTGGGATGACTTGACATGTTTTGAGTAAATCAGTGCACAAGTCTTATTTAGGTTAAGAAACATCTAGCTCTTTAGATTGAATATACACAAAAATGACAAAAATCTGTTCTGTTTGATGCTTTGACGTTCCTTTGAAGGCTGATCTTTATTCTTCACAAAACTACACTTGTAAAGTGCCAGTCCTGACCAAACTTTAACAACAGCCAACATGTAAAAACAAAAGACAGAAAAGCACAAAGCATACTGACCATGTATGAGTGATCCATTGAGCCACTGTATGTAGTAGTTTTTGGGAAGGGAGAGCAGGATCTCATTACTGATTATAGAGAATGGCAAGAGGAGGACGGCCCCTCCAGACACTGCCAATGTGAATGTACACAGGTACATACTGGGTTTGAAATAAAGAATGCAAAAGAAGAGATGGGAGGCATGGAGAAGACATGAATTAAGGGAACGAAGAGATCAAAGAAAAGAAAAGGGAAAGCAAAATGTGAAGAGTTAGTAAAACGAGTGCTAAGACTTTTGTTGTACATTATTTTGTTAAAGACTTTTTAAATTATCATCTTTTATATTTCATTAATATGGTGTTACATGAAAAAAAATACAACAGATTATTGGTATATATCTAAAGAGAAAATGTAAAACTTAAGTTTAATTGAACTCAAGTGGTATGAAACTGGCTCTTTTTTATGGCCCCATAATAAATTATAGCCTTATTTATTACGCCACATATGGTCAGTAATGAAGAACTTACGATATTCTGTTGACAATGGCATCCTCATCTTCCTGGTCATCTGTTGACACAACAGAGCAACATTAAACCAACAAATAAACCAGAGAGAGACTGTGGTCAATCACAGCATTGCACATGAACAATCCAAAGCTTATATGTTTTATAAAATTTGCTCATTTGTTTGTGAATCACACTACACCAGTTACTGTGTATGTTTGTATGTTACTGTATGTTTGTTTCTGAGTGAAGCCGGCCAATGCAAAAAACAACTGCTATCTTTTATATATTTTTAGTTAAAAACTGTATTTTTAATTTGTCACATTCAATTAAAACTTAAAGAAGTGTCAGTCAGCAGCTTTTAATCCATTGGAAAGTTCTTTATAAACCTTCAACACATATAGCTCTTGCTATAGATGATGCTGTTTTCAAATGACCAAATGAGATGTGACAGATGGTTTAATAAATACAAGGCATGATCTCTAGTCATTTATATGAAAGTTACAAGAAAACAATGCTGGATAATCATAAATCACAAACGTGCATAAATATTTACAATAAACCAGACAGATGGTGGCAAGTCGGTGGGGGAAGAGAAATAAATGGTGAAATGAAACGAAGAAAATAGTGAGAGAAAGTATAGAAGAATCCACTCTAATTTAATTACAGAAATTGCAGTAACTGAATTTGGAATGAATTTCCGGGAAAGTGCCTTGAGGTCTGAGGTCACACAGCTTTTCAGTTGTGCTTCACCGACTGATGCTCTCCTTGGGGGTTAGCTGATGTTAGTCAGGCTACTTTTATATAAATGAAGGTGACCTGCTCATGCACTAAAATTGTCCTCATAAAACAGTTTGTGTGAGGCAGGTTAAAGGTGGCACTGTGGTACATCATTGTGTTCTGGAGCTGGTTGGTTATTTAAGGGGATATGTACTCCCAAAGTAAAATTGTACAATTAAGTTGTGGGATATAAAAGGTGTACACCTCTTATTACAAGTGTACAAGTAGACCAATAAAACTGTCACATAAGAATTTGATCTAAATCTGTTCTTACCGGACCTTATTAACTGTGAGAGCCAAACATGTCCAATATTACTATGTATAACAGCTTATATAATAACTATAGTTGTTAATTTGCATAACTAATTAATAGTTATAATGCTACACTCTACAGTTAATGATTATAAATACAATTACATTTATGTTTCAATCAGAAACAGTAATTCTTACCACTTTTCCTCTTGTAGCGCGTGATGATGCAGTATGACACAATATACAGTACTGCAAACAGGAGGAAACAGACCTAGAAACAAACAGACCGAATGTTCTACACAGATTCCAAACACTGCTGTCCTGTAAACAAGCTCCTCATGCAAACCTTCATGCAAAAAAGTCTAAAGACTGTTCTGCTCATTACAATGCATAGGAACTACACTTTCAAAGTTCAGATAAAAGTGATTCATAATAGTGATTCAAAATACAAACATTACAATTCTTTATTACAAATCTTCAGAAGCTATTGGCTTGATATGATAGCTTCAGGAGAAAGACCAAATTTCAAATAGTTATTCACCGAATATCTGACCTATCTGATAGTAAACTAGTAATCTAATATATTACGTAACCCCAAAGTAAGTGTGCTAATTTTATGTCCAGGATTTTCAATTTGGTTAGAAATTGTTTTTGTTAAGTCTATTTCAGAAGCAACAACCAGAGCTGAAGTCATAATATATGGCATGAATCGTCAGAGAGTCCACCATATTTTCAGAGAACAGACTGATGGATGTATATTTTTAAACATGCTGGTCATGCTTTTACTCACATTATGCCTTGCTTGTAACCTAACCAAACTACAGAACAGTCAACAACAAAGCTCAGCATTGTTAGATATGAGAACATACATGTAACTATTCCCCCAAATAATAAGAGTCTGTTAATCAAAGGTTTTCAGCCTGCAATTCTGTTTGGATGCGCAAATAACAATTGCTCCTAAAAATAAACAATAAGCTTAACAACCTTAGAGAACACCACATACATTCTGTGTGCAGAACAGGAAGACATCACTTAATACCCTTCTCCAACCTATCAAAAAGATTTTTAATTTAAAAAAAATCAAGGTCTTGAAGATAACACTTGATAACATATAGATCCCAATATACCAATATTATACCCAATATACAATATACCAAACCTGCTCTTTAATGTACTGCAATCATTTATTATTAACCTTAAACCTTCAAAAAGCCAAAAACACTGACATAAGGTAAGCATCTTCAACTTGAGGTCAGGTGTTACCGTTAAAACAACTGTAACCCATATTAATGGAAATAAATCTTTGAAAACCAAAACTGCAACTCCAAAACCAGCAATGTACAGTGATTTTAACAGCAACACTAAGTGAATTTATATTGTTAACTGATGTGAAGATATTTATGTGCAACAAAAACAGACTGAGGTCACTATTAACTAGGACAGGCCAGTTATACCAAATGAATTCATTCATTCTGGTAATCTGGTAATCTATGACACATGAGAGCTGGTTTGCCTAAGCAGGAAGGAGAGAGACATATCCAAGCACCCAAAATAAAAACTGCAGACCTGCAATGCTCATATGTACACCAACAACAGTAAACAACATGTCAGCTGTTTCAACTGGCCATAACAACACATGAAGCACCTGTTCGTCTTTGAGAAGATGCTGAAGATGTCTTCCGGTTCCTTTGTTAAGCTCAAACAAAGCTCTTTTTGTCCCATAACTGCATTTAACACTTTAGTTAAGACTCCACCAGCTCTAATATATTAGTAATATCTGTCAAGAAAACGCAGCAGCGTAGACACGTACAATGTCACATATCAACAAATCTCTTAATCTTAGTTTTTACTTTTACTTAAAGATTATGTACAACACCAGTGTAGCAGCAGAAAAGGATTACTGAATACATGTGTAGCGAACCATAAGCTAACCGGCTAACTGGCCTAACACAGATATAATACTGTATCTACGTGGAAATTGACCAATTTCAGTAAACCTGTTGATTATTTTCGGTCGATGATAAATGAAACCGTACACAGTAGGCAAATGTGGTGACTGTGTTGCACTCTCATACTTACGATGTACTCGCGCACTTGGCTGTGGAAATTCTGTTCTCTGATCGTCACATCGTCTTCTTCCATACTTCATATTGCAGAAATACACTCATTTAGCAACGCATTTTTATGGCGAGTCCATCCACTACGGGGAGAAACTGTCTCAATAAGATAAACAGCCCACCCTAAACAACAGCTCGATTGACAGACAACAGTCAGGTCTCAGCGACAAATACACAACCAAAACACAGTCGAAATACGTGACGTCGTCATTCCGCGACGGGTGGTTAACCAGAATGAAGAAGAGTGGTTTAAAGAGCCAAGTACATGACGAACAGAAACCACTAGGGGGCAGACTAACTCCATAGTTTGGTGTGTGCACCTTCATTGAAAACGTTCACCTTCAGTGAACGTTTTCAGTTACATGCTTACAGAGCTGTCAGTCCATCAGCCATCACTGTGTTAAGTGCTGTTTTTGTCTCTGACTCTTCATAGATTCACAGCAGTGCAGACAGTAGTGACATGAAGTTGAGAGTCTCACTAAAGAATCTTTTAGAAGTGTGTGTTGGGCACTGGTGGATCATGGGATCTTTCTAGAGTGGAACATCTATGATTGATAACCAAGGCAACAAGACAACCATCCAGCCCACCAAAAACAAGTAGTTAAAAGTTTAAAAGAATGTGTTATGAAGTTTTTGCTTATTTAGAAATGGTTTTCATTTTAAAGCTTAGAAAATAATCAAAATTAGCAACTGGCACATATTTAATTGCAAGTCTTTATTATAATATAAAAAAGTAATAGTAATTTATTATTTACAATGCAGCTCATAAATTTATTATTTGCATGCAGCTCTGATAATGGATGACGTTTGTTTTCATGACACTTACATCTGTCAGATGTTAAAGATGAAGTGTGTCATTTTTTGTTCATGTTAAATTGCTTCCTCTATCCAACCATATGCATAGAAAACTATAAGTAAGCTATTCATAGGATGATTACCCAAAAAATGTAAACACTGTGACTCTGTGAGTTCTGCACATTTGCTGAAGAGCTTACAAACCTAAAATGTTTTGGTTAGTTAAGGCTGTCCCACAAGGATATTTTTTTATGTGCTTCTTTGCCTTTCCTTTCTTATGTATTCCAAACCTGATGTACGAAATATTAAGGGATTGAAGGGATTCATTATTTTCTCTCTTGTTAGTGTTGAAAGATCAGCAAGAGTAAAATTGTTTATGTTTTGAAAGAATGTTGCCTGCAGGAGAAAAACTAAATGCAGTTCAGGCAGAGACATTTTGCTCACATAACCAATGGTTTCAGGTAGAGTGGACAGCTCTGATTCTTAGGCTTTACTGCAAACAAACAGCTGAATATGCTTTCTGTTCTAGAAAGAACAGAAGAACATTGAGATTTTTGTAATAAAATATTTTTATTAATATACCAACTTCAGTTTAATGCTGAAGTTGGTATATTAATAAATGTAGCTGTGGATGCTATTGAAATTATTATTATAATCAGAGACTTTTTAACAGTATCAATGCAATAGAACAGAATGGTGTTATTTTAATGTAGCTATGTAAAATATGTAAAATACAAGTGATATGATATAACATCAGCATATATCAACTATGCAAATCTGGAAATATTGATTATATGCATTAACCTGTTAACACCGGGTTCTGCAGAATGTTAAACCTAGTAGCTGGTATCTGTTTACTCTGTGTGAATTGCAAAATAAATCTGTTTAATTCAAACCCTGCATACAATTCCCATCCTTCTCTTTTTCAGATGATCTTTCAATGTGTTTATGGGAAGACCTGGCAAACCTTTCCAGCTGGTGCTTCAGTAATCTGGTCCAGTTGGTCACACATCTTTTACACAGAATGTCTCTCTCTCTCTCTCTCTCTCTCTCTCTCTCTCCCCCTCTCTCTTCCATTCTTAAGGTAATAAGTTCTGCATTCTAAAATGACTTTATGAATTTGTATGTAAAGCTGTATATCCATCCTAGATATAAATCACTTATTTGACACTTCCTTTGGTAAAGGATGCTTTGTCTTTGCTTCAGGAATGCTTTGTCTTTGTCTCTGTTTTCTCATTTTCAAGGCTATTGAGTTTGGTGGGCTAGACAAACCCAAAGTCAAATTCCTCAAGCAGATTCTCTCAAACTCTCTCAAAAGAGAAACAGAGCCTGAGGACCTTGTGAACATATCTGGCAGGTCAATATCCTTTGAACTTCAAAAATGGTCATATTATTTTCATTCATGTTTAGTAGAAACAGTTAAAAGAAACAGTGTAGAAACAGACTTAAATTAATTCCTACATGTGTATAGTTAATAAAAGTACTTTGATTCACAAGATATGTAATTAATGCAACAAATCTGAACTAAAAGCTAAAAGACCAGATGTGCAATACATCATAAATTAATCTAAGACTGCTTCTGTGTGTTTAGCCATGTGTGTTAGTATCTGACTGTGTGCCTACCATTGTGTGCCTACCACTGCGTGCTAGGATCTCTGGAATTCCCTAGCTGGGAATGGTTTAGGAAGGCCAGAAGCTTTTCATCAGTCACTCTCTGCTCCGAAACACTCATACACAAGAATCAGCTGAGCAAGCCAGGATAGTAATAGACAGAGCTGAGGTTGCCGCCAAAGTCACGGAGGTCTGGGAAGCCAAAATTTAAGCTACAGAGCTTTTGCATTTGGATATAATAATAATACCTGTGCTGTGCTTCTGAAGTGTGCACAGATGTGAGAATGATGAATTGGACTAAACGACATGTTAATCAATTTTATCTGTGGAGATGGAGAATAAAATATTTGAAATATTTCAATATGGAATATGATTGTGATGTTTTTGTGAATGTTAAATATGTTGGATATTCAATATGTTGGATCATATCATATCTGAACAATTGCTTTCAAACTATTGTAAGTTTAATGTTTTTCACACAATGATCTCTGCTCATTTACCCCAGCATTTCTATTACAGAAAGCTTTATACTACCAATGTAAATATAAAAATGTGTTTATTTAAATATAATATTGGCATTCTAGATAAAATAAAGTAATATATAATTAATCATATAACATTTTCAAAATTTGTATTTTTGTGCATCAATTATGCTTCAGGTAATCACAATGCCCAGTTTTTGTAAGATGATAACACTATATATTAAGATGTATATATAAACTAGTTATTTAATTGAAGAAATAGTTTATATTTAAAAAATAAATGAGAAACAAAATGAAAACTTATTTGTGGCTTTTTGGCAATTTTAGTTCATGTAAAAGAATATCACACTAAAAAATGACAATAGCCTGATTTTATGTATTAATATAGTTCAGTAAAGAGCACAAACGTGTTCTCAATCAGAATGAGAAATAGGCAGCGGAAACATCAGCCTCTTTCCAGCTCTGGAACAAACTTGTAGCCTTAGTCACCTGCCAAAAAAGCAAATTGAATGTTCATGTTTTATCCTGGCACTTGATTGAATCCAATAGTACCTGAGTTAATGTTGAAAGAGCTGTTCAATTTACTAGGCCTGATTAATTAAACCTTATCACATACTTAATTGTCAGATCAAACAGATTATTACATTAGAATCCCTAATACAGACACATCAGTCTGGCAGCTGGAAAGGGGGGTTAGCTACAGATGGGGTGCTTTTACACCCCTTGAGAAAGACAGAATTGTCACCATATGTGAGGAAAAGCGTATAATGGAGGACCAGCCCACTAAGATACACACAGGTGATTGTAAATAGTGATTTAGTGGCTATTGTCTGCCTTTGTGAGACCATAGGAAGGTTAATACTGACCTTAGTTTGAACTGGCAATAGGAAGCAAAGTTGCCTTTGAACTGATAACATTGTAGTTAGAATTCCTCTTCAGAGGATAAAGGGTTATATATGTTCATCTTAAAAATTATGACTATTATTGTTAGCTTTTTATGGTTTATAAATTGCGTGTATAAATCTCGGACAGAGATACTGTCCTAATGTTTTGACAAAGACTATAGTTTTGACACGTCCATGTTACCTGATTCAATGTTTTTTTCCGTATGTTTTTCCGTATGTCTCACCTTTGCCTCTCTTATACAGACATTCATCCCACTTTCTTGTGAATGGGTTTATTTCCTGATCATTATAGGGTGGTTAGAGGGTGGTAGTGGCACTGATAAGCTTTATTTCTTTGCACTTAAACAGCTGGGTAAATGTATAAGTAGAGTAAACTACATTTTAAATCAGTAACTTAACAGTATGTGGACTGCTGGGAGACTGTTAGGATCACCAAGTTTTTTACTGTATTATATGCTTTTATAATTCAAATGTATGTTATATGTTCTTTAATGCATTTAGTAGTTTATACATTTATCTTATATATTTTAATTAATTTTAAATTTGTAAAGGTAATGATTACTGCTTTGTTTTTCTTAAAACTCTTTAAATTGGTGTGTACAGTCAGGCAAGATACAGATCGGTGTAAAATGACTAGTATAGAGTCTCAACAGAGGTTCTCAAATACATATTTGGAAAAACTGTTGATAACTCATATTTGAATGACCCTGCTTTCAAGTTCAGTTTGTGTTATTCATTGCTTGGACCTTTTAGGGCAGGTCAACACTTTTATGAGCAATGAAAACTATGTTGGTTATGCAGAAGTAGTTCACTGTTGAAATACAATGAGCTTTTCAGCTCACATTCAGTGTCTGAACAGAGATTTCTCCTGGCCCCAGACTGATAGGACTGGATGGTGATTATATCTAAATGTCCTCTAATTGATTTGAAGAAGCTCCTTGGCAAAGCCCAGATGGATCTCTGGGTTTATTACCCAATAAAGCATGTCCTTATTAATAAGGGAAGAAATGCACTTATGCGAAAACGACCTCAGTTAGCTTTCAAAAAAGTAGGTAGATTAATCCAACGCACTCTCTTGATCATTTTCATTCCATGTTCTTCCTAAGCACAAGTTCTCAGCCTCTAGTTTACCTTATATTTACCTTATAGTCATATTTATATATTAACTTCAGGGTAAAGCGTCTATAACAAAAATATATTAAAATGCCCAGTATGGTCAATTTAATTCAGTATACTTAAAGTTAACCAGCAATATGAAAGACATGGGCCAGCTGGCACCTTAATATAGTTTATGATGATAGATAGGCTTTGTTTCGAAGGCTCGGTATTTGGTGCCCATTGCTGCTGTGGTGAGAAATGTTTCGTCATATTTGCACCGATATGAGAGCTCTATAAACAGCGATTCCCATGACCCGACTATGCCACTGACAACAGAGACCGCTTCAAATCCAGTCTGCTTCTTATAAAAGAAGATAGAAACATTAGAAAGAAAATACTTTTATTCACAGGGTTTGAACGATAAACCTAAACAATAATTTACATGCATTTTAAAAGTACTTTCGTTATAAATACATTGTATAAAAATAAACAGAACACACATGGTTCTGGTCGTAGATGAGTGACGAAACAACACCATGGTTTTTCATCCCGCTTGGATTCAGAAAGAAATTGTGTTTATCAAAGAACATCTTACTGATGCTTATTATTACTGATAGTGATACGTATCTATATTTCCTGGTGTAATGCTATTTTACCATATGCTCTGCAACCACAACGTCAGGCTACCTTCAGAATAGAGATCCATTCAATGTTTGGATGAGAACAAACAGCTTATGTGGACGCCCACCTCAGCAAAATTCACCTATGATTTCCATAATGACCGCAGGATGATAAAACATGCAAATCACAAATTTCGCCTGTTTGGAGTCCTGTTTAAACGAAAGGCCTCATGGTTGTGGACTCAAATCACTGGCATTGGTTCGTTCATCCTCGGAGGAGCAATCAGATGAATGCAACATGTAATTGTCTTCTTCGTCTTCACTGTCCCCAAAGTCCCGTATTCTGTTACTTTTCCCCGAGTCTGTCTTCTGGTAATCCTTCTCCAGTCCGTCCATTTTGTCCTGATCTCCTTTACCTTTCTGTTTCTCGGACTCTTGAGCGGCTTGTTCTTTAGATTTTTTACTGCGCTTCCATTTCATACGCCTGTTCTGAAACCAGATTTTCACCTAAAATAAAAACAAAGCAATTAGAATATATACATGCTTTAAACCAATCGTCTTTGGCATCATTGCCATATTTAAACTCGAATGTGTTTTTATTTACACTTTAAACATGTTAGTCTGATCAAAATATGTTCGTTTTCTTTTTATTATATAGGCTACTTATAGATGTCAAAATATATAATGTATTTTTTAAATAAATAAGCGTGATTTACCTGTGTCTCTGTTAACATTAATGATGTGGCCACTTCAAATCGTTTGGGTCTCGATAGATATTTATTCAGCTTAAACTGATGCTCAAGTTCAAGAAGCTGCTGGCTTGTGAACGCCGTTCTTGGTCTTCTGCACTTTCCAAGTAAATTTGCCTGCGCCTGGCCTGCAGAATGAACAAATAGAGACATATATATTTTGACAAAAAAATGAACTTTTTAAACAAATAGATGTATGTTATGTACCACTGCAAAACGAAATAATACAATAAAATGAATGATTAAAACCATAATAAAATATTAATATTAATGTTAATTTGTGTAGGTCGTCGTTTTCACAGTTATTTTTATCCTTCAATAGCATTACAGTTGTATTCTACTGTACTGCAGCAGCCAAATGATTATTTATACACCATGTGATTTATAAGCTACAAAGCAGGTGGAACCCTTGCAAGAAATGCTGAAAGCTCGCAGTTTTAAAACCGAATCACACGTATCCTCTATGTGCCACGGCATTGTCAGTACATCTGGTAACATTTCCACTCTATCTGATTTGTTTGGGAAAGGTTTGAGAAAATCTGCAGACGAGCAGCGGAACAGAGATACAGTGTCCACTGTGTACACAGATGTCAGGCTGTGGTTTTCACACACATCCGCCACTTTCCCTCTGTCCATTATCTGTTCATTTTAGCTTCTCTTGGAAAGATAGAGAGTTCTGTCAAGTACTTCACTGACCCTACAAATGCATGTTGTGCATGTTATCCATTTCTCTGCAGGTGTAAAGGAAAAAGTTAAAACCTGCTTGCTCAATAATTCAAACTACAATGGAATGCAGTTTAAGTCTAGCCTATAAAAGAGAAAAGAATTAAAAGGCTACTGTGATAATATTAATAAAAAGAAAATAAGTGATAGGCCTATAAAATAAGTGATAAGCACATGGTTGCCATGGTATAGTATAAAAATCTAATGTTAAGTATGATAAATGTCTTTACTGATGTTGGAATTGTCATTTCAAGAGCAACTCACCACTAAAATCTCCCATTTTGGGAAGCATCATTCCTGCAGTTGAGACCCTCAGCCAGTGATCGAGCTGAAAGGAGCTGGCGGTGAGTTTAAGCGGGTCATTAGGGTGATGGTGGTGCGACCCGTACGGATAGGAATAAGACAGGGCAGGGTGCTGACCCAGCGCTGCGGCTGGATATGTGTACATTGGATGGCCATAAAGAGTCTGCGGAGGAATCCCCGTGCTGCTCTGAGGGTGTAGTCCGACCATCCCTGAATGTGGAGAGTTTAAGAAACCCGGTTTGGGAATCAAGCCGCAAGACGGTATCCTGGGGGGCGATGGGGTCTCGGTCCGTAATGCTTCTGAGTTTGTGTTCAACTCCGATGCCTGGACGTTTTCGGAAGAGGATATGGAAGAGGTGGGCAGAGAGGTGACCAGCGCCAGCGGCGAGGTCTGCGCTTTTGGTGGATCAACAGCCAGAAGCGCGTCGATGCGGAAGTTTTTAGACTTCTCCATCTGGCCCACCTCACAAACAGATTTACGCGTTGTTCAAAACCTAAAAGGCTGTCACAAGTGTCGCCGTTCCTCTCTTTAAAGTTATGATCTTGGCCAAGGTGTGCAAGTCAGAAGTCCACTTGTCATCTTCTGCCTAAGAGGGTGTGGATTGGTCGTTTACGTCATCCTTGTGAATATCCCATTGGACAGTGATATCAGAGAGCTTAGTAGCAGGAGTTCAATATTCCTCGAGAATGAAAATTGTATCTAATGTATTTAAATGGTTGGGAACGTGTTGGAAAAAGAAATGGAGCCCACACTTAAATACACATTTACAATGATTTTTACATCTGCATAAAATAGGTATTTAGGTTTTACAAAGAAACCTGCAGTGTAAATATGCAGTGAAAATGAAGAAAGTGCCCTCGTTATTAAGGTTTAACGATTAACACGTTATTCAGCTCCCCTCTTACAGGATATATCGATACATTTTCATTGAATCATTTAAAAAATCTAATAGCGTTATCAGCGCTTTTTGGACAACGAGTATCAGACGCAGTGGTGTGTTAAACTGGTAGACTGGGTTCAATTCCCAGGGTGTACTGAAAAAATGTATAGCTTGAATTGTAAGTCGCTTTGAATAAAAGCATCTGCCAAATGAATACACGTAGTTGACTAATTATGGCTGTAATTGATAAGTTCTAACTCACTCGTGTGGGGTTTATACAGACAAAAATGGTCTCTTATGCCTTAGTTACCCTTGTAAAGTTAACATGTGACTATTTGGACTAAATAGACCAAAGTGGCTGACGAGTACGCAGCTTTGATTTAGACATTGATTTCAATGAGATTTTCAGAATATGAAAACTGTGGTTAGTTTCTTAAATTGTCCTAATTTCTTTTACATTTTCTTTAAAATTTGATATATATATATATATTATATTACTTTTGAATAGTTTCGAGACCATTTGTGAAATGAGACTAATATTAGGCTATTTAAAGAGTTGGTTGTAGAGTTTATATTAAAAACACTTGTAGAAATAGTTACATGTAGAAATAGTTTTGTTTAATTATGCAGTTAACAGCTAATTAGACTACGAACTGTTGAACCGTAGATGTTGATATATTTTAGCACCCTTATATATGAAATGATAACATGGAAGGTCTGTGCACGGTTTTGGGGTCTTTTTCTCTTATAAGCCTATTTAAGCTAATGGAGAAGGAGATCAGAGAAAGAGTTATTGACACTCCGTTGCCCTTAACCTGTCCACCAATAAAGCGGATTAGTTTTTCCTCAATTCATCAGCTAACCACTCTCTGGAGACTGGTGGCAGGCGTTTATTTGCTCAGGGGAAATCAACAAGTCACGGGCCTGTTTAGCCTAAAGGATACAACTAACCGGGAGCAGCCACGATATAATGCCATTTATTTAACACCGCACCAATCGACGGAATTCCTCTGTCGTCGTAGCTCTTAAACATTCCCCTTAAAATTAAATGCGCTGCACATTAGATGGTCGCTCTGTTCGCTTCCCAGTTTTAATTTTATTAAGAGATCGCATGAATATTTCTATTGAAGCAGAAATGAATTATGAAGCCGTGGACCTGCGGCTATCAGGGAGATTTATGGCTCTTTTTCATCACATCGGGAGAGAGTAAAATTATTATTGCACCCTGAGATTGCAGGGGCTGAAACCAGAGACTCCTCTCAAAGCTGTTCATTCGCTCGCTAATTCCTTTTACAGTTAAGAGGAATACATATCACAATGACAAATCGAAACAGTTTATGTATTAATTACAATTGGTTAATGAGTTTATTACGAAAAGCCAGTTTAATTGGACTTGTAGCGTCTCTTTTATAGCAATAAATATTTTCGATTATAATGGTTTAAATGGGCACTGTTGAAATGTGTATAGCATTGCTTTTAAATACATGTGAGATGTTTTATCAATTGAATTTGTAGAGAACGATTTCTTCAAATGAGTGATCCCAGTAAAACACATTGAATGATAGACTGTGTTATTAAATTTGAAAGGAAATCGGTTTACAGTTCTGCGTGCGTTTAGTTTTATGTATTTATTTATTTACTAAGATTTAAACATGAAGATGATTTCCTTTAAACGCTCTTCATATGCTATACCACATCCTTTTGGAATAAAGATTTTCATCTATTTGCTTTGATAAGCACACCATTATCTCTTAAGTGAATCACTAGACCAAACAAACTTGTAGACGAGCCTGAAAGCCAGAACACTTTGGAAGAGTACACTAATGTGATGAATGTGATGAATGTATATACACAATTCAGCTAGTGGTGTAATTTAAAATGTGCTTTAAACGAGATGACCCGCCAGTCCCCTCTCTCCTTTACACAAGCCAGTGATTTACCATGTCACCAGATGTCAGGCTAATTCAATTGAATTCATTTCATACCTGTCACAAGAACAGCAAAGCCCACACTGTTTATTTAAACGAGTGTCCTAGAAAAGGACTAAGTTACAAATATTTTAAAAGCAGTCTCCCTTGACATTTAATCAACATTTACAAACTGGCAGATGCATGGGGTGACATTTAAAAAAGCAACTGGCTTTTAAAAAACATGGACCAGCACTGCAAGCATGCTGCAAAAATGATAAAATATTATATATTTTCGACAAGGTTCTGAGCTAGCTTGGTTTGCACCTGCATATTTAACTTGACTTAAAAAATAAAATGTCAGAAAAGAAATACTACAATATCTTACCTGTATTTCACAATAATAAGTAGAAAATTAGCTGCAATATTACCTTATATATAGATATGACAAGATATAAGTTGCATGTTAAGCCCTGCAATATATCTGCCATATTTAAAATCTAAGAAAATGTTTTGCATTGTAAAATAGTAACTTGATTCAGTCTTCTAAATTAGGATGCAGTCAGTTGTTGGCAGATATAATTGTTTTACTCGTCTGTTTTCTGTAAAGACAACTGTGTAACAGAGATTGTTGCATTGTATTCATATTCAGAAAAACACATTTGCAACCACAGATAAATTAGAGATAAATTACAAACAAAAGGGTGAATTGACCTGGCAGTACAATCATGTTATGGATATTGTTAAACACTTTATGTTAATACTATGCCGAAACTGAAGGTGCCTTTGGTGCAAGTTCCAATTTATTAACCAATATCAGTCTAATAACCAAACAGCTTTCTATAAACGTTTCTTAAGCTCAGCTTTTATATTTCACTCACCTACAGAAATCTTACTAAGACTTTTTGGGATTTGTAGTTGTGTTGTCATTATTATATAATATTATTATAATATTTTCTTCTTATTATATTTATTATGCTGATGATTAAAACAATACATGATGCGGCACATATTGTTAAGCTCACATATTTATATAAGTTTTTTAATAGTTTTGTGGAACTTTGTTGTAAATACTATTTGCACTCATGATTTCTGTTAGCAAGATGTGCTCTGTAAAATCATTTATTGGACATGTATGGCCATGTGTTTGTATAACTGAATGATTTCCCAGAAACATAAACTTTTTAGTTTAAAGTTAAACTTTTAAATATAAAAGTATACTGACATCATGTCTGTGATATTTATGACAAAAAGTATGATGAAAAGTATACTTACAGCATGGTAAAATATATACCAAAATTGAATTAATTGTAGATTAAGAAATTTAAAAGTTTTGTGATATATATACACAACTTGGCATAGCTGAAGAGGAATAAGTTCAGTGTCTGAAACTGTATCTTTTTTAAGAATAGGATCAGAGAGGATCAATTTAGTAATTAAGCACCCTCAATAAAGAGTTATGGAGACACATAACTCATGGAGGTGACATAAATGTGTGACCCTTTTTGACATCTTTCAAAATTAGAAACCTTTTGAGATGATGAGACCCCCATTCTGTCGTCTGAAGCAGCTCCAGGACACTTGCTATAGTGGCTCGTTATCCCGTTTTCAGGAAGAATATGATAAATCAATAACTCATAAATCCTTCCATAACATATGAGAAACTGAGTGGTTTCCAGTCGTGCCATTGCTGTCTAGATGCCAAGCAATGTGTAAAAGATTACAATATTTAGGAAGATAGGATGAATTTCATTTACATTACATTTAGTAGTGTACATTTCTTTAGATGGTTGCTTTTTGTTTTGCTGTATGGTTAACCGTACATTATAAGATAAATGCATGTAAAAAATGAGGCTTTTTTTTTATCCTAAAGATCATTTAAAAAATGTATGCATTATGTAAGTGTATGTATTTCAGTTTACGTTTACAAATCACAGAAAGCACAACGTTTTCTTTGTTAGAGCCCCAGATACAATATCACAAACAATATCAGTTGTGAGGTCAATTCCAAACGATTTAAATCACTTACAATCAATAAGTAATTGATTTCTCAATAATAATGCATAACCCTATTAAGAAGAGTATATGTTCTGTTTCCTAGAGATCAGTTTCCTGGAGAGACATCCATGCACTGCAACTGGTTTCCTTTTATACTGGGTTTCATCCAGGAAGTAGTTGTGACATTTTACAAGTTATTGACCTTATTTTTAACGAATCGCTTGGTAGTAAGTGTTGTACTATCCAATCATATTTCACCGTGTTACTGAGGGGGCGGGCTGTTCTGTGTTGTGTTTGTCTCGTAGAGAAAGACCAACGATTTCGGTTTTGTTTTCTTTGATATCCAGTCGCTGAACTGTATCGTTCGGCTGATCATTCAGTAAAACCAGGTAAACAGTTTGCATTTTATGTATCGCTACGACATATTTTTGGAAGAAACGTAAAATCTCAATGAGACTCGGTGGCTCTAGAAACGACTAGAGCGACATATGATTGAAGTTTGTGTTCAGCTGAACTAACGTGCCAGAACAGAGCGCAGGATGGATGATGTTTCTGAATTACTGATTTAGTTCTCGCTAAGTAATGACAGGCCCCAAGTAACACATATGTATAGGTGAAAAATAGTGTTATATTTGCAATTGTTGAAGCTAAAGGCAGCTGACCTGCTGCTGAGTCATTAGCTAGCTAGTTAAAGAACCTTTAGCCAAAAGGCTAACAGAGAAGTTCTGGGGATGTGACTATAGCGAAGCAAATATACGTTGAGTTTTCTACCCTACAATTGGTCTTTCAAACCTGCTGGTCTAAAGCACACGTTCAAAAATTGCGACAAACTTGTGCTATTGCCTCTTTACGTGTTAGCAAGCTAACTAGCGTGGTTTGGGGCACCAAAAATGCAGTTGTCTCTTATAAATCAATTTCCAGAACGTGTTCCGCTGACTAACTGGCCCCTTTGCAACACTGAGGTCTGTTGCTTGGCAGGGGAAAATGTGTCGAACACTGAATCTTGTACTCAAACTCGTTATGATCAAACTTGTATTCATAGAGGTGCACTAATATTTAATTTTTATTAGTTTGATCAGTGCCATCTGTTACTACTATAATGGCAATCTGCTGCACCTGCAGGTCTATATTTAACTGCTTAATATGTCTTCATTGTGACCTTTATCATTACATCCTGTTGTATTTCACAGTAGTTTTTATTTAGGTGTATATACTGCACACAGACAAACTTTAATCTGTTGTGGTTTGTTGATACTGTACTGGTCTCAACACCTTATTTTTTTTCTTGCAGTCACAGAAATCTTTTTAAAACTCTGCACACAGTAATTGCATTGACTGCTGTCCATGGAAAAAGTGTAACCATGTTCAGTTTTGAGGGAGATTTCAGGAGAACACCCAAGGTGTCCCTTGGGGGTGCCAGCAGAAAAGTAAGTTTGGGATATTCCCAAATTATAAAAATAAATGATTTAATTGATTTTAAGTCATTGAAATGAAGATTTTTCTAAAATTCTATCAAAGCATGTCTTTGCTATTTTCTACAAAATGTCTTGTTCTAACCAGCACAACAATGACATTTCTCTAGCTTGATTTTAACTTAGCCTTATGGTATTCCACTATTTTTAAACCAATAAAAATGATTTCCTTGAAGGGAGGTTATAATAAGATTACAAATTGTTGTACTTCCATGTTGATTCCTAGTTGATATCTCACATATACTTTTTGTACAGGAGGAAAAGGCATCGCTTCTTCATCGAACACAAGAAGAAAGAAGAAAAAGAGAGGTGAGCATTGGCCACGATGCTATTTTATCTGTTTATAGCTGTTGTGAAAATATTGTGTTGTAAAATACACGTACAGTCATTATTTAAATAATTTATAGTTAGATATGAAAAATGTCTTTATAGCATTAAACAGAACAAAGTGGTCAGACAAATCTGAATATCTGCATGCCTTTTAAAGTCATGTAAAGTTGAGTGATTAGTGTTACTGTCTTTTCCAGTTGTTACTTATTCTACCCTCATATATAAGAATTATGAAATGTGATGAAAATTTAAATTTTGCAGTGAACAAATAGGATGTGGTAGTCATATGGATTTACTCATCTTTGCATTTGTCACAGGATGAAAGGAAAAGACTGAAAAATGCAATCATCATTCAGTCCTATATAAGGGGATACCACGACAGGAAACAGCAAGTATGTGAACACATTTTACAAGTGTGGAGTGTTTCATATTCTGGTAGTCAGCCATAATAGACAAACTGTGAAATTTCTGCATTTTCAAATCTTAATCCTGTTTGGTATATTTGTTTGTAGTATGCCATTCAAAGGGGCCACTTCGACCACTGTGTGTGTCAGTGCCAGTCAGGCTCTGGTCCTCAGCTTGCAGACAGTGGGACTCTAAGCCAACTAGTTTGCCAGCTTCTCTTTTTTTACAGACTGAGTGAAGACACACACAGAATGGTGAGGAGCGACCACATTATCATATTATTATTATTATACAAAATGCATTACTCTTTTCCTGTTGAGATAACTGGACTATTTGTAATTTAAGGCTTACTGAATCAGTTCCCCCTGATCGTTTGAGATGTTTGATCTTTAATATAAAAATGTAAATATAGAATATAAATATAAAAAAATGTCCTTGATGCATGTTAAAAACATCTTACTGGCTTTTGGACCTGTTGGACCCTTCTTTTAAAAGAAAAAAAGGAGTCAAAATAGTGTTTAGGTATTTTGGTTAGAATAATAGACATTATTGACTGGATTAATGTACGTTTAAGGATGGTTTAAAAATCAAATTATGTGAATGTCATAACTCTTGTAGATCTGGATGTGTCAGAGTTTGATAAAGCACCATGCACATTTCGTCAAGCTGCTGGCGGGGCCAGAAAGACAGAGTTGTCTGTTTCAGATCAAAAGGATCCTGGGACACTGTTGCAGGTACAAAACCAGATGTTCCCCAAATCCTGCTTTATGTGATAGCGTCCCAAAAATGAACCTGTCTGTCCCAGTAACGTGCAAACCCTTCAAACTGCTTTCTGTTAGTATAGCAGCATATGTTGGTTGCTAAGCATTTTCTCTGTCTCTTCTAGGCTGCTACAAGCATATAAAGATGACTGTCTTAATGTGGCAGTCCCCATGCGGATGCTGGAGGTCTTTTCCTCGGAAAGAACATACCTGCCCTTTCTACAAGATGCAAACTGTGTCACCGCACTTATTGAGCAAATTTTGCACTATATGGTACAGAAAGGTAAAAAATTCTGTCAGATGGTAATTTTGTCACTGTCTTACAGAGACAATAAATGTCTATATTACATGAGGTACAGTACTTTTGGTTCTCGTTATAATTAAGAAAAATTGCTTTTAATCATCTCCTCATCTTCTGTGTTTTTCTCTTGTAGGATACTACCGATCTCTGTATGTTTTAGTGAATCACAAGTTGCCATCAAGTCTGGAGTACAGTGACGCCCCTTCAATTCCACTGGCACACACACTACTAGAACATACACTCAAGCCTCTGCACTTTACATACAGCTCCTGCCCCCCTGATGCCAGGTACACACTCACATGGGTACACATTAAGACAAAATCAAACCTGTTCACATTATTCATAGCTTTAAATGTGCACACTATGGAGAGCTAGTTTAAGCTCTAAGAGGAATGTCTTTGTTATAGTGTGTGTTGTAGGTCCCCTCACCCATAAAAGATTGCCCACTAAGCTCTTATAGGAGACCCTTCCATTTTTCCTGTAAGAGACCCATGGACAGTAATTATCTCACTGCAATGTTTACAGTGAGCCGTAAAATCCAGCAAGAGCCATTGACTTGACATGTAGTGTTTACTCACCATTGACCATTCATTCTAACACTCTGAGTGAGGAACACTGCTGTTTTCTTTTCTTTTCTCTCTGAGGAACGACAAGAGAGTGAGAGAAAAAGCTTGTGCATACAGTCCTATTTTCCACCTTTCTCTTTATCTCTCTCTCTTACCCACATGCACAGACAGAGGCACATACAAAGCCAAACCAGATGTTGTTTCCATCTGTACATGTATATGCCCTGGAACCTATATAGAATTTAACAGTTTTATTTTTTTTATCTTATTATTATTGTAAAAATGTTCTTGTGTATTTTTTCTTTCATTCATTAGCACAATTTCATTCCACACCTAAGAACTAGGAAAATGCTGAGATGGCAAATAAACTTTGACAGCTAATGCTTTACAAATCCCAGGTTCTTTTTAATTGTTGTATTGTCTAATTAGAAAAAAATGTATAATAAATTACAACTAACACATTTCTGCTAATACAAAGCTCTTCCTGTGGGCAATGGAGGATTGTAGGTTTTGTTTTCTCATGGATATACAGTAGACCTCAAAATGCTGAATAGAAAGGATGAATAAGAAATTGAAAAAAAATTGTTAAGAGAAGAATGTCATATAATTGTAATGATATGAATATTTAATATACAGGGTATGTAACAGTTTTACAATTGCTTGGCTTATAAATAGCTTCATGTATTTTACTAACAATGAGAGCTATATCAGTATTGAGGCGGATATACATTGTCATATTGAAAATCATTTTACAAGGTTGTGCAGTTACTAGATTAGAAAAGTCACAGGTTGACCCTATTTCATTGGGCTCATCTTTATCTCTTCTAAATTAACAGGCAATTTGTGTTTTCGGCCTTCACTGAGGAGTTCATCTCAGCGCCTTTCACTGAACAGATCTATCATTTCTTCGTGCCAGCTCTAGCAGATTCTAGACTTACCTTCCCTTTCCAGGACTTCCTCTGGTCACTCCAAGCCACCGTAGCCTCCTCTGTCCAGGCACGAGCTCAGGCTCCGTGGCTGTTTTACTTTGTACTGTCAGTTGGAGAAACAGGACTCGGTAAGTTCAGTAAGTGCAAGAGAATTAAAACTACACGGTAATTTTGAGTGGATCAAGATCACTGTTATGATATGTTTGACACTTTTAGGAATAGGTTACCTTCCTTTTGCAGATTTTCTTGTGTGTTTTTACATAACCAGTGATTTGAATTGTTTTGTTTGTAAGCATGTATTGTGTTTATGTAGGTTCACTCTCAGAGGAAGGGTTGTTGTTATACCTGAATGCTCTACAGACTTTGTTGCCATTGTTGCCAGTGACTGAATGCAATAGTAGAGCTGACATCAACAGTGATTCAGAAGATGAGGAAGAAACGAACATACAGCCTCCTGCTGCACAGGTATACTCTCTCTCTCTGTCTCTCTCACACACACATCCACATGTGCACAAAAATGTACAGAGAGCAACATAAAATACAATTATGAAAGAATCAATATAATTCTGTTCTCCCCCCAAGGACGGTAATTGGATATCTGTGCATCACATAACAGAGGAATGTGTGCAGAAGTTGGACACCAAGCAACAAACTAACGCTCTTCTAACATTAGTGTGGAGAGACTCTGCAAGTGAAGATATCTTCACCATGATGGCCTCCATCTGTCATACACTTATGGTGCAACATCGTATGATGGTGCCCAGAGTCAGGTCAGATCACACACAAGCCGTTCTTAAAAGTAATCACCTACACATTTTCTGCAATGCAACATTATTGGGCCCTGATTCACTGTACACAGATTCACTGTCTCGCACTCTTATTGCTAGGTAAGTTAAATGCACCACTCTAATCAATAGAAAGACAAACATTAAAGCCAGAGCTTTAGATGGCATTGGATGGAAATGGGATGCACTTTTATACGAGTATAAAACAGATCTTGAAAACACATCAAACTGTCTTCCGGTCCATGGCAGGTTGTGTTTCTTATCTTTGCTTCGTTTTTAAAGCAGTAACATTGCTAATGAAACAGTCAGCCAATTAGGTCTCATCTTACTGTTTTTTATTGGCAGGTTAAGACTTGCACAGTCTTAGTTGCTGTCAATCATTAATTAGTGTAATGAGCTCTCTTCTCAATCACCTTTGCTTTATCTACTTCTGGTTCTGCCATGTGGACAAAATGAAGATTTCAGCAGGATGAACAGGAGAAGTGATTTATAAAGGAGGCAGGGAAATGAGGAAGAAGTACTGGTTAGATGAGAGAGAAAGAGACCGATTAGTAAAGCTACTTTGCCAGTCAGCAATCAGAGCTAGTTAGAAGTTTGACTTTCCAAATCAGTTCTTTTAGTGTTGTTAACTATAAGCATAGTATTTAACACTGGATCAATTAAATTCTGTATTAATATGGAAAGTTGCATTGTTGCTTGGCAACCATAAACAATTTACCTTCTCTGTACATCCGATGCGGAAAATATAAATGGCCCCTGTTAACATTAAGCTGTTTACATTGGAAGCCCCATCTGTGACAGTTTGTGGTTTGCGCTAGATTTCTGTTTGGTGTCAGGTTTTTTATAATCATCGCTAAAAACTCTGTATAAATGATCTACCGAATCTCTACTGGTCGATACATTGCACAGTTGTATCATCCAGCCCTAATTCCCTGCTGCCAGTTCAGCCTTAAAATGATTCTTTGGGTGAATACAGACATTGTGATTTGATTTTTGTCCAGAATGTAAAAGTTAATCGTAGGTGATTACTGCCATAGGTTTTAATTGTTCTATGATGTCTGTATTTACAAAGTTCATTCTTTGGAATTGATTCTTAGTGATCAACTTTAATATAGTATTGAGATTTGACAGAAAGCTTGTAAGTCAGTCTTCTCCCCAGTGTGAATAAGGTGAATAACAGTGGTGGAATAAAGAGGTCCCTGGATTACAGTACATTTCTGAAACATATCAGATATTATGTACAATTATTTTGCTGATATAAGACACTTGTCTTTTGCTATAACCTTGCACCTCTGACAGCTGTGTATCTTTACATAGTTACTGTATGTTCTGCTTTCCCTCCTACATAAATCTCTACAGAATTCTCTTCAGAAATCTCTTCAGAAGTTTTCCTATACATTTTTTTCATCATCTGACTTTTCCTCCATTTTCAAGAACTTGGTGGTATTTATGTATCTTACACCTCCGTCCAGGAGAGAAGGCTTTTATCATAAATCCTGCCTTTACTACTTTATCGTTATTGGATATACAAAATAATTAGCTGGCCCAGCAAGATTAATTCTTGCAGGAGTGGATGGGATAGTTTTACAAAAGGCAACCTTTAAAGAGCCCTGTGAACATGTAAACTTTGTCTGCTTTAAAACATTATCATGTTTTACATTGAAGAGTATGGCAGTCTTTCACTTTAAACAAGGTCATTAAAGTATCAAACTTGTGTTATATTAAATAGTGTGCTTGGTTCTTCTCCATGAAAACATCTCATTAATGAAGAAATTATGTTTGAAGCCCGAGAAATTTGTTTTGGCCATCTAAAAGGAGTAGAATTTTTTTTTAATTTTTGGTAATGCAGGGTAGATTATTTGATTTTTCAATAAGTTATTTGTCCTTGAATTATTTTCAATCAATGTTGCAAGCAAGTACACTTTCTGAAATGTGTTTTATTAAATTGATTTTTGCAGGGAGTGAAATTGAGTTTTTCGATAATCACATAGTAGCAATGAGTCTTATTCAGGATCAGCTCCAAGAGCTGTGTTTTTATTTATGTCAAGCACATTCTGTCTGCTCTCTATGCACCAAACCCACAATTTAATTTATAGTCCCCAAATCATTTCTCTAGAATTTGTTAAACGCACGTTACATGGAAGCAACTAACATGTAATCTCTTAATAGATAAAGCACTCAGCTGCATGAGTTTTGAATGTTTTATTCTATTTATTTCTCACTGGACATTTATTTTTGACTGATTAGTCAAATAAATGTGTGTATATTATTTTTGTGTGTTCAGTGTTCCATCTCTCAATCAGTGTTCTGGAATTGTTTTTGTCAAATAATGGCTGCTTGACATTTATATACCATAGAGCTGAAAAAATGTCTATATATAGGTGCTTTATTGTGTGATTTAAGGTGGATGTACACATTCTTACCTTAACCCCAACCCTAATCCTATTGTCTCTTTAATTACATCTAATTATGCTTTATTTCGTTCACTCCCTCACACAAAACAATCATGCAGTGAAAACCAGAGTGATTTCTCACACCTTGGTGTGATGGCTGTTATGCTTAATGATTTGGGTGACCTAAGCAAAGTTTCTCATTTGTGATGGCAACACTGCTTCCATGCACAACTGCCGTCAGGCAGTTGTGACTGTGCTACATTGTCTCTCTGCCTGTCATTAACTTAAATGGTGCCCCCACAAGAATCACTGGTCTGTTTATGACCCTGAAGTAGACTGCTAGTTTACTAATGGAAGGTGGCTCACCTAAATAAAGTCTAATGGCCCATTTAATCTTTCCTGTGGTCATATATAAAGACGAGCTGAGAGGTGGGCAAGAAATTCCAGCTCAGTTGTTTTTATTTTTCTATTTTATGAGTCCTGGTGGAAATTTGGGAAGTTTTAGGTTTATAGGCAGGAGATGTGGTTATTTAAACATTTAGAGATGACTGTTGTCCCTGAGGCACTTTTCACTACAGGTGTTTGTGAGCCATGTTTAGTAAGGACATATTATTAGGCTAGATGCTGTTTAGTCTCCTGTTTAGTGTGTTAGCTGTTAAAGTTTAACTGAAGATTTATAGATTGTCTTTATCTGTTCTAGGCTTTTGTACAGTCTGGCCTTTAATGCTCGCTTTCTGAGACACCTCTGGCACTTAATCACATCCATGAAAACTAAAATGATCACAGGGTGAGTTTTCCATGTTCTTTTTGTTGAAGTTGAACATGACTTGTGATTAGATTAATATTATATGAAAGAAAAATATTCTTATCCATTTTTGTTCTCTCTATTCTCCCTCTCCTTGGTGTAGGTCTATGGTTCTTCTGTTGCAGGTGATGTCTCGAGGTTCACCCATGTCTCTGGAGGATTCCAACAGGATCATTCCTCTCTTCTATCTCTTCAGTTCACTCTTCAGTCATTCACTCATTTCTGTGCATGATAGCGAGTTCTTTGGTAGCTCAGTGGACGGTAATAACATCTATATACATTCTCTGCATAAATATAGGAATTTCTGTATAATTCTTGAGTTTTGAAATTTCTCTGATGTACTGATGTTGAGTCCCCCAGATCACTTTCTTCATTTCCTTGTCTTTATTAATACAAGCTTTATAAATTCTCCTGTACACCTGAAACATGTTGTCTTGAACTTGTGAAATTAAATATTTTTGTGTATAACCCTTCTGAGAATTCTCTGTTATTAATTAAATGTTTTTCATCATTTGTTTGGGCAGGTCAGAGCCAGCCGTCCATGATGCCTTTCTCTTTGGCAGAGTTGGTGACTTTGTCTCGGTGTTTGCGGGACGCGTGTCTGGGCATCATTAAGCTGGCATATCCTGAGACTAAGACGGAGCACAAAGAGGAGTATGTGGCAGCATTCCGCAGCATTGGGGTGAAAACCAACAGCCAAGTGCAGCAGCGCATTCAAGCTCAACAGAAACGATGGGTTCAGCTCTTTAAGGTGATCATCTCTTGATTGCCTTATTTCTGAAATTAATTCAGTTCACCTAAGCATTGTAGATGAAAATGATTAAACATTACCAGTACTAAGAAATATTCTTAATTCATTGGTGCTGATATCTTTAGTAGATGATTGGCATTACTTTTAGGGGCACAGTATTAGCAGTGCTAACAACGTCTTTGATGGCCTAATTAGATTAGCTGACAATTAATGAGGCGGATAGTCTCAGCATCTGTTAGGACCGTCAGTGCTGATCAGCCAAGCAGGAGGACCACTCACTCGGGAAATTAATAGGTTGTTTGCCAAGAGTAAGTGAGCTGAATAACGGCATCAGGATATTAGTCAGCTATCTTCACTGTCTCTCTTCCTTCAACATCCTCTTCCTCACTTTACTTTCAACCTAGGGTTTCCATGTTCCTGTCAGCTTTCAACTTTGTTTATCATTTGTTTGTGTGGTTTAACCTGCTTTGGAATATTAACAACTAGTATTCTCTCCCTAAGCCTGTTGACAATTTATTGACCTACTCTTGTCCTTAACTTAATAAACGCAATAAAACATTTTTAAGCTGATCGGCAGAGCTTTGCAACACTGTCAGTTAGAAATTAAAGATTAAGCATTTATTGATATGTGTTTTTGAGTGTTTCGAGTCAGTACAGCATAGAAAAGGCACTGAAGGAAAACCACAAAAGATGGCTGCAAACGCCCCGTCAAAACACCCTGTTAAAGAAGAGTCGAGAAATGCATTTTCCAAATTGAATGTGCAATTTACAGTCAGCTTTACCGCTGTTGACCCCTCACACACTAATGTTTGCTTCCAGCCATGGGCCATCCCTCCGGATGTTTTATCACTCCTATTGTCGAGCTATCTATTTAATTGAAAGAAGTTAATTGAATGAAAATGATCAACTAAGCTTGTATTAATATTGCTAATGGAACTTTCTTCTTGGCTGTGTTTGGAGAGGGATGTCACCGCAGGAGTTTTGGAAAGACCCATTAAGGCCTGCACTTAACCCGGTGGGCTAATTAACAAATGCTTATTCATTCCACTTAGACAGGACGAGCCTTTAGACCCTCTGCCCCACAAAGCTACCCAGAACAGAGTTTTGCACTTGCAATTATTACAGAGTCTTTGGTGTTAGCATACCATGTTGAGAAATGGCTAGGCATTCTCAAGAAATGGCCAGCTAGAGGTTCGTTTGACACTCTGGTGTGAGATAAAAGAGCCCTGCAAGAGTATTAAATAGAAGTGTAGGTGAGTGAATTCAGATGAATGATTGTTTTAATAATAAAAATTTTTGGATTGAAGTTGGATTGTAATTAAAATATAGTCCATGTTCAGCATATTCATTGTGTTCGTTGCTAGCTTACCATGTTCAATGCTGTTTTTATAAATGATAAAAGGCTTTTCATCACATATTTAATGTCATTTATATATTGTAATGTCATTTGTAATATGTAATATTGCCATGTTATGAATACTGAAGATTCTTTATAATACATCAAAACTATTCTCTGGATGTGTTTTATAAAAGGTGATTACCAACCTTGTGAAAATGTTGAAAGCGCGAGATATTCGAAGACCATTCTGTCCTTCAGGTCATTGGCTGTCTGGTGAGGTCAACATCAGGGCAGACAAGGTAATAATAATAAAAACATGATTAAACCTTTTAATAGATTAGCTAGTTTTGCAACAGAATGGTGGAACAGTATGACCAGTTTAAAAAAACTAAAACAGCAAGGTTTTTATGTGTGAATACACAGTAAAGTCCTAATAAAACTAGACAAAGGCACAGTTCCTTGTTACCATAAATAAATGTTACAAATGTTCTGGTAATGGATGGAACGCATCTGCGTTAATTAATGTATTATAAAATGTTATTAAAATCAATTACACATAGATAAGCACATCTTAATAAATCAAAACTTACTCTTAACAATTTTTTTGTTTGTGTGTTGTAGGTGACTCAGCTCTATGTACCTTCTGCAAGACATGTGTGGAGAACCAGGAGAATGGGGCGTATCGGACCACTTCAGTCCACATTAGACGGTAAGGCCTTGTACAAAGAACAACCACATTTTTTGCATTTTTTAAAAAAAATCATTTTGCTTTTCTTTATGCATCTTCACAAAGTGTGAATTTATTTATGTCTAGAAACCCCTAGTCTGGAATGGAAAAAACAACCGTATAAAAATAAATAACACAGCTAAGATTTCATGAGACCATTTCATTTCAGAGCACAACGGAACATTTCAGAGGGTGTTAAAACTAACTAGTACCTGTGCTTCTAATTTTTTCATGCCACTCTAATGCATATGTGCTTAAAATTTCAATTAACCAAAGGCAGGACACATCTGGCCTCCTGTTTGTCTGAACCTTTTTCATTTCCCTAAATGGACTTGCGCAGTAGTGACGAATGGCTTCTGTATTGACCATGCTGTGCCATATTTCTCCACCAAGATGGCCCCTTGATGGCGGGTTTGTGGAGAGGGAGGACTAATTGAGTAAAATCATTCCACCATGCTAGCAATGTATAAGATGAATGACGCTGCTCATCTACTGCCATGGCAGTTTTGTCCTCTCTTCAAAACATTTGTAGGACATTTGAGTTTTAATACAAAACAAACGTCCCTGTAATGGAGGGAGAGGACATGTGGATGGGTAAATTGCTGCTGAGTTAATTAAAAGTGTGTGGCAGGAAAGACAGAGACAGGATCGAGTGATCTTTAATGGGATGGTCTGTTAATACTGCATTCAGCAGGGTTGAAGTGGACCTCACTCAAGGTTGCACATATGTGTAGATGCAGATTGGTCACCCAGACCACAGTCACTGTCTTAATAAGTTTAACTGAATTTAGCAATTGCTGTTCTGTTGTATAGGGTGTGATAATGTAATAGCATGTTAAGATGGGGAGGGTTTTTTGCTGGCTGACTGCCAGTATGTTTGTCTGGATGATGAATACGGAGTGTTTGATTGATAGTCAGCTGGATGGATGAAGATGGATTTATTAGCCAGATGAATTCTGTGCTTACAGAGCGAATTGCTTGTCATTGATGTATTCATTGTTGGATCCATTGTTGTATTTATCCATATACCTAGATGAGTGGATTAATAAATTAATGCATAGGTGAAAAACTTGCTTACTGAACTTGTGTCATGCAGCCATAGCTCCAGCTTACTTTTTTTGCAATAAGGTGTTGGTACAGAGGTGTCTTAAAGAATAAAGGCTTACAGAGATTTGTTGCATTTGTTTTTTCTCCCACAGTTGGACTAGAGCCTCCACCGCTGTCAGTATCAGAGGAAAGACACTTGGCTATCCTCACTGAACTACCATTTGTTGTGCCCTTTGAGGAAAGAGTGAAGGTATGACAGCTGTCACTGTTATAGTGTTTGTTTCATGTTCTACTGACTGTATACTGATGAGCAGTACTGAATGTTGAGAGTGCTATATACAGTGTATACACATGTTTGTGTGCTTTAAAAATGTGTGAAAATCTAAATGAATGCATTCTGTATGCAAACACTCAACAAGATTGTGGTTAATCAGCTGTATTAACTTTAATATTCTGAACTTGTCCTGTTCTGTCAATAGATCTTCCAGAAGCTGATCTATGCTGATAAGCGGGAGGTGCAAGGGGAGGGCCCTTTTTTGGATGGTATTAATATTACCATTCGACGGAACTACATATATGAAGATGCATATGACAAATTATCTCCTGAGAATGGTAAAGAAGTGCAAATATTCCACCTCAAACGTTAAAAGGATCATTGTGCTTATTTAGATTAAATATAAGGTTTGTTTAAAAAAAAGTGTTTAGTTTGCCAACATTTTACATTTTTAAAAATCACAATTTTTGTTTTAAATGTTTATTATATTATAATATATTTATAGTATAATAGGGTCACTTTGCTTTTCATTTTTTTAACTTTTCATCAAGCTAAAAGGTTACTTAACTTGCTACTTAACTGGAATTCACCTGTCTTTAAATTTTTTATTGGAATGTAGCTCGTGTCAGTGTGAGCCTTCAAGGTTTTGTGTTTAGGGGGATTTTCAGATGCAAGTTTTGATTACACGTCTGTTTCAATAAAGGCACATTTACTTGACTAGCTTTTCATTTCATTGTGAGATAAAATGACTAGAAAGTATTGTTGTCAGTACTACTCAGTTCATTAATCATACTGATTTTTCATAAAGGCCTGTTGTAGTCCTAAAATAATTTTCATGCTTTCTCTTTTTCTCTCTCTCTCTCTTTCAGAGCCTGATCTGAAGAAAAGAATCAGGGTTCATCTGCTCAATGCTCATGGATTAGATGAGGCTGGTATTGACGGTGGAGGAATATTCCGAGAGTTCTTGAATGAGCTGTTGAAATCAGGTTTTAACCCAAACCAAGGCTTCTTCAAGACAACTAATGAAGGGCTTCTCTACCCGAGTCCCACTGCAGAGATGCTTGTGGGGGAGTCCTTCACCCGTCACTACTACTTTCTTGGCAGGATACTGGGAAAGGTGAGCCACACTTTGCCACCTGATGTATTACATAACCACCCCTTGGTTGCTATGGCAATTCACTATCATTTGTTTAAAGGAATATTCACAGCACTGTGAATTGCTTATTTTACTGTAGGTTAACAGTTTGATAATTCGTGTTTGGTCTCTTCATTGGCTTCTCTCTCTTTCTGGCCATACTAGAGGTCTTCACCAGTCTTTCACTCACATATACTCTCAAACACAAATTGGGTCATCTGAATCAATGTTGAAGTTCAAAGGTCAGGTTCAGTCAGTGATCTCAGGCTGAGTGACTTTGTCATTGTTATACATCTTATGCATTTTATTTATGAGGTCACTGGAGTTTAAAGTCAAGTTTATTTGTGGCCTTTTGATCCAAATAATTTTCGCTTGTCCGGCGTTATGCAAGATCATTTTGTAAATGACCTCAGAGAAACCTACATCAAAATATTCAAGATCCATGGTTGCATGTAAATCAAACACTTTGCTCACAATTATATTACTTTGTCAAATTGTATCTAAATAGTTTAGAAACTATAATTTAGTTTTACATGTTAACATTTTTATGTTCCAAGCTTTGTATTGTAAGAAATCTGAAATGATGATGATGGGTTTAGTGCACAGACATATTTTGCAATGCTGTGGTATTTAACTGGGCATTTAAATCTCTAAGAAGAAATTGTCAAAACATAAATACAGTAATAGTATATAGTTACTGTGTTACGTTACATTTAAGGAATTGATCACTTTATTAAGATTTACAGTTGTCTGTGCAAACAATATGCATACAAATTTTTCAGCTAATTAAAGTGTTTGATAATAAGCAGAAAATATGGCCACAAGGCTTATAATTATGCCCATGTTTTCCTATTATCGTTACCTGCTTGGCTGCGCCACACAATATTGCTTGGCCATGTCTTGTGTGTCCGCTAGCTGATATTTATTAGCTGCTAATGTTTTTAAAGTTTCATTAATGCATTTGTTTGTCGCAAGGCACATTGACTGGGGGAAGGGTAGATGAATTACCTCATGCCAAGAAGCTCGCTGCTCAATTAGGCTACTCCATTAGCTCATGATTCTCCATCTCTATTTGTGTAGCCATCGCATTTGGCCGCGGACGCTAAATCAGCTAGCACCATAAATAACCGCTGCAGTGCTGCCGGTAATAGAGTTTTGATCTGTTTTACAGTCACAGGCATCAACACCAGTTGCGAAGAGGCAATTCAGGTCACTTATTAGAGAGTTAAAAAGAACACACACATACATGCACTTTGTATGAAGGAATGGCCATAACTGAACTCCTACCATGAGAAATGGCTAGTCCCGCCACTCCACTTTCCTGATCTTATTCTATTTAATTGCCCCCACTCCTTAGTAATGGGTAAAGCAACTAAGATGATAAGATTAATTTGAATTTGACTTTCAATTAACCGACTTTCTCTCTCCATAAATATGTGAGAGTGACAGACTGAGTGAGATATTGATATTTGTTTCTTGCTGTTCTAAAGATGACCTGCATAGATTAGAATTGCATCACTGTTAATGTGTGGCTTTTTCAGGCACAGACAAACACAAAGAAAAACTTTATTCAGACAAATATGAAAGCCTAACTGTTACTAATACTTATATGCATTGCCATGCTCAAATGTGCTCAATGACTTTGTAAACACTTCTGCTTTCTCTGTCACTGTTTAGTAGTTACTATTACTGTCTGTATCTACTGTATATGTTCAGATTCAGTTCAGATTCAGTTCAGATTCAGTTCAGATTCAGTTCAGATTTAGTGGCACTGACTGGTCTTCATCACTGTTTAACAAGCCAATAAATGCTTCCTGCAATATTGAAATGCTGAAAGCATTTACTGAAATGCAGTATTAAACGTTTTGCATTAATGTTTTTATTTATTGAAAGTTTTGGCAAATTTTAGCTGGTTGCTTGTTTTAATGTGATGTTCTCAAATTAGTAATAAAGCTTTGGGCACATATTTTGAACTAGTATCAGCAGATACTGAAAGTAGTTCTACTTAACACTGGAGGGTTTTTGAGGCACTCCTTAGTTGTTCCTTATTTGTTTACATACATGTTGTTGTCTGTTTAAATTGTTGTATTAAACAGTTGTGTTGTTTATGGCTGTTTACAAGCATATTGTGATTACCTGCAGTCTCCTGTCTACAGCCCTATCATAGCTGTGTTGATAAATGACCATATCACACTTTTGCTCGTTTGATATTGAGTAACCCAAACCTAATATGGTGGTCTTAATTTTACTTGCATAAGTACTGACTGTGTTATCCCATTTGCTATACTGCTACTTTCTGTTAGTAAATAAATGATAAAGAAATATTGGTTGAGTTTTTAATTATGTGAGAAGAAAGAGACTAAGAGGTTGTTTGCCAGGATTGACAGTCATTTATACAATATTGAATTTCAATATAGAACTTTTAAAAGCAATGTGTACTATGTTTCCATGAGTACTCCCACAGTCTAAAATACAGACAGACTTTCTAGGTCACATACACAAAAATAACGGAACAGATCTGCAGTTCAACAAGCAGCATTTAACTGTCCCTTTCTAAAGGGCATCAGAGAAGGTCAGAACTTCTGATGGATGGCAAGTGTGTTAAATATTTATTGATTCTTAATGCTGTAAATTAACACATTTATTTGGCAGAAACAGAAGGCAGAGATGCTAAGTTGTTGGCGTTTACTTTCCTGATAGTGCCACAATTTGCATTAATTGCGTTGCCACTGCACTCACTTATATTAAAAGGCCTGGCCATTCATTAATCCTTTTTATCCAAAGTCATTTTGGCACAATTTCTGGCAATAAACACCCATAAATAATGTAAAGGCTTGAAAAATAGGCTGCCTTGTGCTTCCATATTCTTATTCCGGCTTCTTCCCAGGAGCAATGTTATTGATATGTTTAAGAGGGCACAGCAACCTATGTTTCCACAACAGGGCTCATGGGAAGAATGATGCTAAGTGGATTATTTTGCATAAAAAATGCCTCTTGTTTAAAGTTGCACGATTAACCTGTGTTTAGAAAATGCTCTGATTTATGGCCTGTGTGTGTGTGTGTGTGTGTTTTAGATGCATGCATTATGGAGATCTGGAAAATTTATAATCCATTTTGCTTATGTGGTCAGGGGGTTTTAGCGTAATCATTTATTTAAGGCCTGTGTGTTTGAATGCCCTCAAATATGGTCTTTTCAGGACTGTTGCAGTACTTTAGCTTTAATGACTCACCAGCCTTGTGCTTCTTAATGGAACAACAGGTTAATGATACAACTGATGCTCTTAAAGTTTGAGCTGAAATACAGTGGCAATATTTATAAATAAAGTGGCAGTATTTGAGACAAATTATTGTCACAGTGATATTGTCACAATGATTTCACACTCTTATCTTGACTTAACTCATGTTGGCTGACTGCACATTTCACAGCCTTTAATACTATGGGGAACATCCTTTGTTAAATATCTCTCTCTTAATTTCTCCCTCAGGCACTGTATGAAAACATGCTAGTGGAATTGCCATTTGCCAGTTTCTTCCTGTCGAAGCTCTTAGGCACCAGTGCTGATGTGGACATCCACCATCTGGCCTCTTTGGACCCAGAGATGTACCGCAACCTGCTTTTCCTCAAGAGCTATGAAGGTGATGTGGAAGACCTCGGCCTTAACTTCACTATAGTCAACAATGATCTTGGGGAGGCCCAGGTGAGACCAGACCAACCCTTCTGTTTCTTCCACTGCGCACCTTTGCTTGTCTTTTGTCATTGTTAATAATAAATCTAGCTGGTGTTAGTCTTGGAGATAAGGCACATATCTGTCTCGATGTCTTTAAAAGAACTTATCTGTTGACCAGCTCGAACATGCCTGCTGGAAGGTGGCTGGTTAGCATAGTATTAAAGCTAATCATCCAGCAAGACTACTAGTAGTGCCATTGCTCACCACCAAACCTATGATAACTACCTCAGTGTGGCCCAATCTGGGCTGAATGGTGGGAAATCCTGTTTGTTTTTTCCATATGTGTTTTAATACCGTACATCTCATTATACTGTACACTGTACATCCTCTACTACAAACTTACAAACTACAGACTTTCAAATTTGTACACCTGTTTAACAAACGTATCTTTTATTTATAATTTCTTCACTTTCCCCTTCATTAGAGAGGTGAAGCATTAAAAGGGTTCCTACGTGTGAGTTACTTTCAACACTTTTCTCTGGAGCTGTGCTTCTCCACTTTCTAGGAGGAAGTCAATCATCACTCAACCCAGAGAACTGCTCCGTGAGAACAGCCGTGATTTTGGCACAGGTGCTACCTTTCACACTTCCATCTGTTTGTTTTTTCCAGGTGGTCGAGCTCAAATCAGGGGGAAAGGACATCCCGGTAACTACAGCCAACAGGATAGCCTACATCCATTTAGTGGCCGATTACCGTCTAAACAAACAGATCCGAGCACACTGCCTGTCCTTTCGGCAGGGTCTGGCCAATGTGGTTAACCTGGAGTGGCTGCGCATGTTTGATCAGCAGGAAATTCAGGTAGCACCTTACCTGAGAACTAACACACACACACAGTCACTAGACATGTGCAAGGGATAATGAACCAGCAGACACAAACCATTCATTACCTTTAAAAAGATTGATAATAATAATTGATGATAATATGAATGATAATAAAAATGTGTTTTTTGATTTAATCTAACAGACACGTCATATGTCCACCTATATTTTCAGGTACTGATTTCTGGTGCACATGTGCCTATTTGTTTGGAAGACCTGAAGAGATTCACTAACTACTCAGGTACTACAAGCTACATTTGTACTGCATTTTTTCTTTATCATTTACTTATTACTTTTATTTTATATATTTTTTTGGCCTGATTAGCTAGTGTTTCTTCTTTTTAATATATATTTTGGTATTCTGTGTTTGTTGTTTTTAATATGTATATATGACACCAAAGACAAGTTGTCCCTCTGGCTTTACATTTAATTACTTTAATACATGAGAAAAAATATAATATAAATTATAATTAAATATAATGGCCAAGAGCTAGAGGTTATTATTTAAATGCATATACACATATTTAAAAAAGAAAGAACTAAACACATTATATCAATTAACCCACAGACATTGACTAACTTTCCAATTAACTTAAAATGTGAGGAGGTCAAATGCATGAACCAATTTGCATGACTCTTCTGATTTATTTAAACACAGTGGCCCATAACTGCTGTATGAAACAGTGTTAACTGATCATTTAGAATACTGTAACACACTCAATTCATACATTTGTGTTGAGAGAATTGTTTTAACTGTTGCGGCAATACTCAGGTGGTTATACAGCGAGTCATCCAGTGATCAAAATCTTCTGGGATGTGGTGGACAGCTTCAGCGATGAGGAAAAACGCAAGCTACTCAAATTTGTTACAAGCTGCTCGCGACCTCCGCTGTTAGGCTTCAAGGTCAGTCACATAAGTTAAGACCACTGACGATATCTGATTTGTGTTGTGTCTGGACTTTCTACAATGAGTTCATGTTTTATCAGACCTTTTGAAATGCCTTGGAATTACTAAAAAAGTGAACAGACCCAACCCAGCCCTACATCTGAGCTACATCAGTATGACTCCCACCTCTGTTATCACATATAGTTCAAGTGAAGTTCATACCAACTCACACCTGGTGGTGATTTTGTCCCATTTTCTTTATATTTATTTGAAAAATGTTATCAAGATCCTCACCACAAAAACGTATACTCACTGCAAGGTGTTTCACATTAAAGGTAAAATAATGAAATGAACACTGTTTTGTCGAAGCATACCGTCATTTATTTGCTTAAGGGTGTATGAGCAAATAATACTCATTGTAACAAATCATTTTTACATTATAAGGGCTATCAGCATAGGGCTTATCTTGTGCTTATCTTGTGCTAGAGAGGTTGTGACCTGTCATAGTAATGTTATTTGAGGCTTTGCCAAGTGCCACTGGCTGCAAAAAATACATCTTGCTGATAAAACTTCAACTGTTGACCTTCAGATGGCTCTTGCCTAATGTCTCTGTTGTGTAATTAAAGCTTTCTGTAACTGACCGCAAAAGATGAGGAAGACAGAATGGTAAATATACTATATACCAATATAAAATTGGTAAATATGGCAAATCACATGGTTGACTTCTAATAGACAACTAAAGTTTGTTTAATATTCAGCCACCAGAAATGTAACCTTAAATCTTTGTTCAGGGTATAAAGAATATTACGACACTCACCAGAATGAGTATATTAGGAATAGATTCAAATATGTTTTTATGTCTGTGTTTTAGTGTAACCAAGGTCAGTAATTGTCATTTCATAGACTAAAAGCAAATTACTTTAGTCTATATGAATTCAGGTGGGGGACAAATCATGGCTCTGAGCTATTCCACAGATATGTGTTACTGCCAAAATTAAAGTGGGGCTGTTTAATGAATTTGACTTTGGTGCAGACAGACTGAGGGATAAATGGAAAAGAGGAGTAAGCGAGGAATAAGTCGCAGAGAGATCAAGGGGAGATGGCCTCCCACCTCGTCTGCCTCTTCAGCCAGCTCAGCCTTAATTAGGTGCCGTTAAACACCCCAGAATTCATTAGGGGAGAAATAGCCCTGTCACAGTAGCCTATTTAAAAAAGGTGATGGATACCCTTTTCTAAAAAGGATGGCTCCCACCATGACATTTTCTCAATAAGCAATGATACTTTAATACCTTAATTGTTAGAAAAATTGGCCCGTTAAAGCAGGTTTAATCAGGTTCATTTTGGGGTGAGCCTTGCAGTCACTTGGTTATAGGCCCCACAGCATGTCTAGCCAGTTTTTTTTTATTTTAGCAGACTTCATAGATCTGAAAATATGTCTAGCTGTTGTCATGTTATTTAACTCATTCAGGCATATTTTGTTGACCCGTGTCGTTGTCTTTGTCTCTAGGAGCTCTATCCAGCCTTTTGCATCCACAATGGAGGTACTGACCTGGAGCGTCTCCCCACCGCTAGCACTTGCATGAACCTTCTCAAGCTGCCCGAGTTCTGTGACCCTCAGCAAATGAGGAACAAGTTACTGTATGCTATAGAATCCTCTGCTGGTTTTGAGCTTAGCTGAGGAATGAGTGTCTCCTTGATGGTCTTGGAACCCAGACAGGAAGCTGTGACTTTCATAGTGGTGATCAGACAGGAAGTGATCACAATGGAGGGACAGTGTGTCTGCTGTGGCTCTGCAGCAATTTGCAGAAAGTGCTGGGGTATGAAAGAGGGTAAAGTGGAATGCAAAAGGACAGATTGAAGTTGTTGGAATGGACAACTATATGCTCCATTTTATTTTTACTTCAAAGAGACTGAACTTGTAAATAATGTAACATCATTTATAAATTCAAAACAGAATTCAAGAAGGCATCTGCTGATCTAAAGCACAGACATTTAGATGTTTGTTCAGTGTAAGAGATACAGTGAGAAGTGAAAAAAATGGCAGCACAAAGTTGATTTTACTTCGTTTTGCATTGGTAACACCTGAGCTGATAAGCTGTTGTTTTAAGATTTTACAGTTTCAACTGCTCTTTGTCACCATTGTGCAGCACATATTGTGCGTCTGCTAATACAGATGCATGCATTATCCTCGCTGTCCCATAAACAGGCTAAAACATATAAAATATAAAAGCATGCCTGAAACGGCTTTAATACAATAAGGATACTAAAGAGCTGGCTTTGTTTAAAGAGAGAGCTCACCCAAAAATGTTTTTTTTTTATAATTTACTTTGTCGTTTGCTTCTGAGGAATACAAATTAAGATATTTTGACGCTGATAACCAAACAACATTGGCACTACTTGACTTCCATTGTATGGACACAAAACCACCAAGACTTTTCTCAAAATGTCTTCTTATTTGTTACACAGAAAAAAGCCTTTGGAATGAAATGTGGTTGAGTATAGGATGGGATGTTTTCAATTTTCGGTGAACTATCCCTTTAAGGTCACTCCGCTGTACCACTCAAAATGTGCATGCCTTGATAAAGGGTGTGTTAATAGTGTAGCATTTGCTGAAAATGCTGAAAAACTTGCAGCTTAATTATTTAATGGCTAATTTGCCACCAACAAAGGAGTTCATTAGATTTGAGTCATAGAAGTCGAAACCTTGATATGTGAAGATAACAGGGGAGGTAGAACAGTAGCACGTGTCAGAAAATGGTGTGTAGTCATCTTGTTTTAATCGTGATAAAATAAGAATTTACAATTAAACTTTTATCTATAGAATGGAATTACGTTAGACTTGCGTTTTTCCCCAGCACTGTAAAAGAGGTTATGATTCGTTTTGAAATTAATGAACAGCTGCAACAGGCCTGTATATAAGATTGAAGGCCTTAGGGTTGTATGTCTATTGTGTTTATCCATAATAAAACTTGTCTAATTATGTATTTCACCCATTGGGCGTTGTCATTATGCATTTTGTTAATGTATAATGATACTGACATTTGTGCAATAAAATAAAAACAAACTGAGGACCTGCAAGTTGTTTTTAGGTTAGTGGTTAAATTCTGACAAATTGATAAACAGTGTGATTTCAAAGCCAACGTCTGCCTATAAAACACTATTCCAAATTCTGCTGTAGCACATTCAGTACACTGAGAAGAACTGAAGTATTTTCTGTCGGTATTCTGAATTTGCTTTTTGCTTCTTTTTATTTTTTTGCCTTTTTCTGCTTCTGCTGCATTGGGGACAGCTTTAAGTTGATGTTGATGGGCTGGCAAAGGGCTGATGATGATTAGTATGTGAATATATAAATGTCTATACCTTTCAACGTGTGGTATTTCAGCACATGGCTTTTCTGGAAGCCTACTCTCTTCTTAGTAATTGGTCAAACAACCTGTCTCCCAACATCCATGCTAAATAAATTAGAATGATGACATCATACAGGTGCTAAATATTCAGTTGTTTACAATGATGTGTAGCGATCATATTGTAGATGAGCAAAAACATGCAAAGTTGTGTATAAAGCCTATTTTGTCTCAGTGTGTGTGTGTCCTAATGTTTGTTTTTTTGACAAACCAACCCTACAACCCAAGACACAGAACAAGGTTAAATGTATCAGTGTATGGCAATGATTAAATATGTTTTGAGATTTCATTTGCATTGGAGATATCTGAATATTCTGCATAACATTTAACATAAGCATAACAAAAAAAAAAAACATTAAGATCCAGATTTTCATTCAAGTTTTATGGCCTTTGACATATAATTAAAAAAACATCCAGTGATGGAACAAGAAAAGAGGCTACTTGTGACCACAGATGCCTTATCGATACAACATTAATTAAAGACATGTGCCTTTGACATAAATCTAACAGGGTCCTACTATGAGAGCAAGAGATGGTCAGAGAGCGGGGAGAACTTATTCCTCCTTGGATCCTCTCCATATACTCCCCCCACCCTCAGTCTTAGCTTTCTCACACATCCACTTACTGGAATGACTTAGGAGTCTAGACTCCTCCCTCTCTGACCAAAGGTAATTGGGTCTTAAAAAAACAACTTGTCCTATTGCTATGAGGGATTGATCTTAATTATGGGGAGATTTATTTGTGCCTATTACCTTATAATGGATTATAGCTCGCAAACTTAATGCAGTTGTCTATCAATCACATCAATGTGTGTAGATATACCAAAGGTATTTTATATAGCTTTTAGAAATATTATTCCACTAAGGGTCAAGTCATTTCACACCAGAATATGGAAGTTGAAAGATTTCATTTCAAAGGATTCATTAAGGACGATTAAAGAGTTTTATGAAACCCTTCATGTTTAAGAGGTCTGTATGATTTTTTTTTACATGAAAAGAATCTATATTCTAACAATTTGTCATTATTTTGGTAAAAATTCCTCTGTGGTGATAAATGTATTAGGATAATTTAAAGAAAATGTAGTGTTTGGTTTTTGACACTACAACCCTCCAAAATGTTAAAACAACATATGTAAAGATTTAAATGATAAACTGTTTATAGTTAAATATATAAATGAAATACTTATATAATAGCTATGTTTATATCTTGTTAAAATGTTAAAATCTATGCAGCTATAAAAATATCTTTAGCAAATTCCCTCTATAAAAAGATGCAAAAATTTGAATTTTGTCAAATTAGATAAACGTCCATGCTGGAAAAAACATGTCATATTAGGTTAGGCTGGTCTTTACAAACTTTAACCAGACATGTTGGGCACAACAACAGAGAGACGGAAGGCTTAATGGATTTCACTGCATGATAAATAACTTGATTATCCTGATTATTTTAATACTATCTCTAGTTAACTAAATTTTCACTGTCATACAAGATCTCTAAGACCATATCTCTAGTCCATAACTATAAATGCAGATAAAATGCAATGCATTGTGTAAAAAAAAAGAAAACAGTGAAAGATTTTAGAAAGACATAATCGTTTCATTGCGTAGTCTAATTGCTCTATTCAAAATAACATTTTGAGGCATAATTTCAGAAACATTTAATCTGACCTGATCAGCGAAGTACTTTATTAAAAGACTGAGGGTGCCTCCATGTGGCGATTTTCTGACATATCTTGAAAGAAGTATTTTTATATCAGTTTTTATGCACGTGCTTAATAGGCTATATTACTACAACACTGTAAGTGGGAAGAAACAAAACATTTTATTTATTTGTTTACATTTTTATTTAAACAGCCCTATATTCTATACCAATGATCACTTCACATCTATGACACTTCTGGAACATTCTGAACACTTCCTTAAATTAAAGAAAGCTGACATTTATAAATCAATACCCTTCATTATGACAATATAACATTCATTTATTTAGTCTTGTTAGTTGCAAAAAGGCACACGTTGGCATATAGTGTAAAAGTGCGCAGCTCTGGTAGGGTGGTGATACAGAAACTGATTGACAACATCAAAATGGAAAAGGGATTTTGTTACCCCCTACTGGCCAGTTTTAGTAATACAGCAAATGATTCCTGATAGACAATGGTGCAAGCACATGTAGACATTATCTGATCTAATGACTAATTTATCTAATATTCTTCTTGCCTGTAGTTATGTCAATGTTAAACATTATAACCCCTTTTCAAACATAAATATGATATGAACACAATGTTATTGGATTTAAAAATGAGTATTTTTACAATTTTTATGTAAAACAACGTTCAAACAATGTGCCACCAAACATATATCAAATATTATAAAAAGTGAACTTATTCTTTTAATTAGCTTTACATTACATAGTTATATATTTCTGAATAATTTGCATTAAATAAGGAACATAGATTCAGTGGTAATTGCCGCTCTTTTATTGAATGCAGTTCTACCACATTTTGGGCAAAAGAGTGTAAATTTTCAAAACTTTTACAAAGTTACTAGTTATTAACAATTTTATTTAACAAAGTTATTACATGGGTACACCCAAGGTGCTGGCTGAGTAAGCAAAAGCAATTTATCCTCATCACGATGTACTGGAAAGACAAGAACCTCTGATCTTCACAGTGAATGTGTTCACTTTACTGAGAACAGTTCAACTCTTGTGAATGTGGAGGCTTCAGTTTGGACCGCGACTACTGTCTCTAAAACCATTACATATTCATTTAGTTTCAGTTTGAATTAATGTTATAAACTGATAGCAGCAACGCCAGCACTTGTTTTCATGCATATGATCACCGTTCAGTAATCGAGATTACTATTTACAGATTACTTAAAATATACACGAATGTTTTGAGATGCCATAATAATGCAGACGGGCCCGTCTAACGGGTTAACTGATTCACATTCCGCAAATGTTGTGAAGACGTTCGTATCGAAACCTTGGTAAATGAATTGGTTTTCTTCACGGCTTTGTGTTTTTTTCGCCATTTCTCAAACATTACATAACTGATCCCGCACACACCAATACTACCGAGCGATCTACTTTAGCGCTTTCTCTAACAGGAAGTGACGAAACTGCACTAGAATCATGTCGCTTTATAGAGGTCGGTAGATTGTTGCAGAACATTAGGGACAGCCCAATAACAGGGCTAAAGAGTCTGCCATAAATCTGCTAATCTCTGTGTATCACACTGGGAATTTACTCTGGTCCTTTGAGGTTGATCTATAAGCGGACTGATCTCGGAAGACCGAACAGAAGAATTTTCCCGAAGTCCGATATCGTGCCGGAATAATATTATAAAGAGGAGAGAAACTCGACCTTTCATCCGCGGGATTCAGAGCGGTAGACCAACAGAGCGAGAGAAGGACGCGTTCTCGTTTTAATAAGGTTTGTTTAGTATGTTCATTTTAAAATCACATTTTACAAAGGCAGTTCACACATCAATTTTGGAGCGTAAAAACATTCATGGGTTGTGTTTCAAAACGGTGGGAGCTGCCTATCTAGACAGCATCTTTGAGCGCCATTGAAGCGCTCTGTAATGCCTAAAGTGATGTCTATGTAGGGGGCTCATTGGATTTGAGACATCGGACGCTGATGCATCTTTATACTTACAAACCGGATGATATAAAACCACAACAAGAGAGAACGAACAAAACCGAAAAAAAAAATTAATATTTCTAATATGAGAGAAGAATCGTCTCGATACGCAGTGAACAGCTGCGATCATTTGTATTGATATCTGACTGCACTTTTAAAATCTTTTCATGTAGTTTCTCATAAGCAAATAAAAGTATTTGCTGTGCGGCTTCACACTATTATGTAATATTATAAAAAAGTATACATTACAGCAGACATAGCATGTGTTTTGCGTTGTTTTGCCTCAGAGGTTGCTTAAACAGAGCGTTGTTTGTGTATTATTTCAAATTCAGTAATAGAAATATGAACTGTGGTGTATGTTATTATGCATTTGGTTCATTGATTTATATCAGCCGTCGTGTGCAGGTCGTGTAAACCTTGTGACTTGAACTTTCTAGAACTTTCCGTGCCCCAATACACATTTAAACAACTCAGCACGCAGTCTTTAAAGTGTTACAAACCGAATATAAACATAAAAATATAAAACGAAACATTCAGAAAGGTATTTCCATCATTTCTTCTGAGATCCGTATTGGGTTTTGGTCACAACACAGTAAGCGTTTTATTATTGTATGCGTTTTGTTCTGGTGTTAAAGGTATGAAGCTTGATATTGTTGTGATATATTGAGTGAAGGACAATGATGTCAGTGTATTACGTTGTATTAATAAGACATCTATTTTTATAATACGTTTTTATCCAAATCCAGTAAAACGCTATACTTTACGGATTTGTGTTTTTATGCAGTAAGATTGCTCTACCGTCATTTTAAATGGGTGAGATACATTTATGTTGGAAAAAACTATCAGGATTTTTAACTACAGCATAACTACTATGGCTTATTAAACATAAAGGGTTTGTTCCAATCCCTGTGAAGTTACAGTCTACCAGCAAAAGGTCGGGGTGATGCTACTAATACAGAAAATACACACTTTACCTTATGCTGGGTTCACACTGCATGATTTTCAGAGTCATGGGATCACTGTTCCTATCACACTTCACAACTGTCTGGTGTACCATGTAGTTGCTGGTGTGTGCACATTACATGACGGATTGGACAACTTTTCAGTAGGAAGAAACGCAGACGACTGTCTGGTTTACAAATTACAACCAAACACATGAGAAGTGATACAGAAAATAACTTAAGATCACATGTGAGACAGGAGATCCATGACTTCTCCCCTGAATGTTCCCATGTCCTGTATCTTGCTCTCTCATTGGCTTATTAACACTTTTCTCAGATCATGTCTGTTAATGCACAAAGTAGGTAAAAAGTTTTGCATACCAGAATGAAGGTGGTTAAAGGGTAGCTGCTGAAAAGAGGGATTTATGACGTTAGTAAGAAAAGGAATGTTTTTTGTTTTTATGTTGACTATAAGATCTTTATCAAAGCGTATAAATCCTAAACTCAGGGTAAGAATACTTAAAAGCTGATTTAAACATGATTTAAACATGTTCTTCAATCAAATTGTGCAATGTGATCACAGCATAAATGTTTATACTGTCAGGGCTTTCACAGTGTATATACTGTCAGGGCTTTTTGTTTTCTTAATCGTTTTTTGTCTTCTGGACAAACTAGTTTACTTGTCTCTGCTTTTTTCGGTTGCCGGGCAACTAACAGAAGGAAGCGTCTTTGTTTTGTGACCACAATGAGGGTTTTTGTTTGTTTAAGGAATAAAATGCTTAATTGTTTGTTTCTCCAATAGTAACAGTCAGAAACTTGAATGAGTGATCTCAGATCGGTTGCCCATAAATGCAGAAGCACTTAAGTGGATCAAATCTGTCGCCTTTGCCAAACAATGTTTTCCACTGACCTGGATAGTGATGCCTCATCTGGTGTTCACATTGAAATAGCTACGCCTGTTCATACTCTCTCTCTGTCTCTTTCTCTCTTTCTCTGTCTCTTTTTCGATGAGAATTTAAGAAAGAAAAGTGTAAAAGTTGAAGAGATTGCCACATTGATGAATTTACTAATGGTTATGATGGTGATATCAGCTAACATATTCAGCTAAGCAATGTAGAGAATAACACAATCAAATGAGAACACATTCATTAAGTTGTCCCCCAAACTATCTTTCTGTACTGTGATCATCATCAGTTTGCATGGCTGGCAAGATCATAACCATTCAGTCTAGCACAAGCAGAACTTTGTTTGTCCTCTGTTTGGCTTTTAAACCATTAAACCATAGTTCCTATTAACATACACTTGATAAACTATAGTCAGATTGGGTCTAGGTTTGCGTTTAAATGATCTGATCTGTGCTAACTGCCACTGTGAGAAGCCAGCAAGTGAGCGCCAGAGAATTCAGCTGCCATCTCACATCTGTTCACACGTGTGTGCTTGCCCTAACGGCGGTTTCATGACCTGAGTAGGAAAAGAATGTTAAAGAGACTGGAGGCAGAAGAGAGAAGTTTGCATAAAAGTGTATTTCCAAGATGATTCAGAAAGGTGGAAAAGATTGACAGGACATGAGTCAGGAATGGGGACTGTGTCAGGCAGGTGTGGTTATGATCCTGCTTAATGATTCAGAAGTGTGTGAGGAATAGTGTATGGGTGTCTATTACAAGTATTAAGAAAGTATTAAGATTATGAGTTATTAATAGGCCCACATGGAATCGGTGCACACAGAAGCCTATTGATTTCAGCTGAACTTTTGGGGATTCACAATGTTCTATATATCACTCACCCTTGTGTGTTCCTTTATTACGTATTTTGCTCTTTGGCTTTCAGACACCACTGGAGACGTATTTGTGTTTATTAAAAAGTACTCCACCATATTTAAATATATCCCTTAGTTTTTCATTACTATAGTAATTTGTTGGTTGTACTATCAGCTCCATATAACACATTTTACCATGTTTAAATCCATTCTGTAAAGATGAGTTTCACCAAAAATTAACACTGAAAATATGCATAAAGACTGCAGATTAGATCTGAAAATTTGAATAATCAAATAGGCAGGCAATAGGCATTTATAAACTCTGTAACCTTGGCATAATTGTCAGGGTGCTTAAGATCTGTCAAGCACCTTTGCGTACACCTGCAAGTGATGAGTGAAAAGAAGTGTGTTTCTTCTCATACATTCTCATACATGTCCAGGCTGCTGTCTAACTAAGATTTTATCAGCCATTGTTTAGTTAAAAGGGTTTAAAAACTGAAATATTAAAAACTGTGAAGTATAAGTGATCGCAGAAAAAAACTGGGTGATTTAGTGTACATATAAATTAAATGAAGTGGTGTTTTACTTGGACAGTGCAGAAGAATAACCATGATCTGATGTGTTGTGCCATGATCACCTCTGAGCCTGTCCTGAAGGACACTGCAGATATAAATAACACACACAGATGAGCCCCAGCTGGACAGCTACTGCCACTCCTCATTTGGCCTCTGTTTGTTTGTATGCAGTTAAATAGTTATTCTTTACAATAAGCAGTTTAGATCGGACATGATGAGGAAAAATTAAAAATAGCTTATAAAATGGAAAGAATGGTTCTTGTGTATTATACATAGCACTTGTATGTGTAAGAAGAAATAGAACCTAAAATGACATGTTGGTGTTTTGAGGTTGTCCCTAACAGTGACAACCCTCCCACAGAGACAACAAAATACACCATCTATCAGTGACCCCCCCCCAGATCTATCTTTTAGTTTGTGCTACTCTCTTTCCAGGGCCACTTGTTGGTAGCCTTCGTCCTCACCCCTGGAGTGAAAACCGAAGTTCTGCACCATGGAGGATTATTACCAGATTCTGGGTGTGCCGAGAAATGCATCCCCTGACGACATAAAGAAAGCGTAAGTACCCCGTGTTCTGTCATGGGCATCTATTTTTACACACTGAATGTGGTTCATGCGGTAATGATAAGAGTGATATTGCAACACAGGGGTTAGTTTATACTGGTCACTTGAGACCTCTGCTCTTTGCAGCTGGATCTTTCTTTATTAATGCGTGCTTTCCATTTTATCTCTCTTGTGATATTCAAATTCCCCTATTTTATGTCTCCCTATGTGATTTAATATGGAGAGCTGTTTTTTGTGTGTATATAGATAAGCAGGGAAAATGCATCATTTTGTTGCGTTTAAACGCATTGTATACTTAAGCTCCATGCCTTATTCATCCGCTCCCTTTCTGGAAAGCAGCTTTGTTTAGTCCTTTTTTGTTGTTCAGGTAAGCAAACTTCTATTGTATCCTGATTCTGAAGGTCATTGAATTCGCTGATGGTTATGAGTGGAAATTCTAAAGCACATAGCTATGGAGGGTGAACTCTATTAAAAGATGTGTAAAGGGCAAATCCCCTTGTGTATGGAGTGTTTGGTTTTGTCCATTGAGCCTGCTGTGTGCTGCTGGGTCTGTAGTGCTGATTCAGGCCTAGTGTGCAGAGATGCTGACCTGCTGTCACACCTGCTGAAGTCGTATTGTGTGGCTTGACCTGTATTGTAAGCATTTGTTAAGAGGTGTATGACTTTGGAATGTAGTGATGTGTTAGCCTCATAAAAGAGGTCACCTCTGTGTTTTACTATTAAAATATGTGCTTCCCAAAGTCTTTAACTATTATAAAGTTATTAATTGTGATTATGAATTTCATTGAGGTTAAAACCCATAACAAACATTATGAAGACATTGCTTCATACAAAATGAAGCATGACCACTGCATCATCACGACACTGTATATATTAAAATCATATCTTAATAATGATATGTGTGTGCTTTTTGCAGGTACAGAAAACAAGCATTAAAATGGCATCCAGACAAAAATCCTGGCAACAAAGAAGAGGCAGAGAAGATGTTTAAAGAGATCTCAGAAGCATATGAAGTCCTGTCAGATGGTATTAGCTGTTTACACTGTATTACTTCTTTAGATATGAGGCACTGTTCATTTCTGTTTGGCCATTTTAATAACTTTGTGATTATCTTAAGCTGACTTTCTATATTATCAAATTGTTGTCGAATGGATGCCAGTATGACATCCAGTCTATGCAGGTGAAAACAGCCTTTAAACTTTGTGTAATCCGGGAATGAGCTCTGATAGTCTAATATTTAAATTAGTTGAATTTAAGCAGCAAAAAGGCTTAAATTTGAAAGTGAATATGTTTAAATATGACACGTACACACAGTTAAGAATAGGAAGGAATTTTGAGTGAAACCAGAGTGACGCTCTTATGGTCTGGATCGATACTCTCCAAGCCAACATTTATAAACGGTTCAGAAGTGGCCTGCTGCCTTAGTCCTACTATGAGTTCAATTGCATGTCCCCGTCTGCTTTGGTTTTGGCTTGTATATCTCCTAGATAAATGCAGATGCTTTCAAGATGCCTACTTTATCTTACATCTGTACCTAAAGCATCATAATGTTTTAGCACACAATAAGTATAATTACAAATAAAGGGGTTTTACAAAGTAATTAAATGAAAACTGTGTACCTAACATGGAAACAGTGAGACTAATCTTACTAAGGCAAAAGGTTGTGTTTTGTGTGTTTTTGTGAGTATATCCATGTATGGCTGCATGTTATTTATAGAAAAGTAAAGAGTCAAGACATAACAAGTACATTCTAAGGAGAACAGCATTTTGTGGTCCACATATGAGTGTGTCAGAGTGTGTTTATTTATGTGTGTTTCTTTATATCGTCATGCCAGTCATGGATCATTGCCTGTAGTTACCATGTTGTGAGCCATAGTTATAGTAACATTTGGTAGTGCTGTGATATTACCTCGCTTTCCACTGACTCTGATGTTGTTTTCCCAGTGTAATTATGCGTTTTGTGTGTACATTTTAACTCTAGGCTGTGTAACTTCGAATATAAACATTTTGTTGCAGGAGTATTCAAACCTGCTCCTGGATATCTTTCCTGTGAGTGTAGTTCCAGCCCTGCTTTATTTGACCTGTAATTGTTAGCCAACCTGCAATTCATGACTTTGATTAGCTGGTCCATGTGTGTTTGATTGAGATAGTGCTAAAGGAAGGGAGATCTCTGTAAGCTGTATTGAGCTCCTAGTGAAAGTTTTCCATGTGACTGAACAGCTTGTTTATCACATTTGTTACTATAAAACTGAACTAATGTCTATTGATCAGCTTTGCCTTTGTTTCAAGTTTCACACAAAGTGTGCCACACACATTTTTAGACAAAGAAATTATAAGGGCTGATAAAGACCAACATAGTTTAGTTTAACTGTTTGTGAAACTTGATGAGTTACATTTCACACAGAATAGGTAAAGGTGTGGTGGAGGAGTGTGTAATTAATGTAAATGATATTAATCTGTGCATGTTTTTCTCATGTGAATCTAAGAAGCCACACTCTTATTCTCTTTTATACAGAAAACAAACGCATACAGTATGATAGGTATGGAAAAGAAGGCCTGTCTAATAGGGGTACGTGTTTTTTTAAGTTATGTTGGATTTTTCTACTGTTACTTATTTTTTTAAAAATAAGTTTCTCTTCTAATTATTCCTTTTGTTTGGAAAGGAGGCCATTATGACGAGGATTTCATGGGTGGATTCACATTCCGTAATCCAGAAGATGTATTTAGGGAATTCTTTGGAGGCCGAGATCCATTTGCAGATTTCTTTGGTATGTGTATATATAATTTATTATTGATTTAATAAAGAGAAAGGTGTACATTGCATGCATGGTGTATTAAACTTTCAGTGTTTAAATGTAAGGCTGTTTAACCTGTGTAATTTCTGTAAAGTGTTCCTGGTGAAAACAGGTTTATTAGCTGAATGTTAAAAATAAGAACAAAATTCCCAAAGAGAGAAAAAGAAGGTCATTTAATTTCTTATCAAGTCTGTGTCAAAGCAGCAGAAATAAGCAGAAATATAATTAGGTAATTAGGTTTTGCATGAGACTATTGTAGCCTGGGTTCATTAGCTAATTAGTTTTTTATATCTCTATAACTATACTGTTCACGCAAAATGTGTTCCTAATGTTGGTGTGTATTATAGAAACAATCTTTTCTCCTGTTACTGAAAAGACTTTTTATCACTTTTTATATTTGACAGATAAATGCAACTCTCTAATTACGCACAAAGTTCTAGCCTATTTACTTCATCATAGGTAATATTTATGGACCCACTTCAGAGGTGGCAAAAAATTTGATTTTTAAATGAGGCAGGTCAGGCCCTGTGGAGGTGCAAGGCCATGTGCGGTCGCACACTAGCACAGCCTTTGCGATGGTTCTGGCACACTGACACCCTGATGTTGCATAGAAACCAGTCAATCAGATTGGAACTTGTGCTTTTGTAAAATTCTTGACATTTTCGTATAAAATTTGCTTGCAATGTTCCATGAATGGAAATGATATCCTGAAGCTAAGACTAAATCTATCTGTTTGGAAATAAGATTTATCACATTTCTAGTCCTTAAAAGCAAGAATGCTGGCATAGTATCACTGTACCCATAAAGCTGTTTTCATTAGGTCATGACAAATACTGTTAGGTATGTACACTGAACATGTACATGTGCCACCCTGTGCCCACTGGCCCTAACTGCTGGGAACAAATGGTAGAGCGCCATGTGTGTAGAACATACAGGCACTCTAAATATGGATTGGGCATTTGGAACAGCAAGTGTGTTGAAAGGAGACCATGCATCATCCACCAGGAATGTTTTCAGAAATAGCTTCTGAATAAAAGAGGCACAAGTGAAAGGGAGGCTAATATCTCTAGGGGGCGAGAAAGAGAGAATGTCTATGTATTTAAAAACGGATGCAACATGTATGTGCATGTCTGTTTGCAAAATGTCAGAGTGCTTAGAATAGTTTCTATGCGAGTTGAAAGGATGCAGTTATACACTGTGAATCTTTCTGAAACACTTTCCTTGATGACAAAAGGTCAATGATGTTTACTTGTGTTTATGTAGCCATGACAGGGTTGGGGGTGGGTTAGAATAACAGTATGTGTGTTTGTGTGTGTGAGAAGGTGGAAGACATGGTTTGGACTGCTAAATCAAACTGCTCCAGGGGGATGGAAAAAGTTTAAGTGCTGAGTGCCTGAAAATGGAGTAACATTGATTCAGGCGTTTGAGCAGATATAACTCTTAAAACAGTGGTCCTAACATTTTGAGGATTAATAAAAATAGACCTATATAACTCCCACCCACCTAGTATTCTTTAAACAGAAAGGTTTAAATAAAAACCAATAATGTAGAGTTTGAGAGGGTGATATAGCAGAGTGGTTAAAGATCAAAGCTGGTAACTGAAAGATTGTAGGTTTGGTCTCCTCAATAAGTGATTTATGATCTGTCACCGGTGTGTCCTTGAGCAACGCACTTATTCCCAGGTTGCTCCTGAGGATTGTCTCTGTAATAAATGTGGTGAAGTCACTTTAAAGACAAACATCTGCTAAATGACTTGCTTATTTGAAAGCTGCTACATATTCCTGAGGTGATTTTGTTAATGTATCAATGTTCCACATATACATACAGTACGTAACAAACAAAATGCTTGTGGCTGTGATGTCACAATAATAAGGGTGATAAGTTCTTGAAGTTACAGTGTTTCTGTATCAAAAGGGCAAGGAAATTCTGCTTTCAAGGTAATGACTTAAAGCACAGTTTCCTTGCTCTTGACTAATGACCTTTCCATTGCCAAAGAAATTCTGCATTCTACACACATCAGGAAATGATTTTTTTCTTTGGATTTAGCGGATGACCCCTTTGAAGATTTCTTTGGTGGGCGACCCAGGGGTGTGGGCAGGAGCAGGACGGCAGGTTCATTCTTTTCCGGGTTCTCACCATTTGGTCCTGCCTTTCCTGGTTTTGACACTGGTACCTACTGTTTTTTTTACCTACTGGTTTTGTTTGTACCTACTGTTTGTAGTATTTTTGTTATTGTTAAATTTTCATACATTAATATATTTGAGAATCTGTGTATGCTTCATCTCTGCAGGTTTCACCCCATTTGGCTCAATTGGTGGGGGTGGATTCACCTCCTTCTCCTCATCTTCATTTGGGGGTGGAGGAGGAATGGGAAACTTCCGCTCCGTATCCACATCCACCAAATTTGTCAATGGACGGAGGATTACCACAAAACGGTACCAAGGAGCACTCTGTAACAGCTTCTAGTTTGTTGAATAGTTAAATAGTGATTCATCACTTTAAACAGGTGTAAGCAATAAGAGATTTGCATAAAATTTTTTCCATTAAATATCTATACAAATTGATTATACGTTGGTGGCTTATTTGACTAAGGTTTGACTACTCAGAAAGCTTTTTATGGAAATAAGGTGATAGGTGTTATCTGACAGTACAGAAATTGACTGTGATTATTGTGAATCGTGTTATTTCAGCATTGTAGAGAATGGTCAAGAAAGAGTGGAGGTAGAAGAAGATGGTCAGCTCAAATCTCTCACAGTCAATGGTAAGGAGCAGCTTCTCCGACTGGACAACAAGTGATCTCTGAGCCCCTCAGCTGAACATCTGAAATATGTAACCCAAACATTCCAATACATAACCAATCATCAGGCGAACGGCCACCAAAGCTACTAGTCTACAAGAGTAGGTCACATGTGACACATCCAGGTGTTGTGTGCTTTTAGTTGGTGCCGTTACCCTCCGTGCAGTACATTGTAGACAAAAACAGGGTGAAACTTCATTCCAACTTAAGAATTATTTTTTCCCTGAGAACAGTTTATTCATTCCTCACAGGACCAGAAGGCCTCAGTTTGAGCAACCACAATTAACGTTTTCTGTCAGCTGATGGTTTTTTCTTTGCTTTTCATCCATAAGTGCTTATTGCCTTGAACTAGTTTAACAGGCTGTGTCTGCTTTCTGCTGTAGAGCTGTTCTACTGTTCAGTTAAACTGTTGAAGTCTTAACCTCTACACTCTCTACACATATTTAATATGGTCTAACTGGTGTTAGTAGTTACAGTTTGTTCATGAAATTACACTATAAATTAATAAGTTGATAAATTCATGTTTTTTGCTTCACATTTCGGCCTTTCACTTAACTGTTGCATAACCTGAGACTTTCCATTATTATATAGAAATATATGTGACTTTTTATGCTAGAATTTTTGTGTTCTTTGTAAGAAAAAAGATGGACAAAGTTTCAGGTTCAATAAATCTCACCTTCACCTGTTTGGAATGTTGCACTCAATTTATTTGCATAAACAGACTTGCCTCTAATTTGTGTGTAGATGCAGATAGGCCCTGTTGTTCGGCTGATGCATGTGTCTCAAGTGTTTCATCCAAGCACTCACCAAAATAACATCAACAAAAAATAAAACATTGCTTCCCTATATACTTTCACCATTACCTTAATGTTAATGCTACCATATAAATTATACACACAAGCATGCGCACTGAAACTAATTTTTCTGGTTTATTTTGTGTTTCTTTTAAGCTGATGCACAATTGCATCTATGATTAACCGTGTGTGTAAATCACATAATTTGTCTTCAGATCAACCAGTAGATGTTAATCCAAATCACGTTTGCATCTGATGTGAAATCTCAATAGCCCACAAACTTCAAAATAATGATCAGAGCAAATAACAAAAAGCTAGATGGCTCGTACTGCACCACATTATGAGTACTAATTTCTAAGTGAAGTGACAACAATATCTCGAAAAGATATTCGCATTATAAAGTTCAATGTTGCTGGACATTAAATTCCAGTGGGACTAATTCAAGCAAAGCTGGAACGTAAAATAATAAGAGCGAGTTTACATTGTCGGTGTATGTGGAATAAAGTGCCGGATTTATTTGTGGTACATTGGCGCCCCCTGCTGTGTACATTACACAAGCGTCTTGTTCATCTCCGTAGATTTAATATCGCCATGTTTTGTAGTAATAGCAACATACATTTGCTTATAAAGATTTTGGTTGTTAGGAAAGGGCAGTTACTTGTATTGGACGATGTGCTTTCCACCAAATGTTGTCTGCAGGCATCTGATCAGGCACCGAATATCTATAATTATACTGCAGCTCTAGAGGGCGCCATTTCTTTAGTGATCACAATGTCGAGACCTTGATGTACAGGAAAGGGCAATGGCTGTGTGCAACAGGTTTGACAAGGTGTGACACAAAAACTTTTTGTGTCACACCTTGTTGTCCCACACCAGCTGAAGTAATAAAGTTCCTGTTCGTAAACTGAAAGTTTCATGCCAACCTTCTGAGGTAACATCCTCAAAAAGTCTCTAAATGATCCACAGTTGTGATATTCTGAATCTGAAAGCATCCAAAGACAGATGAAGAGTGTTGTGTTGCTGTCCTCCACAGACTTTATGAAAGATGGGAAAGATTGGAGTAATAGAGGAGGAATAACGCTGGTTTTCTGTGCCAGCTTTGATGCTATCAGAACATCAGAACAGTGGGAAGTGCTGTAAACGCTGGGCCCTTTAAAGATGGGGAATATTTTTCTATAGGTGTGTAAATGATGCTTGGTGTCATACAGGATAGATAGAAGAGGTCTGACATGTTTCTTAGAGATCCAATCTAATGTCACTGCCATCTAAATACTTAAACTAGCAGAAAACGTTTCTTTAATATAACATTAGATTTAAATAGACATTAGGATCACCATAATCAAGGCAAACTATATTACAATCAGTGCTCATAGCCATAACTTTGTTCTTTACCAGTGTATGGCTATTTAGCTTATTTAAAAACTTTTGTCCAAAAAACACACTTTACACCCTATGATGAAAGCCAAATAGAACAATCTAGAGAATTTTAGGGGCCTATGTTTATTTGCCGTGTTGACTAAATTAAATTAAAACCTTTATAGGATTTATAAATACTTAAAGATTATATCTGTTACAGTTCCTTACAGTATTAGTTGTTTGCCTAAAATATTTATTTCTCCTCTCATTTTATATCTTATCATCTGGGTAACCATCATATAATCGTATAACATACTGATCTGCAAAAAGCAAGGATGTTTTAAAACAATGAAAACCTTAAATCCCCCTCCTTGTATCAAGCAGCTGAAATGTTTCTCTTAGTGGACACAAGCCATACAAAAATAACATTTTCATATGTTGGGATATTACAGTAAATTTTAAAAGGTTTTAGAAGATCTATAGTACAATAACATTCAGTTAGGGACCTAATGTTGGTTCAGGTCATGTTCAAGCTCATACCCGGGTCCTTAAAGGGCCAGCCAGACAACATGAGATTTGATAAAGGTTTGGCTATGAAATGTATTCTATTTTTCATCTTTTTGTGGGGGTGGAGGAGGGTGTCACAGCAGACACACACTTTCCGGAGATGAAGAACGTCCGGTAGTTTGAGAAGCAGCATCTGTCTCTTTTCTTCTACTCTCTCCCCTTTAATTACACAACACAATAGCCACGAGATGTGCCCATAATCTGTTCGCATAATCAGCGTCTCTTTTCTCTTTTCTGAGCCTCTGTTCCAAACGCTAATTCAATATAAATGTAAATTAACATGTGAAAAGAATAAAGAAATCTCAATCTATTTACATGACTAATCATAATGAAAGCTTTCCACATGCAATATGAATGAATGATTATGGGAGGCGGGGGCAGTGAGGTGCAGGGAGTGTCTTAGAAGCTATTTGAACTTTCTTTACATTTGTCACACACACACTTGCATATGTGGTTTACGTGGGACTCTCCATAAGCGTAATAATTTTTATATTGATCTAATCAAACTTTCAATCGACTTCCCCTACCCCCACAAACATAACCCTCACAGAAAACTCTTGGCCTTTTTTTTATTAAAATTAAAACACCATTTAGTGTTTTTTTAAAGCCATTTGGTTTATGGGGAGCAATTAAAAAGAGTATATTTTAGGTCAAAACCCTGCATAAAACTCACATCATATTATTATTATTATAAACATTATTAACTGAATGGGTTTGCCACTTTTTGGGATATTTATAAGTTGGAAGAAGAAGCTGATATGATACTGTCAGAATCTTTGATTACTAACAGTGCTTTATTGACAGAAATTGTAATAAAGTCAGCACACATTTTCCGCTTTACACCAGAGTCTACACATAATTTCTGTTTACTATTTATGGCGACTGCTGTGGCAATTTTTAAGTATTTTTGACTCCTGTCTATTATTGTGATATCACTGATTTCAGATTTACCTCCCCCAAAATCGCAAGCAAAACTGTGCATGGTTACTTTATTTGCTACTCAAACTGTCTCTTTATGTACAACTGGGTGGTTTGTGACCAAAATAATGTGGGTCAGACATAATGCTGTATGCTAGAGGATTGAAATGTTCTGTGAGACCAGGTAAGAGGAAATTGATCATTGACAAACAGCATTACAGTACAAAAACTACAGTCACTAACATTATGATCGCTTTAAAAAGAATCTGAAAACTATTAAATGATTAAATTCAAAGACCTTCAAATGGGCACAAAGTGGTTATGAATTGCTGAATTAAAAGAATATAACACATAAGAATATAACAAACAACAAAACTATTTTTATTTTCTTTTTAGTTTTAATAACTAATTAAATTAATTAAAATAAACTTATAGTGTTTACTTGAGGAACAAACATTTTTTTTTTGTTGCATATTTATGTATTTTCTTTTCAGATGCCAGATTTATTCAATTTACAACTCACAACCTTTCCAAGCATAATGCTCACAAACCAAATAAATTAAGTTTCCTGAATGAAAACAATAAACTTTAAAGATGTGTTTTGGTAATGCCTTGCGATATGTATACATGCCTAATGCTGACTTGCAAGGCTAGATCTGATGTATTGCAAAAACTGCACAGATTATACAGATTGTGCCCTATCAAAACAAAGATACAAATGCATGATATTTCTTTGCAGCTAGAGTAAGGTCATGTTGAAAACATAATACCATTATTTCTGAGCATGCAATGATATAGCTCGCTCTTTGCAAGTGTTAGTCCAAATACTTTCCAAATTTCCATCTTTGGTATACGCACATTATTTTATTCAGAAATTGAATAGTAATTGACTTCATGCGTCTTTCATGACTCTAGGTGAGCACTGGGAGATAATTCACATGAATAAATCATTAAACCCAATTTATTTACTCTATACTGCCAATGTTCCATATCATTTGTCAGTTATTTGGAACTTTCAGTAATTCATTCAATTACCCTAATTCATAAAGGCTGACTGAATGATTGACTGTGCATTCAGTATTATCATCACAGATTTTTGTGATGGAGTAGACTTTGCATCGTTTTGTGTCGTAGTATTTTTTATATTGTCATAGCCTCTGTAGGAACTGATTCTCTTAATACAATTTTATGAAATTTTAAATAAAAATAATTGGCCAGAGTGACCCAATTTGTGCAAAGACCATTAAACTTTCTCTGGCAGCTTCTTTCTGTTTGTATTAGTGCATTACTAATCATCTCTTACAACTGCTTGTAGACCACATATTGATTCTTATCTTTATTGATCTCAGAAACAATTTTTCTTTGGTGTTAACTATTTGTAATAAGGTTTAATTATATTTAAAATGGCCAGATTTAACTAGAATGCTTTCTTAAAAGACATTACCAGAAAGAGCGCAATAATTCCTTTTGTAATAATAAAGATACTGTCAATATTCAGATGTAGGGCATTCATGTACATAAATGTGAAACAAGCACTATAATTAATGTGTTCCAAAGAGTTGCTGACCCTAACTGTGCATGAAAATGCTCTTAGAAACTGGCTTATTCATAATGTAGACACTATTCTACATTACTGCATGTGCAAATGTGCATTCTAAATATGTACAAATGTGCATTAGATACATATTCATCTGAGATGTACCCGGCCCTATACACAGGCATTCCTGATGACAAAGCATTAGAGGAAGGCCACAGACAATCTGCCATCTCTGCCCCTGCCCCACACAACCGTTACCTCAGAAATGTGCCACAGAACCCTGTGGAGGAGGATAAAGAGACAGCCCTGGAGAATCTGGGATTTGCCAAAGGTGTGTATCCTAGTTAGGCGCTGTGCCCATATAGAGGCCAGGATCAGAAGAGAATTTTAATGAAGACATACAGTATTACTTATCAAGCTTACTTCAGTGAATTATGGAAAGTCAGATATTGAAAGCTGAATGCTGTGGTGGCATCTGCCTTATGAACAGGCAACTTTATGTTGCCAATACAACTTGCTTTTGACTTTTACACTCAGCCCTACCTAGAGAAAATGTTCATAGAGAGCCTCGACAAACATGCCTCAGTGGAGTTGTTTATTTAAAGTGACTCTTGTCTTTGGGCATGAGACAGTCTATTAGACAACACCAGAAGTATGTGTAGTTATTTCTTGGATATGATAGTATGATAGTTATTGTAGTTTTGTTGAGTTAATAATGAAAGTCAAGGGTCATGAAATAATGTGTTTACAAGTCATATTCAGTTAGCCTTGTATTAAGTCACTTTCCTTTTCATAGGCTTTTTTGACACCAGAAGAAAGAAACTTGTGCTGAAAGAGGCAGATACCAAAAAGAAACGGATGCCAAGACTGGCTCCTCGAATTGGGGTTTGGTTCTGATAGTTTTGCCATCATATTGTGTTATACTTGCTGTTCAATTTCAAAACACTGAAGGGATATGAAGACATATCTGTGACGCATTTTAACACATTCTCATGTTTTTATTTTTAAATGGCACACATACACACACATTTTTCCCACAACATTCTGCTTTATGTTCCCAACTCCACATCAAACAAGTTACAAAGTTACATCGTGGCTCACTATAAGAGTTACAAAGATACAGAGTTAGCATAGCACAATTCATCTTTAATGTACTTTATGCTGTGTCATCCTGTAGCAACTATTTCCTGATTTGTTGTACAATGCATTCTTTAAAATTACAGTTCTCTATAATTGTTGATATGTAATATATAGTATAATTGGCAACATACAAGCAGAATACCTGGATGCCCGAGTTTACACCTCTTAACTGAAAAAAACAGCTCAACTGACAATATTAGCGTGTCAGAATAACGCAACAATTTATTCCATTAACTCATGATTAAAATGTCTGTTGGAGTCTTTAGTCTTCAATATGTATAGCTTTCGTCATGCATATCAGATGATTTTTCATTACCCAAATATATATAAAAGCAACTGCACTAACACTTATTTTATTCATAGTTTTAAAGCATTTTGACAAACATTTAACTGAATATATATATATATATATATATTTCATGAAGAAAATCGATTGATTATTAATATTTAAGTGAGGCACTTTAAAGTATGTTTTGCTATACGTGTGGTGTATTTTAGTGCATTTTGCATTTTGTACTAAATAATAGAACACACAATAAATATTGACATGATATGTAAAGGGTGCTTGAATGTGTAAACATGGACGTGACAAATAAGACAGTGCAGAAGAAAGAATGATGACAAGACAAAAAGGTTTGTTGGCTGAGACAGGAAAGTGAGAAGCACAAGGGAAAAAAATGAGGAAAAGGATTTCTGAATTATTTATTCACCAATGTGAAAGAACACGTTTTCTCCAGTGTCTTTTGATCCAGTCTTAAGCACTGTATCAATATTTTAGAGAATATGACATGTCCCTTTAGAACAGGGAACATAGCTTCAGTTTTACTCCAGCTACCACATATATGCTTTTTCTGTATGAAACAGACACCAAGATCTACACTAAATCACCATTCATATATTTAAAAGAAGCTGGAAACTAATTAGGTGAAGAAAACTGAAGAGTTGGAGAACTACACGGATACATTTATACTGATACATATCATTCAAATGTTTCCACTCTGATGTGTTACTGTCAGTTTTTGCTGGTGCTGTATGAATGTGTATTTTCTGTTGATACATATGCTGTTATTTGATAGTGGTGTGAGCTGTATTTGTTCACTCTGTACAATAATAACTAATAAATATATTTTTATTTAGAACACATATCGCTTTAACATTGCTAGAAAATGGCTTGGTTTTCTTACAGCTGTGCTTTTATTTTCCAGTATTGGCATAAACGCTACATCATTTCTGTGATTGGCAAGTATGTGTACGTCTGATTGTATTTGCCAATTTTTAAAGTGTGCCAATAAAGCTTAAAATAATTAAAATGATTATTTCAATTTTTCAATTTTCACTATTAACCAACAACACAGGAGAGGCATCTAGCAAATGATTTTAGACATTGTTTCTAAGAAATCACATGTCATTTACAAGTATGTACAATTGACCTGTAGAGTAGTTTTGGTCCTGTTTACTTGACTGAAGTCTCACAGGGTTTATGTCGATACTGTGGCACAGCAGCGGTTGTATTGGTGACTCACCTTCCCTCAAGTCCTTTGTTTGAGATTTATGTTTGAGATTTATATTATTATATTATCTAGTGTAAAACAATGCTCCAAATTCAAGAATTGAAAGAGGGAAATGTCAGTGGTATCCATCCTAAAGTGAAATGTGCAATTCATGTGGAATTGAATTCCAAATCTATTCTATTCCGCTGTTACAGTGTTTTTCATAACTACGACCTCTGATTCTGTTTTCAGTGGTAAATTGCATAAACAGTGCCAGATAAAAGTTAAGGGATTCAGGTTTTTTCAATCTGAGAGTGCTAGTAATGCTGTAAAGAGCATAATGTATAGAAAAGAGGTCAAAAACATTTGATACATGATGAAACATTCCACATTGTCTATTTTAAGCTTGATACTGTTGACATTACTAACTGTGGTTTTGCAACAGCAGTGGTAAATCAAGGCTGTATTAGAGAGCGTTGTGCATGAACTAACACTAGGTGGAGATGTTTGTCAGTGCAGTCTGTAATGTGATGTTGTCTGACATTAGACATATAAATGATGGTTATCAATGAAAATCATCAGATTATTAAGAACTTTGATTTGGGTATTCCAATAAACAAATACTGCTCTTATTTAATCGTAGAGTTTTGGAAAACAGTGGCCATGCTGCCTGACATATTCTGCTCACAGTTGGCGGTCTCCCATAAAAGTGAAAATTTAATTAAAATTCAATTTCTACATTTAATCAATACAGGTTCCTGTTGTGACTGCAATAATACAATAATTATAAATGACTATTAACCAACCACACAGGACAGACATTTAGCAAATATTCACAAAATTGTTTGTTTGGGTGGTGATTTTAGACATTGTTTCTAAGAAATCACTTGCTGTACCTTTAATTTTAAACAGTATATATTTGTTTTGTAAAATAAGCCTGTGCTTTTAATGCAGTTAATATACAGAATTATGCCAAGCATTTTAAGGAGGGTGGCTGGTTCTCCAGGCAACAATTCCAGGAATGCCAACCTAAACATTCTTCAAAGTTTTACAATTTCAAACTATACCTACAAATCCAAACATCAGGAAGAACTCTAGACAGAAAATGCACCACATTTTTTACACTAATTTACATTCCTCAGATTATTTGTAGTTACATAACCAGCCCAGTATATAAACAGATGTAATATGAAGACGGTCACAACTTAAAGACCCTCTTTCTGAGGTAAGACTATGTGAAATTAAAATTCAATTGCAAGTAAATAAGTGAAAGAACGTAAATTGAGTAAATTGTTGTATTGTTTTTGGCAAAATGTATTTAAATGTCAGATGTCCCCTTAATACTGTAATATTCATGTAATACTGAAAAGTAAAACGTGTATGCTTAAGAAAGAGTGAATTGGATAGAGAGTGTGTTTAGATTAAAATAGTTATGAACTACAATCATTTTAAACAGAAACAATGTTAACTTAAAAATACAATACAATATTATACAACAATTAATTCTGGTCCTTGAATCTGATTGGATGAGAGACATTCCAAAAGTTCTGACATAACATGAAAACAGCATGGCCTGCTTTATTTTATTTTATGCTTTATTTTTTTAATGATACAACTAAGACAAAGTTAATTAAAATGTATTTTTTTGTTCAAGTAAAGATTAATTGAGCCCCATGTCAAAAAGGATCTTTTTTAATAACAACTCAAAATTGCCAACTTCTTTAAAATGTCATGATGACTCTAATGTACAGTATGTTTCATTTGCAGCATTTTGTTTTGTGTAAAGGTTTGACTATGATGCACATGAGACTTTGTATCCTTTTCATCTGTCTGCTCTTGGCCAGCACATCTGCTCTGAAAAGACTGAACAATTTCAGTGACTTAAGAAATGTTCCCTATGCAAAGGATTTTCCACGTCATGGACTCATGCTGCTGTTCTGGTTAGCACAAAGAATAACTTCACCTGATCAAAACAATGTTTTTCAGGTTAATTTTGAACCACGTAGATGTGACTTTGGGTTCCATCGGTTTAGGAATTTGGAACAAATAGTCCCCCAGTTGCCCTATTTGTACTCTGTTGGTAATTTAAACGCGAATAGAGCCAGTGAGTTGCCCCTTTTTGTGGCAATGGATTATTTCAACTCAGGCTACCCTGAACACAACATGGACAGACTTATAGTGAATGTCAGGCCTGACAATCCAACCAGGATAAACAGGATCTTTATCACATCACACACTTATAGACAGAACAGCTTTGACTCTGATAACACATTTGAGATTGATCCTGAACTTATACAGCAGATCAGACGCCCAAATAACATCCCCCAAATTGCCTTTAATAATTATCTGTTTCATACATTGTCTGTCACATCTAACATAGAAATCAATGATGATCTGAGATCCACATTTAGTAATTCATTAGACCTTTTTGAAGAGCCAGGTCTTGCTGCTTTTCTTGCATTAGCCAATTATAATGTCAACCAGAGATACAGGAACTTTGTATCACATTACAGTACATCCACTTTCAGTGGAAGCAAATCATCTTATGAACTGCATCAGTATAATGAGTTTGAGAAAATGAAACTAGATGTGAGAACAACAACAAAAGGATTTGCAAAACTTATTTGGGAAAACATACCAGTTAAAGAAGGTTACTCCATACAAGTTGCAGTTTGCAATGCCAACCAATGTAAATGTACAGATCAAGGATGCCATAAGGAAACAGTAAGGAAACGTTCCAGCTTTTTAGATACTTCAGTTGCCCTGAATCCTGGTCTTCAACCCCAACTCCTGTTAAAGCTGTGTAATTTGTGTGATACAATCATTCTTTATGGGCCAGTATTTGATGAAGCCAACAGAGTGATTCCCACCAGTTTAATGGGATATGATGCTGGTCTACAGCTCTATACAAAAGATGGATGGGCTTGTGCTCGACTCTATATCAAGACGACCTTCAGTACCTGGAAAAACGTCTTCTACTACTCATGGGTGGGGTTTTACAGTAGTAAACAAGCTGCAAACAACAAATACAAGGAATTCAGATATGTTGTATCCTTTGAGAAAATGGAAGACGGCAGAGGAGGTGATGATTATGACATTTATCAGTTCAAGTCTGCAATGAGCATTGCACCTGGAGTCCAGATACGCTTCCTGGTGGATAAGGGATATGACAATGTGTTGGCAGAAACTATGCCCTGGGGGGGATAGTAAAAATCTAAGTATATCACAATAAGCTGACAATTATGATAAATCCTGGTCATCTGTGCTGACTTTCACTGTATTTTAACAAATCTAGAATTGATTTTCAACATTTTTACTATAATTAATGACTAGCTTGCTAAATACAAATGATAATCTTTTAACAACATTTTCATGAAAACTTTAATAATCATGTTAACATATCAAACATAGTAATGTCTGTGTGTAAATTTTAATTTTTTTTACTAATATAAAGACAAGAATGGATTTTTATACTGTTGTACAATTTATTAAAATGTATCTAATGAAAGTGGTTTACATCTTTGTGTCTTTTATACACCTGGACTAGTTTCTTTTAAAGAATCTTCATTCAACGATTTATTTAAAGATTCTAGGACTACAGAATATAAACACAACCCAAGGACAGTAAAAGTAACAGATATTATGCTCTGGTATTACCCAACACTGTTACACCCTGCTACAAGTCATGTATAGAAGAAAAAAAACAATGTCATTCTTGGTGTGTGCAATGTCTTTTATTTACACTTGCACTTTACAAACATATAGAGCGAGTGTGATTAAATAATATAATGGTGTCAATCTTGTTAAAGTCATTTTTGTTAGTATCTGTCTCATTAACATAAAACCTGGTAACAGTTTACAATAAGGTCATATTTGTTAACATTAGTTAATGCATATTTGTTAACATAAGCCAACATGACCTAACAATGAACAATACTTCTACAGCATTTAATAATCTTGTTAATTTCAGCATTTATTAATACTAATACATATGAGTAGTTTTACTTATATACATCTTATAATGAACAATAAAACAATAATTTGCAATAATACCATGTAGTTTGTGTTGTACGTTTTATAATTTTTCTGTTTTTTATTTTCATTATATGTAAAGTTTAAAACAATGCAACATTGTGAAAAGCACTATATAAATAAAATTGAACTGAATTAAACATTTTTAATAGCATCAGACATTGTAACTGTTAATATTAGATAATGTACAATGAACTAACATGAACAATTGTATTGGCATTACCTAACATTAACAAAGATTATGTTGAAAATGTTACTAAATGTTCATGTTGCTTTATTTATGTTAGCAAATACAACCTTTTTGCAAAGTATTACCAAAAACGTATACCTGTACATTAGGATTTTTCATGAGATAAAAGAGTAATTTGCCCTGGGAAACTTGGTCAAAAATATCAAATGACAGATACTGGAAATCCTGGAAATACTGGAAAGGACTAGGTGATGATGAGTAACACATTCTTGGTCCGTGGATAGCAATCGCTTCTGCAGGGTTTAAAATAACAAAAAACAAAGAAATGTTTTCTTTGTGAAATGAATGAGGAACAGAGAGACACACATCGAACCATCTCAGATAACAAAGATTCCCATGTGAGATTTTTCCTCATTCCTTTCATTTTACACATCTGACTGTCGAGTTGGCAGTCAGTTTGCAGATGGTTTTAAGTTTGTAGTTTCAAGTCTGTAGCTGAAACTATATAAAGCTATATGTACCGAGGACAATAAAAACATTCCAAGAAAAATGCTATTTAAAAGAATGAATTTAGTTCAGAATATATGGATTGCTCAAGATTGTGGGATTAGGTAAATAGAAGAAGTGTGCACACTGTTTTTTATTTCTACATTAATTTTGTCTGAATCACACATTTGCACATTTATGAACTTAGATTAAGTGCAGGACAGTTTCTATGCAAAATTGTAAAGAGGCCCCTGGTGTAGTAACCTGAGGGTCTTAAGAACTACATCAACTGGAGAGTTCACCCGTCACTATTTTGTCCTTTAGACGTTTAACCTTAGGTTGGTCCAGTACTGTAGAATATTAGTAGTAAGATGAAAAACACTTACATGTGATGCTTGTTGTATGGTTGTGCAATCAAAGAAAAATTGTAGTTCTGCCACCCTGTTTGATTCCCAGACCTTACATTTACTGAATGCAAAATTGATTTTAGAGAATGTAATGTTATGGTAGTTTTCCTGTTTCCCAGTAATTTGAATTTGTTTGGGGAAATGTAAAAATGAATTATAAAATGGTAAACACACTTCTTTCTTCTGTTGTACACAAGAAGACAAATTTTTAAGAACATTGTTGCTGTTCTTTTATCCGTACAATCAAAGAGAATAGTGGCTAAGGCTGTCAGTGATATTTACTGTGAAAATCTCCTATTGAGTTCCAAGGAAGGATGAAAGAACCAGACAGCTTTGTTGTAATACGTAACTATTTTACAGGACATTTAGTAGTGGGTAAATCTGAAATTGACAACAGGCAATGATAATAATAATAATAATAATAATTTGTTGTTGTCATTTGTTGTTTGGTGCTAAAATTTGACCCCCTATGTTGTGTCATTGCAAAAGCACCCACACTAGAGTAGCCCGCACTAAAGAAGTCTTGTCTTACTTACGCTATCTTGATATAATACTCCAAACATACATAACTTATGCTGGACTGTTCACAATATGCTTCAGTTTAAACTGAAACTGAAACTCTTGCTGTTTAAGATGATTAAGTACTCTCATTTACCAAAGCTGTGTCTGACCTTACCTTTAATAGTAGACTGTGTCTGATCCTACTTTATTCAAATCTGTCTTGCCCAAACCTCTAATGAATCTTACCTGTCTATCCTACTAAAGTCTGGATTACACTGCATGACCCTAATCATTAACTTTACCACAATCTGCAGTCTTGTGAAGTCAGCGTTAGTTGCAGATTTTGGGCATTTGGAGGACAGCTTTCACAGAAAATCATGCAGACCCCTAAACTTGTAAACAACAGACCACTTTTAAGTTGTCCTTTCTTGTTCTTAATTGTTATTCTTGAGGAAACTGCTGAGCTCCTGTCTACTTATTTTATAGTATTTCAGCACTGGTACATTACTGTACTCATAGCCAGATGTACTGTACTCATAATTTTGATAGAAAAACAATACAAATGCAAATGGAAGATATGTTTTGAGATTAGAAACATTTTGACTCCCCCTCCCTTGCCTCACAGTGGTTTTCTCCACTGCCTACACACAAAAGTTGTGCAGTAGTTGTGAAACTCCAGTAAGTAGTCTGTCTAAGACGTTTTGTTCACTTTAAACATCAGATTGTGATTATTTTCTCTTTAATACAGATGATGCCTACTCATTAATAAATTAGTCATGACAAAAAATGTATTTTTCCACGGGTCCACTGTGTTAGAGATTATAATGTTACCTAACTTGTTTGGTAGCTTGTTTAATACTGTAGCATGTTGGATAGTAAGTCACCCCACTACAACCAACATGGTGATAATCCTATGTGTGAACTGTTATTAGGCTTATATTGTGATTGTACTGTTGTGTTGGGTTTGCTCAGTATGATGTAAAGTGGCAGAGATTGGAGAGAAGTGGAAGAGGCTTGCTACAGTTAAATATCTAAGTACAAGTACATTTTTTGCTGTGTTATTTTTGTCCCCTTCATAAATTGTTCTTGAGAAATTTTGTTTATTGTCCGACTCAACTGAAATTTATGCCCATGACTGTTAATGGTCTTTGCCAGTTCACTGTCCCAATGCTATTGTTTTTCTCATTCCAGCTGCCCCATAAAGTGTGAGTCTTGTAAATCTGCAGCTTCCATTTGCTTTTAAAAGGATTAGGTTTCAAACTCCTCTCATCTGAGTACATGTGCTAAATTCTTGTGTTCTTATTGAGAATACCTTGACATCTAGCATTTCTGCAATAGCTTTCTTCACTGAAGTATTTATTTTTTTTTAATTCTTGTGAGGTTGTTGTACTGTAGTCACCCAGCTATTAACCCATTCAGCTGAGTGTCATGCATTTGAGGGATTTTCTAATAGCACCATCACAAAACCTTTACAGTTTATGTTTTACTTTCTAGTTTAGTTTGCTTCTGTCAATTTTGTAAAGTGCCCAGTCTGTTATGAATATTATGCAGTGACAAATACTTTGTCATTTTTTGAGCCTTCTAGGGGGTGTATTGCAGCCTTCACACCTGTACCTCCACCTTTCCATACTCACCTTTCTGTCAGAAATATGTCCCTCTAAATGTGAACGTCAGAGTGAGTTCAAAATTTGCTATGCAACAGAAGACTGCTTGAGGTTATTACTAGAGCTGCTTTGCAGATTTCTTTCAAATGTAAGATATCATAACTCTTCACATTCTGTTACAACATTTGCTAAATGCATTGCTTTCATTTGCCTTCACTGGTGAGGATAATTACTGATGTGCATTACTCTGGTCTCTTTGTCATCCAGATCACTGCCAATGTCAACAGGTCAAGTGATGCAGAGAACCATCAATTATCTGCATCACTTATAAATTCATTATTATTTTGCTGCCCTTGTTTGTTCTTTCAAGTTTCTGTTAGATCTTAAATGGTTCAACTATAATAATGTTTGGACCTGTATCTCTTGTAAAAATATTGGATTTTATTACTGGTCTTATCTCCCCATAGACAATGTGTTATTGCGATAACCCACAACAATTTTTTATTACTTTAGCTTCTAGTGGTACATTTCACAAAACATATATCTCTCCCAAGTGTTTAACTTTATCTTGTATATGATGATGACATATACCTACATATAGAAATATAAATGACAGTATATATTTATTAAGTGTAATATATACACATATTTAATTAGTTGACATGAAATGTCCTGAATTTCGATATGTTACAATTCATCTAAAATTATTTGAAACAGTATTTTTCTCATTCTTTTGCAATTAATATGCATTCAGCGTCATTAATTAACAAACTACAATATTTGGACTATGAAAATTCATTAGTCACACCACAAGGTCCATTTAAAATGAACCAGTGGAGGCAATAAATTGATTAAATATGTTTAAAGATCTTGCAACATACTTTCCTTTATACACCAAATTTTAAACCAAAATTTTAATCTTGATTAAAGTCAACAGGCATGTTATGCATCAACCATGTTATGCTGTGCAGGCAAAGCATATACGCACCTTTGGAATCAAACTCAAGATGTCAGAATACCCTGTAAGTTCACTTTTCAGGGTGGTTGGGACATACCCTGTCTCTGCTACCCAGCTGTCTATCTGAGCAGCAGGGAAAAACTCAGTATTCTCCTTTCCCTACTCTCCTCTCTCACCCTATTGGCTGAATTTAATGAGACCTGAAACTTCCCTATAGGCTGAAAGCCTAGTGGCGAGTTGTTGCTGTTGCTAGGTTCCTGTTGCTAGGATGGGTTGTCGTGCCAGAAGGGGTGGGGGTGGGACACACAATGAATTATGGATGAATGATTTTTTTCTGTACTGCACAGAGAGAGGACTCATCTGTGATGCAGATGAGAGAGGAGTGAGATAGGGAGAGAGAGAGAGTCAGAAAGAGCAGAGGAAGGGGAGGGTGTCTCAAACCCTTGGGCAGGCGTTTGGCAGAGTCCTGGTTGCTGTGGAAACCAGCGGCAGAAAACGGATGTTGATTCTCATGCAAAGGCGAGGTTCAGAGTTCACTGTCTGTTGTTTGTTCAGCAGAAGTGCCAGGGAGATGACCTCTTGATTTTACCTGACCTCCAGTAACCTAAGAGATTAGCCACTGATGAGTGACAAGGCATTGAGAGAGGAGATGAAAATGGAGATGGAAGGAGGTGGAAAGGAAGAGTTAGACAGGAGAGGTGGAGGGCAGAAGAGAACAGACTGTGGGCAAAGGAGGTTAGAAAGGGAAGTTTAAGATGAAGTTATGGAGGTGTAGGGATGAAATATGAAGAAGGGTGAGGAATTGTAAGAAAAGAGCAAAAGAGGCTGTAAAATGTGTTGTAGCATTTTCTTGATGACTTTCAGCCACTTTGGCTGAGTCAACATGTATTTGTGTGACACACAGGGACATTCTCCACATTAAGCAAGTACTTAGGTAGCTAGTGGGTACTGAAATGAAGCCCATATCTTGCTACAGAGAGCTCCCCTCAGCCACTAGAGACCTGAACAGCCCTTTCCATAGGAAATAAAAAAACATGTCAATTTGTCAGAATGTAGATTTTATTGTTGCAGCTTATTGTTCTGCATGGTGCATTTTGTTTTTCAGTCTTTTATTCACCTCTTTCACAGTCTCATTAAAATGCGTGATCAGCTCTTCACCTTGGTCTGAATGTGCAGGTCGTCTTTACAATAGCTGCAAGCATTTTTAATAACACATTATTGAATTTCACACAATGAACATAGGGAGGGATTTCGCAGTGAGAAGCACATGATATTTCATCCTTTATACAGGAAAAAGAAACACACATCCCTCATACAAAGGTTTTTTCTCTTTTTTTTAACTAGTGCAGCTGTTTCTTTATGAAGCATTTAAATCTCTCATATGAAATAGGGGCAACTAGCCTCCTGTGCCGAGAAGGTATAAAAGCCATAATTACCATAAACAGATGAAGGACAATATGGAGCCTGCTGTTTCAGTGTCACAAACACCGAAACACATGCACATACACCTACACGTGGGGGGTGGGGGGTGGGGGGTGGGTGGGGGGGGGGGGTGAAGGTCAGTGGCAAATTGTCACCCCACCAATTATCTAGAATACAGGCCAAAACTGAAACAATGTGGTGATGTGTAGAAAACTGCCACAGGAGCATGATTATTTGTTACACTACATACAATACACATCAGTACATTTTCGGTGATTCTACATCTATCTGAAGTTATTATGGTTCATTGGTCAAGTTTATATGTTTGTGCCTCCTTTTGGTTATTCTATGTCTGAATGACACTCTAACTCTAACACTCTATCTTGTTCTTCAGACACACATCTTATTTTGTATGATCCTTCAGTAAGTTTGAGGATTGTACAATAACGCTTTAGAACACCCCCCAACCTTCTCTATCATTGCTGACCTCCGACGTTCAGCTACAGAATGCATATCATTTAGGTGTCTAAATGTGTCTGTGACAATAATATACCATGACATTTCTGTTAGCGTCGCTCTTTATCATTGATAATTATGCGGGCACAGGGCAGTGCCTTCTCGACTATGAGCAGGAAGGGAGGGAAAAGCCAATCTCAGTATGCAGATGGTTAAAGTCCCTGTGGAGAGGCTGGCCGATTAGATGTGTGTTGATAAACTCACTTACTCTGAGTGACAGTTTGCAATATTGGGGTCGCGGAGGTGACCTCCGTCGACGACACTGATGAAAAAGAGGAAAAAGATGAGACAAAATGCCAGAAGTGTCCCTGATGCATGATGGGACAGGGATGAAAGCTTGTAAAATGTCAATCTGTTTTTTTTTTCTTTGTTTGTATTGTCAGTCACTCCTTGTGCTTCCTGTATGGTTAATAACAATGCAGGAGAATGAGGTGTAATGAGAGGTTCTTACTCAGATCAGGAGATTTCCCCTCAACTAAATCTCAGCTCCTAAACATGTGAATGTCATAATGTGTGTTAAATCTTCTTGTGCAACCAGATGTAATACATATGTGTGGAATCTTTTAGAGTTATATTGTTTACATTAACAATAAGTATCTTGTGTGTAATGTAATTTGCATTTAAATTGAATGTGAATTATGTGAAAAATTACGTGAATATTACGCATATATTAAGATAAATATTCAGGTTATATGCTAGAATCCTTAAAATACTTTGCATATAACAAATAACAGATTTGCTGTTAAATAATAATACCTCATTGTAATTATATGGATTGCCAGTAAAATATATGACTACATATCTGCAGATATTTTTAATATATACTAATTGTAATTTTAACCTTTCTGGCTCTGTATCACATTGCCAGTAAAACAGTCTGGTTATAAGATGATGAGGGCATGAAAAACAGCTCCATCCATATTCCAGTTTATTATATTAAGTGTGTACACTCCTATTCATGTTCTCTGTATTCACCGGGTCCATTGCTGTGGAGAACATGGTGAGTTCCTGCCTTGTAGCACCATGTTTATAAAGCTTGTTTGCGTTTTATAGTAGATCAAAGCAAGCAGGGGTTTTGGCCAGACATGAGACGCTACTTCTGCAATCTGCTCCCTCTCATTACAGCCCTGCACATTTAGATGGAAGAAAACAACCCCAGCTTCAGTCAGCCATCTCAAGGAGACCTGGATCACTTCCCACATGCCTCTTCTTGAAGTCGCCCAAGCCAGACATTAAGGTTCACCATTGTTTCTGTTTAAACAAAACTGCCTACCTAGATATAGATCTGTTGATATAACAGGTGCTTTTAAAAGCAGCCCAGATTAGATTATGATTGAATAAATAGGATGATTTAGGATGAATTAATCTAAATTAAAGATGGATTTGCAGCAAATCTATTAGTCTCAAGGGATGTTGTCCATCAAATTTACAGTCTAACATCTTAAGTTAGTCTATTGTAATTCCCTTTTGAATCTGAACATTAATGGCTGTTTGAATGACATACTGTATTCTCTAGTGTACTGTAGTTCAGTAAAGGTTAAATGATAAAATGAAGTCTTGGTTTTTGGATAAACTCAGCCTAGATTTTAGGAGGATTATGGGTGTAAAGACATGATTATGAGCTGGATTGAAACTGAGTTTTGAAGTACTATTGATGGGATTCTCCTGTTGAAAAGGTCGTCTTAAAGAGCTGGGGTACAGGGCCAGTTATTGTCAGAAGGGACTTGGGCATAATATGGAAAGGTAATTGGGTTTCTAAGTGAGCTTCACTACGGGCTCTGGTTGACTCATACTCTGGAGGACTAATAATCCTAACTCATAGTCTTTGCTTTGTAAAAAAAATTGCAGACTGGAAAATCTCTTCACATCAATAAGTTATTTCAGAATATTGTGGGAATCCTACACATTAGATGCATTGGCAATGGTCACAATATCCACGTTTAGAAAAGAATGTATTTTAAAACAAACTTAAAGAAGCAGGAGTTTCACGTAAAAAAAATAATATGGCTATCCTTTGAATGGTAAAGCCCAGTTGCTTCCCTTTCCTACATCTCAATGACAGATGTGGTAATGTTCACATTTTAATTAAGTAGTTACATCTTTACAATACTGTAGATATACTTGATAAGGACATTGTTACCCCAAACATACTGTATAGTACAACTATAAGGCAATAGTACTGACCAAAACTATGCTATATGAATCAGCATAATTCAATGTTTTCTTTTGCCATGTTTTATAACAACGTGTATGTATCTACTGATAGAGATTAGCGATGATTATTTCTAATAAAACTCACTGTGGCTTCTTGTCTAATGCCAGAAATGACTAATGACCAACCACCGTTTGTTTCTGCCTGTCTACCAAGTCAAAACCTACATTTGAAAATCCAATCTTAAGAAAAGAACTGATTACTCATTTGAACACTTCTTTCTGTAATTTTGGGATGCTTTATATCTTTCTGCAGTTTCTTACCACAATTCCCTTTTTGTTCAGCTGTCTCAGTGCCACAGTGGCACCCAAGGTCATTTCTGGTTGCTAATAGTCCAATGATTACTTACTGATTTAAATTGAATTAAACTGAATAAGAACCCTGAGTTCATTTATCCACTCTGAATATACTTGATAAAAAGAATTCCCAATGCTAGCTGTCTGGTTCAGTCATGCCTATTTTTCAGCTTAAATCTGTATACATTTTATTTTGACAAATGATATAATACTAGTGATACCAAGCTTGATTAAGTTTCATGTCCTGTAGAGTTGTCATAGTTGTATATTCTGTGATTGCACGCTGGCTATCAAAATGTTGTATTTTTTTTGATGGTTAAAGACTTGACCTGCTAACAGGTCAGCCATGATATTAATTGAATTGACCCAGGACATGGACAGTTACTGATCTTGACCACAGGTTGCTTTAGGGCAGTGGTGTCAAACTCTATTCCTGGATAGAGAGTTTAGCTCCAGCCTATTATTAAACCCACCGGAACCATCTAATTTAAGGAGATACTTGGAGATAAGGAATACTTGAAAAAACAGAGGAAGTGTCTAGTTGGGGTGGTTCTGGAACTAAACATGGCAGGACTGCAGCCTTCCAGGACCAGCCCTGACACTTCTGCTCCAGGGTAATAGTTCTTAATGCTAGTCCTGGTGACCCACAGAACTGCGCATTTTGTAAATCTCTTATTTAACATATCTGATCCAAAAAGAAAGAAAGAAAAGAAAGCTCCATGACCTAAACTGGGTGTATCAGATAAAGGAGACATAAAAAATCTGTAGTGCTATTGGCCCCAAGACCAAGAGTAAGAACCACTGATACTAAAGTTTAACCAAATACAAATCAAGAAAAATAATCATTGTGTTTATTATTATTGTTTTACATTACACACGTATCATGTAATGTAAAACAAATCTTGTGTATAAGTACAATACAATATAAACAAGCTATGCTGTGCAAAGTTTATGGGAACAGTGAAGTGTATATGAAACAAGGTCATTTCAGGTCCAAGCCAACAATCGGAAAAAAAACATGCAAATAATCCATTATTCAAAGTTCCAGTGAGTCACTGAACGCAATGAAATTGAATAGTTTTGTACTAAAAGTACTAACAGTAATACCTCTCTTTGGCACCAAGACATTTTGATGATTAAAATGAGATATCTAAAGAGAGAAGAGAAAATGGATAATGACATTCTGATTTAAGACACCTGGAACAGACGAGAATAATCACAAAGCAAATTATCAAGGACAATCTAAATGGACTTTTTTTACCAAACGACAGTGAAACTAAGTTAATTAAAAAATCAGCTTCAGTTAAACTAGTTGTCACCAAACGCAGTAATTAATCGTGTTAGCAGTGCTGAACAATACCAGGAAATATGAATTCCCTGAAAGGGAGACGACAACATATCACAAATTCCGCATAATACTCTAGTTGCTGCAGGAAGCAATTACCATTCATAATTTTTCTAATAAACTTGTATTCCTCTGATGACGACTAATTAAACATGCACAATTATGGTTACCATATAGTTATTCATAAGATGATTAGAAAGCCCCCTTACATTCAGATTGGCTGCATACTGATAAAGATGCAGGTTAAGCACCAGATACATATACAAGTCAAGTAACATACAGAAATAGCAAGAAAGCACATTGATGTTATGTTAAGGACTGTCAAGGATAACAAAATTCAGATAGAAAACTGAGGCGATTATGCATGTGCCTAGGTAATAATTTTCTTCATGTAGTTCTATACAGATAATCTAAATGAAGCATGTCTAAACAGATTTAAGAGAATTGAGTGACTGTTGACACAATATCCCTTCTTCCTTCTGTCTGTCTTCCTTCAATATACCCTAAATGATCCATGAATGCAATTATTACTCAGAGGTCAACAATTTGACATTTATTATGTTACTTTATATTGTTCACACAAAAATAATATATACAATTACATTTTGGCAGGACATTATTAATCACATGTGTAATCAGTTCATCTATATGCAATATAATCTGTTTATTAATCTAGAAACACAATATATCACAACAAAGAATGTTGAGGCCAATAAGATCACAATTAGTTAGAACTGTAATATAGTATTCTCGTCATCGCATTAATATTGCTCATTACAATCCATAAATGTAGTCACATAAACTTACTGTATGCAAATGTAATTGCAGTGGACTAATACAGTGTCATACAACACTGCTTAGATCACATTTGCTTCAAAGAACACATACATTTTAGATATTTTATAAGCACAATTAGTGGGTAATGCATACACCAGTCTGAGCAGCAAACACAATCTATGATTGCATGCCTAGTTGGCTAGTTCAATATTCTCTAAACAATAATTTCAAGGCTAAATCATTATACACATGACAAATAAATGTCTTATGCAATACAACACATGAGAATTTGGATAGAGCTGGAAATTTTCATGTTCACATTTAGTTAAATGCTCAATTATTTCTCCCAGTTTCTTATAAAGGAGGAAAACAGATCACACTACACAGAAAAGGTATGAAAGAAACATGTTGGAAGTGTTTGTAAATGTTATCCTTCACTGAGGCAGAGCTTTGAGAATGGCGTTCACCTCTTCTGCTACAGCTGTCAATGCAAACTCAAACTGTTCCTACAGACAGACAGAAAAAGTGATAGAAATGTAGACATTATGTTGGAAATTCAGTCAGCTAAGCACCTGAACACTGTTTAGGAACATGAAGTCATTTTTTATGTCAGTCATATGCTGCAGAATACAGGGAAAACAGACTTGGAATGAGAATGAGAAAATCTGGGCTTATGTAGCATGTAAGAGGAAGAATAGTTAGAAGACTTACTACAGAGTATATACACAATGTCTCCTTGTATAAATATGTGCAAAGCTTCAGAGAATGTGTGCAGACTCTGTTTAAACTATGACTCAAAACCTGTTTCCTCCCGTAGGGAAGCACTCCATAAAATCAATTAATGTCTGAAGAACGACCCTGAAAACTAACAGCTGAAGCTAAAGTTTTTCACTGCAGGCCATAAAGTGGGTGTTAGGTTTGATGCAGTAAGGTTTTACAAAACCATGATAAAAACTCTTTATATGCACTTTTAAGTATTCTGAACAGACATAAAATAGCCTTTAAAAAGATTTCCATTATACATCTTTCAGTAATTTAAAAACAAAAGTTTGTAGTGGTGGAGAAAAGTAAACAGTATAATAACATGTTTTGTCTTTAGAGGATAACAAATGTACTGCCTTTTTATTTAACCTAGTAGGACCTGAAATAAAAGCCTGTGTTGTACAAGACATTACATGCATGAGAGGAATTTGATGAAATAAAAAATAACATGCATTGTTATAAAAAAGATGCTTTGGACAGAGAAAGGCAACCTAAAAACTGTGTAGCGTTATTGTAACAATTTTGCCACTAGATGGTGTCACATGCTTCAGTGTTTTCCAGACATGATAAGGTTCGGCTGTGGATATTTATCTGATCAGTCAAGCTGTTTATGAGGTTCTTTTTCAAAGTAAACAAAAGCCGGAAAGCTCATGTTGCTGCTAATGCACAAAACATTCCTATTCTGGGCCAGAAACTGAGAGGGTAGAATGGATTTTAGGAGCCAGATCAATTTCACACATGAGTACCTGCTTTGAAAGTGTTCTAAAAGAGGGCAAAGGGGGCTTCTTTGGACATATGTTGTCTTGTGGTGCAGCACACAGCTAACATTTTGACTGAGCATGCCATTACAGTAACTGTGCAATCATGCTATGACTGTATTACATTTCATGAGCAGGTTGAATTTCAGTTCAAATATTTGCAAAAAAATGTAGATAACAGATTTTACCAAGCAACGAAAACCCAATTACAGGTTCTCACAATTAGATCAACAACCTGTTAAGTAAATAATTAAATCAGTGTTTTTCTTTTTTAAATGAAGTTTCTCTGGTTTCATGCTGTTAATTTAGAAGTGATACAAAAAAGTGACAAGAAGTTTCACAAACTACAGCAGTGAACATTATTTTTAATTACATTTATATTTTGCTTAAAATTTAGCAAGAACTTAACTTAAACATTACAGGTCTAGAGCCAGGAATTCTATCACAACATATACAGTTAGTCATAGACTAACTCTGCTGCCAAATTAGGGATCTGAAATGACAAGGGGAGAGGCGAACTTTTTTGCTCAGGAATATGCTATAATTTATGTTGCCAACACGACTTTCACTGACTATTTTTACAACATATTTTTAGCCTTGATGGTTGTTGCACATTGGCACATTCTTTAGAAACTCTTCAAAGTTCACTGTCTGCTGAGGAAGCAGGTCAGCCTTCCATTTGGTTATAATAAATCTGTCAACAACCATGATAAATAATAATAAAAAATACTTTTTACATATTTGAGAACAAGTAAATGTTACTAGCCTAACCAATGTATTACACCACATTAGACTAATCAGTTGTCTACCACTTAAAGGTAGATATGATTGTTTTAACAAACAAACAAACAAACAAACAAACAAACAGGTAAATAAATAATTTTCACTTAAATAAATAAACTGACCTAACTGTCAGTAAGCAAATATACTACTTATATATATTACTCATATAATACCATTTACATTTTAATTACTTTCTGTATGGTAATAATTACTTCCAGTATGGTAATAATGCAATTAATACTTTTCATGGAGGTTTTAAATCTTAGACTCCTAAACAGACTTTGAAATGGCTAACCAGATAGGGCTAAAGGTCTTTATCTTGTATAAACACCAGCTACTCGTCTGCAGGATTGTCAACTGCTCTTATCTCTGAATAGAAGAGCTTTAAAAATATGTCACAGTAATATAGTTTCAAAAAGAGTTATAACAGAGATCTTATCAGCCGATATTGTAATGCTTGGGACACTCTAGGCTTTTCTTGCTGTTGTTCAAAATGTTGCTTGTGGCATCAACAGGATGTATTTGTCAAGGAAGCAGTGGTCAATTAGTAGTTAATATTCTGAGCCTGGCTTTTGGTGCTATATCGACTGTGTGGTTTAAGATTACAAATCAATGTTAACTGTGGCAGTGTGGTTTGGATTTTATTGTACAGAATGTTCTATATGGGTGCAGGTATAATATGTAGTTGCTTAATGGACAACAAAGTTGTTGAAGTTATTACGTTATTAAATGACTGGATTGTTGTAATATGATAAAGGGTTATGGAATAAAACAACCAACATCAAAAGGCACCACATACAAGACTGAATAGACATATTTATGAACAAAAATGTCAAAGTACTGCCATGACTAAAGTGTGCATTTAGGATTTATATTACTTTAATACTATTATTAAGATATATTTATTTTTCCCACAGAGCAAATTTGTTCTTTTATTATTTATTATTTATTTTGTTATTTGTAAGGTTTAGAAAAAAGTGTCTTTTTGACCTGTATTTGTTAAAAGCAATGACTCTAAAAGACCCAAATCTCCTTCTTCTTGCACTTTCACACTAAGGAGAGAGTTTTGATGGTGTCTTACCTTAGTCTGTACCATGCCTGATCTCTGGTCCCTCAGGTGCTCCAGGGTAGCAGCAATATCAATCTCCTTCGCACCTGCAACAGCCACATAACACCAGTTCAAAGCACCCCGCGTAATCCTAGATATATCTACTCTCTCTTGCTCTCTCGTTTTATGTCTGGAATTACATTCACCTTTTAATGTTGTACAAAGCTCATAGACTGTGTCACTATCTTGTTTTAGTTAACATTAAAGTCGGGGGGGGTTGTTCTGAAAAACAAACAGCATGATACCGTATCTTGTGCTAAAACTTCTGTACTGCATACAGTTTCTTTTAAAATATATATTTTAATATTAGTGAATAAAATAGAAACTATAAATTATATAATTTAAACTATATATTGTTTCCTTTTTTGCTGTGAAAATTGCTTTCAGTAAGTTTTACAGTAGGTATAGAATACACTGTGAGTGAAGTGTAAAATTTTCACCTTTTACAAAGTTGATTTTACAGCCTGACCCAAAAAAAGTTATTTTGTTAGTGTAATCTAATGTATTCAGGATGATTTAGTCATATTAAATATTTTTATCAACCTGTATAAAACAAATTTAAATGCCATCACATCAGGCATGATTTGCAATTGACCTGACTAAACATTTTTGACAGTGTAGGTAAATCTTTAATACTTTTTTATATGATGGTTTATTTGATCACATTTAGCCAAGATCTGTACTTAACACAAATCATTTTAATACTACAACACTGAGATTCTGAGATAGTGACCAGTACAAGTACAGCTGTTAAAAAACACAGACACTAAACCTTGTTTAGCACACAGTTTATACTCAGTGCTGTTGTTCCCATTCATACAAACTTTCAATGGCACCATTGATTGCACCAAAACTGTAACGTGAATATGAAATTTTTCACATGGTGGAAAGAGTAAAAGGCTGATTTGGAGAAATCTTCCATTCACCTTTAGTTTGAATGACTTTTTTTTACAGAACCATTGTTGCTTCTCCTCATAAATGAGAGGAGAGCAGAAGAAGTCTAACAAGGCCTTATTTTTCATTCATTCATTCTTCAGAAAGAAAAGAAGGACCACCCCCTCCCTTCTCTGCAGACAGAGAGAGAGAGAGAGAGAGAGAGAGAGTTTAAGAAAATGAAGGAGAAAGAAAAGCAGGAATCCTTATAGATGCATTCTGAAAGGCAGTGAGTGCAGCTGGGGTTCCAGCCTTAAAAGTGCTCCAACACTTTTATGTCTTAAGAAGTGCAAGATTCCTAACTTTAGGGGGAAAAGAGAGAGTGAGAGTGAAGGAGGGGGATCGCACAAGAAAAGGCTTTGGAATTAAAACAGCATTCTTTACTAATTTACAATTCATTCCTTGAGATGAAGAAAAGAGAAAGAAAAATACGATGGGGTGTCTGAGAAAAAACTGAGCAAGAGAGGAAGAAGTGAAGAACAGAAGAGAGAGAGACATGGAAGACTTCTGTTGTTTAGGACTTTCTGGGGCTTTGATCACAAGTGAACACTGGAAAGTGGGCAACCTAGGAGCCCCTTCTTCAGAGAGAGTAGACAAAAGGGAGATGGGGGGGCTCATGAGGGCCTAGGCTCCGGGCCCCTGACAGCATGGGAAAGAGGCACAAATGTGGGGAAACTCTCCCTTGTGCCTGGCCTTTGATCCCCATGGAAAAATCTATGGACTATGATCAGGTCAGGAGAGGAGGAGATGGGGGAGGTGGTGCTGGGGGTAAATGCATGGGTGACCTCACCAGATGGGGTCAGGGAGAACGCTGGTGGTGTTGGTGGAGCAGTTTGGCCAGGTTATAAAGGTAATATCCATCTATGTGATTGGATTCACACTACATGTTGCCATTTTTAATTGTACGAAGTCCATTTTAATAGGTAATGCTCAAACTATCACATTTGTAGGAGCAAATACAAGTGGAAATGCAGACTACATAAGTCTGAAGAGAAAAAGCACAGAATTGCAAGTATGATGCGAGCTGCTGTGATCACACAAGGTGAATACTTAATTCATTTCTGTCTTAGCTTCTCTCTGACCTTCATCCTTTGCTCCCATTAGATGTTAAGATCCTTGACCATTCATTACAGTTCTCACTCATCTCTTAATGCATAGCAAAACCTTAATCTGATAACTTAAACACTTTCTGCTGTTTAACAGCATCTCCTCATTCGTGCTGTGAGCTCTCACCTTTGGCCATTTTATTTAGAACCATGTCAATAAGAATGTAGGTTCCACTTCTTCCAGCCCCGTCACTGCAAATTAAGAAAGAAATTCAAATCACTTCTGAGAAAAGAGCAGACCTGTGTGAATTTGAAATACAGAGTGTTTAAATGGAAAACAAAATGCTCATTTCTGTGTTGTGTTACAACTTCAGAGTTTGCTGTTGCATCATCCTTCAGCATTCCCAATAATTCTGTCAAAGAAGACTGTACTGTTATTTTCCGGTTCTTTGCAGAACTGAATTTGCAAAAAATATACACAACACAGCTGTTTTACAAGACTAAACAGAGAGTTTGAACATAGTGGGAATTTAAAATATCATGTAAGTGCATTTTACATTCTACAGTGTACATTCTACAAAGTATACTAAAATGAAAATACAACTAAATAGAACTGTGGGGGGAGGAAACTGTGGGGGGAGGGATGTTAGAAGAACTATTTAGGTGAAATAGTTCCTTCCTCTTCCCTTATTTCATTCTTAATATTCAAGATGCGTGAGAGAAAACTACTTCTGGAAGATGTGTTGTCATTAACCCCTGGTGTTAACCATCACTAGGGTACTATTACAGTTTACACAGACTCTTCAATCCTTCCAGTTCACATTGAGGCTAAAGGTCATCCATTTACTACTGGTCATATAGACACCATTTAGTAAATACTATCTTGTATATGCATTGTTTATTTGTTGTTGTGGTACTTACCTGCAATGAACAATTATTGGACAAGACCTGCCCCGGTAGCACTTGTTAACCTTTCTGTAATGACAGAAAAAGGAAGCCATTAATATTAGAAGTGTATAAAAGGAGATTGTGGACATATTTATGTGCACAGACATTAATGTAAACTGCAGCATAAATGTGCATGAACATATGGCATTGCTTAATATCAACACATTGCTGTCAACCAGGAAAGAAACAACAGACCTGTATATTATAACTGTCCAACAAAATCATCTACAGACACATAAATTCCATGTAAAACAATCAAAACTAGTGAAGAGGCCGTTAAATCCTGCACATTGTGACAAGCCATTAAGGAAATGATGGATGCTGTGGTTAGCTGTCATCATCCAAAACACATTAACCTTGTGCAATTATCATGCCTGCAAAACCATAGGCCCTGCAGGATTTTAACACACATACACACTGGTGTTGTTGCCATGGAAACCTAATGTGTTAACTCATATTGTTTCTCTCATCCAAAAAAAAGCTGCTTTGTGCAAACCTCAAGGCTGATTTCTGAGGAGATACTAAAAGAGTTTCTTCAGATCACACCTAAACACTCACAAGAAGATTCCCAAATCTACCAAACCCAGACTGCACATGTTTAGTTATTTAAAGACAGTTTTCTGGTAGCTTCAGGTATCAAAGAATTGGGATACAATATGTAAATGCAGTTTTCCATACAAGAGATAAATTGTAATGTGTGATAAATCAAATAGTTGCTTCTTTGCACTAGTTGTGTTTAGATGGGCAGATCTGCACAGAGGACCTTCATGCACTGGGACAGCAGTGTGTGTTTTGGGATATAAAAAAGGCAGGAAAAGAAAGAGGGAAAGATCTGGCGAGTACGAGATGAGGGTGGGGAAGCAAGGAAAAATCAAGGGCCTGGAAGAGGAGATACAGTTTCCAATGATCACTTTTGTGACTATGCAACTGGGCTCATATAACTAGCTGCAACATCACAAAAATGACACTGGCAACTGCTAATTAGCTGGCCAACTGAAAACTAGAGAGGTGAGTGAGAAGTGCTTGACAGATTCAGTGTGAGTCATGACAGTTTATGAGACAAGACTGTGTCACAGGCCTTTGGGGAAATGTTCAGAATGGCAACAGAATCCAGAGCAAGTCAAACACAAGCACCAGGGTTAGACCCAGCTCACCAAAGCCTTGATGTTCAAGGTGTCATTGAAACTTTGGGAAAATGTTCTTTAAAACATGCTCAAGGAAACAATAACATTGCTGAGACAAAGTCTCAGTCTGCTAAAGAATGAGTTAGACTCTTCAGCAGGTGGCTCAAGTGGTTTGTGATACAATATTCAGGAGCAGGAGTAAAATCAGGGATCATATATAAATCATCAGTAGACTGCTGATAGAGTATCAGATCCACCTTTCCCATATTAAATCTTGCATGAGATCCAACATCACCAATCCTTAATCTAAGATGCATTATATATATGATCCAACATGATTCTGAGCTTTCAAAACATCAGCACTACATATATTGGATTTCAAAATAATAAGTAACTTCTAAGGTATACACTGATACAGTATATTTAAAAAGACATTTCTACCCAAAAATGTGTTTAGTATCTGGAAATTGCAAACCCTACAGTTGCACTGTATGTGTATAGTATACATGTTTAGATAGTAAGCTTATAAAGCTCTAAGTAAACAACAGGAAGTCCTACAACAGATTACACATGAAACACTAAACACAAAGCGGTCAGTCAACTCTCAAAACAGTCCATACATTTCTGTAATGAAAACACACATGGAAAAACATTTCTCAATATAATTTTCCTTCATTCCATGTTGAAGCAGGAATAAATAAACAGAATATAAAAGCACAGCGGACCAAGCTAAAATTCGTTTCTGCATGGACAACAAAATTGGAAACTTAAACATGTCGACCAGTTGTAGACGTTTATTCTCCTGTGTTGTGGTTATTAAATGTCTTTAAGATTTTACCCTAGAGACCTATTGCATTTGTCCCTAATGCCAATAGCATGTGAAAAACGAGAGGGTTTATGCTGCCACTGGCCTTATTTTCACTTCTGTTCTATCGCTGAATGCTTCACTTCACAGAATGCTCAAATTTAATTGGAGCATTTTGACATGTTTTTTTTTTGTTGTGAGAAAGCCATGTATTTGATACTATAAACATGCATTTGTATTTTTTTAGCTAAAGGACTATCCTCCCAACCCCCAAAAAATTGAACCATAGCCCATAAAAAGACACTAAAACATACACATACCCAAAGTCAATAGAAGTCTATTAATGAAGTTTGATTCTGGCCTTTACATGCTGGTGAAATTGAGCAGCAGGACACATACCTGCGGAAGTCCAGCAAGGTTCTAGCAGACTCTGGAACATTTTTGTCCATCCATGACAAGAAGTGGAACTGAGTCACTGTGCGGGTCTCATTAGTCTGGACGTTCTTCAGATAGAAACTGCGCACCAGAAAATCATCGCACCAGATATGCTCGGAGACCAGATTCACCTTCAAGAACATAAAAGTGTGATTTTACAGTATCACAGCAACATGGAGCTTCCCATTATTAAATCACTGAATGAATGAATGAATGAATGAATGAATGAATCAATCAATCAATCAATCAATCAATCAATCAATCAATCAATATTAAAGTGTAATTAATGTCAGAAGTTTAGAAAATTCACCATTAGCTGGTTTGATATTATAACTTTTTAGATGTAGCATGCAGGGAGTGGCAAACTGATTTACGACAAATCATTACCTCATATATATGGTAGAGATCAGAGCCCTCATCTGGCCAGTACTGATGACACTGCTTAATACCATTTTCAGCAAGTGGTGTTAGCATGACAATCACCACACAGCCACTCTCCCAAACCATCTGCATCCAACAGAACACACAAAAGCAACATTATTATGCAGGCAATAATGGACTAATAAGGTAGAATCAGGCAAAAATTCATATTAAAAACAAAGCATCAGTCCCCACTACAGTAAGTGCAAGTTAAGCATTTCAACAAAGCTCTCTTTTAAAACATAATTGGTCTTAACTGGTCTTAACTCCATCTCACTCATCATTGTAACTGAGGTTTAGTTGAGTCCACCCACCCCACCTCTTTTGTTCTTTCTCTCTCTCTCTCTCTCTCTCTCCTTTCCCTTATATACTGAACTTCCTCAGTCTTGCCCCATTTCCTCTAATCACACTTCTACCGTGTCCTTCAATCATGGAAGGCCCACTGTGGCCATTAGCAAAATAAGGGAAAACACTGACTTTTATGGGAGCAATAAAATACAATAGTCCTGCTAATAAAATAATCAAACACGTGTGCCACACGTCCCCACAGAGTCATTAACAGAGAAATGTAGAGACATTACACCGTGGTAAAAGTGTTTCAAAAAGCAATTGAAAGTTATCATTATGAATACGTTATCACTTTTAATCTTACAAAACACTGCATATGGCATTGATGAAAATACCATGGCTAAAAAATGATTATGTGCTATGAAGATGATTACAATACAAAACAGCTTTCATTGAATTTAGTTTTTAATAGAATTTAAATTTTGTGTTAAATGTTTCACCATAACTTAATTTATGGCACTCCTATGCATACATAGAAAAATACTATATATGCTGAATATGTTATGATTATATTGTATATTTATATTATATTGAAATGTATTCAGCATGGATTTACTGTGCAGTTTGAGCTGTTATGATTTATGAGCTAGAATACAAAGATCACAAGGCTTTATTCTTCGATACAGAAGAGTCTGGGAATTGAAGGTCATTGGAGGAGCTCATACTAATGTTCCAAACCAGGTGATCAAATATTGTGTTAAAGCTTTGCAGTGCAATATGCAGAAAAGGTCAAATAAAACCAACAAACAAACATGTTTCTGAAACAAAACAAACAACCTCCTCCACAGTGAACAACACTGAAATTGCTGGGCTGTGTGCTCTGCTAGGTCAGAATGTAGGAAAACAATATTGTGCAAGTAAAGCTCAAATCTCACGATAAAGATCCTCAGACGCAACCCTTTAAAAATTACACATGGAAGGTACAAATGTCCAGCTCAGACATTCATGCTAATCTGGAGAGATCTGAAGGACCACTATTATTGACATCACCACTTACAGTATATGTATAATGCATAACCTGAAATGCCTACACATCTGCATGATTAATACAGGGACAGTACAGTTCAGGGACCAAGAAACAAACAAGCACAATTTTGATTTGAAGCACAGTTTTCTTTCACTATTTCTTATATTTATCTGTTAAGTATTTGGTTTCTGACTTTGAGCACTTAAAAACTTTAAATAATTTAGAGTTTTGTAGATCTTTTGTCATTCTGCTGTTTTTGTTATTTCGATGACTCATTAGAAAATAGTTCCACAATTCTAAGTCATGCCAAACTTACTTTTTATGTTTACTTTGGAATAAAGGATTGCACATATTTTGCATCATTTTATCATTGGGTGCTGTTTCTAAACGGGAACTCATATGACTCTGAAAACCTTTAAAAGCTCAGCTTTCTATATGAATCACTTTTCTTTAATAAAAAGGAACACTGAGACAATGACATTAATTGACAGGGATTAATGCAATCGGTTTAATTTAAATGGAACTTTTAATTAGGCTTTCTGGATTCAGCACTCGGCTGACTGTCTATAATTCATCTGTATGAAATTAACTTTTTTTTTAACTTAACTAATTTAGACCATTAATTTTTCTGCCGGTAATTGACAAAATGATAAATACAAACAACCAATAACATCAATTAGTGCCCACCCACATCTGTTAGTAAACACAGCTCTATGATTATAGAGGGTCAAGTGAAAGCAACACATTATTACAGTCAATATATTAAAATGCAGATTCAATCTGAAGCTTCCTGTTAACACCATATGCTAACCTCTAACCTTCAATAAAAACTAATAGAAACAAACAACGTAAAACTTTCAAAGTTTGTGCAATCTACTGATTGTTTGCCCTGGTCCAAGTATTTCATTCATATTTTCATTCCACCCTTGTAAAAAGCATCTGATTGTTTCCTTAAAACCATTAAAACCATTAATGCTATCTTTTAAAACAAACAGGTTCTACCCAAATGGGACCTTTGGCTCTTTTAATTATGGCAATATGGTAACAGTATGTTCAGCTTTTTAAACGGCTTTATGTGGACGGGTAGAAGGTGCCCTTTCTGACCTTAAGTAGCATTACAAAAAGAACCAGTTTTGCCCTTCTTTATTGTTCATACTGTGCACAGGGAATGCATTCCCAACTGATTTTAAATATAATTTCTTTGCACTTGTAAATTATGTAAATGCATGATGCAATGGTAATTTTAATTAACAGGTTTGTTTGAATAAGTCTAATATGCTGGAAACTGTGAAAGGAACTGTGCCCACTTCAATTAATAATTATTTTTCTAAAATGCAAACAAAACAGTAGTTTTGAATAATTAATCATGGCCATAATAGAGTAGACCAATACTCTCATACTTGCAATTTTTTCAGTGTTGACTAGATGTTGGCTATAAACAGAGTATCTTACCTGCCAGAAATCTGCCACAGTGGATGGGAGAGAACCTTGAGCACAGATGTATGCTGGGTTTCGGGGATCGTGGTCCATCTTAAAAGGGAAAAGATAAACACACACAACACACACACACACACACACACACACACACACACACACACACACACACACATATATATATATATATTGTATCAACAGCTCAACAAAATGTATTTAAAAGACACTCAAAAGACGTACAAGTTTGTGACTCTATTCTGTTTTTGAAATGAAAACAATATAGCTGAAAGTTGATGTGACAATGTAGGTTGGAATCATGTTCCAAATGTGTTCCAAAAACCAGAATCTCTGGACCCATGACACAAATGCTCAATTGTAATATCTTGTTAAGTTACTATGGTGCTCTCTTCTGAGTCCAAGCCTCTATGTAGCTTCACAGTTTTGGTTTTGTTATTTATTTGCTTTCTGAACGTCACTACGATCTTTGGGGAAGGGGTAAACAAACATGCTGCCAAGAGAAACAGAATGTCCATGCCATTCTGGACATGTTTGCAGTTAAAGAGAGAAAACGCAAAAGGGAAAGCAAATCAAATAAAAAGAAGGCACAGAGGCATGTCACTAATGAGAGCAGAGTCTTCTCTCTCACGATCACATCCCCTCTCCTGACCCCTCTCTGTCTGTCTTTCTCCTTCTCATTTTTATCTCCTCCACATCCTCTCTGTGTTTTATTTCTATATCGTTCCATCAACTCCACTTAGCCCTTCTTCCTCTCTCTCTGCTCTCGTTCCTCTCCGAGCATGTGCATTCTTTAATACCACTGATTAAAGCTGGCTCTGGAGTAAAGCAAGGCATCTCTCTAATCAAACACATTTATTGATGAGCGGCTTGGTGGCTGGAGAAGTGTGTCTGTCTCAGTAAAAGCTGTCCAAATGGAGAAAAGCAAATGATGGAGGGGAAAATAACTTGATATGGATGTGGACTATGACATTTATAATGCACAAACCACAATTAAATAATGACAGGCAAGATCTTCATTAGTGCTTTAGCTTATTAGCAGCAAAACCATAACAAGCAAAAGCAAATTTTATACGCAGCAAGACGCCTTTAATCGAATAGTTTTGCAAACTGTCTATACCGTACAGGCAAATGGTCAAAATGGAAAAGCTTCCCATAGAATATTGATTGATCCACTATGCACTTATTGTTTTATGCTTAAGGGTAAGAATAATCCATGTTCACAAACTACGACTTCTTTACGTCTTTATTACTACATCTGTATATCGTCTAGTCTTTCACTCTGACCATTAAATGAGTCTAGCACACAGCAAGCAACAGCCCACTCACTATCTGTCCATCAAAGAAAAATCAACACCAAACACTATTCATCAAGTCTAAAAATTTCCAAACAAATAAACAAATTATTCACTAACTATTCACAGAAGAAAGACACTGTTGTCTGGATGCATTAGAGGAGAACATCCGTACGACCAAAATGTTGTCTTATAAAGAAGAGAGAAAGTCGTCATCAGGTTGGAATGTGTCCATTTTGAGCTGCAACAAAAGTGTGTGTGCTGTAAGGAGGTAAAGTATGCAGCCTTGTTAGGGTGTCAGACCTAAACCTATAATATGAGAGAGGGTACAAGACTATAACACAAGCTCCAGTCACTTTAAGCTTTAAGTATAAAGCACTGCTGATAAAAATGGTTTAGGTCATTTTTGCTTTGTTACTGCTGATTAGATGCTACAGCTGTCTGAGATTGTGCATTTGCTAGCATGTTTGTCTTATTATGCGAGCGTGTTTGAGAGAATGTATGTCTTTAAAGCACAAAAGCTCCTCTCAAAGCCTTTCAGAACTTTTGCTAAAGTAATTGCATGGTTCAGTACTTCTGCACTAATTTCTCTACAGCGTCACAAAAAGATCAAACACCACTGCATGAGAGAGTCAGATACAAACCCCATGGTTACAGTGAATGACACGCACACCCATTAGCATGGCAGAAAATGGATATAATTGCTTTGCACAACCTTAATTGTTGGCAAGAGCAATTTAAGGGTAGAACAATTATATATACACAAGACAGCTAATGCTTGCAGTCTATATGAAACTGCTTTTTGACTACCCGCTCTCTATAAAGGGAGTTATTATAGTCGATCTGTCATTTTGTGCTCTTAAAATCTAATTACCTAAAGCTGAGATTTTTACATGATTATCAGCAAAATCAAAGCCCAATGATGCCTTATAAGAGAAAATATCTGACAAAAGATCACTGAAGATTAAGAAAAAGGATGATAATATATAAGCTTGTTTAGAGTTTCAAGATATTTGATATATTTTAAATATACAACTCCTGAATATATGAAATATTTCATATGCAAAAGAAATTCAAGGCCGGTGGACTTTCAGCTGCAAAATACTACTGCTAATTTACTAAATACTACTAAATACTTAAATGTTTAAATGTAATGCTGCCTGGACATCATCTGACCAACAATATTCAAAAGGTTTTGTGTGTATAAGAAAGGTTGAGAAAAAATATCACCAATGATTTACTTTGAGGCCATTTTGCTTTCTTGCAGCTAATGAGAAAGAAGCTACAAACATTGACAGACATAATTATCACAGTTTTTGAAACGCACATTGCCAAATCCCCGCTGCGCTTTAATTACCGCGCCTCCATGCATTTGTCTCCGCACCAGCGGATCAGTGCACCCAACCCCGACTGCAGCACCAAGCCCTCGGGGAGGGGAGAGAGGGGGTGCGCTCGCTTGTGCCTTTTGTTTCTCCTTTTGATGAGTTGGAGTCCAAAAATAACAGCATGTAAAATTACTCAGTTTGACTTTCTCAGTGTGATGTTGCTACACAGGTATTATGTTGATAAGCATTATGTGTATGTACTGATTAAGAAGCAAAAACAAAAATTACAGATCTTGTATTGTGCTTGTGATGCCTCTGACATCACACAGCTGTCTCTTTGTTTTGTTTCCTATAGCGTTTGTGGGTACAATTTTGTCCATAGAATGGCTACTTTCTTTTGACCATATTTGTTTAACGAAGAGCAAAGTTTATTTTTAAAAAGTAAAAAAAACCTGACTATTTGAACGTGTGTGTTTTCTCAATCTGTTTTTTGTCATTATTTCTTTCAGTTTCTGTGCTTCTACATGTACATGAAACAGAATATTTAACAGTTTGAGAAGTCAACAGTGACTGTAGATTCACAGAGGACAGATGAGTAGAAGAAAAAGGGGAAAAAATCTAATAATCTCCCTAATTTCAAGGGAGAGGTAAAAAGAAAACAGACTTAGTGTATAGTCCAGGCGATTAGCACATGTACACACTACAGCTTGTGCTGAAATGCCTGTGTTTCAGTCACACAGGCAAGTTTTAACTACTTTTAAGACTTATGGTTCATGTTTACTTCTATGAATGGGTATAATATGTACGTTATGTAAAAACTTAATGTAAGAGTTCTGCTACTTACAATGGGACTGGCATTGATGTAATCAGATCCAGATTGGTTATTCTCTGGCTTCAGAATCACTCTGGAATGATCATCTACAGACACACATACAGACAGTAATGTAACATTCAATTATATAACAAGCAACCTCTTCAACCAAGTGATTATTACTTATTTCAATACCGTTAAATACAAAATTAAACCCTATTCAAAGTTCTGATCAGTGAGATCAGTGATTGAAAGAGAAAGCACTGTTCACATTATATTAATGGGTATTGTTTCTAATTGGTCTAAACAGAATGAATTAGCCTGTGACAGGCTGTGCTGTAAATTTTACCCCAGACCTGTGGCAGCGTGCATAGGAAAACAAATGTAAATTCACTTGCAGCTGATAGAATTGGTGAAACACTCACACACAAGGACACTGTGTGGGCGGTTGCGCTGGATGTTCTGTTCCTGCTGACCCACTGCACACACTGCTGGCTCAGCCTGGTAGCTACAAAGAGCCTCCCACTCCTTATACAGACGATCCTTATTCTGCAGGTGATCCTCCATGTATGACTGCATGAGAAAGAGACAGAGAGAGAGAAAGAGAGACAGAGTGGGAGCTTGAAAAGTTGCTTGTTGGTACGGTAAATAAAACAATCCTAATATTATGCATAACCGAATAAAAAGAAAATCTGATGTGAATTCCAACCCAGACAATATATAAACATATAAAGCATATATAAATCCATGTTATAGGATTATATTTCTTCTGTTTATACAACAAAACAAGAGCATGTGTAATGTTTACATGCTTGTGTGTTTCATGAGCATTTTGCTTTTCCTGTGTAAACGTTTCTGTATTAAGTCTCCTATCCTCCATAAATTCGACAAGTAAAGAAGCTCTGCAGCAAGTTTCCTTTGCCTGCTATAATCCAGCTTTACCTCCAAGGCCAACCTATCGCTTTCTGTGCTTTCTTTCTACCCAACAATACAATGACTCACCTATCCACCTGCAGACAGACAAGAGCTCCAACCCGCTCAACGCGGGATTCATAGACAGTAATCCTAAACATGCACCACAAAAGAAGAGAGAGACAGAAAGAGAGAGAGAGAGAGAGGGAGAGAAAGAGGGTTTGGAGGAAGGGGGCTTGTCCTGACAATCACGCATGCAATTAAGACTGGTGAAAGGGCCGGGCACGCCAGTGCCTCTTCAGTCTGCTTCAATCACTCCTTTTCACTGCTTGCACAAATGCTGATAAGATTGTCTGCGCTTAAGCCACCTTCCCAAGAAGCCTAAATTGAATTCAGCTGAGACAAAGAGAGAGAGAGAGAGAGAGAGAGAAAGAGAGAGCTTGTAGTGTAGCTGGACAGAGTGTAAGAGTAAAAGTGTTGATTGGCGGTTGGTGTCGTCTTTTTTGGCTGCTTGTTTCTGGCCTTCCATTGTTAACTCTTAAGAGGAGGTTTACCTTGTGTTTGTGGCAATGTGTCTGTGTCATGTGTATGTGTGTTTATGGCTTCATTGTAGGAAAACAAACAACACACTCATAACATGTCAAGAATCCCTTTCAAAGTCTATACAATTTATGTATAAATTGTACAGACATTAAACATGTCGAAGAACACACATATCTTTATATGATATATATGACTATATAAACAATCTTATAGGTATACTTTTCTCTTTTGAATAGCATATAGCATCACTCTGGACAGTGGTATGTTCTGTGTCTGTGGTCTACACAGTCAGAGCTTATCATTAAAAATGATGAACTGTGTGACAGCTTGCTTAATAGAAGACATTATGGTTCAAATTCATTATTTAGTGGAGAAAAGACTTTGATTAAATGCCACTGCAATAAGATTAACTGAAAGGAGAAGAAAAGAAAATGTAGCCAATGGCCAAGAAAGTCCAGTATTGTAGGACACAAATACCCTTACTTTCATTTAAGAATATTACATAGATTTTCCAAAATGTACATACCTTGACTCACAGAACGTCAGAAACTTAATGACAACATCCATGCTATATTACAATCACGACTGACATTTAACAACTGAATACTAACAATCAAAGCACTTTACCACAAAACAATTGCCATTTCTCCCAGCATAAACCATGACAGACAGTCGCACTCAAAATATTCTCATCAATATATCAAGAAATAAATGACCCTGCAATCAGATTACTTCTCTTTTTCTGACCAGATGTCACTGTAAGTAGCCCCACTGTTAATCCTGATGTTGTTTTAACCCAAATAAATTAAGTACACTAAACATAAATCTTAAAATATTCCATCCATTATTCAGTGTTTTGAGTTTGCTGAACAATTTGCATGTTTTTTTCTCATTCTACTAGAAAATTTGCGTTGAATCAGTTTATCTTGGCTTATTTTAGTCTGTTGATTGACATGTTTGAAAACTGACACTGAGTTTTAGGGCTTTGTTTGCTCAAACTAACATTATAAATATGAGTACATTTCACTTAAGTAAAACAAGTTACTGAGTGCACTTTCTAAGTTACATAACCAATAAACTAGTGTGAGCTAAACAAATAGTTTTACTTTAAGGAATGCTGCAAAGTTGTTAAGAGTTTATGAGCTCCCATCAAGAATTGCAGTATGCATTAATTATACAGCTAATGTTATAGGGTGGTTGTTTGCTGTTTGTTGCCTTTATTTATACTATCAGAGTTTTTGCATCAATGTTGTATCAGTTGTATCAATCATTGAGGTTTGTGTGTTAAATGTTGAAGTCTATGTGTGATAAGTTGTTTTTATTTTGTTTTGTGTTGTCTATGTTGACTATGTTATGCAGCAGCACAAAATCTTAGAGACAAAGCTCACATTACATTAAAAATAAACTGTCAAACATAAATCCTGATATATATATATAACATTTTTTCTGATCTTATTTTTTTTAATTATTGTTGGGTTAATGTGACACGAACATATTGGTTGAACAAGAAATTTTATGTTTAGTGAACTAAAAAAATTAAACTGGCTGTTAAATGAACTCAAAAATCTTTAGTACCTTCAACTTAAAGTGACTTGTTTGTTTAACAAAGCAAAATTGACTTTTTTAGGGCAACGAGTTTCCATAACTTTTTTATGTTGAATGAACTTGTCTGGGCTTACAGTGCACATATGGCTGCCATAAGGGCAATTTGTTTTTCTGGGATATATCTGACCTTCTGCCTGCTGCATGCTGGACATCAAATTTTCTTCTAGTGTTTGTTGTTTTTCCAATGTCATGAGAAAGGAGTATCTGTTTTGCGTGTGTTTCTGAGTCCAAGTGTAACTGTAACTCTCTCTATTTGCCTCCTCTAATACCACCTCTATTAACATGATGCGTGACTTAATCAGAGACAGAGGGATTTGGCAACAAACCAACCATTTAATCATCTAGGTACTTCTTTCTCTGACAGACATTTTACACTGAAAAAATTCAGTCCACCTCTTCTATAAGCAGGTAAAACAACATAAAATAAGTACTAAACAAATAAGGCAGGTACTGATTTTTAAATGCACACATTCTTCATATGGAAAACATCAAAGATCTGTTGTTTTTTTCAGACTACAAAAAGACTAACAAAACCTTTGTCTCTTTCTCTGCTTTTATCTCCCAAGCCGCCTACTACAGATGTGTATAATAAACACAGAAGAGTGGAGCAACAGAGGTCATCTGTGGAGCTGTCCAGGGTTCTGAATTGGTTCCTCACCATCCTGCAGCTGCTATATGTAATGAAAGGGTCAGATATCAAGTCTAAATCCCTGATTCTTATACCAAGGTGTATACGAATACAGACCGTGTCAAAAAATCCAATGTAAGTGTCAGGATCCTGGCTTCCTGTTCTGAGTTTTTCTTGATAATCTTGCCAGGATTCTGACAGTAAGCCTCACATTTGTATGCACGCTGTATATTAGACCCATATAAACACATAAAAACTAACAGAAACACACAGCCCAATCTATCATGAGCTGCAATAATTTATAGATGCATATAAATATTGGGCAGAAAACTGTATTTTCAAGTGATGAAATGTACAGCCTGTGAAAGAGAAATAGCTGTTTTGGGGACAGAACAAACCTTATCGTACAGCATGCTTGTGGACAGAAATCAAATACACTGTATATAAATAAAAGAAAAACAAGTATAGTGTCAATCAACATAAGATGGGGCCATTAGAATGCTGGGCAGCCCCACTGCAGATGATATTGGGCTATGGAGAATGCATTCTCTGGCTTTGCTCTTGTCTTTGAGGGAGGATGAAAAAGATGCCTTATAGCAACCTGACATACTGAGAGATTATGCTATCAGAATAGTTATTATTTTATAACCCAGTTTTGATTGCACCCATTGAGAGATGGATAGTGTACAAGCAGTAACCTCCGTGCACTGCACAAGCCCATAGCACAGTCACTGACAAGAGATCAAGGCTAGGTGTAGTTTTGAGGGCTCTTTGGTACCACAAAGCATTATTAAACTGGTCAGGACACTGGGAAATCATAGTATTTGGTAGTGTTTTGTAAACAGATCCTTGGGATGTTCTCAGGTTGAACTAAAATAACACAAACCGAGTCAGCAATTTAACTCTATGCGTAAAATTGAATTGTCTCTAACACAGCCTATGGGAAAGAACTGCCACGAGTTTTACTATCCTGACTGTGTGTCTGTGAAAACAAACTCTATGATGCTGTTTCGAAACAGCTGAAAAACAAGATCAATTAAGTCGTCGCCACAAAACTTTTGAATGCTTAAACATTGGCTTTGTAATTTTGCAAACTTCAGCACATGCATCTCTGCCTAACGACGCAAATAGTTTTATTAGCTGTTGAACAAAACTTCAGCAATCTCGATAAGAGCCATCCATTACAGGAAAACACAATACGCTAAATGAATCAACTCAGTGGCTGTCTCTGGCTCCACTGTTGGATGTATGATAGATTCCCTGCTCGGTAATGAACACAGTGCTACCAGGCACCTATCAGTCTTCTCTGTCCAAGCTGTGCTAAGATGAATAAAACAAAAGTTCAGACGAAATTAAAACGATCCATTGTGTCAGAAAAGCCAGAGCCCATGGGGCCCTCCCGACCATTTCAGAGCAAAACAAACACAAAAGTCTGAAATAAGTGACTGATGTGAGAAACAGGGGAAGGAAAATAAAGATAGACAGTGAGAGTATAGGGGAGTGTGTTTTGATGTACGTGGGGGATATTTATGTTTTGGCTCTGTACAGACAGTGTGAAGAGTACGGTAAATAAACATATATAATATTGCTTGTTAGTTATTTGCTTAGATGATTGAAATACACTTTCCATTCTTGTGTTAGTTTATGTATGCATACAGAACTTTAATGGGTGTGGCTCTATTTACCAGTATCATGTGTCCAGTGGAGATGTCCATGTTGGTTTGAGTAGGTTCCTCACTCCAGGAAGATGTACTGCTGCGGGCAGACGGACTCTGCATTGGCCCGTCACTAAACTGTGAGGACACGCTGTTAATGCGTGATGTGTGTGACGGGTGGAAGACCTCTGATCGCTCTCCTCGCTCTGATGTCTGCACTGCCATGCGCTGGCGACAGAGATCCTATCGTGAAAGTAGACAAACATTAGCCTTATCAGTGAAGACATTATCTGTGGAAAGTCATAAGGCTGTTGACCAATCACAAACTACAGCATCAGAGCCTCTACTGATTATGCTCTGAGCACTATAACCGGCACTATAAACACATGCTGATGTTACATCAGGATTTTTCATCAAATAAACCTGACGTCTGTGAGATAACTCTTTTCTTCTTAATCTTAGAAGATACAAAAACTACACTACATCACCGTCTACTCGAGAAGACTGGCAGACAGTTTAATTAAAAATGATTAGTCTGTAAAAATATAACAATAACATAGACCCTTACAGCTATAAATACATCATCTTTATCACCCATCAAGTCTTAAGGCATGTCATATGTAACACAGACCCAGACAAAATTCCATTCTCAAAATCATGAAACAACCAAGCATGTTCGCAATATAACATGTCAATTAAAAACTACCTAATAAATGAAACAATGATACTAATTCTCTGCCTGCTTTGATGTCATCACAGTTTTACAGTGTCACGATGTAGGAGATTTAACACTGACATTCTCAGTGGGTTCTGTTAAGGGTCAGAATAATGGTTAGGTTATAATCAAGGATAAAAGATGCTGCAGTAGTAATGATGGAGTGCTACTAATTTGTTCTTAAAATGCCATTAGAAACATTCCCAAGTTAGCTATTTATTTACAAAAGCAACAGAACAGATTGGAAAATAATTGGTCTCTCTCCCTCTCTCAGGGTATGGCCAGATTACTTGTCAAACAATTGCAAATACAGTATTTATGGCTATAAGTCTTCCTTTTGCCCTTAATGGTTTCTTCACTGACATTATGTCTTTTTAAGCTTGCATCACTTTGGAATTATACTTTCCAAGCTTCTGTCTACTCAAATCAAACAGGAAATCAGTGAGGGAACATAAGTAAAAAAATAGTCTATCACTGTTTGATGGCTTTGATTATATCTATCAACTCTCCCTTGATAGAGGTGGTTGCAACAAGGGAAGAGATTTTTCAAATCAGTGACTCTGTGAGGATATTAGATGGTTGTACGATTGTAAAAGCTGAAAATGATCTTTATTTGTGGTTTAAAAAGGGCAGAATACTTTCACAGAGGTGCAGGTGTCATTAGATCTTAGCCAACCTCGACTTGAAAAGTCCTGTTCTGTTTCTTTGTATAAAATAGCATGCATGAAAAAACGTCGCTTCCTCACAGATATTGTTGATAAAGAAGTTCTGTGATATACCGCCTTTCCCTGTGACAGCTTTAGATTCTGTACACAGCCAAAAAAGGATCTGACTGTGGGATGCTATTGTTTAGCCAATCAGGACACTTTAAGGCATTCTCTGTCTGTCACTCATTTTATAAGTTTCGGTTTGCTGACATCAGGCTTATTGACATTTTTGGAGGTGGAGTTTTGGAGACAGGGGGCGGTCTGTGTCTGCTGCAAGTTAACAGAACGGCTAACATCAAATAGCAACTTTAGCAACTCTAAAACTAGCAATTCTACAATTTTTATAAATGTTCATAACGTTTTATAAGAAAAACATTCTGGAACGCTTTACACAACTGTGTGCATTTAAACCTTAATTTCATTGAATGGTAAACCTTTAGCTTATTGTGCCTGGTTATTACTGTTTCTTTCTTTGCTTTCTTTTTGTTTACCTTAAAAATGAAACAGATGCAGACAGCTACTTTTTGAAGCAGCTGATAATCGCAATAGTATGACTCCATCTATGAGCAAATGTCCAATGCTCAGATATTTGCTCAGAAATAAGTGATCAGGCTGACAGGCAGGTCAGTGAGGGGGTGTGGAGGGTTGAAGGTGAAAGTTCAGTGTGTCTGACTAATGGAGCTCCCGCAGTGAGAGAAAGCAAGAGGGAAGGTAGTGAGGCCACAATGCCCTAAACACGGTTATAGACAGACAGTTGGCTGGAGTTCACCCATAACACTAATATCTATCTTTATCTACCATGAGTCAGTCTGACTTAAAGTTAATAAAACTGCCAAAACGTGCCCACACAAACGCGTCCATCACCAAAATTCTATCTGTTCATTTAAGCCAGCACAAATACATGCATTCATACATTTACATTCAAATCACTTTTTTTACAGTCACTTTTATGCAAAATGTCTGAAGACGATATAAAACAACAAGGAAAGGAGGCAGTGACATGAAAAATACCACAATGCAAAGTTCCAAAATTGCTCAGAAAAATACAGAGCTGAAATGAAAATGAGACACAGTAAAACAATGAGAGAAAAGCTGTTTTTAGATGTTTCTTAAAGGTAGTTAAAGATTCAGTGATAGAGCTGGAAGAATAATTTCTCAAATTGTCCACTGAGGTACAGTAACTACCTCTACCTAAAGTAACTGCATATCTTGACTGTATAAATGTACAGTATACACTGAAAATAAAATTACAGAAGCACCTAAATATCTTACAAATCAAGCATAAAATGACTAGGATTAATACAAATTATTAATATTAAATTCTTTCATTGACTACTTTAACATGCATATTATATTTGTTTTCACTATACTACAAATAATTTAAGTAACAATAACCATTTAACGTTATGTACTTGAACAAAATGGCAACTATTTATTAAGAGCGTATAGTAGCACAACATACTGGTGGGCACTGGATTTGATAAATACTGTGTGGATAGAACGTGAAGGAGATATCATGGATTGTATTTAAGGAATGCTAAGAGCAAACTGCAACGCTCAGTCTCGTAACACTGACCTCTTCCACAATGAGGCATTAATGGCAGACAAGATACAGAAGAATTTCATTCAAGCAGGCTACACAGAAAAAATAGTTTATAAGAAAAACGTCACAATATATGGGAAAAAGTTTTTAAGATGGAAAGAAGGTTAAGTAGGAAATTTTAATATAGATTTCCATATTTTCTTTACCATGTTGTATACTAATTGAGATTTCTATCTGGAAAATACAATGAACAGTGGACAGGAGGCCCACCAGAGACCTGATCTTGCCATCATCAAGTCAGTCTGGGATTACAAGAAAAGAAAACCCAAATTCATAAGAACTGTGTGCAAGAGTACAAAAGGCAAAAGCAGTTTTTAAAGGCAAAGGGTGGTCACAAAAAATATTGTTTTGATTTGTTTAATAGTAAAACATAATAAGTTAAATGATAAATAAAATTAATTAATGGCAAAACATCCTCACTTCATAGCAATTCTTTAACAAATGCCTAAAACTTTTCACAGTACTCTTGGTTTCCAGGTAGGCTGTTCCAAGCATCTTGAAGATGTTGCCAGAGTTTAGGATTTAGGCTATCCCCAGATTATGTAATCCCAGGCTGACTCGAAGAAAGTGAGATCAGATCTCTGTGTGGGCCTTGCTATAGGGCTCCTTGTTCCTTCCAAAATGTCTTGATTATTACTTAATTACTACAATTAATGGCAAAGAATGTTTGGAAATATATACTGATAATTCCTACTTAAACACTAATGCATAACATACAAATAAATGTCTTAAAAGCTATTTTGTTTTTGATAAAGCATCCAATGTGCTAAACTAGATAAAGACAACTATATCTATCTATAAATATTGATATGTCTATTGATATGTGATATGTTTTATATATATGTATATATATATATATATATATATATATATACACACACACACACATACAAAGAATGCAAATGTAATGGTGTGTGAGGGCATATGTTAATGTGTGTGTGTGAGGTGGTGGTGGTGGTGGTGTGTGTGTTTGCTACAGAATCGTTGCGGCAGAACTGATTCTAATTGCATGTTTCACTGTAAGAGTCCCAGTGCACAAGACTGTATCTATTCCAGCTACAGCAGTTAGGAAATCCCTTACAACTACACAGTAAAGCTCTGTGTGCACCTTCTATTCACTTAATAAAATCTAAGCAACCTGGCAGATGTGAGAGGCACTCACTATATACCATGATACACCACCATCACACACAAATTAAAATCAATTCAAAGTAATTAAAATCTAAAATGAAAACACAACAAAGGTGTCAAGATATAATGTGCGACTGAACTGTATAATAATATTGACAAGCATGGCTTATTTCGTTCCACTGATGGGGCTGATGTTCATGGAAGAGACTTCTTGACAAAGTGTGAAAGGTTTATTAAATATTGAAGGTGGGGGAGGAAGCCAAGCCCTTGCACCCGCGATCCAGTCTCGTTGAGTACAGCTGAGCCCAACACAAAATCAATAAGCCTTCACCGCAAGCCCTCCCTCCAGGAGCCGCGAAAGAAAGGTCATACAACAAACTCATTTCCCTGCTAAAAGGGCTCTGCCTCAATTAGGATTCATATTAAACACTGCTGTCATGGAAGGACATCTGCACCTGCTCCAATGGGTCATAATTAAGGAAAAGTAGCTTTAATTTTTTTTGTTAATGAGCTACAATTGTTGTTGAGCAATTAAGAACTTAGATAACACCTGGTGATTACATATATGGACAGTGGTACTGTGGATATGGTTTTTGGAGGTGAAAATAATATTTCAGGAGGGCAACATATTTAGCACATATTAAAAACAGGAAACAGACAAAAAAACCTTCCCACCTTTTACTAAAGCAAACCTGAATTAATGAACCAATTAGGTATCGTCACACTTCAATATATTAACATAGATGCTGTTTCAAGGTTAAATGAGAGCAGTATAATTGGCTGAAAAAACAGCCTGCTCTTACCTGATAGGCTGCTGTGGCATCATGGCCTGTGTCATTTCCCAAACCAGCAAGCTTGTCCTTTAGCTTATGGTGGGAGTGATGGCGCAAGCAGTACAGCGCCCCCGACATCCCCAATACCATGACAATAAAAACCATGGAGACCACCACTAGAATCAAAAAGTTGCTTGGTTCCACTGAACTGTGTTTGATGACAGGGATTTGGTTCAATCTGCCCCTCTGGAATGAGAAAAGACAAAAGTAAAACAGATAAACACTGTGAATTAAATCACACACGCTGCATACACAATCAGAAATTGACATCATCCAGTTGACCACCTGACCACAACGTAACATCATTCAGCTAGTGGCAGCTATCAATATATATTTTTACATGCTGTATTCAAACAAACCAATATTGTTATCTATTATTTTCCAGTCTGTAAATAGCCATACACATGCATAGACCTCTGGCTGACACTTGGGAAGTGAAGGCCCGCACCACTCTTGTCTTGGCAGGTTAAAACATGCCACCACAGAGCAATTAGGGTCAGTCCTCACTGTACCAGCTTGTATCTAATTAGCCTCCAAGTCTTGGGTTTGGTTGGGATGGGGAATTGGCTCAGACCTCCAAGTTAATAAAATGGGAGAGGGGCTAAGCTGAGGGGGGAGCACCTAAAAGGTCCAAGCCCCACTAACGTTCCAATGTAGAGGGGGTTGTCAGGCTTGTTAGCCCCTCGGGGGAGGGCTGACAGCCAGGGCTAAGCTGCTGGGGGATTGGCGGCGTATTGTTTCCAAATGCCTTGTGAGACTGAATAGACTAAGAACTTTAGAATGGGGTCCTGATTTAAAAAAAATCTGTCTCTATTCGTATTCAGTGCTATCATACCAAACGACTGATCATAGAACTATAAGCCATGTCTGCAATACATTTTTCTGATCAGTGTTATATAAACAACTTTTGTTTAACATTTTCTTGAGTATGGATTATCTGCGTCACATTTATTAACTACATATTGCTGTACAAACTCTCAATTTTTAACTGCAACATCGGCAATTCCTTACCATGCACAACAAAACACAAATTCTTAAGGCACAAAATCTCTTAATTTAGTTCAGGGTAAATACGCCAAGTCTATTACATACAGAAATCTTCTGTATACAGGTTACACACTGCTGAAAATATTAGCACCTAATTGTGAGGTTTAGTAGGAGGTTTAACAGTTTCCAAAGATTAGTTTCTACCCTGTAAGTTTCCGTTGTTGCAGAAATGGTTTGCTTTCCACCCATCATACACTGCATGGAGTGTGTAGAGAGGAGGGTGCATTCAGCTGGAATTGACCCCCCCTTCCCTCCATCTCTCTATAGGCTTAGCGCTCTCAGTCGAATTACATGAAAAGATCTCCAACATGAAAAGCTGGTTCTGAAAAGAAAATTGTGCTTGGCTAAATAATGTCCGCAATTAATTATAACTAAATAGAATACATGCATTAGGCATTTGAGCAAGGGACTGGAAAACCGACAAAAAAGAGAAAGGGAAGATATAAAAGAAAAACTGAAAAATGTTGTCCTGATATGACTCGGTCTATTCCCATTTCAAATGCAGATTACAGTGCATAAGAAATTAATGGTGATTACTAAAATGAATCCTCAAGCAATTTTGTGCAGTTGTATAAAAATTAACAAATCGAATATAAACCAGTTTACATTAAAGCAAAATCAAAACAGAATAAATTAACCTCATAAATGTGTATATGAAGAGGTTGTTTAGCAAAAATGAAACAATCGTTTACCATAGACTAAACATACATGTTGGTACGTGTGACTGATAAATATGACTGAAGAAAAATGCCTTTAGTGGCATTGAGGGGTTATTAGAAAAATACCAGATACTTTTTATATATTTATTTTTGCTTTTATATTTAAATCACTAATTAAGATAACCTGCTATTATAACGAGGATGACCAAAATGTAGAAGTGAAATGACTGGTAAAGCTTAAGGGAAATTACCAATTTTAAAACTGTTGGAAAACAGGCAGAAATCTCAGTTGAAGAAAAATCTGTCCAATATAATTAAAATAATGCTTCCAATTCTCTCTCCTCCTTCAGCACATCTGGTTTTATAATATGGCTAACAGAAAACCTGCAAAAATACATCTTCTGTAAAAACAGAGAGGAAAAGAAAAATAAAACAAGGAAAAATGCAAGTGAAAAGAAAGAAACAGAAAGGCAGGGATAGTCAGAATCCTTTATGCTTTTATGGTTTTGTTCTTCTATGGGGAATATAATTGGACTTGCAAATTTCTGATTCACAGGAGCCACTGAAGGAAGACAGACAGGTTCAAATCGAGCTTTCTCTCAAAAAATACAAAGGTCGTCATCATCAAAACAAAATCGTCATCTAAAACAGAAAAATGAGAAATTCTGAGAGCATAAATCTATATTTAAAAAGTCATAAATGTGTCAATGTAAAGAAATATTTATAAATTTACTAACAATGCGATACACCGTTGAGTGTATATATATATTATATGAGATAAGAAAAAAGCTGTAAGGTTAAAGGCTTCATTTAAAAAAATTAAAAAAGTAAAAAATCAAAATGCAAGAACAGACAACACAAAAATGGGAGAAAAAAATATGTTGCTACATATTTTTTTCCTGAATTGAAGGGTGTTGACATTTTTTTTCCCTGAATTGATGGGTATGTTAACAGGGTCATCAGATATTGCTTTTTTTTTTTTTTTAAAGTTTTTAGCTGATAAATCTTAACTGGAGCTTTGCAACTCAAAATTGTAATTGGTATATAGTCTGTATGTATCCTACTTCTTTCATTCTGTTTAACAGCAACACTTTGATCTGTGAATCTGTGTCTGCAAAACATAATACTACTGTACCAGACAAAACCAAAATCAGCTAACACAAAAAACCCTGGCCAATGCATGACCCGACATATGTAAATATGAAGTAACAGCAATTAACTTATTTATTCAACCTGTATGTATAGAGTTTGAATGCATACTTGTTTTTTTGCTGTCTGAGGTACAGAACAAATACAGAAGAAAATGGAGATTTGAGAAAGGACAAAAGGCAGAGGGATTTTGGATGCTCTGGCTGATTTAAATCATTGAGGGAAGGGTTGGGTGGAGCAGACAGTGACGGGTACAAGGTTGAGACAGGGGCAGGCCCAGACATCCTTTCACTACACATAGTAATGGCTCTAACTTAAAAATCCTTCATTCACTTCAATTCCTACTCTGTACCTCTTAAAATCTGGGGTCAAAAAGAAATACTAAACTAAAAGCTGACACATATGAAAGTAACTTATTGCTGTAACATGCACATGATATTAGACTAATAAAAAGCAGTCTTAAAGTCATTCTTTTTACACTTTTTTCCTTTTTTTGTACTGACATTTAATAAAAAATGAGTATTAATAAAACTTGTCATTGAGGTATACATATTTTTAGATTTTTGTACATTTATATTGTAAATGGCGTTTTCGTGAGTGTATGTGGTTTCTGTTGGCCTGACAAAAATGGACTGAATTAATATGAATTATTATGCAGTATTTTTATGACTATAATTACATCTTACATTTCACTAACCCTTTTACTTAAGTTAACTTTTGCGTGTTATTTTAAACAGCAGATATTAAAAAGCTTACAAATATGTACGAATTTATGAGCTGAAAAAACGGAACAAGCACAGAATGCGTTCTCCATCTCTGATTCCTGCATCTCTTATGAAGTTATTGAAGTTTATACAACATTAATTGTTATCTTAAACATGTCCGCAGAACATCCAGTAACAAAACATAAAATAGTCAAAAAACAAAAAGCAGTTTTTTAAATGATCTATTATGCAGCTGCAAAATCAAACGTGAGTGGAAGTTTCTTCGACCTCAGTATTTATCTTTTTAAATTGCATTCTTTGGTTTTTGGCTTTATGCCATTTCATATGGGTAATATCCATGCAGCCTCTAAACACCGGTTTCATCGATTTTACCGTGTAACCTCCCAAGTGAACAGCTAAACATATCTTAACGATTGCCCCTCTACAATGAACAGTGCTTTATCACTCGGGTTTAAAACAGCTTACTCTGGATCATTTGCACAGCTCTTTCCTATACTCTATACTGACTCACGAACCGTATTAATTACGCAGCGATCTCTAAAGCATATTACCCATCACATTTCACACGACGAAATGGGTTTCTGTCAGCAGAATCACCTACTGCAAGAAGCGTTTTAAATGAAATGTGTCATGTTACAGCCCACCGCCATTTAAGTCTTGCAGGACGGTGTCAGTCTCATTATAAGTCCAGATGCATCCGGATGCGCATAAGTTTTCGGTGACGCTTAATGGGGCTTTCACAGTCGCTCACAGCCTCGTTACCTTTATTTCATACCATAATAGCCAACATGTACATCAACAAGCAACTGCTAGTCCAGAAAGATAGTTACCTAGTCCCATTTTCGTACACTGCGGGAGGAATGTTTTTCCTATATGGAGACAAGATCCTATTCCGTCTTTCTCCATGAGATGTCCGACTCCAGCCTCTTCTCGCAATTCCGCTACCTAATAAAAGTTTTCAGCTTCCCCATTCGCTTCCACCTCCGAAAGAAAAAAAAACCCGGCGCTGTTTGGCGTGTATTTTTATTCATTTTTTTTAAAAAGAGAACTGGAGAAAAAATAAGAGAGGACGGAAGAGAGGGAGAGATACAGCTAAATCGTCCGTCACATTTCCCAGAGACTTATAAGAAGCTGCAGTAGGTTGTCTTGTCCTTTGAATAATCATGTGCGACTGAAAAGCCAGGGTTTTTTCACGGAGCCCCTCCTTATATTCAGCGGGACTCGAAGCGCTGTCTGTAACACATGTCACATCCACTGGTTGCTATAGCGATGCCTCCACATGTTGCCCACAGCTCGCGGGGCGCTAATCAGCGCGCGGGGTGGAGGACCGGCTTGAATGGACGGAGCGCTTGTCACTCATTTGTTCAACTGTTCGGGATTTCTGTTCCCGGTGAATTGTCCTCAAGCTTTCTCCCACCTCTTTAACCCGTTGAATTGCACTCGTTGCGCTTACAAAATACGTATCTTTTGCTGATAAGAAAAAAGATTAAAAAAAAACACACACACACACACTCTGGGATTAATGACACGGAGCCCGCGTTCTTCTTAATAGCTGAGAACTGATACAAAATGCAACTTGCAAGGAAAAATGAAATTGTGTTCTCTTTACAAGAACCAGAATTTGGGGAGACTATTGTTTGGTTTGTGGAGGGCAACAGCTGCAACAAGCAGAGAGGGATTACCGAGTCTAAGGAAGAGAGGGGGTGTTAAATGTTTGTGTGTGTGTGACAGAGAAAGCAATGCAAGCACTCAGAGAGTGTGTAAGAGCTATACAACATGTGCCCGTGAGGTGTAAGTGGCTGTATGTGTGTGTCGTGGGCTGGAGGGGCCTGGGGGTGGGGTCCCGTCAAAAGCAGATGACGAGTATGTGGAGGGGTCTTCAGTTTATCTTTGGTTTCAGCTGCACTCCTCCCTCCACTATCCCCTGCGTACCCCTCTTTGTCCTACAGCGTGACAGCTGGGCTTGGCAGAAATGAGAGAGGAACAAATAAAGTGCTTCGCCTGTTCCAGAGTCTCTATATCAGATAAACACACCTCAGAAAGGAGCACTGGCCAGATGCAGACTTACTCGCACCTTTAATCTCACCTTCTCTTTATTTTCCTTTCTTTTCTTAGGTTATTGACACCACATTCAAATTACTGCTGAAGTGAATGACATATTTATAAACACACACACACAAACACACACACAATTACAATTCCTGCACCCACTTTATTTTATCTATGTGTTATACATACCTGTAAGCAATACATCACAATTTGTATCCTAATATGCACTGAATCATTATCAGATTTCACAGTTTATGACGCAGCAATCGTTTGCATAATTTTGCAGCCAACAAAATCTGGTGACTAAAATGCAGAAACAGTTAAGGGAACTCTTAACAAGACAGCATTATAGCTACACACTGTTGCCAGACAACAACCTAATATTTTAACAAGGGTTTTACCACAAGGTTTAAACGAGCATCAAAACAAGCAGTGCCTATGTTACAGTGCCACTCAGTACTATATAAGGAAAGCACCGCATGCCTTCTGGCTGTAGGGACAATTGAGACAAGTACATAGTTAATGTAGGATTCACATGGGCGGCCAACTCAGAGTTGAAAGTCTATTTGCTTAATTGCTTATCTGTCTGATGCTAAAAATAACATGCTCAATGTGTTCTTGCTCTACAGAAACACCAATATATTTCTGATGTTGCTTATAAATAGGATACAACTTAGTATAATGTTATATGGAAAAGATAACATTGTACATTAATGATATATAATTTTTGGTGCATTTTTGTATACATAACTATAACTGCATGCTGCTGTCACAAAATGCTGGCTATTACTTAATGGTCTTTAATGGTTCAAGAAGAGAATCAAATAATAATTTGACTAAGCATTCCTACATAAAAGATAGTTACCAACAAAAAAAACAATTGCTTAATAAACATACTGCTTTTTAGCTCATTTGAACACTTTACATTTTTTGCTAGTTTTTGAATATGAATCCACTTCACCATTGATAAGCCTATATCAGTATGTTGTGATACAATTTCAAGGCATTTTGGAGTGAATTAACTTTACATTTTCTTCATGGATGAAAGAGATTTGTTGGAGGGGAGAAAAAAACAACCCGTTTCTAATCCATGCTGAACACTGCAGCACTAATTGGCGAGTGCTAACATTTGGCTCGCACTGTCTCATACATATATAAGGCTTAAAGGACTAATTTAGGGAGAGATATGTGTCGGCCATGTCGCTGCAGTCTTTGCTGTAGATTAGCTTGTTAAAATAAGCTCCCTCATTGTCTGAATCTAGGCTAGAGCTAGACCCATGCCAGGCGGTTCAAAGCTATGAACAAGCTAGCGATCAAGGTAAATGCTACGCTTGTCATCTTGTGTATACAGACTCAGCATGATCAAAACCCAACACACAGAACATACACAGCTGAGTTAGCTACAAAATAACACTGAAAAGCAAACAAATACAGAAAATCAAACCAGCACAGTTACTAAGAATAAAACCTAATAGAATATGGAGAGTGTGATCTAATAGGTGTATTTGTTCTGCTTATGCTGTTTAAAATACAGTAACAAGCACACAGGACTTTTATTAATGTTGAAACAGAGAATGTGGCTTTTGGACTCATGACTGAAATGATTTCAGTAAAAAAAACAATGAAAATGAAGATAACATTTTTTAAAAATGTTATGCAACATGATTTTGTGGAAAATCATAAACAAAAAACAGAAGGCTGATTTTTATGCCTCCTAGAATTGCTGCCCTCCAGTAGACCGAGCTAAAAACCCAGCTAATTTATCAGTAATGTTAGGATTATATTAATGTAAATACTATGTTTCAATAGTTTATTGTTTGCATTTATTGCACAAAGCATGTATGTGTACAAGAGCAGCTTCAGCTTCATTTTCTGGAGTTTAGAAATGACCTAAGCTGTGATTTTAGGAGACACAAAATCCAACCTGCTGTTGCTAATTTTCCGCAAGATCAGTCTATGACATGGTATTGACATGTCCTGCTGAGAAAACATCTATTACACAAATTTTACAACATTGTGCCAAGCCATAAAAACTGTCTAAGCTGTGCAATTACTGCTTCACTGTTGGTGGTGTAAAGTGCTGACTCACAGTTCGGTCCACCATACCTTGAGCTGCTCAGACCAAGACAGACAATTAAAGCATTTCCTTAATGCCCATATCAATGCCCATATCAATACTTCTGATAGGCTTTTTAAAGTTTAAGAGTAATGGATGTCATTAGCAACAGTGTACTTTCAGGGCCTTCAGCCACATTTACTATGTTTGACTCTGTTAGCAGTTGCTGTTTTTCTAAGGACATGCTTGGAAATCACATTTACACAAGTAAATGTGATTAAATCTAATAAAGAAAACTGTAGCAAAACATTTTGACATTCAAAACCCCACATGAAAGGCTATGATGAATCAGTTCATCATGAGGTTAATATTTTTTTTGTGTGTTATTTGTTATTGTTCTTTTGTATAAATGTGATATGAGAATGTCAGAGATATACTGTACAAAGACAATGACAGATTTTGGCTTAATAAGATGGTTGCAACTGTATAAATAATGTATGAGTAAGGTTAAAAGGTTTTATTTCTACATTATAGTATCAAAAATATAACCAAAACAATTATAATCTATCCCTTAAGAGGATCGTACAGATTATGTATCTGGAGCATGGAAATCCCTTCAGTTTAATACACCCCCGCACACATATGAAGTACCACAATCTGATGTGTGCCCTACTTTCAACTTAAAGCCCAATTTGTAATTGATAAAACACCACTTCATCCTGAACATTTCCTGTGAGGATTGCTTTTATAAACATAAGGAGAGAGGATCGAAGTTTATTTTTGCATTGTTTTATGCAGAACAAAATGTTGCTGCCTAAATGTTTCTTTAGCCACCACTAATAGTCGAAATAGATGCAGTTATTACAGATTTTGCCACTCCGCCATTGTCTCTCCCACTTCAAAAGACCAACTGACCATATAATACCTCAAGTGACCAAATAATATGGTCTGTTTGCTAATATATTTGGAAAGTTTTGCTATGTTCTTTTCAAGAAACGTATTTGTGTTGTTGCCATTATGCTACCTCAGATGAGATGTCTTCAATTTATTGTCCCGCAGTTACGCTAAAAAGCAATTGCTGAAAGTCTAAAAGTAAAGAACGATTACAATGATGTCATTGTTGATCAGAGATAAATGTGCATGGTTAGTGGCTGTGGCATACAATTCATCTACAGCTACAGGAAAATCAGAGAATGTAGAGAATTGTATTGTTCTAAAGAGCCTGCTTTCATTCACAATATGATGCTGATAAGGACATAGTGTCTCTGCCCATTTTGTTGCTATTTGAAACTGTTTGTACAAAGCTACAAAAACATGTTTCATACAAACAGTACTTCTGAGAGATTAAAAGAGGTGATTATAAAAGCAAACAAGAGAAATAAAAATGCTTATATTTCTTTTACAGAAAATTAGTCGAGACAATGGAGTTGAATTTATATTTGCAAATATGAGAATTATGATTTGAATTATAATAGTCAAAACTATTATAAGAAAAAACAAGTGAACATATATAAAGATGGAATCTTTAAGATAAATATGCTATGTAATATATTAATATAATGTTGCATATGTTATGATGTTTAAGTATGTTTAAGTATGTAACAAAATGTGTTACTATTTTAAGTATGTGGTAGCAAATTGTTACTTTACTACTTTACTAAGTACATGTATGTGGCATATGTTTTGAAATGTTATCATTCCTTAACCACATACATACTTTGATCCAGTCTATCAAATATCTTAATTACCAATAACTAGCAAAAAACTCACAAATCCCAAGATCTTCTCCTTCTTAAAGATCTAGAGCAGTTGCCTCGCTTTCTGTAATGAACACTGAGCTTGCGACAGACCACTGGTAAGGACAATCTAACTGCTACTGCTCTACAGGTGAAACACAACATATAACTAATAACCTTAGAAAGGAGATGGAATGTCTTTCACAATTTTCCCTGTTGATGTTTCCAGGTAGGGTTATCAGAGGTCTGTAAACTGAGGAATCTGACTCAGCTTCTATTGTTACTCCATCACTGCAGACACCATTACTCACTATCAATACATCATAGTCAGATGGGACACCTTGTTCCTGCATGTTCCTGTCTCATTATTGCTGATTAGGACTCACATGACACCTTGATTCAAGGCAATTTGAAAAGCGCTCTGTGACTGTAACAAAAGACAGTGTGAGGTTGAAAATAGCTCATTAAAGTTGTGACTGCACATTTTTCTCAGGACATATGAAGACCTATCAGGTTACTAGACCCCATTGATTCACTGGAAACCTTGATGGTGATAACTTTATCATTCAGAGACACAAACATCACCTAGTGGCTGGTGCTGAAGATGATTTTTCAAGTAACTGTTTTGTATTTAATAGCCTGAGTGTGAATCCACAACCCTACATAGTGACTTTAATTTTCTTCCATTAGAACTATTTGATGAGTTATATGGCAGTCTTGTATAGTCATCTGTCTAGGAATCTCATGTGTTGGTGAGGTCTTTTAATCTATTATGCATGGCTCTGATAAATTATGGCTTTTGATTATGGCTATGACCTGATTTTCATTTACAGAAATACAGAATTCTGCACCATTTCTATAGATTATATTATCCACACGGTATATTCATTTAGAGCCTTAGAAGAATTCTTAAACACACCATAAACAGAAATGCCAAAAGTTACTCCATTTTAGCTAGCAAATATAACGTATAATATTACATAACACATTCGTTTATGTGCCATTATACCATTATACAGTTACATTATACAGAGTCTGAAATATTTTAATCTGACTTTTACTTTTAACCTTTTACCATCCCATCAATCTGCATCCATAGATCAGCTGTCCATCAACACAGTTTCACAGTTACTTCATAGGTTTTACTACAGGTGACATGCTTTGAAGTGATCGTGTGCATATACTCATTACAGAGTCCAAATCTTGAACATGTCTTTACTGAAAAATGACCGATACAGAGATCTGGATTTTCATGCAGGTGGAGCACCCACAGACTCTACATATTTGTTAAATCACTAAAATATGCCTAATAGTATGTGAAGCATCAGAAAGTTTTATCACATAGTGCTAGCTGTGTAAATTGCAACATTTATTACAGGGCATATTTAAATGCTAAAGACGTTATTTATTTAGGCACAATTTTAGTGTTAAAATTTGCCTTGGCAGAAACTAAATTAATATGTGTATGCAGTGGCCCTTTGTAAATTGTTTTTACAAAAGCAATTCAGTACATTATGTCAGCAGGCCATTAAAGCATACTTTCTAGTGTCCTTTATTTTCTGCTGCTGACGTTGGCAACTCTACCTCCTACAAAAAGAACAAAGCAAAGGGCGCTGCAGAAACATCAACCACATCAGCGGCAACAATGACAATACACTGACAATGACACAGATGACTGTATTACAGCAGTTTAGGGTTGGGATGCAGTAATAAAAAGGTTGTCAAGTTCCCTTCTCCCATCCCCAGGACAACAGTCAATTTTACTGTCAAACAAAATATATTCATTAACAAATACAAAATATTTAATGAAGTGCCACACACTCCGAATTCCCCCTAAATTTTTTCCCTAAACGCCCTCCACCCTCCGGCCCACCACCAACATCGACACATAAAGCACACGTTGCTGACTGCAGGAGAGGTCAGTCATTAAAGAAGAGGGTCCATGTGCCAATGCAGACAAAAGAAAGTGAAAAAAAACCTAAATAATGGTCACATAAATTTTCATTAGCATCTTCATTACCACCGCTCAACCGGCGGGAGAAGACGTTTCCCCTGACCCAGTCATCGCCATGACAACATTACGGAAACACAGCTTGACGAGAATCCTCTGTGCGCATGGGTGTGTGCCTGTCTGTCTATCAGTGAGTTTCTCTAGAAATGGGGCTGCTAGTTGGATGCATTTTGGATGCAAACTTCCCTTGAGCTTGAACAGGACATGGTCAAGAGCTTGGAAGGAAGCCAGGCAGGTTTGATCCATCTTCTCACAGTTCTTTCTGACAGGCCAAAACACTAAGACCTGACTCCCTGCCAATCACTCTGATTTCAGCGCTTAATTACTGCTAATCTAACACAGTGTCACAGCCGCTAATGATGCGATGGAGCTCTGCGTTTCTCCTTCAGTTCACTCCAGCAGACCTCGAGCAGAGCTAACGGTGTCTTAAGTTCACTTGAAAGCTGTTCTCTTTTTGCCCCGAGGCAAAAGACAGAGCACAGCTCAAGCCCTGGTGAATGTGTAATGAAGCCCATGCATTCTGTATGTTGGCATGAATTGCTATGAGGAACTGTCTGTTTTATTTTACCTCTGTGTAGTCCTACCACCAGACATAATATTATAAGAGTCAGCTAGTCGGCAGGTGTTGGTTATGGAGGTTTACAGCAGATTAACCTAGCCAAACTGTATCGGCAGTGAATTCTTGACGTTTCTAAAACAGATTTACTGGACATCAACCACAATATATGCATATACAGTAGGAGGAAATTCTGAGCAGACATCACAGACAATCAACAAGATATCTGATTAGCGCACATTATCATTTCATTACTGTTAATGATCAGCTCATGTCGAGGGTGTTTAAAAGCCCTGATTATTTCACAGTGTTTCCACAGTCTGCATTTGTATTAGCACTTCATTTAAACCCAGTAACCTTGATGAGAAACATACCGTGCAGAAAAACACTGTCAATCATTTACAATCGCCTGGATAAGACAGACCAGCATTAAACCTGGAAGGGTCTGATACGTCTACAGGAATACAGACATATGCCAAAAATAAATGTGGGATTGGCATAAGCTATATTTTAATATGATAATGTTAGAAAGAAAAGGAACATGTAAAACATTGTTCCTGTAAATAATTCAACTGATGTGAGGTATAAAGGGTTGCTGATGAAATATAGGATATATTGAGCACTATTCATGGCGTGCACCCAACATTCTTTACAATGACTCATCTGAAAGGGCCAATTTAATGGCACTTGAATGGAAAGAGGAGGATAGTCCTGACATTCTCTAGAATAAGACACTTACACAAGGATAAGCTCATATATAACAGTATTCAGAGTGCATCATTCTGCAAAATAGCACAGCAATGATACAGGAAGTGTTTAAATAATACAGTGAATTCTGTATGATACAGAAAGATACGGCTCTGGAAAAACATCCACATGGAAGACTATATCTGGTGATATCCATGAGATACAAAGTTCAGGTAGTTGTTTACTGCATAGGCTATAGAAGTTATAAACATAACTAATTTTGCACAACATAACACCGTTCCAATAATTTTGTGTGTTGGAAAAAATTACATGAAAAAATCAACAATACAAATTTAAAGCTACAGACTCTAGTATTTCATATGAACATTAGTTCTAATTCAAATCTAATGTGCTGCATGTACAAAAAAAAGCAAATTCTAAAGACTTATGTGACTACTGACTTATATAAATGTGTTCAGTATTTATCTCCATTTTCTTTATACCGACAACTGATGTACTGAAATGCTTAATCCTTCCATCTTCTATTGTACAGCACTAGCAACAGTAAACTGGATTTCCCTCACAGTAGAGTCTGAACTTTCATTTTGATGTAGTACTTTACTTATACACTAATATTTGTTCTGCTTTTCTTGTTTTGCTGCACCAACCCCAATGAAAGTACCTGCCTTTTTCTGGACCATGGACAGCTCTCTGTAAAATCAAAGAGTCTTACTCATCACACTATGGTATAACTGTACTGTCTGAACTGGACAGTGGTGTTTTAATACCCTTGGTGTTATAGAGTCTCTGAAAGTGTTTTGCTGACAGACTCACAAAGTAATGCCTGCAGTGAGAAACAGCAGTTGCCCATTCACTGGGCTCCAGACCTGCTTTGCCTCTGACCCAACTGGAGCTTTACCATGCGTCACGTCCCACAAAATGGCACTGAGAGGGAGACCTGCCAGGCTGACATTTAAACCCAGCATTGTACCCAGCTGTGACCCTGCACCACCCTCGCTCAATGCCTGAGGGTGCTCGCTCAGTCTGTCTCTTTTCCCTCTTGCTCTCTTTTCTATACAAACTCTAGCACACACACTACACAAGCAGTGAGGAAAACTAGCCTAGACCAACACATGGCATTTAGTTGATCATTCAGCTAAACATTCCACTATGATGAAAATAACTGTTATCATCAGTTGATCGTTACACTGCTGCGGATGGAACTGGTAATTGGGACACAAAGCAGTTCACAGACAGGAAGTTAAAAACTAAGACAATGGCAGGGGGAAAACACATTTGAGGTTAAAATGGATGCTGAAAAGTGTTTGAGGTTAAAATCAATAAAGAAGCAATCTGTTATTGATTATACAGTGCCACTTAAACTGAGGCAACAGTCTTTGGACTTGAAAGACCAAAACAGCACCAGCATGTAGGAGGGGTGCCAAGTTTAAAGCAATTGTTATCAGAATAGCTCTAATAGAACTACAAAGGCCACATTTACTGTACTTGCAAGTTTCAAAATAAAGGCTGCAATTTTCATAAAATAAATAGTTTCTTATGTCAGCTGATGGATGATGTAAAAGGCTGCCGGAAGGAGGGTCAAAAACCTGTCTTAAATCCCATCAACTTAAGGCCAACCAGCCCCCTCCAATAAACGCTAATTACCTTCTAAAAGGGGAATTCAAGGAAGGGAGGTGTAATGAGGATATACATGTCTACACTTCACACACTATTTGCTTTTCAACGTTCATAAATGAAATAAAGGAACTGCCTCTCATAAGGCTATGGAGAGCTGCTTCAGTGGTTGATTGGTGGGGGTGCATCAAACACTGTTTCCCTGACCGAAAGGTCAGACCATGGTAAAAGCCAGCCAGAGTTGCGAGTCTGCCTCTTTTATCCAGCTCTGACTCCAGTGAAAGAGAAGGAGAGATAGTCAGGCCGAGCGAGGTTCGCTCTGCAGCAACCACTCCGATATGACATTTCACACAGGGATCCTCCACAGCAACTGCTGGCATTTAAGTTAACTTTAAAAGCAGGCAGTCTGGGCCTGCAAACTGCACGGCTGTTATAAATGGTGGTTGATGTGCATGCTGAAATTGTTATAGGTGGCTCTGATCCTCGCACTTGAGATTTCATCTAAAAATGCAGCATAAACTAAGTTAATATACCCAGGTACTGAAAAGGCACACATATACACACACATCCACTCATATCTGCCAGTTTCACACAATCTGAATACTGCACAGCACATTAGCACATCAGCACCTCGTTAACACACAGCCACTTTGCACAGGAAGTTAGGATGCCCTCCATCTGTTGCAAGAGTGGGAGGATATGAAATCAGTTAATGTTGCTAACAACAGCAAAGCTGAACTTTAAAGAACCAGGTAACAGGATCTTTGACCCTTTATTTACAACTCTGATATAGAATAAAACACAGCTTTAGACAAAGTTCTAGCCATGGGTTTTAGCTTGGATGCAACAATAACCTATAAATAGTACAAAGGGAAGAAGAAAGAGAAGCAAAAGATTCACAGTAAAAGCTTCTGTGAGCAGGACTTTATTGAGTGAAGTTTCAAGAGTTTTCTTCATCCTCAGAAGTCTAAGAGTCTGAGGAAGAGCACTACACTGAAAATTCACTTTATGTAGTTTTTAGCAGGGCGGATCTTTTTGTTTCTTGTTTATTTGTTGGGTTTGATTTTGATCCTGAACCCAGACCTATCTGTTTGGATGTGCGTGTCTCCTGGTTTATGATAAACAATCCATTATTAAAAGCCCGAAAGGTAACATTAAAACAACAGTCAATCAATCTGAGTCTGAATCTGTCTGTCTGTCTGTACACACACACACACACACACACACACACGTTATTAGTGAGGTCATTCATTAGACTTCCATAGGCTAATTATTTTTTCTCTATATTTTTCTCTATTTTCTCTATCTCTAACCTTACTCCAAAACCTATACCTAAGTGATAGAGATTTGTGTACTACATCTACAAGTATCTACATCATGTCATTATGTCTCCTTTGGAATAAAAGTTTACACATACATACACATACAAAATGACCTCCTGAAAAGAAATAACTTTCATCTCTAGACCCTTAAAAGACCTTGGAAAAATGAGAAAAGAAAAAGAGAGAGGGGACGCAGGGTTAAGCTTTGAAGTTGTGTGCAGCACTCTTGGTATTTCATTATCAATTTATTATCTATGATTTCATTTCTTTTTTTACCTTATGTGTTACCCCTTTTTCGCTGCATTAGGAGAACAACATCATTTGCTTTGATGTCTGAGGCAGAATTATCATGGCTTTGCAGGGAAAAGGCTCAAAAATGCGAAGTATGTCCAGACCTGCTCTAACCGGACAGTGCAGATTCACACAAGTGTTCATGGAAATATGCGTTGTGAACCACAATCAATTTATTCATTGCAACAACAGACAAAAAAAGCAGACACAATCACAACATTACAATCACAACAATAATCCACTCATCAGAAGCATCTTGCACATGTCATTCCCAGCTACATTCTACATTTACATCTCCAGCATTCAAGGGTCTTCTGTGATAATTCTAAAAATACTTAAATAGGTACATTATATGTAATGATACTATGATCCTAAAATTTAGCTTCTAAAATAACATACAGTAACAGCATATGGCCTTACAGGAAAGTCTGTAACTTTTTCAAGTTCACTATATAGTACTATTATAAATTGTCCATGATAAAGTATTTGAATGAGATTGTTAAAGGTTAACATATTTTGCATGACTCAATTCTAAATGAAGTTGTATTTGTCCCCCTGGACTACTTCAATAATGAAAACTATTCATTATTCATTAAATGCTATTCATTAATGGATACTACTTAATACAGATAGAAATGACTAGAAGCAGAGGCAGGTGGTAATGACGAAAAATTAAAGTACTGGTTATATACCCTTACATGTAATTGACAGGGTTAGATAAACATGCTCTTACAATGCCATTTGTTTTCAAAGCGCTTTTCACATTATGTAGTATTCTGAAGCAGCTTTACAAATGACAGTGGAAAAGGATGTTTAAGCAGATGAAGAAACAACCTTGGAAGGAATCAGACTGTTGCTTTTGATATTTACACACAAGTAGCCAACAAATACATTTAAGAAAAATCTACAACAATCAGTCAACAACAATAACCAAAGATTTTACGATTATTCATTGTTAAGAACTTTAAATTAAGCATCAGTTAAGAACTTGTCAAATTCATGCACAAGGTTACAAATAACCAGGTAAATACTGACATGTTTGTCCGGCACAATAGAAACTCATATTGGCCTATTGTGTGTGCTTCTGACCTTGTTACTGGATCAATAATAATCTGATCATACAACTGATTACATTGAGGTGATTTTTAAGGCAGGCTTTAATCTCCGCAGTTGTGATCTTCCTTCCTTACTACACACAGTATAGTGTAAACAGCAAACCGATGTTCGATCTAACTGCCAATGTATCCCCACATTATGGTGCAGCATCGGGCTGAGCCACAGCTGAAAGCCACCATTAGGGCTAAAGTGGATATTCATTTGTGCCACTGTGCAGTGGACACGAAGGCCATATTTGTTGGCCTTCGGTATAACAAATATTTGTGTTGCCATGGTGATCCTGACTTTATCTTCTCTGTTCTATCTGGTTGATTAATATCTTCAAGGTCATTTCTAATGAGACTGTGGAACACAGTGGAATGTATCAAATATTCATTTGATACATACTGCATTTACATTACATTACACTTATGCATTTGGCAGATGCTTTAATCTTAGACTTTTTAGTGTGCTCAAGGTATACATTTTATCACTCCATGCATTTATGTTGCTAGCGCAAAGCTATGCTAGTTATTACACAGCAGTCTACTATAGTGTTATCTGTCTTGCGGTCACTTTTTATAATAAAAATGCTAATTTTTGTTTCTGATGAAGACCATCATGTTGCAAGCAAGCAACAAAACATCACTACAATGTTAAAATACAGCATATTTATAGAATACAGTATATTTGGCCTTTTTATAATTCACTCTCAACCACAGTCACTGTGCTTCAATAAAATAAAGCAACAAAAGATGAAGAATAAGTGAAAAGAAGACTGCAGTGTTGTGTGAATACCTTGTTTAGTTTGGTATTCCTGTTTGTTCTCACTCTCTTTCACTCAAAGTGTTCCTGAGACTGTAAATTATCAGACACGTGTGACTCTGAAAAGCTTCTTAATGAGTGTGAGTGTGAACAGGGATTTTTACGGAAACCCCCATTTACATATCACAACAGAAACGCCAACATGTCTCCCAAAAGACTTCTCAGATGTTGCACTAAAAGATCAGCTTACACACCAATTGCAGAACTGTTATATTAACTGCCACCTACAAGTGTTTTGAAATGTTGGAGGCAACAATCTAAAACTGTTCAAGTTTCAGTTTAAATCATGAATGAACAGACAGAATGCAACAGTCTGGAACAAATAGATTTTACAAGAAAATAAATCTTAGAAACATTTCAATAACATTAAGACTAAATAATAAAGTTTTTAACTTGGCGTTTAATTGTACCTCACAATAATTCATATTTAATATTAAATTCTGTGTCTGACAATATTTCACACACAGTATGAAGTGCAGCACTACAGCAGACAAAGATCTGCAAGGAAGGTCTGGTGAAGAGTGTCGTCTGTGAACTATTCCAGAACGTGCTCTTCCTATTCCTACACCTGCAAGCTCAGATCCAACAGTAGATTCCTCTCTTGATGTGCCACAGTATCATATGCAAATGTTTATTTCACTGCATCAAATTTTTGTGAGGTGGGTGCTGGGAGAGAGAATGGGAAGCTCTCAGAGGTTTTACTTAGTTCTGGAAAGCCTATGATAGATATGAAAATACAAAATAACACACACTCTCTTTCTCAGATGTGATGTTTCTTTGAAAAGCTAGCATATGTCTGAACCCTAAAAGTCTGTTTAATTTACTGTCCCTATATCTGCAATAACTTTATTGAATAGCCCTTATAATAGCTACTATTAATTACAGGAATTTTATATGAATTAAGTTCCCTGTTTTTCTTTTCCCTTTGTTATTATGTTTATGGTTAAAGTATCCCTCGGCATCTGCCAAGCTTCCACATCACAAAGAGAATTTGCATTTAAATGGCCTACATAGTTAAATTAAAGTGAAATAACTAAAAGTAAATAAGCAGACAAGGTTTACAAGCATTAAGACTATTCTATGAAAACATGGTTAATTTTCTCCATTAAAAAGTATATATGCAAAGATACATTCTCCTCTCTCTCTCTCTCTCTCTCTCTCTCTTACTCACACACACATACACATGCAAACATCAAGACATCGCAGTTGAGATTCATGCCTGTCATTGATGATTTTCTGCTGATTTTTCCACATTATCTGTTGAAGTGGTGCTTGGAGAATTCAGCTGCTAATGGCTGCTTCCATGCATGCAGTCTAAAATAATTCCATGGAAATGTGCACCTATTTATTCACAAACTCAGTCAGATGTACCATTTGACAGTTTCTGCTTGCTGCTAATTTGACATTAAAGTGGCGAATAGCAGGGGCTTTTCTCTACCTGCTCTTGTATCCATCACAACACATCTCATCCAGAACTGCTTCCAAACTATCCCTCTAGCGATTTCCCGCCCATCATACTATCACCTCCCCCACAAACTCAACCTAGATCCTTTTTTCCTAGACATCTCACCTGTTCTTCTCCTTCTGATTCCACCTATCATCAACAATGTGTGGACCACTGATTTCCAAGTAGCCTGCATAACATCCACTGCTGAAAATTTCCAACTTTGACCCATGTGACAGCAATAATTACAGGCCAGCGTCTCTTCTTTTCATATCACAGGATATGGAACAGGCTGATTCTAGTAAATGTCAGTAATGTCAACCTTTCTCACCTGAATCAGTCTGCTTTGTATTATCAGCTTTGTTTTTGTTGTTTTTTTCATGCAAATTATCTAGCATCTAACTCATAAAACTCTAGTTCCAAATAAATGTATTTTAATGTGCTTTATTTCCTGAGGTGACATATTCAACAACTGTTCAGAACATCTTGTTTTTATCAACCTAAGAGCAATGTTATTACAATTCTGCTGCACCTGAAGGATTTTGTTCTTTGTTCTATTTTGTTTTGCTCTGAAATTTGAATTCATGTATTTCATATCTGCATATTTACAGTTATGCATTTGGCACACGCGTTTAACCAAAGCAACTTACAGTACATTCAAGTTATTCATTTTGTCAGTGCTCTCTGGGAATCAAACCCATCACCTTTTGTTCCACCAGCTGAGCTACAGGAACATTATTATTGAGAATGCTTTAACTGTTAAAATATCAAAAGTATTGAGACATTTGGACAAAGTACATTTCCAAGTCCTGGTTTTGGATGAAGATGGATGATGTTCTTTCTTTTCTTCTGGACAGTTCTTTTTAAATCTCTTTCATCACCTCCCTACACCTGGACGTCTCCCACACTTCCCACCAACCACTAGGCAAAGACTGCGAGTTACCGATTGGCTTGTGCAGCTGACAGAGTGTCTGGGATTTAGTCGCTATGGAAACCCCATCATAGCTGACGTGGGGTGGCAGAGTCACTGTCACTATGACAACTGGACCAGCTGACATACAGGTGGTCAGGGGGCGGGTGATATCACCAGGTGTTGTGTGACCCCTGTGACATCTGGCAGTGATAAAAGGGGGAAAAGGGTCAGGCTTTTCCTTCTGCCTTGTATGTGCTATGTATATCTCTTTCTCTCATGTCTGCGCATTTTTGCTCTCCTTATTTCCCTTTTCTCCTTTTATTTTTTATTCTTTGTATGTGGCCTTTCTTGTATGTTTCTTTCTACTTTATTCTCTCTCACACTCTTCTGTCCTTTAATCAGGAAAGGAACTATAAAGAGGTTCATCTTTTCACAGAGAGGAAGATATGATATACTGGCCAGCAAATGAGATCATTAAAACATTAATCAACACATTTATCAACTATCAACTGAAGAAAAAAATTCCCTCTGCCTGCTTCCAGCTCTCTCTCTCTCTGTCTCTCTCACCATCCATCCCTTGCACCCACCCTCTCCAGATTTCACACATATCCAATATATTACTATGATAAAATGCTTCACTGTCTATTTTGTATAGCTTTTATGTGGTTATGGAAATAATATACCATAGTGCAAATATGCTGGGATCAAAAATGCACTTGGGCTTTGCGGTATTGTATGTACTCTATGTGCACATTATTACTACAATATAGCCCTACATGCAGTAGTTACATATGACATTCAGACATTGCATCAAATAATCATGTCTTTATATTAAATGTTACATGTGCTCACATGGTGCTGTGACCTATGGTAAGCCTATCGATCCTCCCTCCTTATCTCTCTGACATTTACCTCAGCCTACATCTACCAGTCACATCCACTACTGTCATATCAGATATCTAGCTAAGCATTTCTGTCACTACAAGTAAAGAGACAGAGGGAGAAAGAAAGAGAGACAGAGAGCATTTCAGTCATGCATGAGGTTCAAGCTGAAGAATCCTATGACTTGATTGGCCCCCGTGGCCCCCTTTTCTATTCCCTTTTACTTTTTTATTTCTTGTCAATTCTTTTCCTTTTCTGTTCCTGTTATTCCCCTTTACAATCAACTGTTTTTGTATCTTTCCTACATGTACATCCATCTTTTTCAACTTATCCCTTTCATAACCTGCATCAATCCACCTACTCGCACACATCTCTGCGCCAAGCACACATGCTAAGTGAAACACATACAGTGCTATCCGCAGCTCTGCATGCCCTTTTTATTTTGTGCAGGAGCTGTGGTTTCAGCTTTATCTGATCACATTCGCACAGCTGAAATAATTTCTCGTTCCCTTCCAGCTGAGAACCTTGCTCCCCCGCCGACCCCTGCAGAGCAGTCGTGATTAAGGCTAATTACCAACAAAACGGGCCAACATGACAAACTTTAGACAGAAGCCCCACACTCATATAGCTGGTGAACTAACTATCCCAGGTGTGTGGAGAGAGAAAGGATTATGAGGATGATTAGATATAAAGGACTACAAAGTAAGTAGAATCATCTTCAGTTAGTTATAATGAGTGCTCTGGGTTAAACAGGCTGGACCATTTCATTACAAAAATCCTTGGTGATAAAATTTGATAAAGAGGGGTCAAAACAGATGTTAGACACAACCAGCATCTCATTTTCATTTTTAATTACTCTTCATTTCTATAAACAATGTGATATGTTTTCTGTCAGTGCTACATAATTTATGTAATTATGTTTCTGAACAGTTATATGTTTTCTGTCAGTGCTACATAATTTATGTAATTATGTTTCTGAACAGTTATATGTTTTCTGTCAGAGCTACATAATTTATGTAATCATGTCTCTGAACAGTTACAATGGTTTACTCTTTGTGGAATCATATTTTTCAAATAAGCCACACAAGTAAAACATAAAAGCCACTGCATGACCCCATCGAATTACGATAATGTCAGCATGAAAAGTTCCCTCAGTGACAGTTTTGACTAGCTACACAGCAGTTATAGTGGACTAAATGGTAATGGATTAGTTTGAAGACCAGATGTTTGTGACACACATACTGAGGTCTCGTGGCCACATTTTCTATTGAAAAGCTCATTTAGACCAGGTTCATAAAAGCTGCCAGCACATCAATACCCTACTTGATTACATTCTCACCTCCACTAAGAGGCCTCGATGAATATTTATTAATGTGAATTCATGCGCTCCCTCCCCTTTCATCACATCCGTCAACCACCCCTCAAAATCTTCTTCACTTAATTTCTTTATGAATATTAAAGGCTGCATTATGTTAGCTCACAGACTGACAGCACTCGAGCTAATCCTGTTATTGTCTTAGCGAGATGGCTGCATCTCTTGCTTTATGTGTCAAAAAACATGCATCCCTTCTTTCTGTCTTTCTTTATTTATTCTCCCTTTCTTTTGTTGTTTGTCTTATGTTGGCATGAATACAACCCTAAGTGGCAATTTCTGAAGGTGGGAAGACGGGTTATCAAAGTGCTGCTTTCAACAGGAATACGTCTGACATTAATTCTTGGCAAACAATCAATGCTGCATTTTCATGTAATGGGAACATCATGGAAACCAGCGGAGGGAAGGAAACCTGAAAATGAAAAAGATCCATTTCGGTGTTTGTGTAAAACCACGAGAAATTAAAAATTACTCACGTTTGGTATTATATGCGTTCAAATCATCACAAATGTACATGGACTACGTGATTACACATAAGTCACAATGACATTTAAAATATTTCCGTAAAATATATATTTTGAACTGCTTCATGCAGATGGGTTACTTTCATGTGGACAATTAAAATTAAACTCAGAATATTGTGGATAGTTTCTAAATGCTCATGATTTCGTGTCTCCTGCACTTAACTACAAGTGCAGACTACATTAGCAATGTAATATATAGCTAAAATCCAATATATAGCTAACATATATGACTAAAAATTAGTTAGTCTCACAATACTTTCTTATCATTTACAAACATGAACTCTCCTTGACTCCCTCCTGTGGGCAAAGCAAAAACATCAGTGTGACACATCATCAGTCTTCAACAACCTCAACTCTGATCTGTGATTTTACATTACATGACACATACCGTCACTACATTGTTTTAAAATTAAAATCCATATACAGTCCAATATACTGTCACTACAACAAAAATGTTACTGAAATCACAGCCTGAAATAAATTCAGCTGTCAATACACATTTTTCTGCCAATAGTCTAACAAGCAAAACTACATCAACGCTGTTTTTAAGCAGTTTCCAATGGGCTGCTATTGAACTACCACCAAAATAACACAGACCCATAAATATGGTAGCAAAAGTCTCCAAATAAGAACAGTCTCAGGGCTCAGTGTCCCCTTAAATTCAAAAACAGTGCAAGTATATCCTCTCTGATTTATTTTGGGTCTGATTACCCAAAATAAATGCAAAACAGGTTTAACAGCTTTCAATCTAAGTTATTAAACTAGCCCTGTGATATATCACGGTGCAGTATTGTTTGTTTAAACTGGTTTTGGGTTTCATGTGGAACAGCACTTTTAATCATTTTAGTTTAAAGTATCCAGTGAAATGACCAAATGTCTGTGTGGTAGGCAATAGTCTCTAAACATCTCTGTCTATGTATTTGATTGAGATAACTAATAACCATCTGTCCCTCTATTCTCTCTCTCTCTCTTTCTCTCTGTCTCTCTGTTCTGTGGCCATTTTGATTGACAGAGCATACTTGGCATGTTGCCTATACAGCAGACAGAGAATTGAATCAGTGACAGAGAGAGCTGCTTAGCTCTATTTATTGACGTATAAGGGTCTCTTATACATCCACATTCACACAAACACATATATAATATAATGCACAATCTCTGAAAGAGTAGCAAAGATGTAACCTCATTGCTTTGGGTGTAAGTGGTAAGATGCATATTTAGGAGGTAATTTTACATTAAACATTAAGTTTTAATATTTGCCATTTAGGATACGTCCGGAGGACTAGCATGTATGTCGCACTTACAAAAGAGTAAAAAATTGTCTGGTATTAACATGTTTTTTGCACATGAATACAATTTTGAATAAAAGCTTCTGATAAATGTCTAAATGTAAATGTAAAACTTCACAACAGAGCAATCCTTAAAGGGAGTTTTAGCTCCTACCCAAATAACATGGTTACACCAAGTTGGTAAGGGCTTACGGAACACCAAGTTCCATAAGCCCTCACCCAGAGTGAGGCTGAAACTTCATACTCAACCCAGCAAACCGCTAGTCAAGGGGGATCTCATAGCCAGCTACAACCACCCACCACAGCTATTCTTTATAGAGCTGTGGGATATACTTCTCAAAAGCCTGAGACTGTGCCCTTGCTGCTCTGATCTTCTCAACTACCATCTGTACAGATGTGCCAGAAAGCTTAAAAGGCAAGACCAGCAAACTGAGGAGAAATGGGAGGCATCTCCACATGCTCTTGCATTTTCCCCACATTTGCATAATTCGCCTACAAATGAAGTTAAAAATGAGAGGAATAGAGCTTCTCCTGTGATCTCTCCACCTTAGCATGAAAATCAGGGAGAAAAGCTCACAGGAGCTTTGCGGCCACGACCAGCCAGGAATCACGTTTGTTGAGTCTGCCCTGATAGATCTGTTGGATAGCAGGATGTGAGCATATTCTAAATACGCTCTCACAGTGCGGGCACTCAGCTCCCTCGAGAACCGAGCACCCTTGTTCCTCACCCAGGCACTTCACAAACAGATGTGTATGTCCCCAGATGTCAAAAATCTCTGACATGGAGGCACACACTCCTGAGGTTCATTGCAGCTGGCTCCATGATGCTTTAAAACGAGAAACAGACAAACAGCTCCTGAAGACAAAAAACTGATGACATGCTCTATGGGTTCCCTAATTTATTCACAGGTGCACCTGATGCACAATAAGCACTGCTGAGGGCCAGTAGGACTGGCGTGATTTAATATGAGGTTCGGACACTATGAACACAGAACACAATTCTTTAGTTCTTAGCTCATTCCCATTTCCCATCAGAGATTTAAATGTTTATGTAGGAGGCCAGACGCTTGCCTGTTAGATAACTACTCCTATGTGCTATGAGTTGTTTTGTATTTAGCCTTTAACTTTACTTGGCAAATGTACTACTAGTACCTTAAGTACATTTACATAAACAGAACAAGGCCTCATATGATTCATTTTAAACCTTGTCACATTGATTTGATTTAAGCGGTAATTTTTAGCGGTAATCCATGACATTTCATACTGTACTTGAGCACCATCTGTAAACAAACACAGTTAAGAGGCAGATTTGAGAGTAAAAGCATGTTCAGCATGAAGTTACACTGTGGGAGAGGAGAATGTCATCATTGGTGAAGGAGGAAGAGGGCAGAGAAAGACTCCTTTCCTCTGACTTACATCACTCAGTCCAGCCTGAAGAATCTGTAAACCGCTCTCCTTCTCCAGCTGTCCTTTCTGCTCCACTGTTAAAGAGAATAGAGGAGAAGATAGAGAGAGAGAGAGAGCATCACAGACATGTTGTCAGTGCTGAGGTGCAGATGTATGTGACAGGAATGTTTGAGCTCATCAGAATGAGTGTAGGGGAGAGTCTAGGGGAGAATGGAAGACTTAATGTGAGATTTATATGTATGTGAGATTTAAAATGACTTTATTTCAAAAGCTGTGTCAGAACTGAATGATCAATAAGATACATATACATATAAATTCAAGCTAACAGCAGGATCAAAGCACATGGAAATACATATTCTAAAAAGATTTATTTAATCTTTAATATAACGTCAAATTAACCTTTCATGCTATTGCACCACAACCCCAGAAAAAAATTCAGAATTTATTTTCGAAACTTTATTGATGGAGCCAATTTTTGATTAACATTGCATAAGTTATAATGCATAGAAATTGTTCTTTGTACTGAAACACAGTCTGAATTAGCCATCTTGAAAATTAAACTCAAGAACAGCAGGCAGCACCAGTAGAAACCTCAAACAGGTACTGAATTACTAAATCAAGCCAGAGGTTTATTCAAAAAGGAGGGGAGTCTGCACAGCAAATATGAATGGAGCACAAATGTGTGCACTGCTTGTACTTACACAGCACAACAAAACATTTATTAATAAAAGACAGGCGAGTGCAAGCCATACACAGGGTCCTTCCTTTAATTCATTATGAGCTGCTGAGTGAACAGGAAAGGTATAGTTAAAGCCTCAATTTTAAAGTTCAAGGGTGTGGACACTGGTCTACAGGATTGGCACTGAGCAAAGATTTTAGTATTTAGGTAAGGGTTGGAGTAGGATGATGTTACATTGGAGATTATTTCTATCTATACTGACTATTGGAATGAATGTGGCAAATAAAAGCTATAAAGGAAAACATAAAGAAAGTGGTTAAGCAGACACCTAAAAGTAGTTTATAATTTGGGTAATATAATTTGGACTCTGAAGAAAGTCAATATACTTGTTCCCTTTTTTAATGTTGTCTTATGCAGAGAACCCCTTTCTGTGCAGTATACTTGTATAACAATTCTTGAATGATTGTGACTGTTAAAGCAATAGATGAAAACAGAGGGTTTAGACTGAACCCACTAAAAATATACATAAATAAATGACAATAGGTGGGGTATGGTTTAAAACATTCATTTGCTGATAACAATTTGTTTGCGACAAATTTGTTTCTCCTCTCAGGAGGATCAGAGATCGGGTTTCAGGTGATTTCTCTTTTCTTTGACAATTTCTCAGAACAATAAAATCAATGGTACTTTTCACTGATTGTTATGACGTGTTTATGCAAATTTTGAAGTTGCTGTGCTGAAAACTAGTGAATGTATCTTCATCTGTTAAGTATTTACAGTTCATGTAATGATAATTTAAATGGACACCTACTAATTTGTGCAATTACTCTCAACTTTATTCTCTCCAATGCTGCATGTGCTAGCATAGCCAAAAAATGCATAATATTTTAAATATCAGCAATATTGAAATGTGGCCTGTGGTTATGTTAGTTTGCTTACAACTCCAGCAAAACAATTTGAGAAATTCTTGACTCACTAAATTGCCTGTTTGTCTGCAACAGCTTGCTGTCTCCAGCCCACAAACCCACCACAAGTCAGCCTGAAGGTCAGCAATGACTGCATTAGGTTAGATTTAACATAACTGGAAACAAACAAACATCACTTTATGCCAACAAACAGCAAAGTCTTTCTCACTAGTCTTTCTACTGTTGCCTGGATGGAACAAGTACATAATAAACTCTTGCAATTATTAAGAATTAACGATTATTAGATTAGATTAGCATTACCAGAAATAACTTTTTAATTGTTGTAAACAGATTTCCTAATATCTGCCAGTGGTCAGCTAGTGTTGATGTGACTGGTTGGTTTGGTCAGGCACAAAGAGAAATCATTTTCCACAGTGTTTATTTTTCATGGCAGAAAGAAGAATGGCATGAGCTAAGAATGTGAAGACAATAAATATTTATATTGATACAGTCTGTTTAGTTTTAAATATTTTAAAATTTAATCCTTAATAGCTTAAAACATCAACTGTTACCATCCATTTAAATCAAAAGTAAAAGGTCTTCCTTTATTATTTCAAAATTCTTTGGAATTGTTGATTCTGATTAAATAAATGCAAATAGATGTTTTTTTATTTGAGCAAGCCACTAGGAACAATTTTAAATCCAGAAGTCATCATTAATTTATTTTCACTTTTGATCAGTGTTGTTCTGTCTGAAAACAAGACACTGTTTGTTTGAAGCTTTTTTGGACATGCAAGGTTTTATTTTTCCTAAGGATGTCTTTGATGTCATGGGGCTATTTTCATTTAGTGGCACAACAAGCAGTAATTTCACTGTAGGAATCCTATACTTTCAAATGATGACTCTGAAACCATGCCAGATTAATTAATAATTGGGAACAATATAATAGATGTGATTTTGGGTTAGCTCACTCCATATATACACAGATTAACCTTTTTGTGCTCTTTTCCAGATGTGTCAAAAAACTGTTTACAATTAACAGTTTTCAGCAACAAATAGGTTATCAGACATGATAATTATAAGAGGTGGGAATAAACAAACTAACAATTAACCTGCCATGGTATATAAGCAATACAATAAAATTGCAAAACCTAACTGTTAACTCTAGTGTAAGTATGTGGATATATACATAGACAAGCATGTATGGAATCAAAGAAAATGCATTAGTTCAGAATGCTCAATGTATAAGATGAAACAATGTCTTCTGCTTTGATTTCCAGGCAAGTTGCTCTTTCAAGCACAGTTTTGATAGGACATTTAGAAAGAGAGGGAATTAAAAGGCTTTCTACAGATTACACAGAAGGGAAAATAATTATACAGTGTGAAATTATAATTGACTTTGTTTACTTTGCTGGTGCAGGAAAGACAGGGCGAGGGAGCGAGGTTAAGAGGCAAAGTGAGATAGTGAAGAGAGAGAGATATTTAAGAAAAACAAAACGAGAAACACGCAGGAAGATAAGGAAAGAAAGGTGTGAAAATAAATGGCACAGCAAGGATACCGAGGGGAAGAAATTGGACAGGGAAGAAAAAACAGGAAAAGAAACATCGAATGAGTCGGATGAGACATAAAAACTGGTTAAAAGGAGAGATGCACAGAGAGTTTGAGAAGTCAAGAAATATAGAACAAAATGAGTTGAGAAAAGTAGAGAAAAAAGGCTGTGTTTTTTAAGTGCCCCAGATGATGTCTATGCTAATGATACCAGAGTTGGTCTCCTGTGCTGGTCTTGTCTGGTGAAGTCTCTTTAATTAGGATTTAATCTATCAAAGCTCATTTCTATCCCCTACACTCTTAATGCTACACTCCATATGATTAAGTACAATGTCTGTGACCAATCAACGAGAGGCTCATGTCTCCTTATATCACTGTCTTTCTCTTGCTCTTGAAACAACTCTCTCTCTCGCTCTCTCTCTGGTTATGACATTAAAGCCCAGTCTTTATTCACACAAACACACAACTGTTTATGTGAATGTGTGCAACACAGCAAGTAGGAGTGTGTGAACTGAGATGTCTAGCTACTGCGTTTGAGAGAACATAAAAGACATTTTCTATAGTGTCTGCGTCTTAAATACTGCTGAACTATTCTGCACCACAATATCAGTTCTTAATACAGAGATCATCCAAGCTCACTAAACATTACTGCCATTTATTACTATATATTGTCTTGTCACACATGGACATTAAAAGAGGCATATATGATATCCACTGATGCTAAATAAACACCTTGCTTTAGTAACAAGATAAAAAAACTATATTCATTTAAATGAGCTACCAAGATAATGATAAATAATTGATTTTAGTCAAACTGAATCACCCATATTTCAGAATGCACATACAGTACAAACTATAACAAATACATGTTCAACCCCCTTTTAGGAGACACATTACTAGAATCATGGTGCTAATATTCATCCATCATTTGTTGTTTTTTGAAGTTGCACTTGAAATGTGTTTTTTCTGTGTCTTGGAGAGTGTTAAAGGAGAGTAAACCACTTTAGCAAACATGCCTTCTCACGTCACATATCCGCACATGAGGGAGTATATCTCACTCTCCCCTGGCCTGAGCTTTGACCCACTCTTGCGAACGAAGCTGCACCCAGGTTAACCTTGTGTCACAGCCAATCCCAAGAACCCCTCAGAGTCTCCATTTATTAGTGCTCAAAGACTGTGGAGGCCTCCTCCATCCACTTTGCACTCAGGCCTGTCTGCAGCCACTTTAAATGTAAATGAAAGGCTGGGGACAGAGCGAGAGAGCCTGAGCGTTTCTCAGGGGAACAGCAATGCATGAGGAGATGACTTGCTTTTTGAAAAACAAATGCATGGTGAAAGTTTGCTTTGTTGCATTCAGAACTGTATGCTGGGTTTGGATATGGTTCGAAGGTAATGAAAAATAAATAGAGATAAATAGAGGTCTGTCCACAGATGATAAAAGAAGATAGGAGAGCAACAGCTGTTAACTGTGGTGGTCTTGAAAAAAATATGTTTCTGTGGTAAAATTTAGGCTTTGAATTCAAGCAATTCACAGCAATTTCGTTAAGGAATTAAGGAATATTTCTCTCATATCATCATGCCACGTTAAAGTGTATTAACTGTCATAAAACCCCAACATGTATTTTATAGCAGAATATATGAATTACAATCTGTTTTAGACATGTGCACACAGTTCTGGATGCTGTATTTGCTGTTTTTGTTGCCTTTATTTCTTAAAATTATTTAAGACAGCCCATGAAAACATGTGTCAAAATTAATTTTTAAGCCATTTCTCAACTGACTTTAATTGGGCATTGTATCAGTCACTACAATTTTATGCCAGATATGCTTTTTAATGTTCCAGCTGTTGCAATGGCCGCTTTACACTCATGTGCTAATGATTTTAACATTTTCTCTCACATAAATCGAGAATTGAGCATGATTTAGACGTTAAGTTTATTTAAATCACACAGAAACAGTGTGCTTGTCTCTCTTGGGCTCTCACAGCTTGTCCTGCAAATGTCAAGATGTTTGAAGGACTTCTGGAAATTGTGGCCCACTTTAAACAGAAAATCAAGCATGAAAGTAAAAATAAAGTCAATAAAGCCATATGACCTGATAAAGCCTGAGAGGATTTTTACAGTGTCTTTGCAGATAAATGTAATGTTAATGTTCATTTAAGGCTGTGTATTGTTTTGAAACTGTGAAACAGTCTCTAAACAATACTATGATTTTATCACACAAGGGTATTTCCAAATGATATGTTTTAACTGCAATTTAAATGTTATTTGTTCTGAGCTCTGATGGAGCAGCACTGTGGGCATTTATTTCGTTTTATCAGGGACAGGAAGAATGATTGATATATTGCGTATGAAATAATGGCCATCCCATCATGCCTTCCCCCTGATCTGTTTGCAAAAACATAATGCCGTTTCAGGATGACAGAAAAAAGCATTTTCCTGAAAGCGCTCATGGATCTTTTAATATCACATCTTCATCTCCACCACCCACATTTCTCTGCTCACCTATTCACCCAATCCATCCATCTCCATGGCTGCCAATGAAAACGTCTGCAAACAAAGAGATGATGACAAGTGCCTGCCTGATGTGGCTATAACCGTTATCGAGCAGTCACTCCAGAATTAGAGCAGACATCATGACAGATGCCAAAACCGCTGCATATGAAGCCTGTCTATACGTATCTATCACACAGAGTGAGAGAAAAACAGAAAGAGGGAGACAGAAAATGAATAAGATCAGTGGGGTAAAAAAATACATTTCTGTTTTTCAGTCAGGCAGGCCGAAAGTGTTTAGCAAATGTCATTCCCTTAGCAAAAATAATGTTGGACACTAGGAGTCAGTATCTAAGCTAAAAATGACATGAAATGAAATAATAATAATCAAAATATTAATAATCAAAATAAACAATTCTTACACCAAGTAATAGAGTTTCTAAGCCTTAAGTCAGAGATGACCAAATAGCAGACAGAGGTTTAAGTCTGGACCATGGATTGGTTCCATTCAGACTAAATAATTTCTCAGAATTAGAAACAAATAGTTCTTTTCTCCATAATGGACAAGCATCGTGTATAATCCATAATGAACTAAATTGCAAAGGTAAATCTGAAGCTACGTATACAGTACCATGGCAAGATGCAAATACACAGACTGCTTAATGCCATGGGACAGTGAAAATCAACCAGTAGAGATTTTGTCTACACCATTTATACCTCTGTATATCTGTCATTTAAAAACTCAAGCAGAAAACTACAGCCTACACAGAAAACTGTGTCACAGACATATGCCTCCAGTGTAGACTGCCTCATTGACTGTAATGAGAGAGATTAAGTTGTGGATTGCAAAGTGTGTCAAGTGTACACACAGTGTATGTGTCTTTATGGTTTCCAAAGCAACACACAACAATCACAACAACAGGTGTGCATACACTGACTATTTTACAACTGAAATCACCCATGCGTTAAATGTTTTCTATAATCATGAATGTACTTTAATCTATCCTGCAATCAATACTCCTAATATTAGATATTTCATTTCACTTCCACATATCATAGTGGTTTAGAAACAGCAGAGGTTACGATTGTTTGGACCTTTGCAGCGAAACTAAACCCTTAATCCCTTTAAACTGTTTACAGTTGCCAAGCAACATGGCAGATTTAATATTTAATAAAGAATATGTAGTTGCAAGTATGTATTTATCAGCGTTTTGATTTTGATTGCAGCTCATTCAATCAGAATTTAGATTTACGTGTTTAATAATAAGAAAAAAACAATATCACAGACTGATGTTAAGGAGATAAATCTACAAATAAAGCTGGGACAGGTTTCTTTACAGGTCAACAATTTTCAGCCTTCTAAATCAGCTCTTTCATTCAACATGAAGTGAGGCACAGGACTTTTTGTTTCAGGAGGGAAAACAAGAACAGATTCAAACGGCTTTCTCTCCACATGCCTTTTAAAGAAAGCGAGCAATTTCTCCTCCTGCAGTAATGCATTTCATCCTTGTATATTTCTATGGTGATATGACATTGTGCTGGCCTGGCTTTGATAAGCCTACGAGATGAAATCAAAGCAAGAAACCTTCTGCTGCTCTGAGTCCACCAATGAATATTAGAGGGGGAAAATGAGATGTGATAGTGGAAGAAAAACAGTGAAACCTTGAGCTAGAAAGAAAAGTGAAAAAATGAAAAATGAAGATGGAAGAACAGAAAAAGGGACAGAGACAGATGAAAAAGTGAGAGGTGCAGCAACAAAGAGCTGGTGTTTAAGTGAACAGCTGAGCAGTTAGCAACAAAACTGGACAAACTGTGTCTTCCATCTCACTGTATCTCACACGATTGTTCTGTGCAGTCTGGTCTTGACTGTTTTAATCACAAATCTGCATAGAACATAGAAACTCCTTACTTATATTACAGTAGGTGTACAACAATCAATGTTTTGAAATTGTTGATCCAGAAGTAATTCTGAAAAACTGAATGCAGTGTTTTGGCCACTTGCGGTCCAGAAATCTAAAAGGCACATAGCCGATCACATATATGTAATGGCCAGCATTGCTGAAAGGCAATATTCTTCTGAAACCGCAGAAGCCACAGTCTTTTCTCTGACTGTTTGATGGACACACAACTAGAAATTTTCTCAAATCAAACACTTTCTCAATCAAACAAGAGCTGATTTTACACAACCTTCAGGAATAAATAAATATTTGTCAGCCTGGAAACAAAGACGTTAACAAGGTACAGGGATGATACAACGAGAAAATATTCACTGGAACTGAAGTGATTAACTACAGATGCTACGGTAACAGATTACTGTGGTCATGTGCCAAACCAATGACATTAGTATTCCCCGGGAATTCCTGAATTTTTGATATCTAGGCCTCTGAAATGATCACCTTCAATCTGTAAGTGGCTTTAATGTGTTTGTATCAAATTTCCTGTACAAGATGAGTACATTTAATGGCACACTTTCATAAAACTATACACAACAATACAACACCAGTTAAATACATATGAATCCAATAAGTAGATTTGTCATCTTTCGCTGTAAACATCAAGTATTCAGAAGTTTGTTTAAAGGTTCAAAGTGTGAAGAACATTTCAGGTTTAAGAAAGGTGAGAAAGGAATTACTCATTTTATCATAATGCAAAGCTTGGGGTTCAAACGTGTCTTACTAAGATTGTGGGTAGATGAGAGTTTGTGATTCAGGGATTACAGTAAGTGTATGCACTTAAAGCTTAAGTACAGTATAACTGCATGTTTGAAACAGATGCAAAAGGTAGTGAACTGTATGCTTTTACAAATGTTTGTCTCACGAACAGAGCTGAAACTGATGCAAAAAATTGGAAATCCTGTGCTATCAGACTGTTGCAAATCATCATAGAAGGTTTATTTCAAAGAATCATAGTATTTCTGTATGCTGTAGTTAAGTAAACATGATAAATGCTTTTTTTAACTTTCAAGTCTTACAGTAATGTTAGGACACAGAAACCCTGCAAATCCTTGGTATTAACTCTCTTTTATAAATGCAAATCTAAGCCTCTGAAATTAACAAAATATACTATAAATATACTATAATATGCTATAATTGCATTACCTGCAGGGCAGTGCAATTAATAAGAGATGTTCCTAGATGTTATAGGTGAATAACACTGGTGTAGAAGCACCTAGCCCTGGCTGTAAGCCTATACTTCATAGTATAAGCTTACAACCTATATACTTAAATACTTATATATTACCTATATACCTATATATTATTATACAATAAGCCTCATAAACGTTGTCATCTTGAATTTCAGACAGCATACAAGTATGGTAAACATAAAAATGCACTACAGAGCATTTTTCTTATGCGCTTTCATCTTTAAAGACTGCATCACTCATATGGGCATGAGATTTGAAAGTAGCAGAAAAGATACAGAGAAGAAAGAAAGAGGGAGAAGAAAAGGAAGAAAACTGAGACGCAGTCAAACATCAGGCTGTTTAAATCTGAATCAGTCCTGCCTGTGTGTGTTGTACATATGAACTGTCACCTCTCATTTCCAGCATTTACTAATGGTTGTCAGGATCTGTTTATTAACAACCAAACGCCTGTGCACAAAATCTTTGAAATCTAATTCATGCATCGTCAAACCTGATTATTTATTAGCTTTTCCACTTTCTTATCATTAGTCCTGATCAATACCTGATTGGTCTACCTGGGAGGTAAGGTAAGGATGCATTACCTTGCATAGAAATCGCTTGGCAACCTTGGAAACAGAATGCAATTATTCTTGTTCACTCTTAACGATGCTAGAGCCTGGGGCTGCATTCAGATCCAGATTTGTGTGTTTATTGTGATGTGAATTGTCTCAAATAAAGATATGGTTGGATATGGTGTCATTCTTCCTTTTTCAGTTCTTACCATCCAAATTCAGCTGTCTGTCACGCATATATACTCACAAACTGCAATACATCTACCAGCAGACACACAGATACACATAATGATCCCCACTTCACATCAGACATTTTGTTGCAACTCTAAATGACATTTAAATAGAAAAACTCTAAACAGAGATAAAACTGACACATTGGAACACTCACACACATACAGACACACAGACGCACAGGCACGCACACACGTTGATTAATAGGTTGTGACTTCTGTAATACTGTGTATATAGGCATGTCAAATGAGAGGAGATTGTGATGCTAATCTTTCACACTGATTTAAGCAGCTGAAACCCCACAGTTTTTTCTCTTTTTGTTTATTTTTAATCCATTTTAGACCGAATAAAATACTACTCTAGATTTAACAACCTACTATTGTGCTATCCATTTATAGTTCACCAAAACCATCTATTTTGGCACTGCAGTATTTAGACAGCACCTCTGAAAACATCCACACAAAAACATAAGACATAATTCTTATGTATTACATGACACTAAAGTTCGTTTCCATTCCTGAAGTTTTTTAAAGTAGGACATCTTTCAGGGACCTTTTTTAAACAGTAATTCAAATATATTACAAATGCCCTTGTGCGTAATCTGCATATCATTTTAATTAACAAATATCTTTCAGTCACCCTGTTATGCTGATGTGACAACTACCCATCTGTAGAAGATTTAATCAGTTATCAAATCTTCTATATGCTAAGGAAGGTTATAAGTTTTATTAATTAATGTTATCATCAGCTAAAAACTCTACTGAATGAAAAGTACATTAAATTCCAAAGTTATGCAGTATTCTGAAAATAATTCCACTTTTTGTATTAAAATCAAAGTCAATTTTATGTTGAAAACTCAACATTTTCATGTTCATCTATTTAAATATCCCTGAAACCATCAAAGCAAATTCACATATTTCCATGACTTCTCTGTCACTAAGCCAAATGTATACACATCCAGGAAGTGAGCTCTGGCAAGCCGGTCACCAGCTGCAACTTTTTTCCCCTCCGGGAGTCTAAGGCTCAGCAGGAGGATGTCAATTTTGGCTAAAACCACAACAGTAGGAGGGGTAAAGGGTGTGAATAAGCTTGCACATGCTCAGATCAGATGAGATTCTGATGAGTTCTGCCTGGACAGATAAGCAGATTTACTGGCACAGAATCTCAGCAATAGACAGTTTGCATGAAACTTTCTAATCAATAAATGTTTTTACAGCAAACATATTATCTAAATAAATAATTTGTTTGATTATATGATGCCAATAGATCAGGAAAGATGTTCAAGGATTGTTAACTTGTTATCACCTTTTGGTCACACAGTTTATCTGCTTTTTAAAAACCTATGCAGCTCATGTTAAATGTTCAATGGGAGATAAACTATGGAGGAAAGACAAGCTATTTAACAGCCAACAAACGAACAAACCACTACAGGCACCAGCAACTCGCCACGCTAAAGCTTCATTACCTGCACCTGCAGCTGGTTTATCTACACACTGCTTCATATGTCTATGGCCCTCTGGCCAGACAGAGAGAGAGAGAGAGAAACTGGTGAGACAAACCACTACACTGCAAGGTCACCTCATTACAACCCATTTGTTCCAGCTGTCATTAAAAATCACACACAGCATCACTCAAAACATGAACGACAGAAGATAAAGAGAGAGAGAGGTGTAGTTGAAAATGACACCTATCAGATACAACATAACACTCACCTACCCACATCCACGTCCACACACACAACACAAAAAACATTAATCATTGAACCCCTTTATGACCTCGTGGATCACAAACATATCTCACCTCAGCCTCCATAACACACACCTCCCTCCATTTTGGCCTTCCTTTACTCTGCCTCCTCTCAGCTGCTACTCCTTAATAATGAGTAATTGTAATATTGGGGAAATAAATTTTATTCATATGTTATCATATACGGTGCAGTGATAAGTCTAGCTGGAGGAAGGGAAAGAAGGCTTTATAAGGCTCCGCATGGTTAGTCATTACTTGGACTGAAGTTTAAAAATGGCCGCCCCAGAGCTTAATTTCCCCTTTTGTTTCTCAAGAGAGATAAAAGCTTAGTGGCAACCCAAAGCATTTCAGAGCAGATGTGATACTTTTATTAATAAAAAAGTCCCGGTTTAAACAAAGAACTTCTAAAGCTCAGTTCTCTCTGCCTTTTAATATGTTGTGAGAGGACAGTAAGACAACTGAGTCTGGAAAACTCTGGTTGTAAAGTACTGCTGAAATAACACTCACTCGCTAACAGTCAATTTATTTACATATAAGCACTGACAATTCTACAAAACTGATATAAAAATGTTGGTTTAAAGCAAAATTTAAATACCTGTTTAAATACAGAACCAATATTTTAGATTTTACTGGAGTTAAATATTCTGAGTTAAATTCTAACAGAATGTGTTTTAAAGGTAGGGTAAACAATTTCAGAGAGGTTAGTAATAGAAATCTACCTTTGAAAGCATAAGATCCTTCCCTCACTTCAGAGCACTCTGCAAAGCTACACCTTCTCCCAAACACATGAACGGTATAAAAAATATGACAGACAAGTAGAATTTTCTTATTCAGACTGAATGCAATGATTGTACAAACATTTCATGGTCCTGTGCCTTCAGCAGAAGATTGAAATATATTTAGTCACCTTTAAGTGATTGCTATCAGGATGCTTTCAACCAGCTTAACAACCATGTTTCTGCCTTTAATTACTGTAGCACAAAGGAATAGCCTTGTCAGGGCACATCATAAGTAAAATCATCTACATCCACACTTCTTCACCCTACAGTGTGCTGCAGAACACTTTAAGCCAGAACTCTAAATATAACAACCCAAAATATTTAGTCTGGTTACAGATCTAGACTTTTGGCAATCTTTTCAATCTTGTGCCATCAATGCTGTTACACTTTCAGTTAATATTCTTTTTAGTTGAATGTGATATTTCTTCACCATTAGCAACACCAAATACAACTGCAAATATTATTACTGTTTTCTAACAGGTTTCAAACACTTCCACCATCTGCCATGTTGTTTTTCCTGTCATTTTCTCATGTCATGTCATGTCATTAGTTGAAATTTATAATACAATAAGATTTGTCATCTTTCACTGTAAACAGCAAGTATTCAGAAGTTTGTTTAAAGGTTCAAAATGTGAAGAACATTTCAGGTTTATGAAAGGTGAGAAGGGAATTACTCATTTTATCATATTGCAAAGACTGGGGTTGAAAAGTGTCTTACTAAGATTGTGGGTAGATGAGAGTTTGTGATTCAGGGATTACAGTTAACTTAAAGCTTAAGTACAGTATAACTGCATGTTTGAAACAGATGCAAAATACAGTGAGAATGTATGCTTTTACAGGCCCAATAAATGTTTGTCTGATGACAGAGCTGAAACTGAAGCAAAAAATTGGAAGTCATGTGCTATCAGACTGTTGCAAATCATCATAGAAGGTTTTATTTCAAAGAATCATAGTATTTCTGTATGCTGTAAAGTAAACATGATAAATGCTTTTTTTTACTTTCAAGTCTTACAGTAATGTTAAGACACAGAAACCCTGCAATTAATCCTTGGTATTAACTCTCTTGTATAAATTTGCAAATGCATATTACAGAGGACTGCATGTGAATTGTCTAAATATATTTAGTCTGAATTTCAATACTCCTTCAAAAAAGATTTTCTACTGCATGTCAAACCAATACTTGGTTTTCACCCATAAAGTATACATTCCTTGTAATGGTAATAATACCTGCTGAAGCAAAAGTAACAAAAAAATATTATTATTATTATTATTATTATTAATTCTACTGCTAATAAGATTTTTCATTAATGTAGCAGTGGTAGCATTGGCAAGTGTCTTATGGAATGTGTAATAAATGTGGGCTAGCGTTCTGTCTGGCTGAGGGCTGCTGGGGTTGGCAGGGTGGCACTGCCAATATCAAGCCTTGCTTTTTTGCCAGAGAGTACAGAGACCATACAGAGCAGCTGCAGGAGCTAACACTGCCTGGCAAGTCCAGATACATCCAGACAAATACAAATATGCAAACACAATGGAGAACAGCAGGAAACATACACAAGCAGCACCCACCTCTGTAACTCTACACGTGTATAAGGCACAACTGTATCACACACACCCCTAACTCTGTTGTGTAGCTCACCCAACAAAACTGGAAAATGACTGAAGCCATACAGTACAACAGCTTTGAAAAAAGACCTGAGATATAGTGAATTATTACAGTGTTACATGTAACACTCTAATAAGCGTGAATAAATAGTATTGTTCCTATGTAGTGTGGTATAAAAACAATGAGAACTGCACTATGTAATGTAATTTTTTTTCTGGATTGAGCTCATCTTGTCGGAAGGGAAAAAGGGAAATACAAATAAGGTAAATGTTCATTTTTAAATGCTTTGTTTTTTTAAATGTGATGTTGACATTTTAAAAAATCTTTTAAAAAATCTTGAAATTTAAAGATTTTTACGATTTCTACTGTTTAGAACAGCCACATCAGCCACTCTGTGACAATAACAAAGAGCAAATGCTATTAACTCTGAGGTAAAGAGATTTCAGTCAAATCAGATGAATGTATACTGTGGCGTACATAAAACTGCTGATGCATTAGGTACCATAAACACATTTAAATTTTTGAAAAATAAACAGGAAAGGAAAGGGTATGTACTATAAGAAAATGTGCAAGATTTGCATTATGCAAGGCTGATATTTAGGAGGTAAATTTCAGAAGGCGTTTTTGACAGCGGAGGACACAGACTGACAACATCAGAGGAGTTCTCGCTTCTGTGAGTCATCCATCAGATCAACACAGAGAAAGAGAAGTAGATGAACGGAGAGACACTGCAACCAAATGAGTGAGGGAGCTAAAGTAGGAGCATGAAGAGAGATAGGCAGGTGTATATTGCGAGAGAGAGACAGCAACACGTTTGTAAGTACAGGCAACGGTAGAAAAAAAGGTCAGGAATAAGAGGAAGAGTTTTAAAATAATTTGAGGGCAAAAGGGGAAGGTTGAGGGAACATACAGCCAAAGTAAGTATGTGACGAAAAACAGGGGTATAGTGAAGTTAAAAGAGAGAAAAGTGTAGCTCATCTTGGCAGAAAAGACAGTCTGAAACGACGTAAGTACCTGAGAGGCTTTGTGTGTGTGTGTGTGTGTGTGTGTGTGTGTCGTGCTGAATGTGTGTAGATGAGAATGTATGTGAGAAATCAGTGTGGAAAAGGTAATTCTTCGGCTGTTTTCACCTCCAGGTGATAATGTGACACCTCCTCGGCCGAAGCGATGGAAGGAACGAGTGTCAGAGGGAGAAAGAGGGATGTGTCCCCCGTGTGTTGACAGAAAAAGTGAGGTGTTGTGTGAAGTAGAAAAATATCCAGAGGGCCACTGTTTCCAACAGTATCCTTCAGGCAGGTAATTAGTGTTGTGCTGGTGTAAAGCCACGGATATGAACTCAGCCATCACAGTATTGTGACATTTACAGCTTTTCATGAACTATTGTCTGACTAAATAGGAAATAGCTCTTCCCTTCTAAACAAGCCGGTTAACTGCTTAATCAAATGTTTTTATCTGTTGTGCACACTCTCCCAGAGGAGTTCAGTGTATCTTGGAGAGCGACTATAAACACTGCTGTGATCATTAGAAAAAGCTCATTTTGATATTTCAGGGTGTATTTGTGCAATTTTTTACCTTTCCCACACTACAGAGGTGATAGATACAGCACCACATGACATATCTCACTCAGAGCTGCTTCATAATAACATGCTCAACGCATTCCCCATGGCCAAGGGCCCCCACGCAAACCTGAAGAGAGGTGAATATATGAATTCTACTTTGCTCAGCCTACGCTACTCAATCAGAATTGGATATTGGAGTTAAATTGAAAGAGTCTGTCCTCTTGGAGCTAAGACTCAGATATGGCAGACTTATCATCATGAGAAAGACTGGAGGAGAGGAACTGTACTCTTGAAACGCAGTGGCACCCTGGTGCATGCTGGGTAGTGACCCATGACAGTGCCCCTGTATCGATTTAAAGAGCGAGATTGAGAGGCCAACCAAGAAGAGCGATATCCCTCTTTGGAGTGATGCATAATTCATTCATGGCTTTATCTTCCTCCCTCACTTATCTTTCCTTGCCACTTTTCACCCTCTTCCTAGCTCGTTTTTCTTTTATTGAAGGGTACACACCAGGGTGCCTTCAGTTTTAGTGAGGGATTAGTGGTTAGCATTTTTTTTGGATGTATCCCAATAGAAACTTTTTATTTTCATCAGGACAGAAATTATGACTGACATGTAGCTATGCTTGGGTGACACACAATTGCCATCTACAGTAACAAGAGCTGTAAGTTTGGAGAGCAACCATCCCTATAATCAAGCTGTTGCCCTACAGGTGGACACTATGAGGATATTCACTGAGGAACTGGGTAAGTAGCATGTGTGAAAATGTACAAATCACAAATCACCAACATGGCCCATAAGTGGGTTATAAGGGATTTTTTTCAGCTTTGTAAATGACATGTAGAATTTTAGTGACCATCTAAAAATGGATAAAAAGAAAAAGGGGACAGAAAGAAAAGGTATGAGAATAAGCAACAGATAATGACAAGACTCAATAGAGTGCCAGTCTGCCAGAACATTTCACTGACTGACACATAAGAGCTTTATCTACCAGCTGATGAGCGTCATCTTCATCTACATAAGATGAGCGCCATTCAACGTAATGTTTTTAAAATGTAGTTCAACAAAGTGCCCATTATATCGACAGGGATGTCTGTCATATCTCAAATGCTTCACCATTCATTGTTTTGAAGCAAATTTTTAGAAATAGCCAAATAAATAAACAAACAAATTACCTACAACACAATTACTGTTTTTTAAAAATACTTTAAATAATTATTAAAGAATAAAAGTTTGTTTTAAGACAACTTTCAGCACTAAAAAACTACAGTATAACAACATGGTAGTTGAAGAAAATTACATTTCACAATTACATTTTTAATAACCTTTCAAAAAAATGTAAAAAAGCACTCAAAAGATTATTTTTTTCTTAACTGATCTGTGTATCATTGGAGAATATATATTACATGTGTGTCTATGGAAGTCTAATAAACTTGTTTTTGATAAGGCAGAAGTGGGGATATTAACCAGCCCAAAGTCCCTGTCAGAGAAATACTATACCATCATTTTTGGGCTAAAAAAACAACCCTTATGCCGTCGTCAATTATTAAGCTTTAAAAAGCTGAGCTCAAATAAGTGCAAATGAAGTCAAACTTTCAGATGTGGTGCCACTAGCTACAAGACAAAAGCCAAACTGAGCCTTGTGACAATAAGCCTGATGAGTCGATTTATAGACAAAAAGGTATGGTGGGAAATACAGGCTTAAAGGGAGATAGAAGCCGCAATGACAGCTGAGTTAATGAGGAACCAAAGGATAAACGGAGAATCTGATCAAATAGCTTTTCATGGCAACACAATGGATGTGAAATCTGTATGAAAACAACAGACACTGTCATTGAAATAAAGGCATTTTTCTCAGCTGAATATCAATTCAGTTGTCATTCTGTCAACTGCCTTGAAAATTAAACAAGCAACTTTTCCTTCACAGTTTGTGATATTTTTGTCTCTGTGGATGCAGATATGGTCATAAGCTAACTTGTTTTAAATGAAAATGCTGAAAAAAATCAAACAAAGAGACATATTCATGAATTTCTCCTTTAATGCAGCTGTATAATGAAATAAGCAGAGACTGGTTGAAGCCGTGTGCTAATCCAACTCCAAGTCCTTTAGAAGAGGAAATATATTAATTTTACTCAGAGGAACTACAAAAGCAAAATAGGGGCTTTGAACACAGAGGACCCTAAATGTCAGCTGCTTGCTTTGAAGTGAAGGGTGCCTGTCTTTGTTTCTCTCTCTCTCTCTCTCTCTCTCTCTCTCTCTCTCTCTCTCTCTCTCTCTCTCTCCTCTCTCTCTCTCTCTCTCTCTGTGTACATTTACAAAACACAAGCCAGCCAGACAGGACACAACTGCTTTCAAGAGTGCATCTTGCACACACACTTTTCCATTATACAGAAAGAAAACATATGAGCATGCACACGCACACAGATGCCTCCAGGAACTGGGCTGTTACTATAATGCAATATCAGTTGTATTTATGTAGATGTACAAACCTTAGAGGTAATAAATATGTAGCATGTAGAAAAAAAACCTGCATAAAAGTTTTAAATGCAAACATTTTAAAGAATATTATTGGAGACCATATGTGGTACATGCAGTAATTTAAACCAGGTTTGTTAGCAATACAATATCATGAAGAATGTCTATGGAATTACTTTAAAATCCTCAGCACTGCATGAGCTCAGCATGCTTCTTTCCTAGTATTTACAAGCCTGACAATGCAGTTAAATCAGAGATACAAACAAATAGACAAATCAGCGAAGCCAAACTGCCCTTAAAACACAGAACATCTGACGCAAAAGCAGCAGAACTGTGACTTCCTGCGTTTGTCCAGCAGGAAAGCCAAATAAGGCTCTGTGCAATTACAATAAGCCTTCACCTTAGTGAACAATCAGTTCCCTTCACTACTTGTTCCCATCAACAGTCTGCCATCTGAGGGCATCCAGGAGACAGAATGAAGAAGAATACGGAGAAGCAGAAGGTAATGAGAAGACAAGGAAAAGGTGGAAGAAAGGACGAATAGCTTAGCTGTGTTGTTTAGTGTAAAGCTCTGCGGTGAGAAGACTAGAACATTCAGCCAGCATGTTGAGGACCCCCTGTGGCTTTAATCGATCAGATTGCCCTGCTCCTGAGAGACTACCTGAAAGAAACCAGCTGAATGTTTTTTGAATGAAGAGTGAGATCTAGTCTTTGAAACAGGCAAATCGACCCGGGCAAAACACACTCAGGCAATGACTTATTTGACAGTGTTTGAAAAGTATTTAGAATAAAAACATGTTGCTCAAACCCCAGAACTGGTTTAGCAAGTGTATTAAAGCATACTCTAAACTACTAAAGAAGGATCTTGCAAAATTAAGGTGCAAGTTATAAAACAGTAATTTAATCTAAATTCTAAAAACTGTATAATCTTGTATCATCCCTTTATAGAATTTACTGTTCTGGACGGTAGGACAGTTTGTTCTACATTATACTGGGGGCGGCAAAATTTCCCATTTAGAGAAGATGAAGCAAGATGATTCATTTACATTCATTCATTTGGCAGATGCTTTTATCCAAAGCAAATTGCAGTGCATTTAAGCTATACATTTTATATGTATGTGTTTAATAGGATTTAAACCCACAACCTTTGCACTGGGAAATGCTAATAAACTTTGGGCTATACTCTTTCAAAACCCTTTGACTGAAAGTCCATTTGACTGAGTCCTCATTATATTAATGTATTTTATAAATAAGAACCAGAGTACACAGGGTAGGTATTGCAAAGATGGCCAAGCTGGCTGCACTACTGGCAGATATTCTGTTGGATACATCAATGATATTCCTCATAAGACAAGCAGGACCAGATGATTTGCATGGGCTCTGCAGGTTATCACATTAAATCATGACATTCTGCCTCAGCCTGAGAAACTGCTCTTCAAGATGCAGGATGATCAAATATGTTTGAATTAGGATTCTGAGACGTTGTATGAGCTGGTTATATTAAAGTTCTGGTTCAAAGTAAAGCAAACTTTGTAAGAGCAATCACTCTCTTTGATTTTATAATTCTCCAAACTTTTTTTTGCAAACATTTACTTTGGTTTAATTAGCTAGTTTGTCTGTATGCGTCTGTTATGAAAAAGGCAGACCTAGCACTGCTCTTTTGTAACATATTGTGCTTTTTTCTTATGTAATTGATATTTCTTAATGTTGAATATGCACCAAAGTTAGCTGAGATCTGCATTTAATTTCTGTCTCTGCTCTGCAAAGAATAAAGTGACAATAAACCTCTTCAATTTAAATCTGTATTTTTATTAAAATATATTTATTATTAATTTATGACTTATTATTTTATTAAAATGACTTATTTCATCTTGTATAGACCTGGTACTAAGGTCTGAGGTGCAACAGGTATCATGGTGCTCTGTTGCACGTGACCACTTGTGATGGGACCAACTGTGTCAGATTTTAGTACTAGGTGTAAACAGGACCTTTGAGTTTTTCCCCTGTTGGTATGGTGTGGAGCATTACAGGCAAAATCCAACAAAATGTTTCTGTTTACCTTTGCTCAGTCTCTGTAGAGTGGAGTGTAGTCTCTCTCTCTCTCTCTCTCTCTCTCTCTCTCTCTCTCTCTCTCTCGCTCGCTCGCTCTCTCATTTGTCACTTTCCTTAATCTCTCATGCTTGCCAACACTTTCGTCTTCATCAATTACTTGATATTATTCATGCTTGTTTTCCATAAATACCTCACAGGGGGAATTAGCAAACAAAAACAGTGCCCACATTCCCCTAATCCCTGTCTACAGGCATAGCCTATACCAATACGCTAGAGCTCTGGCCGGCTGTCGAACTGGCTGCCGCTGTTTTGAAATTCCTCTTTTCAAATCCATGTTGACACAGTAAACGCCACCTTGTCCAGACTGGGGACTGCCTCGTCTGGACTAGTAAGGTTTAAGGGAAGATATCAAAAAGCCTGTGTGTAATGTAAAGCAAATGAGCCATAAAGGTAAGGAGCTCTGAAACAGTGATAAAACTGTGCTTTGTAGCACAACTGTTGTACATGTACATGTAAAGATCTAGTGCTGCATTCATTTACATTTACACATTTAGCAGACATTTTTATCCAAAGCAACTTACAGTGCATTCAAGTTGTACATTGAATCAGTACCTGTGCCCTGGGAATTGAACCCATGACCTTTTGTGCTGCCAACACAATGCTCCACCAGTTGAGCTACAGGAACACTTGAGTTCAGCTTGCACTGAAGAAAGTTTGTTAAAACATCAGTTCAGTTTGACAGAATAGATCACAGAGCTGTTAATCTTTCTCTCCTCCACACCTTCACTTCCTTCTCAGGGACAAAGCAGAATAAAGCTCCATGTACAAAACCCCAAGCCCTAATCGAGATGCCATACAGTATTCCCAGAGTACAGTGCGCCCTGACATTGCTGTAATCATGGACCAAATTTCACACTTTTTCAAACTCAGGAGTTTTTACTGTGAGCAAAGCCTAGACACACATTCAGGCACACAAAGGACAGCATGCTACCTAATCAAAGTCTTGCATAATGTCTCAAAATCACTGTGAGTGCGATTACATGATAATGCAGAGCTATAGTCTATAGAGTGGCAACTCATCCAGACATTGCTTTAAATTAACAAGCAGGAGCTGAGAGTTAGAAATGAATAAAGAATTAGGGGTTCATTCTCTTGAGATTATAGAATGATTCATTCTGCCACAGTCTCTTATGTAACCACAGGGATGTTATGTGTGTCTATATCACATCTATATTCTCTTGCTTTATCACTATATTATATCCAAACTCTTCAATGTAAAATGTAATGCTGGCATTCAAACAATGTTCATGTTATACATTTTGATCTATGTATCAATATATGTATCATACATATTGAAAAAGCCTTTATTAGTAGCATACAGCTAAAGTGCACCAAAACCTCTTTTTCAGCCTAATCAAAATAAGGACGTCTGTATTATATTTGGAAGACAAAGTAGGACAGGTTAGCAAACATGATTATAACAAAACAAAAACATACTTATGCACACACATGTACACCACAGAATTACACAACAGACAGGAAGTGAAGGGGAAGAAAGAAAGCGAGAGCTAAGCCAAAGTGCTATTTGATTGACAGGTGACATCCAGGCAGAAGATGAGTCTGACAGACTTGCCCAGTGAGGAGGAAAATGCCCCCTACTGCTCTCATATATATAAAATATGTACAAATCACAAATAACACAAATGAACATTATCAATATTTTTACATTTACTCATTTGGCAGATGCTTTTATCCAAAGCGACTTACAGTGCATTTAAGTTCTACATTTTATCAGTATTTGTGTTCCTTGGGAATATTTTTATTTTATGAATTTATTTTTAATTTATATACACTAAATATATTTTTCAAGAGTTACCTCCGGACCTCTAATGTAATTGGATTGAATGTTTAAACACAATTTTCCAACACTCATTCCATCTGCAGATGGTTAGATGAACAGATAGCCCTGCCCCAAACTCATAGTAATTTTGTTATAACCATTTCGATATATAAGGTCATCTAAACAGTACAAACTTTTTCTCTGTCTTTTTCTCACAGACAGACTGTTAGGAAGAGGAAATGGGAAAATTTTTGATCACAGAAACCAAGTATGCTTAACTAAGCAGAGCAGTCAAGGATGAGAGGGAAGGACACAGAGTGTGAGAAAGCGGGAGGAGGGAATTAGAGAAAGGGAAGATGAGAGAGAGGGAAAATTAAGAAGGGCAGGAATTAACTAAACGGAGAAAGGCTGGAGTCAAATGGAAACAAAAGTGTCATTTCACATCTGAGGTTTAAAGATATTTTTCAATGGAAAAGCTATAAAATATGGACATAAGCCAGTCAACAGCAAACAACACTCTTGTGATTCAGTTGCTATTTAATGAGGATGTGAAGAGACACTAAATGATTGTATCTCATCAAGTGTACTTGCATGGTTACTGACGATCAGTGAAAATGACAAAATCTGTGCATAAATCTTTAATTTTACATGACTATTCATTACGGTAACTTATTAATTGGCACATTGTTTTTAAAACAAAATCAGAAATGTCTTAACCTATATTACCATAATTCTGGTGGTATAGAATTATGTATATTATGTATGTATAAAAATGATCTGCATTATCACACAGCACTATTAAACAAACTACTAATTTCTAAATTGAAGTTCATTGGTCTCCATCTTACGACAGAAGAAATAAAAGATTTCAAAAGTAGTCAGTCAGTCACTCCAAAAAAGTCAGGATGTTTTGAAGAAAACATGATAATGAATTTAAAGTAATGTTTGAAGAAAATCAAAATTGAGAATTATAAAGCATATAGGGTTAAAACTGTATATTTAGAGAAGAACCCTAAAAATGACTGTTGTAGTATAAATGAAGTATAAATGTAGTAAAAATGAAGTTGTAGTATAATCGTGGCATAAAGCACAATATAATGCATTTAATCTCCAATTTTCCTATTTTTTACATGGGTTTAAAAAACACTATCTTACAGTACTATTGCCAGTCAACAGAAATATTTAAGGAAAATATTGCTGGACTGTCAAATTCTGACAAGATATGATTTTCTGTACACTTCAGCCAAATATTCACACAGACACAAACGCTCAAAGAATCAGCAGGAAGATTCAGTCCAGCACACATACCTGCACACATGCACCTGTGTGTTTCACATCCAATTGGTGGCAAAGAATGAGTCAGGTATATGTAAGCCATTACTTTAGTTGGATAGGCCAGGGTAATTATGGCTGGCATTTTGACAAGTGTTTGGTGGAGTGAAGGTCAACTGTGCCTGCGTGGGAGATCTATGCTAATCTGCCCAGCTGGAGCGCAGACGAGCAGCCCCTGCACCGCAGCACTGCAATTACAGAGAGAGAAAAAGAGACAGCGCAAGCGAGACAGAGAGAAAGGAATGAGTGGGTGAGGAAGTAAACACAGCAGAGATGTCAGAGATGTGGATGGATGTGAAGAATGTCAGTTGGAAAATAAAGACTACATGAGATTGAAGGAGTACAAATCAGATGAAGTAACCAGACTCTTAAACAGACACTGGCTTAGCTTAACTTCCTGAACAGAGGAAGTGGAAGATAAAGAGAAGAATAAATGAGGCTGTGACAAACCGTCACCCTGTGAGAGCATGACCATTGTTGTTCTGTAGTGTCATGACCCATGACATGACATTATCACAATCTCTCTTAGCTTCTTCCTGTCTTACAGCATCTATTTTAGCACAGTCTTTTGGTCGCTTAAAATGGTTTCCTTTTTTTGGTCTTTATATTAACATATTCTATGTATGTCTCTTTTTCTCTGTCTCTTTCTGATGTAGTAGCAGGTGTAGATGGCCTTGACTGTGTCCACCTTTAAAGTGAATAAAGTTTTGCGTTATTATTCACTATAGTCACTTTATTAACTTGGTCACTTTCTACTTAGTACATTTATCTCAGAGAAGTACCTGAACTCCAGTCGGACCTAATGCAAATTTAAAATCCTTACTTATTCTTACTTATTTTGACCTTGAATCTTTTTGCTTATCTTCTATTGTTTTTACTGTTTATATGTTGTTATTGTTTTGTTGTATCTTTTTGACACCAACAGAAGCAGCACTCCTAATTTCGTTGTATGCGGAGCTGTACAACGACAATAAAGGCTTTCAATTATGTTTTATTTTGTTTAATAATTGGCAACATTATTTAAAAATCTAAAGAGAAAAATATCTCTATAATAGATCAGACTGCTGTCTTGATCACATGTAGCTCTAACATTCAGACACTGAGACTGAAACAGGGCAGCTACACAAGAAAACAGCCACTCTACATAAACTCAATGCACACTAACACGCCTCCCACACAAACATTCCATTTTAAAGTGGCTGAAGCACAATGCATTCTGTTTTCAAAAAGTTCAAAAAGACTAAGAGAAAAATCTACAAGGTTCCCTTTCAGCATATGAATTTAGATGAGACCATTTTCTTTTATGATTGATATGCAGCATTATGAGTTTAATATCGTCTGATCAGAGCATCATAAAAAATGCACCAGTGTACAACAGACTTTGATGAAATCACACCCAAAAGAAAAAAAATTATGATGCAGAATGCCCTTTTTAAAAATGTAGCTTGCAGTTTTTTATTAGTGTTTTTGAGAACACCATAACAAATGAACAGAATATATATTTGAAGTTTGTAAATGTACAATGTTGCAGTGGTCTGTTGGAACATCTGTGCACCTGTGCTACAATAAGGAAGCAAACAAATAAAAAAATAGTATCTCAAATGCAACTGAAAAGAGCAAAAGTGAAACCAAATATTTCAGTGGCCAGTGACTGTGGCTCATTATTACTATATGTCACTCGCACACACACACACAATAAAATGAAAGACAGAACAAGTCGTGTGAATGAACTTAGACTGCAAAGGGGCAGAACTAGGAGGCAGGCAGAAATAAAATGTGACAGGTAGATAGAGTAAAGAAAGCGCTTTAGAAAAATAAGAGAGAGTATGAGAGATGAAGAGAGAGATGACACAATGTAAGATTACACTGTGCAGTCTAGGGTGCCATTTCATCAACACTTGGATGAATCAATGGCCCGGTAAATGATTGTGAAGGACACACACACACAAACACACACACATACACAGCTAAAGCAATGGGTTCATCTTTTGTTTTGAGAGCAGGCAGGATTACCATATCCAGCTCTTTTGTCCAAATCTTTTTTTCCAGATGAATAGAGTACAACAGCAAATTCCTCAATCCCAATGAAAGTCCCCCAGACCCCCCATAAAGCCCTTCAGTTAGTTGCTGTGTTGCTCGCCGCTTGAAAACTTGAGCAGCGCTTTGCATTGGAACACAAAATCCCTGGCCATATACATAGACCTTACAGGAAATTAGCCTACCCATCTATACTGCTGTTCCTCCACTGGAAATCACTTGGCAGGAAGTGATTATTTTTGTCTGGGAAAATTAATGGTTACATGTTTGTGAAGGCATGGCTGCAGAAATGAGGTGTCGAGAACGTTTTGAAGTACACTTCAAAACGACAGAGTACACTGCATCATAGGAATAAGGATAACACTTCATTAATAGCGTTAAAAGTATCTGCAATGTATTTGTTAAATATTTATTATCAATATTTTCATGCATTTTAAAACAATAAAACTTATATTTAAAAAACTTAAAAACTTATATTTAATGTCATATCTGTATTAGCCATGTATATTTTCTAGACTGTACATTTATTTTCTCCTTTGAAGCCATTCCATTAGACAAACTTGCAGTACACACAGAACCTGTGTGTTGTATTGTATATGTACAAATATGATTATTCAGACAGATTTTATCATGAAAAATATTTTTAGCATTTTTATTGTGGTTTAACTGAGGTATTTATTCCATGGCCAGACATCATCCAGAGAACAGAGGATTAATATGGCACAGATAATTCTTATATTTCTACCCTTAAAGAAAAGACACTCGCATTTTACATGTGCCAAAATGTGTGAATTCCATGTAAATTCCCATAGGAAGCCCATGGGATCACATAAAATATTTTTTACGTGTGATCACGTGTGTTTTTGCACATGTGAAATTTGTGTCTTTTCTGTATGGGTAAATAAATCACTTGCAGTGGTAATTATAAAATACATTTAGATGTATTAAAAATGTATGAACAAATGGTTTATAAATAATTAACTATTAACTCAAAGATTACAAATGTTCAATACATTCAATGTATTTATTATAAGGCAAGTGTTACCCAAGAGTGTCTGAGCATATGATTGGTTTTTACTAATGCATGTCTGAGATAAGCAGTTTGAGAATAAATATTAACAAGAAACAAATCATGAGGAAAAGTTATTGTGAAAAGATCATGCTGTACAATCATTTTTACACCTTTTATTCATACTAATTAATAACTCAGTTGTAGTGTTATTTTTACCTAAAAAAATGTTTCTAAAACATGTTTCTGCATCCTCAAAAAATGTAAAATTATAAAATGTAATATTGTAATATAGTTTCAATATTATTCAATATGGTATTTATGTTTTCTTCCTGTAATTTTCAGACAGACTGTCCCAAAAAGGCAGGAAGTTAAATGTAAGAAGATGCATTTGTGTTACAAACAACAACAAAAAGACAAAACACATGGGAGCTGCTGTCACAGACAGATGCTTGTGGCAGTACCAGAGGAATACTAGTACATAAGTGTAATGCGTTCATTTCAGACACCAATGAAACCGTCTAGAGCTTCACCATTCTGTGGGTCTGAATGAACAAGGGGGTGGGGGGTATAACCAGAAATGAACTCCTGCCTTATATGCTGATCTAGGGCCTGTAATGTTCTCTAATGTGCCCAGGTCAATGGTATACTGGATTACAAACAGAACTATGTCTGTCAGTGTCATCTGGTGCTATGCCAGAAAACATCTTCATACAGACACACAGGGCTGAAGCCTGATATTTTTTAAAATAATACACCTGCGAGCTACTGGCCAATTATGACACACATATTCACAATTTTCCATCATATTTAACAAGAAACAAAATGAACAGATTCAAGCCACTGTATGATCGAAGGTTCCAATGTAATTGGAAAATTGCCGTACACATTCAGCAGTTCAATGAGTGGGTTCAGTATTTGTTGTTGTTTAAAAGATACATAAAGCACTACTTTTGTAAACACAGACCACATTTAGTCATAAAGATGCCATGTGAGCTATGGACATAAAAACAAACATCAATAGTAATAACCTAAATATAATCCTAATAACCCCCATAATCCTCAATGCGTATGAGAGATCCAACATATTTCCATTGATCGCAGATACTGTGAAGCTGCTTTTAATACCTTAGAGATGTGTGTGATGCCAAAGGCGCTAAAACAAGAATAAATGATTAGGTGCGATCAGTGATGTGTATACAAGAGTAATAAAGTCTAAGGAGAGACCCTCTCCGTTTAAATAAAGTAATAAATTGGTATTCAGGCACCAGGGTTTTGATAATTTATCTGCCGTGTGACAGCGGCTGATCATGTTGACTTAACATTTTGTCTGACATTTGGGTCTGACGAGCCCAGCCATTAACTCTCTCAACATGCTACAAGAGACTCTCAAAGGAGAGAGACTGCAGATATACACACTCATACAGGCATGCAAGCAAAAGTCAAGATTCACACCACAGCAACTGGCCAAAATCAGAGCGCATTTCTGCAGACACAGAGGCGTTATGTGTGAACACACTCTCGCATATTCAGAATCAATCAGAAGTAGAAAAGGATGAGATGTCAGCTGCCACGCAAAGTACAACTGTTGCAAACACACTTGTTATAACTGAACTCAGCACTTCCACTACCAAGGTCAAAACACTGACAATCAAATAACAAAAAATAAAAAAATGTCATTAAATACAGATCATGTACTGGCTTGTTGGCTGTGTATGTCATTATTTCAAAGAACAACAGTGGGAATTAAAAAGAGATATAAATAAAAGAAAAAGAAAAAACTGTGATGGCTTAGTAAATTGATAATAGAAATCAGAAATAGAAGTTTTGACACATATTGAGAGTTCCTTGTTTTTAAAATGTTTAGGCATTTCAGGTCCAGGTTCACAAAGGTTCCTTTATCAAATCTGTCCTCTGTATATCTCTTGTTTGTCAGCAGGCACAGACAGGGCACGGTGTCAGGGGTGGAGGTTTTTGTTGGCTATGATCAGATGAGATGTTTAGCTTTCTTGTTCATGCATTAGATAGCTGCCAGCCTTCATGTAAAGAAAGTACCCAAACCCATTCAAATCTGCATGGATCTATTTTTCCTAGAAGTAATTATGATGGATCAAGGGAAAATAGACCTTATGATGTCAGATTCTTTTTCTTTCATTTTTCACCCTTTCTTTTGTGCATTAAAGATCAAATATTAAGTCCTGTGCGTTGAATGTTAAAGAAGTGAAGCAGGGCTGGGGTCAATTCTGATTCAGTTTATGAATTAAATTAGCTCAAATCTTGACTGTAGACTTGAATGATGAGACGGTATTGCCAGAAAGCAGTAACATTTTTAAAATCCATAATGCAAAAAAGGCAAGGTCAGTACAGTGCCGTACTGGCTAATACCTAAGAATTACACGTTATCATCCAACAAGTAAAATGCATCTAAAAAACACACATCAACAAATGTTGTTTATAAAGCCATGATAAAAAAAAATAATGGCACAAAAATATGACACCAGTACAAAAACAACAAATTAAATTGCAGATATGGAATTAAAAATTATACTGAATTAGGGATCAAAGCACCATATGTGTTATATCATACTCACTTCCAGTAGTGCTAATCGGATACCTGTGATTTTATAATGCCAAAGCTTGCCTGAACTTGAAAGGCCATGTTTTGTAAAAGTTAGAAATTCTGTAGCTGCATATGTTGTTTGTTTGCTTGCTTGCTATTGCATGTGTTACTGTGTGTGTGTGTGTGTGTGTGTGTGCATTTGTGTGTTGTGCATGCATTTATGTGATGGAGTAGAATGGGGGTTTAAACCTTGAAAAATAACTAATGCTGCAATCAAGGTGCACATCCCCCAATGTGTTGGGAGATGATCTGAATAACAACTAGATTGTAGTAGTGGAATAAAAGCTCTAGGTGTGTGTGTACCTGCCACTCTGGCTAACTGGGCCGTACTGATGTTTCGAGCATTGGGGCGCACTCGAAAGGTGACTGCTGGACCCAGAACCCTGTGAGACACAAACAATAAAGACAGAGAGACAGTGAGAGGGAGAGGAATACAGTATTAGCAGAAAATCACAAATGCAAATGAGCAAAACTGTTGCAGTTTTAAAGCCATGAACATATTAGTCTATTTCCTTAAGGAATATATTACTGCAGTCAATTAAACCCCTTGGTTTTGTTTAATGTAAAAACAGAAGACCACTAGGGAATAGTGGTTTTTGGTTAATTTTCTTATGACAGATTTCTGCTGTCAACATCCCTCTCTGCTTTTGACACAATTTGACATTTTTCCCCTTGTGAAATTAATCCCCGCAGGACACCTGATGTTCTTGGAGTAGCCTGAACTGTTTAGTGGATCAGCAAATAGAAATAAATACATAAAGCAAAAGAAAACATCCTATGCTCTTTAAAAATGTACTTGTTGAAGGCAATACGTTGGATCTGAATATCTTTGCAGCATTTGAATTGGAGATCCAGAAATGTTGTGCAAATGAGTGATGGCATTTTGTATGTATTCGGCATTTGTGATTGAGCCAAACAGCTGTCTGGGGGAGATCCCGACAACACACCTCATTTATTTATCTATTCTAACAGAGATTTCTGTGAAGTATAACATTTCACGGTGAATTGCTCCTTCAAAGGGGGTGGAAATTATTTTTACAAAAATGCTAAAAATATTCAAAACAGTACAGTTAAAACACACCACACAACCTCACACAAACAGAAACGTAAGCCCTTGAGTTATGAAAGGGAAGAAAAAGATCAAAAACCAATAAATGTCTAACCACTATGAAGTCAACACAGACCTAACCATTTATCTACACCACTCAACACTGAGAACATGTCTTTGTGTAATTTTACAGTGAAGTATGGGGTGAACGGAATGGCTGTCTCCTAAATGTGCAGAGGTCCAACAAGGGATCTTCTTGGTTCCTGATCCTAAGGCAGATTCATTTATCTGGGACACAGCTCTGAAGGTGCTCCCACTGGGTACCAAGGTGAGGTGGAGGTCATGATTGAGAGAAGACAGAGGACATATAAGTGAAGAGTGGAGAAAATGAAAGAGAAAGAAAAGAAAGGTGGAAGATTGGGGGAATGGATCTGTCACCAGAACAAAATCCCATTCACACATCAGCAGGAGGCAAGAGAAAGTCAAAGGTCATCCTCCAATGAATTAACACAGACACACCAATATATGGTTAAGTAAACACACAGACATTGATTACAGTTCACTGAAAGCAATGTCTCAGTGTTAAATTTTTGTAAACCATGGCTTCATGTTAAACAATCAAGACGTTGGTTGACAAACACAATATCTTTAATCTTTTATATTTAATCTACAGATGATATCAGAAACAGAACAGCATACAGTACATGCAATTTTATACTGTGCACCAAGAAATGATAAGGGGGTCACTAAAATTTAGTGTATGAACACACATATATCTTTTTCACACATACAAAAACATTGTTCACACACAGCCTTTGTACACTGTCCCCCACATTTTTATTTAGCTTAACTAATTTTCGCACATCTTTTGTGCTCCACTCTATAGCAAGCAAACAAGCACACACCTCTGGTCATGTTATATTGCCAGAGAATCAGGAAATTTCTGGGATGAAAACACTGTTAACACTGTGCTGTTAAAGCTACATAAACACAACAGCCCAAAATCCCATAACACCATCAGTGCTGATAAGCTATCAGCAAACCAATGTCTAGCACAGATAGAAGGAAGCCACAATGTAATGCTGTATATGTGTGTGTGTGTGTGTGTGTATAAGTGAACAAGACAGTTTGATGGCAAATCAATGAAAGGGTGTTTCTCTGCCCCCTACTGTCTGCACTGAGTACAGCTATGACGTCATGTCTGGAGTTTAGAAAGATGCTCACTCTTTACATAACCACAACATGTATGAAGCTTAAACATGGCAGCATGTGTATATATAAATGTCTGTGTGAGTTTGTGGCACTGTATGTACTGAAGTTTATAGTTACCTGCTGACAGGTAACATTCTCAGAACGTTGGCTAATGTTCTAAAATTTCAATTACGTTATGTAATGTTTAACATTACATATCACATATTAAAAATTGTTAATATACCATACATGATATTTGTTAGTGGAACGTTTTAAACATAAATACAGAATAAACAAGTTTGAATAATGTTCTTATCACTAAGCAATAACATCCAAAAAAATGATGTTTTAAACATTGCTAGAACATTCAAAATAACATTTCTAACATTTCTGGTACTTAATGGAAATGTTACGGAAACATTCTTACAACCTATAATTGTTAGCTGGGTTAAGACTAAAACATGGCATATGTCTCTTCTATATGATTTCATGAGTTGCATCTCACAAAGCTGAAATGGTTTGTCTAGCATGCAGTTTGGGTATACACTTTGTTAAACTTATCTTCAGCTCAAAGAAAATGCTATTATGACAATGTTTTATATAAGAGTGTGCAGCATTCAGTACACCTTCCAATTATTTTTGCGACAAGAAGAAAAGCAAGATATCACAAAAGATACATTAGCAAGCACCTGCTTGAATAAGCCATCAATCGAGAGAGGGAATTATTCAAACATGCCCACAGCTCACCTAGACAGTGCCCAATCACACACAAACATTTACAAAGGCCTGGTCAACCTCTTTGCTTTTAATGCATATCTTATCTTAGCATATGCATATCTTTAATGCAGAATCTTGTGTATATCTTTACACTTACAAAGACAGAAACATATACAGGAAATGAATGAAATGAGTTCTTCAGCTACTGATAAATCCACTGTTTCATTAATACACGTACATTACACAAAACAATTTCAGATGTTTCGTGTGTGTATGTGTGTGTGTGTGTGTGCGCATGTCTGAGAGACAGATACAGACCAGCTGTGCAAAAAATGCTTTAGCAGTGCAAATCAACAGTTTCAGACTGTTGAAACAAAAACGAACAATGAAACAAAAAAGCACAATTGAAATGCAATTAAGAAAATTCAAATTAGTAATTGAATTAATTGCATTTCCTTTATCCTTGTTCTTATGTGAAAGTCCTTGGCTTCAATTATAAAGTGTGGTAGAACTAATTAAACCACTATACAACATTTCTCATACTTAGTTTCTCAGCTATATACAAAAGTGTCAAGGATGCATTTGTTGCATTCCGAACAATTAAGCAGAAAGTTGCCCTTAATCTCTGTCCTGTCAATCTGAGAACAGCAGTTATCGTCAGAATGCTCTGTAATTGAACTGAAGTTTACCACTGCATGCAGGTCGGGAAAACACACTCCTACACATGCCCAGATGCACTCTCTCTCGCTCTCTCGCTCTCTCTCTCTAAACCAAACTTGAACTTATATGCACAGAATTCGGAGCACGCTCATAATCACTGTGCTGTCACTTAAAAATGACTACCCAGCCCAAACTATATTGCAAAATGGAAAAACAAAACACAACTGGGGGTTGAGTGTTCCATTAGCGCCATTAATGTGTCGACAAGCCATGAGACTGTGTCTTCAACAAGTATGCTTTTGTGTGTGTGTGTGTGTGTGTGTGTGTGTGTGTGTGTGTGTGTGTGTGTGTGTGTGTGTGTGTGTGTGTGTGTGTGTGAACTTACGAGAGCTGCAGAAAATCTGTTACACGAAGGTTGACTCTCTCAGCTAAGAGCTCCATAAGGTTCAGACCCTGATCAGTGGACAGAGAACTAGATAAGAACAGATAAAGAGAGAAATAAAGAGAGGAAATGAAATGGACAGAGAAAGGGCAAAGGCAAATCAATTAGATATAATAGAGGTTGCCCATGATAAAGTTGCTATGATCCTAGGGTGTTGTAAGAAATTGCAGGGTGCTGCTAAGTGGTTGCTAAGATCTCCTGGGTGGTTGCTCATCAGCAAAGCCCATTCCCAGAGCACACCCCCAAGTCTCTCCAGCTGGGCAGTGCATTGTGAGTGTGACAGAGCATAAACTAAGATATTCCATCCACACGCAGTTCTGATTGGCTGTGATTTGTGTTTGATTGTGTCATTACACCGCAAGTTGCCTGTCCCTGAAATCTTTTTGCATCACGCCTGGTCAAGCCACATGTTAGAGGTCTGTTCAAATGAACAACAGCCCTCCAACTGAACAACAGTAATAGGGAGGCCTAACAGGCAATACTGTAGGTGAGAACATTGAAAGAATAACACATCTGAATACTGCCGGGTGGATCCTGTGTGGGAAACAATATTGAAACACAGAGACATATCAGTGAACAGAGCATATAGAGTGAATAGAGAGAGCAGAGAGAACATGAAACACACAGGGAATAGGACACAGGTGGCTTGTATGCTTTGATATAACTCCTGTATTTTCCAGCAATGAGGCAAACAATACGGTGTAAATGGAATCCCTCTGAAGAGTGATGTCTTTATGATATGGCCAGGCCATGCCAAGTTACAAACACATCTGTACATGTACAAACACACACAGTGCCTTTAACACTAGCCTAAAGAGTGATATGCATTCAAATGTAAGTGCATTCACACACGGAAGAAGGAGACTGAGAATAAGAAAAGGGTAGAGTGCAACTGTTTTCCTGATGTATTTTCCACCCCTTTTCAATACACATTTACAGCATTTAAAATCTCCTTCTGCAGGGTACTGTAATGTAAAGGGGACTGTGGTAAGTGAGCCAAAAAACATTGGGCCGTCTGTGAGATAAATCAAGTTATTGGAAATGCAGTGGCTGTGGATACCATCATCTTTCACTACACACACAGAAAGACATACACACTAATAGCCCTGCATGTCTGTGTGACACACTGAGAGGCCCCATAATGGAAACAAAATAAATTGCAGTATGGAATGCAGTAAAATGAACTGGGTATAAACATTGAGTTAAGAAACAGACTATGGAAGTGAAAGAAAACTTGTGAAAACACACTATAGCTCCTGCAGTAATAACACTTTAATGGTAGTATGTTAAGCAATACCACAGTAACTACAGATAAAACCATACCTGGTTTCGTATTATCATAGTTAGATCACTGTAGCTACAGCATCAGTGACATATTTGTCAGATGGTAACCCACACCCAAAATATGATCTCTGCATTTAACCCATCACTGGTGAGGAGTGAACACACTACATGTTGTGAACACACACACACCCAGGGAGCAATCGGGGGTTTGGTGCATTGCTCAAGGGCACTTCCTTGCCAGTGCTGGAATCGAACCAGCAACTTTCAGATTATAAGCCTGACTCACTAACCAGTAGGCCCAAAAGAAAGCTGTATCAAAGCATCTATTAAACATACTATTTGTTCTTGTTATGGTGTTTGTATTCATCAGAAAATACAGCACTTTACACATTTATAACGTCTTTGACTGACATGTATATTTGTACAGTATATCCACATATAGGTTTTGTGCCTTACAACAGTATTTGTTAATATTTCCATTCATACTTACTCTTCAGTAATAATGTAGCCAAAGTCTCCGTTGTGTGGATCTGAATACCCTGCGACATTCACCTCCAATCTCACACCCTTCTTTTGCACCTCCTCTTTATCCATGGAACTTTTTTGTGTCACTTTTCCTGGTTGAACCTCTGGCTTCATTTCCGGAGAGCCTTTAGAACTGTGGATCCACTGTTCTACCTCAGTGTCTACCAGTGGGTCTAGATCCAAAGTGTCAGGTTCTATTTTCTTCCTCATCAGGTCTAGTTCTGTTTGTGTTGTCCGGCTCTGGACGTTCTCCAAACTAGCTCTCACTGCGCTTCCAGCATTTGGCTGGTCAATGTAACCCAGAAAAGGCTCTTGGGCTCGAGAGGGACCAGCAGATTCAGTGCCAGAGTTCTGATCCAGAAACTCCAGCAGCTGGCTAATAAAATCTTTGTCCTAGAAATAAGAAGTGATATTGGGGATTCCATTCACTTCATGTGAGGTATATGATCAGTCACATGGCCTTGTGCATCTTACCTTGCCATCAGATTTAAGGGCACCTTCAGTTTGTGTCACTGTGAATAGAAGTTAAACATATGACTTGAAATCCGGATTTACTGGCTTTGTTTTATGTCTTTAAAAATAACCTTTAAGATAAACCAAGATGATTACTAGCAATAATTAATCCTCCTTTGACTCAAAAAGCCTCAATGTCAAATTAACAAATTATCTCCTAAAGCTGTGATTGTAAAACTAGACCTGGTACCTCCTGGTGTGACAGTGATGGTAGCTTTCTCCACCTGATGTAACTGATCCCCAGGTTCCCTCTTCACCTCCAGTTCATTCCCTGGCCTCTTATACTGTGTGACCACTGTACCTTTGACCCTGTCTTCTCCATCCACCACCTGCAGGGCCTGGGTGATGACTTTGGAAAGTTGGTCCAGGTCTTTTGTGGTCAGAGTGTCCACATTGAAACTCTGGCGTCCAAGCTGGTTAACCACTCTGTCAATGAACTTCTCTGAAAGAAGTCAGAGACAAAAATATTAAAAGTTATTTAAACATAATCAGCATTTAAAACAGTCCTGGTTTAATTTTTTTTACCCCTACTGTAGCAAGTGATGATGATTTATTTGTTTGTTTCATTTTTTTCTTTGTTTGCCTGTGGTTCACTAATTCTTATTTGGTATTATTTCATTTTTGAATCATTTTTTTCATTTTTTTAAATTATGTGTTCTATCAATTTAGAGAAATAGAAATGAAAGACTGAAAGGTACATGATACCAGTATAAATCCGATTAACAGGAAGAACTTTCTGTGCTTGTTGTGATTGTTTTTAATGCACATAAAACATCAGTAACTTGTTGTTTTTCTTCTTTACCTGTAATATTTTGAGTAAAAGAAGACAAAAGGTTTAGCTCACCATCTACCGAACTGAGGGCGTTCTTGGAAGCAGCACTGCTTGCTCCAGATTTAAAAAACAGTTTTTCGACTCTGGCCTTTGAAGATTGTCTGGAAGCTCCTGGCAGTTTTTCTATTTTGGTAGCAGGATCGCGCTGAAGGCTAAAATAACGCAGCTTTCCCTGTGTTTGACCTTTACCAAGATCTTGCGCTCTCATGGACCCAGCATGATACTGCTGAAGCTCAGTGAGAGAGGCTCCAGTACGATCCTGTTCAAAACCAGTGGAAGACGATCGACCTGGGGGAGGCTGTTCCACAACTGCCTGGAGATCAGGCTGGGCTTGTAGAAGGAAGGAGTTGTGAGGTGGTGGAATCTTCTCTTTGAGCTGAATAAAACCCTTACGATCGGGAGGCGCATTTCCCCTGTACTGATGAGAAAAAATCATATAACTTTAGCCTAACACACAATTAGTTATAAAAACACAAACGTTCCTATTACCAAAGCAATACATAAGGTGCCAGTCTGTTACAATGTTATTACAAATTATTGCAGAAATAGCATTATTAAATAAAAAAACTAAAGGTACAAGTGACACATTATCATAAGGATATGATACAGTTTAAAGTGCATGTAATTAAATCCATGACAGTTTTAGGCGCAAAAGAATTTTAATATTTATCAGTCACCCTCTTTTTTCCTCTTTAGCATATTGTTCTGCTCTATTTGAGAGATGATATAAAACAATTAGATTTTCTTCACCCCTGCAGAATGGAAGGCCGCACTGATTTGAGAACAGCAGGATGAACTTCGATGAACACATGCTGGTTTTCCGAAAGCACCACAGGATACTAATGTTCAATAGTGCAGTGAACTTTTCAACTCTCATGACTGTTAACTTCAAGAACAGTTGTTTGGTAATGGTGTTTGGATACTAAGTAGGTTTTGCATTGCATTTCTGTCCCCTCTAGCTATATGTTTAACTGACAGCTGTAATGAAGTGCAGAGAAAGTTACAGCAATACCTGTATATGTTAAATGTTTCATAAACTGACTTTCCACAGTACTTAACATGCACTTGTTGTAAGTGAACTAAAAAATGCATTGAATTACTGGGCAAATTTCATGTTCCCTATGGTAACTCCTATCATTTTTGACAATTAATGGTAGGATAAACATTTCAAGCAATGTTTCTACAATGTTCACTTCTCAGGAAGCTCCGTTGATTTCTTTAGAGTCACAAACTAATTCCATAGGCTAAATTGATGGCCTTTTCCCCCAGATTTCACTTACAATTACAGTAACTTAATATAATGCATGTTGGATGTGTACATTTCAATACAACTTAATATAAAAATGTAACGTTTGAATGTGGTATCATCTGGTATCATTGACATTTGTAAATGGAATAAGGGTACAAATTACTTAAATGCATTTAAATGTACAATTGCGTGTTGAATTCACACAGATTTGAAAATGAGTAAAAAGTCACAACTAAAGCCACATTCACACAAATACATTTTTGGTCATAAAGTTTTCTCTGTGTTTATGCCTCTCATCCACAATGAAAACAAAGACTTTAAAATACTTTTAATAAACATTCATTTTAGCATACTGTGAATAGTTCTCATGATGATATTTCTTTTCTTAATAGCACTGACAGGTCTTAATTCCAGAGAGAGAGGGAGAGAGAGAGAGAGAGAGAGAGAGATGTAGTTATATATTGTTGTTGGAAATATACCTTCCAAAGAACTTGTTGGCCCTGAGGACTCTGCTTGAAAGAGGCACCATTAGTAGGCTGAAAACCCAGCTCTTGTAGGTACCTCTGCAGTGTCCTGCTAAGTTCTTCTTTCTGAGCTTTAGGCTTCTTATTATCATCTGGAGTTTCAATTCTGTTTAACATATTCAATATTCAGTTCAATATTCACAAACAGATAAACAGCAATTAGAATTCAAATCTGCATATATCAAATTATTTGTTGAATCAACAATTATTACTTCACACAAAAATATTATAACTGAACTGGATAATGCAACACAATAACAATAACAAAAGGTTTCAATAAATACTGTTTTCAAAAAACAGGCACTGATACTTAATGCAGCAGAGGCTTTAGAAGCACACCTTGTATTGCCAGTGAAATGAGAAAAGGTGTTTTTAAATCGTCCAAGAGGAACCTTAGGTAGCTGTGAAAGCTCTTTTGATATGACCTCCTGAGTTGTGTCATCCTGCCAAGTATATCCTACAATAAAAGGGACAAAAAAATTACCATAAACATGAACGAACAGGATTATATTCACTCCTGCTTACACTTCAAATCCCTGACATTTAAAAAGACATTACAAAGACCCAACAAGAGATAAAGTGCTTTAAGTTGGTTAAGGCATAATACTTTTCATGTATAAAGCATCTTGCCAGCCAGTAAAAAAATAGACACTGTTGCTTTTCCAACTAGTCACTGTAATTAGTTGATATCTTTACAAAAGTAGAATCTGAAGAATTTGTGTTGCCGTTCCACGTCTTTCATTTAGTGACCTGACTTTAGCATTTTAAAAAATGCCAGACTCTGAAAAATGAAAAATAATAGCTAAGATTTTTAAACTGAATTCGAGGGATAAAACAATTAAATAAACACCAACACCAACTGACACATCAAACCCATCTTGTGATTTTCAAGCCTCATCCTGAAAATGTGTTTGTCCACCTTTAATGCAAATGTCCCCTAATCAAACATACTTGAGATTATTCACCACCCTAAGGCATACAGGTACGTGCTGATTGAATGGATGTATGGGAGGAATGCCATTAACCAGCCCCAGAAGCAGAGGATCGAATTTTCTGAAGAGCATCTTCTTAAGCCCCTATAGATGTGACCTCATTAGTCTTTTTCCAGCCTCCGACACTCAGCCCTATTAAATTGTTTTCCTCTAAACCTGATGGGTAGGTGCATAACAACGTACATTTATCATTTACATAATGTGTAGTTCAAAAGTCTGCTTCCACTTGTGAGAATTGTTTTATTATTCCACTTGTGAGAATTGTTTTATTATTCCACTTGTGAGAATTGTTTTATTTAGCATTTTTCTAATTTAATAAAATTATTACCAAAACTTTACCAGCATAACAATTTGAGTGAACAGCTGAATTAAAAATGGCTTTAAAATCATAACGTCTCAGTATTTGGTATATCTCTCTTCTGCTTTAATGACAGCATTCGTTAGAACTGTCCAGATTCCATAAGCTTGTGCAACAGATTCCATAAGCTTGTGCAACAGATTCCATAAGCTTGTGCAAAACCTGGTGATCCATGTTATGTCAGCTAGGGATGATCTGAGGATGTTCCCTAACCCTAATCTTGGGTGTTTCCATGGAAGCAATAAAACCTGACCTTTCATTCGAAACTCCAATTTGATTGTTTAGATAAGTTACATTATTTATTTAATTTGCTTATTACTGATCATAAAATAGTATTGAATTATAAATATTTTTATTTTATGTCTTTTGGTGTAAATGACAAAATATTTTACGTTATTTGGTATAAGATATAGAGAGAGAATAGATAGAGAATATTCGAGAATACAGTGTATGTGATGCCAGATCTCAGCACAGTTATTTAAATACATGTCTATATTAAAATATATATCAGCTACCATCTGTGGATTCTGTACATCACTGCATCAGATGTTGGCTGAAGGAAATCACATGTGAAATTATATTTGATATGCTGTGCGTTTTTAAAAATTGTTCAATAGTATGTTACATTAGAAATTTTTTTTTTGTGATGTATATAAAGAATGATGGGATTACCATAATAGACAGTGTCAGTAACCACACAGTTTATGTCTGGCATTAAATGAACATACAATATTAATAAAAGACTATGGATATACATTCAAAACAGAAGGTAGGATTAAGAAAATGAACAACAGTGTAAAACAGCCACACAAACAGTAGAGCACTTATATTGTCCGCCAGCATTGGTAACAAACACACACCCAGCCTTCTTGTCACTCGTGAGAGCTGCACCCTTTTGCCTCAGCAAGGGTCTACCTCATTAGGTCTTGGATGGAGCCTGATAAAACCTGCTATTACTAATTAGCAGCCCAGTCACTGATGTTACTGCTATTAAAAAGTGTGTGTGTGTGTGGGTGGAGGTGGGAGGTTGTTTCCCCATGTTTCCTCACATATTTGAATAACAGAGTGAGAGAGGAAAAGAGAGTGGTCTGATCTTTAAACTACGTGATCAGCTTCTAATGCCTTTGGTTGCACAGATAAATACACAAATGGGTGCAAGTTAATGTAAAACCATTTTTCAGTTGGAGAAGCTCACAAACATTGTTTTAATTCTGTTCATCATGAATTGCTTAATTTATAATTATAGTATAATAGCAGGGGGCACTTGGGCTAGTCCTGGTTTCTATAGAATTTCTGAAGCATCTTTTTGAAATAACATGATTTAGGCATCTGTTAAAGTCAGTGGGGGAAAATGTACAGTACAGGTCTCACTTTTGAAATAGTACACCAACCTGAGCATGTTATACAGTGTTCTACAGATCTACCTCATATAATCTCTGGGCACTGGTTAAAAAGATGCACATTATTACTCAGCAGACTAACCACGCACCAGACCAACAATTACAGAACGGTCATTAATTAACAGAACAGAATTAGCAAGAAATGCATATCCAGTCTCTATATTGAAAAATAGCCCCTACACATTCAACCATGCAAAACCTTAATACTTCATATAATATGTAGCTAACTAATATTACCTTTGTTACTTTTGTGCAATTATGATGAAAGGTCATCTAAACCTTTTTTGCCTCCTACACACTAAAGCAGTCATTCCCCAAAAATGGTCAACACTAAAAATACAGCAGCAAATGAAAGCTGTTTACTACTAGTCAAACATCTGTTTAGTGGAGCATTTAAGAATTCCTCAAGAGAGAGCTTCTAGACAGATTAAAACTGCCTGGGTGTCTTGAAGCTCATACAAAATGATGTGAACCTTGCTGCAGAGGAACAGATGCAGAAAGATAGAAAAATAATTTCATATTCAAACGCATCCTCTATGGAGCAGGGAACTGCCGAGAGCTCTGTAGAAACTGTTGACATTTGCTTTACTAAACACCACTTGTGGGGGATTAAAAACATAGACGTTCCCTAAAACCTTTTGCCTAAAAGAATTTTGTAAGCGTCTCTCAGCAAATTGTTAATCGTATTCTCAGGTTTGTTTATTCAAATGTTTCTATAAATATGCAAACAGACAATTAATATATGTACAAAGACACATGACCTTTGCTGTGTAAAAGCTCAGATGCCACAAATTATCAATTAACAACAGGGTGTAATTCTGTTGAACATTGTAATGATGCTGTTTTTGGCTATATTGGTTTTACCAAGCCTAGCTAATAATTAATTTTCTATGTACAGATAAGAAATTGGAAGCCCATATGAGGCTCACTAACAGGCACCAATCAAATCAGTTTTTCTCACTCACTGCCTAGTCCTTCTATTTCACCATCAAATAAATAAATATATATATATATATTTGTAGCTGAACCAAGATTGCTTGGCAGAGTTCAGCATTTTCCCAAACCCAATTAGTTGCCTTCTTTTTGCTATTACAGCATACTGTATTGTTATGCCTTGTGTCCTGTTTATTTGTTTTTCATTATTAATTTATGTTATTTGCAAGGTTTTGCTAGTGTTTGGTTTTAACCTTCTTCCTGCATTAGGCTGATCATGCCCCTCTCTTTCCTTCTGTTTCACATGCAGATAAACAACCACACAGGTGTCATGATGTAAATGTTCCTATATTATATAATGATGCACTGCTAATTAATGCATTTTACTTGTCTGTTCTCTGTTCTTCCTCCTTGTTTTTATTTCTCATATTTTTCCCTCTCTATTCTCTCTGCAGTCCATGAAAGTAAGCAGCTCTAATGCACATGTCAGTCTGAATCAGTTTGCTTCACTAAGCTTCTGTTTGAACATGCCGATTCTACCTTTATGATGGTAGGGACAGAGGTCATCGCTAAACCTTGAGGCCCATGTCTTACAGCTATATCTGCCTCTCGGCACAAGTGTCTGTTCATAAGCCTTATTGTGTTACCTGAACCCCTCCCAGCTACACCAGAACATAACACAAGAGACTGTCTATGGGCTCAAAGTTAATACAACCGTCCATTTACACCTGTTTTGGCAAACAAACAAATCACATATATGCAAATATATTACATATTAGTCATATTATATCAAAATGTTTCATTATTAAAGTATGAGTGGGAAAATAACAACATTTTAAGATAGGGTACAACAATTTGGGTAGGCAATTTGTTCCGGAAATTAGTTTTAGTTTTATGCTGGTTAAAAGTAAAGTGGTCTAAATATATTTATATACATATGTTATGTGGAAGGCACACAACCATAAAATGTTTGTCCAGTCCATGCATTTGGTTCGAATGCAGTGATAGGACGTCCTACTGGCCTGTCAAACTATGTATTTGCATTCCTCCGCGCATCCTGCTCATTCAGACAATCTTCTATTCATGTTTTGGAGGAGGTGTGGCTTTGGAGAGCACTCTGAAGGGAGGGAGAGATAATTTGCTTTCAAAGCTATTGCTATTGCTAGCCTCTCCGCTTCCTGTTTTTTGCAGATACACCGACCACTTTGGAAGACCTTGTTGAGTTGGCATAATGCATTATGAGTGGGATATAATGACTTAGGACAACTAAGAACAATCTAAAGACAACAGCATGAAACAGCACAGTTAACAATTTTAGGTTGTAAAAATGTTTCCAGTAAGTAACAAAAATTTGAAAAACATTGTTTTGAACGTTTTGGGAATGTTTAAAACATCCAGTTTTTTAGATTAATGGTATTGCTTGGTTATAAGAATGTTATTCAAACATTTTTTTAATTCTGTAATGTTCTTAAAACATTCCACTAAGTGCGTAACAATAACATTCGATATATAACATAACAAAAACAGTCTACTAACATTACTGCAAGAACGTTTTTGATCATTTTGAGAGTTCTCAGCACATTCCCTGTTAGCTGGTAGGGGCCAGTTCACAGCAGGGATGGCTGTCAGCTGCCATGATGGACATGTATGACAAAGAGGGAGCATTTTTACCATCCAGTCAAAGTCCTTGATTTAATGACATTGTGCAGGGTGTGCGGTGATTTTTTTAGCTACTATTGTGAGTCGATGGAATTAATGTCCTTTGTATATGTCTGCCTTTCTACCTCTCTGCCTTGCTCTTGCTCCTGTGTGGAACAATGTGGAATGATGTCAGTCTGCTAAAGGAAAGACTGACAAAGGGTCTACAGCAATGGACAAACACATGCAAACAAACACACACATAGCACCCACACTCCAGAAGTACAAAAGTGTTTCATAGACACACACATACAAAAACTTATGCAGGACAAATGGCCAGGAGAACAAGATAACTGCAAACTTTTACTGGTTCACACACATTTCATCTGTTGAATTGGGCACACGTTCACAGAGAAAGCACACGTACACACAAACACAAAACACACACAATCAAAACACATGAGCACAACAAAAACACATTACATGCATTCAGACAAATGTGCACAGGGGATCATGCAATCTAGAGACGGTTAAGGGCTCTCTTGCAAACTGCTCTAAAATTACAGTAAAAACACTGCAAAAGCATGTCAATCAAAAGGCAAGGTTTCAGACCCCATCTGCACTCAGAAAGAAAAAAGAGAGAGAGGAAGCTGAACATAGCCTCTCATCCGACTGATCCTCTCTCTTTATTTGGCTTGGGTAATTGGAGTAAGTCGGCCATCTCTCTGGCTCTCTAATATTCATTACCATGTTGGTAATTTACCCAAAGACGGTTGTGTGCCTTCCATGCTTTTCAACTCTCATTTATGCCTGTTTGAAAAGATCAAGCTAGAGCAAATCTCTGCTGCCTATTAAGTGCTCAGATCCTAGACAGAATGATTCACCAAGAATCACCAAGACAGAATGATTCATGCTGCCCCCAAATGGCCATGCTGGAGAATGACAAAAGCATTTGATTTGTGTGATGAAGAATAAAAGGTAAATATGACAGTTGTGGTTATGGTCTTAATGCCTTTTACCTTGTGAAGTTCAAATACATGTATTTTCTTCTGTGGAAAATGTTTGAATTGTATTATTTCAACTAAATGAATGCGATTGATCGCTATCCCACATGCTGCTCAGTTTTTTTAAGAAACACTGCCCAATACAGTCAAGGCACTTAAAACCCAAAACCAGTGATTGCACCCTCTGATTTTAATTTGAACACTATGAATTACTATTATGGATGAATGAATAAATATGGTACAATATTGATGCGAGGCTTCAAATCTAACAAAGCTTATGAAAAACTTAATTCATAAAAAATCGATCTAGACACACATTAGTGCAATGGCACACACACACTTTTGGCGCACACACACTGTTGGTGCACACATGTTAGGTTTCTATGCTTTGTGGGGACTTTCCATAGACATAATGACTTATTCTGTACAGACTGTATAGTTTATGCCCTAACCCTCACTCTACTCCTAAACCTAACATTCATAGAAACCTTTTTACATTTTCAAAAAAAGCATCATTTTGTATGTTTAATTATTTCTCTTGTAGGGACCGCTGGCTGGTCCCCATAATGTGGGTGTGTTGTAGTTTTTACCATCCTTGTGGAGACATTTGGTCCCCACAATGGTACAAAAACAAGAATTCAGACACACAAACAAACAAACTCCTCCCAGCTGATCAACCCAGTGTGAATCATAAATAACCCATAACACCTTTAATAAAATCACTTAGTTGTATAACTTCAACAATTCCAGTTAGCATCACACAATAACTGGCTTTGCGCTTGAGTGAAAACCCACTGCATGGCATGTAAGTGAAAGTATCCATGCTAAGCCTGAGCTACAGAGAACTTCACCTCAGACAAAAGGCACTGTTTAGATTTAAGACTCACATTGCTGCAGAGAAGTTTCTCCTTCAGCAGAGATGGTACATAAAGTTCATGCCTGCTAACACAGTGTATCATTGAAAAAGCTCTCTGTCATGAAAGCTCTTAGATGTCCATTTCCAAGCCCTTGAACAGCAAATGAGTGCTCAATCTCATCCTTTCATCCTGCTCTCTTTCATCTGTCCGTATGACCGACAGCAACAATGCACCACAAACGAAGAGCGCACGTTTGGCTGCGTGTCAGCTTTGACTTGAGTTGACAAGCTCTGGAACTGATTGTAACTCACTTCACTTCCGTGAAGAAAATACACTAGCTAAGTACACTGATGAGACCAGAACATGCTGTTGGTGAAGTTTTGATGATATTTTTAGTCTGTGGCTCACTGATCTTCAGTTTGGCCAGAATCCAATCATGGCAACAAGGTACAACATAATTCAAGAGCGATATAGCTAAAGCAGCCAGTGATTACATTTACATGAATTCATTTAGTTAACGCTTTTATTCAATGCAACATATAATTAAGAAAAACAAGCAATTTAGGAATTAAGAAAACGAGCAATAATGACATTAGATGTGATGCAACACAAAGCTAAAAAAGGCTAAAAAAGGTACAATATTACAGTGATTTGAGTATGATCAAACAATAATACAATAGCAAAGAGTTGATTTTTTTATTTGAGATATTATCTATGTATTTCAACAATTAGCTAAAACCAGTAATAAGTAATGCTTTTAATGGCAACTATGGCAAATAAAAAACATAATAAACTGTAGCGAAACAGTGAAAACTTATTTATATGTAAAAAGGCCAATAAACAAATGGGTTCTGGTATCACAGATGAGTAAATTAAATAAACAGGAAGCTGGAAAAAATGAAAATAAAGAGGTGAAGTGAAATGACAAGTCCACAGACTGATATCAAACCAGAAGACTGATGTCTGAAGCAACTGACAGCTGACAAAAAATTAATTATTAACAGGCAGGAAAGTTGGTAATCAAATAGATGTGTAATTAGAAAAACAGACCATAGACGTTGAATGTAAACAATTATTCCACAGTGAAATGTGCTTCACACTGTGGAGAAAGAAGACAATTTAATGTGATCATGATAAACAGACATGAAAGACAGCCGATAGAAAATTTAACAATGAAAGGCAGGTAAACAAAGTCTTGTGATACCTCTGTGGACCAACTTCTGGAGAACGTTCCTCAGACGCTGGAGAGATGCTGGAGACACATCATATGTGTATGAAACTGCCCATGAATATCTCTGACATCTCCCAAACACTCCATCTGCAAAAGAAACACACATACACATTTTACAGATAACACATCAGTTATGGCAAAATGACCATTAACTGCAGATATGTTTTACACCTCAGGGTACACAAAATAAAGTAATGAATGTTGCTGCCAATTTCAAATAATCAGATATGGCAACCATTTATCAGGGTCATACTATGTGCTATATTGACTGAATTAATACTTTATATAATGTAAGCAGCCTACTACTCTTTAAGTATGCAGGAAACCATAATACTTTTGTTTTTAAAATACAATATTGCACCTGTATTAAAGATTGTGACCATGATGACAGCCTTCAAGAAAACGTGGTCGCTGATGTTAGTTTTGAAGGAAACACACAACTATGTGTTTGTGGCCATCACAACCTAGTGCTAGGGGTCATAATAGCCGTAGGGGTTAGAGTATTTTCTTTTTCATTCTTTCTTTTCAACATTTTCAAGATAAGCACACAGGCTGTCAGGAAATGCACCTATACACAGGCATACCACACACACACACACAATATTGGGCCCGTTGTTTATCTCCCCATCACCAGGGACCCAGTGCCACTCAATAGTCTGTTGCTAGGCAACCTAAACATGGCTCAGATTGGCTTCATAATTCAATGGCTATCTGAGTGAACAGGGAGAATGCAGGGTATAGCAGCTGTCCTCACGAGGAATACTAATGACCACAAGTGTTCCTTCACTATGTAAGAGGAGTTTTCATCTATTTTCTCCAAGTTCTCATCTGAGCCAGGATGTGACTTTCCAGCTATATTCAATATTCCAAGGACAAGGATGTAAATTATACATGGTTTATATGATTTGTCTGACTGCAAATAGTTACATCATTGTACATCACATACTGGATTACAGATTATCTTCAGGCAACCTCAAGTAGCTTTTGTTTAGAATGGAATTCTAATGTGAGCATGAGCACATTAGAACACAGTAGTGAGGAGAAAGGCAGACAGAGAGGGAGAGAGTCTCTTACAGAAATAGAGTAAGAGAGAAATAAAAAAGATATAACAGAGAAGAATTAGAAATACATTTAGTTTACTGAGAGCATCCAATCAAGAAAATAAGTATTTACAATGAATAAGCAATGAAAATGAAACAATATAAAAAATATTGCTTCAGTATCAAAGATTTCAGCTTATCCATAATAAATATTCTACTCTGCTTCATTTTGACTTAAAACCTGCTATGTCAAAACTTTTTACATATGCACCAGACACATGACATAACCACCAGCGAGCGGACCATTTTCGCTGCCTCCGTGTCGGTTTCCATAGCAACCTCCCTTGCTGTCGGCTGCCTTTTTTCTGAGCCGTCTCCGGGAATAATCACACTCTAATTACAGTCATCGTGCTCAAATATAGACTCGCCTGCACTTTCTCCTATTCCACGATTCCTCGAGCTCTGCACTGTACAACCATAAAATAGAGCCTTAGGGAAATAGACTGAGTGGTAATATAAAATCTATCATGCAGTCTGAATTATCTAACATGACACATTGACTTCCCACTTGGTGGTAAATGATATGCCTCTAGAACTGTGGGCTTTGTCACTCATTTCCAAACGTTCTTAATACTGGCCGTGATATGCTTAATAACAGTCCTAAGACTGCGGTTGGGTCCACTGTCATGAAAACCCTGCTCTGCGCTATGATCTGTATTTTGGCTGTTCTGTCCTCTAATCAGAGCTAAAGTGACAATGGAGAATACAGATCAAGATTTCACAGCCTTTGGTCCTTCAGACAAGATCTGGATCTCTTGAAACTGAATGTGAATTTCTGCTTTGTCATTTGACAAAATATCTGGCCTCACACTGGGAAGCTGTCGATACAAGATGACAAATGATTCAAAGCATGTAAAGTCCAAAACATTTTAAATTAATTATGACTGAAGACTGAACAATACCCTAATATTAGCATTTACAGCATAAGACATTGCTGATGTTGGCTATATAAGTATTACAGTGTTAGTAAGGTTAACATGTTAAACATTTCAAATATGCACCACGTTAAATAGTAAATAAACAGAAACTAAAATGGCTACTGTGTCTGTAGTTTCAGAAAAGAATAGCAATAAACATTTTAGTGTCACATATATTGATAAAGTGTGTTTTCACTGACTTCGTTTTATATGATGAAAGCATATATCATCACTTGAGGTGTTTTTAAATGATATATTGACAACATGCCATTCAAGGTGATGCAAATTCTCTAACTCGCTGCAATTCTTGTGATCTGCCACAAGGAGGAGACTTGACAAGAAAAAGAATGGGCTGGTACACTCCCAGATCAAAGCACCTTATAATGTGAGGGCTGTGAAGGATCCCACATTAAAATTCAGTTACACTTTATTTTAACAGGGGTCCTAGTTACAGTGTAATTATACATTTAAGTACTGAGTAATATTAATTAACAACACATATGTATAGGGGTTAGTTGCATGTAATTATGCACAATTAACTGTCATTACTACAGTAGGAACATGTAACATATGTAACAAAGACACTGTAAAATAAAGTGTTACCTAAAATTCTTTATTATACTGTAGATGCTCAATAAAAACACTATAAAATTGCAGAACTGTACTATTATGTACTATTAATAATAATATTAATAATAACAATACCAATATGACAAGTAAAAGAGCACAAGTGAAAGACAATTGTGTTTCATACTAGGAACACAATTCTCTGTAGGGACAGTATGGCGTTTATTGATTATGTCCTACACCATTCTTAATTAATCATTTTAATGGCATTCTGAAAAGTAGTTGAAATACATTTTTTCAGACAGATATTGGCATATTAGTTCTCCTGTAGCTCAGTGGTAGAGCATTGCGTTAGCAGCGCAAGAGGTTGTGGGTTTGATACCCAGGGAGTACATGTACTAAGAAAATGTATAACTTCAATGCACTGTAAGTCGCTTTGGATAAAAGCGTCTGCCAAATGCATAAATGTAAATGTAAATGGCATCACTCAGCGGATAGATCTAGAATCAATATGCAGTCAAATTAAATACAGTAGTGTATTGTATATAGATAGCATTTTCCAATATGGGCCTTTTTCTGCAGTGTACACATAAGATATTAAAGTCCAGCAGGGGGCTTGGCAAAGTCAGAGAAAAAAATCTGATACACTTAATTTAAGATTTTCTTATTTTTGGCAGGCCGACATTAAAAGTAATTTCTGAATGCCAGATCACCCAAGTGCCTTTTTTCCCTAATATCTTTTCATCTTTTCTGTTTTTCCCCCATAAATACACTGATCATAAAACACTTCTTCTAGGAAAAGCCAGGACAGTTTTACAGCACAAAGTGTATTTAACCTTGTCTTTTCTGTCCTTGGATGGGCTTTACTCAGAAATCTTTAATGTGGTAAAATATAAAACAATTGAAATCTCTTCTACTGTCAGGTTATAATTCTTAATACATCAAATTAAAACCCACATTCAGCTGAGCTCCCCTTAAAGATGTCAAGGTTTATGAATAGATGTATTAAGGGCAAAAGCGCACAACTAATAATAACTTGTGTCTCTCTCTTCAGTGGCTGTTTAAATATGAGAGCAGGTTGTGGGGATGCAATCTGAACTCCAGGGACTGAGGAAGTGAAGTATTTCCTCCTGAAGATGCTAAGGCAATAATGCTAATCAATGAAACAAGCACAAAACCATGTTGCAACCGAATCAATACTAATTCCCGTTTTTGTTTTTTGTGGTTCACTGGTAAATTAAGGCCTTATATGTCATGAGATGGGCAGATAGTTACAGAATAGGTTGCTACATTTGAAGCAAAGGGGCACAATGAATAACACAGCCTGAAGATTATTCAGATTGTCAGTCAACTGCTTCAACCCATTAAAACCATTACTACAATGTGCCTCAGACCACACAGACCACCACAGAGAATCGATTCTGCAGTGCCGAGAGACCCCAAGAGTGATACTAATGAAGATGAAGTCAACAGAGCCACAAAAAAGGAGTCCATTTTGGAAGCATTAAGAACCACAAATGTAGGAAATTATCTGGATATGCTGGGGATTTAGCTTAATGTGGCAATTAGTTTATCTGCAGATCTTAATAAAAGCTAAGCTAATATGGCAGTGTAAAGACTGAACACATCACCTTTTCAGTAATGCAGTATGTAGATAATATCCACATATGACAACAAATTAATATTTGGCTCATATTTGACAGGCACAGTCCAACACTGCAGTTCTGAAAAGGTGCAAGGGTGTTTCTATCCATACACTTAAATCCATAGTACGCTGTAGATAGTGGCACCACAGCTATAGAATTATATAGCATTTTCAGCAGCTGCAATTGATTATAAGCTGTAAATATAGAAATATAGGAATTTCTATTCCTGAGAAATATAAACAGATCTATAACCAAATGATTAAAACTTTAAAATGTTTGCATGGTGAAACTATAACTGTATTCATACAGCACACATACATAACTCAGCCCTAATCCTCTGAGAAATTATACCTCATATTTTTGTTAGTGAGCAACATTCAGAAAGTGCTGCAAATACAAAAGACTATTAGTGTTTTGCTCTCTAAAACACTTTGTCAGTTCCCATAGTTTTTAGACATCAGGCAGAGAATAATACTTAAAAAGAAAGAGAATAAAAAGAAAAACACTAGAAGAATGTTAGCCAGTGAAATCCTCAGAGGAACAGACGCGTCCCAGAGAGTCCAATGATTAAAATCAAATTCTATGCCATACATTTACATTCAAGCATTTGGCAAAAGCTTTTATCCCTTATAATAACGCTTTTATTATAAGCTTTTATAGCAACTTACAGTGCAAACAAACCATACATCTTATCTCTTTCAGCTCTACCAGTAGCATTACAACAAAACAGCAAGTAGATATCATAACAGCATGAGTCTAGCAGCCTTCCAAATATTTCTGATTTAAGAGATCCAGTGAACATGTCAATTTTGTTACTTGGCAAGGATGTCTTGTTGTCTTCCAACATTTATGCTTTCAACACTAATGACAAAAAACAAAGTCTTACAGACCAAGTTCAGTATCCAGAAAATGTCCAGCAGGCTGGCAGTAGTCTATCAGTTTGGTTGAAATCAGAGGATATTTCTTGCAAATGCTCCTGTCCAAACACAGAAAAGGTCAGCTTGTCTAAGCAGATAATGACTTGCATGCTGATCTTGAATGTATGGACTGCTCTGTGTAGGCTCACAGTATCTGTCTGCTAGACATATTACATCTCATTTATGATTGATCACCCCTCTTTGGGAAGAAAAACAATTAAATTGGTTGAGGCACTAATTGGCAGCTTTTCCACCAAGTTTATATAGTTTCTGAAATCCCTGGACACCCACAGCCAAACCATCAGTTACCCTTTACAAATACAATATTGTAGACTCTTCTTCTTCCACAGTTTTTTAAGAGCATGAGTGAATAATGGTCTCTGTAATGATGATCAAACATGCACTGAAATGTTTTGTTAGTGCTAGTACTTGCTAACTTCCTCCTTTAGAAAACATTTTTGTATTTATCTGTTTCTCGTCAATAAAACACTATGAAGTGCAGTACAGACAAACTGCAATTTGCAGGCAGTGTGTGGTGAAATAAGGGCAATGAAAATGGCCAGTACACAGCATGATCTCAAACACAAATTGTCAACATATTTTGTGTATGACTTTACTTCTGAATTCTTAATATGATGCCTCTTGATACTGAATTGTTATAAAAAACTTGACTCTTTTTCATGATTAATCTCATTCTCTTTAGTTATCAATTAGAGTAGAAGAGGGATCACAGAAGATCAATAACTAGAAACTGAACAATAACAAATAAAACTGAAATGCTTATGAAAGAGCATAATTAGCCATGCATAAATAGTTTTTATGTTCTAGGAGACAAATCATAAGAATTGTGGTATTTGATTTAAAGCAAAAAAAAAAAAACTATTTGGAAAATCAGTGATTATTTGATGATTCCAATAAAGTCAAACTGTATTTAAAGACAATGTGTAGTGTATAATATAAATACTATATAAATACCATAATAAAAGAAGTCACAATAATCATTTGGAATATCATCAATGTTATTGAACACTAAGTATTTTATTTAATAAAAATTACAATTAACTGATAAAAAACCTGATAACTTTTTTAGTCATTTGGGCTATAAAAAAGAGAAATTTAAGCAATATTATTACCTCTGGGAGCAGAAGCCTTCTTAGAAAGAACAATTGAAGTTTGGCCCAGTTTTGGAAGATGAACTGGATGGAAAATTCACCATCCAAAATTCAAGTCCTCTCACATTATCAAGTCACCAGTCAGTTCAAAGCACTAATAACCTAGTGGAGGTAGGTTCATGCCAGATGTCATAGAGATGCTGAAATTGCCAGTAAGGTCAAGCACATCCAATCAAAAAAAAATATTCTCTGTCTATTTAAAACGGTGGATAAACAGCCCATCCATCAACGATAAACAAAGCCTGTCACTTCAAATCATTCTCAAGAGAACAGATGGGCAACAACATCAAAATGAAGAGAGAACAAGAGGGAGAGAAAAGTCCCCTAACAGTCCTTGTTATATTTCCTTCATGAGACCTGAGATTTGACAGCACTCCCAGAATACTTAAGTTGTCACTCCTGACTGCTTTTGTTTAATTGAAGTGAATTACTTGAAATGCTGCTTATCTTTTTTGGGTCCTTAAATGCATTCCAGCTCAAGAAAGGTTTTAGACCACATGGGAAAAACATCACACATGCTTAACTCCAAAAACAGCCTTTACAAACTATGAAGAAAACGAACAGTTGACTACTGATCAGAAACCTCACCACTGCCATCATTTGGTAAGTTTTTATCTATCATAACATATTTATCAATACATTCTTCTATTTTTATGCTAGATCAACATAGTAAAACATTAAATGAAACAAAGAAAAGAAAAAACTGATGGCACAAGGAAGCTGAGAGCAAACTTCTGCAGTTTCAGTGGAACTGAGAATTATAGCATGATAAACATAGATGACAATAATCACAACTTAAAGCGTGTCATGTATGCATCTCTAATAGAGGCTGACCAGAAAGCAACAGACAAACCCCACAAGTTGAGTATCACTGGAGGAGCACAAGACAGAATGCCTTCTAATAACCATGCAGCCCGAAGTAAATTTCAGTCTGCCTCTCTGACAACTAAACCTTAATTTGTTCTTATCACCTACAGCTGGACCTTGACAGGTCTGTGCTCCTCATCTTCTTTGTCAAGTTCTCCCCACTCAGTCCCTCTTCATTTCTCTTGAAGGCCACACAGACATTGCCTTCCAGTCTGAAACCTTTTTGGGGAAGTCGTACACAAGCCAGCTGCCTTTCACTGATCATTCTGAAGATAACGGCTGGCCTTGTTCCAAACCAGCCCACCCTATAACACTTTGTCAACTAGTTTCATATTTAAGCTTTGGCTTTCATCCAAACTACTATGTTTTCTTTTCTGTTATAAGAATCTGCCATCTGACCTTTAAAAGGCATCCAAAATGCTGCTTCTCCACTGTATATATTTCCCAGAAATCAGGTTATGCTTCTGGACTCTCTTTGGGGACCTGTGGCTGCCAGAATCAGACACTGTTTCTGTCCTGTGGTGAAACATCTGACCTGCTGGCTTAGCTAAAAAAGGACCATTACAACCACAAATGTGTCAAATGAAAACCCCCGCAATCAGTTTCATTTGTTCAACAAGTACTTCACATGAAAAAGCCTGTTTCTGTACTTTTACTTCTACCGCCATCTTGTTTCAAACATAAAATTTACAAAAAATTTATAAATCTACAGTACCCGAATATGCAATATTATACCCAAATCTTTTTTCTGTTTACATTTTTTGTGAAATCAGACTCGACTACTCAAATTATGAATCATTATTATAAACTTACTGTTGCAAATTGGGGTAAGATAAGGAGATCGGGTTAAATACTAATGTCCTGTTTTTGCTCAATAACTGATCATTCATTTAAGCCAAAAAAGTTATGGACTGCAGCTTAAAAAATGTGCAATGATCCTATACTACCAAAGTTAAAACTAATGAGAATAAAGCTAGAAATTAATATGAAAACATATTAATTTGATATTTCATTTTAAACATTTTCTTTTTAGTACTTTTTACTTGTATTAGTGAACTACGTTAACATATTTTGCAATCTTTGTTATATATACCCATAAAATAAACAATCAGTTACAAAACTCTACAGCCACAACCTGTCAGGAAGCCACTTCATCTGTGTTAGCGTGTTGCAGTTTAAATGAGAAGCATTTACTTATGCACAATATATCATCATTTAATAGCTCACCGTTGATGCAGACTTCATATGACTCGCATACCTCATCCTCAAACAGACAACCTGCAGAAACACAGGAAACATAAACATATTACTAGGGAATAGACACAGATATGATATGGGTGAAGGAATTCATTAACAGCTTGTACAGCTGATGAAGTTTCTGTTTACCATATTTTGCTGATCAATATTTTAAAGGGAACTCTAGGACAGACGGAATCAGCCATGTAAAACAGATCTCTCATTAGTGGGCCTTGGAGATTACTGTAGTAAATAAGGTTTGAAATATGCTTCTCTTTGATAAATACTTTTTGCTTTGAGACGCATGCAGTGTCAAAGGACAGCCATCTTAGGCTTCCTGGATGGTTAGCTCTTTTAATGCAGGCAATCTTACATTTTTGCGTTTGTTTTGCTTTTAACAAGTATGGGAAGTAAAAATGTCTTGTAGGACTTAATTTCAACAAATCATGCTATGGATTCACTTAGGGGGCATTTAAAAAAGAGGGTTTTAAAATATAAATGAAGAATTTTATTCATATTGCAAATGAAGGCTTAACATCAAATGGTTATAAATCATGGGTTAGAGTCTAAACACCTTCATTCAAACCCAAAAACTTCATCCACATTATTTTATTAGAGCAACCAAATGGTTTATTTGCAGTTAATATTTTTTCTACAGTGCATAATATGTATGTCTCTACTAAATAATGGCATGTCACTAATTTAAAAAAAAAACATAAACACTTTAAAGAAGGCACAAGAGCATTTAAGAGCAGAGTGGAGAGGAGATCATTAATCCATAAGTAGACTCATCCCACGACTGACCACTGATGTGTAATGAAAGCGCAAAAGAATAAGAAATTATAAGCACTTCATGTAATTACTGGCCAGATCATTTATTTACAGATACAGTAAGATTAGATATGGACACAAACTGAAGAGACAAGAACACAAACAGTGACAAAACAGTTTGCTGTCTCCATGGAGATGGGACTGAAACGAAGAGGAAAGATTATAGAGCTTTATACACGTGCCTGTGTGTGTGTCTGCACATAGCCAAGGGACCCTTTAGCAGCTGTCCTTTGATAAAGCACAAGGGAAAGACAAATGTCTCTAACAGGACGACAGAGAGAGAGAGAGAGAGAGAGAGGGTGAACCACAGCTCACTGCTGTTCCCTTTTTTCATTACCACACACATTTCTTACTTTGTTCACTTTAGAAAAATGTCTCATGTTTGTCTCCTTTCTCCAGCCCCTGAGATCACTTTATATCTGGCCACATTTCTTTATTATCTGTCTGTCTCTCTCTCACACTCTCTCTGTCTGTATGTGCCCTCAAAAGAAGCGTAACCCTTATATCTGCAGCTGTCATTACTATAATAATTCATTACTGATAAAAGAGCAGCATTTCATGTCACTGTTGCAGACTGTTGACTTAAGAAGAAAGCGGAGAATCAATGAACTCAATGAAAACAAGCCCGAAATACCTCAAATGTATCCTTTCATAACTAAAATGCATTAAAAAACTAATTTCAGACTTGGCAAATCAGAAAGTTGACGGTAATAAATTGTCCGTCAGTGGCGAGAGGGTTGGGTTTAAATTTGGTCTGTATTAAGCATGAAGACAATCTTACAAACTCTCCACTACACCGTTTAAAGCTCTGTAATTACTCCTAAGCACTCAAGTCTTATCAAAGCACTCTGCCTCTTTTATTAGAACTTGTCAGAATTATCATCAGCGTTCCATGTTAATTACCCCTGTTCCTCAATCAGACATCTGCCCATGCTGGCTGAAAAAGTGTTCTGCTTGCCACTAGCTCCTAAATCAGGGCGATGAAACCATTTGTTATTTTTGAAGAGTGTCCCTACATGCTGGCCTGTGTTTGGTGGCTTCGGGGGTTGATTGAAAAGGAAACATAATTAAAAAGCAATAGCTGACAACTATATTTTTCACCCTAGGGAAGACAATAGAGAGACTCCCAAGGCATGGGGCACTACAGAGAAACACTTCAGCAATAGATTACAATGTTCCAAACTTGTTAAACAATGTTAAGGCTGTTAGTCACTGTCAGCGCAATATAATGAGAAAACAATATGTGGCTGTAATTTGGACAGAACTTGTTGGTGATGCATAAACCAATTTCAGTGAAGACAATGACAAACTGAGATGTTTGTTGTGACGGCACAATGTCACACCAAAAGATAAACTAAGTATAAAGTCACCCAGACATTTTCATTCTTTTCTAAGAAAAACCACCAACACTCAATGTACTGACTGCATTTTGTGCCTGCATCTGATGATAATTTCCTTTCAAATACAAACCGCAGGAAGCCTCCCAGGTGCTGAGCATATCTGACTCTTTACCCCTCCCACAGCAAGATGCTTTGACTGAAGCTTAGAAGGTGACATCTTTATTAGAAATCTATTTTAACCCGCCATTCACACCGTGGCTTATTTCCCCAGAGGTTCAATCTGTGAGGATGCACAATAACAGCAGTGCATGTGAAGCCCCAACCATGGTGATTACACCAATGAACTGAATGATGATGCCATGAATTAGTGTTTTATTTCAGGCTGAGAGATTTATGCCCATTAAAATTCCTGTCTCTCATGGGTAGCTAGTGCTTTCTGTGAATAACAGCTTATATGCATGACTCTGGTGCTAAATGCTTACATTCTATGCACTACTAATTCTACAGACATTGTAAATATGCTGTAAGCGTAAACAATATGTAATTATGTAGTAGTTTGACTGACATCATTATTAAAATTGCATACAATAACACCTGGACAAAATGATTAGAACAATTATTAGAGAAACAATTAGCACCAGGGTAATGCATATAAACTGTTATTAACAACACAAAGCACTGGCTAGCCATAAGATACAGGAATTTTTTACTCATTCAATTTCTTGTCTCATACAGGTAGCCAGTGCTTTCTGTAGTAAATAACAGTTTATTTGCATGACCCTGACGCTTGAATTCCATGCACTACTAATTCTACTGTTTAACTACAGGTGGTGTGAAAATTGATTGTGGTGAAAGTAAAAATAGCCAGTGCCAAGCGACCTAAATTCAGAATTAGTAATTCATTATGATCCGTGGAGGATAGGGGACTTTGGTCACTTATGTCTGGGCTTGTTAATCATTTTTGCCCAGATATTATTGTATGCAATTAAAAAAATAGTAAAAATTGAACTACTACATAATTAGAGATTTGTTTACACTACAGAATATTTACAATGTCTGTAAAATACATGTAGGCATACAATATAGCTTACATACACATTATTATATACATTATAAATGTGACATTCATCAACCCACAGAGATTTAATAACTCATAACTGCTGTATTATTGCTTTCTAATAAATATTTGTATATCAAATGTGTCCCATGACAGTTACACAGATGTGTACATTTAGAATTCACAAGGAGTTTACAAACAAATAATCCAGTTACCTTAAATATTTGAAATACAAATACAGATGTCAAAAAATTCACAAAGATTTAAATATCAAGAGTGGGAACATTACGGAAAGCACTGGAAAACGGTTTTGGAGTATCACCTAATTGTGTTTTTAAACAGCATGATTTATTACTTATTTATTATTATTAATCAGGGCTGACTCCTGTACATTTTTTTATTTGTAATAACAACGCACACTTGTAGCCTGAAGATAAATCTGTATGTTTAAACCACAATGCAGTATGCTACTGTAACTGTTAAGTGGGGAGAATACAAAAATATTTACAGTGAATCATAGTTGTTTATTGTACTGTACCCACTGCTCGTGGTTTGGGGTTTTCTTGTCATTTAAACCGTGCTTCACACCTGTAGTTTTGAAAGCACTGATTTTAACCCTTGGTTATAAAACCCTTTTTTTGGGGCAGGATAAACCCACATTGCAGGTACAAAAGATGAAACAATGCGGTGTTAGAATGTAACTGCCAATTATTGTTTAACAACAGACAACCAGTTGCCTCAGCGCTTACCTTAGTAAATATTCACAGCTTGTACAGGTTTAGAAACTTCTGAGAGAAATATAGAGCCATATAGAGTACAGAAATATGGAGTCCCAGACCATATTATGTTGATTATTTGGAAATTGATCTAAAACCGCCATCCTTTTCACAGAATCAGATACGAGTTTTTAAAAACGCAACGTGCCTGTCGCGAGCTGTATTCGTCAACACTCTTGACCTTATTAATATGCCTAAAAATACCGAGTTAACAAAGGATAAACTATTAACAGTGTAAGACATAAAGCAAGATAATCCAAGACTACATTTACCCAGGGTTAGAAATGACCCTTGTTAACAAGCCTTTTGTGTAAAAAGCCCTTTAGGGTGTTAAAGTTTATTTTTTAATTTATGAGCGAGGTGACTTCGTAAGGTCATGAACCATTGGACCATAAACAAAACATTTCTAAATGCTTTGGAATCCTCACAAATACTTGTGTTGTTTATTATGAGGCTTTCTGCATTACAAGTTGTCTGTAAACATATTTATGGCTATATTTTTCCATCAACATGCACACAAAGAGTTCTCATCTTTCAGGGTCACTTCATCTTGTGGACGCATTTCAAATGCAGCCAATGACTATAAGTGACCCCCGTCACCCCATCTATCCTATTTCCCAAGATGCACCGAGAACCACTGTAATAAATATCAGGCACTTGTCCCTTGAATGCAGAGATAACAAATATTCTCAGCTTCAATTTTCCTCCAGTGCCTTTTCTGTGTTTATATCCTGGATCATGGAAAAACATGATGGATGAAGATCTTCAGTTTTGCAGCATCATGTTTTAAGATACAGATTTCGGATCTTGATTACATTCCCTATAATGCTCATTATGAAGTCAAATTTTCGACATAATTGTACTGAAATATCACAGAGGACAGATTATTTTACACTTTTGTAGCATTTTGTTGGCCTCCAGTGCTTTGTTTAATGGCACTAAGGAGTTTGTTTTTATTGTGTTTATTTTAATGAAATATTCCTGGGCATTTTTTATCTTAATTTAACCTTAATTGAAAAGAGCTTTGTAGTAGCTCTGTGTCTCTGGGGCTTGTTTCAGTGTTATTAAAGAAAGATATGAGAAAAAGCATGCTGAAGTATGACTGCGTGTATGAAGATCTTCATCTCACTGGGCAAATGATGCATAACAGTTTAGATGTATAACAACCATAAGAGACATTTAATTAAAAGACTTTCTTCTATTCCCATTACCCGTACAATCAATCTTGACGTATGACAAGGACAGAGCTATCTCCTCCTTCAGCCTGATGTTGGCCTGTTTTCAAATTCACACTATCCCTTGGTGCACCTTGCTAAATGGGCTGTTGGCAGGTAAAGCGAAGAGGCATGTAAAAAAACAGGATGTGGGGGATTAGAGTGGAATGGAAAGAAGCAATTTTGTGTGCAGCAGCATACTCTGCCACACAGACAGAGTACATGACCTGAGTGTAAATTAATGGCGCATCTTGAATCTGAGTTTTTCGCTCATTAAAAAGCCACCTCAGCCAAGGTGAAGGCAAGAGAACACTTTTAATAAATCCTCCTTTTGTTTCCCAGAAAATCACAGCCACAAAAAAAGGAATGCAAAAAGAATTGAAAAGAATTCAGCTAGAACGTCACAACATGATTGTGCGTTTAGTTTGAATATAGTTATATGGAATTAAGATGCTTGTTTTTGCCTTTGCTTATTAACTGGAAATTACTTAACTTCAATTACTTGACGGAAGTGTGATGGAACTTGATGGATGTTTTCATACAGTAGTTTGTTAATGTATGTTACAATACCTGGTAGACAACCTTAGACCATTCAAGAACCCTTATAAAATCGAAAATGGTAGACTTAGACTCTTCTGAAGACCTTAAGATGATGCAAAGAATCAACGAATAACCTTTATATTTTTAAAGTGGTCTTAAATAGAAAGAGGCAACAGAGAAGCTACTGTTCCAAAAATTGTTTCACATATAAGCAGTCTTCTCACACCCACATACATATGCCCAATTTGGCTCTTCCTTTTATTTTAAAAGAGAGGACAGTCTCTAATAAAGTTTATTAACACTATGGTTTACAAATGAAAACTGTTGTTAAGTCTGCATTTTGTCAGGAGCAGAGGAAGGTTTATAATATCAATATTCAACATTCTTGACATTAGAGATATTACAGATCAGAAACAGGGGCTTTAAAATTGCCCCTGTAACTCAACTGGTAAAACACTGCATTAGCAATGCAAAAGGTTGTAGGTTTGATTCCCAGGAAACATGCATACTGATAAAATATATAGCCTGAATGCACTGTAAGTTGCTTTGGAAAAAGTGTCTGCTACATGCATAAACAGTGGGAAAACGTTTTGAGCCTTTCAGACACTGGCCTTTACTTTCAATTTATTTATAATAGTTAAAGTAATCTGTAGCTTTAAGAATAAAGATTCCAATTATATTTAAAAACCACCATGTGTAACATTTTCCAGTTAGTAACAGAGGCTTGGACACGTTTAGCAAATGCAGATCCTAAATCTGTGAAAAGTAGTATACACAAGACCATGTTTGACTTCCTTATATACTGTGCATACTTTTCACTGTCCATTGAACTGTTGTATAATAGCAATATCATCCTTGCAATTGTGTTGTTATGGGCAAATCAGCAAATACTGTGTGATATTGCTTTATTAATTTGCTGTTAATGGGCTTTTACACAAAGCAGTGCTAGGCCTTTTCTGGATGGGTAAAATGGATCCTACTATAAATCAGACATATCTTAAACTCAGATGGCGTCACTACTCATAAACTTGTACTGTAGGCTGAACTGGACAAATAATTCTTACACACGGCTTTATTAATCAAGACCTGTTATTTATAAAAACGTTATGGTTGAACCACAAATCAGGAGAGGAAAGATAATGTCATGGGGGGGGGCATATGAATGCAATTACCCACTAGGGGGCCCCAGGCATCAACCTATCAGAATGAATTAAAGATTCATTCATTCTGGGAGTCGGGAAAAGACAGTATGACCTTTTCTTCTGTCTTTCTGAATGTTTAAGATGTTACACACACATGACACAAAAAAGCAAAATAAAGAAGGGAAGAAAAGGAGAGATGGATTTTTCTTTAATATTAAGAGATATTCCTCTGAATGATAAAGAATGCCTGCAAACCATTGATATTCTTATCATTATGAGGAGCTTCTGTTTACTTCTAATGTTTATATACTGAGCTATATATATATATATATGATACTATAATTGAGATAATCCTCACAATGCACCAAAGGTCAGCTTTTCCTACATTGTAAGAAAATGTTCTTCCCCAAAATGGAGCTGAAAGCTTAACACACACATGACAGACCCTCAAAACCTGAGGCTATGATGAAATAACAAGAAGACACTTAACAAGCAGCTGATTGAGGGTAATGTGAGAGAGAACCGCCATTCTAATTAGCCAATTCAGTCAAGTCAATTCACATGCTCAGACATGAGCAATGATCATAAAGGACAAAAGAGATCACCCTCTCCGCTTGCATGCAGTACTAAAACTAACTTCAGTGTAAGTGAGCTCACACCAGGACACTTTATGTAATGCGTGTGCATGTGAGAAATGAGGAGAAATTCTAATCAATTGCAGTGTTTTAAGTTGGTGTGTTTAAGATGTAAAAATCACGTCCAGTGATCACTTCAGCAGTGGTCTGAACGCTAATTAGAGATGAACCATGTCACTTAGAATGACACTGTATTTCAGAACAGTGAAGTCCTAAAGCAAAACACACACAGGCACGTGGGCATGTGCATTTATAGAGAATAATGTGCATTGTGTAACTTAATTGTGTCAAACAATCAAAGTGGAGAAAATGCAGAACCACACAGCCAGTGTGCAGATATTTTGTTGGCTCACCAAAAATTATTGTTATTGTCAGAATGTATTGAGAATACAGTGCAAACTGATCTTTAGAGAATATATTTTAGTTTATGAAATATAATAACATAAATATACAGTATAAAGAATTGAATCATTAAAGAAGGCAGAATCACTATGGCCACAGGAATCTCACTTCTGGAATAAATCCAGAATGACTTGTTTTAGACAACTTGTCTAAATTGTCAAATTACAGAAATAAGTTATAAATGCAAGCACCACCGGTTGTATGTAGGTCCATGGGAAATACAATATCTGCATTGCCAAATTCGACTAAGAAAGAACCATTAGTAACACTTCCACATCTAGGTCATCTGGGAAATAAATCAGGGAATTTACATAACTTATTCAGATGGTTGCACACAGTTTTGTCAAAGCAGACTTGTTAGAATTCCAGGAATACATGATGACATGTACTTTGATATTACTGTGTGTATCATTTAACATTTGGATGTTTTTCTGTTTGTAAACACGGTTCCTTGACTGGTCACTGCCCCTTAACTAGTTTAGTGTATTAACTAGTACCACATTTGGTCCCCACCTGTTCTGTTAAGTGACAATGTGATTTTGACAGTGTGCCACATATAAAACTAATGTAAATCTTTAATGGAATCCGCTGCTGTATGCAGCAATCAAAGGTTGTGTTATCAGCGAGTACATGCATCTAATCAGCAGGTGGTAGGTAAGGTGATGGCATCACACAATGGATGAGATTTGAGTAATTCACTCTTTGAATGAAAAGTGCAACATTTCCCAAGATCTAAAAGCCACTGAATGTTTACACAATCAGTAAAATGGGTAATTATACCTTAGATGACAGAAGGAAATGCAGACATGCACATACGCACTTAGTCACACTAAGACCATTTACTGAGGCTGAGTGTGGGCACAATGCCAGTCTGCGTTACCTGTGTGTGCCAGAATGCCAGACACTGCAGGGAGCTAAAAGGATGCTGGGATGCACTCACAGATAACAGCTTGTGTCTGTACACATAGGCAGAAGGACTCTCTCTCCATCCCTTACTCTCATCTCACACTCCCACAAAGACAGATGACAAGACCACACACAGATACACTAGCGCATCTACCAAAACAGGACAGAAATGACAGGCACATTCAACTAAAGCAGCACTTCACATACAATCAGATTTTACGACACTCATGGCAACATTCAACAAATCTATATATAGACACATTGTTAAGGACATTTGGGTGGGAAAATCACATCTCTCATGCTACAATACACGTGACACAGTTGATTATTTAAATTACTGTGTTACATGTTATGGTACAGCTTGTAGTATGGTAAAGCAGTGACATATAATAGCAAATACCACAGTCATTGCTAAAAGCAAATTCCATATTCAGTTATGCAGCAAACCTGTTTACAAAGGACATAATACATTGTCAAAACAAATCATATTTATCATTTTGATAAATTTGTAATAATTTGATTCTTAAATTTCATATCAAACAGATGTTAACTAGGAAATGAGAACAATGTTAGTTAAGTCCATTGCTCATATTCAAAATGAAAGTTTAAATTAGGTTTAGGTTACCATTCAACCTCTTTCATTTTCATATTTTAAAATGGAAATTTGATTGTTATTATGTTGACTAATTATATCAACTAATGCAGTTTAATGACTAATGCCTTGCATTGGTTCAAACAACAAATGAGGTCTGTGCTAGCCAGGCTGTCCACATATGATCACATCATCACTTTTCAACTAACCTACCTGACACCAGTTTTATTAAATGAGAAGTTTAACCTCACAGGACTCTAAAAAACATCTCTCCCTTGAACAGAGTTTCTGTGAGTGCCTTGGGTTCGATATGGAAACAGAAGTAGCTTGTGAATTATGTAATGTTAACTGACTAAGACAAATGAGTGGGTGTCAAACTGTGCCCGTTTATCTATGCATATTAAAATGGGACTATTATGTCCTACATTAGCCGATATAAGTCTTAAAGTGTGCTCAGAGGAAGCAACATGAAAACATTTAGAGTTGCTTGCTGGTATCTGAGCAAAGGGAGAGGGAATAAAAGGAGAGGTGAAGTAAGGAGAGGAGTGCTGTCAGTTTGTTTATTTCAAAATCACTCCTTCTGTGATCCTCTTCCGCAAGCTCCTTAAGCTAGCGGGAGACATTGTTCACCTCAAATGTACAGGAAGCATCAAAGATCTAACTGAGCCATAAATAACCTCTCTTTCTGTTGAAATAGCTGAATCTCGGATGTTTCCTGTACATTGAGATGGGCATGCTACGGTTCTCCCATGCTATGTCTCCTCACAGCTAGCTCAAAAAGATGCAGAAGAAAGTGCTGGGAAATTATCATTTCCGATATGATGTTCATTTGATGATGCAGACATAATACACAGTGGGACCTATTAAACAACAACAATGCGCATCTGCATAGGCACACAGGCACAAATGAAGACAACTAATTCAACCCTCAGGAAACTGGGATTCTAGCAAAAGAACTTTAACAATGAGTGATTCTAAAACGCTGACCATTTGCATATCTCACAGGACAAGTCTGATTCACTCTCTCTGTAAAATCACTCTCTAAAATCTCTGATTCCCATCCAGCACTGCACATTCTGTATCCATGACAATACATGGTTAGGGGTTTGTGTTGTGCTGCTAACTTATCAAAAAATAAATCAACCAGAAAGAACAGGGATATTGTTTTACATACAACACAACTAGAAAACAATGTGACAAATGCAACAGACAGAGAAATACAAAAAAATTAAGATTTTGACTTTAAAACTGGTCAGAATATGCAGCAGCATATAAGCCTTCAACAGACTGTTTGGAGATCTGTTCTATTCATCAGTGCTTTACAAAACTCAATCATTCAAGCCTCTGCCAACTTCAAATGCTTGTCTCTGTGAGCCCACAATGCATTCCTCTCCAACCACAGCCTCAAAAATCCTGTGCAAACCCAATTATGTGTTTGCAAGTCATTTAGCAATTCATTGCACGTTATGGAATATGCTGGTACCTTCATTGTTCAAAGCATCATTTGACAAACATTAAGGCTGGTGTGCTTTTAGCTTTTGGATTGCAAACAATAAATTTAACCCTTATATGTAGGCAGTAATATAAATCATTCCTAAAGAAAACTGAAAGGTATATTAACTTAAAATTATTACATTTCATACATAATCACTGCACAACATAAGGTGTAAACAAATAAAGTAAATAAGTCTATAACAAGATTTTCAAATTAAATTGTATTTTGCCTTCATTGGATAGAAGGATACAAAGCAGACATTGAAGAAGGAAAAGATGGGACAGGTTAGATGTGAACCCGTGTCGTCTCAGCACATGCACCTAGTATACGATTTGGATGAACATGACATGCAGTGACAAATTACAGGTAAACCAGCCATGGTCTGTAAACTCCAGCTTTTAATTACAATTTGTGTCTTAGTCATTTTGGTATTAAATGGTATTTGAGTCCCATTCATAACCATAACCCATGTGTCAACTTACTGGTACGTCTAGTGGATTGTAGAGCTTGTAGATGTGAATCTGCTTACTATCGGGCCATACCAGCTGAGACTAGCTCGTTTTCGGCCTGTATGTTTGAAAGATGAAGCCTGCCAAGATACTTTAACGAACCGTAACGCGATTATGTAATACTCCACCAGTGCAGCGCACTAGATCCTGTTTGTCTGGCGACCCAACGTGCTTGAAATATTTTCCATGCTCAAGGAACACAAGGCTCCAAGGTAAGTGCAGAAAAACAAGCATATCGATAACATAACTGAAGCGTTCATGTCACCATGCTGTCAATCTATCAGCTGTATGCATTTGTAAACGGAGCACTAAAATCAGTCAAACCATCATACTTCGCACGCCCGTGACTTTTAATTGACCGTTCTGATCGTGTTAAATGACGCTCAGTTTAATTAACATACACAAGTTGTATTTTTCTGAAGCAAGCAAATATCACACACTATGTGGGACGTCACGTTGAATTAACTCACCGAATTTCCTGTCGGCGATGGTCACGGCGAGCGCGTGGAGAGACAGAACGGCGAGCAGCGCGCGCGCACGATCCATCCTGCCCGTCGAGTCCTCCGGGCTCCCGTTAATTCGGCATAGCGGCTCTCACCTTTCACGGGTGATGCGATTATAACGGAAGTGGGTCAGAGAATAACGGGCTGAATATGAGCGATGCCCTGCTATCTCGTATCCTGCACGCAACTCTACGAAGCGCGAGGTGCGTTCAGCACCACGGTCAGCGCCCCTCCTCGGGTGCTGACGTCACTGGCTGGCATATGTTCCCGCGACGTGTTTTAGCTTTCTTTACGTTCTGCCACATGGTTTGCACTTGGTTTGCAGAGACGGACCTCACTGGTCTTATCAGCCAGCCAGGCATGAGAGGTTATCTGTGCTGCTCCAGAGCAGTTATTTTGCTCAAAGGTTGTGCCCCCTACCGAAATCGTAAATGATTCTGCTTGTTCCTGGTATGCTGTACCTGACAAACAACCCACTGAAATAATAAATCACCTCCCACACGTGTGATAAACAAGCAAGTCATTGTTATGCTATAATCCAGCCAAGCACGGATCTTAAATGAATCACAGAAACATGAATAGAAGTTTGAACAATATGATGCATCCAAACATTTAAAATTAAGTTAAAAAAAGGAAAATTCTTTTCTGCTAGTCTGAATTTCTGGTGCTTTCCTTTTATTTCACTCCATGATTTTAGATTATGACACTTGCACATTCTTATCAATGCCCCCTGTTAGGTAAATATTCTATTATTTTTCCATATTGCAAAATACTCTATATGGTAATTACTAGTGTTTCTACTGTTTGATAGAAAATGTCAGTGTATACTCAGCAAGTAACATCCTATGGATTGGATTTCTGTATAAAAGAGGAAAGTTAAAAGGCAGGGACAGATTTAAGCAAGGTTATCTTAAAAAAATAAGAAGCGCAGTGTTGTTGTCTTCATAGGAGTATCTTGTTAAAAGACATCATGTTATATTAGCTTCACAATGTTGAAAATGAAAGCCTTTCAGAAATGTAATTATCACCACAAATCTGCAGTATAAGAAATCCACTGTTGCGTCTGAAGCTGTCTAGACAACAATGAAATGAGTATGAAGAGTAATGGACAGATATTTAAGAACCAACATGACAATTTCTGAACTAACAGTTAATTGTCATAACATTAGCAGTCTGATTGTTGGCATGGAGTTAGAATATCATTCAGCATCTTGACAGTGGATTTTTAGATGGTCCTGAGATTGTGAACATCAAAAAAAGAGAGCATCAACCATCAGAAAGCTTTCATTGTGTATCTATGGACCTTAGTCATGGAAGATTTTTGCAAATAAAAACATGTAGATAGTCTTTCAAGTTTACTGTTGATCATTCAACTTACACAACACTTAAAAAACAGATTTACAGCCTTACAGCCCTGTTTCATTTACCTAAAATGAAATATGATTTCTGCCATGACTAAGGTCTGTTAGCAAAATCAGGAGAAAGCAGTGCAATGTTAAGCATAATTATGATTCAAACAAAAAATATATGCTTTTACTTTTTCCAGACAAGTAAAATGTCAACAGCAATAACATGCCATCTGTTACCACTGTATATTTTCAGTTTTCTGCAGTGAAGTTGTAATGGCTCTGTATTTGTCTGCGTACCGACACACCAATTTCCTTCCACTCCACATTAAATGCATCGACTGCAATGAACAGAGCAGGAAGGTTTAAAAAACAATCTTACAGTTCATATGTTTATGCCATTTTATCAGAGCAACAAATCAAACTCGGTCTCATAGTATATTACTACTGTGTTTCCCATAACGGCTTTGTTGATTACTAAAGGAATAGTTCACTTAAAAATGAAAACACTGTCATCATTTACTTACTCTCATGTTGTTTAAAACCCATATAACTTTTGTGTTCCACACACAGATAGAATATGGATTCTAAACGTCATGAGGGTGAGTGACAGAATAATCATTTTTAGGTGAACTAACCTTTTAAAGCATACAGTGGATGTAATGTAAAATAAAATGGTTGCATCTCACTTTACTTGATGAAGGTAAGAATGTAACTGCAGCCCACTGTGGGATGCTATCGATGGCCTCTGAATCTATAAAGGAGCTCATTTCAGACAGAAAAAACCTAGAGCATTGTAATGTTGATCAGAAGTGCTTCAAACTGATCAGAGGTTTTAAATGTTGTAAACAAGGTTATAGGTTTCAGGTTACAGGCAATCTTTCATGTTACCTGGTAACAGCAGGTGTTCTGAGAAGAACTTTGAGGATGGTGTTTGAGAGAGGTGGAAAGTTATTAACTCTCCGGTGTCAACACTCCTTCCACATGAGAAATCTGCATGAAGAAACATGAAGTTTCTCATTTCTAAATGTCTTGCATGTCTTCATTTGATCCATCTACTTATATTTATACACAAGTTTAGGCAGCCCTCACAAGCTGTTTGGAGTTTTTTTTGTCTAAAATGTTTATTATTTATATCTGTCTTTGTCAAATATTTATATTAAATGTAAAAATTAAAATGAATAAACTGACCTTGTTCAGAAATGTCACATATTTATGTAAATAGATTAAGTAGAAGAGGTTAATGCCACTCAAACATGACACAAAGCATTATTACTGGCTTCTTAAGCTAATTAAAAGCACCTCAGTCAATGTGCTGGTAGTACTGCTGATTTACCTTCTGCAGAGTGTGGCTGATGTCAATAATAACAGCTGCACAGAGTGATGAGAAGACTCCTATAATGAACTCTGACCTCTCCGCTGTAAAATTAATCACCAGCAGGAAGTCACGGAGAGCTTCCTCAGAAGAGCGACACAGCTAGAGATGCACAATAAAATTATCTAAAATGGTATTGTGATAAAAAGACATGCAGAGAGTACAGTCAAATGATAATGTAAATGATTCAATCTAAACATTACCATATGCAGTTTGTTAAACCTGTCTTGGACGAAGGCACTAAATGCTTCCTTGTCTTAACGCAGTCTGTGTGCCATAATCTCTACAATTTTCTGGAAGATGTTGGTCAAAATGCGGACAGTGAGAGACAGCGGATCGTCCTCCCCCTCTGTTTTATGAGAAAGGCAGGATTGTGCCACCTCAGTCAGCAGAGCGTGCACATCAGGGATGCACATGTATCCCTTCTCTAATTTAAGATACAAGCACAATTGTATGTTCATCATTTTAATACAAGCTATGCTTTTTTATATGTGCAGGGACCAGATATTGCATCTTTAAAGCAGCACAGAACAGCACCAATTCTCAAAAGTTGGGCCTCACCAGACTGCAGCAGAGACACAACATGCTGTAGTAAATGCTCTCTGAAATCATTGCCTACTACAGACACCCGCAGCACATTCCTGCACACTGTTAAACAACCCTGACGATGAAACAGGAAGGATTAATATAAATGTCATGTCTCACACAAAGCTATTGCATGGTATTAAAAGACAAGGAATATAGTCAACCTGTTATATAGAGATTGATTTTTGTTGTGAGAAGAACATTGATGCAATATTGTAAAACAGAATACAGCAATACTTCCACCTCAACCCCATACCTGTCTGTCAATAAGATTCAATGTGATCTATAAATCAACATCATTAAAAACCTACTTTATACTGAACATCCAACTTACTTCTTCATCCAACTTACTTCTGCCTAAAGACAACTGTTGCTCACTGCTGGAGCTGGCCAGGAAAGGAATCGTCCTCTTCTCCACCCACGACAGTGAATGCTCCAGGGATCTCAGGATCTCTTGTTCCTCTAGGTACTTAAACATCTGGAAGAGGTGAGATGGAGTGTGAGGCACATTTGTTGAATCTATCACCAAGCTAACAGAGCATGCGCTTAACTTCTGCCTGCCCCAGGAGGAATAACTCTGCCGTGTCTGATGAGTAAGCATATGCCAACCTGACAACCAAAATACGTATCATCATAACTAACACTACCAGTTCAGCAGGCACAGGAAGTCTCCTTGTTCTTTGAGTGAATGTTTGATCTGTTTGGAGCATAAGGAGCTCAATGGTTGCATGTGGTGTGTTTGTGGCTGTAGACTCACTTTGTGTTGAAGATGGATGCCGAGTCGGCCATGAAAGATAAAAGCTCTCAGTGCTGTGTCAGTGACAGTCACGCTGACCTCTGATGCACTCAGAGAGGAGAACAGCAGAGACTGTAATTTACAATGAGGTCAGAAATATGCATAAGGACAGATAATTTTTCCAACAGTTAACATTACGTAAAATTAACTTTTTCTTGTGTGAAAACAACACAGGCATATGACTCATGCTAGACCAAACAATATTACAAGCTAATTATTAAGTAGAACCATTGACTAGAATAATAAAGGCAAAATCATCATATTTAACAGCTCCGTGCAGCATTATCCACTAAGCACGATTCTTGAAAACCTACAATTACTGACTTCATAACTTATGACAGCATAATATCACAGCACAAAATAAGAGTGTCCTTGCACTAATTCTCTGTAATATCACAATTACATTTACAACAATTATTGTTAAGATGACTAATAATCAGACCTGATGTCTATGGTACCTTCCAATTGTTGTGGGCATTATGGAGCTGTCTGGTCTGATCCAGTGGCATTGAGAGCACACAGACTCGTGTTTTAGGGTGCAACAGCAGGTAATTCAGATAGTCTAGGGCCAGATCTGGATTTGACTTCTCCCTCCCATCAAAATGCACTTGCCTGTTGTATTCTCACTACCCTGCTGATGAGAGGTGCTTATAGAGAATATAAATACACTGTTTAAAACACAACAGGCAATTGCCATCCATAAGTCAGTCTCTATAATATCTGTAGGGTTGAGTATCGGCACAAGCTATTGATTCACTTCTGATTCAATATGTTATAGATTCATTTGGGAACATATTATTTACAATATCAATCAACCTGTTTTAATCATTATTCACTTATTGCACTGTAGTATTCAGGAAAACATAACAATAAATGTTTTTATTTGCTTATTTTCATATTTTATTTGATTATATAATGCAAAAATGCAACAAGGAGATGAAAGCATTTGTTCAGATTTGGATTGCATTTTAGAAAACAACTTCTTGTATCCTTCATAACAAAAGAATAAATATAAATTAAAACTAAAAATGTCACACAAATCAATCACACAGGACTTGTTGCATTTTATTTAGTGCTTTTACTGACTTGTTGAAGCTGTAATGTACATCGTTGTTATCATAAGAGCCATACCTTCCACAGGCAAAAATACAATTCTAATGGGCAGACAGATAGCAGCAGACAACGGATGGGGCAACAGGAAGAAAAGTATACCCAGATAAACGTTACCTACTAAAACACCATTTGTTTTGAGCAGACATGGGCTTTCTTCTAAAAGCCATGCAGCCTAAAAGAGGACTGCAGCTGCAGGGATCTACCACTAATTCGGTGACACCTGCAGGACAGGAAGCACACTACAAATAACATAGCACCTATGTAGTAATAAAGACATGCAAATAAATATGGAAAATAATTGGCAATTCCACATTTTACCCAGTCCTAGATATTTGACGCAACATTTACCCCTCTCACAGGTACAGCTTCTGTGAGCCAGTTCTCAACCAGTCCTACAATATGGCCGATCTGCCCCCAGCTAAAGAGACACTCCAGCGACTGACTGTAGGCCATCACAGCCGAGCCTGCTTTCAGACTCCTCAAGTGAGACATCACTTTACTCCTGTGGAGAGGGACACAGAGTGATGAATACATCCAGACTGGCCCACAGATCGCTCTAAAGCCTTCAAGACACATTCAATCCCACCAGCATTAAAGCATGACTTTGGATCAAACAGGAACCAGTTGGATTTGAGAACTGGCATTTCACTTTTAAGCCAAACTGCTGTTTTGGGGAGACATTTAAGACACCATGTGGAGTACATTACGCACCCAGTGGGATAGAAGACATTTTAAAATGCTCTACTTGTCATTGATCTGTCCTTTTAAGGGAACAGTTTGCTTAAAAATGACAATTCTGAAAATTCACCTCTAGAGATGAGGGTGAGCAGATGACAGAATTTTCATTTTTGGGTGAACTATTTGTTTTAAAGTGGGGTATTTGATAACGTGAGAGGTGATTGAAGGAGAGTCGAACTGAACTCAGAGCTGGAACAGCGGAGGCAGGAAGCAGAGAGGCTAGAAGAATGAGAGGGGCTTTGCAGTGTTCCTCCTGCTCACACACACACACACACTATAATGTTGCAGCCACATTGCATCAGCTCTGAAGATAATTACAGTTTGCAGCCTCACTCTTCTGAACAATCCTTTGGTTCTTCACGGGTGAAGGCACATCTTACCTGGAAAACTTTGAGATATTGTGGCAGTACGGAGGCAAACTTTGAAGTGGTGTGCTTAAGGGCCTCTAGGTTTGACTGGAGGGATTTCTGAACACTTTTCCACAGAATGACCAATATCTCCAGCAAGCTGCACATAAAGGCAGTGTCTTGCACTGAGAGAACATTCTCCAACATCTAGGAACATTGACACAGATAAACTAAACATAATGAATTATGATCTCAAATGCTTAATATTGCACATCAGTGTATGTGACTTTGTAAGGGGTTATATCTCTGGTATGAGATTCAGAACATAACTAAGATTCAGTTCATAAACATAAAATATATAAATATACATATAAGAAAAGCCTCACCGTGCTGTTTTCTTTATTGCTAGATGCAAATTCATCATTCCCTGAATTTTGAATGCAGACATTCAGCCACTTCCGGATGATTAGCATTAGCTTAACTACAAACATAAAGCATAATGAAATTACATTGACAGTACTGAAAATGACACATACTGAACTCTAATAAATCAACAGATAATGGAAAAATAGCTTTAGCTAGTAAGCTTTAGCTAGTAACCTAAAGCAATCAAACTTAATATTGGCAGAAGCAGTGTACAGATAGGCGTAGCGGTAAAACTGCTCCAGGGTCTGTTTGACTCAGAGTGACGCATCGCTCACACCAGACAGTCTCTGATTGGGTGACTGGAAAGAATGAGTTGAAGAGGAGATTAACAATTCGCTTGGAAACAGGAGGTAAGTCCAGCTCCAGACGAGCTAACAGGTGTTCCAGGGAACAAACTTTCCAGAACTGGCATGACAGATGGAGGAAAAATTACATAAGTATGAAAAATATTTAGCTTGAACTGTTTATTCAAATAAATCAATTTTAGTTAAAAAGGTGCTATATTAACAAATGTTTACCCTAGCTGCACAGATACCCTTGATCTTTAGGAGCATGTCAAAAATTGCAACCCGCACCTTCTCAGACCTGTCATGGAGGCTGCTCTTCAATCCAGGCAACAGTTTTTCCATGAGTGGATGGCTTAAACTGTTATCCAGAATTATAGACATACACTGCAGAGAACACAAACAGGTCAACAATAATTAAGGCTTAGTCATGCACAAAAATGAATAAAAAAGAAAAAATGACCACAAAAAAGACCACAATTATTTCTCTGACTCATTACAGAGGTGTCAGATACTAACCTCTGTTTTCAAGATATAGCCAAAGCTATAATTGTGTTCCTAAACTTATGTTCAGAAAAGTTTAAAATAATTATGAATATATTAGACTAGATTTAGTGTTTTTCCTTTCAGGTTTAAAGTGACTGAAATGAAACGAAAAATGAAATGAAAACAGTTCTAACCTCTAGTCTATAAATTAATGATTGAGTATATTCCATACAGTCGCAGCGGAAAGCTTTTTCAGTTTAAAGCTTTTAAATGACTAAATCACAGTAACTTAACAGACAATGTCTCAATGTTCTTAAGCTGTAAATGGCTTTAAATTGTATTTCAGTGCAACACTAGAAAGAATGATGTTGTCCACTATGATCTCTCTCTGGTCAACATTTTCTCAAGTGCCTGACAGGACAGTAAGAGGTCTTATTACCATGAAGAGAGAGCAGCAAACATCTGGAGAGCTGGTGTCATTAGCCAGCTGGAGGATGAGCTTCTGCCGAAGGACTGTGATGACTGTGGAGGTGATGTCCTACAGTACATACGCCCAGCACTGCAGAAGAGTGCACCAGAGGCTGGGGCCTACAGAGAGCCTACAGAGATACAAAAGGGCAATCTGGAGTCACTTCTTAAAGACCCCCATGTTAAAAATGTATTTTTAATGTTGTTTATATGTCTGTGGGGTTGTTTTAAATGCTTTTAAATGCAAATTTATCAGTCAACACCATTGCTAAAGATTTTCTCCCTAAAATTGCAGTTTACCAAGGACAGTATCTAAATTGTGGTTTGAAACTGTTTGTTTTCTACATCATAAACAATAACCAATCACATCACAAGTGGACCGAGTGGATCAGGTAGTCCAAACTTGTGCAATTGAGTGGAGGCAGGGATTAATTTGCATATTTGTGGGGCAAATTTACGTACATCAATAGGCGCTTTCGACAAAAGCATCTGCCAATTGCATGTTCATGGTTTCATGTATACTAAATAAAATTGAAAGAAAGATAAGTAACTACAACTCATGTATTTTGTTGATTGCTTTTTGAACACTAAATGCCACATTGGCTGACTCCTGCTAATTGATCTATTGTGCGAATAATACAAAACATTAATAAATATGAGATAGCTCATCAGGCAATGGAGTCAAGGGAATCAGCTACTGACCTACAAACAGTAAGTCCAGTTGTTTCTGAACAGCCTGGTCCACCATCTCACTGCCCATGCCAGTGTCATGGATGGGGATCTCCATAGATGGGGATCTATGGACACACATAGACAAGCTTTCATTTATAGCATACTAGATTCTGGTTATTAACACTATGAAGAATATAAAGTTTGTTTTACACCAATGTCTACAAATAACAAATATTTTCCAGATATGATTTTCTGAACCATCTCTGAACTGCATCAGTTCTTGTTCCTTTAAAACATATTCTGTTCACACAAAATTATTTCTTTTAAAAGTGGTTTAATACAAAACAACTTTGCTGTCTAATTTAAATAGGTTTGTGACCTGTCTGACTTTGCTGTGTACAGGTAAGTTTCTGTGTAGCAACAGAGCGTGCTGCATTAAATCCTGGATGCAGATGAATTCAATCACCTCCAGGAAAGAGCTGGATGCTTTCATCCATGCTCAGAAGTAAATCTCAGCCACATGTACAGACAGAGTTCTGGGGTTACAGGACAGGAGGAAAAAGAATGACTGGAAAGATCAAAAGAAATAGCAGAAAACAACACAGTCTGTGCTTATGTGTTCTCTTTAAAAATTGCATTCACTTATTAAGCATGTTTTTTATACATCATTATTACAGACCTTTATGCACAAATATACATAATAAGTACAAGATTTTGTGTTTGTAAATCCAATATGACTGATTACCTGTTTGTTACCATGCTACTATTCAGTACTACTGAATAGTAGCATGGTAACAAACCATGCTACTATTTATGCATTTTACCCCAAATGTAAAAAAGCATATTCTATAGGATACTCCACATAGAAAGCACAGCTCATTTAATCCAGTTTAAATTATTTGATATTTGTTAAAAGGTGCAATTAGTAATTTGTCCTGTACCTAAAATATTTACTTAAAGAAAAGTAAGAATTTGGAATTACAGTTATTGTATGATAATCATGGCTAACTGTGAATAGCACATTTCTTAAAAGGCATCCATGATTGAAAACTCTTGTGCTAAGATGCATCTATGCTGTTAGGTGTCAGTGTAAACCCACAATGAATGCTTAACATAAACTAAAAATTACTGGGCACTTTAAGTTTTATGAAACTTTAAGCATTATAAACGAAAAGGTCATGAGCATATAACATACTTTGGGAAGAACTGCAGCTGGTTCTTAATAGTTTCATGAATCAACCGAATGAAGCTTTCATTCCAGGAAAAAAGAAAGGCAAGGAACGTTTCCCCTGAAAAATAAGCAATAAGAAGTTATAGAGAACAATCTAGAGTAGACAGTCATGTCTGCCTCTCATAAGCACACAGACACATACGCCCATACCTCTTCTTGTTTGATGTGAGAGACCCTGATAAAACACTGGAGTAGAGGATCAATGACCTGCTGACCCTTTTTAGATGCAAAGTCCACACTGAGAAGGAATATCGCAGAAAATACAGTCTTCTGAGCTCACTGGCCTCACATACCCAAAAATCCTAACAATCTACAATATACACATATAAATATATACTATACTAATAAATAAAACTATACATTACAACACCTCACACCACTGACTGTACAAATGGATAGGTTTTAATACCGGGTGCGCAAGCGTAACAGTGTTCTCCAAACAGACAAGGAAAGCAGTCAAACCGAGCATATGCTTCTCGTTTAGGTCACGCTCCCACCAACATACAAACAGCCAATGAACAGCCTGCTGGAGGGGTGTTTGTGACAGTGGCAAAGCACTTTCTATACCTAGAATAAAAACAATGTGTAAGCAAATACATTCTATTTACCTTACAAAATGCATCTTGTACATTGCAATGTACAGTATTCTGTATGCAGCAATGTACAATGCTGATAGCAATTACCAATGACAAGCACTTACAGCTGAGCACTTGAGCACAGCCAAAAAGAGAGGTGTCATCTTCCTGCAAAATGTCTACAGACACCGTGTGTCAAATATCTACATTTTTCCACTTTATCAATGCTTTAAATATATGCATCATTGTACCATATCTAAACTAAAAGCATGTTAATCCCACATTTCACCTGCTCTTCAGAAACCTCCACCTCCATGTCTCCTGCATCCTCCTCCACCCTAGCGATCCAGCACTTTGGAGGTTGAGCAGCCAGGGTGTGCTGCAGTAACTTCAGCAGTTTCTCCCACAGCCCCATCCTCTGACTCTTCTGCAGCTGACAGAACCTCCACCAAGTCAAACGGATTTGCTCCATCCTTCTACAACACAAATACCGCAAAATAACGCTTAAATAATATAGGCTTTAAAGGTAGGGTAGGCAATTTCAGAGAAGCTAGCAATAGAAAGCCAAGTTTTGAAGCATACATCCCATCCTCCCTTCAGAGCTTTCTTCAAAGCCACGCCTCCTCCAAAACACATGAACACATGCATAGTTTTGACAGACAAGTTGGAGATCCTATGCAATAGTTTGATATAAACATTTTATGTTATATAACAGAAGTTATATAAATATATTTAGTCCATTTTACTTTGTGATTGCTATCAGGGTGTGAAAGAACTTTAGAACTGCGTAACAAAAATGTTTAATATCCATTTCTGAATTAAAGACTTTGTTTCTGAGAAACACAAAAGCATCAGGACTCAAACTATTTGGTATATGTGTCGTTTATCCCATCAGTCGTTATAAAAACAGACTTGTAGAGATGAAAAGGTGACGCTGGAAAGGCTGTCAGTACTTATATGTAACTTGATGAAGTTCAGAAAATCCTGGACATGTTCTTGGGTGACAGAATCCAGAAACTGCTTTCGTTTCGACATTTTACTGAACCAGAGAGGTACGAGAAACATAAAACTATGTTTAATTAATTACTAAGGCACAGCGAAAAGTGCAACTTGAAGTCCAGCACGCCAACAAACTATCAAACTATTAATTTCGTATTTTACTAATACTTGATAAACACTAATTTTGTATTTGCACAGCACGGCATTTATCTCAAACGATAATTAAAAAGCAAAGCCTTTTGTATTAATTTTCGGCACAAACATGTCACGTTTGTTTACAGATCGCGCGCAAAATTCAAGAAGCGTCATGACGTCAAGCTTAACGTGTCTGTTCTAATCGTGTTGGTGCGACAACGCCACCTGCTGTAGGGTAAAAAAATAACATAATAGATTTATCTATTATACAAAGTCTAACTTCTGTTTAAATTACTTTTTTAAAATTATTTTTAATAAATTTTAAACACGCTTCAGATTAATGCAGGTTGTATAAATACATTATTCTAAAACAGACGACTAACAGTTTATACACCAGATGGCGTTAAAGTACCACAATAAGATTAATTTCAACACTGGAAAACATTAGTGAATGATTAGTGAAAACCTTTTTTGTTTCCTCTGTTTTATTTCCTTAATACCAAGCCAAGGAACCCCACATTAGATCCCACATTTATGGTTAATTAAGGAAATGGAAAATGAACAAAGTCAGGTTAATTATTGGGCATTGTATTTTATTAGGTTGCTTTAACACTTTAACAAACAACCCTGTTATAAAGCATGTCATAAAGAAACAACAGTATAAAGAGACAGAATTAAAATATAGCAATAATAATAATAATAATAATAACAATAATATTAAAATTAATACTAAGATAATAAAACATTCAGCTCTGCTGTACAATTTACTCTTGCAGCATTAAATGTAAAAACTTTTCCATAATATCCCTTGAAAACACCCTTGAAGACTGAAAGGGTCCAGATAGACTGAGTTCCAAGTTCATTAATATCATGCACAATGCATAGAGAATAAGGCTGAAAATAATCACACAAACAGCCATTCCACAGCCTTTAAACAACACATTGTGACCAGGATAATAATCTACTTACAAATTTCACATAGTATATACACTTTTTTTTGCTTCCGTGCTCTAATGGCAAACAAAATGGGTATTAATGTTCCTGTACAGGCTTTGTGTGTTGTGCAATACTTATAAAATAAAGTATTGCATTGGATGAAGAGCTAAACAAAAGTCAAAATCACAGCAAAATAAAATCTAAGAACTAAAGTGTTTACATATATACACACATGTGCAGTCTGTTCATTTGCAACCCACATTTGCAAATGTGACCCAAAACCACCACCAATCTTTGGCCATGTGTTACATGTAATTTTTTAACAATGCTACAAGAACATGCCTGACTTTCCAACAAGAAAAACAGCTTACAAAAAGTAATACAAAACCCAGCATTCTAAAACAGAGAATATTATAAAAATAACTGCATTTACAAATTAGTGGGAATTAGTGCGACCTGGTGTCAGTCAAATTATTATTTAGTTTATACCGTTTTTTTGTAGTTACATTTATAGGACTTAATAGCCATTGATCTAGTGACAGGAAAAAGTGAAACAATGTGTTTCATGTACAACACAGTGAATAAATGGATAAAAAAAGTCCATTAATCCTTATGGAAACAAGGGTAAATGGAGTACTTTGTAGGCCGATGTAAATCCCAGTAGATGTAACCTGGTTTAGTTAGCCAAACACTGCTCTTCTGCTACTGAATGCTGCTTCTCAGCTGTACGTTATCATTGCTAGCTTTTGCTTCGACATGCCAGTGTCCCAGTTAACCACTGTTCCATTCTCATGCTCTCTCCTGTGTTCCTGTCTAAACCAATACATCTAAATTTTTTTCTTTGATCCATCCTCAGTCAGATTATACCTGAGAGAGAAAGACAAACCTTATAACCAAAAAATTCAGTAAAGGTATGCAGCTGCAACTGTGTGAATGAGAAAATAAGTAAATGAGAACCGCACCATCGGGTCCATCCTTTAGAAATGTCTTCACTTGCCAAATCTACCAGTGCCTGTGACAAAGACATTTTGTGAGGTTTGAAAAAAACACTGATTGACAATGATTTTAAGAAGAAATATATTAAAAAATAGCGGGTGTGTTTGTTACCTTGCCCAGCAGCACTTTGTGTTTGGACAGAAGTCCTCCTCCATTCTTCACAGCAACATCCAAAGTTCTCCTGTGCAGTTCCACTATAGACACACTAAACTCAAATCTGACCGAAGCAACACACAAGAGATTGTCACTGCATTGATTGTTTTTTTAGTATGTTACATGCATCTGCATTTTAATATGCACAGAGGACTGGCATCAATAATCTACTAATAAAGACAATTTAAAAGCAAAATTGCTCAAAAACACTGGCAGGAAGGAACTCCATGCTGAGGGTTGTAATCATAAAACAAAATGCTGGCGACATGGTCACTCAAACGTGTTTTGGCATTTTGTTACTACCAAATGCCTTAATATCCCTAATTAATTTGATGAACTACACCTGTAGTTACTTTACTGTATGTGTAAAGACAGCACAGTCTTACGATTGGTCATAGACAGGGTTGAGAGTCTTCTTCAGCATGCTGGTTTTCCTGCGGCCACTCCGGCTCTTGTCTGGTAACAGGTACAGCCGGATATATGGATCTGAGCCATCTTTGGTCAGTGCTATGAGGTTTCTGTCATTGTAACACAAACGCAGACACATGTTCCACATTGTTACCACATACATCAACTAGACACAGTATTCACTCAAGAGAGTAAATCACTGTCCATGTGGCAAACATCTCACTAATACACATATTTGTTGCAAAAAGTGATATTAAACACAGAAAGAACAGCGTGTGTGCTTGTGTGTATTCTCACCGGCAGGCATGAACCACTACAATGAGTTTGTTCCTTTGTAAGCTGTGTCGGATAGTAAGCTGGACTTCACCAAGTGGATATTGACTCAGCCCAGAGCCACTGTAATGGCAGAGAAACAATGTGTTAACAGATAACTCGTATTTGTGAACTATGCACTGTGCCCTTGCGCCACACAGACTCACTTTTGCAGTTGCTGTAATCTTTGTTGCAGCTCCAGTGTGGCGCAGGGCAGTGAAATGTCAGAGGCCAGACTGGGCGTAGAGTCTCGGTGAGCCTGATGCTTGTGAGAGCTGCTTATCCCCAGACTGGAGACACTGTGGCGTGGCTCTGCTATCCGCACTGGGGAGCCATCCGATCCTCGCTTTCCCTGAGGTGTGTCGGGTGGAGGGGTTGGTGATGGGTTCTGTGGGGGCTGGATGACTGTGGATGTGCTGGTGGCTGTTTGAGGTTGTGAAGAGTTATTTTGACTTGAGTGTCTAACTCGGACAGATGATGGCTGACTGGATGTGACCTCCTTCTCCAAACACAGAAGCTGAGTACACAGACATTTATGAGGCAGACGAGGCATTTACTCACTGAAATACTGAAAAACACACAGCAAATCACACATGCTGTATATTCACTCTTTTGTGGTGCTAAAAAATCAGCAGGGAGCTGCCAATATGATATTATCATATTATCAGATATCAATATATGGATCACAATGTGTAAAGAATTTAATTAAAAATATTGATTGTTGGCATGAAAATATCAATACGATATTGCCTCTCCTTTCCCCTCCTCCAACACAAATCAAACATCTTTTCTCATTTTAAGATACAACCCAGACACACAACTTCTTTAAAGCACACACACAGAGAAACATAAACACACCAACCCTGAGGGCCATTTTCAGTTTGAGGGTGCTGCTGGGGCCAGAGTTCTGCAGCGGAAACTGCTGATTCAGTGTCATGTCCACCTCATCCAGCAGAGAAGCAAGTGCCACCCGCACGCTGCCCAGAGAACACTTGAGTTTACTGTCCCTCACCTGAGACACACAAACAACATCTGTGCATGGCACTCCACTTTTCACAAAGACAAAACAATATAAGTGCTATACTTCTACATATGACCAGTACAGCAATATGTTTTACATTGATTAATTGTTTTTACCATTTAGAAGTAATATATATGCCATGCATACAGTACTATGACTTCATCTTAGAAGTTATGATTTACTTAGCATTCCAGCTCTTAGGGTGGTCTCTTGTAGAGTACCTCAAGCTCCAGTTCCTCAGTGCGGGGGTTGTTGATGAGGAAGGAAAACGCCTCCTCCCACAGCGGCTCACTGGTTTTATACCTGACCTAAAACCCCAGGAACAAAATGCTGTATACTGTGACACAATCATTAGTCTTTTATGCACTGCTAGTCATGAGCAGAATAAAGCTGATGAATACACAATACCTTGCTTGTGTGTGTCTTTTGTCCTACAGTCAGTTTAACAAAAGGGTTTGGATCTGTGCTCACTTTCTTCCCAGACTGATGAAACAAAAAAACGAGTCAGTTGTGCCAAGACATTATTCTATCAAAGTCCCCAAATCTACTTTAGCTCGCTGGTAACATGGTTTAGTATAGTATGCTGGCCTTGGGTAGGGTAATCTTAACTTTTGTCATTATTATTTGATGCCATTTTGATATTATAATGTTGTTGGACTTTATATGCTGCTCATACCTCATTTATTCTAAGGAGTGTAATCTATGTAATAGTAAATCCTAGCATTGTAATATGTACATCTAAAAACACTATATTTTCAATTGAATAAAAACAAAAGAAGCAGGAAATACATAGTAGTGGCTGGATGTCTATGTAATAATGGATCTGGTGTTGAGAAAAATGGTAAAAATCAATAAGGATGGAAAAATGCATATCAAGGTGTCCATAATACAAAGTTACAACTGTTAACAAATCCAAATGATTTCAAATGCATGCAATGGTGTATATGAGAAGAATCCACAATAAAAAAAAAACATTTCAGAGGTAAAGGCTAAATCACAAAACATACTGCAAAGCAGGAAATGACAAACATGGTGAACTCATGCTCAGTGTCCAGATAATGAAAGCAGCGGCTGTGATGCAAGTCACCGTATGAACTACATGCATTTTCAATGTACCTTCAGGCCTTTATAAGGGGGTTTGGGGCCATCAGGGTTAAAGTCAAGAGGATTGGTCTTTTCAGAGGAGCGGTTGAGGACAGTAAAAACAGGACAGTTCATTTAAGAGGACATGCAAGAATAATTGTTACATCAGACCAATCTTGTACAGTAAAAAGTACAATCTTGTACTAAGTGACGGTAAAGAAATGTATTCACCAAAACACCTGCAATATATTTCACCATTGAGCAAATGTATCTCCAGATCAGAAAATGTTAATCACATGTCTATGACTGTTGCATTTAAACAAACATAGAGTCACCTGATTTAAAAATAAATAGATGAACAAAAAGCGTAAATAAATCTTGGTCTACGGAGGTCAAATCAAACACAAAATAAATATGCTTTTAAGGAATTTTGAATAGAACAAGGATAAATTCTATAAATTCAAATTCTTTTTATTTTTTGCAGTAATCCAGAAAGATATTACATATGCCAACAGGTAATAGTGGTAATTCACATGCACCAGTTACCAGTACTACATCTTGTAGTTCACTTGTTAAGGTAAAACAGCTATTCACACTGTTAGGTACCTATCTGAAGCAAGGCCTGGAGATCTGAGATGCAAATTACTGTCAAACTCACAAATAAAGTTCTATAGAGAGTGTCGGGGTTCTCACAAAAGACTAGACCAGAAGCCCTCCTCTCCTTCAGGTTTCCACAGCCAAAGCTGCCTTCAAAGACACTCTTAGCAGAGGAGCAAGGCACAATGAAAAGCATTAACAGTGTGTGGCACTTTGAATCAGGACTGGCTATTAGATCTGGAGTTTTCAGTCAATTCAATTTCAAACTAATAACTCTCTTCATCAACCTACATAATTCTATATTTGCATAATTATATTAAATATCGCTTAAGGGTCGTCAAAATTACACTGGAAAGTTCTCACACATCAGTGCAGTGAAACCCATTTGGGAGTGTAAATGTTTTATTTGTTCACATCATACTCATTTTTATATTAAAGACTACAAACTACAAGTCTACAAACATTTCCTAAAAGCAGAACATAAAAAGCTTAATGCTAAAAGCAAGTAAGAAGGTAAGACGTTCTTAAGAAATCAGAACACATCAGAATGTATGATCAGACCTTTTTAGAAAATCAGAACACATCTGATGCTATGATCAGATCACACCAGATCCTATTAACACAACAACGAACACACACACACACACGAACAAACAAACTCACACACACCAACGCGCACACACACGAACGCGAACGAACACACACGCACGCGCGAACGAACGCACGCGCGAACGAACGCACGCGCGAACGAACACGCGCACAAACAAACACTTTAAATGTTCTTACTGGCAAATTCCTGGCAGAGTCCAGGTAAACCACTAGCAGAGCTGAGGAGAGGTTGTCATTAACCCTTATGGTCTTCAGAACCTGATGAGAGAACAGATAAAGAGAAAAGCAGATGATGAAAAGTTTAGCTAGTGTTTGTTTTCATCAGTCTGTTGGTCAGTGTGTGTCTCTCTATGTGCATACTTGATCTAGCTTTTCAGCAGCTGGGTACAATGACAGCCATTCCAGTCTCAGATGAAGCTTTCCTGTAGCAACCTCTTCCAAGTCAAACCACTGCAGAAACAAACCAAATCATCAGTTTACAGAAATGGCAGCTACTGTAACATGTCAGCAAGCATAAAATATCAAATTATTTTATCAATATTTGCTATTTTGTTCATTACAAATCCAACAGTGAAACTGTACGTTAATCAAATGGAGAGCCCTTAAAGAGGTTACTGAATAACACTGCTTTTGACATTTGCTTAAGTATGTGAGCTGTAAATGAAGCTGAGCAGAATCGAGAGTGTGACTTGTATTACCTCATCAACCTTCTGCTCCTTATAAAGTTCACTCAAGTCAATCATTAGACTGGAAAAGACATAAATCAAACATATGAAGGTTTTTTATAAAGGTCTATAACAGTACAGGGAAATGAAAACGATGACTGTACAATTCAGCTATGTAAATGAACAAGGCACCTGCCCAAGAAGTCATCTTTATCTGGATCTTCATCAAACAGCTCAATTTCCAGATGTTGTCCTGAATGTTCATATACTAGTGCCTGAGCATGGAACAAACACAAGCATGCTCAGATTTTAGTTTATGTGTAGAGTATTGGATGTTGCTATATGTACTGTAATGCATGACCACAGTTTGCTTTTAGTCTGCAATTCAGCATGCATATACAGTAGAGTATTCACCTCATACACCTCGTTCCATTTGGGGTGCAGGCACTCTTTGATGGTCTTACTTCTGAAAAGCTGGTTGCAGACCAGCAGCATGCCATATGGGTCAGATTTGCCTTTGATTAGACCACCCAGATACGTGTCCTTAACTTCTAGATTCTGGGCTTCAAGAAAATGAATCCGTAACACTCCCTGATGAGAGAAAGTAAATGTAATGCAATAAAAGACAAGAGATACTGAATAATAATAATAATATTAACAAGTAATTATATTACTGAATATAATATTAACCACCATATGTAGGATTTGCTGATAAATGAGCACTTGTTTTGGTGTGTGTGTGTGTGTGTGTGTGTGTGTGTGTGTACTGCTATTCACTACCACACCAAATGACCCCACAAGTATAGTAAGGGCAATACCAGGGCATTGTGACCTTGTGGGGACATTTTTGAGGTCTCCATAAGGAAACAAGCTTATAAATCATACAGAATGATCCTTTTAAAAATCTAAAACAGCAGAAAGTTTTCTGTGATGGTTAGGTTTAGGGTTAGAATATACAGTTTGTACAGTATAAAAACCATTAAGTTTTTTGTATGTCCCCATAAAACATAAAAAACAGTGTGTGTGCGCGAGTGTGTGTTTTTACCTTTGGCATGGGGAAGCGGAGTTGTTCCAGTTTAACATCACCTATCAGTGGGACCGTGATCCTGTTGGGCAGCACCATGTAACTGCTGATAATATCCTGAATCAAGTGATCTGAGAAGCCACTGCCAATTAAACAAAATAATAATTACACAGAGACATTATTTTCTAATGAAGATGCTGTCAAAAACATTTTGTGTATTTATTGGAAACAGATAACAAAAGTTGCTGTAATCAGAACAGGAAGCAGAAATGGAATTCAAAAACATAGCTGATTCAGTTTACTTCATAAGCACATTCCTGCTGATTGTTATGGTGATTGGTGCATGTTACTTGAAAGAAGTAGTAATAAAGAAGTAATTTTCTTTCATTTTATCGTAGGTGCCATGCCAGCATTTGGTGTGACAGTGTATGAACCTAATTGGCCTGCAGTTGGTCTGCCTCAGCACCAACAATACTATGACCTTGATGAGAAAGAGGCACAAACAAGGAGAGGTGCAATAGAGATGAAATACAAGCAGTGAAGCAATACAGTTCCCACTCTCTCATTTGATCTATTCTCTAGGCTGCTCGCTCTCTTTGTTGAAAACACTGCAGTACTGTCAGCCTGGGCTTCCTTAAGTCATCATTATCATTTTGGTGAAGTGCCAAAAATACATGTTATTTACATGTGTTACTTACATCCATCTTACAAAAAACAATGAAGTTTGTAATAATACCATGTCCTTTTTTTCCAGATAATATTATTATCCAACAGTCATAATGAGGACTGCTGCATGACACTTAGAAACCTATAAACCACCAATGACACTTTTAAAAGGCAACATTCAGCTGCATTAACCTTTATGTGTATTGTTATTCATAGTTCAAGTATGTTGAAGCACAATGACTGCCAAGCAGACCAGCTGAGCTTATGGATAAATCCATTTGATCTACTTCCTGGAACCCTAATCATCTACACAAATATGAAACATGAGACTCAAAAACAGACAGACTACCAGTCCACCAACAGGCATGCCAATAAGAGTTACAAACAATGTATCCATCACCGAAAAACTTAAAACAAAGTCAAATAAAAATGAAACAATTTATTAATGGGTACATGGAGAAGAGCTTCACAGAAGCTATACTAAAGGGAACTTAAGTAACTACCTTCAGTTACGTCCAAGCAAATAAAAGCCATCTTAAAGGTGTCTCTAAACCCCATCACCATTAGACATAACGCTAATTACCCATTAAACATGGAAATGAACAAGGAAAATATGATTTCATTTTGCTAGAAGATTTAGCCTTAAACAAAATAAAGTGTTTACAATGTTTCCTTTTCTACTCTAACTCCCTCCCATCCATTTTTTTTCCATCACTTGTGTCCAGATAATTTTCTAGCTCTTACCAGCCATATTTGACTCAAACCTCGACAAGCTCTAATGGAAAGTGGTTTCATTGTGCATCATTTTCTGTGTAATAAAAGAGCATCAACTTATCTAGCTAACAATAAACAGAATTTACAAACACACTACAACAAGAATTTAAAGTACCAGGAGAATCATAACTGTATTGATTTGCTTGCCAAGCTGATGCAAGTCCCCAAGCATCCTTACAATGAAAGCATAGCCTTATCTGGAGCTACAACATCATAGATTATTTGTATGGCTGCTTGGATTGACAGATCTCAGATCAGTTTTTGGATTAGCTATTACCAAGAAACATGACTGACGGAGGAACAGCATGTCCTCACACTAAGGAGCCTGTGAAGAACCAATAAACCTTAATCGCCCAAGACAAAGTACACTCAACTGAAATGCTGCAGTGCTAAAAACCACTGGCTGATGATGCCTTTGTTAGCTCTGGCTGCAAAAGAGATTATCAAGATGTACTACGTCTAAGGTGATGTAATGATTCAGTTATCCAGCACTGCTTTCTTTTTACACAGACTGCAAATATTGATGGGTTAAAATTATAAAGCATAAAGCAAACTACAAAATACACAAAAAGACGACTACATTTAAGTGTCAAACTGCAGTATGCACATATATATATTCCCAGCCACTGCTGGAAGACAACCGCAGCACCTACTATGCACTTAAACCTTGTATCTTATGACAGCAAATAAAGAACAATCATCATAATACCACCATGCCGACAGACCATCGCTATCCACAGCAGGCTGTTAGAGAACAGTTAGAGCTGTGTGATCACTCACCCACCCCTGTGTGTCTGCATGATCAGCACAACACAAGGTTCAACAATTATCCATCTGTTCTAACTTTCTACCTCAGACAGCATCTTACAACAACACATTACAGATTTACACTCTAATCAGGCATTATTATGGCCATTTTGATATTTAATTCAAATTTCAATAATTGTAATATAGTTGTAAATGCATTGCAGAGTGATGCAATAAGCAGATATACAAGATCTAAGTAATTAGTAAGGCAGTTTAACCACAACATTAAGGGGTCTTAAGGACCCTCTATATAACTAAAAGCAGCATCTAAATGTTAACAACTCTATTCAAATTCAGAATCTACTGCCTGTGATGACTGGATGGAGCTATGCTATTATAAACATGATCACAAAGTTATTCCCCAATCACAATCATATTTATTATGCATATATTTTACACACAAATACAACAGCATTGTTCATAGAGTTCTCTCTTTGTTAAAATATTAGAGTTGTAAAGAAAAATGTGTCCAAACCTTTGACTGGAAGTATAATTTGCTTCGGTGATATAACCAAAAAGATATATTCATCACCACTCCAATTATAATATATCTAAAAGCTAGAGAGAAAGTAGGGTGGCTTAGATTTATAATGTTCCAGTGGTGCTCAACATAAACTTTGTATACTTTCTGTTAGGCCTGTACACTCGACAAACAGGGTATAGGCCCCAAAGTCTGTGTATTAGAATAGGGAGGAATAAGGAGCAAATTAACCAGTAACAACCAGGAGAATCACAGACATAAAAACAATCAATATATACAAGTTTTTAAAACACGTTGAAGGGTTGGAATCAAGTTACAAAGTGTTAGAAATGAAAGATCATTGTCTTGCTAAGTAAAATACATCATCTATTGTATAAAGTTAACTTACTTAAGACCTGGAATGTCCAATATGTTTGTGAGGCCTGTCCAGTTTATGTCCAATAGCTAAATGAGAAAGAAAAAATTGACAGATATACATATATTAAACAGATTACATAGCTGTGAAAACACAGAAACACCTAGGCATAAAAGAAATATAATATGATATAATATGATAAAATTAAGCACAACACAAAATCAGAGCACAGAAATGCAAAACCATTACAACAGGTCTCAACATGCCTTGGGCAGAATATTACACCACCAGTTTAATCCCACTGTAAGGAATGAACATAAGTAGCAATAATGTGCGATGCTGCTTTTATGAGGAACATTTGTGACAGACTGCAGTATACAGAGTAACCAAGTAAAGAGAGATTAAAAACTGTACGAGAGAAAGAAAGAAAGAGTTGTATAGTGTGGATATTTGAGGACGAGACTGCCTCTGCAGTGCATTACAAAATTACAGATCCAGTTTTATTTACATCTGCCCCATTTAAACCCATCAAAAACAGTCAGAGCTACAGAATTTGAGCTAAAATCAAGCTAATCCAGGCTGATTGTTGTGAAATTAGCCCTGCTACTGACTGACTGAATATGGGTCAGTGACGCTGACTGTCTGACACTGCTACACGTGCTAAAGAGCTCTTAAGTTCATTTTATGCTGCTTAGCAGATCTTTAAATAGAGCTTTAATTATGCAAGTCTGCAAAACATAAATGTCTTTTAAAAATACTCTCTCATCTTCTTTTAATGAGAACTGCTCATCAGATGTGGTCTAAGATCTCATTACATCAGGGCTGCTCAGTCTCTGAGATCTACCTTCATAACACACTTGCCTGCTATGTTAAGTTAACTAAGACTGTGATTAGCTGGCTGTGGTTTACTAGCAATTTGATCTTGCAAACAAAATAGCAAACTGAAAATGTACTGAATCACACAGAATACGCATCTACTCACTGGTTTCTTGAGGAAGAAGAGGGAGAGAGCACCAATCAGTGGCATGTTCCCCAGAAGTGGCTCAAGAACCACCCGCAGCACTCCATGCAGCTGGACATACATGCACAGAAGTTCACATATACACAGAAAGAACCAACCAACACATTAAATGTTAAAATACAAGCTCATTAGGAAGTAAAGATCTTCACAGGAGATCTTTTGTTATCTTAAATATATCTCACTAAACGTTTTACGTTAGAGATTCACCAGAGACACTTACCAGATGCTATTAATAAAAGCACTTCTGCTTCAATTATGAAAAACCTATTTTTATTTCGGGATGACGGTCAGCCTAGAGACCTCAATCAGAATGACAGTACTGTGAAAAATATACTGTCTCTTCATATTTTTGGTCGTTTTACTGTAAAAACTATTTTTAAAACACTATTAAACATCTTTAAAACTATTAAAATTTAAACTAACACAATTACAACATTAAATTGTACTTGTAAGACTTGTTTTCAGATCTTTAAGTTCTGAAAAGGTATATTAGTTTTTTTTCTTGCTGTAAGGATATTCAGATATTTTTACTGGAAAACAAGACAAAAATAGTGAAAAGAAATGACTTATGCAGTGAGAGAGCAGCACAGTGTCAAACAAATCATGTCCCTCGGGCTGATGATGAATGTTTTAGGATCTCGAAACTGATGCATTTATTCATTTTGCTGTTGACAGCATTTCCCATGCTCTGTGATATATTAAAGGACATTTACCTTCCTCACCTCAGCTCTGAGCAACAGAACTATAAGATTTTGTTTTGGACACTAATGATTGTTCATTACCAAAAGCTTCCAATAAGTAGAAATAATTCAAGGAAATGTATTTCCTCAAGCAGTTCTTTATGCTACTTAAAATGGAAAAACCATAACAATGTGGGGAAGAGGTTATATAAGATTATATATAACCTGGTTTTCTGCCCAGATTCCAATTGCAAGTATAACTCTACAGTGACTAATGTAGCCTGAACATATTGCTTTTATAATGCTGTGAAAGCCTGCCAGCTCAACGGAATGATCTGTGACACCAACAAAATAAGAATGTGGAGGCAGAAAAGTCTGTGCTTGTAAAGGTAATTATTTTTCTCACTAAACATGTATTTTCTACAGCTAGACACAATCACACAGATTCATATGGGAAGGTGTCATTATAAATTGCTTTCTAATTCCAACTATTACAATGGTTTACGTTGCATACTGTGTCTGTTAATATTTTAATGAGAGTCATGAGTCATGGATCAGAGATAAATGTCAAAGGCAGTCTTTTAATCCATTACCCCTCATCCATTCTCAATCAGTAAGTGTGACAGACCTCTAACAGAGCAGTTGTGAGCCGACACACCACTGATGTCTTCACTGAAAAACTCTTCAGTATCTTGTGTACCATCAATATGGTTATGAAGTGCATTTAAAACTTAAGGTAGGGTGGACAATTTCAGAGGCTAACGATAGCAAGATTCCACCCTCCCTTAAGAACACACTTCAAAACCATGCCTCTTCCAATACACATGAACATGATGCAAATACATACTTTAACAGACAAGTACAGACCAAATGCAATGACTGGATGAACATTTTATGGTCCTGCACCTTTCACAGAAGATCTTAATATATACTGTATAACTATATTTAGACCACCTAAAAGCCTTCTCTGCCTTTAATTAGCCAAAATTCTATTTCCTTATACTAATTTGTCACAAATTTTGATTTATAATTTCTAAAAACAGCCAATTATCTTTGGTGTATATAGTAAAAATCATACATAAACATAGCATGGTGTCACAAAGAGATCACTCTGCTATGCATTTAATGTGACCAAATTAAACAACTCCATAACTCATCCACAAAACACTCATTGTGTTAACATGTGCATATGTTTGTGTGTGTATCTGATCCTGTACAACAGTACAAGGACGTTTCGGTATTTGGTTACACACCTCCCTATAAATATACACACACCCTTTCTGTAAAAATAGGCTCCGTTCATGAGACAAGAATTCCTTCCGTGCAACATGTGGTTGCGTCACAATATAGGAAAGAGCATCTTTGTATCCATCACATTAACTGTGTATCCTTGGCTAACATAATCCATTGGGTCATGGAAACTCAATGGAAAAGGTCATACATGCCAGACCTCCTGTATATCCCATGATTATGGATAACACAATCCTAAAGATTTTTGTGACAAAAGAATACATAATATAATTATTGAATGTCTAATGCAAAGGCATAAAAATATACCTGTATACTTTTGATCCCTGCTCTACAGTAGTACCTTTTGACATCCACATCGATTTCAGTATTTCCAACATAGCTGTAAGTGGAAAGAAAATGGTGTCAGCTTAACCAGAATTCTCACCTTAAACAAAAGACTGAAAGGTATGAAAAGATGTCAAGGGATGTCACCTGATCTGGAGGTCCATGATGATCTGCCTTTTGTCCACGTTCTCGGTGTAAACTTTGACCCCATTGATTCTGAGAGGCTGTGACACAGATGAGCACAGACAGCCCGTCAGGGGGGGCTGACATTTCTGCATGCATTCCCAGCCCCGACAACATAAACTATTTCCATGTGACAGCTGCTCAGCTGTCTTTCCCAACAGCAAAAGGTTTACATTGTTACGTCAACCCTCCCACTCCTGATGTAACAGTTTTGTTGTAGCAATGATTCAAAATAGATCATTTTATTCATTTATCATTGAATCAATGATTTATCTTCCTTAAATTCTGCATGATTGTCTTGCACAACAAATATGCACATCTACAAAGATTTTAAATGAAAGTAGCCATAGCTCTTTGGTTGGCACTTAGGTGGCAGGCCACTTGCCACCTACTGTATGTCATTCACAATAAAACAGAATGCATTAAATTAGTTTGGGCCATTTATTAATACTGCATTTTAATAGCAATTTTAATTTATACAAAGATTAACAAGAGGACTACAGTCTTGCCTTACAGATACATTTACAATGGAATAGACCAGATTGTAACATCTTTATTACTTGTCTTTATTACTTAAGTCCTTCTCTATAAGATCTACATTGCCTTTGTGACCTCTCATACATGTAAGCATGTATGTGCGAACTTTACCTTATCCCCGAGATCAACCTTGGTGAAGCTAAACGTGCTGAGGTGGGGGCTGGTTTCTTTGATGGCTGGCTCAATTGTTTCTTTAAACAGCTTCTCCACAAACTGACACACATAAGGCCACATCTGTTTCACTGTCTGAAATGCAAAAAGCATAGCTGCTCAACACTCATCCAACATAAGGACAAACTGAGGCTCTTACCAAGGAAAGTGTGCAATATTAGTTTCCCCATCCCATCCCTGTGCAGAGACAGCTATTTGTTATCCATTGACAGGTTGATTTCCCTGAAAAGTGCAAACACTGTGGCTTCGCGGCACTTTGTGGCACATTAAACATCTGCTCTGTTTGTTTAAGCATCCCAACCAGCTCAGCCCATGGAGGACAAGGGGGCCAACAACAAGTAATACTGTGCCAACCATTGTTTGTACGACCAATGTAGGTTATCAGAACCAGTATTCAGAACAAATTAAATTTACCATAGATGAACTGGCTGCATAAGCAGTTTGCTGTGTTGATGTATTTCTTATTCAAACAGGAAGTTACAGCAGGACAAATTGATTTTGGTATTACAAGTCCAAAAGACATTCTATTCCTTGTGTAAGAAAATGACTGATTGTAGTATACTGAAGTTTTGTGTAGTTGCTGTTCTGATGCAACTTCACAGAATCAGCAAGGAGCATGGAATGAGAAACCAAAAGTATATTTAAAACAATTCAATCAACACTTGTTACATGGAGAGATTAAAAAAATCAGACAGTAGGGCTGAAGTAATACTATTTTTGATTGTAATAAGCAACATAAATATTTCAGTCTGTATTGCTGGAAGAGAGAGATTTTTCTCTCGTTGTATTTAACTTACACACTTGACTATATTTTCTAAAAGCAAAATCTTCTTTGTGTGCAAAACATTTTTATTCTATTGTTTTTGAATTCGTTTGACAAATATCACAACAAGGTGTGCAGTTTCTTAGAACAGGCCTGAACACATGTTGTAACTTGACTTACTGTAAATATTCTAAGCATTTGGAATCGAATGCCCATGCAAACTCAAGAGATAGCCAAACTGGGACAGAACAACTGAATTCATAAATGAACGTCTTGTTTGCTTTATGGATGCATCTTTAAGCCTTTAAAATTAACATTTAGCTAGAGATGTACATTCATGTGATTATGTAGCACATTTCATTGATTCAAAAGTACATGTTTACATATTGCTGTTGCTATTGTACTATAATGCATTTCTCAGTTTTGTCATGTTTAAAAACATCAATGATTCTGCAATGTTTTATGAAAATAGTTTTGCATGAGTTTGAATGTTGCACACATACTATGCAGAAGCATAAGACCATTCAGGTTCTGGGCAAGCTGCCAATGAAATATTCAAATCAGTAATGTTTTATGAAGCCTTGAAGGCATAATGTACAACAAATATTTTTAAATATTTATATATACACATATTTGTTTTATATATAGCTACATTTTCATTTCTGTGTGTGTGTGTGTTTTGACACAGATGATAAAAAATGGAGGCTGATACAACCACTTTTATAGCCCAGGAGAATAAAGGAGTGAGGAGAATACATCAGATTCCAACAGGTTATTGACCACAGATCTAAGTACAGAGTGGTGGAAGAGGATTACTAGGGGATCATTAGGAAAGCGCAATTATTAACTCATTAGTTTCTCACCTTATTTAGCCACTCAACTCGCTCCACATCTGGATAATGAACCTGGCAGGGAAAATAAATTGCACAAATCTATCAGATGAGAATTATCAGACAACACAATGAAAAAGACAGAACATGATATCAACTGTAAATAGAGACCAAGGTGCTGCAGTCTTTTAAGAAACCCTGTTATCACATACACACACACACTCAAACCCTCGGTCGACACATGGCATGAATAATAAACACAGCCAGCGTCTGTCAGAATAATAGGACTCTGTGTAAACGTGACAGGTTCCCTACACAAAAAGCCACGCCACCCATGTCTGGTCTGCTGCTCTCCTTTACTTTTACTGCAGGGGTTTAGCATGTCTAAATGTGTAGGACAGTAATGAGCAGAGCTGCAGTTACATCCCTGCATGAGTAAAATGTTTAGCCTGCATTAGTTTCACAGCAAAGTGGGAGGGGTACAGATGACAATAATCATTAAAAAAACAATGTTTTCTTAGGTTCTAGTTTTTGCCTCAAATTTCTTTCAATTTATCAGAAACCAAATAAGTAAATACAGTTATCTAACAGTATATTTCCCCCTCTAACAGTCACCATACATGCTTCAACACCATTAAGTAAAGATAAACAGTAATTGTAATCTGTTGTGCAACTTCCGTCTGAAGTGCATTCACACTGAATTTGTTTTCAGCCCAAAACTGAAAAGCTGACTACCGGTGTAGCTTATCATAGAGCAGAGGGATGCAGCAGAGGGACAGCACAGCACTGTTTTTCAGTAAACTCTCCCACTAACATATTCACATAAGCTCTACATAACCATCAATCATTGTTTCTGCAGTGAGGGCAAGTATCATTGAACAAGCTTAAACCTGCCATGGACAGTAGACTAGATGTGGGACTGACTCAAACATATTATAATATATTAAAGCTTGTACTTAGTATTAATAATATGTGGAAAAGAAACTGAAAGTTCCCATGGCAACAGCGTTTCTATGGCCACTAGAGATCTTCAAAGATTTGTCCTCATTGAACAGATAGTTGTCTGTAGGAATCTTTATTTGAAGGAATGTTTGTAGCTAGCAGATGCTTGATTCCTTTTTTTACAGTAATGTACAGATGTTTTGTAAGACTACAGATTACTAAGAGTTACACAATTTGATGAGGCTGTGATAATCTGTAAAGAAAATGATCTGTCACTCAATTTAATAAGTCTTTAATGAAATATTATGCAAGTTATACTTTTGAGACGAAGTCAAATGAAACAACGTAGCACTGTGACCAGTGTCATTTTTTATTCCCAATAACTGTGATAATTGGGATATTTTAGCAGTCATTTCTGCAGACAGCATTGCAAGTTAGTTATGGCTAATGTTTTGTTTACTTTGTAACAGCAAAAGGTACTTTCAGAAGACTGGTATGTAATCCAGTTCCAGAGAATCAAATAAATACACAGGGAAAACCATTCAGGTTAAATCTTCCTTAGGCATCACACATTTTCCCGGAACCAGGAATAAACAGGACAAACAAGTTATCAGTGATAAATGAGACAGTTCTTGGTATAAGAGTGTGGGACCACAAAATATGAATAACCAAACAAACCATGTTGCCATTGTTGTAAAAAAAAAATCTTTTCAGACTCATGAACTCAAACCAGTTCAGCAGATATCAGACTTCTATTCTCCTAAAAGCGAGCTGTCTCCTGCCAGCATTTAATTTGATTATGGTCTCGGGGCAATCAAAAATTTGATAAAATAATGATAGTGGGTGCCTGTGGGACAATGGCAATATATCTGATAAATGACATACACTACACAACAAGATTATGTGGTTAAGTGCAGAAAACAGTAGATGGAATAACGTGTAGTTATAGAAAAGTCACACATTAAGTACAAATGATTGGTGGAAGGCTTCAGTCTGCAGTTACTTTCACAGAGTTTAAATGTTACAAAACTGAGATATTTACACCAATGTGACCCAAAGAGTTGAGGGTTTGAGTATGTCATCTAATACCATCCTGCAAGTAATTTAATCCTTGATTCACAACACTGACTGACCTTGGCTCTCACCCTTCAGATTTAAATGGGTAATTAAATGTTATATCTTCGTCAATCCTGGCTTTAGACCACAGCCATCATAAGCTGAGGCTCAAGATAATGCTTAACTATTTGGCATTAAAATAGAAAGAAGTTTGGAAGAGACACGTGTCCAGCAAAACATCATTCACCTTCTCAGAGATGAGGTCAAGATGACCTGCTCTGCCTTATAGACATATGTATTACCTGGATCCAAACGTAAACATTTATTTCATAAGCACTTTGCAGTTTGCACAACAGACAGCATTAAAAGCAAACAAGACACCTAAATCAGAGTTAAGCTAAGGTTACAAAGGCTTTGATTAACAATACAAACCCCCTTTTTAGATGGAGCCTAACATTAACTCTAAATAATACGTTTTTGAGGCATTTTATTGCAAGCACTATTAAATCTCTCTAAAATCCTATAATGCATTGAAACTTTTACAACCTCAGTCCCACTCAGTTCTAAACCTGCTGGCCTTAATGCTAAAACATGCAGTCTAGGCGGGCGGCAGGCGATATTTTCAGACGCGGTTATTGCCGTCAATGAAACAGAAGTTAAACTTACCCACGATGGTAACTCGGTTGCCTCCAGCTCCTGTTTAAAAATGTCCTCTTGGTCAAAAAAGGAAAGCGCTCTGTTGAGCCTCGAATTCTTACACCTTGTGTTTCTCCTCCAAAAGAAAAATATGGTGAGCGCAATCAGAAGCCAACTAAAGCTGAACTCAAAGTAGCCCAGAACATATATAGGGAAGATAACAACGAAGGTCTTGGCGAACTGTAGCCATGTGCGGGTGAGTTCGCCGGTGCAGGACTGCGAGTCCTCGCTGAGCTCCGCCAGTGAGGAGACGCGGATCTCCCCGTTCGTCGGCGCGGTGTGTCCGCTATCCTTTCGTCCCGAAACGCTCGCCTTCTGAGAAAGATTTCCGCGCACGGCCGTCATGATGTCCTCCGTCATATTCAGCACAAACGGCGCCGGTCGTCACGTAGCGGGAGTCGTGGTGCGGCTGAAACGTTGTTAGGCACGGCAGCTGTCAGGCACGTACATCTTGCACCGACGCGAACAGCTACGAAGGTAAACACGATACTTCAGACCATCCCGTCCGCGCTGGGCTCCAACATGAAAGTTTCACGCTGTTCGTTTGAATTTGCGCAGGTGTTTCACGTTAGTTCGCCTGTGCACCAGCCCATGTTGATGCGGACCCTGAATAGCTTTGCTATGATTTTAAAAGATGCATCTACCTGTGTATAAATCACAGTCTTCGCTGTCGTCTGTGTAGGCTGCTGTGCTAGCTGGTGGATTGCCTGTGTGAAGCGTGTCGTGTTGGTTTGGTTTATGCCAGACCTCAATAGCGGGGCTGGAGGGGTCAGTGTCGCACACAGCGCAAAATCGCCAAGCAACTGCAGGTACACAGCGAAGCGGAAACACCTATCCCAGTCACACCGATAACTGTATATTAAATATGAAAGGGATTAAGCAACCAAAACAAGAAACCTCTTCCTATTGTCATGTAGTTTATATTGTGCGCTTTGCTACGCTGTCATATCTTGAACAAGTGCGAGAACAAACGGTAATTAGCAAAAATTGTTCACTTCATATAAAAATCGTGGTTATATTTAAACGTAGGAATAGGTCGATTTATCGATTGTTACTGAATCAGACTGCGTTGCTATAGTAACATTTGTATCGGGCGATTACTCTTATCTCGATTTATTAGTCTGTTACGGTGGCCTGTCAGGTTGCCATAGTAGCATAAAAACTGCGCAGGAGATCTACAAACATGCGGTGAAAACTGTGAACTTGTAATTATTGGATACGAAGGTAAAGCAGATCTTCTCCTGTATGCATCAGCTGTCCAACATCTGTTTATCGCGATTATGTTAATTCGCTATTATGTCCTCTCTGCAGACCACTGAAAGATTGTCTGAAGACATGAAAGGATGCGGACCTCCTGCGAGCCTTCAGCTCAAGTTTCTGCCCTCTGACTCTAGCTGTTACTTCATTGATACCAACATGGTGGGTCTTGAGTAAATGTATAGCTAGTGGATATTTCAGTGGGTGGTTTACCTCACAATTGTATCTTACATAGTAAATTGTTTTATTTGAAGGGTCTAGTAAGGCATGGTACAAGACAGCTTGAAAGCTCTTCCAAAATTCTACAGATTACAGTCTGATAGTTGTAGTCACAACGCTTAACTTTATTCCCTCAGGAAAGAGCCATTATTCTTGGAAAGAGCCATTTTATCAATTTTATTCATGTTTTATGTATTTCGCACGTGTGTTTCATGTGCTTTGCAAGAATGTACTTCTGCTCATACTCAAATGTTTGAAATGTAACTCCTTGTTTTCACAGGATCTAACTGTCTTTGATATTAAGTATTGGTGTTTGTATGACCATCCTGTACCTCTTTATTTTTAGGTTGGCTGCAGTGATGGTACAGTTCGCTTACACTGTCCTGAAAGAAGATCTGCTGATAGAGTGGTCTGGTAGTTCTGCCTTTCTCTCAGTGCAGTGGTGTCGGACGCGATCAGCTGTGTTCTGTGTTCTCGATGCTGTATCCAATCTTTACATCTGGGACCTAACAGAGAAAGACTCTGACCTAACAGAGAAAAGACTCTGTTAGGTCAGAGTGTGCCAGTCATCACTGAAAATATACCACATGAGTGTTAATAGCCAGACTTCACTTGGTGCAATACACTAGCATTACAATATAAAATTCCCTCTGTGTATAATTATAGAAGTTCAGTACTGCATGTGGTACTTCTGGCACTTAGTTTTAACTATCTTCCGTGTCCCCCTTATTTTCACAGGGTGACAGCCATGGCTGTGCTTGGTGAGACAGCCTAACAAAACACATTTTCTGGGGTTGTGCTTGCCAAGCAGTCCGGCAAGGTGGAGATTCAGTATTTCACAAGGTCATTCACAGTGCCTAATGCCTCTGACAAAGAAAAGCTTCATTCTGTTTTGCAGGATGCATTTTAACAGAAAATACAGTCTCATCCAAATCAAGCAGAAACGTTTTTTTTGCATGAGCCAAGATTGAAAATAATATTCAATTTATTGCATAATGTGGAAATACAGAGGAACACAAAGAGAGAACTAAGAAAGACATACCCAATACTGATAAACCTCCTAAATTATATTTCCATGTAGTAACTCCAGTATTGTAACTAGGGCTACATACTTTAATGGTTGGCTATAACACCATGAACTGTAGAGGAATATGTTGTTTTCTAATGCCATTTACAATTGTTTTGTTTTATAAACATAACAAATTAAGAGCATCCTTTTCTTGGTTGACATTAGCTGGTACATGATGATTTGTTAAATTAGGTCAAACACTAAAGAAAGCACATAAATATAAGCTTTCTGTTCCTCAGGGATATAAAAAATTCTATTTTGTATTTTTTTACAATATGAGTTGTAAACATACAACAGTATGTAATGTATTTACACTGTATGATTTATGCAGGAATGTACTTAATATGTAAGAGGTCCCAATCATTCCTTCATTTTAAATTTATTAAAAGACAACTGCATTTTTACATGGTTACTGTCATTCTTTCTGTTCTTTACTATCAATTTATCATTTGTAAAAATTCTTGACTGTGTTGGAACTGTTCCTTTTTGGAGTATCACCCTCACAATGTGTCACCGTCACCATTGAAAAACTCAAAAGAGCCACAGTACACACTACACAGTGCTTGTCTCTTCTGTTATAGATTCTCATTGTCCCTGATGTATATTGTTCTATTGTATATTTTATTAAACTTAAAACGTATACATAAAATATTGACTATTTGGTTCAAAGACATCATGCTCATTTGTTGTGTGTTAAAAGGTAAAAACACATTAAAACTTTAGTAAACAGTGTTTTAGTATAATCTCATAATTTAAAAAAATTAAAGCAGCTTTGCTTTACAACATTAATAATTTTTGAAAAACTATCAAATTAAAAACTAGCGTTCTTAAAAATCGCTGTTGTGTATTGTGCTTCAGTTTACAACGGATTGTGATAATGTTGTGTCGTTTTCTCCATGGTTACTGTTACCCGCTGTCAAAGACCTTGAGCTCATTTGTCAACTTGAGTAGACAGCTTTTCGTACCGAAACACCAAAAGTTAAACATGAGATAACTGGTAAAGAAAACATTAACATATTGTTGTCTATTTAATAAATAAACTTCAGCGCTACATTAAAGTCAGATGAAGAAATTGTCTGATCTCCGCGAGTACTGAATTTGGTACTGTCATGGTCCCAAACGAGGAGTGCGCTACAGTGATGGAGAACCAAGCGGAGTGTCCGTCTTCACCTGAACCAGGCAGTGGAGGAAAAAGCATCCATATGTGGGAAAAAACCGAGGATAAAGTAAGGGAATGCTTCTTCGTTACTTTTAACTAAATCACTTTAGTGTGGTAAGCACGTATGCAAGCTTGATAGTTAGTTCAGATGTTGTTTTACAGTAATGCATTAACATTTTCTATTATATTATAACATTTTAGTATTTTGGCTCTCTTTAGATGGGTCATGAGAATGATAAACCCCGCATTCTTACCCACGGCCTTCTTCACATCCTGCACCTCTCCTGTGAAGACAGTGTTTGTCATATGAGCTGTGGTGAAGGTGCTGCAGGGTTTGCCAGTCTCCACAGCAGTGGTGGTGTGCAGTTCTATCATCCTGATGGCCGTCTAAGGGATCCATCTTTTTGCCTGTCTCTCAGTGTCCCCTATGCTGGCATTACCTCCACTCACATCCCAGGCAGACTTGTTGGCTGGGGACCTGGGCCCTTTCTCACGTTACTAAATGCAGAACTGAAACCACTTGTTCATGCTGTGGAGCCCATGGATGTGAGGGTTTGCAAGGTCTGTGGATACGACTGAGCCTGTTTTATTTTCTAATTGCTATAAAAGAATTTAGTGTAAAAACCAGGATTTTAATTTCTATAGAATGCACATGCCGATAAAATGTATAGCTTGAATGCTCTGTAATATAAAATAATCCTGATTAATAGATAAAAGCATATAGATTAGATAATCTGCCCAAAGGATACATGTAATAAATGTGTGTATTTTATATACTGAATGTGAACATTTTGTTTATTTGTCTGACATAGGTTTTGGAGGATTCTAATGAACTAGTCTCAGGTGGGATGGGAAATGTATGTTTGTGGTGCCTCACGCACCTGGTGTGTCGCAAACGAGTGGTGGAGGGTTTGGGGACACACATTGTATTTACACAGCTAGCACTGATCCCTAGCAGAGCTCAACGGGGCCCTAGAGTACTGGCTGCATATGGTGGTGCTGTGGTTGTAATTGACCTTGCAGAGGAACACATTGTGGAGCACAAAAACAGCCTCCATTTAAGGTTTATTTTGTTTGTTTTACAGTAAATCAGTCATTAACAGCTATTAAGGCCTATTTACAATGAATCAGAATTCAAGTTAAGTGAGAGAATGTGGAACCTTAATGGAGACTGTATGTTAAACCTTTAGCTATTAAAGTGTTTTCTTGATTTCAGGGAAATCACAGGGTTGGTCTACTGCCCTCATACGGAAAGTGTAGTTACTGCATCAGATACAACAATCAGAGTGTGGGGACCAGACTGGGAGCTTCAGATGGCCTTTGTGGGACACACTGGTCAGACACTCACTAAACTTCACTTCACACTTTCACGGCACTCACTAAACATAGCTTATTTTTATTCAACCTTATTGTTAATGTAGTTGACACAAAGTTCACATTTACTTTTACATTGATGTAAACCAGCAAAACTTTTTCAGTTCATTGGCCATCTAATGGATCAGGTCATTGACAATGAACTCTACTACAATCATGTACATTCTAGTTCTTAGTTTTAAAGGTGTATATTTGTATCTGTTTGTGTGTTTTTTCCAGCTCTTGTCACTGCTCTAGTTCTGTGTCCTTTCTCTGGCCTGCTGTTGTCGTCTTCTCTTGATGGTACTATAAGATGCTGGAGGCTAGAATTAGGAGACCAGGTCCAGATTTTATCGATTCCTAATGGGAATACGCCTCCCCTGGGTATGGGAGGCCCAGACAGTGCTGGCACCTTCTTCTCATACTCCTCCAACAGTGTAGATTTCTGGACCTTCAACTGCCTCTACAGTCTGCACTGCAGTCTGGACGGGGCCTTCAAAGGACCAGTCCACCAAATCTTAACCCCACTGTGCCCCCCCTCTATCCGAGCATGTGTACTCTGTATCCATGGAAACAGCAATATCACAATTGTTAAATCAGAGACAGGTGCAGTGCTTACAACATTCCAGGCCAAGGGAACAATTAGGTGTGCCGAATACTGTGTGCCTAAGGAAATGTTATTGGTCCTCACTGAAGACGGGGTGGTAACTATTTTTAGTACATTGACCAATCCAGTAACTACACTGGATGAGTGGCATGGAGTAGAGCAATGGGAATGGTCAGGTGGGCAAATGAAGGGAATTATAGGCAAGGCATGTTGCATGGTGTTATACAGTAACATTACAGATAAACAAGGTGCACAGGAGGAATGGAAATCCATGCAAATGCAAAAAGCACAGAAGCCAAAAAAGATAAAACTTCTACATAATGCAAAAAACAGGTAAGTATATGTGTATGTACTACAGGTATCTGTTGAATGTAGTAGAGTAACGTCATATTTGTTGTCACATTTATGTTATTTTGGCAGTGTGGCTACATTTATGGTTTATGTGTGTGTGTGTAGATTTCTGGTTATACTAGGACATTGTGGTGGTTATCTGGCTGTGCTCAATATGCATTCAGGCAAGGTCTTGTACAGAATTCCTGCTCATAACAACCAAGACATCACCAGCATGCAGGCATATCCTGACAGTGGCTACCTACTGACTACAGGTGCTTACATGCACATTCATATTGTATACACTTCACATACTCAAGTACTATATATCATCAAACTGAATGTTAACATGCAGACTGACTACCCACTGATGATGATGATGTTAACTGCTTTATGTTGCAGGTAAAGATAAAGCTGTGCTAGTTTGGAGTGTGTTCCCATCCGCTCAACAGTGTTTGAGGCTCCATTTTAGTGTGTGCTTTGATCTGCCTCCGGTTCAGTTGGCACTGATGGGAATCCGGCTCACCCTCGCCTTACAAGACCCTGAGAATGACATCTATAGCCTGGTGCAGTACAGCTTAGAGAGCCAGAGCCGAACTGACCACCAACCCAATGAAAACCATCATGAAAAAATTACAGGTTAAAGACCTGGTGAATTAGTTCACTCTAGAGATATTTAATCTAATAGTTTCAAAAGGCTTGCTTTCAGTTACACACTAACAAGCAAACACACTTAATAGGCCAGTTGTCCGTAATAAAGTAATGTAATTAATTAAACTGCACACTACCTCACTTTGACCCTCATAGGATAATAGGCTGTTCATATGTCACCAGGTCTCTGTGCATGCCATCAGCTGAGTATGTTTGCTTCAAGCAGTCAGGACAGGACCATACGGATCTGGGATGAGCAAAATCACCTTCTCAGGTCAAGACTGGTACTATATTCATTGTTAAATATGCTTATTAGGTTATGTATATTTTGAAAAATTATTTTTTAACTTAACATTACATTTCAATTACGCATTTTGCAGATGCTTGGTTGTAAGGTTGTAAGAATGTTACCCTAACATTTCCATTAAGTAACAAAACATTCAAAAGGTCTAGTTTTTTAAACATTGTATTAACATTATTGCTTGGTTATAAGAATGTTATTTAAACATTTTTAAATTCTGTAACGTTTCAAAACATTTCACTGACAACTTAAGAATAACGTTTTGATATATGATGTTAGAATGTTTTTTCACAGAACACAGAGAATTTTAGAGAATGTTAGCCAACAATCTGAGAATATTCCCTGTTAGCTGGGTTTATCCAAAGCGACTTACAGTGCATTTGTTTTGTTTTACCAGTACACATCTTATCAGTATCTATTCATCAATATTAGTGCAAAAGCTGTTAATATTCTGGTGTGTTTATTTTAGAATTCTTGAGCTGAATGCAGAGCCAGAGTGTTTGGCATTCTGTGAGGAGAGTGGAGACCTCTTGTTAGGCATCACTGGGGACCTCTACAGAATACCCTGTACACAACTACTACCTCAGGTCTGCATGCTGCAAGTACAAGTTATACTGTTATGAAAGGGCATTCTTCTTTTGTAAAACTGCATTGTTACTCATGCATTCTCAAAAAGGGGTCTGTCACCATGATGTGTGCAAGACAGAAGAGTAATATAGTAATATAGCAAAATAGTAGATAATTAATGAGTACCTCATAATGAATGAATACACTGTTGTATGTCATTCATTTTCAATACATTCAATTTATCATCCACTCTGAGAAATGTGATTCAGACTCTCCACTACCCAAGTCCTGCAACCCAACCAAGAGCCACAAATGCAGGTAATGTCCTACACAAAACAAATACACATAGATCCACGTTTAAATCCTTACTGATTGCTTTTAACATTTAACTGTAGGGAGGAAAGCTGTCATACTACTAAAGAGGACAGTCCTGAAATGGCAAAAGATGCAGTAGGTGTGGAATATATGTATCTTTATGTTTCAGTGTGGGTATCAGAGTTCATCCATATGTTTGTCTTAAAGGAGTTGGGAACACTGATGGCAAGACATAAAGATCTGGAATCCTTGCAAAAAGGAGAGGTTGAGTGCAGAAGAAAAAGACCAGCCACCATACAAACCAAACAAGAGGCTTTCAACAGATACATGCGTCTAATCTACATGGAACCCCCTGATATCAAAGTATGATCATATACAGTCATGGTCTTTATTACACATTGATCACTAATCACTAGTAGACTATTTTTCAAAAAGATCATCTGAATTGTGAATAAAAAGTGTGTAATGACTATTAATATCTAGATTTTGCATCCTGCATATAGATTCCAGAAGAAGATATGTTTGATGCGTATGCTGAACTCTTTCCACCTAAACTGCCTGAGCTGTGTCCCCTGACCCCTCCACTCATCACAGAGGGCTTCTTCCCCCACCACAGCTTAGCCAGGAGACTACATTCCCCTACCAGACAGGTTAGTGAATGGTTGGTGAAAAAGGCGGTATAAGGAGTATACAAGTATAAGGAGATATTAACTGCTGCTGGCATTTTAAATATGACTTAGAAGAACTTTATTGGTTTATATAAGAGCTGTCTGGGTTTTATGTAATATTTTTGTTTGTTTTATTTTGCAATTGTGCTTGTTTTTTGTATTGTCTAAAGACAATTTTCTACCCCTGTGAGGAGTAAATGTCAAGAAGTAATTAAATTGTAATTTTATTATTTTATTCATATTTATATATTTTAAATTAATTAAATTTAAGTTTAATTTAAATTTTTAAGCTTTTTGATGTTTTATTATTGTTGTTGGTGTATGCAATTTTACATAGCAAACCTATTTCCTATTTCTAGCCTGCTGCATATAAATCAATGTATATTTGTGTTACGGCGTGATCCTGCTCTTCTTGTTCCCAGACAATACAGGCACCACTAGGTTTTATCCCCAACTCTGTAGTGGTGGGACAGTTGTGGCCTGATATCAAGGTGAAGAATGATATTCCAAACATCTCCACCACAAAACGGTGGAGACTTCACCATGAGCTGGGACATGGAGAAGATGAGGTGAGAAAGCGATTTCACTATAATTCACGCAAAAGATGAAATCCTAGTAGATATTCTTTAAAACACTAAGTGCTGTGTTGTTTGGTCTATTCATTTAATAAGCAGAACAAACCAGATGAAGTGCAACTCATGTATAATGAAGAGAAGGAGGAGGAGCCTGACATGCATTCTCTTACACCGATCATAGAAACACCACCTAAAAAGGAGAGCCTTCAAACACCTCCACCGGTGATGGGGAAAGTTGTATACCCTGTTAGGGTGTGTTTTTGTGGTCACTCTAGTAATGACAGAACTGTTCTATACATTATTCTAAAATTAGATGTTTGATATTACGGCTATGGAGGGTTTGGCCACTGACTGTATTTAAAGCTAGTTGGGGTTGCTTAAGAAAAGAGTGGAGTGTAAATATATTATATAGTTATCTCCCCTTTAATTCTCTCTAATCTGCTTTCTCATGCTCATCTCTTCACAGCCACCAAAGCCTCTAACCCCAATAAAGCGTCATACACCTTCTCCTGCCCCACCCTCACCCTTTTCTGCCCCACCCTCTCCCTCACCTGTCCCGCCCTCTCCCTCACTTGCCCCACCCTCTCCACCTAAACAGCTCCCTCCTTTACCCCCTCCACTCTCCTCCTCACATCTACCACAGTTCCTCCTGCAGTTTGTTGATGAGCAGTGGTTTCAGAGGATGTTTCCTGATCTGAGTGTGAGATTAATGCAAACCCACTTCATTCTATTTATACAAATCTTACATACATACAGCCAGAAATCACCCATTCAGATGTTTGAATTAGGCCAATTTTTGTTGCACTTTCCACAGTTTATTTGGTTTAAACTAAAAAAATTCAATCATCCTCTACTCACCCTCATGTTGCTCAAAGGTTGTATTACTATTTCCTGTGAAACACAAAAGAAGTTCTTTTAATGTAATTGATTTGAATTTCATTTCATTTAAAGGAGTTATTATAATTTCCATACATCCATGCATTGTGATCACTGGCTGTCAAGTTTAATTGCAATTTAGCTCTGTATAAATACCCTCAACAACAACTGGTGCATAATTCTCTAACAAGGAGCTAAACAAACATACATCCACCATTGTCTGTATGTGTTTACAGTGTATTTCAAGTTCTCTAAACCCCAAGGATTTTTGCTTGTATTTGCTGGACTTCATGATCTGTTGTACCATGGCTCAGAAGCAAAGCATTCTAAAGGCATTATTCATGCTGATACAACAGCAGGTGTTAAACAAAGAATCACTCTGTAAAGGACTGCTGGTTTGCCTGCAGAACTGCATTCACACAAACATGGTAAATGAAGCAGTGTCATACAGGTTTGGTTCCCTAGCAAACTGCTGCATATGATATAAGATGATGTAAATCTGTATATTTATTCTGCAGTCAAGAGAAGAACAGCATTTTGTTGGCGAGCTGCTGAATCTGATGATGTATGCGAGTCCTGACAGCTTTGACACCATTGTGGAGCTGCTCGCTATATTAGCTAATAAAACAGTTGACCTTCAGTAAGGAGTCATTTTGCATTGCTGCTTTACATTTTACTTGGAATGTGTGAACTAATCTATATATACAAATATCCCAGTGAAACACTGTATGTTGGAACGAAATGTTCTCTCTGTTGTTCTCTCTCTGGCAGGGGTTTAGTTGTATGTGTGCTGCAGAGATTGGGTGTGGGGGAGGCTGAACTGTGGTTATGTCCAGAACTTGAGTCCTGGAACTCTCTGACAAAAGATGAGACTAAGCAGCACCAGAGCCTTCGAGATATGGCCACCCACTGGCTGTCTGCATGGACCAGAAAGTACAAGGTGTGAAGCAGAGGTCAAATGTGTCTGCAGCATTATGTCAGAAAGAAACTGATAACTTTGTAGTATAATTTAAATGGTTACAGTGGTGGAAATCAGCACTCTTGGAATCCTCTCATCCAGTCAGATTCAGGAACCAGAACTATTGTATAATTAAATATAAACAACAGCATAATTTAGAACTCAAGCTCCTAAACTGATTTTCATACAAAAAACTACAAAAAATTTCAGCTGCTCACATTTCATTTGAGGGCACAATTTTGACATGGTGTTTGTTGAAATGTTTGTTTCACAGGTGCACAGTGGGTCAGTGTTCCTGAGTAAAAGTAAAAACAATGTGATCACTCCCGTGGAGGTGCTGCAGTATTTCTGCTCTATACAAAGGGGCAAACAGGCTCGACTACCACCTCCACCAGGGGGCAGGAAAGACACTGTCTTGGTGCCTTCTAGCTTATCTAGGTATGTCATATTTGATTTTTTCAAAGACTGGGTCACCAAGGCTCACCTCCATTATTTGGTTATTTGACAAATATTTTTAGTCCACATATAAATGTAAAATTTAAATACATTTGTCTGTTCAGAGTTAAATATTTCAATGTTAATGCTCAATTAAATTATAATGACTTGAATTTTATGAAACACAATTTTTTTGCATTAATTCTTATACTTTTGCTATTTGCTTAACCAAAGAATGCCCTTTAAATAGAATGATGTCTGAACCCACGATCCCAGCTAACAGGGAACATTCTCAGAATGTTGACTAACATCTCTAAAAGTTCTCTCAAATTTCCCTCAAAGTTATTAAAAAAATCATTCTTGTTGTAACTATTAAAACTTTTTTAATGTTGTATTTCATATAGCAAAAATATGTTATTCTTAAATTGTTATTGGAGCCTTTTTAAAACATTACAGATTAAAAAATGTTTGAATAACATTCTTATAACCAAGCAATAATGTTAATACAATGTCTAAAAAACTGGACATTTAATGTTTTTGTTACTGGAAACGTTACAGAATTGCTAGCTGGGATCAGCCTAAATTTCAGAGTGATTTCTGTGTTGTGTTTAGACTGAAGCATATACAGCGCCTGGGAGAGACATACAGTATGTCTAGGATACGGGTGCCACAAGGTCAGAGAATTTCAAGTACACTTTAAACATACACTGTTTAATTGTTGTAAGTTATGTAATTTTGTACAGAAAGAAAAAATACTTAATTGTATACTTATTCTTTACTGTGCTTTTAAAAAGTCTGTATTTGTAATATTGCTACTTCATCATACACGAACAGGACGTTTGCTGCCACCATTACCATATCGACCAGAGCTGATGGGCTTTACACGCTTCCTCTCTCTACCAACTGCTTATGTCACACTTTCTCCCTTCCCACTTTCCCTGGATTTCCGCTACTCAGAAAAACCCTCACCACACAAATACTTCTTCCTGGAACGCTCTTACGTACAGTATTACAGATAGAACTCAGAAAATAACTATTGAAATAAAATAATTCTCACCTGATAATTCTTCTCAAGCCTGTCATGCCTGATGCATCACATCCATACTGCTGTGTGGTACATGTAGAATCTGCTATTTTGCAAAATGTTTCTAACATAAAGGACACATGGAAACATAATCTGACCAGAAGACAGTAAAACAAACAGTTTTTCCATTGCATAGATGGATGTCTACACAAACAATAAATAAAGATGTATGCAATTGCTTAAACCTGGTGTAAAAATTTGGTTTGAAATGATTTTCCTTTCTCACTTTTTCTCCTTGACCAGTAGTACAAGACGACAAGAGATCTTTTTCTTTCTCCACTGTTTGCTACCTGTTGTAGGGGTTTAATTATGCAGCAATAGATCATACAGTTTTTGAAGTTGGTCAATTTTGAGAATGAGAGGAAATGGAGGTTTCAGCCTCACATGCAGCGATCCTTAGTGACACCAATGGAACCTGCACACATGTAATTCATAGGGCGTCAGTTGTTGGTGTGGAATTCAGTATTAGAAAAGGCTGGGTCAGGGTGACAATGTTGCCTGAATTCAGGAGAACACTGAAATGTCCTTCAACCCTAACATCACCAACCAGGGAAGGAGACGGCTGTTCATTATGGCTGGAGCAACCTGCCAACCAGGTCTTGATGTTGGCAGCTCCTGGGATGACAGCCATTAGCCTGTCATTTTAATTCATAACTGCAGCCTGGAAATCTGGCCATGAGGGGCCTTTCCTCATACATGGAAAGTGATCTACTCTAAGGTTTTGACAGAGTTCTGTTTTTCCTTGGAGTATTACAGAAGGCGAAAGTTACCTGGGCCATTTCCACAGCCTCTGTCATTTGCACTATGATCCTCATGCTAGCAGCTTCAAGCTATTGGTGAGAGGGGAGGTGCTGCTTAGTCTCTGAGTGGTGGCAGGTGACTGAGGAGTTGTGAACCATCTAGTTATAGGTGAAGTTTCAGGTGTAGGAGAGGCACAAAATATAAAAAGTTGCCTATTCATACACACCACAAACTGGCACACCAGCCTTTTTTTTAAGTATCTAGATTAGCAGTAATTGCTGCCAGTTGTGAATACTTTAAGCAGCACTTTAGTCAATATTTGAGACTATATAGTAAGATGTGAATAGCTAGGTGTAATCTACACTCAGAGGATCATGGGGAATTAATTTTGTTCCATTTCTCCTTCTGAGAGGTACAGATGCTGGTTTTGAACAGCAGTATTCTCAATTTTGGGAAGTAAAAGTCCACACAGGTACACTGAACAAGTGCTTTTGTAATTAATTGTGAACACCATTGTCTTCAAGTTTTACCAAAAAGACATGATAGACTGATTTACCAAAGGCAATAGAGCATAGAATATTGAACCTGACCATTTCAATAAAATGATTCTGTATATGAAGAAAATTGCTCTTTTATAATGAATGGAAAATGTGAAGCAAACGTGGGTCAATAACTCAGCCAGTTAAACAAGAATTTGATGATTACTAACCTTTGTCTGTATAAGAACATTCAAAATCCATAAACAGATATTCAAAAAACACAATCTCGAAACACAATTCGAGTAATCTCCCTCAGTGCAATAAAACAATAATGTTACATGACAAAAACACAAGTGAAATTAATTTTATACTGTATGTGAGGCTACATGCACCTAAAACTACGATTTTGACTGACCTTTTGACTTAGCAGCTGTTGTAAATGACTGTATATAAGAGCAGAGATTTGTTATCACTGAATAAACTTGGCAACCAGCAGAAAATGTTCACAAGTGTTTAAAAAACAGCTGCTGTTGACTGTAAACCACTTATTATAAGGGCCCTGAGAGATTCACAGCATTTTAAAACAATGTACACTCCAACTTCGGACATATAAAAGAAGCACTCTAATCATCCTCTAACAAGTCTGGGCTATAGTTCAGAAGGTCAGAGGTCACAAGAAGGTCATGGGAGCACCCTCTCAAACTCAGAACCTCATCCAGCAGCCTCAGTGTCAAGTCTCTTTCCCCTGGCTCCTCCAACAGAGGCCAGTCCAGCAGCTGAGCACTAGAGGGGAAAGCTGGCAGACCAGGCTCGTACTCCTCCAGTGGATTGGGATAAAGCAGAAGACGAAGGGAAGGGATACCTGCGGCTGTATGCACCAGAGAAAGCAGTCCCATCCTGGACAGTGGGTTTAAAGCAAGTCTTAAGCTACGTAAAGCCTGACAGCAGGACAGGGAGGGCAGAAGTGCTTCCAGAAGGGCGTCTGAGAGACCACAACCACAAAGTGAAAGGTGGGACAGAGTGCTTTCAGCTTGACCTAAAAGATGAGGCAGGGAGGGCAGGGAGGACTCATCAAGCAAGTTCTCACTCAGGTCAAGTTCTCTCAGGAATTGAGCATGGTGGCTGCAGGAGAGGTATGCCAGATCCGTGGAGGTCAGGCAGAGATATGGCAGCTCCAGCACCTCCAGAGGCTGGGAAAGAGAGCTTCAGACAGGAAAGAGAGAATTGTAACTACTGATCTACAGTATGATCATAAATACCCTCCAACCAAATGACAAAGCTGAAACAATGCATCTGTGTATTAAGAGTATATGAATGAGTGTGCATGACAAACACAGGTGTGTATCATCCCACATGTGGGTGTATATACCTAAGCAGCAAACGCAGGTGTCCTGGCAGTCGGAGTGCAGTCAGGCATAATCTCTTAAGTTTCTTGAGTGAACCAAGCCCCTCAGACATGTCCTGAAGTGCCCCCTGCTGGCCAGATTGGGTGCATTGCAGGTCCAAGTTACAATAATGCAGTCTTAGAGAATGGAGATGAGGAAAGGGAGCAAACAGTGGAAGTAACATAGCCAAGTCTGACACCCCAAGGCTGGAGTAGCGGATGTCCACACCAAGAAGATCCTGCTGAGGCAAGAGGCCCAATAAGGAGGCTATGGAGGATGCTGAGAGTTCCTCTACACGGAGGTAGCGACAGTGGAGCCGCAGAGGGCTGAGATGACTCAGTGCATCACGAACACGTTCCCAGGAACGGGCATTGACAAAAAGGTCTGCTCTGACATGGACAACCACTGTATCTTCCCAGTTGTGGTCTGAGAAACCACTACCATTATTACTGATGTTCAACTCTGATGAAGTCTTTCTTCTCTGAATTTCCATCCTGTTCCTGACACCCTTCACTGACTCCTCATCTGGTAACATCACCCTTTCATGACTGATGTTGTTCTCTGCATTACTTCTGCTTTCCATCTTCCCAACCTTTTCTTCTCCGTGTCCTCTCTCACTTACTCCACTGTAACTCTCACAGCTTACCCCGCCCCTGTCTCGTTTGATAGTGCCACCCTTCTCACAATCTGCTTCTAGCCCTCTTTTTCTCTCTCTTTCTCCTTCTCTCCTGTGAGCCCTGGAGGCAGCAGCTCGAGCCTGCAGCACCATCGAGCAAAGGGCAACAGTGAGGGACCATCCACCCATTAGGTCCTCAGTCCTCCCATTGTCACACTGAAGTCCACTAAGATCCAGCACCTGCAGGCCACATCTGTCAAGGAAGAGAAAGAGGCTGTAAATAATGGATAAAAGACCTGATATGTCTACACACAGACGTTTGTACAGATATCTTTATAGGGACATTCATTGACACAATACAATCTCTAGCCCCTTACCCTAAGTGCCTAACCCTAAACCTAACCTTAACAAAACCAAATCTTTTCCCTCAAACAACAACTTAAAGGGGTGTCAGAAAGTGAGGACCAGCCAAAATGTCCTCACACTGATGGTCTAACGGCTCACACCGATCCTCACAAAAACAGAATCTGAAAAGGGAGAATTGGTTCTGTGCTACATTGTTACCTGTGCTGATATCTAATCAGAAAGCATTAATGACAAATCAACGTATGTATTCATACTGACATAGATAAATAAAGGTCATACATAACTTATATAAACTTAAATAAAAAATAACTTGCCTTTTGTTCGTCAGTCCCCTGACCACGGCCAACAGCAGCGCTTGAACGCAAAGGCGGTTCGGAAGGGACTGGTTCGGTTTTCTACCACCTCCTACGGTCAGTATCCGTTCGGGCCACCGCTGTACGAGCTCGCCGACGGCTAGAGGACGGCGGTGGGTGAAGGCAGCATCCAGCAGTGGTCGGTAGAGCTCCCTCGGCACACAATGAGCTGTGGGCGCTCACCACCTCCAGAGCGCACAGGTTCACCAAAGACAGAACCATCTCCAGACAAATGTTCCTGTGGACCAGACTGTTACTTTGAAAACAATTACAACAGGCAAAGATTGCGGTATGCTGACTACATAACGAGAAAAACCTTTTATTCAATTTTTATCCTATTTATTCTCCAAAAGGTTTATCGGTGCTTGCGGGTCATCGTGCTTTTACGCTGCATGCTGTCCACATTATATTAGACGAAATGTCACGAGCGTTTTCAAAGTCTATTAAAACTAAATATAGGATTTAATATGCCTTATTTATTATTTATCAACCTTAAGCGACTTCTAGATGATACATTCCTACTTAATGATTAAAGAACAACGAGCGGAACGTGAGCAAGTGAAATGCTACGCTAGAAATCATTTACTATCGTGTAGATCATTTAAAAAGTAAATGATCTATACGAACAGCCGGTCTGCCGCTCGGTTTACGACTGAAGAGTCGCGATTTGATGACGCAATAAAGACCACTCGTTTTAGCGAGATACAGAAAAATGTCTGTCCTGTTTTAAATGAAAACTTTTGTTTTTATGCCGTCTCATTCATTTGGACGGAAGGGAAGCGCTTGTATAATAATAGGCTTTTATGTACTACAAATAGATACGTTTTTGATGGTGAATATTTTGTAAACAACCATAAATAATAACAAACCATAGCCTGTGGTGTCGTGTTTTTGAAGAGCTGCAAATGTTAAATCACTTGAACAAAACACCACATGACTCCAGTAGTGTCACCTTATGTTACATATCATTTGAGCTTTACGTTTCGAACGAGATTGTTCTTTTGGTCAGGTAAAAAAAGACATCAGGTCAATATTTAAATAAAAAGACTAATAAAATGATATCAACAATTCAGTTTAATATACTTTTTCCTGAAAAAGGTTACAGATGCTCAATTATCCATAATGTTGACAATACAGTTTTTAAATGCTAAAATGGCTACAAGAAGCAGATTCAATGTCTCTGTGTCAAAATACTGGTAGTAAGACATTTCACATTTCTTTTTCTATGAAGACTGGACACATTAAGAAACCTCAGCTTTGAAATTGTTTGGTTTGTAGGTTTACCTTCCAGTAAACTAAAGAGAAAATAAACAATGTACCCAATTTAGCAGTACTCTAAATACTGGTGAACGGAAATGGCATATGAATACAGATCTGTCATGCTAGCAACCATTTTAGCAGGTAAAGCAATACCACAAAGACAATAAAATGGCAGAAACAAATGTACTTGAATCTGCAGTTGGTATTAAATCAGTATAGAATACGTGTATGGTAACATATCTGAATTTGATACTTAAACATCAATTTCAGTTAAAAAGACACTTATTTCAAGCTTAAAGAAATTCAGTAAAAGTCTCTGATAAACATTATGAATTTTGTGAAACTACACATTCCTGTAGCTCATCTAATGGAGTTGTCAGAAAACAACGCTTTCCCACTGTCTGCCAAAACCAAATAAAAGCTTTTAGACAGTACACAAAGACAAATGCACAGAAACAGGCTTCCAACTTTACAAAGAAAGGCAAATTATATAAACATTAAGAGAACCAATAAAAACAGACATAAATGATGGCTCATAGTCTTGAAGTACGTGTTCAACAGAATGTCCTTACATATTTTGTTTTAGCTGTCAAAAATGCTGGTGTTCAAATGGGCTGCTATTGTGACATTTCCTGGGTTGACTGAAAACATGGTTTCCAGTGGTTTTTTTAAATGGTGTATATTTTAGTCCATGCCCATATGAGTTCACGTCAAGCTAGGTCCTAGCAGTTCTTTCAGCCCCAGTTTCTGATCCTTAAAAGGGCAAATGAAAGCTCTAAAATTAACTTCTAAAACTCCCCTTGTCAGCCCCTGAACCACGCAAAATGAAGCATACAGAAATTTATAAACTTTAAAAAATGTTTTTTTTCTTGGATGCAGTGGATGAATTCAGAAAAAAGTGAGAAGGTAGAAGTGAGAGTTGAACAGTGAGGCCCTTTGGCTAAAGGTCAGGTTGGCATCCCTGAGAAAGCTTTTTAGACACACACAGCTCGGGAGAACCTGTAATACAGAACATAAGACCACGGACACACTTTAATTTAGTATGACAGACATTTGGACCAGGCAATCTGTGTACACACTATTATGATTGCTTGCTTTTATTAGGTTGCGGCATGTGAACCATCTTTGATATACAAATAAAAGCACAATTGTATTTATAGTGTAATGGTATGCAAAATATAAGAACAAGACCTTATGAATATGTGGTTTATGAAGGCATGATCTCACCTGTCTTCCATTAAACCATCCTCCACTTCTTCATCATCTTCCAGCTCCATGTCCAACTCATTGTCAAGACCACCACAACCATAACTACTGAGGACACTGAACATAACAGGCAAAACAACAACTCTTCAATAAGATTTCAATAAGCTACAACAGCAAGGACTGTAATGTGCACTTGCGTGTATAAACACAGTAATTTCTGACCTGACTGAACGGCAAGTGAAGAACACAATGCGTTTGAGTTTCTTGTTGTAAAAGAAGTAGTTGAAGGACCACAGGCTGCCTTCCTCACCAAAGGGGTCTGAGTCAAGGTCTGGATTGTAACTGCAAACAAAATAATAATATTTGTTATTAAAACTGATGTTCAAAATGCATCTAGGTTTGAGTTTTCACTTCTACAAACGAGATTAGGTGAAAATCTTTCTTCACTCTTCACGCACCTATAGATGTCACAGCCCTGCAGGTTTATCTCCTGGTCAATGGCATTCCACAGTTCCGGCCCCAAAGAGTTGAACTGCTCTCCCACAGCAGAGTAAAGGCTGCTGTTAACAGAGTCAGCCACCTGATTGATTCAGACAGAATGTTAAAATACAATCACGCACAACACACAAGCAAACACTAAATAAATATTAAAAGTGCTATAGCGCAAAGCTGTTTTGACACATTATTTTGACACAATAGAAAGCAGTCACACTAACCCAGTTAAGGCTGGGCTCTCGGCTGAACTCATGGGCACGAGCAGCACTGAAGTCGTAATCGGGCCGAAACGACTCATTTAGGGTGGTAATGAGGTAAAACAAAGTCTTCCTGCAGCACTTGTCACTCAGTGGGTTCTCTCCATCCTCACCACTCTTCCCCAATCTAGGAGAAAGAGCATGAAAGTGATCATGTAGTGTAGTCACTAGTTTCTGTGAGGTTTGTGCTTATACTGGAATGTGTGTTTCACTTACAGGTTAGGGCTCGGAGCACTGCTGGACTGAGGGGGTGACAGAGCTTCCAGTACGTGTGGCTCCCCCTCCTGACAGAACTGCTTGAACATGTGTTTGTCATCACCTGCCATCTTGCACGAGTAACTCTCTATCCTGCAACCAAAAAAACACAGGAACAAGAAAAGACAGGAACAAGAATCATTTATTGAACTGACAGATTACTATTAATTGCAAAAGGCATTTCTCCACACATTAAAAAAAGAAGCCAATATGTTGAAGCATTTTTTTATTTTTTTCTATTTTTTTAGACATACCAAACTTTTACATACAAAATTGTGAAGGTCTTTACAGTTCTACAGAATTTCACAGGTTTTAGACTTGGATACAGCCACACACAGCTATAATCAGTTTTTCTATTCCTCCACAAGTGATGAGTATTCAGATATTAAGTATTCAAAGTCAAGCATAGTGATTATAACACTAGATGAAATTTTTTGATGTTGCTTGATTTGCAGTGAAGTTATTTAAATCCTGAACTTGACAGCCTGGGCGTCTTTAGTCCTGTAGTTTAAGACAGTTAAAATGTCAAACACAGAATGGGAGTGGAGGCATGGAAATACAGTGTGTGTTTATCTTTCTGGCTTATGTAAGAGCTTGTGGAACTTTAAACAGGCACAGCAACACTCTACACGTGCTTATTTATAGATGAAGGGCAAAGGCTGCAGCATATGACACTGTGGCCCACTTCCATCAAACTGTTGAAGTGCCACAGAAAAAGTGGAACAAACAGGTAAACAGTGGTGAACAGAAGCTAAACTTCATTAAAAACTGTTGATTACATAACTGTTAACAAAAGACCAAGACAACTTTGCATGTATCTGTAAGAGACCTGGCTAGTTTGAAGTTACAGAAATATTTGTGAATAAAATGATGCCATTATTGGAATTGACATGTTGCTCTCTGTCTACCCTACTATAACTATTCTCTATGCTAATACAATAAGAATATTAAACACTAAAGCTGGCAGCTCAAATGAAACAGTGTTTACTTGCACCCCTAAATAACCACACTAGTACATGTTAGACAACACTACAGTCTGCGTCACAGCAATAACAATTGTGTCTCTCTTAAGGACATTGAACCTGTGCCCTGACATAACACCTACCAAGTCCAATAGTCCAATATTATTAAATTAACACTGTGACATGTTATAAGCATAGAATTACAAACATTTTAAGAGATACACACAGTTACTAACTCTGTGGCTACCATGTCTAAACTTGTATGTGACTCTCAGCACATGCTTCTCGCACCCAACCACGCAAACAAGTACTGAAATAATTTGCACTAATACTTCTGCACATTTCTGTTGTCAGCAATGTGCATGTGTATCAGATGCATGATTCTGCACTGAGCACAAATGCATTAACGCCTGCAGAGCCAAAGCTAGAGACTGAGATAAAACAGTTCATGTGACTCTCAGTAACCACAAGAAGAGTGCAAGCATGCGTTTGTGTTGATGTGTGACAGGATGTTACAGCATAAGAGACACTTAAACTACAACACAATAGTTAAATATCCAGATCTCCAAAACTAAACTACCTCTAAAACTACCCTGCCTGCAATTATTGGGTGTGTTAAAAAAAATACAGGACAGACAAACAATATTACAATATATGTGACAATCACAGGTGACATTTAGCAGCTGACATATATTGAAATACTCCAAGCTTAACACAGTCAAGCTTATACCTGCCAAGGATGTGAGCGTCTCCAGTTTCAACACACAGCTGGGAGCTTAACGCCTCAAAACAAGAATTCTCCAAAAGCTTCATAGCTGGAAAATAAAACATACAGCTCTGACTTATATTTTGTGTGTACTGTATCTTATTGCTTGTTGATAAACTCATTTGAACTGATTTATCTAACAATAGAACTAGTTTCCACCAATTAGTAGCATTGAGTTACGATTAATTAAACAGTGTTATGGATACCCAAGTGGAAACAGTTTGGTGTTTGTAGTGTGGCTTATTTATTTGTGTTACTTGATTTAAAATAAAAGAGAGGAAAAAAACAACAAATAACAAGTATGGTGAAGATAATTAGACCTAATAATTAGACCTAATCTTAGATCATTAGACCTAATCTTAAACATCTGTATTTACCTACCCATCTAAAACGTTAAACAATCCCCTAAAATCATAACAGCCTGTGTCACTGTCCTTCCCTCCCCCCACAAACCATCAAACACTTCCTACTTTAAAACAAAGACCTGGATGTGTAGGGTAAAATAATAAAAAAGTCTTATTTTGCGGCAGACAGAAGCCGCAGCATAATGTGCACGTTCTCTTTACAGCAAAATAGCTCTTGGCATTTAATATCGACTAACCTAAATCAGTACCTTTTTATTAGTATGTTTGCTTTGTACTATCTACTTACCGATTAATGAAGAAGAACAGAGAAGAGATCAGCAGAATCGGTTCCCAGACGGACCAGTTTACGGATTTGTGCAACTAGGAACAATACGAGCTAAAATCCTCAGGCGTCTATATGCGATACGGGATACTGATTAAATATGATGTACTACTTAAATTCAGTGTCTTTGAAAATGATTCGGTCGAGACTGACATATTCTGCAGGCGTTTTCTCTTATCGTAAAGCTACTTATCTGTAATAAATGCAACATAAAATTCAGCGATTGTGTCGAGCTCCAAGACACCGACTGCAGCATCCCCTTATTTCACCTAGAACAAATTTGCCTACTAAACAAGAAAAACGTCGCTTTAAATAACACGATTTGAACACCCGATGTTCAGATGACCACTTGAGATCAGACTCTTGATAACAACAACGATTTCTATTTCTAGCCTTTAGTCCATAAAGCCTCAGAAACAGCGGACGAGCCTCTATATGAGAAAACAAGACCACGCCTCCAAGCAGCCTGAAACATTTCCGTTGTCAATGACCACACCCATAAAGCAATCTGAGTTTTTCTATTGGATGATTAGTCTGTCAGTTACATGTATCCTTTATTCCATTGGCGAAAGGTCACGTCACGTAAACCAAGTTCAAAGAGCGATAGGCCTTGTTATGTATTTTCTAAGAATTGTTGTTTATGTTTTGTGGGGGAAATTACCCGTGTCTTGATAAATACCATTTTGTTTTCTTTATTGTTGTATGTACTAATGTAAATGTTGTATGTAAATGTTTTTACGATGTTTTTAAACAATACGGAGAGAGGGAAGTGATCCCAGTACTCCAATAGGAACGTGACGACTGGGACGTAGCTTCAAATTGATGTGTAGTTTTCCTGATTTATAACATTTTAAGCACTAAACATTTGCTGTAATTATCAAAATGCTAAGCAGTCATTTAAAATGTAAAACTTCAGATATTGCATAGGTCCACCATCTGCATTCTCGATTCTTCTTTGGTACATGTGCTAATATATCCTAAAATTATTAATTAACAAGTATAAAACATTGGACCCCAACAGCCAATCAAATTTCAGCAGCATTTTATTTCAATTGTGAAGGTCTGATCATTATAAATGTTTAATAATGCTCCTGAAAAGTAAGGGTACGGTATAAACTGCAAGTATTTCAGCATTGTTTTAATTAATGTTATATATTTCCCAGTACACATACTCACAGTAAACCTCACAGATGGATAAACATAACAACAGTGTGTTTTAAAAAAAACATTAAGCTATTACAATATTACGCCTTGATATGCATGATTGAGAAAATTGGGATATCCCCTAGATAAGAAGCAGTATGTGTTGCAGGGTCTCTGCAGTAGGAGGCGTAACGTTTCCAGTAGTCTTGTGTTGTATTTCTGTTTCTTCCTGGTTTGCTCTGACGCTGGAGTGTTTTTTCTGAAACTACAACAACGATGACAAGGCCGCCACTTCTACGTAACTGTCCGCACCAGGGAGTTATACGATAGCTTTAAACCTTTAATAAGAGCACAAAACCCAGTTGCTAGTGGGGTGTCAAAAGCGATATATCCCCGCCTGAAGTAGTGAGTCGCGGCATGTCGCTGAGCTCAGGCGGGTGGACTCACACACCTCCGTCGGCCCAGCCATCATCGTCTCATCTCGGCCATGAGGCCTCGCACTCGGGCTGCAACACTGTTCTGATGTCGGTGAAGGTGTCGGTATGTCACTCAGGTATACGACCGCTTTGTCTTCCGGGCGCCGGGGACGAATCTCTTCGTCTTCAGCTGAGCATGGACCCGGGGAAGGCAGGGGATTTCCGCCTCGCGTTACGGGACATCAGCGGAGCAGCAGCTGGACGCAGTGTGGTGAGTGGAAATGTTTCAATGGAGACTCGTTTTTTGGTGTTTTTTTACACGATTCGGGGGTTAAGAAAGCATGCCGCGGTGCTGTTTTCACTCCAAAAGCTTGACGCCTTCATTATGTCACTGCCGTCGGGTACATACGAGTGAATCACATGTTGTTTTGGTTGTCTTTGTTTCTGAAAACCTCCACCCCCAATATGTGGTGCTTGGTTGAGGGTCGTCAGTGTTGTTAAATGTAATAACTGTTTTTGTCTGTCTCTGTTTGTATTTGACAGATGAATCACGTTGATTCATTAGTGCTGACATTAGCTTTGACACTTTTGTTTTTCATTTGTTGTTGCCTGGAATGGAGATGTTGTTACTACTTGGGGTCCCCAAACAAGTCCAAAAAATAATAAATAAATAAAAAACAGCACAAAGAAGTTGACACTTAGAAGTTTACTATTACACTGTCTCACACAAAAGCTAATGAATGATATATGATTATGATGATATTAAATTCATCCGTTGGTTTCCTCTGCTGTCTTTGAGAGCTGAACCAGTAGTAATACAAGATTAATAACATTAGTAGTATAACTAATATCTTTCATTTTCACTTTTTTTTACCCATACCATTAGTTGAAATTGTTCCTAATCAGTTATATAAATTCATAGTGTCAAATATGTTTATTTAGGTGTGTGGATCTTTTAGAGCCTCATATGTATATGTATATGTATATGTATGTATGTATATATGTATATGTATGTATATATGTATATATATGTATATATGTGTGTGTGTATGTTCTTTAAATACCTATTTACTTTCTGAAAAAACAGGAAGTGGTTTCCCACACACACCACTCTTTAGATTCCACCATCACATTTTTTCTTGACAGTGTCATTATTTGCCTCTGAGAGATTTTTGTGTATTATACTCCACTCTGTTTAAGTAGTGAAATCATTAACATTTGTTACAGCCAGTGAAACTACATCTTGGTTTTGTTTCCTATTTATATTCATTTAGTCCATTGCTGAGTTTGACCTCAAGACTGTTTGCTACGAAGTCAAGTCACCACAGTGCCATGAACTGAGTTTGGCTACACCCCCACACGATAAGATTACTTTCAGTTTCCGTTGTGAACAGGAAGCCCAGGAGTGGGCCACTGTGGTGATGTCATCACTCCGTGAGGCCCATAGAGGTTTGCCCATCTCTTGCTTTCTTCCAAGAGTTTATCACCAGTATTTCTCTTTGCTTTTGTCCATTCCCTATTGTATATACGTAATCTTCTGTTTCCATCCAGCTTTATATAGTGATGTTGCTTTATTTCCTCCAAACCCTAATTGTTTGGTTGCTATTTCAACCACTTTTTCTCATATTTTTTCAGTGGCGATTAATTGTCCCATTGAGGATGGACAGCTGCCTGCTCAGCCTCTGGATTCACAGAGCACTAGACCCCTGCAACATACAGGTAGCAGTTGTGGTCTTGTTTTGTTTTTCTGCTCACATACTGTTTAACTCTGCTGCCAAACAAAATACAAAGTGTCTATTGTCTGTTGTGTTGATTCAAATATTTCTGTTACACCCACTTGACCTCCCTCCCTCCTTCCCATTATTCCCACTTTCACACTCTCCTTATTGTCCTCATTTATTTTCTCTGCTCTCTTTTCTCTGTAGAGGAGATATGTGCCGAGCTGGTTAGTGCTATAGAGGCAGGTGATGTCCGGGTGGCGTCTGTTTGTGCATCGTCCTTGGCTAAAAAGAGAGCTGCTCTGTGCATTAAACCCTCTAAACAAAATTACACAGACTTAGAAGTTAGGTAAATACTTGTTTACACACACTGACCCACTCTCATTGTCACGTTTACGTGCTCTTTTTTAAAAACAAACTGGATTGTCTATGATTTACTGACAGCAGTCTAAGATTGCTGTAGGACTCATGTTGACAAGAATATCTAATCTGAGCTAATGTATTGATCTGTTGCACAGCCTGGCTGTGGTGGTAGAGGATGCTTCCTCTTCCTGTTGTGTCACAATGAAAGTCTTCCCTCACTTTACCATTGGTGCTCTCAAACAGCAAGTAGGTGTCACTTGAACATACGTTTACTATAAAACCCTCAATTTATATCTCTCGTGATTAATATATATGAATATGGTCTGCACATAAGGTTTTCACAGACTACGGTTTCCATCCGCGTGTGCAGCGCTGGGTCATCGGTCAGTCCTTGTGCTCTGACCATCGCTCTTTGGCATCTTACGGAGTTCAGCGAGATGGCGACACTGCGTTCCTTTATCTGATTTCTGCGCGTCAGGCTCGTCTCAGTCAAGGACTCTACCAGCAAGATCAAGAAAGTGCTTTACTCATGCCTGGTTTGATGCCAACATCTAATCAGCTCCACCAAGAAGCAGTTACCAATGGGTCGGCAGCTCTGAACACAGCATCAAGACCATACAGCACCCTGCCAACAAGACTGCATAACAGCCATAATACTCAGAGTGTGTATGCGTAGTTACTCATACAGAGCGGATAACATTCTTATGCATGAACATGACAAATCAGTCAAGTATAAACTCTCCTGTGTATAAATTCTTATATTAAATATAGTATACATATAGTAATTTTAGTTAATACCTGCTTGTTGTGGCTGTAAGTCAAACGTGCCTTGATTTGACCTCTCAGGCAACAGTGCTGGTGGGGCAGAGAGGTTGGGTTTGGGTGAAATCCGTGACCTGATCAATCTTGAGATGCCACAGTTAAATGAAGCAATGGTGCCCAACAGAACAAATACTCAGGTATGTATATAGACCTACACATAGAGAATCTGTATTCTTAAAGATCAAGGACCTACCATTAACTTTGCTATTAAAAAATCTTTAAATGCCTCAATCCAGTTTATGAACAAAAAATACCAAAACAAAGCAACAAGCATGCAAACATAGAGTTGTACTGTGTGTGGTTATTGGTTAGATTAAAGTGCTTATTTTAACGTGTGTTGCATGCATGTAGTTGGGATGGGCCTGTCCGACCTGTACATACATAAATAAACCAACACGACCAGGCTGTGAAATGTGTAGCGCAGACAGACCGGAAAGCTACACTGTTCCTGGCAACTACAGACCAGATGCTCTGGAGCTACGACGCATTCAGCAAGAAAAAGAAGCAATCAGACAGTACCAACAGGTGAGACTCAACAGATGACACACATTATCACTGACACTCCCTCACAAGTATTCATTTAACAGATGCATTTGCCCACATTAGTTTCTAGCAGTTTAATTGAGTCCATTAACGCAACTGTTCCAAGAGAACCTGCTTCTACATTCCACTCTGATGATTTATAGAAATCAATAGAAATAGATGAGACTGGCATGTTGTTTTTCTATTGACTTTCTATCCACACTCACATTGTTTTTACACTGTATACAACCATACCAAGGTTTAGAGAAAATAATCTTCTGGTCAGCATAGAGATATAATTTACTAGGAAGACAATTAAATCTAAATTAAATATGATAAGTATTTACTGATCTCTAAGAATTTCTGAGCAGAATAGCTTCTTGAGCTCTGATTGACTCCTCAGTTTGAATCTCTCCTCTTCTGTCTCTATTTCTTTTTTAAGGAGAAAGGGAGAAGAGAGGAGCTGAGGGGCAACAACTCACTACTGCACAACCTCGACCAGGACTACTGACATACACCCACACACAGTGCTATACTAAAAGCCAGACACAGTCGCACTCTGTATTCGCACTCTGTATTCTCAGTCTGACCCAATGCCAGCTGGTACACTGCACAACCTGTGTATGTCTGAACAGTTTGGCACTAATGAAGTTTAGACATGCCAACCTCATCTGTTTAAATGTAACTTTCTCAAACCACTTTAAAAGGCTGACCTCTGTATCATTTAAAAATCAGAAAAATAACCTCTTTTGAACACTGCAATAAGTCCATGTTGAAGTCACAGGAATTATGTTTTAAATAGTTTATACACAACACACAAGTGCATGATGTCTTTCAGCTGCATCTGTTTGACACTTGTTTCTTTTGCAACATTGTCCCAATTAGCCATGCTTAGGCTTAAAACTTCAGGTACATAGCCTTTTGATGGGCCTTAACATATTGTATATCTTTGTAAGTAGATGTAAGTAGTAACTCTTGCTCAGCTTTCTTGCAAAAACTCTTGCTTTTGCAGAATGTAGCGTATCGATTGGCATTGCCTGTCTGGCATAAAGTCAGTGGGATATCGTTTGATCTACAGTACCATAAAATTGTTTAAATTTTTATTTTTAACTGGAATGATTTTGGAATTCTGAGCAAACAAGCAACATGGATCTTAAGTAAACCTTTTGTAACCAAACAAATCTAAATAACATCTGACATGCTGAACCTGTGGCCTGGAACATGTTTCAAAGACTGTTGCACTATGGTGACTTCATTGGGCCATGACTGCATGCATGCTAAGACAACAGCATTAGATGCATATTTTCTGCCACAGAACTTTGCTCCTGACCAGAAAGACAGTTTAGTAAAAAAAAATGCTGTAAAGAGAAATAGTTTTAATCTTATGGTGTTACATGTAAACTAATATTTAATTAGTTAACATAAAAAAATAATGAGAGTTCTCTGATTACCCCTGTGTTTTTGAGCAGGCTATTTAACCTCAGGTTGTTTTATGAGGACTGTCAATTTGTGCACTGCGATAAAATGCATCTGCTAAATGACAATGAATGACTTTGTCAGTTCAGGTAGGACTGTAATGTAGCATAACTTGTTTGACTGTCTTGTTGACACTCAGTGCAGGGCATGAGTGAATTCCTTTTATTTACTCATGTGTGACAGCCTTGAGTTTAAGAATGGTGGACAGGTGGTGGCTATGCAGATGAACTATGTTACAAACTCAAATAAAGATCTTTTAAATAGGTCCATTGCCATTAAAGCTTGAGTGTCTCAATTTATTCTGTGTTTAACGTGTCTCATACATCTGGATCTTAGTTTTAATGGCTTAGCTTGTAAATATCCTGTAGTTAGATTAGTTTAGTTTAAATTTGTGTGAGATGAATCATTGCATTCAAGCAGTATGTCATCACATACTAAATGCACAAAATGTAGAATATTAATGTACATTCTTTTGTATTAAAGCTGGAACCAGTAACTTTTGTCTGTCTACCACCATCTCTGTTTGAAATGTAAAATTGCAGGTTACTTTATGTATTTTCCTTATGTATTTTAAAGTAAAATGAAGCCAGCTCATTTCCCAGGAAATTTAACCCCACAGCTCAAAATAGAAATAATTATTGTAAACTTACCCTTATGAATCGTGGTCAGGTAAGGAGATTGTGTTATACACTGATCTGTCATGTACTTTTTGTAATTTGTAATTTTTTAAATGTAATTTTTAAATCAAAAGGTTACAGATAGAAGCTTTAAGTAATTTGGTAAGAAAAGCAGTAGAAAATACAAATATGCATTACATTTTCTTGCTTTGAAATACAATGGAACTTTCTTAAACCATTCAGAGATAACATGGATCATCAGGTTTGGCACAAATCAGTAAAATCCATGCCAGCTTGAGTACATTTTATCATTAAAACAAAACGAAACATAATTGTTAAGAAATTCTAAAGGTCATTTCATGTAAATTTTTTAATTACGTTTTTACTGAAAATGGTAATAATATCATTTGTAATACAAAAATGCTGTTACATTGGACAAGAAAGCAAAACAGAAACATATTACCTAGTGTTGCCAGACTTTAGAACAGTGTATATGTAATGTCATCCTAATGCTTAATTTTGGACTAGTCTGCGATGTATTCTTCTAATCTGTGATGTTATTTTGTGTATGTTTTGTCTTTTAATGCTGCTTTAGATCTGTGTTCCCTTAGTTCTGACAGCCTGTCGTTGTATGCCTGTAGGCCAGAGAAGCAGAGCGCAGGGAGAACTTTGCACGTCTGGTGCAGATTGATGGACAGGATCTGGTTCCTAACCCAGAGAGAGTGGAATGCAGGATCTGCTATGTGGAGCTTGAATCCGGAGAGGGAGTCCTGCTGCGAGAGTGCCTCCACTGTTTCTGCAAGTAAGAAAGAGATAAATGAAAAATAAAGATGAGAAGCATGATAGTTCAAAAGGATAGAGGAGGTCTACACTCAGGGATGGAAAGTTGTACCATATTTCTGTATCAAACTGTCAAATTTCACTTGGAACTAGTGTAATAGAGGAAAACAACTCTGAAACTAAAGGAGATTTTAGGTCTGTAGAGACCTATTTAGAAGACTACTGCTGTAGCACATATACAGAAATTTGCAGTACTGTTCTGTCATGCTGTGTTTTTAGCTAATTCTCTTCCTCTGTCTGTAGGGAGTGTCTGCGCTCTGTGATTCGTATGTCTGAGGATCCTCAGGTGGCTTGTCCATACAGAGATGAGGCCTACGCCTGTGACTGCATCCTTCAGGAGAGAGAAATCAGAGCTGTGAGAACTCTATGCAAATTTGTAAACATTTCAGGTTGTACCATAGAACCTGCCCATGTGCATGTCTACACAGCTATTCTGTCTATAGAGCTTTGGTGTATTATGCAGCTTTTCTCTGTCCTGTATAACTCTGTACACCTTGAACCAGGTTTATATATCATTGTATCAACTGTAGCAGGGGCTGTGAGCCTCAGTTGCACACTAATCAAAAGCAATGATATGAAAATGTCTGCAGCTGTCTGTTATTCTCTCCTCCCACCTGCTGTCCACTTGGCTTTGTCACTGACCGTGGTGCTGGAAAACAATTAACAGAAGACCTAGATCAATCCTGAAATATAAACGGAAGGCTTGATTTCAATAGAATTTTCAGTTTTGGGTCAACTTTCTTCAACCTATTTTAAGTGTGATATCTTCTGTTTACAACTTAAAATTCAGTATATTTATTAAACATATCAACTTATTTCCCTTCTAATGAATCTCTCTGTCCCAGCTGGTGTCAGCAGAAGATTATGAGCGCTGGTTGCAGAGGGGTCTGTCTGTCGCAGAGTCTCGATGTGAGGGCAGTTATCACTGTGCAACCACTGACTGTACTGGCTGGTGTGTTTATGAAGATACTGTCAATACTTTCCACTGCCCAGTCTGCAAAAAACATAACTGCCTGCTCTGCAAGGTGCAGTGAGTCATATGTTAAAATACATTGAAATATCCTGAAATATTTTGAGATTTAACCAAATTCAACTTGAATTTAACCCTTTATTATTTATGTTTATTTAAACTCATTTTTCCTGCTCTTAGGCCATTCATGAAGGGATGAACTGTAAGCAGTATCAGGATGACATAGCAGCCCGTGCCATCAATGATTCTGCAGCTCGAAGAACCAGAGACCTGCTAAAGGTCCAGCACAAAATTACACATTCTCATTTCATATTAAATCTTATTTTAGAACTTTTATCAGCAGATTACACTATTTTAAATCTTGCTTCAGTTGAAATCTTAAGTTCTTTCAAAGTATTTCTTTTGACCATCTTTCTGCCCCATCACACACAAATAATCAGACTCTTGTTAAATCTGGAGAGGCGATGCATTGTCCCCAGTGTGGAATCATTGTACAGAAGAAGGAAGGCTGTGATTGGCTGCGCTGTACTGTCTGCCACACTGAGATCTGCTGGGTCACCAGGGGGCCACGATGGGGATCTAAGGTAAGAGCCTGTGCATTTTTTGAAGGACTAGGATAATAATTATTTCTTGCCCTATTGGGTATCATACCCTAGAATACAGAAGCAAAGGAACCTCATGTCATATTTAGCAATGAGACAGCAGAAGGAGGCTGTGATTGGCTGCGCTGTACTGTCTGCCTCACTGAGATCTGCTGGGTCACCATGTTTTTATACATTCACAAGATAAATGGCACTTAATAGTTTATTTCACAATGCCAATATATGTTATAATATTATTTATGTATGTATAATTTAATTAATTCAGAGTTATTTAAGGTTAGAACCAGAGTCCGTCTGTCACATCTCTTGCATGGTTCTTGCAATAGGTAGAACATGAACTTTTTGTTTGTCAACAAGATCCAAGTTTTTCTCTCTTTCTCACTTTAGGGTCCTGGGGACACAAGTGGAGGCTGCCGCTGCAATGTTAACAAACAGAGATGTCATCCAAAATGCCAGAATTGTCACTAACAAAGGTACAGACAAAGAAGAACAGGGATAAGAGCGAGAGACAGACAAGGGAAGGTGAAACAGAGAGACAAACAGAATAGTGATATCCTGTGGCAGTATACAACATCCTGAATGCTATTGACATGAGATACAAACCTGGAGAGTTTAATAATTTCTAGTATTAATAACTTTTACTTTTCAGTTTCTGACATTCTTAGGGTAGTAAAGCACAATTTTAATGCAGTCTAGGAATTCTGAACAGCAATATGTATTCCGGTTGTACAACAATTGTTTGAATAGTGCAGTTTATGTCATTCAGTCATAAAGCAAATGTAGGCGCAGATAAAGCTTTATATTGCAATTAATTTTAAAGGTCACAGAAATGCTTTAAATTCTACTCAACTCTATGTTAATCAAATATTATCTTGAGCAGCAAGTTTATGTAGCTGCCAAGCATCATGTTCATACAGCTACTATTTAATACAAATTATTTATTTTAAATAAGTGTTGCAACTTTACAGCTTTACAAGTTATTTAATATAGGATCTCTACTTGGAGGGTCCTTGAATTATTGATGTCCAATTTGTGAGTGAATCATTCATTTGGTCTGGTTTATTGTTAAAATTCACCAACCAGTTTATAATGCATTGGTAAACGACTCAACTGTATAGCCCTTTAAACTTTCAAAACTGTGAGGTGACATTTCATAACCTTAAGAAACATGAGTATTTAAGCATATGTTTATATATATTACTACAGAAGTGGGGGGTAAAATGTCATGTGGGGACTTGACTTGTAAAGTGCTGACTCAGAAACCTTTTTGTAAACCGATTCATTGAAATCAGAATGAAATCAGAGACTTCGTACTCCTAAAAGCTATAGTACACTGTTACCGAAAAGTGCCTATTCTTGCCTGTTGTGATTTCTCCCACTGTCATTATAGCATTAGTGGAGTGTTATTATATTTTTGTGTTTAATATGTATTGCTGTTGTTGTAGATGTATGTGATCCTGTTTAACTTACTGTATGTGTGCAGTCCTTTTATTCAAACTTTCCTTCAAAGAAGAACCACAAGACATTGTTTTTTCTGCATTTTGCACTTTTGTTCTGCAAGACTAACACATTTCAGTACATTACTGCTTTTAAGTTGAATTAATTGTTAATTAGATGTGTTAATGTACAGCCTAGGCGTTTGGCATTGTTTTAATGCTACATTGTAATGTTATGCTAATTTAATAGACAGGAACCTGAGGTCTGAGTGTGCTGAAGACTGTTAGAAACCAGAAACCAAAGGATTAATTTCCAAAGCTTTGAATCTATGCACTGTTACAAAATATCATCACCCAAAAAAATTTACTCATGCCATCAAAATGAAAGTATTTCAGAACTGTTTTCACAAGGTGAAACTATTTTTATATCTTACACAGAATTTACCATGTAAGACATTATTTGTGACTAAAAGTTCACAGCTGTAATCCGTAACCTTTTTGATTAAAAATGAACAAAAAAACTAACTGTGTCCTTACCTTACTCTGATTCTCTGATATGATATGTTTATAATAATGATTCATAATTTGAGTTGGGTCTGATTTGTTATGTAACCTACAATTTTATGGTTCAAACAGAGATGGCACTAGAAAAGCAGAAGTTACAGATTACAGCTTGAATTTGATGTATTTTGAGGATTTTAAAGCGTATATATGTTATGACTGAGAATACAATGAAATCATCACACGTAGGCTAAATTGCACAGGTCACAAGTCTTCTTTGGAGGGGTAATTCAACTTTTAGTGTGATAATATGAACCCTCACCTTTTTAAATAGATGCACTTTTAAGGTCACTAAGTAGAGAGCACCTGCATGTACCATAAAAAAGTGAATGAATTAAAAGGGTCCCTGCACCTGCAGATTCTGACTAGAAAAATCTGACCTCAGGGTTGCAAGTCTTAAGCGTGTCTTACAGATTATAGTACATTTTCTTAAAATATTTAAACCAGTTAAAATATTTGCCTTATTACAGATCTGTACTAGTTTAACCCACCTGTGGTCTTGATAAATAAATAATTACAAACCTATCTTTGTTTAGAACTGTTTTATATTTTGTTCTGTATGTTTTGGGATTTGGGACTCTTTTTTATACTTTTTTTATACTTTTTTATACTTTATGGTCTGTACAGTATGTCCACACCCTAAAGGGAACTCTCACATCATAAGCTCTTTATAAGTGTTGGAAAAGGACCAGCTAGAGGTCTTAATAATTACTGATTCACCAGATAATTTTAAAAATAAGGTTAAAGTCATAGCCGAAAGCAAAAGCTTCAACCATCAGAGGTTTTGTCCTTTCCAAGCATTATATAAATCTCTCACAAAAAGATGTCTATGAAAAGATGTTTTGCTGTTCTGCAACACTGTTCTGTACAAGATATCATGATTCACAGATCCTACAAAACTTTTTATGAGTATTATTATGTATAATTTATAAAGCTACTTGTTCCACAGAATACTTTGACACAAAAACTACAGGTGTCAGCTTCATGAACAATGTTAAAAGTTTATTAAACAGCTCAAGCTAACAAACCTATACAGTTAGGGTGTGTTTGAATTCAGACACACTGATTAAGTGCTTTCACGTTAAGCAGTGGAGTCATTTACATTATAAAAAGAAACAAGAACAAATCAAATGGAACAAAAAACAGAATCAGTTTAATTGTGTATTTTTTTTCCCAATGGTTGAGTCTTCAAAACGGACCAAATGTGTATTCAGTAACAGTTTTCTCACAGGAGTGTGCAGTTTTTATTTTGTATAAGGGGGATGAAACCGTAGATGACACACTAAATATGTCAGTGTGTGCATTTACGGGATCAAAAAGATACATTTGATTTTTGACCTCTGGTGCAATAAGTCCACGCTGTTTGCAGTGTATAGAAATAAACAGATTTGTATTGTTAATAGCATAAACTTCTCAGTCAATGCAGGGAGGCCATTTTTCCATCTTTTGATTTATGCTGAGAGACTCCACAGTAACTCAAGACCATCATAAAGCAGTGTTCCTGTTTGAATCAAACTTGAACAATATACTGTAGTTTGCTTAGCTCAAGCTTTTAACAGAATGAAAGTGATCTTGCAAACTAAAGATATAAAGACTCCCACACTCTCTCGTTTTAATCATGTACAGTCCATGAAGACACACAGTGTCTTTCTCAGCCACATACATGCTGTACAAACCAACAGTTGCCTCCTTAAAAAGGAAGTGGTCCCTGAACCCACCTGAACAACACTGTACAAGCTGTATAACAACAATGTGATTAGTGCAAGTGAGAAACACTCATCCATTCACTTCCAAACACAACAGCGAGAGAGAAAGCTAATGAGTGGTTAGTGCATTCAGTCAGCTACCTTGATTGAAATAGATGAACTAAACAATGTTAAAAAATCACCAATATGCACACAACAGTTTAGTCTGAGTGTGTGTTAATGTTATAAATATAGTAACATTTTAAGAATAACCTACAATAAACAATGCTGAGTAAAGGACTTTAATATGAAAAATGACTGTAGAATTATCAGATGACCCAAACGGTTTGATGACATAATGTAGAAGTGATTAATGTAATGTCCATACAGAACTCCTGATTTTCAAGAAAACCCAGCGCGAGGCATTTGGGGAAATAAACAATGCACATTTTGGTCTATTGAAAGTGTCATATTTAGGATGGGCTATATACAACTGAAGATTCTATGTACATTGTTATATATACAGGCCAAACAAATGGAAACCTAACCAAGTCCAGCTCTGCCTAATATAGGCTTATACACACTACACCTGCCAGACTCTGACAGCTAGCAAATGCTACACTGTGGAGACTCCCTGTCAAGATTTGATGACTGATGTTTGTGAATAAATCTGAAGAAAGAAGGAGTATATGAATTTAGCTATCTTACACAAAGCATTTCAACATGATAAATGATGAGCTTTGATTTGTTCTAATACAATGTTATGCAGTGAAACGCATAAAAAGATGGGTTATATTCTGAACAACACAATATGAATATTTGGCACAGCAGTTCCTGGATAAACAAGATATGAATAAGGCTCGGAAAACAAAATATTTATTGGCAGAGCTGGCATTTTTCCTAATGTTCTCTAATGTACAGTCTACTCTACAGATGTGTGAATGTAAGCAATGGCCCTCATTATTGGAGCAGGATTGCCTAGAATTCCATGAAGATTCCAGCCATGCTGATTTGGCAGTAACCTCTAAAGGTAAGTGATCTTCATGACTGAATGCCAGATTCGTAACAGCAATAACCTGCTTTTTCTCTTGTAATTAATGTTATTAGGCTCTACATTGTCATAGCAATTACTAACTGCACCATAGCTATTGATAATGCGGGTCCAGAGTGGACAATAAAACAGCAACAGATACAGATGTAGAGCCAGCCAAAGTACAGACAGAAAAATGCTTGACTTTACTGCATAGCATATCCACAAATAAAATATTTTGTTATTGATTCAAAGCAAGAATTAACATTATGTTGCGTTATTGCATTGAACATTGATTGGTTCAATGTGTTTAAAATTTTATCATTGTAAAAGAAAACAAAACAGGAAGTGACAGCGTAGAATATCTTAAGTGTTTTCCCTTTGGCTACCTAAAAAGCATTGCTTCCCCTGAATCAAACATATTTTGTATCCTGCTTCCTGTGTGCACTGCACCACATCAACACAGCATTCATTCACAACAAGAGTCTAGTTTGAATTATAGCTTTACCATAACCATGACACCTCAGTGGCCTGAGAGAGTCAAAACAGTAAATACAGAAAAGACAAAACCAAGTTACAGAGTGAGAACAGAGTTTGGTCAATGCGTTTGTCCCTGGGCATTAATAAGTGGGGTGACTTGCAGGGACCCTTTCCCTGTGGTAAGAGGAAAAACTGAAAGAGAATGAGAGGACTGAGATGAGACTGCAGGTGTGCAGATGAAGGGAAGGCTGATCAGTGGTCAGACAGGAAGTGTATGCAAGTGTGCGTGGTCATCAGTGCAACTGGGCACAGTTGGTTGGGTACAAAAATCCACCTTCTGGAATGAGGGAAAACAGGCTGGAGCAGACAGAGAGAAGGTCGAGAGAGGAAGAGAGGGTCTGGTGCAGGTGATGCTGTGCGCTCTCTCCTGTAAGGGTGTTTGAAGGGAGACAGCTTGAGAGGAAGGCAACGTCTATTGTGCTCATCACTGGCACCCACCCATTGGTCATCAGCTCGTCAGGTAACTGTGCAGCTCCCTTGAGTTTATGCTCAACACCACACCTGAGTGGTTGCCTGGCAACAAGAGAATTAGAGAACCAAGATTTTGTAAAGCCAACAGGTAAAAAGGGTTCTTCACCTCTTATGGTTGTTACACAATGTAGCGTTCAACAAAATGCAAACATTCATTAACAATATCTATATATACACATAAATACATTGCTCTAGACCCTTTGTAGACCCCCTGTGTGACAAATAAAAAACATTAGAAGGCTGTATGTTATACATTTTATACTAAGGAAAATACAAGAGTGTCTTGACCCTATCTATTTAAAAAGGTGTTTAGCAAATGTTAGAGCGAGCTAGTTTGGGATTAATTTATATGGTTTTTTTTGGTTAGTAGTGGCTGGTTAGTCTAAGGTAACTGAGTTTGATTCTACCTCCAGCGTTACCTAGAGTCTGCGAGTCAAGGTCGTCATCAATGAACTCTTCGCCCTGGATGATATTCTGTGTGTCCTCACTGTGATTGACAGGGCTGGTCATTTCCTGCTCCTTCTCATTGTGCATCTGGGCGTAGACATTTCGCCCTGGCAGTTTTCTGAAACGCAGCCAGGGATGCGTTAGGCTGCTCTCCTTTGGCCTCAGCAAGGAACCATGGTTTTTGTAGCTTTTCCTGTCACAGTTTTGTAGTTTATGTTCTGTTATAGTTATTATGGCACCAGCATAGGCTGGCTCTCAGTTAGACACGTTGGGGACTGAACATGCATTCTGTCTGTGATGGGGTTTAATAGGACAGTAAAACTCAAATATCAGTCACTCAGGTTCCTCAATACACGTGTACACCCATGCAATTCAAGGGCTGATAGGGTAAAGATGGGCAGCAAGACAATATGGATGTAGGCATAACAGCTCTGATATGATATATAGTTATATCAGCTGTATCCATTTTCACTCCAATAGAAATATATTTTTCTAATAACCCACCCAGCAATGACAGGAAAATTTATATATATATATATATATATATATATATATATATATATATATATATATATATATATATATATATATATTTTTAAACATTTTTGTAAAATATTACATGTATAAGTGTATCTTAAAAATGTAACTGAATTGTATGTAGTAGAAAAAAGAACTGAAGTGAAAGACCAACCTTTTAAACTTGAAGAGTATGAATGCTGCGGCAGAAATCAGACTTATGAGGAGAATAACAGCGAGAGCCCAAACACCCGGAGCTGCTGCTCCTAAATGAGAACCTGAGAGAAAGGAAACATCACTGATCAACACAGCTTTATAGTCACACTATCAGAATTATTAAACCCTTGTCAACATTTGCAGTTAATTCTGCAACTTCCAAAATAGATTTCTTTCAGCTCTATATAGTATTGTTCATAACTCTGTATGTACACAGGAAAATAATGTCATGGTGAGAATACTTTCAACACAGGTAATTTATGAACTTCCCAAACAATAATAAAAGAGAAATTAACCTGGAAACACAAACACAACAATGCACACACCTTGGGTGGGTGAAGCCATATGTGTGGCTATGACACAGATAAAAGTCAAACAAACAAACTCTCAAATAACTGAGAAATACACTGAAAATAATAAAAAAACCCCCATCAAATTCATTAAAAGATATTAAAAACATGCATGTTATTTATTTAAACCCAAGAAGAAACACAAATGAAAGCAAAACAAACACTGGTTGATTTTTTTGTTTTCTATGAGCGAGTGAGCAGCACATAAGGAGTAAAGATACACAGAGGACACTTCTAAGAGAGAGAGAGAGAGAGAGAGGTGAATATAACGCACCATCTCTGCTGTTCTGCTAGACAAGTAACTAGTTGCAGGTCCTTTCAAATACATTGGTTATATTTAGAGATTTTTCAGGAAGGGCTTGACGTAACATTGTAATTGTTCAGTGATTATATGGAATTAATCTGATTATATGGATTATATAAATGGAATATATCAGTGTTTCATTGTTTAGTGCAGTTGTTTTCAACCACCTGCATCTGAATCTGCCAAAGTCAGCAACACTCTGATTCCTCCTCTCACAATGAAGCTCACATTGTTCTCACTCAGAATCTGCTTGATGGTGGGAACACGCTATGAAAAGAAAGAAGTACACACACACACAGAAAGACAAGTGTGAAATACTAACAAGTATCAAATATAAAGCAAATGTGAAATTATACGTACAGTTAGGTTTTTTAATTCTTTACCTTGTCAACAAACACACTTCTTTTAACTGGTATGTCATCCTGAGGAAGAACATACAGGTCAGCAATGGTGGGAAGACCAGGCTTCACCATGGTAACCAAAGAATCCTGAGGAACCCCTGTGAGCTGTAAAAAAAAGCATGCATGATTAAAATCTATTTTTGTATAACAAAACAAACAGAGAGCCAACACAGGTGTGTGATTTAAAAACAAACCTTAGAGAGAATCTTGGTGACGACCTGCCCCACATCCTGTCTCCATTCAGGGATGTTTGGATTAAAATGGTCCAAATTACGACTGAAACTCAGTGGAATGACCTGGAAGCGATCTGAAGAGAGAGTACAAGATGGTTAAAGGCATTATACAAATACAAAGTTAATATCACAAACTTTATTAAGTGAGAGACCCTTTGTTTTCCCTTCTCATATAAAAAATCTTGGCAACCAACAATGTGCTGTGAAGTCAATAAAACAAAGGCCATCTTCTAAATTAACACTAAAAACAGCCCAGCAACATTATTATAGTTTCTTCAAGAAAATAATGCCTTCAGTTGGTACGAGAAAAGTACTGCATATATCGGTTTAAATTTGAGTAAATACTGTAACCATCAGGTTTACTTTTTGCTTAAGGACATACAATATGAAACAGTGACACAGTTTTACTGAACTGCGTCTCTAAGGGAAACAGCTGTTTCTGCTTTTCACAACATGACCTTATCACATCACTTCATACTCATAAATATTCAATCCAGCCCTGGAATTACATGAATATTTCAGTTGTATTTAACGCTGACATCAGAAGAAAAAATATGGTTAGTTGGGTCGTCAGGTTGGATTTTAAAATTCACACAATCAAGAAACTTAACGGAATGCACTGAATGTGCCACAAGTTTTTAAAAGTATGTGTGTTTAATAAGGAGTGGTTGAAAAGAACAGTGTTTGAATATGTGGGACATGGTGTGTTTTTTTCTGGTGGCTCTAAGAGTCTGTGGTTAAGATCATGGCTTTGAACAATCTGTAGTTTGCTTGTTATCTGAGATTATTCATACAGTGGAACATTCCGTGGTGTATATCTCACCATAAACATGAACAGTTTTGCTGTCCTGCACCATGGAGCGACCGTTAGATGCCTGAACAGTCACAGTAACATCCCCCTCTTCAGAGAACCTTGTAATCAGGCTGTTCTCCAAGGTCAGTCTTGGCTGTCAAGGGGCAGATACATCATATAATTGTACAGATGCATTATTATTTACCCACCTGATCCCTTTAAATATAAGCTTTCCCAATTAATTTGGGGTTAATTGATTCATTACTCATATAGTAAATAAATTAAACCTGTAAGGATTCATTAAAGATACAGGTTATTTTAATATAACTTCCCTTCTAGTTACAGTGCACATATATATGCATGTAACCTTTGCTCTAGATTCAACGCAAAAAAAATCTACTACATATAGACTTAACACTTTGTAATTTTTTTTGTCTTTGCTTAATGTTTTTTGCTTCTCCTAGTAATAAAACATTGGGACATGTATCTTTTTGTTTTAAAATCAGCATAGGAATATAATATAGTTTGTTATTTAGAAATTATGCACATACAAATACCTAAAAAAACCACAATAAATTCAATATGGGCAACAGGTCTGAATAATAAAATTCATCTGAAACACTCTTTCTACAATAAAACGTATTTATAACAGCCCCGTACTATAATAACAGATGACTAGCACACAGTACCTGAAGGCTATCTCCAATCCACCAGTAAAAGACTGTAAGGTTTGCCTCAACAGGCAGCACTGTAGCTGTGAGATTCACTTCCTGATTTCTGCCAGCGATCGGTACCACCTCTAGATGAACATCCTGTAGAGGAGCTGCAGAGAAAATGAGGACAGAAGATTCCTTTAATTAACATTCCGATAAAATCCTTGCAAGTGCCCAGGCAGACTGCTCTTTCTCATACATTTACAGCTAATTCTGATCATTATCTTGCAAGATTTGATTCAACAACCTTTGTTCACTCTCACTCATTTCACTGACCTGTGACCTGGATGTAAAGGGTGGCCTGGTCATGTCCGGCAGAGTTTTCAGCCTTCACACTGACACGGTAAACACCTGGCTTCTCATACCGGTGCTGAATGGGTTCATCAGTGACAGTCAGGTTCTCATATATAGCCCTGACCCCATCCATTAAATCTACCTGATATCTGGTGCTGCTGGTGTCACCCTGCAGACAGTTATATAATCACAGAATAACAAAACTGCTAAAGATGTTTATTTGAGTATTGCTTGTCTATAAACCTTTTAGAATATGGAAATAAATATCATTCATATTTTATAATAATTACATTTTGGACTGTAAATAACGTACTTTGATTTCCACAAGTGGAGAAATTGTTTTAATTTGTTCCTAAATATTACAAATAGTGATTTAAAGAAGCTACATTTATGTACCTGTTCTTGATGGACTATAAAGGTGATATCATCACTAGGTGCCACTGCCAACATCTGTCCTTTAATAGACAGCTTCAGGCCTTCAGGGGGCAGCAGAGGGCAGGAATGCTGCTTTGCACTCTGCTCTTTATTCATGCCACCCTCACAAACATTATTGATGATCTTCCGGTAACTTAAATAATAAATGACAAAACACGTTAACTTGTAAATATTATACTTCATCTGTAAAAAAGTAGGTGAAGGCAATACTGCATGCATATAACCTGTGAGCATCTTGCTGACAGAGGGTCTGCTGGGGCACATGACCCTACTATCATGTTCTACTCTGCACAGCAGTAACTATAGCTCAGTATCACAGTTAGTATCAGTGTTTATGAGATGCATACGTGTGCATCTCATAAAGAGTTTTCTGTAGTACATATTGTGCTTGTGTATTGATGAAACTGTCTTGCATTTTCAAATTAATCAGTATATATGTGTGTGTGTGTGTGTGTGTGTGTGTGTGTATCTGTATGTGTATATTACCCTGTACTGGACTTATAGCTGTGTCCTAAATGACAGTTTTCAGGTGGAGTGTCAGGATTGTACCAGAAGTCAGGGTAACAGCGATCACCCTCGAACCTGAGGCTGGGGGCGCGCTCAAAGCCGTAGTCACTAAGAACACAGAGAGAAACTTTGTAAATAAAGAAGCTTTATTTTTAGCCCACAATCTCACTCACAACAATATAATGTCAGTATTTGACACTAAAATCCAATTTGCTTATAATGTACAAATGTTATCACTCTGTTTCATACCAGGCAAAGTCTTTCTCTGTACACTGGCAAGGTTTAGCCGTTAAAGCTGATGTATAACTCTTCCCTTTAATGCAGAAGGATGATTCTTTCCTCCTCCGGTACATTCTTTCCTGGCCCATGATGCAATTCTCTCCCTGCAGGAAAGAAAACATGTCATGCATCTCCATTTGAAAAGTAAGAAATTGATTCGCAGCCTTTATTAAAATGTATTTCCATCCAGAAGCCGAAAGTTATAGACGAGGATTTTATTGCAGAAGGTATTATGGCTGAAAAGCAGACAGGCAGAAAAAAAATACGGCTAAAAAAACCTGCAAATCAGTGAGTTTCCAGGAGTCATAATCAGCTTCTGTGCACTGCCTGGAAAAAGACTGGCGAAAATCCACCTTCACCAGCTCCCAGTCTGAACGATAACTTATGTGGCCAAACACCCTGTGCATAAGAAGAAACAAAAATAAACAAAAGCGTTTGTCTGTCCATTCATTCATCTTCCATCCATTCATCTTCCATCGATCTCTGCAAACAAAAGTCATTCATTCCTTTAACCAGCAAGCAAAGCTATTGAAGTGTAACTTTGACTTCACGTCACATTACACACTCTATACCCAATGATGGGAATGTTGCATTCACAGACGAGTAGACACGCACACAATGGTCAATGGGAAGCTGCACTCAACCACAACACAAACATGTTCAAAAGAGCTCTGCCACCAGGTGGAGCCCTGTTTCTGTGTTACTAAGACTTCAGTGCATGGATTGGCACAAACAATTTAAAAGCTTGCATTATCTAAGATAGCCCTCTTATCTAAGATAGGAACAAGCCCACATTTAGCTGCACTGAAGATACAGTTTGTGTCTAAATATTCTTTCTTCATCTGAATGGCATTCAGCGAGCAAAGTTCAGCTCCTGTTGGACAACAGCCATGACAGCAAACTTATGTTTTCGTCTGAAGCACCTTTCATAACATTTCAGAACAAGTTGAACCAGCCACAATAAAATGAGAAGAACAATGAAATATAGCCATTTATGGCCGTATACATCCACCTTATATACCAAGGCTCATAAAAACTCAAAAGAAGCTCCAGTAGAGGAATGTTACATGGAAAAATATACAGTTGCACACATAACCGTTTGGAAAAATATTGTTCTTTCATTTTTCTGAAGTCAAGAAGTGTTGAGGACTCACGTCATAACTAGTGTCTCATCACCAGGTTCACTCAGAAGTCCATCCACAAACACAGAAGTGCTGGTGAAGTTGTGGATACTCCATGTTCTCCCCTCGTCTATGCTGAATCTAAGACAAGATTTTTGTTCAAATGATGAATTGGCAGAATATATCATGGATATGGAAAATCAAATTGCATATTATACTGTACTGTATTTCATATAACCTATTGTGCAGGCCTTTGAGTAAAGATATTTATAATTCAGATAACCAAATGAGAAACTTTAAAACATTCTTCTCCATCAGAGATATGAAAAGGAACACTGTATTAAAACATAAACAGGTTGTTAATGAGTGCTTTTTTGTTTTCAATATTTATTAACATGCTCCTCAAGAACAAATAACTGGCCATGTTTCAAAGCAGGAAATTCAATGTTGGGTAGTCATGGTGACAGCTGTATTATTAAAACTGTAGAAAACATTTCAAGGTGACTCGGCTCAAAAGTTTCAGTAACTAGTTCCAAAGTCTTTCAAAGTTCTTAGCTTAAAACAAGTTTTGGTGTAAGTATAATTAACTTTCTAGAAACTCAAAATGTGTCATATGCATGACAACTCTTGTTTGCATGTTATACCGTACACACATTCATGCTGACTTAACTCAAAAAAAGCAAACAAACAATCAAAAATAATTATTCAGCCCCAAATAGCTCCTTAGGGCTGAGCACTGGTGATCAAACTGCGCATGCTGCAGCAGTCTGTCAGTGCTACATTCACCACCATACTTTGTAAGCTCAACATTTCATACTCGAAAACTCTAGGGAAAATAGCAGCTGTTTTAACAGTGAGCAGATTACGGGTGAATACGGGGAAAACAGTTTGATAAAAATGTATCGACATTTAACCCTTTCTCACTTTCATTTGAAAAATCAGTCAGTTGTCAGTGACTGTCCCAGTGAACTTAAAAGTTTATAGGCTACGAGCTCTACAAGTAATACAAGCTCTAAGTCTGATCCTGACAGAAGCAGTGTTTGTACTGCCAAGACTCTAATGCTAATGAAAGAATTCAAGGCTTAAGTCAGAGACGGTACAGATTTTTCCTTTGATCTTTATAAGTTCTTCTTTATACACTTTAGCGGAGCAAAGTGCACATAATATCTGGCATGAGAGTGACTTGATGTTATTTGGGTAAAGGGTTGTCTGCGTGCAGAGGAAGACATTTAGGTTGCTTGGGAACTCGGGTGGCCTGAAGAGCTCTCCAAAGCCAAATGAGGTTCTTAAAGCAACCACTCAAAGGATTATGAGCACAATGAGGTCAGCAAAAGCTGGGGAGAGAAGGTCCTGAAATCCTGTTTCATAAGAGCTTGTTCATCTCTGCAGTGTTTAATACAACACACTGCCCCAATCTATCTCTTAATTCATCTCCTCTTTTGCTCTTTATCATTCCAACTTCAGGGAAAATCTGTATTCAGCTGAGCTTTTATAAGCTTGATAGCTTAGAAATAACAAGTAAATAAATAAGTAACAAAAACTGATCTTACTTGAGGAGTTTTAAAGGAATTGAGGTGTCTTTAATGGCCACAATGACACCACCATGATCCAGATAGAGAATGTGATGTTCCTCCTCAAACACCTTCAGTGAACAAATAAAATGAACAAAACTTTTTCAGTTTCACACAAGCAACATTTTCATCATTATAATTATTATTATCATCAAGATTAATGTCATTAGAGAAAATCACAACTGAACAAATGAGAGACAGGAACAATCCAGCCACATCATTAAGACAGAACAAAGTCTGCCACTGAACACTGTATATGGCTGCAAATAAGAGGGTGTCAGATGTAATTGGTAACAGAATGAGAACAAACAGCACAGAAACTTGAATTCAAAGTGCAAACCAGAGGGTCTGATGAGAAAAGTGCATGTTAAAAACTTAAAATTAAAGAGAAAGACTAGAGCATCGCAGGATCATAACAAATGTGAAAGATGAATATAGAGGAGAAACTGTTTGTGTGTGTTAAAGTCACAGAAGAAGCTACAATGAAGCATTTTCTGAAACTAAGGAGCCATTGTTTAAGTTATCCTTTGTTTCTCACCTGCCTCCAAGTCTTGCCACAATCCGAAGTGATGTACATCTCCTCCTTATATTCAACTAGCTGAGAGCCAAGGTTACCTAAAGACAATATACACAGAAATATAACTTAATAAATGCTGAGAGCGAGAGAAAGAGGGAGAGAGAGAGAGAGAGCGAGAGAGAGAGAGGAAGTATATACATTTTTTCTTTTTTTATTTCTTAACTTGAGGCCAAGCAGCAATTTTTTTTGTGCTAGATTTTGAGAGAGAGTGAGGATCAGGAGTGAGAGAGTTATATATAAAACAGAATAAAACTGAGAGAACTGGAGGGAAGCATGGATCAAACACTTACTGAGCTGAGAAACAGTTAGAGCTGAACTTGAGTGATATTTTACTGAGGGAATGAGCACTACTAACCAGAGAAAGATGGATTGTGAGGGAAACACTGAGTGCAGACTTCGGGAGTTTTTGAATATCTCCTGTGTGCTTGCACAGATATGCACACGCATTTTTCAAAAAAAACAAGCTGCAATGCGTTGGTAACACTTTTAAAAGCAAAGACTGAAAGCCTTCAATTACTCATGTTACTAAGTAAGTGTACAAGTAAAGAATAAGTCAGATTTATTCTGTGTGTCTTTGTGTGTGCATCCCTGAAGCAATGGACAGACTTTATGACCTTGTGAACAGGCAGTGAAGCAATAGCTCCAACCTTGTATTCGAGAGCATTAATGTATTGTCTTCCTCAATTCCCTATGAATCCTGAGGCAATATAAACAAATATTTCATATTTCTGTCTCTTTCTTGTCTTAAAATAAAGGTTTGTATTTATTGTTTATCCTATTGTACCTCATAAGTTCACCTGCCCATCCAGGATATCATTATTTAAAAGAAATAAGAGTATATGAGTTTGGCCTGCTATTCTTAAAGGAGGAGCCAGAAAAATAGTGACTGGTCTCTGTTTATATATGCTTATATTTATATTTGCTGTTTATTTATGCTTTATATATATTATATGATTAACAGGACAGTATAATCAAGCTCCTCTCAAACATAGGTTTAGAACTATAGTCTGTTTTCTTCTAATCAGTGTTATTATCGTTATTAGTGTTATTATTATTACAGAAAATTAAAATGAAACCATTTCTGTTTACTGAAAAAATAAAAAAAGAACTAAACTAAACAAACAAGAACTAAACAAAAATACATTTTTATGCCATCATAATAAAAGAAAACTATGACTGGACTAATTTCTTGGAAATGAATAAGCTAAGAAGATATGGCGTTTCTATAAACAGAAATGTATTTTACAGTGTTTGCGTAGCTCACCTTTGTGGTGACAATAGCAATATATTGTAGTTGTCATGGAGACTGACCTGCACCCATTATGAGGCCCGGGGCGGAGTCTTTAGTGTGCACTGTTCCAGACACGTATGGGTTATCAGCCCATCGCAAGTGAAGATGGAGGTGACAGTCAGGCTACAGAGAAAAGCAGAAAGAAAAATGTTACTTTCTTTCGTTACCTATACATGTAGGAACTTTTATTCACTTTGACAATCATGGTAATTTAATTATGCAATAGGTTCACAGCCAGTTTTAACATGATGCAGTACACACATGCACTCATTTAGACTCACTGACAAACACAAACCACATGGTCTTCTTGCCTTGTCTTACTGCTCTGCTTACTCTGCTTACTGCTTACTGCTTGATGACAATATAAAGGACAATAGTGGCTAAAAAGACATGTCAGATGAGCACAAAGATGAAAAGAACGAAAGAAAAACAAAAGATGAAGGCTGAGAGAGAGTCAATAAGTGAGGAGAATAATAAGAAAAAAGATGTGTCAAAGGGTGGGCCGAGGGATGAAAATGTGAGACGGGTGGGCAGGCAGAGAGACAGCAGAAGTCAATATATGTCTGTACTGTCTCATCTTGTCTCGTGTTGACTAGAAGCCATATCTGTCTTAATTAATGCTCTGGGATTCCAGTCCTAGCATTAAACTGTCCATTTAAAATGACACATATTACATATATTATCTCTAGTGCGTGTGTGTGTGTGTGTGTGTATAAAGGCAAAAGCCCTATGGACATTTATATAAGTGTGTGGATTGATGATTTTTCTGATTTAGGAGACAGTAGCTTAACCAGTGCCTGAATTGCCCATCACCTCACAAGTGCAAACAACAGCAGATGAGTCAGATGTCTGACAGATGCCAGAGATCATTGATCTGTGTCCTAGACCATCACACTAGTCGTGTGTGTGTGTGCATGTATATTGAGGAGTACTGAGACTTTGCTGTAAAAAGTCATTTTTACAAATAATAGAATCGCACAGTTTTATCAGTGTATATATCTGTAAATAATGGATTATATTTGTATGAATGGTATTTATAAATATTACATGTAAATAAAACATTTATCAAGAACTTCATGTTGTCTTGACAAGTACAGAAGACGCTTCAACACAAAAACGAAATTATACTATGCATAACATTTCACTTTCTGCAAAAAGAAAGTTCTCAACCTCAGCCCTATACAACAACAGGTTTGACTAATATAGTAAAATTGATACAAAGGCACCACTGTAAAGTTAGAAGTTGTTTGAGAGACAGATAGTAACGCTGAACACGGGTAAAAATGCTGACATGGAAGTTGGAATAATGTATGTTTAGAGCAGATAATTCACCTGCTTGCAATTTACAGGTTTCCCATTCATATCAGTTGTGGGCGGAGCCAGGCGTTCCCAATCTCTGCCTTTGTTGTAAGTGATGAGAGTCGTGACTTTTCCATCTACTTTCTGATTGGCCAAGAATACACCTTTAACCCCGCGAACCTGAAAAAACAAGAGAGCAGACACTGTTATATGTGATATTAAAGCACTCGCACACAATATACTTGAGTAATATTCAAAATACACATCAGGATATGATTTGATCTGAAATGTTCCAAGAAAGTGTTTTTTAAGACTTAAAATATATGTGTTAAATCATAGTTCCTTTAAATGATTAATATCTGTCAGGTCATGTGAATCAACTGTTAAATGTTTTTGGTAGGTCATGTCCTGGCAAAGTTTTAGCTGTCTAAATAAACCTAGTGAGAGTTTAAGCTTGCCCCAGGATCATCGGAACACCAACTTCCTAGAATCATTTACTTATTTAAACATGCTACTAGCTATGAATAATGAGTGAATATGTGTGTAGACAGAGCTGGTAGAAGTCAAAAACATTCACACCCCCACACATAAACAGACACCCACACACATACCAGTGCATAAAACTCCTTTTTTTGTGTGTGTATGGGGGGAAAGGGGGGTTATTTAACCATATTTTGGGGACAAATGTTTACCAAAGGTCATCAAAACCTGACCAATCTGAGCACTACCTCCGTTTGAGGATGTCCTCATCTGTAAAGATGCTATAAAAACACAGTAAATACATTTTTTAAACTGTAAAAGTTAGGTCATAGTGTTTATAACTGGCTGTGTATAAAAACAATAGAAGTCTATGGAATGCCCCATTTAGATAGAAAACTAAACATGTGTACGTGTGTGTGTGAACCAGTAAAAGGCTTATTAGTATTAGTATTAGTTTAAGTTCTCTATCAATATGCTCTGAGCAACTAAAACTTTCCAAGAGAATGTTCAGTCGTTAATATAGTTCAGCTGGACTTCACCACGGTTCATCTGAACTGTATGTATTTCATAATGCATTAACTATGATTATATGGCCACGTTGCCACTGTTTTGAAATAGTATGGAATGTAATGTTGACCTCCAAAATGTCAATGAGGACGTTCTCTTCAGGCTGCTTGGTGCTGCGGACGTTCTCCAGCACAATGGAGTAATAGACTCCCTGTGGATCTGACTGGTAGAGGTTGTATGTATCTGTCTGATACCATTCCTGCAGAGCAAGGAACACCTGATTCTCATCTGTACTCACAATTTGCATATCCTGTGGAGAACGAGACAAAGAGATTAGAACATCACATACACATGAAGCAAAATATGTTCAATGCACATGACTGCAGGAAACAGTAGGGCTTTGAATAAAAGAATCCACTACGACTTCACAACTTTACTTCATTACATACCAAAGTCAGACAAAAATAAATATTTATTTAGCCCAAATGTGTACATAATCTTTCAACGGTTTTCTGAAGAACAAATTAATATTGAGACTCGTTTTGGGATTGTGGCTGTGAGTTTGCATTTGTGTGTGAAGAGACAACACGCATTCAAACAACATCAATCACAAACAGATACTGCAGAGAGATTTACTCATGTCTGGCCAACTCCATTCTGAAATTCAAACCCTCTCTGGCTTTCTGAATTGATTTGTCAAAGAGAAAACCATGAACAAAATACTACTGTACAATTATAACAACTATTCAAGTAAATAAAACAGCAACTGACCTCACAGAAAAGTGCTACATACATATATTATATTGTTATAAATACTTTTTTTAAATCTACTTCAGTTGTGACTCGGTATATAAATACTGTAAAGAACTGAGTGTAAATGTGAACTGTGCAGGAACAGATCTGGATTGAAAATGATACTTTGAACATTTCATTAAATGTCTTAAAATTAGCTCTTTTGGTATGCCTTAAAATACAGAATCAACAGTGAGTTTTGATAGCTTAGATGCATTTAGCTCAGTGCTGTGGCGATGACATCATTCTGGGTTGGGACGGGGGAGTTTGCAACCATGTTGCTCTTAGCGATAAAGTGAAAGTGGGTCACATTCATTTAGGCACAAAGATGAAGGGTACAAGCTTATGCCCCCCAGCTGAATTCATTCATAAGTACTTAAGTGAAGAGCTAGCAAAGTCCCTGAAGAAACAGGCATTCAGTAGCTTTAATGTGTTCTAAGCTCTAATGCTAGTTCTCACTTATGCCCCACTGGAAAAAGGTTTAGAAGTTTGTAGCCCCCATTGTGAGAAGACAGTTACACAACATACACAACATGTGAGGAATAAATATTGTAGAAGCAGAAAAGATAGGAACACACTCAAAGAGGCCATGGTTATGAGTCTAGATCTGTATTACTAATTACATATGTATTGTGTGTATTGTGTGCATGTAATTCCTTGTACTTATCTTATGGGGACAGATTTTCTCTTGTGATTCCGGAACTTGCTTCCACCTCACTACAGATGCCTCTAAAAATAATTCTTCTTTATGATCTCATATTTCCTAAACATATCTTTCTATATCAACACACAAACACTTCTTAAAATGATTGATTTCTTCAGAAGGCTATTCTGATTTAACAAAAGCAACTATGTAACTTCAGAAAAGTGTTCAAAATACAATTATGTAGTAAAATGATTTGGTTAGTTAATTGAATTAAAATTTTTATGACAAGGTTTTCTTTCATGGCTTACACAGCCAACAATGATGTCACTGCTTTTAACACAGCTGCTGAAAATTTAACTAAAAAGAAACTTTAAATGTGAATTTAAAATTTAGGATAAGATAAAAACTGAAATCTGAGTGCTTTCGGAAGCTTTCTGAAACATTAAATGATGAAACACTGTACTAATGGGCATGCTAATGTAATGTTAAAAGGCGACGAGATAAGAAATGTGGCCTGGTGGGTGGTACACGCATTGGTGCTTATGTGGGTGTTTCAAGTTTAAATCTGATTCATGTCATTTCCTACCCCTGCCCACCTTCTGCTTATCATGTCCTGTTTTATCTGTAATCATCTCTATCGACGAAATATCTAAAAGGCCAAATTTAAAAACAACAAAGAGAAAGACAGTGTAGGAGTGTGGAAGGTATCCAACACACACAGAAGGATGGATGAAGAACAAATGGTGAACATTCAAACTATAAGACCAAAAGGAAAATGTGTGTGTGTGTTGGCTCCTCCATGACATGTACGGCTGAAATGGAGATCTCAGTTACCAGATCCTTGTCTTTGTGTATCACACTGTGAGACAGGGCACTCAGGTCCCCAGAACTGATAACAGCACTATCAGAACTTAAGACAGCACTATTAGTCTATCTCAGACAGCAGGCACAGAGCCCCTATCAGCCATGACACAGCTACAGGACATTTCTGCCCACAGACTCAGTTCCAGAGTATCAGTAAGCTTTAGTTGATTGAGTATCTATACAGGGATGAGCAGGATTTTTATCCTGGGCCACATGGATTTTAGTGACTGTGTGGGGCTGTGTGACTGTGCAAATGAGATGTGTGACTGTGCTATAGACAGATTCACAGATTAGAAGACAGAGGACCATTCAAAATCTCTTTTTTAGAAAAACAAATTGGACATAAACACTTTAGCAGAATGTTTGCTTTTGATATGTGCTTTGCAGATTCGAGGCGCTTCTATAGAGTGCATTTTAATTCTGGGCATGTTGTGCCATTCCTGCAGCAGAAAGAAAGGTCTTAATTGGCCAAAATCAATAGCACAGTTTTTTGTTAACAGTCTGCTCCAAGTTAAAAAAGAACATTGTGCCCTTTTTAAGTGCATTTGTGTGGTTCGGAGGGGCTGAGCAATAGCTTAGCTAAAACTTCTAATGCAGGATTGCAAAATCGCAGGACTTAATAATTTTGGGATCAAGCTGATCCTCCTGAAATATCACGTTAGTATTTACTGACAACAACATTAATGAATGTTTTCATTTCATGTTTTGTGTGTGTGTGTGTGTGTGTTTAATAAACATCAGTATCCTAAAGGCTATTCATTCTCTTGAGCTTCAGTCCTTTACATATATACTAAAACTTATTTACTTGATGCAAATACATCAGGATGAGGTTTAAATTCGGAAAAACAGAGGATAGAGAAAGGAAAAAGATTAAGCCATTTAGTGTTTTATGTTGCAACAAACAAACAGCCCATCGAAGCCAACAGCCATCTTTAATCCATAACTTAAAGAACCTCAGAAGATATCTGAGACTGCATACTGGAACTGGGTTTTGCATTTTTTAGAAGGTTTTCAATTATTCACTGTGGAAAATATGGGCACAACATCAGCCAAGCTCATCTCACACACAGACTTCAGCTCTCTTCTGGGTTTTTGAACTGGGTGTCTAAAATTTGACCTATCTACTCAGTCAAGCGACGAGCGACTAAAAGAGCAGAAAGAAAAACATCAATATTGCTTTAACCCCCAACATGACACCACAAAAGAGAACTTATAAATATATTCTTCCAGAATTTTAACAAAAATCCTCTGGAAGTACACCTGAAAGCACAGTGCGAATAAATCTATAGCATGTTCATCTTTCCCCAAAAGTGCACAGCCTAAAGTAATTAAGTGAAAGTTTTTATCTGTGCTATTAAGGAGAATGTCTGGTAATCTGGGGCATCTTTCTTAGTAAAACTCGTTCTCTCACACTTTCTCTCTCTCTTTCAATTTGTCACTGTGAATTAGCGGTCAGCATAGTTACAAATGCCATTGACTGCAGCTGCTTTAATGCCTCTCCCGTTCCCTGTCTTTCTCTCCATCTCTCTCTAAGGTGAAATATACATGAAGCAGACCCCCAGGCCCAAACTCTAATCAATGTTATTCAATTACAGTCAGGCAGCATTTTACTGAAGCTCTCCCTAGGGCTGAAGCCACAGACAGCCTGGTCAGTCCTCAGCTGTAACCCTGAGCCAGCTGTCTGTCACCGGCATATTACTGCCATACATCATGTCTACTCAGTAGGTGAAGCCGGGTTATAATGGTATAGTGTTTCAGTGCTAGACACTAACTGTGCTCTTCAGTTCATACAAATGGCCACAAAATGTCATTGTCGCTCTCTGGCTTCAAAGTGAACAACAGAAACAATTCATAATAAAACAATCTTCAAATGTTAATTTAGGTTTCTGTGCTTTGTAGGGACTTTCCATATAATGATGTTAATGACATAATGATGTTTATACTGTACAAACTGAACATTCTACCTCACCCTACCCCTAAACCTAGCCCTTACAGAAACCTTTCTTTTTTACATTTTAAAAAAGCACCAATTAGTATATTTAATAATTAACTTCCCTCGTGGAGACCACTAACTGGTTACCACAATGTAGGTGTGTGTGACATTTACCATTGTTGTGAGACATTTGGTCCCCACAATGGTAGAAAAACAAGCCCTCACACACACACACACACACACACACACACACACACACACACACACACACACACACACACACACACACACACACACACACACACACTTTGGTTTGGTTTGAACCCTTTGGTTTGAAATATTCAATTTAATTGCTTCACAATACAGATTGTTCTAAAGCATCTTTAATATCACATTACACATATAGTACACAAAAAGCGTGTACTTATATTTGATATGAATTTGATGTGAAATGTTATTCTTCTCTCTGTAAGTGAAAGATGTTTATATGAATACAACCCAGAATTGCACAAGAGAGCTGGAGGAGAAAATTGGCCATTTGACAGGGTGAGACATTCTTACCTTTGGAAGGGCATATTTTGGGAATCTCATCTGTACAAATTCATTCCTCCGGTACGAGACATAGTGCTTGGTGCGATTTCCTGTGGTTACCTGTCAAAAGTAAGAAAAGGTTTCTGCTGTGTTTATTGTGTTTTTTAATGCATTATTTCCACCACTCTGATGAAAGAATCAAGTCTTCACTAACAACAATTTTGGGACAACAACTCTCTTTTATTATATATATTCCTATGCTGTGTAGGTTCCATCTCAGTTTACACTGTCCTTTCTACTCAGCCAGTTTTCCAACAGATTCTGTTTGAACCAGCACTGAATCAAAAGCTCTCTTAGCTTGTTGGTTCACAAAAGCTGTATCCAGACTGCATTAGCATGCCTCTGTCTAACTCTACAACCTGCTGACCGGACACAAACATTTCACACATTGTAGCTTTGGTTCTCAGGGGCATATCTGAATTCCTTTCCAACAACAGTTGCAATTCCTTCAAAGATCAACAGAGCAGGTGAGATGGGGAGGAAGCAAAAGAAATTAATAAAGAACAAGACCAAATGTCCTTGAGCCAAAGGCTAATTATACAAAACCTGAAGTAAACAGCTGATAAAGAAGGTAAAACAGATACAGTAAATGAAAAAGTATGCAATCTTTTTTTTTTTTACTTTTCTGGCCGCATATACACTTGTAATCACAATATAACAAGCTTGTTCTATCAACTTTTACATCACAAAACAAAATGAAGTGAACTGGATCTGGACTGGAACTAGATCTAATGTGTGTGACCACAAATCACTGTTTTTGAATTTATAAACTGAATTGCAGTTGTTTAGTTTTAGTTTAGTTTCACACACCCACATGTATTTCCAAAACTATATGACACAAAAGGAAATGTTTGGCAGACTGTAAGGGACTTACCCTGTTGATTCTCATTAACTTTTATTGTACGTGTTCCACAAAAGAAAGAAAGTCATATGGGTTTGGAACAAAGTAAGGGTGAGTCAGTGACTTTTTATATTTGCTGAACTAGCCCTTTAATTTATCCTTAAAAAAATCAATATCTCAAAGACAAAAATGAACAGACAGAGCAGAACAGATGGGCATGATTTCCTTATCCTTCAATCTCTGTCAAGAACAAACAGAATAAACACAGAACATACCCTTCACTTCAGCGCTCTGTGAGATATTCTGTTTGAGTAAAAAGAGAGCCTGGAAATCTGCACTCCAACACCTGAGATTCTGCATGTATCTGTGTCTGTATTTACTTCAGAGATGAGAAATGTCACCAATCCATACATGCCAAAACAGGTTGCTATGCTATTAAAGAAAACCTGACTCGGCAGTTCTGAGAACAACACACTTATCAATTTTTTGTCAAACCAGAAGAATAAGGTTAAATGATGGCGTTCACACGTTCACAACCCTGCATATGATAAGCGGTATAGAAGATGAATGGATGGATAATGGCCATTAATGTTCTAAGAACTCAAGGCGTGTTGTTCTCTCTGCAAAATAATGAAGCAATAAATCACAAAAGCTTCACATCTTGCCTAAAAACTCCCCTTACACCCATGAAAAAAATCACAAACACAGAATTAAGTGACATAAAATAAACCAATTTTAATAAACACATTCATTTATTATAAACAGATATTGAAATAAGTAATTCCTCTGCCAAATAATATAGTTTATTATCTTTACTGGAGGCTGTTTCTTGGCAGTTGCAAAGCAATGTTGCAACTTCAGCTTTGAACATGGCTCATCCAATCTGTCTTCTGTCCAACCTGTCTGAGTGGATCTGCCTTATTTCCTCCCACGTTTACACACTCAGTTCTGTGACAAGCACAATGCAATACAAAACAACTTTGAATTCTTAAGAAAATGGAATGCCATTGTACCTTTACAAATATGTAATCATCCTGCACTGAGAGGGAATTGTGGTCAATCTTTCCCAAGAACTGTGCTGTCATCATTTTATCTGAACAATTCTGAATAAGACATGTCACGTAAAGATATCCTGGAGAAAAACAGAAACACACAGAGTTATAGAAGTTAGAACAGGTGAAGGTAAGAATTTCACTTTTGAAATCTGAAAGGACTCTCATGTATAATTATTTTTTTTTTAAATAATTGTTCTCCATGGAGAGAAAGGCCACAAATATAGAAGCTTTTAGCAAAATTAGCTGAGGAAGATCCTAAGTGATCATGCTGCTTTATTCAGAGAGGCATGAAATAAATTATGGGAAAAGCTCTGAGGTGCCCTGTTGATGTGGCCTTTCTGATTCAGCGACCTCTACAAAACATACACGCTTATTGGTTCTTCTAGCATGCACAAAAAGTGACAAACATTTATCAAACATTATCAAACTGGAAGATTTAATTGCTATTCTCAGAGTGTACAGTTGATGTACTGTAGCTGCTGTACTGTTGCTGTCAAAGACATCAGTACGTAAGCTACTGCTATTATCTTTTAAATTAATGAGGAAGCTGGATGCTCCAGTCATAACATGATTGTTGTGCCTGGAATCAGATAAATACTTGAAATACAAATTAATACAAATTCCTAATATCATGACAATCTGATGAGCAAGTAAATTTGCATGTGCTAATATAAATTGAAATGTAAGCACATTTCCATATCTATAATTGTTTTTTAATTTTAGGCAGACGCATGGACAGGTCACTCTACTGAAGAGGACAAATGGTTAATCAAAGCAGGATAGCAGAGAAATTCATTAAAAAAGCAATTAGAGTGGCTGAGCGCCTTGCTTCTGTCTTCTGTCACACAAGGTCAGACTGCACACATACACACACGCGTACATGCACACATTCAGCATATCTATTAAGAGGTTGAGGGAAGCCAATGAGATACAAAAACACTTCAGGTTTTCATCTGCCTGTGTGACAGAAAGGATAATATAAAAGCCACAAATTAAGTAACTTATGATTTGAGAAGTAGGACACTTGCTTTGCTTTAGGTCATTTCCTGGACTTATATGCTGGTAGGCCCTCATGTACCTAAGGGGGTGTGTGTGTGTGTGTGTGTGTGTGTGTGTGGTTAGAACCTTAGGTATTATGGAGCTCTGTGTAACAGCTTGCCTCTGTGTAACACTAAACACCTAGGACCCCCACACACACAAACTAAAGACTCATACAGACAAACAAACCTCACAGAACCCGCTCAGTCCTGGGAAATTAATTGTTTGAATGAGGCCTTGAAAACATCCTCCCATTTGCCCTTAGTGATGTGATGTGGACTAAAATTAAAATGCACTGTTTTATAAACACATGAGCTCTTACCACCACCAATGTCCTGAATCTCCATATGAACCAAATCAGGATCCACATCCACTTTCGTCACGGCCCTTAAACAGATCATACAGTTAGTAACACAGTACAAACACACGCAAACTAAACACACTTCCTGTACACCACTGCCTAGAAAAGCTCAAACAGGACTGAGTCACAGACAGTACCCAGCAATGCCTTCCTTACCAGAATCTCCTCATTTAAATGAATACATTCAGAGTCCTTTAGAGTGGTTTAAAGGAATGCAGACATATGAAGTCTCCAGGCATGTTGTATTGTTTGTAGGTTACTAAGCACCTAAAGGTTACTGTAGCAAAACCATAGTTAATTTGTTTAATGGTTTAACTATAGTAACCATGTTTTTATTGGTGTAAACTTTAGTAAAATTATGGTTAATTTTCTTAAGACGTGTGAGTCTGTGTCCACATAATTCAATAATTTCAATAAACAATAAACAATGTTTATTTGCTTACATATTTTTAGGCTATAGTAAATTAGAGCTTGTAACTAATTAAGCTTTTCACAAACTGCTTTCAATTGTGATGAATTTATTGCAACCCCTGCAATGGTTTACCTCATAACAATATTTACAGCAGTATAAAGCATCTATAATCTTTCTCCAAAGTGATTTATAGCAAACAATGTGACCTCAACGTCCCACAAAAAGCAGCAAAGAGCTCAAGACACCACTGATGACTGCACAGACAGACCACCCTCCCTGACAGCAACCCTGTGCATTAAAGCCACACTGATTAATGCTGTCTCTTCTTCAGTCCTGCCCTTCTGTTGTTTTATGAGCGAGGGAGCAGACGGTGAGGACAGGAACCGCACCGCTCACTGTGAACCGATTCCGTCATCTCTTCAGATGCGGTTCTCAGAGAGGTTTTAAAGAGGTTTGGAGACAGCAGAGAGGGCAAGGCTACGGCCCTTATCAACCCCCCTGCTGCTGAGCAAAAAGAGCTTCGGATTTACAGTCTCACTGTAAAACCTCCAGCCAACTAAAACATGTTCTGGATGTGGTTTACTACAGATGATGCTGACACAGAGCTGACTTCTGGATCTTTTATCGCTATAAACTGCAGACAAGTTATACTGAATCGTGTAGGTGAATCTATTGAAGTTAAAATGGGTGGACAGCACGAAAGCAGGAGAGAGATCAGAAAAGAAAGATCAAAAAGAGAAAGAGAGGGTCAGACAGTAAGACTGGTTGGGGTGGAGAAATAAATCACTTCTGTCCAGGACTTAAATCCCAGCTGTGGCAGCAGTGAACCATAACCAGTGAGAGAAGGAATGGAAAATCAAAAAGAGGAGAGAATGAAAAGAGGTTGAATTCCAGAAGAAGGTGGAAGAGGAGAGAAGAAGAGGAAAAGATTAAAAAGTCTCAGATTGGAAGGTGGAGTCAGGTAAAGTGAAGAAGAAAGAATGAAGGAAAGCGTAAAATACACCAGTGTTGCTATAAAACAGAAGACTAGGGTTAAAGGAAGAGTTCAGTGAAAAAAACAAATCAAATTCTGTTGTCATTTATTCACCCTCATGTTTTTTGAAACATATGACTTTCTTTTCCATGAAACAAAGGATTTATTTATTGCAAGAATGTATTTACCTCCAAGCTGCTTTTATCTTTTTATACTATGAAAGTAAATAGTGAACTGTCAAGCAAGATTTTCAACGAATAAAGACTTTAGTCTGAAAACACAAAGCTACCATATGACAGCTCCCATTCACATTCACTACAGTCATACAGGTTTGAAATGACACAAGAATAAATGATGACACAATCATTAGGTGAACTATTCCTTTAAGTAGTGTAGAGACACTCAAAAACAACATTCACCAGAAAACGTGGCCTTTGGTAACACGTTCCTGCAGTAGAGTCCACTTGTGCCCCAGATCAGTGGAGACGTACAGCTGAAACAGAAAAAACACAGTAACTTACAACAAATCACAGTTTACTTACATTACATTATCTTTTAACACAAGAGAGCTTAATGCTCTGCTCATAATATTGATTTTTAGGCAGGAATAAGATTAAAACACACTATAGATTCTCACTATTATGAGAATTTAATGATCGAGTCCTTGTATATGGAACAATATCGTACAAATAAAGATTTGTTGTGAGAGACTGTCCATACTGTACCAATTAATACTAATTAAAATCACACATTATTTGTGTATAGTATTTGTATAAGCATGTCCCTCAATTAATCATCCCTATGATGACATTATATTGACCACTGCTCGCGTGAAAAATACTGCCAAATATCAGCCAAAACGCACTATAACAACACACACAAACACACATTTACTTATCTATCTAAATGGGGACATTCCATAGACCTACTGTATTTCACAAAGCTAGTTATAAACAATATAAGCTAACCCTAACATAAAACTTCCTGCATTTTTACAATTTAAAATGTATTTATTTATGGTGTTTTTACAAATGAGGACATCCCCAAAAGGAGATTTTGCTCAGATTTGTCAGGTTTTGCTGTACAAATTTGTCACCAATATATGGTTAAGTAACACACACACACACACACACAAACACATACACACACACAGACAAATGTACATTAACCATCAAAACAGCAAACACCCCACACACCTTCTCATTGTCTTTTCCATTTAATCTCAGAGATGATAAATTGTACTGCTTGCAGTGGGTTGCAGGCAGTGTTCAGGGTTTTCAGCAATTCATCAACTACACAAAAACACAGTTCTTGCCTCATTGCTCACCGAGCCGTTAACAATGTAAACATGCTCTTTAGCGAGAGATAACCATGGCCTGAGGGCCAAACAGTGCTGCTCATAACTAATAATGAGCATGCCAATATACTAGAGAGCAGAAAGCACTGCCATAAACAATAGCTGGATGAGAAACGCATTAAGAACAGTTGGCCGGGGCAGCCAGTCGAAACCTAAATCATTAGTACTGAAAGAGCCACACAGACTGATTGAGCCTGACAAAAAGGTTCGAACATGCAGCTGAAATGAAGAAATATTATGGTCTTGTGAGTGATCAGTTTGGAAAGTAAACAAAGTGGCCAAGAAAACACATACTTTAAATGGCCTCACAGCTGTGATAATTAATAATCATTGTGTTGTGCTTGATTGTATTACTGTGTTGAACGATGCTTTCAACTGACCTTCGCTTCCTTGCTGTAGGCCAGAAGTTTGTCTTCCTCGGATGGATGGAAGAGGAGAGTTTCCACGGTGAAGGAGACAGGCTGTCGTTGGAAGGAAGAACCCTCATCCGTGCTAATAAAGAACATCTGGTCACGTTCATTAATGCTGGAGCCCACCAAGATTACCTACAAATAACATCAGCCACTATATGAAAATGTGTTTATGTCCATATAGTCAGTACTGTGCAGATGTTTTAGAGGCACATTAAAAAATGGTTTTAAGGAAATAACAATACAGGTTTTCAAACATTCTGTACCATTAACTAAAATAAACACATGACATTTGTATGTCCTTCAACAGACAGTACGACCAACACAGAGGTCCGATCTCATCATCACAGGAGCAGTCTGGAATTACATGAAGAGAAGAAAAAAACAAAAAAGAAAAAACAGAAAAAAACACAATAAATCCATAAATCCATAATAAATCCACTGAACAAACATTTCACGTATCAATATATCAGTTTACGCAGATACAAATGATACAGTCCATTGACAAAGTTTCTGAATTCACTGAGCTCATTTAGCGGCGTTATCATAGGCTGCAGTTCTTCTAAAGACCTTGGGGTGGCGCTGTTGTTCAACCAACTGTGCATTGAAGCGTTATCTGGTAAGCAAGTTCCCTACACGCACCAGTACAGAAAAACAAGTTGGGATCCTCATGGGGTCTGCTAAACAGAGAAACTCTCAGTGAAACAGGTTATCCACTCTAAAACAAAGATTCTGGTGGAATAAAGGAAAGAATCTCCACACTGTAAAACTTTCCTCTTACACAGATAACTCAGAAGCGGAGTTCAGCACAGAGCCCTCTTTGTGGTCTGTGGATAAAAGCCATCAAACAACATCCTGTGTCTGTCCATGAGGAGTACAGCGGGCCGGCAGGGTTCGAAAAGGCTACACAGGGTGGTAAGATAACTGAATATTGTGGCTGATGGCACCTGGGAAACATTTGGCTCAATCATCACAACATTGTGATATCTTGCTGACACTTCTAAATAAGAGGCACAATAACTAAATGTCTGTCACCCCAATTACATAATCTACTTAAACATCCCAAAACGGATTTTCTCTCACCATAGCAAGTCACATTGTTCTCTTTACACAGAATTAAGCTCTGTGATGTCAATTTATTGATTGAATGACAGGCACTAGGGACAGCTTGAAGCATTTACACACACAGTAGAGAAGACCACCACACACACAAACAGACAAGAGCGCACACACCATCTGATTTACACATCTCACACACAAAGCAAGAGAACAATCTCTCTCGTCTTCCCAGCTAACAAGTGGTGGTTTTAGGCTGTTTTTCCATAATGTTTTCATTAAGTAACAAAAACTTTAAAAATGTTATTTTGAATGTTTAGGAATATTTAAAATGTCAGATTTTAGACACATAGACACTGTGTTAAGGTTGTTTTTTGGTTATATACATTTTGAAAACGTTAATTTATATATTTTATAAATTTTAATATATATAATATATAATGTTAAAAACTGTGATTGTACTGACCTAATTATTCATGCTAATGAATAGCTGTAATATTCAACATCAACCAGCTCCTCATTCAAACACTCCACTGAGCATTTCCATGTTGAGGGAACTTTGTAAACAGAGTGATAGAATATACAAGGGAAGGGACAAACATGTGCGGGTATGTGCGCCTGCTTTTACTTGACGCAGCTCTGCTAATTTTCCTTTCCACTCAATTTCATATGCAAATTGGCAGTTTTGATATCCAGTCTGTGTCGAGCAAGAAAATGAGAAGCGCAGGGAGATGAAGAGGTGGAAAAAGTGAGAGAGGTCTGTTCTGTGCACCTGAGCTCAGCCACTGGAACAAAAGACAGACTTGAAGAGAAGTGAGTGCGGCAATGGCAGATTTTCAATACTCTACAGCGCAAAGCTGAGGGGAGAAACCTGCAGCTCTGTTTGAATGCAGAAATCTACACCTAAAACAACTAAGACCTGCTAAGGTTTGCGTTCTGCCTCCTGATGCTCCACCTGATGCACTTATCATGGTGGGTGAGAGAAAGTGAGAATGACAGGGGAGGAATGAGAGAGGTTCTTTTTTTAGTGTGAGAGTCCTCAGCAGACACTGGGTCGAGTGTTGGTGGCACGGATTTAAAGAATGTTCTGCTGCCAGCAGGCGAGCTAGTGACATCATGCATATACAGACTCTCTCACAGGCTTTCCCAACAATGTAACAAATGCAAATATTCTCCTACATGCATTATACACTGTGAACAGACACTGAGCATATATAATGTCCACTGCAGGTGATGTTGAGAGGGTACAGAAGCTAGCACAGAGACTCTCTTTCGAGAAACAAAGGAAATGTGTTTATCTGCGTCTGTCTGTGTGCGTGGGTGTGCACGTAGGTGATGTTTCCACTGACCCTTCTCTAAATCCAGGTTTCACACAGGTAATTTGTCAGGAGCATGCTTAGGGTGAAAGCCCTGTTATTAAGTCCCTATTGCCTGTCATAATGGCTCAGCCTGGCAACAGAACAGCCCACACATCAAAGACCTACATCAGGGAACAGGCCCATGATAACACTGAAGACAAAAACAATAGGGATAACAATGTTTGCGCTGTGGGTATAATCATGGCTTTGTGTTGGGGCTACTGTGTAGCATTTGTTTGTGTGTTGTGGGCGCAGCGTTTAGATGCGGTTTCCTGCACTGGGATCTTGTTTAGGACATGGACTTGCTAATTATGATTTATGGTAGCTGTTATGGTAGACTTTATCTAAAACTTTATATAAAACCTGGTCTTGCTAAAATCTGCTAAACTAGTTACCCCTCCCTGCATGTAACAAAGTCCGCAGGTAACACTATGCACAATAGTACAGTGAAAACACATACATAGTGAAAGTTGAACAGCTGAACACTGCACTCCAGACATTTCATGGTTTGCCAATAATAGTGTATTGTCCTGTAGTAGTATAATATCAACATCATTCATCATATTTTAACTGCTGATGGTATATATTGATGTATATATATTGATGTAGCCTTTAGTTATGTCTCATACAATCAGCACTGAGGCTTTAGTTTACTACATAATGTAGCTCATAATGTTACAATAATAATTCTGGACTACTACATTTTAAGATACTGTATTATATGGTGTTATTATAATGATCATAATTGTGATCATGGAGATGCCTTCTATACAGACAATCTCAGATTAATGTTCTTGAACTCAACTCAGCTGTGACATACAGCAGGAACAGGACTGAAGTCCTTGAAAGAGAGTTATTTAGATCTTCTCTGTAATAGCTGGAGGGCTGAAGTGAAATTGGGGCATTTGGAAATTGCTGAATTATGTAAGTAGATTAATTATTGCCTGTGATATCTGCTGCATGGGGTCACCATTGGGATCAGTCATTTTGGAGCTCAAATTACTCTGGATGAAGCCGTGATTCCCACACGCCTCATAAATGCACAACACTCGTAACCCTCTGTTACAATAAATAAATAAAATAAAACAGAAGCAGTGATCACAGAGCGATCACAGGAGCTGTACTACCAGAAGGACCTGTGCCTATCACATAACAGAAAGAACAGAGGGAAATTCCTCTATATGTAGCTGCCAGTGCCAGGCAGTCTGTTTGGGTCAAAATGGCAGAAATTCTCCACAGGGAAAGCTTAATCTCCTTCCGCGTCTCTGCAGGGGTTCTAATTCTGACTCCTGTGGGATCTGAGCGAGTGATCCCAGCCTACTATTTTAAATGTGCAAAAAGTGCCATCTGTGCACTTGTCTCTTGTTTGTTAATAACGTTACATCACGTTATGACCGCTTCAAAAGCAACATTTTACTGGACTTTATTACTAAAATAGTGTTTACTTAATGCACAGCAAAGCCTACAATCCAAAAGACAGTGTCACAGTGACTCCATATCACACTTAAAGACCAGCTAGAAATATATACTGCAGGCACAGATTATGACTTTGCCCTTTAGCAAACGATTTTCATAGTCTGCTACACTAATTACAGTTACAGCTACGCTGTGAAAACTCTGGGTTAAGTGTAGTTTTCTTAAAGGGCACAACTGTTAAAAAACAGAGCTATGTGATCTCAACAACTCCATTTCTGAGGTCAGCTGGTGGGGCTGGACCTCCACACTATTCACTTGCTGTAAAACAGTGAACATAACAATGAATGAGATTTAGCTACATTTGTAACCTTGTATTCCACCACACAATATTCATCATGAAAGTTTTACACCTTTTTGTGTTCTCAGAAGCATTAAGGAAATAGTTAGGATCGGACTCTGCTTGTCTTGGCAGAGATGTCTGCAAGCACATACGTTCTCAATCTAAAGGATTGTGGATAATAAAATGCAAATACAACCATTGCCAGTAATATTCCAATCGCTCACTGTGTGTGAAATCAAATGGCCACATAGAAACAGGTACATGTCTGAATAGGCTGTGCTTGTAATGTCATCATCCATTAGGAAATGTGTTGCATGAGACGGTGTAAATTCACTTTGTTTGTTTGTCTGACACAGGCATTTTTTAAAGAGGAGAAATGGCTTTGGATACAGATGCTTAATTTGGAACTCAGAACCAAATGTGCATTCTCATGATGATCAAATGGCTTCTGTTGTTTTTGACTGATGATTTATGGATCAACACAACAGCTATTCTGAAGGCCACAGACTTGTGTGGTCACGGTCAATTAGAATCCTGAAGACTGCACACAGACTAAAGGCATAAGGCATCAGCAGACAGCCTGAGTATGGATGGGTGGCAGAGAGAGGCAGAGAGAAAGAAAGAGACAGGGAGAGAGAGGGTAAAGGACTAAATAGAAGTTTGGTTAAAATGAACGGTTGGTTTTTCAGTCTTCTCAAATGAAAAAGAATGCTGTTTGCTTAATGTATCAGCAAATCTCTGTTCTGAAAAATGCTTTTCCATTTCATTTAGCTTTTATTGAACCATCATGTTAAACCCTGAGAATGGTGAGATTATTTTGCCATATTCCATTTCCAGACAGGACAATAATAAAAATGGAGAGGTCAAAGAGATGAGAAGAAGACATAAAAAATCAGTGGGAGGAATCACTGTGATGGACAAAAAATGAGAGGGAAAACCAAGAGAAAACAGCTGTACTTCCTCATGCTGTATCACAGAAGCCAGAAGAATGACATAAGAGTAATTTACTCATGATTATAATCAGCTATTATTATTATGTCATGACTGACGTTAGAAAGTCAGCAGATGTGAATGCATACAGACAATAGTGCAGAACAGCTGTAGAATTAAATGACTTTATAACTTTTTTTTACTATATATATATATATATATATATATATATATATATATATATATATATATATATATTCTCAATAATAAAATTTCACAACAGAATTTATTTTATATTTCTGCATAAAATATATTCTTCCTGTGCTTCCTCTGGTTCTCTTAGACCGTTAAATCAGTTAGATAGGGCCAATTCTGATGCTATAATAATCATGTTACCACCAGTCCTACTGCTCATTGTTATAATAACTATTATCACAATGAGTACACAAACTGTAATCGGTCAAGACACCCTCACTGGATCAGTACTTGTGCACTTTTGAGTGCTTATCTTAAGCAGGACGGTGAGTTATGATGAAAAGATGGAGAGCAGGGCCTAAAGCTCCTCTGAGAGAGAAAACAAGGATGCGCTTGAATGATTTGCCCTGAGAGGAGGAAGCAGCTACTGTGTTAGGATCCCTGGTGGAGAAACCGCCTGACGTCCTCAAAATGGGTGTTGAAAGCTTAACTAATGTTAATAGACATTATTTGCAATTTCAGCACTGCAATAAGACCCTGTTGGTGCAGATAGATGCCCTCATTTCTGCCCAAAGGTTCGTCTCATTTCCTCTGAAAACTGATCTAGTGTCAAAGGCCAGGTTACCCTGGTTACCATGTGGTCTCCGTGGAGACCGCTGTCTTCAGGCACTTCTCACCAGTCAGGTGAGTGGGAGACAATCTAATTCAAACAATTCTTGCTCATTTTGGAAGAGGGAATAGGTGGAATAATTACATATTGTGTCAATAAAGAGAAACTTAACTCATGTGGAAACATCATTAGTGAAACCTCTCTCTCTCTCTCACTCTCTTTCATTTTAGTTGCCCTCAATTGCTTTATTCTTTATGGGTAGACAGCTGGCAAAAGTTCTTGTATTTTTACAGCTGTAACAAACAGATGTAAACGGATTACTGGATGTCAATAGAAACAAGTGGGTAGAGGAACTTTTGCCAGTGCCTGAAGGAGGTGACAGAAGGGGATGAGAGAGAAAGAAAGAGAATAGAGAATGCATCCCAGGAGAGAGACATTTTTCACACATATGTATCTTGGAATACAAAAATGCAATTGCAAAGCACATACACTCCCAAAGAGATTAATATAAACATCAAAAGCTTTCCATCCTTTGATGTACACATATCTATTAGTTGTATAAATATTAAAACGCTTTTAATTTATTATAGATGTACAGAATATCAAAGTGAAGGACACATCCGGATGATTTAAACAAAACAAAAGGAATTTTGCTGTTCCATCTGTTGATTCTCTAAAATAAGCAATTCTCCATGTAAATGAATACATATACATATATTTTTATTATGCATATATATATATATATATATATATATATATATATACATGTATGAAATATATTTCCCTTGAATTTCATTCTAATGAGATCATTTTGTTGCAGATAAACTGTCTTATCTGTCTTCCTTTTGTCATTAAAGACATTTTGGCTCTGTGACATGCACTGTTACGATAACAGAGGACCAAAAGAGTGCTTGAGAATCCTTCTCAGCATCATGACATGATGAAAATAGCTCACAATAGGCTGATGGCTTCTGTCAATGACTCTCACAGCCTGTGTCAGAATTAAACTTCTATTGCCCAGCAGATTGTCAGCAGACAGGCGGCCAAGCAAGGCTGTAAGTGCATACTGCATACTTGACAGAAAGCATGATATATGTACAGTGGCCCCGAGGACACAACACAATGGCATTACTCCATCACTAAGCGCTAGACCACTTTCAGCAGTGCAACACAGAATGGCTTCCAAACAAAAAATGAAAACAGAAACCAAGATGAAACATTTGCAGGCAGCAACATTTCAGTCTGATTGTTTTCTTCACTCATGCTATTTTTTGTGCCACCCAACATCACTGTAGATATCAAAAGGAGAGCTGTCAGAGTCTGTTTATCTGTTATGGTATGTAAGTTATAGTAGCATACTGAAGATGGTGACACCAGTTGCAGCCAGTCAGGGTTAAAAGGTGAAGATACTGCATGTACTGCACGTGTGTGTTTGCATCAGTTAAACAGGTGTGCACGCTGTGTCATTTTCTGTCTGAGGTCAATTTCAGCTTGATCAATGTACTTGTACTTGGTATCATAGCCCATTTGAATTGACTAGGCAGTTGTATACTGAACAAGTTCATGCTGTCTTCATGAGTAATTAGGCTGTCAGGAGCCTGAAGGCTAAAGTGACCAGATGACTTGATTTCAAGACGGGTGTCTGTTACTACAGAATGTAATATTGTTTATAATATATTGGTTATAAAAATGTTCTGGTTTATAACATGCATTCCTGAATTCCAAAATCTGGTCACCCAATATTACTGCAAGTTTTTGACATGTTTTTTGCTTATGATAAAATGATGGTCATTATCACAGTGTAAGAGCTTTAACAAACTATTTTAACAAAGGTTATGAAGATCTTGGACCTTGTTGTGTCCATACTGGAGGTACAGATAGATTCCGGAATTTCTGCCTGAACTTCCACACACAGTCATCTTCTGTTTCCTGTCATCATGTGGCCTATCTCCTCCTTTCTCTTATCTCTCTGTAATCTTTTTCCCTGATTCTTGTGTTTCACTCAGACCCGCTGGCTTGATCTGGCAATTTAAGGATTTCAAATAAGACAAATTCACGTAGATATCACAGATATATAAGGGGGTAAAAAACACTGAAATTGCCATCACTGATCTTACACCATTTGTTCTATCTGACTCTCTATCTCTCTCTCTCATATATCTTTCTACATATGAATCCATCCCTCTCCTATTCTTATCTTTATTTCTCTTTGCCTCTCTTTCCCCCAAAGCACTGGCAACCCACAGAGAAAATGACAGTACTTGCAGGGGCAGCAGCAGGGGGTGCACATGAAAATAAACACATACATACACACATGCTGGCATTTTGCATGTAAGCAGGGTGCTTCTCTTCCCACATCTTTCAGAGTGATTACTGTTCTGATTTCCGCTTGGACTCTCTCATTGAGAAAATGAGAGGAGGTTATTAAGAGATCAGTTAGAAGATCCAAGAATAGTTCTGGGGTAAATAGGAAAGGGTTCAAGCAAGACCATACGTGCCTTTAAATATACACACAAACTGGGAATGCATGACAGATTCAGGTCAAAACAGGAATTCTGAAGAATTATAGAGTATATTGTCTTATTGTACAATGAGTCCTTTTAAGGTCAGTCGTATGTCAGTCACATCACGTTCACTCAAAAGTTTTTTTGAATGATGCAGTCTCTTCTCCATGCTCTGCCAGCCAGTTTTGAATAGCAGACCACTGGATACTCAGTGTTTTTTGTCCCTTTTTTGTCATCATAATTGCCCTCATTCATCTTTTGTCCATTACTGATTTCAGGAAGAGCACTGTGCAGCATGGCCAGGCAGGATCTTGGGCAATACTACTGTGAAAAAAATCCTGATTGCGCCACATAAACTTAACTTAGGACAAAATGCAATAGAGAGGCACAGCATACTCATGCACATGCTTAGGGCTGCATGCATAAACACACCACACATACACACACTTGTTGGCATATGTGGTTTTTAAGGACTCTTTATGGATGTAAAGGTTTTAATACTGTACAGACTGTATAATCTAACCCCAACCCTACCCCTAAACCTAACCATCAAAGAAAATGTTTGGTATTTTTTTAATTAACAAAAAAAATCACCATTTAGTATGTTTTCTAAGCAATTTTTTAGGACATACAAAGTGTCCCCATAAACCATGTTTACTTTGTTATACACATTACACACATCATTAGACCCACTTGTAAACAATGTATAGTTTGGATACTTAAATATGCATTACACAAAACAGCATATTTATGAACAAATCACAACAAAGAAAAAACAGCTCATATACTGCTGACAGGCTGACGGAATTTAAAAATACTGAGAAGATAAATAAACAAGTTATTAAATAACTACATTCATCATAACTACTGTATTGTGAAGTACTTCTCACAACAAAGTACTTAATTAACAACAATTTGTAGCATTCTTTGTTCCTTTATAGGGCTTTTCACACTACACTTAACCTTGGGTTAATTTTGGGGTTATCTAAACACTGTCACATATAAAAAGCCCATATATAACAGTTTTCTTCCTCTGTGGGGGGATGCAGTTATCCACTCCTTCCTATTCTGACCCTTTCACTGGCCAAGGGTGTCTCAAATAAACAGAACATGTCCTTCTGTCAAGGTAATGCTGCATTAATGCTTGCTGGTGTTGCACAAATGTTTTCCTGAATTATATGTGCCTGAAAGTGCCAACATCACTGTTTATCTGTAAATCTTCATAATCCCTCTCCCCCACTGTTGCATGTAATCAATTGCAGATAAAAGAGGGACGAGGAATACTGAGATTCATTAAGTTTACACAATGCTTTCCTGATGGTTAGACCTGCTGTTTGTTTTTGTAAGTATATTTGATTAGACATAATTTTATCTGTGTGCTTTTTTATTTATAGTGCACTAAAGATGATAAAATCCTTTTTCTTGACAAATCTGATAATATTTTAAAAACAGTGTGGGGTAAGTTACAACTCTGTACCAGTATAATGTTTTACTAATTTGATTTCTGCTGTTGTGCTAGATTTTATTCATATGTTAATTAAATGCAAGTCATTCTGAATAAACAGGCATCATGTTTTGGAACAGTAATGCATAATGTGGCATGCTTCACTTTATTTGAAAGTGGCTCACCAATTTCCTGTTTAATTCCTAGAGCACTTGCAACTTCCTGCGTTTACAAAAGCACCAACTCTTTTCTGCGAACTATCTGCCATTATGCCTAACTGAGCTAATGCAAACTATCTCTCACTATAACAGACGCTTATTCTTTCAGAGACATTAACCATTATAAACACTGACTGAAGCTCAATGAGGCATCAAGCAGGTGTTGTGAAAGCTGTATCAGTAATGACCTTCAAGGTCTGTGGATCTTTAATGAGAAGAGGAGCTTGAGGTCCAGCAAGCATGTACATTTACACACTATTAATCTTTAATTTTCTTCATTTCAAAGAAACATACAAGAATAGGTGTTTCTGTTTTGATAAGTACTATTGTGAATGGAGGCTTACCAATGAGATGCTGTATAATATACTGCATATGTTAGAGGCTTAAATGCATTTACACTTTAAATGCTTTACATAGCATTTAGTTAGCATTTAACTGTAAATGTTTTAAAAAGCATTTTTAAAACAAATGCTTTTTAAAACAAATTTTTTAAATGCTTTTCGGGTTCAGTGTTTTAGGGTTGATACAGACTTTTGACATTTGTTAGATAAGCTACTATCACCTATTGTTGTAGTCTGGGTTGTGTCATATTGAATTGGTTTACAGAGAAATATCACACCAGGAATAAGCGGATTGGACACATGGTGAGAGATTAGACAACTGTGCTGCGGTGTGATACTGATGTGTGTCAAGTCACATCAAATTCAAAGCCATTTCAGAAGTGTGTGTGTGGTGCAATTTTGTGTGTCCATCACACCACTGTTATAGGAAGAGTGTCTCAACTGAAATATTTAGACGGTGATCTTTTAAAGTGCCTTAGCACTCCTTTTAACACCATCTCCCCTTTTCACCTTCTGCATATTCTGCTGTTAGCTGCTGAATTTAAAATGAGCAGATAAAATACACAAGCGAGAGAGAGAGAAAAAAATGCAACTTTCATGTTCCTCGATCCTCAAGCATTACATAAATTACTCTTAGCATTAAATATAACCGAGATGGTCATGGTTGTTTATAAATGCAACGTTACTCATAAATTAATTAAAATGGGTCAAACTAAGAGTATTCAGATGATTTCCTAAAAGCACAGAGATACACAGACACTTGAAGGCATCAGGGTAAAATGTGAGAAGGATTTCATACTCATACATATTGCTTAGTAACAATTACTTTGAACAGTGAATATAAGTTTCAGTCAAGACATGGAAATAAAATAATTCTGTGGTGACTTATAATAAGTTTTTTCAGGTCATCTGGGGTTTTAATGCAGATGGAACAGGCTATTTAACATGGTGTCGGAGAGCTGATGAAATGTTTTTAACTCAGTAAAAACTTAGTTACGTCGGGCACTGTAAAGTACAGCACCATAACACACTTCAGTTCTATAAAAATAACTCTGCAGCTCCTATTCTGACTACAAAAAGTAATGAAAAAATGCTTAAACTGTAAATGATGCCACATTTCCCGTTATCCAGTTACGACAGACTTATTCTCATGACAAAATTTGCTTCTCGTTAACTCAAAGCATGAATCATTTCTCTGGATCTCTGGCTTGTTATACTTGATTGAGTCATGTTCACAACCTGTATGAAAGGAAAGCATCAGCAAGGCCATAAAACGCTCTTAGTTTTGAATGTATTTTATGTTCTTCAAGAGGAGAATTTAGGATGACTGAGTTGGATGTGGGACTTAATTTGCAGTATGGAGAAAATTAGTCTTTTTATAATGTATGTACAGTAATGTATCTCTCTTTTCCATTGCACAGACATAAAGTTAACCACATAAATCTATCCAGATTCTATCCAATCTAACCAAATAATCTATCCAAATAAATTTTATTTTTTATCTTGTTAAAGATTCTGTAATTTTTAAAGATTTTATTCCAAACCAAAATTTACATATTTGCTTATTCATCCACTAAATGGATGTTGATTTACAACAGTATTTATAAGAGAAAGGGTACTCTCCATTAATCCTGAAAAGAGATGCAGTGGAATGTTAAACATTTGCAAAAATCACGAAAGCCCAGACCATCAATATTTTTGCAAAACAAACATGTCTAGCTATCTCTGACGAGAGATTTGTTACAAATAAATGAGTGAAGGTAAGCTCTCATCTCCACTATTAATTTAGCTTTGTAATCTACCAACCTATCTTTACCCATCTTTTATTACCTTCTGAAATCCCCTCTCCTTCTCACCTCCCTTCCAAATTCTCCTCTTTTTTGCCCCTCCTTTTTTTCCCCTACTGGAGCATCATCCTTCTTTTGTTCATTTTGGGGCATAACCCCCCTCCACACACACAAATACATGTGACATCCTGCTTTCTGCACCACTGCGTAGCATTGTTATGGAAAACATCCACATACTTGTGTCCAAACACACGTGAAGTCTGTCTTATTTCGTCTGCTGGGGAGTCTCACAGCGCATGCTAATACACTCTGTTATGCATATTCCTTATGTGTTAGTTTGTTGGTCAGTAAGACAGCTGCATATGCATTATTCATAAGAAGCATGTTTTGGCAGACTATGGCAGGTGGGTTAGTATTACGGTATACAGGAAGAAGGCTATGACATGTTATGATAGGTCATGAGGTGTCATTGTAGGCCGTACATTGCTCAGGTGCAGTGAAACAGCTAAAGTATAGAACATTATGTGGTGCTAATGCTAACCTGACATTGTAAACAAATATCAAAACATTATACTGACATATGTTATTGCCAGCTGCAATTATGCAGGCAGAGTAAGTGATGCACATAAGTGCTTGTGGTGTGTGTATGTATTTATCTGACAGTCTAGCTCTAAATGAATAACTAATAATTCATGTCACTGGTGCTGTTGATTCGTCTGGATTTGAAGCTGTTGAAATATTGAACTGACGTATAGTGTGTTTGGGTGCACTGGTGTCCTGATCGAGTCCCCAGCAACGGTCAAGGTCAGTCTGAGGATGTTTCAGAGAGTAAGACAACCATTAAGAAAAGTGAACATTTCATATAGCATCTTTACCATTAGTTCCTCTGAGGAGAACTGAGAGAAATGTAAAAACAACGAAGTAAACTTCCCATCCTTCATTCTCTCTTGCATTTGTCTGATCTCATTTGTATTATCTGTCTCATTTACTCTTCTCTCTCTCTCTCTCTTAGCTCTCTGTCACCACACCCGTTGACACTCTGTAAGATGACTAAGTATGCAGTATATACAGCATACACACACACACACACATATAGTTTACATATGACAACAGCATATTAATATATACAAACTATATATAGAGGTATAGAGGTTATATTTCTTGAGAAAGGCAGTTATTATAAATAGAGCATAAATAGTTGTTCTCAACTGGTGCCTGCTCTGCTCTGACAGGGTCATGAATATCAGGGAAAATGCAATAGTAATGCAAATATTAAACTGCCACCAACAATATAATTGTGCACAATTAGGACAGGAAAATAAATGGGCTCCTTAGCCGTATCACTGCTACAGCCACACCAAGCACAATTCTTGTCAAAGACTCTCCCTGACATTCTCTGGTCAGGACTGTCTCAACCTGAAGGGATAATAATAATAAAAAATAATAATCTAGAGGGCTTCGACACAGCAATTTCATCAGCTGGCCTGACAGCTGAATAGGGCAAATGTCCATCCAAAAATACTGTGTTTGTCATAATGAAATGGTATGACATAATGTGTCTGTAAATCATTAATGTGAATGAGGAATATGTAGGTAATTACACTCAGTCTCTCTGAGTTTCTCTTTTCCTCTCTCTTTCACACACACACACACACACACACACTTGTTGGCTTATGTGGTTTATGAAGACTCTCAATAGATGTAATGGTTTTTATACTGTACAAGCTGTATATACTATCCCCTGATACACATTTGTCATAAACCACATATTCACACACACATTTACCTCTATCTAAATTGGGAGATTCCATAGACTTACACAGCTAGTTATAAACATTATAAACTAACCCTAACCCACACTCTAACCCTAACAGAAAATGTTCTGTATGTTTACAATAAAAACCCTAATTTACTGTATGTTTATAGTGATTTTATAAATGAGGATGTTCCCAAAACAAGGTTTTGCTCAAAAATGTCAGGTTTTGCTGATTTTTGGGTACGAAATTGTCCCCAGTATACGGTTAAGTAAACACACACACATTGATCTTGAGTTAGCTGAGTAGCTTGTGAGATCAGATTTTATGAAGTAAATATATGACATAGGTCATACCAATCTCAAAATGAACAATTATAAGGTGAAGCAACAGATAATGTTTAAATAATATTAAATAGTTTAACAGTAAACATTTAACAGCAAAACATTTTGTGGCCTTAAGAAGTTGGGTTCGTTATACAGACCTCCTGCCAGAGTATGACGCTCTGAAACTTTGTCTCACTTCTTGAGTCACAGAGAGTGTTACGACGATTAACACACACGCACACAGAGCCTGGGGCTTACTGCAGCATGTGCAGAACATCAAAAGAAACATGATCATGTTCATATAACATGAATTCATAAGCTATATCCACTGGTCAAAGTCATCAAATACAAGCATCTCATATGAGGTTTTCAGGATCCCTCCACACATTTGATCAATTATTCAACAACATTGACAACTCTCATCATTTATCTTTCTTAAAGTCTGATGACTGCATGATAAACAGTACTAACAGAAATACAAATACATTATTAATAAGATACATCTATAAATCTTGAAACAGAGTAAAGCTTTATGTCTGTGCATTCCCAGCATAAAATAAATAAATATCACACTTCCTGTATATACATGTTTGTGCACATTCTGGATGTGAAACAGCCAACATCCATCTATATATCTACTGTAAATATCTATATAGTAAATCCAACAGAAAAATTCACTTTATGAATAAAATCAAAACAAACACATTCAATTTGAGGATATCATAAGAGAATGATATGTTCCCAGCATACACAAGGAGCTTATATCAATTCCCTTCTTACTTGTGTAAAAAGTAATACAATATTCCTGATATTTTGTAGAATCTCTCTGGTATTTGAATTATTGGTGTTTGAATTATTAAGATCAACCAATAAAATTGAAGATATATTTGAAACTACTGCTACTTAGTTCTATATTTTTATTGTCATTTGTTTAAATGTAAAACTGAAGAAATCATTATTAAGTCATTATTAATTGTGGACTTTGTAAACACAATCAGCTTTGTGCTATAAAGTGTAATTCAGTTACCATGTGAAGTAACAACATCAGTAACAACAACTAAAATGTTTTCTTTAATACCTTAATTTGCAGTTAGCTTGCAGATGGCAAGTCTTGTATTAATTATTGTCAAGTTTTTTGTTGATGTCTGTCCTTTGACCTACAGAAAGACAAACTTCAGCTTTAAATACAGCCTGTCTACAGCGCTGCCATTATGTGAAGCTCTTTCCACTGTAATTATTATTGCTTTTATAGGACTGGCTGTCTTCAAGGCCAAAGAAAGGTGTAAATGTGCATGACAGGGGTATTTGTGCATGTTTATCACCTTTTCCCTTAAACCAGCAAGTGTAGCATGTGTGAAACTGCATGTTCAACCAGACATGTTAAAGTTAAGCATGTGACGCCTAACTGAGAGTCAGGAACCTAAACCTGCTATTGCTAATGTATCTGTTCTTCTATCTACTTCGATTTACAGACTGAAATGCTAAAGATTATATACAGCTTGAAACGTAGAAAAAACAACTCTGCTCAGCTTTAAAAGATGTTTTCCAACTGATGTAAACCAAGCAGGCGGTGACAATATTCAGCACAACCAATCAATTTAGAGCAATTCCCCCTTGCCAGATACAGTCCAATAGACCAAAGTTGTCATGCACAGTACTGTATTTTTTGATTTTATAAAATTGTTGTGTCATGGCATATAATCTGTTTTTAATCCACATTCTAAAAACAACAAATAAAACTGAAAAACAAACTGTTTGGCCTAGATTCTGGGATGCAACTGCCAGAGTTCTCAAAGCTGATTTGGTTTCCTCAGTTTTTTTTAAGGTTTTCATCCATGAGAAAAGTAATATGAGAGAGAAGAAACCACCCGAAGAGCAGACTGAAGGATGGAGACAAGCTCTGAAAGAGCCTTGAGGCCAGTGGAGTAAAAACAGGGTAGAAAGAGAAAGAGAGGCAGAGAATCGAGGTGAAAGAAAGAGGGGCTACACATGTGACAAGAGCAGCCTGGACCCTGGCCTCAAAGACACGCACAATGATTCCAGTTCAGGAACAAATTGGACAATTTTTCATGACATGCCCCTTGGCAGCCTCATCTATTTCAGCTTTTTATATTTATTTTTTAGATTTCAGACTATAGCAAGCATTCATCTAGACTGAGGAGCTAACTCTGCAATTCTGGTTTAGATTCACACTTAGACACACAATCCGCTCTCAGTCGAATCACAGTGACCTCGTTTGAGAGGATACGGATGTTGTTTTGTGGAAATTGATCATATGTTCCAGGACTGAATGAAACTGCTGGTGTTTTCTAATGCATAATGGTTGATGAGAAAAGAAAGAGATTAAGAGAAAAATGGAGCTATAACAACAAATATACACTTGTAAGGTGCACTCCCAGTCTGTTACAGCCATTGCCAAATGTCCAAACATTTTAACTTAAATCTGATATCAAGATATTAGTGCAATGTTGTAGTTTACTCCCTAAAGGCATTTTCCCATATACGCACCTGTCATTGCATAGAAGTCACATTTATTTCAAATCCAAACATCTGTTCCACCCCCAAAATGTGAACAAAATGTGAGATATTGTATCTATGATTTACTATCAGAGAGAGAAAGTTAAAGAGAGAGAGAGAGCAAAAGAGCAGTAGAAAGACAAAGGCATGTGGGGGAGCTTTTGGAAGACAGATTTTAAGATAAGCTGTCAGGATGGTTGCATTCAGTAAGCTGAGCAAGATTCAAGGCCAAACAATCTGTCATACACATACTCTAGCTTTAGATATGAGAATGTGAAGGACAGGTTTGACTGCACAGACCCCCCAATGTAGCAGAGACCACTGAGGTGTAAATGTGTGTCTTGGGTGTGTGTATATACATGTATGTATATGTATGTACACACACACACACACACACACACACACACACACATATATAGTATAAAAACCATTACATCTATAGAGAGTCCTATGGAGAGTCCTCCTAAACCACATATGCCAGCATATGTGACTGTCAATGAGTGTGACTTGCCCATATTTGCATTAAACAAACAGTTGCACAAGTTCATCAAATATTCAACACACACAAATAGCCAAAATACAACGCTAACAACTGGGCTTGGAGGTCACAGAGTCTTTGTGATTTTCTTCATTATTCTGAAAGCAAGAAGTAATGTCTTCCCCTGGGGACACATCGTTTTCCACTCTTCTTTTGAATCAGTGATTCCTTATTGACTGAAGGAATAGAGGATATGAGGAATATGAAACAGCTGTCATTGTTCCAGGCGTGTGTGTGAGTCTGTCAGTGATCTGTGCTCTCTCTCTTTCTCTCTCTCTCTCTCTCTCTCTCTCTCTCTCTCTCCACACACACACACACACACACACACACACACACACACACATATCACGTTAATGAGCATCATCCTGGATGACAGGCAGCACTAAAGCTCCGAGGATCAACCTTTCCAAACACACACCACACACACAGGCCGTCATTAGCATACTTTTACTCGTTCGTCTCAAGCCAATTTCCCAAGATTAGTTTTCTAGTCTGCTGCTTAATGGTTAAGAATGAGGCGGTGATGGTTTAAACTAAGTCTAAATGTGTAACCAGAGACAGAGTTTAAAGGCAGACATTAAAATTCCTCAGATGTTCATAGTGGAGGTGCATGCTGGTTAAGGAGACACAGTAATAGGAAGGAGCAACAGGAAGCTACACAAAAGACACATGCTTCCACTGCATTTGTGCCAGTGTGAGTGAGAGAGACAAACATAAAGGATGTGTCTCCAACTGGGTCTGTTTGTTCTGTACCTCTATTGAGATTGAGTGTGTGTGTGTGTGTGTGTGTGTGTGTGTGTGTGTGTGTGTAAACCCAATTAGGAGCAGTAGTGGCATGGCACTAAATTACACACACATACACGGTATAATACATTTTAAATTATTGACAGGATACAAATGTGCTTAAGCATTGCTTGTGTTAAGTAACGTATGGCACCAAACCTAAATAACGCTCAATAAAACTGTCTTCATGATGTGAGGAGGAGAAAGAGAGATAAGCCAACAGAAAAAGAAGAATGAGGTGGAATAATCCAGAGTGTAAGCAGACCTGTGGTGCAGAACGAGAAGTGACACTCACATACATCAAAATTGTCACCTTTATATAACCACAAAATAGTCAAGGAGAATAGACACCAGATTACATACAGATTAAGGCTGCTCTTTTATAAACTTGTAATACTACACATAAAATGGATTACTGTACAGATCCTTCGGAGAATTTCAGTTATCAAAAATCAAGCAAACAATAAATCTGAGAATTGCAAACATCACAATACAAGCAAAAGACTGGATTTCCACAAATAGCACAAATGCTGTTAAAAAGGACATTTTGGTGAGAGTCAGACCCTCTCTGTCTGTCTGACATCATCTCTAAAAATATTAACAGATTGCACTTACAAAGAGAGAGAGAGTGTGTGTGTGTGTGTGAGAGAGAGAGAGAGAGAGAGAGAGAGAGAGCGAGCGAGAGAGATCAAATACTTATCAAAATTATAATTTGTCAAAGATGAGTCTCCGTATGTACACAAGTAGATTCTTGCTAATATTTGTCATTCATCAATCAGCAATAACAATGACAACCAGTTAAGAACAAAACCTCAACATGAATGTCATACATTATTTAGTGGGTTAATGTCAGTGAAAAACAGCAGCAATATAACCACATACTGTCATTCAGCTGAGTGTGACCTTAATACACCAAAGCATCTGTCAAAGCAAATCAGAATGATGCTATCCAGGCAGTCACTAACAAATCACCTAGAGAACTCTCAGTGTTACAGCACGTCACACAGGACAACTTTGCTATTGGTTGAGTCAGCAGAAATGCTCCAGTGAGTGTTTGTGCATATTGCTGTTAAGTCTTGGCTGCTGGCTAATTTATAAGTCTATAGTTCATTAACAGCTGGGAATCAGATGAGGGCCACTGAATTATTGGATTGCAAAGCAAATCCACCCACCTTATTACCAAGAGAAACCCCACTGGTCCAAACTCCAGACTTTAAAGCTCACAGACTTTTCGACCCCATTTTGTAGGCGATCAGATATGTATGTTTGTGTATGCTAGAGCTTGTTTTTTTTGGTGTTTTAAAAGCTTCTTACCAACAATCTCGCTTTCACAATTAGAGGCAGTTGTGCAAAAGTTCAGACACTACAGCCAAAAGTACATATCAGCTGTTAGCAGACATGATCAATCCATCTGCAGGCCTTCAAACATACACCACGTCAGCATGAACTTATCGCCAATCTCCATCACCTCTTTTCGGCTACAATCAATTTTATCCCCAAACACTTTGGCTGCCATCCAGGTGTGATTAAACTATTTCAGCCTTCTTTCAAATGAGATCAGTCACAGCCAATCTATCTCAGAGTGCCAGACACAATCAATGGCATATTGCACAACTGTCCCTGCGTTCCAATTTACATACAGTCCTAAATTGTATGTGAGATTGAAATTAGCCCATCCGGAATCACACCACTTTGAAGAGTATGGAAATTGTCCCCGAATGTAAAACTATGTCCAGTATTTTTATAAGTCTGCATTGGTGCATTTATTATAAACTACTACTACCCACAAAGCTTTGTATTTAGAAACGTTTGTGATGGTGTGCATCAGAACAAAAAACATGGCAAATATGTGAGAGACACAAGGTATATAGGAAATAACAAGTGAGTATAATGTCTCGAGTATTTAGACAGCATTGAGATTAAATATAGATCAAATAGACTTAAGCCTACTCAGATGTTTCTACAGAAAAAACTTAAATCTAAGTAATCTCACAAGTGTTTTTTTTCTCTTGCGTTTGAGAAGGGATCTCAAATGTCTCAAACTTTATCAGCTTTACCAGGATACCAAAGTCTGCAATCAGACATTAAAGATTTCTATATAAATGCAAACATTTCTTGTCCAGTATTTCTAAAATCAAACGATCTAGGCTATGTTCTCCCCTTCTATCTGAATATATCTGTACTCTAACTGTATATCAGCAATTGTCTTATTTGTGTCTATTTTAATTTCTCCTAAATGTTTTTTAAAATATTTTTATTAGGAACTAAAATATATTATATGTTAATATTTAAATGTTAAATGCTGTAAAAAAAACTATTTTTTGTTGACTATATTCATTCTTGTTGAACAACCAGCTCCTACAGGAAACAGAAATACTGCTTTTATTTAATTCAAGTAAATTGATAATGATTGTCACCAAACTGTGTGCTTTATACATATGTTGTATTGGTACTACTTACTGTGGGTGTTCATGTGTGTCAAATTGAATGATCAATTCAGTGATCTGACTGTGGTGTAAGGCTAGCAGGCTATGATTAAGTCAATAAAATTGTCATGTCTTTCCTTTGATCAAATTAATCACCAGATCACAACTTTAAAATATAACAAATTACTGTTTTCCCTGGTATATTTAACCCGGCAAGCCTTTTTAAACTTGACACTCTTAATGTGTCATGACACATCTTAATTAAGATATAGACAGGACAATTGCAAAAGTTTGTATTGCATTAGCTAAACATTATTACATGCATCATTATGCAAAAGCATCGGCAGCGCTCAGGGGACCTGTGACTGGCAGATCTTCTGCAATATTCTGATGCATCTTGTCTCGCTAATACAGAGGGTTGTGTAAATGATCTATAATTAAACTAAATGAGGGATAATGAATTGTGGGTAGTGGAAATGAAATGTAGAATGTGTATGACAGGATGTTAGCTGTGACAGGATTTACAGGTCAGTTTAAGGTGACAGGATGCATGTAACTACACAACAAGGGTATCATATCTATGGTATCAAGATGCATTTTTTCGACACTGTTTTATAGCCCCAAAACCTGCATTCTCTTTTCCACACACTACAAGTACATGAGTTCCCATCACAAGAAGTACATACTTCTAGTACTTCACAGCCAAACTGTCTAAATGTTCTGTTGAGGTATAAGGCATATACAAAAGGAAAAACAGCTCTTAAACAAATGCACATAAATGACACTATAAATCTTCAAACTGAATTTCATTTAGTATGGTGATACAACATCTGTTATATAAAAGGCTTACTGTGATACAAATTTAGTCCTATGGCACATATAGTTATATAACTTACGTATTCTATAGCCCTCATGTATTCATGTATATCTCGGGTCATACATTTGCAGAACACATGTACTGTAAGTGCTCCAAAGACTGTATAAACTTGTGTGCTTATGTTTAATTTCTACACACAACAACATGCTTTTGTTTATATAATTTGTAAATGTAAATTATTTAAATATGTACAAAATTAAACCTCAGAAGTCTACGTTTGGCAACCTTTAATCTTTTGTGAGCATTAAAAAAAGCACATTTATTTAATGTCTGTAAAGCTAATTATAGAAAACCAAGTTTAAATAATGACAGAAACAAAAAGTGGGTTAGTGAGAGCATGCTGATTAAATTTAAATAAGTTCAGATTAATTTGTATAGCGTTTTGTTCAATAGAAATTGTCTCAAAGCAGCTATGAGATTGAGACAACAAAGAAAAAGACTCATTCAAAGCTCAAGGCCTCAATCAGAAACCCTTTTTATCCCAAACTGCATAAAAACACAATTGGTTTATGAATAAGGTCTTGGTTATCAGACCGCAGTACAGGGAAAGTACTGAATTTTATCTTTGATGGAAAATCAGGTCAGACTGATTTATTTGACCTGTTACAAATTCCATGTAATAGCAATGATGACAAGAGAACACAGAACAAAGTGTGTCTGAAAATAAATCAGAGACATTAATCAGTCAAATTGATCTCTGCAAGGTCAGGAGCAAAATCAGGGTTCATTGTGACATCACTAAACCAGCAAGTTTTAACTAAGCAAGTGTGAGTGTGTTTATGGGCTTTCTTTTGGTGCTGTGTGTGTGTGGGTACACACTGCTAAAGCTCATTACAAGTTAAAAAGTCCATGACCAAAGAAGCTATTTGTAATACTTATACTTGGCTAAACGATGGGCTATAAAAGACTTCTTAATTGCCTCCTTAATCTTTAAAGCTTAGCCAAAAATCTTTGTTTTCAGCCATTAAAAGCTCTTCAGCCTATAACATGTCTAGGTCTGAAAGAGCATTCATTGGTCTGAGGAACATTTTTGTTAGAATATCATTTTTCTCAGATTGCTGATTTTAGATGTTTGTGGAGAAATGCCAGTGTTCATATTTTGAAATATAAATTCTTACATGGATTTTAGTAAGCAACTTTGGTTTGATTAATGAAAGTATGAATAGCAGGTAATGCTCAATGTATGACTGCCACATGGCTTTTTATGTCTATGGTATAAAAATAATTTCTTTAAAATAAGTTGTATCTGAATAAATCCAGATACAACTAAAAATTATTTAGCAGAGAGTGAGAAATGAGAGAAAATCTTTCTAAATTCTTAAAAATTCTTAAAGAAAGCAGCTGTAAGGAATCCGGTGAATATCTCTCGGCTTTTATCTGTTTCCTCTTTTCCTCCGCTGGAAGATCTTTCACCTAAAGGAACATTATTCCATGACTCAATCTTGCTTATGGAAGCTTCCTTTCTGCTGTCCAGACTTAACACTGCTTTGCTTGAGTTACTTTCCAATGCATGTATTAAACTTTCAAATATCAAAGATAGCCACTGTCTCTCATATCTGTTTTAGCTCTGTTACAGGACACTGAGCAATGTGATTTTAATCTCAGGCCTCATGCTCTGTCTGCAGCTGCCGAGAATGTAGACTTCTCTATAAACTGTTAATAAAACACCACAGTTTGAGACTTGACAAATGTTATATCATTTAACTGAACACAGAAAACACTACAAGGTACTGTACTGCACAGCTGGTTACCTACAATCCTATCGTACGTCTATGGTATCAGCTGAGAAAAATGTTTTGTGCAAAAATGGTTAAAATTTGCTTGTGACCTCAAAGTAACTGATGTATCCTGTCTGTATAACAGTCAGTTAATGAAGAAAAGTTACATATTGTTTAATATAAATGCATCACACAGTGTTCAATTTAAAACAAAGTTTAATAAAATGTCTGTTTCATGTTCTCTGTATTCTGTTTGAACTGTACAAACTTTTCACTTTTCTCTTATTTTAAAGGCCATTTCCCATTAATGAACTTCCTTCCTATCGCTAATGGGGACGAATCTCACATTATTTCTCGAATAATTACTTGCTGGAGTTCCACCAGTAGATAATGCAGGACAAAGGAAGTGAAATTTATGCCATTTGAAATTAAACTGTTTGCTTAAACTCTTTGTCTGAACCATGAAAGCAATTAACAAAATGAAACCAGCCAACACTGAACTACTGAATTCATTATTGCAACATCAGCTGCTGCTCACCGCAGTACTGAATATTTCTAATGAGAAGCTGAGGAAAGATACTGCTCATCTACACTCAGAGACTGTATTAACAGAGGTCTGATATACTAGTGAAAACTACAGCTTTATTTGGAACTCTTTTTGTTCCAGCTTTTCTATCTCTCCTTTCTTGTGTCTTTTGCTCTCATTCACGCTTGGTGGAGCTCTGTGCTGTAGAAACAAGGGGGCCAGACGCTCTGGTTTTGGGTCAGTGACGTTTGATCCAGCTCCTCTATGAGGGGTCTCTAAAGCTACAATGATTGACACCGTGTAGTACTGTGACATGTGGAGTGTTGCAGAGGATCCAGCTAGAGCTGACCAATATAGCTGAAAACATGACATTACACACCATGACAATGTGTATAGTAACAGCATCATAATGATGAAGCAATGTGATGTACGATGCATATGATTACGATGAATACCACTGTAATGTAATAACCAGTGTCCATCAGTATGATTGTTTCTGTGAAGTAGTATTAAAATGTGTTGGCTGTTTTCAGAACAGTTTCTATAGTTCAGTGGAAGTGCCCCAGACAGCGGTACATCAAAGAGTTTGTGTCCCAAAAGCTTGAAAGTGTCTGTTTTCATGAAAGCCACTTTTTCCCAGACACGGCAGAAAGCACATTCATTGTTCTGCCCTGTTCAAAACACTCTTTGTGTTGACAGTGCAGGTGAGCTTGCCCAAGACTGGAAAATAAAGGAGTCTAACTCAGGACATCACATCCTGTACAATTTACTCTGCAGACACAAACATCTAAACAAAAGCTTTGTCCTTAAATGTACTGCATATCATTTTGAATTTTCACATTAATTATAAACAGTGCATTGTGACTAGAGCTGAAAACAACAGATATGCTTTGATGAGTCTGGTAAATTATTGAATGCGTGCACATGCACAATCTTACGCAGATTTTTCTTTACTGTCCTTCTGATGGTTCATTCAAGGTGTGCATGTGTTGTGCATATGTCTGCTCATTTCTTGACGTGACAACCAGAGAAAACTCCAATGATCTCATGCAAACAATTTTGCATTGTCAGGTATTTAAAATGATCTGATTTTTGATAGTTCTCAGTGTTTTGTTGTACACATAAACAGACTCATAAGCAGCAAGCACTTATTCAGACATGAAGTCTGCTGTAAGGAGATTACTAATGAGCAGGGGAACCTTGTAAACTTTATTAGGACGAGTTTGACACGCTTGAACATGTCATAGTTGCTCTAGGGTGATCATTATCATCAATCTACATATGAGGGAAGACAATTCACATGACCTTAAACTCCTCACATATAATTATACTCTCTCTCTCCCTCTCTCACTTACGCACACACATGGGGCATATTTATTAGCTGTGTTTAAATATAATCTAATATCATGATGTGAAAAGCACCATATGGAGCTCTGAAGTGCAATTTTTGATAGGTGTGTTAATCACTGATCTGTGCTTAAACATGCACTGCTGTCAATAACTTTCTTTTGAGTGCTAATTGCAAAGTGTCTGTGCATGATAATTAATTACCATCCTCACAGACCAATTCATTAACATGTGGTGAAAACATAATTAATATCATATAATGAGCAAGTGCCCTGTTCTGACAACAGTTACAATCATGTGCATACATCACAATGCTTCCATGACAGCATATAGGGAAAGTGAGACGTCACTAACTAAATATTGATGCATTTTAAAGAAACTTATTCTTTATAAATACTAATAAACAACAGATCTAGAAAGGATCTTGTTGCCGTCAGTGGTTCTTACCTTTTTCTTATTTGTGGGACAAATGTAGAAGTTTGTGACTGTAATAGTTGTCCCAGGCATCAGGTTAAGCTTGGTATAGGTTGTCCCATAATCACTGGACCTGCATTGAGCAAAGAGAGAGAGAGAGAGAAACGTCATCTCCTACGTCTTAACATTATCGCTCTGTTTATTTTCACTGACTCATACATGGAAAGATACTGTATCACAAGATCAATCATATGCATCTAGACAGACTCATATCCTCAGATTATTAGATATATTTATTTATAGGGCTGAGAAGCAACCTAAACATGACTCACTGTATACACCACTTCCCACATAACGGTGCTACAATTAACACACACACACACACACACACACACACACACACACAATATATATATATATATATATATATATATATATATATATATATATGTTCTGTAAAATCATTTCTGAAAATATATGTATCACACTGGGAGTCAGTGTTAAAAGTATATACAAATGTTGAGAATGTAGGCAGTATTACTAGGCTTCCATTCATCTGGATCACCAGTCTGTTTGCAAAGGCTCTTCAGTGATCTCATGAGCATTTGACTGTTTTGTACTGAACTTGAGTCAGCAAAACTGTGACTTTTAATAACTCAGCCAAACAGCAGCACTGGGAGAGATGCTAGCAGTCTATTTGAAATGTTCATGGCATTCTGTTTTAGCAGTAAATAACAAGCTAAACGACTGCTATGATCACTAAATCACATCCTCTCAGCAGAAAATGTCAATAGTTTGTCATGCCTAAGAAACGCTCATACTAAATGAAAACGATTTCTGCTTTGCATAAAGAAAATAACAAGACAGAATGCTTAATCTGATCCAAACTTAAAAGCATGTTGAAAGTGTGCAAATGCTTTGTTATGAAGAAAAGTATTAGATCAGGTTCCCAGCTAGCAGGGAACATTCTCAGTGCATTGGCTAATGTTTTCTAAAAGTTCTCTCAAAGTTATCAAAAACATTTTTATAACAAGTAACGTTAGTACAATGTTTTTTAACATTAGATCTATATCTCAGAAATGTTATTCTTAAATTGTTAATGGAACGTTCTAAAAAGGTTACAGTTTGAAAAGTTTGAATAATGTTCTTTTAGCAGTAAACAGTAATGTTAACACAATGTCTAAAAAACTGGATGTTTTCAACATTTCTAAAACTTTCAAAATAATGTTTTTAATGTTTTATTACTTACTGGACGTGTTAGGGAAACATTCATACAACCTAAAGTTGTTAGCTGGGTCAGTCACCCTGTGATTGTATATCTTTGCTCATTGAATAAATTAATCCTGGCTGACAGCAAAGAGAGCATTTCTACAATGGCACCATAATTAAAAATGTTTATTTTTGTTACAGTCATATTGGCCAGAAATATGACACAAAGGCACTAAGAACAGGAGAGGTCATAAGGTTACATTTACACTGACTTTTTCAAATAACTAAGAACAGAAACTCATTTCTCATGTAGGTCTTGGATAGGGCCGTGCTGCTTACAGCTGACACACAGCACAATGTCTGATCAAAGTATAAACCTCAACACAAATATACAGCGCTAAAGGCTTTTACCCCATAGAACTAATTAAAGTCAGAGCTAAACAGAACTCCTTCCTGGAGCTCCTGCTGAGCACATTTATGTTTCTTACTCGACAGAATGCAGAGCAGAGCAGAGATGTTTATGCAAGAGCCGTTTAAAAGAAAGAGTGAGAGAAGGTGGACAGAGAAGGTGGGAAATTGAAAGAGGGCAGGTGGAAAGGGGGAGCCACCCCTGATAACTGTGTCAGGTGTCAGATACCCAAGACGTCACACATAGGCAGAATGCTCTTAATCTGAACAATGAATTAGACTGAGGGTGTCAGCTCTTTTTATTTCATTTAAGAAATAAAGTCATATGTGTTTGGAACAACATGAGAGTGGATAAATAATGGCAGAAGATAAGGTAAACATGATGGGTTGTTCTGTGCGATGAAGAATGTTTTATTAACTAAATAAAATCATTTTTTAGATTAGATTTTAAATTTTCCATATTTCATTCCAGAAGTCAGAATGTGTACATAAAACACATTTTGTTGTACTTTCTTTCATGTCTAAGATGTTTAATTATTTTACATAGTGTTTCTTTTTGTTTGTTATCAAACCTGTCTTGTCCTTAAATGCTAAATCCTTCGATTCTGTGTACATGTTTGTTAAATGTAAACATGTAAACACTAAATCAGTAGCTAGAAGTCGGCAGCTTGTTTCATGAGTCAAAAATAGCATGATTTATTAGCAAAAAGCCAAGCTTATTTTAGCTGAATTAAATGAATTACCAAAATTCCCATGCTCATTTCAAAGCAGAATTGAATTCCTAATGCATGCCATTTATTTAGAAATGTAGAATCTGTTCATTAGAATAAGCAAGCAGACAATGAAGGCATTGAGCATCTCCAAAGTGGAGTAAAACCCAACAGAGGTCATCTGCGGGGCTGGTGAAGCGAGCGCCAGAAACAGCCAGCTCATTAAGTAAATCCTCTTGTGGAGAGTGAAATGTCAGAGGCCTCGGAGGAACATTATGTAACTAATAAAGCTAATTTGGAGGATTGTGTGGCATGCTGCGCATCGGTTGCCAAATGTTTCGCTAATGACGCTAACTTTATTGGATGGCTCATTTAAGGCCACCGATTAGCTGACAGGACTAATGCAGCTGATGAAGAAGGACTGTGGATGATAAAGAAACATTAATGGAAGACAAGATGGACAAGGAAAACAGGAAGAATATTTTGCTTTTAACTTCTAAAGTTTAAAATGATTACCAACTACCTATTGTCCAAAAAACACCTTTTTTTCATAGAATTGAATGTTTGGACACTGAGATATTCTGGTTATACCTCAATACCCTTGTATTAATGTTACTGTTTGGTTATAAGAACGTTATTTCAAACATTTCTGAAACGTTAAATTCTGTAACTTTTTAAACATTCCACTAGAAACTTGAGAATAACACTAAAAAGGTCTACTAAACTTACTGCAAGAATGTTTTTGATAACTTTAAGAGAATTTTTAGAGAATATTAGCCAATGTTCTGAAAATGTTCCCTGTTAGCTGGGAAGACTAAGTACTAGATATTTCACACCTGTTTCAACAGCATCATTACCTACAGCTAATCATGCGACCATGATGTAAACCCTCACAGTGCTTTGTAAGGTATAAAGACTAAAAGCAGAGATTTGAAGCAAGTCTGAGTCTGAGGATAAATCACAGTCTTGCTACAAGGGAAGATGAACTGTTTCCAAGTTTGGAAATTACCTGAAAACATTGTGACTTCCTAAAGTATTCATCTGGGATCATGAGTCATATTCTGTGCAGATACACGCTGTGATACTGAAACAAGGTTTGAGGATTGAATACAGTCTGTGTAGAGAGTTCATTTTTACCCCACTGCACATTCTATTGTTTTATTTATTTGTATTGGTGGGTCACATGCAGATTCATATTTACACTGCAGATTATATGCTTGGCTCTGATCCCTTGATTGTTGTGTGGAGTTTGATATGTGTACTGTATTGTTTTACTACAGAACATAGTGTTAGCGAAGCCAAGTGAAAGTTTTTGAAACCTTTGGATTAAAGCATCTGCCAAATGCATAAATGCAAAATGCATTACAGTTAGCAGCAAATAATGTGAATGTAATTTTTCAAAGACTTGCACATCTTTGTCCTTGACTGTTCTTTTCTGCTTGATGATGGATCTGTACTGAAAATAATCCAGAGACTGACAAACATACTTGAGACGGCGATTGCATAAAATCCTTCATACCAAACACTTCAGACATGAGTCACAGCAGCAGGTTAGCATTACCATCAAACATCATTTATTTGGAGAGGTGTCATAAATATTCTCCAACAGTTCTTTCAAAAACTAAACACTGGCCATGACCAGCACCTTTAACAGACCTTCATGCCAATGTGTCTTGTCTCAGTGCTCTGACAGTGGCATGATCTGTTATTTATTTAGCTTCACATTTTTCGATGTTGAATTTATAAAATAGCATCCACAGTTCAGATAGAAATACCAATAACAAGTTAATGACAAGTTCACTTCCCCAAGAAATCTGTTAACATAAAATGTTAAATGAAAACATTCCTGATTTCAAGTCTGTACAACAGACATGACAAAAACAAAGACATCCAGAATACTTGGCCATCTTCACTATAATCTTTCTGATGAATAACTGTAGCAGCAGGCTAAACTAATGTAAGTTGTCTTCATGCTTCTTTATTAGCCAAGTCTTCATGTCTACATCTCACAATGCATTGATCAAACACGTATTGTTTTCATACTCCAGTATAACACACATCTCATTTGTATTATCTGATCACGCTTCAACATCATTCAGCATCAGCAGTCACACAATATATTCAAAGTCCAAATAATGTACATGCCATAATGCATCTGAAAAACCGCTCATGTCTGCTTGTGATACAAGCCCATTTAAATGTATCCACTAAATCCGGTAAACTCAGTTCCAAATATATATAAATAAATCTGGAAATCACGAACCTATTTTGAATCTGTCAAAAATCAAAAACTCTCCTCAACCTTGAAAATTTAAACCAATTCAAATGTACTGTACACCAGCGTAAGTTCAAACTCAAGGACGTGTGAAAGCTACACTTGAGAAAGCCTAAGGGAATGTTTGTTAATCTGTGAGCAAGCAACACTTGTGACCTTGTGAATGTGTGTGGTTTTGGACAGTTTATAAATCAACATACCTATCTAAATAGTTCTTCTTAGTATGGAAAGCAGCCAATAGATAACAGATATTACTGGCAAATTGCAATTAATATGCCATTATGTTTTATCATGCCCTTTAACATATGTTTTCTTTTGAAAACTCAACATCAGCAATTCATTATTCTAAATGAACAGAACATTCAAGTGGGTCCAAACTCTTTGTTGAACCTAAGTTTTTAAATGCCTTACACACAGAGGTATTTATCATTACCATTAAGACACACTACCAGGTCAAAGTAGGTTGTGAATAGCTAGATAAGGTTACGCAAAAGATGGTGTGGCAGATCTCCCCAGACTCATCTAATGATGTTGTATTCCTTTTATCATTATCGTGTCTGTTATTGTGAAAAAGTGAAAGGTGTTGTAATCCTCCCTGCATTTAAAATACAAGATGCTCTGGTGCTTTGTAAATGTCTTTGAACTCAGTCCATTGACAAAATCCCTCATTTCCTGAATTCAAAATCCAACGCTGAAATGGTAATTAGCCCTCAGCACTATTTTATTACTAAGAACTAAAGCAATATTCATTTTTCATAATTATATTTCAAAACATTCTGAGATCACTACAAAATATGTAAAAAAAATGAAATATGTAGTTTGTTGTTTAGGTTGCAAATATGAGGACATACAGTATTCCTAAGAAGTTTGACAAAAACAAATGCTGAAATGAGAAAAAAGCATGTTCGGATGGTCCAGTGGGTTCTGGTGCTTCAAATACCAGGAAGTGGAAGCTAAACCAAACCACACAGACTCAGTCTGGTAAAGGTCAGCTATCAAAATTCTCTGCACGAATCAGAAGGGGAACTTGCGTGAGAAGCCACAGAGCAGCCAAAGATCACTTTGATGCTTCAGTAGCTGACAATGTAGTGGCACCAACCCCTTCACGTCCCCAATGTGCACCAGCCAATTATGGAGAACTCAAGGACGCCTTTACTTTAACTAGGAGGAACCATGAATTGAGTCAAAAAGCATAATAGTAAGCTAAATGTTATGAGAAAAAACATATGTGTGGTCAAATGAAACAAAGCTTTCAGGGAAAAAATTCAAAAATTGTGAAAATCAAACCTAACACTTCCAAACCTCAAAATGTTTGATGTAAATGTGATAAAATGGAAATCAAATTAAAGATTAAACATGCATGCTGGAGTGTTGATGCTTTAAGTTTATCATACAGTAGGATAATAAACAAAACAATGTCTTAACTTTGTACTTGCTCAGGAACTATAGAAACCATCATAATAATCACATACTTTTGTGAATTTTGAAGCCCTCTCTCACAAAGGTGGTCTTTGAAAATCTACATCTGGTCTTTCAGATGGAAAAAGTACAATTTATAAATGCAATCCTATTACAATATTTCAATGGAGCTTTTGATGTAACCTCAATAATAAGCCCACACTATTCAAAGAACCCCTGAAATGTATTTGATAGTTATTAAGGCCCAGCTGATTAATGTACACCCCTCATATTATACTGCTGGTGGGCAATTCATTTTCACTAATGCCATCTAACGTACTATTATGAACGGCTATCACCCTTTTTATTGCACAGAGAGCAAGGAAAAGGTCATGAGACTCCATAAATCAAATATCTGGCTATTTTAAAGCACGCCATTCCCAGTGAAGGGATCAAAACTTTTCTCCATTTATGACATGGCCTTTCAAGAATCTGTACATTTAGATTAAATATTAGGTTAGTGCCTTAGGTTTTGTTAGTCAGAAAAGGTTGTCCTCTTCTGTTCTGCACTGTAAAGCCTCATGTCAAAATATCTATAAATAAAGTTAACAATATTTAACTCTATACATATACAACTGTACAAGAACATTAATATTTAAAACTGTACATTAACATTAGCTAATGCATTAACTACCATGAAATTTTTATATTTATAATATATTTATATATCATAATATATTATATATTTATATATCATAATCATGCTTTTACAGCATTTTGGTTAATTTCAACAAATACTAATATGTAATAATTTATAAAATATGTAATAAAAGTTATTTTTAAGGCTGATTTTTATGAACAATTTGAAATGTAGGCAGTATAATTATTAGTTTATGTTTTGTAGAAACAGATAAACTGGAGCTCTTTTCATATTACAGTATGTTTATAAATTAGACAAAATTAGATTAAATTGTTTTTTTTTTGTTGCTGATACCTAATGCATACACTAATCTTAAAAAAGATTTAACTATATTGACTATAATCCACAGCCCATTCAAAATCATCACAGCATTTTCCATTATAATGTATTAGTTTCACTCTGTGAAGGAGATTTGAAAGAGTTGACATAAAAGAATAAAATAAGATAAAATACAAAACCTAAACATTTTAAGAGCCTCTGGTAATATTAAATAATCAAAATGAAGATAAATAAACAAAAACCTGATTGAGGATCAGTGAGGCAGTCCAAACAGTGAAGTGAGGTACTGTAACCTACACTACAGGCCTGATGTCTCCGGCTTAATGAGATGAAGAGGCAGGAAATGTGGGGAGATGACAAATCAACACCGTGTTGAATCTGATATTGAAGGTTTGCCTACCAGTTTGCCAACAGCAGTGTTCAATTGACATGTGGGAGCCATCAGAGACAGAGAGAAAGAGAGAGAGAAAGGGAAAGAGAGAGAACCAGAGCAAGAGAGAGAGGGAGGAAAGAGAGACAGAGAGACTTTTGACTTTTAACAACACCTTTTATTTAACAGTTTATCATAAAAAACAACCCAAAAAACATTAAAGAAACAAACAAAATGTAATATTACTCTACCTTTTTGTAGAGTAATATTAAATTAAAAAAAACTCTACAATTTTGTTTACCCTACCAAAGAATCAACAATTCACCATCTTCATTCAAAGTTACTAAACTTGCGCTTATGCACCACATTTCAAACATTAACATATTGTTTGTTTTAGACAGAGAGAGAGGGAGAGAGACAGACAAACAGAGAGAGAGGGAGAGAGACAGACAAACAGAGAGAGAGAGAGAGAGGGAGATTGTGCTGAAACTGTGTTCACAAAAGTTACAGTGACTCACTAGCCACGTCTGTTTTGATTAGCTCTGACATCTCCCTCAGTCTGCACATCATGATCCCACCTCTCCGCTCTCCTAGAGGGCTTTACCTCACAGTTTCTCTGTAAATAGCATATCAACATTCAAAATAATCAGAATAGTTTGATTGTTTACAGACAGCTCAGGGGCTTCCTGACAACTCAGCATTTCATCGTAATACAATATTTTATTTCCTGGACTACGAAGATTTAGGCTGTTGTGGGTAATAGGGTAGAAGTTACCAAGCAATATTCTTCTGTAGTGCTGAATGGTCTAGTGCACCCTACATTATGAGCTTTTAGCAACAGGTTTGTAACATACACCCTGACTTCACATTTGCTTTTCTGTTTGGAATGGAAATGATGCATTTCAGTGGTCTGATATAATTTGCTTCGGTCCTGCTGAGAAAATGAGATTTGCCTATGAATTGTTTGCCAGCTTAAACTAGAACATGTGCTGTGTACCATCTCCTATGACACAGGTAATTTCCTCCTAACAACAGAGCTAAAATAGAGAGAGGTACGGCCTAACAGTCAGAGAAAACATTCAGGGTGAACTGTGTGGTTTCAGAAGAATATGTATCTACAATAGCACAATAACTCAGTGTTGCAAAGGGGCCTGTTAGTCTACAGTACAAGTATTGAAAACACATGGAAAACACAGATAATTCTGACCTCTGCAACTATAAAACAACAATCTGGTTAGAAACAGACACAAAAAGACCACTCACATAAATGCTCACCGTGATTTTGGCCCAAAAAACACACATAAATGTCTTCATTTACACCCTGGCAAACACACACACACACACACACACACAGAGTTGTCCCACATGAGTACTGGGCAGCAGGGCTATAACTGGGTGCATTTATCTAAATGACATTCTCATGAGGACCAGTGGGACCAGGCAAAGACTTCAGCACACCAGTGACATATTTATAATCTCTCTCTCTCTTACCTTTGTAGTTGCTTATTTCTGCATTAGATTTGAATTCAAATCACAAAACACTGTTGGAAATTCTAGCAACAAAACAGTCTGTAAAATATTGCATTATTTATAAAAACATTAAACCTGCATTTATAATTGGAAAATGCAATTCTGTTCTTCATATTTACAATAAACTGTTTCAACCTAAAGTAACAGTCCATTTAAATCTAATTCAATTTTTGAGTTCTTTAAGTTATTATGGACACAATAAAAGGTTTGTACTTCAACCATTATAGTAATCTTACAGTAAGTTTTAAGTTTTTTTTGTGAACAGTTTGAAATGTAGACGGTGAAATGTACTGATTTATGCTCAGAAAAAACTGACATAAACTGGAGCTCTTTTTCATATTACAGAGTATTCAAGTGATTCAACACTAAATTATATACAAAAATCAATAAAATCTAATAACATAATCATTTAAAACAGATTTGTTTTATGTTGATATACTGCATTTTTTTATTCTCCTAAAACCAATACAGCTCTATAGAATGCTACTGATCAGATAGACCTCCATGTTTCCCTTATCTTAGTGGTACTAATTGACCTTTGACTGCTGATGGGGAATCTGAAAGACAGTTTGTGTGAGTTGGGGTCAAGGGTCATATCTCTAGGGAAAACTTCCTGTCATGACATCATTGGCCAATATTATTATGGGGGAAAAAAAAAAAAAAAGGGGGAAAGGTTTAAAGACAAAGAAAATGCTTTTCTGAAAAGCTAGATTTTAGAAAAATAAAAACAATGTGTGTTTGCTTTTGTTTGTTTGTTTAGTTGGTAACTGTGTAAGTGCTTTGACAAAATTCTCTGTTTGCCCGAGGAATCCACAATGTAACATCCTAACACTCATCACAAATTATTTCATCTGAGAGAGAAAACAGAAAACAAAGCTTAAGCTTAAACAAGCCAAGACAGACAAACCGCATAAAAAACAGCTCCAGTTGTTGAGCTAAACGTACTGCACCCCTTAAGCAATCAATATATAAACATGCATTTGCAAATATGAACAAATATAACAACAATGCATGAACTACCTCCCTGACAATGATAAACATATGAGAGACAATCAGCTAATAATCCATAACATTTCTATTTCTTCTGCCTCAGATATTTTTTAAATTAGGTGGGTATGGAAAGTGTTAATGTGATTTGACAGATAAACGAAAATCGTATGATCTTTACACCAGCTGTGATACACCACCCCATGTTTCCAGTACAAACTTAAGAAATGTGGCCTTCAAAACATCCCTGCATCTTCCTGCAGCTGTCCATTAGCTATTGAGCATTACAGCCCCATTAACATTTTACTGTGCTGCCACACTGTACTGACAGAGATTTCTGAAAGCCCAGTTAGACTGACAGCCTCATTCTGTCACTGCTGTTTCTTTCATAAGTGTCAAATTTATTGGTTTTGTTTAAAACAGGCAGCTCATTTGTGTAATTGCGTTAAAAGCACACTTACTTTGATACTGGACTCATAATGTTTAAATTTGCAGACACAAGGCTCTTCGTCTTGTGTTCATGTAATAGACTAAAACAGTTTTTGGCCCATCGTCAAACGTGACATCACCTAAATGTGAACTCACAATAAATGATAACACCATACATTAACAAACAAAAACACTTAATGTATACATTATGTATTTTTAATACATAATTAATAGTTATTAGTCAAAAAGCACTCACTGATTTCCGCATGGAATGAGTACAAAGAAAGAGTTTCTGAGAAATAACACAGTAATTGTACAAAGGCCAAAAAAAAGAAATCAGCCAATTAGAAACATTTTTTTTTGCTTCTCACACACAGCTGTGCACACACATCACACAATTCTGAGGACCGTAAACAATCCAATTAAGGGCCAGAGAGGGCGCCTTTACAAAGTCTGTCTGTGTGTGTGTGTGTGTGTGTATTTTGACAGAGTCTGCATGTGACCAGGTATTGCACATCGTCAACAAGCTGTTAGTTCAGAGACAAGTACATCTGTTCATCCCTTAGGGACTCTTGTCAGAATTTCACATTAGCTAAGCAGACACACACACAAACAAAAATAACACATCATTACCTGCCTGGTGAGCTAATGCAACAGTTTAGGGCAGTTTTTTGCTAAATGAGAATAAAGAAACGCATGACCAGGGTGCTTTGTTTTTGTAGCATTGCTCATTTGGCCTTGCACATCTGGTAAAAGTAAAACACATAAACAGACACATTTTTGACCAATAATGACATTATTGATAAGGTTAAAACTCAGAGACTCATAGAGGTAATCAACGCATTTGTAGTACAATATTTGTCTGTGACAGACCTCTGATAAACCATTTATACATCTACTACACAAAAACACAGAAATACCTCTACATATATGGAGTTAAAGTTTAGCCATATTTTACTATTATATATTTTTCAGTTGCATTAAATTCTAATCAAATGATAAAACAGTGTGCTGTTTTTGTGATTTTAGTGTTACATATTTTATATAAACTTTTTTACATTAATTCAGTTTAGCCACAAACTATTCAGATTTTTGTTCTCTTTCTGAACACTGGCAAAAATGTCTTATGATAACACATCAGTTCATCATCAGTCACATCATCAGCAACAGTCTTTTCAGTCAACAATCTACATGATTATGAGGTTTGCCACTAAATGTTTCTCATATCGTCTCTGCCTGCCATCTCAGACTACAGATACAAACTCATGAAGGTAATCAATGTATTTGTGGGAAGTGGAAGGTTAGCGGTGTGTTAAGACACTTGACAACATGTCTGAGCTTCTGAAACCATTTACACATCTCCATCTAACTGAACAGACGTCTCTCCCTCTCAGAATGCAGACAGCTGAGGTAGCACAAGAGACAGGTAATCTAATCAGCAGTCCACTTGGGATAATTAAAACACACAGTCCTTGACTAGGAGAGAGAGTTGATTTGTTTCACTTTCTTCATGATTTAATCCAGCCTTTTGTTTTATTGTAAAATGCAGCATATCAGGAGCCTCACAGCTGCTTTGAATCTGCACTGATTTGAATGAGAGTGAATTGAATCACCCGTACAAAACGCCCATGCAATGACTATAGAGGTAAATATTATAGGATCCTGTTTATATATAGACAGGTGCAGAGTTTCTCACAGAGCGCTGTTCCCTCAGGGAAGACAACTCAATGGAGAGACATGCACTGTAAACCTGTCTCCTGAAAGCTTTACTACCGCTGAACAGCAGCACAGAAAACACTGAGCAGGTCACATTGAGTACCCAGTTAACAATTTTAGGTTCTAAGAATGTATTCCTAATGTTTCCTTTAAGTAACAAACTTATTTAAAAATGTTATTTTGAAAGTTCTAGAAACAAACATTCAAAACATCCACTTTTTTAGACGTTGCATTAATGTTATTGCCTGGTTATAAGAATGCTATTCAAACACTTTTTAAATCTGTAACGTTTTTAAAATGTTACACTAACTACTTAGGAATACTGTTTTTGATATATAATATATAACATTAAAACATTCTACTAACATTACTGCAAGAGCGTTTTTTTTAACTTTGAGAGAACGTTAACCACCTTTCTGTGAATGCTCCATTAGCCAAGTACAAATTAAATAGAAGATTGCTTTAAAGACATTTAGTTTGAAACTAACTGTTGCTTGTACAAGTTTTCTTTTTCATACATGGCTGAACTCAGCCAGAGAAATATGTGTAGACTTCTGTTCCACTTGACCTGTTAGATCTGTGTGTGTGTCTGTGCCTGTGATCCCTAGAGGCCTCTGTTAGCCAGTAGTCAAAGCAAAGAAGGCATCCATTAGAAGCCACACGCACATTCAGGTGTCAGGTTGAATAAGATTTAGCTCAGAGGTGACGGGAAGGTCACACACACATGACAAGCTGACACCATTTCTAACATATACATTGTAAAAAACTGTAAAGAAAGTGAAACCACTAATTGCTTATAAAAGTAATAACCTGTAGTGTTACTGTAAGTTCATTGCTCCTTTCTGACCTCTTTGAATTTAATTATAAATGAATACAACTGAGCTGAACACAAAAAAGACCCATACATTTGAGTTCAAATCAAAGCCGGTTTGTACAGAACTTGCTGTAAATTATAGGAATTATAGGAAGCCAAACTTGCCGTTAAACCAAAAATACAGGTCAAGAAAAAGATTTATAAAGCAAAAGCAAACTTATGGCACAGATAAAGATCTAAAATCTTGTACAAATATGTGACTAACAATGATACCCATACAATTCAAGTACAGTGCTGTATGTATAATAATTGCATGGTGCAACATGAGGGTAACAGGACGTGTAATAGGCAACAGACAGCACTAATCTTGATGCAGTTCTATAATGAAACGCCATCAATTGTAACTCTTACACAACTTGTTGCTCTTAAAGATTTGGCAATAATCTCAACTAAAATCAATCTGGTGTAAAACTCATGGCAGATGTGTGAGGGTAAAGCAAATACAAGGTATGACACAGAAGACTAAAACATTCTTAAAGCTGATTTGAACATAAACATAAGCATGATGTGTAAAGTCACCCGTTTGCACAGCAGAAGTTCATTTACCGCTCTCTCTGCTCTCTGTCCACTTGAGCAGTGTTTTGGAAATGTAGCAGATGCTTCTTAAACTGTATGCCACACGGCTCTTGGGAAATCAGGTCAGATTTGATCAGTCTCAAACACAGCACATGTGTGACCTGATTAAACAAAGGTGGAACTGGAAACAGACGTCTGCTCTCTGATTGATGTAATGACTGCAAAAAAAAACCCAGTGGTGGGTTGCTAGGTTAACAAAGCAGGTTGCCTGCAACATTAGTGGAATACCAAACTGGTTTTGTATGAAAGTGAAACTACTGTTTTATACCTACAAAATACCTATTGTACAATAAAAGAGTGTTGATTAGTTATGTAATTTGAAAAGACACGAGGTCTAGTTCAGACATGACATGACAAACTGCAGTGTGGTTTATGTGCAAATCCATCTCTGGGACAGCAGTAGAGGCTAAACTACAAGCAGACATGTGGACTCAGCCAGGATCAGATCATTTATACTTTATTTACCTGAGATCAGCTAGTATTACATGCTGATAGTGATGTTTGTAGATTCATTCCTGTGTTCCCAAGTAATATGCCATTCAAACAGGGAATTAGACTCTTGTTTGCTTCATAGAGATGATATCTCACAAAACCACAAGGCCAAATGACCTGAGGACTACATTATGGAAAAACAATTAACTTCCTGTCACTGTCCCTGAGTTCCGCTTTATTTTCCTGTTTCTTAATTTCAGGCTGTTTGACTGTGAGATCTCAATACAATGACATAATCAAGCAATTAATCATTGTCAGCAAGAAACTTTCTATTGCTCATGTAGACTCAAAATCCACTGGTATAAAGAAAAGAAAAGAAAGAAAGAAAGAAAGAGCATGTGATCACCATTGATAATTTGAAATATGATAGTGAAACATAATCCTACCAAACAGTGTAGAGGATGTGAGTTTTCCCCAATGAAGCAGATACAGCTATTTATCACGACTGAAAATTTCTGTGGATATGTAAGCTCAAAGTACAGAATCACCTTAAACCGCTGCAAAACAGACCCACTGCACAGATTCTACAGGTGTTCTGTGACATCTGTTCCATCTCAAGCAGAGATCCCCCTCAACATGTGTGAAAGCCTGTACAACTTCATTATTTTCTAAGATTTTGTTTGTCTAAGATTTGACCTTTTTTATTTATGATTTGTGAAAAGGAAAAAATAAAAAAATTTAAGTTAAGATTTATAAATGACAACAGTATTATCAGTGAAGGGCACACAGCTTTTAAATGGTAAATAAGATCAGTTTGGCAAACACTAATTTAGTAACTTCGTCAACATTATTACTGGGATCCTGTTTCATTTATGCAGAATGTGTGCCCACTGGGGAAAAGAAATCTGTGCTGCTTTGAGGATGTTTGTATTTAAAGACTATTTAACGTTTTTATTTGCACAATATCGATTAAGGCAATTGCTGTTTAGCTTGATGCATCCTGCACTAAAAGAGCCTAATGGCTCAAAAAGGGCCATTGACAAAGACATTTTTACAAAGGCTTTAGTCTCTTTTATGGTCTCTGATATGTGCTGTTGGATAAAGAGTTTATAGATGGTCTAAGCAGTTTTTCCAGCTCTAAAGTCCCACTTGTTTAAGCTTCTCACTGTTTTCATGAATTCCCAATTCAATAACTCCGAGGTTTATATACAAAAGCCTTAAGCCATATTTCTCACTTTAATATGACACCTCCTACTTTAACTACAAAAATTTCATTTTGTTTTTTACACAGCAGTGGGAGCTCACACTGGCACATGTCCAGTTTTTCTGCTTCATCTTCTCTCTTGCTCACTCACAGTTTCTCTCATCCAGCATGAGATGACATGACATAAATTGATTCACATTTAACAAAATTAAATGTAATTTGCAGTTGGGCACTTTAAATAATCCCAGTTTTTAGCACTTTTTACTCCACGTGTTTGGCCTTAACGAGAAGTATGAAATGCTTCGGCAACTTACACAGCAGAGAGACATATTCAATCAGCATGAGGAATATGTAAATGAGCCTGTTTTGATTTTAGTTTATAAACATTATCTCAGTAAAAAAGCCTAAATGAATACAATTTTGTTTAACAGTCTCTGATACCCCAAGATGTATCACCATTATTAGATTGTTGGCAATACTGCTATATTTAATGTATTTGAAATTCACAACGTGGGAGTTTAGCAGATGTTTTCAGCTCAGAAATAGTAGTATTCAGACCACATGCTGTTATTTGTACTTTTTTATGCAATAATGTTTCATAGCGACCACTTCTGTAAAGCTTCATCAACAAAAAATACCAAAAAATGCACCATAAATGTAGTCCATATGACACTCGGATTCCATGTTATTGTCTATTCTGCATATTCAAACTAGTATCATATCATTCTGTTGAACAGTAATGGCTTCAAAAGACATGGAATATTGTGCATGAGTCATATGGACTGCTTTTATAGTGAGTTAATGGTGTTTATATGCTTGACAGACATTATGACTATAAACTATGAACTTGTAGGAAAAGCAACAATTCTTTGAAAAATCCTCTCCATCCAGATAAAGGAAGTCATGCTAGTTTGAATTGACAGGAGGGTGAATAAACAATAGCAGAATTTCATTTTTTGGGGTGAACTATTACTCTAAATACAGAAATAACATAATCCAAATACAAACTGAAATAACACAGTCTATATACGGAGAGGATTATAGGAAATAGTTTATAGAAATCGAATTATAGAAATCTCCATGGCCAGTGGGGGCTGCACTCATATGTGAGATGAGGAACAAACAGAGAATTACATCAATTGATGTGTGGGACATCCTTCTGTGATGAGCTGTGATGGATCAGCATCAGTCATGTTTTAAATCAGCAGGTATAAATTACTCCATTAAAGCAGCCAGCATCTCCCCCTCCCCCCCAATCTGTGGTGAACAGCAACATTGTCCAGCTTCCCCTTAGCAACCAACAGGGCCCAACAAAACTATCTGCTAAGAGGATTAGACCTTTCCCAGTGTGCAGGCCGTACAGTGAGACTGAGAATGTGGATAATAAACAGAATCACACAGAACGAGGCCTCTTCTTCAGATGAATATTTTCAAAATAACAGGAGAAGATATTTGATGTTGTGAGTGTTAAACACAGCTGGTCCCTGTATGTAATTCAAACTCACAGCCATCTGTGAATTCATGTTCTTATTAATAATAGTACTAATATTAAAATATATTTAATATTACACAATTACAATATTAGACCGATCCTTTAAAAAACATAAAAATCAACATGTTTTTATCAACATATTAATAACGATCTATTAATAGACATATTGCCAAACTTGAGACTTTTATCATCAGCAGGTAACAGTCTTTTGTGGAAATCTGCAGTGTTACTGTGTAGTACTGGGAAAGTACTGGGAAAAGTGAAGAAGGATCAAGGGATAGAACAAAGACAAACATAAGAAGAGACAAATACCAGAAAGAATTTGCATACTGTCTACCAATGTAAATAAAATCAAAGTGTGTGCAGAGTATCATTAGCAATATAATGAGCATACACACCCAGCATTATTAGTTTTACTAAATTACTATCTTTCACATTTTATCAATCACGATCACATTAAAAAAACTTTAAATCTTCCCCCATCATTAACAATACAATTAAACGAGCAAGAGAGACAAACATTTAATCTCTTCTTTTCCTACATGTCATTACAGCTCTGTAAGACTGAATCATCTTACAATTCAAGAACTAATTAACTTAACTTGCACACTTGTGTTATAACATTAACCACATTATGTAATGGGCCTGTTATTCTAAAATGGAAGCCTGATTGTTTTCTGGATGGGTAACTTGGTAATTATGTTGACTGTTTACCTTCTCATATGGCTTAACTGTTTCTGATATTTCAATACAACTGTTACTGTGAATGTCTGATGCTATCCTTCTGTGTGTCATTCACAACATAAGTCAAGGTCTTCTTGGGTCTGTATACATGCCTTCATTAGTTTGCCTTGTTATAGACACCAGCACAGGTGAACCATCAGACAGCAGCACACCAGCATTTCATATGACTGTGTAAACCAACAGTTCTTGACTGCTGTACAGCAGGCTGCACAGAATGGACAATAAAGTCACAGAAAATGAGCATCACTGTCCAAAAATACTGTAGTACCAGCGAAAGCTTTTGTAAGCTACTGACAAATACATCACTTTTAATGCAACGTACGTCTCCAGTTTTTCCAACCTACATCTGTAATAAAGTTTTCAACAGCCTTCAGGCCTGATAAAATATTTGTAATGAATGTGTGCCTTGTTAGTATTCGTGGCTTGGTCAAGACGCAACCTGTTTTCCGTGTTAGCCCCTCAAACTGACCGTGCCAGCGCATTTAAAACAAGCAGCCAGCAAGTGAGCAGCAAGACTTGGCTCTTTAGAGAACAATTCTTCAGTATACTTTCAGAACTTCCGCTGGACTGTTCATTGTACTGCTACCCGTGGGTTTCTACAATGTGAAGTGTGTGTGTGTGTGTGGGTGGGGGGTGAAAGAAATAGAGTGTGAGGAGGAGGCCAGGGCTTGGCAAACTATGACAGCATTGGTATTGGCCACTGGTACTTTAATTCAGAAGAGAGAGTGGATCTCTCTCTCTCTCTTTTCTCTCTTAAAGCCCTGGAGTTTGGAAGGAGATTGTGAAGGATCATGTGAGGTTATCCACACCAACAGTTTTGGGTACTAAACCAAATCAAGTCAGTCCACAGAATGGAAACCAGAGCTGCTCTCTGAATCAGAGCATTCTCTATGTTTTACTCTAGCAATTGAGGATGAGAAACTGTTTTCTCAGAACCCATCCATGTTTGCAGCTATAGATATTATAGCTCAGCTAAACACATCTGATTATTTATACATCATAGGCTGTGGCCCATTAGTGTTCTATTTATTATACTGTGTTTTCGCAATGATTAGTCCAAATGAGGTTGCAGTTTTGTTCAGCTCTTTCAATTATCTGTAAAACAGGTCAAATGTGCATGAGTCTCTCTAAACACTAATATCACCCTGATCTAAAGCAGGATCATATCATTTACAGGTTATTTCTATCTGTCTTTGAGACTTATCCCTTCACTATTTTTATATCAGAGTACAATAAAATTCCTTATCTTTTTTATTTTTAGATGTTCTCTTTTTTCTTTCATTTTCGTATCCTTTTGAAATCTGCAATATATAATTTTTATGTCACTTTGCTCAGAGCATGTTTTATGAGTATTATGCTAACCACAATTTTTTAAAGAGAAACTTCCACATCATATATAGTAAGATTTATCTTCATCTTTTGAGAGAGAAGAGCTAGAAAATATACTGTCACATTCAGAACAAAATGTTCACCACAGTCCAAAAATAGCATTGAACTTATACTGAACAATAGAACTATTATTGGAATGAAACTACAGCAAAGAGTGTGAGAACCCAAACAAAGTGACGTATCTCAGTTTACATATTAAGACAGCATTTGCATAAAGAAAAGGACTTTCTTTAACATCCTGAACATGATTCAATGATACATCTGACTGATAAAGTGAGACCATTATTTTGTGTTGACATATAAATATAAATATAAATATAAATATAAATATAAATATAAATATAAATATAAATATAAATATAAATATATTCACTTTACCCTGTGAATCTGGCACATAGAGGTTCTTTAATGACTCTCTGTCGGTGTGTATGTGTTAGTAGGTGTTGGCCTTATATAACACAAGACAAGATTTGAGAGAAAAAGATCATAGCGAAGTAAGTTTTTTGTGGGTGAACTTGAAGCTAGGCTTCAAGTAGATTCACAGTAGGTGCAGATTCACAGTAAGGTGCAGGAACCCAAATACAGAACAAGAGACTCAGATCTACTAGCTGAATATTCATTCACACGTCATACATCATAACCAACTAAGAAAACCAGTTTGGATCACACCACAATATAGGCAGCAGTTCACATGACTTTTCTTTATAGGTTGTGCTTCTCTCTTTGCATCTGTGAACAGGTATGTTGACATTCAAAACAAAGACGACTATGCACTATTTGCAGCAATTCTTACCAATCTGTCAGCACAAAACACAAAGTCACTTCGACTTGTAGTTCTGTGAGAGACAGAAAGAGATGAAGTCACGATGTGACACAATACTGGATCTGATACTCTATATTACACATGCAATAAACGACACACGCCGATCTGACAGAAGACATGCGAGCACAAGTGACTTTTACTTTGTTTTAGCAATCAAATCTCATGCGTTATTGATATACGTGGCATAAATATAAATATAAATATATTCACTTTACCCTGTGAATCTGGCACATAGAGGTTCTTTAATGACTCTCTGTCGGTGTGTATGTGTTAGTAGGTGTTGGCCTTATATAACACAAGACAAGATTTGAGAGAAAAAGATCATAGCGAAGTAAGTTTTTTGTGGGTGAACTTGAAGCTAGGCTACTGTCCAAACCCGCTGTGTTTGTGAGCACAACAAGGTCTCTTCACACTTTGAACTCCTACATTGTTTTTTTCCTCTAAAAGAGCTCTCACAAAAAAGGAATTTAATTATATCACATATGCTGCTTAGCCGTTTTATCTCAAGCGAGGTTACAATGTGTTACAATGTAAAAAACAGGTCCTGAAGCAGCACATCATTGTACAAGAAACCAACAGCACAGCGCAGCCCTCCAGTTAAACCAAGGATTTCTTTTGCTTGACCACCCTGCAGTGCTGAATCAATGAGCTCCAACAGAGGTGTTTGATAAAAGCCTGGCAAACACTTTCACAGCATTGATGGGCTTGACTGCCAAGCACCTCAGCCAAACACACACACAGACACACACGCAGCAGGTTGTCTGTTGGAAACAGAGAAAGAGATGGATGGTCTCTGTGTTGTGTCGTGTTGTGTGACTGTATATCCTCTGCACTCCCCTACTGAGCCTACAGCACCACGATAAACTCGGCTCTGAAACGTGCTGAACGCTCAGTCTTGAGAATTACAGAGTGTGTTTGTGTGTGTGCATGTGACTGAGCTACAATTTAAAGCCAGACCCATGTGAGACCATTCAAATCCAAGCAAAACAGCCCGGTGCACTGTAATGGCATAATGTTCATGCGAAAATTGCAGAAAATTGTGAAATGTGTTTGATATGAGGCACAGAGATGTGGTCTACTCTGAAATCTGAGCAATTTGCTATGAAATACATTCTTACGGTAAGTTCCTGCTGAGTGTGGCCACCCAGCTAAAAGGGAACGTTCTCAGAACACTGGCTAACATTCTCTAAAAGTTCTCTCAAATTTCTCTCAAAGTTATCAAAAACATTCTTGCACTAATGCTAGCAGAATGTTTTTTTAACATTATATATCATATATCAAAACATTATTTTTAAGTTATTAGTGGAACATTATAAAAAGTTACAGAATCAAAAAATGTTTGAATAACATTCTTATTACCAAGCAATAACATTAATACAACATCTAAACAACTGGACATTTTGAACATTCCTATAACTACCATTTCTAAAATGTTTGTCACTTAATGGAAGTGTTAGAAAAACATTCTTTCAAAATTGTTAGCTGGGCAGCATGTATGTGATCAGAGAGCAGGCCGAGGAAATGTATTATTCATGCAGAGAAGACAGGAAACAAAAAAGCAGTGAATATTAATGAAAAGAAATAAAAATGTGTGCATATGCATATCTAAGCAGCTGCAGATGCATGGTCTGTCACCACAGAGACATGCCTTGAAGATCTTCTCTTAATCAGTTGTCAGAAATGTTCTTTAGGGTTCTCCTTTATGGTACTTAACCTATTCCAACCTATATCGCCATTTTAGATCTTACCCACATGCTGTCAGAAAACTACAGCTCCCAGGTGTCCTGTAATTATCCGGCTCTGTCAGCAGTGTTTAGCGTCTGAGCTGGGAGGTCCGGAACTTCAGCCACACTTTGGCAACAGGGTACTTACAAAAAAGAAAGAGGTGAACGCTGCTGGTTACAAGCCAAGTGCTTTAACTGGAGAGGGTAAATAGGAATAATGGAGAGGAAAGAGAAGCAATATTGTTTTCGGAGCTCTGAATGCTTTCACAGTTTTCTCAAAAGTAAATGCAGAAGAAATTCATGGGGACACTTATTTTTCCCTTTCTTCTCCTCTTCACTTTACCCAGTGTGTTTCTCAAAGCAGCAGCTGCCTGTGATTTAGTTTGAGTCTGTTTTACGTCAAAGACGGAATGTCCACAGAAATGTGAAACTCTCTCCAGACGGCAAAGCGTTTGACTTCATTCAGCAAGTTCAAAAAACCATTCACATTACAGATTTACATGTCTTTCCCTCTCTCTTCCCTCCTGTCACACACACATTCATTCATTCATGCAGTATGTTCACTCACACGATCTTTCAGATCGATGATGCCTAGACACACACACCTCAAACCGACAATTCAACTGATATTTCATGAGATCAGATAATGTTTATCCCTCTTTGTCTCACACAACAATTTATCCATCTTTCTGTCTCTTTCTATAAAAATCTGCTTTTTGTGAGAGATGCAGCCCTACAGTTTGCACAGCTACAGAAAGAGAAGACAGTGAATGAAAGTATTTATTAGTCAGAAACCTTGAAATGTAGGAAATCTCTTGTGAAATACAGTAAGTCACTTGGGGTCTAATGTTGTGCTGAATAACGAATAGCAATTTGCTCGCTACTTCAATAAACTTAATTCCCTCTTCATCTCAGTCTCATATCTCTGTCTGTGTGTATCTCTCAAGATTCAGACAAGCTATATTGTCAAGATAAACAAGGGTGTACACAACAAATCCATAAAGTAGATACATACACAAAAGAGAAATCAATATTAAAGGCACAGTGTACCCAGAAATGAAAATTGTGCCATCACTAACTTACTCTTGTGCTGTTTTTCAATGCCTCCTGAAGCTAAATGATATATTACCTAAATTAAATAGGCTATTTTTATAGTGCTTTGTAATGTTCTTTTTACATACATGTTTGACATGTATGGCCACTGTGAACCTTTGGCAAAGAGCTGCATGAAGTTTCCACAGAAAAAACAACAACTGTAAGAAATCACACAATGATTAAATGATGACAATTTTTATAAGGGGGCGAGGTATTCCTTGAAAGTGTGAACTGGTGTTTCTGCACCCTTAGCATTACTGAAAAGAATTGCAAAATAGCAATTCAAAAAAAAAAAAAAGCTTTTCCAGACAGGTTTTGTGACACATAGATAGCCCCGCCCCCAAATCAAGCCATTGGTTAAGCTGGTTACGATACTCAAACATTAGAGCAATGTTTAAATATCTCGAGTGTTGACACTTTTCAGGGAAATTAATTTACAAATGACTTAGTTGTCTCTGCGATATTAAACTGGGAAAATAGAAAAAAGTGTGCATGAATATTTGAGACAGACTGTGTCTGATGCTCTCCCTTTATCATTATCATTAGCAGCTTTGAGGTGTAAATGGGGTCGTTGTAAATGGCACCATCATCTTCACATTCATTCCTCCTGCCTCAAGCTACTATGACAAATGTCCACAAACACAAATGTTGCAATGTTAAATACGTATTGCCAGCAAAGCATGTCAGTTCACCAAATTTTAGATCTATGAGACGAGACTTGACCTCAGCAGAGTGGTTTAACCGAGAAGAAAGCCAGCTTGCATATTTTCCCTCTCTAGCCAATCTTCCCCTCTTCTGTCAAAGCTTATTTTCCAGCCCTCCACATGTTCCTCCTTTTTGTGTATGAGTGTGCATGTGCATAAAAACAGAGACAGACTGAGAGCGAGACCAGAAGAGAAACACAGAAGGTCTCTTGCTGGAGGTCTTTGGTTCAATCCAAAAGGGGTTTGAAAAAACTCCTTTATAGGCACAGAACTATGTGTAATTTGTTTAAACATTATTTTTCTATTTGAATCTGTAGAATCACTAGCCTGCCACCCAGAACCCATCGCAATACAATATACATGATAGAGCCTGGATTAACTATTAAAAGATTCACATCATGTGGACACGAGAAAGAAAATAATTCCAGCTAAAGAGAAACTTTTACAAATGAAACTGATAATAATTGGCATAATGACAAACAGCTGTTTAGTCATGACCTGAATTTGTAGGCAATCCTGGAAGACTAATTCACCATAAGTTCCTTTAAGAACTTTTAATGGGTTTATACAATAGCATTTTTCAATTTTCAACATTTGACAAAGACATTCCTGTTTTGTTTTTACAACTAATTTTAAGCAGAACTGAATTTTTAATTTCGTTGTTCACTTTAAAAACTTAAATTGCCAACAGGTTGCTGCATAAAAACTACAATGGTTGTTTGATTTGTCCTTATGTAGAAACACTTTTAAACATTTACATGTTTCACATTTCACAGATTCACCTTTGTGGTATGACTGTGTGTAACTTATGCTGTAGAACAAATAAGCAGCCCTATAAAAGAAAAGATAAACAGGACTGTAACCTGGAAAACTTTTCTACCATTGCGAATAATCGCTCAATTTGTTATCACTACACAACCTTACAATGTTATTCTTTGAAAGCACTCTGTTCCATAAAGAGAGAGTTTTTTGACACTGCTGCCTCTGTACTGATGACCTGAGTGATGTGTGGCGGCAACAATAAAGAGGTAGAGAGACGGAGGGGAAGAGCAGCTGTGATAAATGCAATCTTAAATATGGAAAACAGTGGAAATAAACAGAGGAAAACAACAGAATGGGGAAAAGTGAACACCATGCACAGCTGGGATATTGAGATACAGAAGTCAGTTTTTAAAGCTCTAAATAAAGACATTTGACTGTTGGCCTGGGAGGCATCGCCTGAAGAGATTTCATTTCATTCCCTGCTCCTCCCCCAAGGACCCTTAATTATACTTGTTGGAGGCACAGGGGGTCAGAGGGGTGGGGGTTGATGGGATGTTGGAGAATCTCTTTATGCATTATGGAGCAGGGAATCCTCTTGAGGTGTGTGTGTGTGTGTGTAAGGCATTAAGGAGAGGGAACATCTCTTGGCAATCCTCCTTCAGCGGTTCAAAAGATGTGTGAAGAACACATGAATTATAAATCCCATCTGCACAAAACACATGTGAGTATGTGCGAGTAAGTGTGAGACACGAAATGCATTTGAGAGGTGTGATTGGATGTGCTTCCCCACTTCCAGTGTGTGAATGTGCTGTATTCCTGTGTGTATATGCACAACAGTTACCTGTCAATTCTCTATGAGCAGATTCCATTTATTTGCGGTGCACTCCAGATAAACACATCAAAATGTATTTGTGCCGCCTCTCAAAACTGCACAATCAGCTTCACGGGTGCCTACAAGTTTGCTATAGAGACTCTGTGAAATGGTCATTTGTACACATCAGGGAAGAAAGCAATCAATAAAGCAAACTCTATTGGTTTCATTCAAAGGGCAGACAGAATTTTACGCATCTCTTAAAAACGTAAAAAGTATAAACTACTGTACACTAAACAACAAAATACAAAAAGTTCTTCCCCCTACTTTTTGGAAAACAATCATTATATTTTGAGAGATTTATTTTGCTTGGCCTGGCTACAGAAAAAAGCAGCTTAAAAATGACAGCTTTAAGAGCATGCAGAAACCTCTGCCAACTGGTTGTCTCTGCAGTAGACTCGAAAAATGTGGTAAGCTGTAACTCTAATATAGACACTTACCAACCTTTCAGCAAATCAGTTAGGAACTCAAGACAAATGTAGTACCACCTACAGCAATTAATATTCATGAGCCAGATAAAATTTATAAGCCCCACCCCCAGATTGTTCCTATGCCGCTGACGAAAACACATTTTTCACATTTTTCAGTCTCGTCCTTCATGCTCTGGGTTTAATATGTGATTAGAAGTCACGGATGTGATTACATCCGTGATCTGCGATGACACATTGACAATTATTTCCATTACCTTCCACATTGTTCTTATCAAAGCCTAAGCCAATTAAGCATCATGAATCATTTGGTTTCAGCCATGGGCACATAGGCTATGAACTGGTGAAGGTGTTGGCAGAAATGACACACCATTATTGCTAAACAGTGAAGTGCATTGAACTGAAGTCAGAGCCTGCAAGCCGCAGGGTGCTGGGGGAAAACCGCATGTCTAGCTGCTGACTTTGCATTCAAGTCAAGTTCAAAGGGAGAAGTTTTCCCCCTAATCAGACTGGAATGATTTACTTATGAAAGTAATGTACCATGTAGGAAGAGTGTGGTGGAGATGGAAGAAGATTATTCTCAGCTAACAGGAAACGTTCTTAAAATATTGGCTAAAGTTCTCTAAAAAGTCTTTCAAAGTTACCAGACATTAGTTACATTAGTAGAGTGTTTTTTAAGTTATATATCATATATATCAAAAACATTATTCCAAGTTGTTAGTGGAATGTTTTGAATAATGTTTTTATAACCAGGCAATAATGTTAATAAAACCTCTAAAAAACTGGATGTTTTGAATGTTCCTAGAACTTTCAAAACAAACATTTTTACAGTTATTTATTGGAAACATAACAGAAACGTTCTTACAGCCTACAATTGTTAGTTGGGTTTACACTTAAAAAAACATTAATCACTGTAACTGAATCTCACAAACATCAAAAACATATCTTGTGCTGAATAGAAATAATGTGAGAAGTGAAATCTTACAGATGAAACAGAGACAAATTGCAGGTCGCAAACATGTAATGCAAAGGTAAACAAACATAATTAACAACAAAATGCAGTGTCTCATTGCTATGGGAAAAGCTGCTTGCCTCATCATTTCTGTCTGCTCCTCCAGTAGACATCCACCCCAACCCAATTACCTCTTATTTCCTGAAAGTACTGGACATACTGGAACACAGTATGACTCAAATATCATTCAAATGTTACATTTCACTGATAAATCAAAGCTACTGTTATAAATGGAGAGTACATTTTCATGTAGAGTTTTCTAGTGCTGCTGTCCAACATCAATTGTGCATGTCTAGAATCTTACTTAGAATTTTACATCTTCATAATACCATGTAGCAACACTTGATCTCCTAATGGGCATTAACATTTAAATAAAATAAAAAAACGGGGTCTTTATTGAAGATATATCCAGAAACTCAGTCCACCGTTTCATGTTTGTCTCTCTGTATGTCCAAAAACACACAACAAATGAATGCTCTAAAGAACTAAAACAATATAAAAGTGTTTGTGTTCCAGTTTATTTCAGATGAAAATAAAAATATTCTGTGTTCTACATTGGCGTCTCTTTAGGAGACAATGCAGCCGTGACAAGATTTTCAGATTCACAGAAGCTTTATTTTTAAGACAGACACATGGTTCTATTAAAAGGCTAGTAAACACATAGACAGGCTTAAATTTGAAAGACTGTGACCAAAGCAGTCAGAGAGTTTAGAGTTCCAAATTAACTCATTATTACAGTTATAAAATACTGTTTCTTCCCGAGTTTTACAGATTTTTCTGTACCTTACGCCCTTAAATCCTTGTCTTAAATGTCCAAACTACCAAAATAAATCTACACACATTTCTCCACCATGATACTGATCATGTCTGGTTTTAACGTGACAAACACGATGCCTCACAAATCTCCAGTTTCATTTAATTGATCTGCTCCTTGTGTCTGTGAATTAAGACCACTCCATTATCATTTCAGCACATAGTTTATGAGCGGAGGAGCAACAATTAAAACATCAACAAGAGAGAGGCTGTACATAATTCATAGAATGTCTTATACAGGATGACTGGCATCCTGGGCTCAGTCTGGGCTCAGTCTTTGAAGTCTGGCGTTCGGCAGCCCTATGAATATCATGAATAAAGAAAAGATTTAACTAATTTGATTCATTTATTCTACAACATTGATTTTTTTTAGCAGAGCCATCTGTGTCACTGAACATTTTTCCTGCATGAGTGGCACACAGTGGCATGGCCGTTCTCACCAACTGTTCAGGATAAGCATCATGCAGTACAAGACAACTCAAGTGTGTCTTTTTCATAGGGCACATGCGGGACCCAATAGGTGGGCAACTAGAAATGGATAACGTATCAAGCAAAAAGTGGGGGAGCAAACAACTGAACACAAAGAACAATGTTAGGAGATGTTTGAAGTACGGTTGTGAATGAAATGAAAAGGAAGCCAGCATTGTAATTTGGCCTTCCTGTCATAAAGAACTATCCAGATGGTACCTCTCTGCCATACGGATACCCTACCTGCCCAAACACATGTCTAGCACAGTTATGTGCCCTTTCTTTTTAAAACTCCCTCCACACCTCCTCTAGTGAACACTGGTCTGTTTACCCTTTTTCCCAGCAGGCAACACGGGATGAATTTCTAGAGAGTAATGCAGAGGCACTAGCTGCGTAAAAGACAGTGTTTAGCATTCCACCTGGTCATTAGGCAGCTGTGCAACTGATATATTCTGAGCCCCAATGTAAAATTAATGCCACCCGCATATCAACCTCAGGCAGACAGCCTAATCAGAGCATTGGAACAAACATGACATCAATTATTCCATACGCGCCTCTATATTTTTAGTTTCATCTTTTTTTCACTCTCAGTGACTTCAGCCTTTAAGCCTGGTTATAAAATAATATGAAACATTTTTCTCATGATAGATCGGTGATTAAGCCTAACTTTGCCTCAGAACTCAGAAAGGTTGATAAATCCCCAAACAACAACAAATCCCCAAAGTAAAACAAACAAAGACCTGTTTGGCAGTCATTATTCAGTCAGGGTTAGTTGCTAATAAGTGGGAAGTGTATGAGGCAATTAACACATGATCCTGGAAACCCCTCAGCAGTCTTAATGAAGTCATTTCTGAGTTCACCACTAATGCACTGGCCTCTCTTATCACACCCCAGAGGGCTGCCGAAAACAACGTAAGAAAGAAAACCAAGCCTCATAAAAGGTAAATTCAGCTTAAATTTTGAACTAGTTATGCTCTCTACATAAGCTTCTGTTTCTTGCAAGGTGGAATAAAAATGGAATTTAGTTCAATAGATTTAAATTCGTGATCTAATTACTAGTGTTTTTTAATGAACAAATCTGACAGATAACACAAAATTTCATATACATAATGCGTTTTTTTCTGAGGCCCAGTTTCAGCTTCAGCTTGGAGTCAGCTAATTCTAAAAAATGATAAACAGTTTTAAAAGTAAATGAATATTTAATTTAAAGACTGCATTTGACAGGTACTGAATGTTTATACCATTTTTGAAAGCAAATGGCCTAAATCCACATTGAAACTTGTTTTCTTAGATATTTCACAAGTAATTCTATTTTTATTCTCAGATGTTGAAAATGTGGGACTAGGGGATTAAACTACGCAGATGTACAAGGTATGTAATATTTTCTGCAAGAATACATTGCTAATAAAAACAGTGATTCAGAATAGGTAAAAGAGAAAAGAGTTTAGATATTAAATCTTATACAACTTCTTAAAGCATACAGTACAGCCAACAACAACTGTCACACAATTTTCTTGCTACTGTGCACTGTGAATACTGTTACATGTTGTTTTGTGTTTGTGACAAATGCAATATGCACAGTATACAGAGGAAATGCTGTCATGTCATGCTGAATAACTAAAGTTTAAAACTTTAAGCGGGACATCATTTCAAACTGACAAACTAATTAGCAATAAAGCTTAACTCAAAGCTTCAGTAAAAATATTACATACTTCAAGCTAACATAAAAAATAAATCAACAGTCAACCTAAATGAAATTTAAAGGACAATCTAAAGGGAAAACCATTTGGTTCCAAAGTTTATCCATCTTTTAAAATGGTCTATTGTTTTTGAACTCACGTTTTTAACTGTATATTTAAAGGAGATCTGCTGTCACTTACCTCCAGAGTGAACTCTCAAGAACTTTGTTGGAGTCTGCATGGTAATATTTAGTGAGGATGAGGATGACCTGTAAAGAAAAACAAGCATACAATGAAAATAATTATACAGAAGTGTAATCTAAAATTATTTATTTATTTAAATACCACACTTGTACTACAATACACATTTCTGGAATGTTAGATTAATTTGCACCAACAGTCATAAATCACAACAAATCAAACATTTAAACATCGGGCAAAATGGTTAAAACAATAGACTGTATTACAGTACACCTCAAACCAAAAAGTGCTATTAAACATTCAGAACCTGTACTACAAAACAGAACAGCATTGTTACATGATACTGTAATTGTGTGACTATTTTATACATAAAATATCCATACCATTATAATATCATGTGTGTGAAAGGTGCAGTAAGAGAAAACATTCAAAACACCCAAGCACATTTTCTTGAATCCAACTTTCTCTATTACCTATTAAGATCTCGCATGTCTATCTGCAAAGAATGTTGTGTAAATACAGCAGAAGGATGTAGCCTGGTGGGTCCACAGAAGCATGTTATATTTGTGGTATTTTAAACATCACACATGCTCCTCTCATCTGACAGATTGATCAAACTCTGAACACAGTCCAATCACTTGCTGGACCACTTGCACATCTTAACCTCTGCTAAGCAAACAATTTTGACTGGACTGACTGACTACAAGTGGTTGCTATAGTTTCAAAGTACACATTAGTAGGTCCTTTCTTTGGCTGGCAGCAGGAAGTTAGCGGTTTGAAAAGACCTGATATAAGCTATTGGCCTGCAGGGTTACATTAACAAGTTTAAATCAAACACACTTCATACACAGGCACATGTATAATGTAGAGCTAGGACTGATATGTTACAACATTAAATTTTTTACAACATTAATAAACTTAGGCTTTTTAGACAGTGACACACAAAGTAAGTTATTCATAACTGGTTTAGATGCTGATCTGGATACTGTAAAAGGCCACTGAGATGCTGTTTGGAGATTAGATAAAGAAGATGCCCAGAAGTGGTATTGATAATAATAATTGGTATTTATCAAAGCTTATAAAACAATTTTTTCGTGTGTTATGAAAATTAGGGTACAAAATCTGGGGGCTGGTCTCTTAGTAATCTAATGCTCAATATTCAGTGGTGGTTTTAACTTTCTATATTATGTCTTTTGTCTCAAAATGAGCTCCTGACTGAAATCAGTATGGGTGCTATAACTATTCCAAAGTTAGGATGTTTTACAGCCCCAGGTTCACAACAGCATTAACAAGCAACACTTGTCTTCTCTCACTCATTTAAACATTCATCAGTGGCATTTTAGTATGACAAACACGCAGGTGTTCTGAAAAGCATGTCATGACGTCTTGATAGGTACAATTTATATTGGAGGCTTCAGTCGGCAAATACAGATGGAGAAACCTACTGCAGGACCGCTGCAAGATTTTTTTCTAAAATGTGATTCTACAACCTGCTTTAACAATAGAAGCACTGTGACTGAATCTCAGTATCCAACTGTTTGTTCATGAAATGGGCAGTAAATGTTTTTCTCTTTTGTGTATTAGGATAAAGGTACAACTGCTAAAGAAAAATGAAAGCACAGCAGGACATATCCCCCCAAACACACACACACAAACACACACACAATTATTCCTTTTATTTGGCCATCTGGTTGAGGTATAAAGCCAGGGTAAGGTGTATCCCTTAAGGTCTTTCCTATCTTTTATTCATGTTAGTAGGACGTCTGAGTCTGCAGTAACAAATCAGCAGTGTGTGAGTTCAGGCGATGATTTGTGTATGTGTGTCTTTTTCATCTTTTACCACCACCTCACACTTTGTGTCTCTGACAGCAAAGCCCAATGGAAGCATCGCTATGATAAAGGGTCAGAGAGTTTTAAGGCCCTGGCAGAGTGATTGACAGGCAGGTATTGGAATGTGGCAGGAAGCGTGACTGGCCAAGCCTTAGAGGCTGTGCTCTGGGGATTGGCTGAGAGGGTCACTGCCCGGGGCTTGTCCCTCCCTCTGTAGATGACAGGGAAACTAAAGTTCGATAGGGTGCGAGCAGAGGTGTTTTAATGGTATGAAGGTTGTGTATGGACAAAACTGTATTTTAAGATACACTGAGTCATAGCAGAACTCAGTTTAAACTGCTATACTCAACGAGAGTCCATTAAAAATTAAATTACTGCCGCAATCAAGTCAATGCAATTTCAAAGGTGCCTTTCAATCAAGCCAGAATATTTTTTCTTTGCCATTGATCTCAGAGATTCAGTATGTACTGCAATTGAATTCATTCGTACTAATGAAAAATAATTAGAAAAGTATTTTTTCTAGTTCTAGTCCATGTCTGCATAAATATCTTCACTCTCGCCACTCAGATGTTTATGCAAATGTATACAAAAACATCAAACTTTTACAACTGTTGACTAATGGAATTGTAAGTAATGAGAATGTCACACTTTAACAAGAAACATAAGAATACTTAAATATAGTAAAATTGCCCCTGTGTAAAAATGACTTACACACCCTTTTATAATATATTAACAAAAAAAATGTCAGGGTGTTGGTAATGATGTAAGCGTGTTTACTTTGATTAAGAGAGAGAGAGCAAATTACAAAACTATTTCTGACTAAAGCTTTTTTTTTTGCTCTTCACTCCCTATAGTGTAAAGTAAAACAAAAACACCATTTTTTTATAGTTTGTTTAAACATTTTTATGTGTTTGTTTGTTTGATGTTTACTGTTAGCTTAACAATGAGAAATGAATGATTTTAAGCACAATAAAAAACGCATGCTTCTTGTGTTTTAATAAAAGAAAATATCTTTTCTCCCTCTCCTCTCTCTCTCTCTCTCTGTTTGTCTCTTTCTCATCTATGCCCAGCTTCCATCATCCAAACAGAAATCATATGAAAACCATCCTGGGCATCGGGCTCCCAAACATCCGCTTGGCTATTCATGCAATAATTTGTCAGTAACATCACTATTTACCAGCTGGGATCTGTAACCTATTGAAGGCTTTTTCTCATGACTCTGGTAATACTTAAAAACATGAGTTACTGTTTCTGCACACACAGCTGTATCTGGACCAATGACCCAGTATCTTATTCCACTTATGTTTGTGTTCCCATAGAGAGCTTCCATACTTGGAGATGAATTAAACATTAGCAGTGGTTGAGTAGACCATATTCACCCAACAGACTGAAGACAGCTGGATCTGTGCTTCTGGATCATCCGATAAACTGGAGGCAGGGTTGTTCTATTCATCAATACAAATACACCATTCTGACAATTACAAGTAGTGTAATTCATTGAACTAAAGCTAATCGAACCTAACAGTGATCTGCAGCGCGTTTGCCTGTGTTCAAACACACTGTTGGCATCAGGCTACGCAGCGTGCGCTCTTCTCAGGCTACCCGGGGGGCCGTGTGCCCCCGCATAAGAGTCAGATGGTGGCCTTTGGAAAGAGTCTGTCTGAACACAGCTGTCTGCAGTACAACACTAATGAATCACTGGGAGCAAAGCTTTCCATGTGCTGACATCATGAAAACACAGTTAGAGAAAAATAACGATGATCAGCCGCTAAGTAAAACCCCTTAAAACTCTTAATTAAACTGATATTAGCATACAAAAAAAAGCAATAACAAAGCTGACATTAGCTCAAAGTGAAGGGAAATGACAGCTTCCTTAATTCTCACACACACACACACACACACACACACTGGATTCAGTCCCTACATATACTGTATCTGTTTACCAAGTTCAAGTGTAGAAATGAAAAAAAGGGGGAAATTGCCAGGAGAGAACAAACAGGCTTTAGATTAGAAACTTTAAATGTGAATTCCTTTTCCTCGATCCTATGCACAGTAATTTTACATTACAGAAAGACCAACATACTGTAGAAAGTGAATCATTGAATTGTTGAGACCATAAAATTATTACAGCACAGTGGGGAGGAATCATTAAGCTTTGTTTGTTTGCATGCGCTGTTTGCATTATTTTACCGCAGCACCTAATTCACTAAATAATATGCACATCAGGTGACGGATGCAAAATGCTAAAATGCTGAAATGTGCTCCAAATCCACATCAAGTATATGGATAAACAGTATGATAACACTCCTTTGATCATCAGTTGATAAATCATTGCTTCCAGGATCTCTAGAAAACACACTGAAATAAGCCTAATTTACATAGACAAAAAAGCAATGACAGCAACATTATTTAAATATGCAAACTGTAGTGCCATACCAGTACAGACAGCACCTGGTTGGTAAACAACATCTTTGTTCCTAAATAGCAACACACAAAATTGGTGCACCCTCCAGCCAATGACATCAGAAACTGCACGAGTTAATGTAAGATTTAAAATATACATCTCTTCCACACACATACCTTGAGATATGAAATGTGATTAACAGAAATGCATGTGCTTGGAAGCTTGAGATCCCTGCAAACTGTCTCTATCGCTGTCCTGCATCAAAACAAATAAATGCATCCCACATTATACACGCACACGCAGATTTGGCCTCATAGCCTGAGTTGCATTGCAGAAGCCTTCACCCATAATTCATTTATTCACCCATAATTCATTTAATCATTTATTATAAGCCAAAAAGGATTTTTTTCAATGACACAATGTAAACCACTGTCACTAAAGAAAAGGCATCCCCATAGTTTGACTCCTCTACTGTTCTGTTGTGAAATGAGGGGGTCACAGTTCTGTTCGTGGAGAAAACGATTTTGGCTACTGTGAGTAATGGCCTGAGATAGAGGCTAGAGGAAGGCCAGCCATCAATCAGTCCACAGCACGGTAACAGACACACTCTCTCACAGACCTTTTGAGGTAAAAGAGCTGTGATCTTGACGCATTTACCAACACACTGGCCCTCATCCCACAATATCAGCTTGGCAGGCTGATTTTAGCTACTTCTAAATCTAAGTCTAGAAATATCCGGAGCACATCACACGCTGAGAAGCGTGCAGTTTGCTTGAAAGATGACAAGTACAGCGCCGTCTGCAGGGAGCCATTTATGGACATCATAAATCTGATGCTAATTAGATGTGAAGACAGAGTGCAGGTGTGTAGGACAGTGGGAAGCGTAAATAAAAATTGATGATGTAAATTATGAAAGCATCACCTGTTTTAGTGCAGATAATATAGTTTTTTACATAGATGTAAAGTTCAATTGACTTAGTTGACTGATTATGATACGTTGATGTTAATATTTTTAATAATATACAGACATCTTTTACAAGTGCACCTCTGAAAAAGAGACACATCCTAAAAGGTTCTAACCTTGTTTAAAGCACAAGGTTTACACCAATTTCTGTAGAGATGTACTCAAGTAGGAGACATGATGAACTCCCTGACCTTCCCATTTCTGTTTGTGCTTGAGTCTTTTCTCCTCTTAATGGCTTTCTAGCTATGTTGCATGCTTCAATATCTCATGCATGTACTTCCAAAGCCAAAGTGCTTCCAAAAAGAAAAAAATGGACTCTGAAATATATTTTTCCAGTCATATTTTCCCAGACAGTTCAAAAAGACATCTGTGCATTCTTTTTTTCAGGAACCTCTGAGATCCTGAAAATTTGTGAAATGTTCTTAAAAAGAGTCAAGGGGCCGTTTTTTTGCCCGTAGCTCCATGCTCTGGGAGAACACCATTTTTCTACCAGTTGGTGACATTTATTAGGGAAAAGTCAACCAGCTTGTGACAAGCCTTGAATGGACAAACACAATGCCACAAGGGGCAGCATTGAAAAAGACAACATGGCAAACATACCACATGTGAACTGTGACTGAACAGAGCACTGATTCCATTTGACCTTTCAACATTCCAATGAATTTGCTGTTTCACTGAAACAGCAATAAATCAAGCAAGAGAGAAGTGAATAGAGGTTGAAAACTAGCATGAACAAGAATGCAATAGAGAGAATTCACCAAGTTTGTAATGTAATTCATTCTCATAAAACCAGGCTTGGAAATAAATCACTTTGCAAAAATGAACGACCCCTCAACTTATACGCCTGACACAATGAGACCACACACATCCGACAGGATATATAGAGATCCATTAAAATACTCAATCTTGTCCTTTTCAAATTAAGGATTGATTGGTTTTCACAAAACACACATTTCTTAGCTGCTAAAGAATGGATTCAAGAGGAGATGAATACCAAAGGTGATAAATGAAGAACAGGGCAGATATTCAAGTGTTCCTCTTCATTAATTCAAGGGTGCTCTGGTATAAATTGTTGCGTATGCTAATCCGTCCCCGGCTAATTACCCATAATCCAGTGCAGTGAAGTTACATTACTTTAAAGAAGCTCATAGATCTCTCCCCCATCAATCAAACAGAGGACGAGGTTCTCTCAGGGATCTGAGATTATGAGAGAATTAGTGTACTGTCTCTGTCTGTCAATAGAAAACAATCAGCAATTCTGCTGCTTAGTTAAGTGGCCTCATAACCAAAAGGACTGAGCGTCAGGAGTAATAATTCAATGCAGTCGTTCTTCCTGTGTAATATTGATATGTTGTGTAATAGTTTTTATTTAATAGTGCATTTAATAGTATATGTTTTTATTTTGATTGTATTGTATTTTCATTATTTATTTTTTATTGTTACTGCAATAGTGAATTATTTTAATAAATTAAACAGTACCTGCACTCTAAATCTTACCAAATGTAAAACGGGCTCAATGTTTTGACAGTGTTCTACTTTACAGAACCCCACAAAACCTTTCAAAACAATGAAAAACAATTCAACTGAAAAGTGTGGTTTATGTCCTTAGGCTACTCTAACAAGGCTTCTCTCTTCAGCATCTCTCAAAGTGATATCCCGGTATGACAGATTTTGTCACACTGAAGTGTAAACAAAGTCACAGTAATTTAAAAACAAGTCTCGCTGGATTGTTTGTATTATTGCTGCTGGCACATGCCTTGTTTGGCTATAACAAAACATATCATGCTAATTACTGACTGCCAATAGAAACGCCTGCACACTCTTGTTCATATGAGTGACACAGAAAAACAGCTGATGCACAGAATACAAGATGAGAGAGCATCACCACAGCTGTGTTGTTTTTTTTACAATGATTTTATTCCCATTCCTCCCAGTAAATCTGTGGGAAAATGTAAACAAAAGCTGGGTGAGACTAAAAGCCAGGTGGGGTTGTGCAGACACACAGTGTGGAGCTGTGAGTGTTGCATGCATGTGTTTTAAAGGGGAATGAACGCCCTCTGTCAGTGAAGTAATGGACCATGGGGAAAAGTAGGCTTATATTGAACTATGCAGATAGAAGTTCTGGCAAACCCTTCTCGGCTTCTCAGGTTTCTCAGCTGGACACAGAGAGATAGGCTTATAGTGGACACAGCTGTTAGTACTGGCGTAACAGCTGTCACCTTTGCGACATAGTCATTTCTCTCTCTCGCTCCCTCTCTCTCTCAATCGTCCCTTTATATCGCATTAATTACGCATTTCCCATATCTCTCTATCTGTTCGAACACACCTCCGATCAGAATGTTCTTTTCTGGTAGATTTTTGTCTCTGCATTGCAATAATATTTTTTTTCCCTTAAAACCTTCTTACCACATTATTAGCTTTAGGAGGGTGAAGAGCCTACTTGATACATTATCTTCACTTATTTGCATACTTGTGGAGTCTACTGTGGATGGAAAAGTTTTTTCTCAGGATCCCTCCTGAATTACTATTAAACAGAACTGTGTAGTAATTAGGGAGAACACATGCTTAAACTAGTGAAGGTTCAGACTCAGCAAACAAAGCTCTGTGTGTTGTTTTGAACTCATTGTTTTGCTTCGAAACTAATACGTCTAAAAAACAAGAGGAATGTAAACTCCATTACATCTGAGACCCCTCCTGGCAGACCACATAAAGCTTAGCGCTTCACTGGTGCCATGTGCCACAGCGCTGCTTAACAAAAAATGTTTGCAGTTCACAGTAAATTGCAGTAAATTAACAACTGATGACTGAAATGAAACAATTACAACAGACACCAAACAAACCCTTTGGGGTAATTTTGAGTGAGACCAGATCAAGTTATAAATTAACAGAGAGCGAGAGAGAGACATAGAGAGAGAAATTGATTTTTTTTTAATTGAGAACATTAAAAAAAGCAGAAAAAATTGTGTTTATTAAAAGATACTTCAATAAAAAGATGACTTTAATAATGATCCAATCAGATACATTTAAATGCAATCTCTACAGCCGATGAAGTGAATTTTTTTATTTAATTTTTTTATTTTAATTACTGTATCATTTACTTATTTACCTCATTTTTCCAGGATGGTGTCATTGAGATAAGCATCTCTTACAACACACACAACCAGATGCAGACAGCATAAAATCACTTTAATACACATAAAACTACAACACATAAAAGAACACTTAAATACAGGCTGGAAAAAAGTCAAAATCCTAATGAGTGCAATTAAATGACTCTTTTCACCAGGATTTAAGCCGCAATCCAATTTTTTTGGTTAAAATCAACAAAAATCAGTTATTGAGCAAGTACATGACGGATCAGTGAATTATTTTCTGATCGGTCAGGCATTTCCCAGGAAATGTCCATCTGTAAACAGAAAGAAGAAGGTCTGGCTTCTGTATCACATGTCTGGGTACTGTAGACGGTGCAGCATTTGTAGCTTGCTTTTACAGCAGTTGTTTATCATTTAAACTTGTCTTCCACTTTAAGCAAATAACTCAGCAATTATCCTGCAATTTTATGTTTCAAACAGAGATGGCAGTAGAGGCAAAAGTTACGGAGTGCAGTGTTAAATTCACTGAGAGTAATATATGAAAACTGCATAACATATGACAGATGGGAATAAACTATTCATACTGCTTCTATATAAAAAGGAAAATCGAATGGTTATGTATGAAATGGGAAAACAGAAATCCGCCTATATAAGCAGCCACAATGTTTTCTTTAGTCTGTAATCCATTCCAAACAAAGCCATAAACGTTGTCTTGGTAATGGAAGCATCTTTTATGTGGACTGATATTGTCTTGAGAATATAGATTGTCCATATGAAACTATTACTTTAATGTGAGCCTTGATCTAGATGACGGGAAATTGCAGTGACCACTAGAAAAGAACCCATCTGATGAGAGAGTAAGTGAGGATATGATCACAACACAAGGTTTAAAAGACAGCAGTGTAAACACGGTAAGTATAGAGAAATCTCTGAAGCCAAGCCTAATGCTCTCATGGCTAACTGAATGAAGTATTTTTTGGCCTCATCACTCCATTAAACTGTGCACACGAGCCTGACTGACTCCCAAGAGTAAATCATCTCTTCACTCTTCAGAAAAAATCAGCTCTCCTCTGCCTAAAGGTTTTATTTAACCACTTAATAAAACAAACTCTACACATTACACACAGACACTTTTGTTGGGTTTTCATGTTTTATGGGGACATTCCATAGACGTAATGGTTTTATACTGTACAAACTGTATATTATATACTATTCTATACACTAACCCTAGCCCTAAACCTAACCATCACAGAGAATGTTCTGCCATTTTAGTTTTTCAAAAAGATCATTCTGTATAATTTATAAGCTTGTTTCCTCATGGGGACCTAAAAACCTTCTCCCCACAAGGTAAAAATTTACTAGTATTACTTGTGGGGACATATATTGGTCCCCATAATGTAGTAAATACACACATACACATATATCTATAAAATTAATTGGGTATGTGTGTGTATCTTACAGGTTTGGGTTCTATGGTGATTGTTCACCTAATATCCATCATCTGTATCAAGCCGGATCAAATCCTGGGCTCTGGAACACAGGGAGAGAAAACTGTTGATAGATGTTTATTTTAACTGGCCAAGGAATATTGGGCTGTGTTTACTGGCAGGCATGACTTTGTTTTGTGGGACCACCCTGTTTCCAGTATGTTCCAGCCCTCTAGAGGTGGACTGTCTTGTGAATACAGAAAATAAAAAATGCCAGATGTTAAATGCCAGCTTTGACTTGAGACAGAAGGTGTGTGACTGAACAGTGTAACATGCATTGCATCTCACTTTCATCATGAATCAAGTGCTTTAATGCTTTTTTATTTTATCATTGTACCAATCTAAAAAGGAGGAACAGCTCAATAGAGACTGAAATGATACAAGGTATCAACAACTTTTCCAGTATAATTTCTTTCTATGTATTAACATACAACTATAATGACTGCAAAACAGCAACTGCACAGTGATCCATTCTGTGACAGGAAAATTATAAATTCATGTACAAACTCTTATTTGATTGACAGCACAGGAGAAAAAAATGAAAGCAGTGGACGTTCATGTGAAAGTATAGAGAGAAAACTAGAGAGCTCACTATACGCTCAAAAAGTAAATACTATGCAGTAAGATGTCAGTATAGCCTCATAATTCATTATTCATCTAGACCTGGACTGTGTTCTGATGCATCAGACACAAACATCATCAATCCTGTAGCAGCGAATACAGAATGTGTTGCTGAGGTATGAGGAAAAGAGAATACCTGAGGCTTCTAAACTACTAAACTTTCAGAAAAACCTAACGCTGCTTTATTTAACTGATTCCCATTTCAAGTGATTCTGCACGATCATGAATCTTTAAAACATATTCTACAAGAGGAACAGAACACATTGCAGGTAGTGTTAAATGTGAAGTATTAGCAGCAGGTCAGGGAGGGGCTTTACTAACTTCACTGAGGTGATGGATTATGGGTTCTTCAGGAACACAGCCAACTGCAAAGATAGTAACTCTCACTTAATATGAAAACAATTTAAAAATCATCACTAACAGATAAAAGAACTGAAAGATCATAAAACAACCGCATCTTCAATAAAGTACAAGAGACATCAGAAAACATTCATATTTAAAAGGAATGTATGTCAGCAGCCAGCAGCCAACATACACAAATGAAAGAATTTATTTAATCTCATCAGCACCCTGAGATAGAATATAAACCTCAGCTGTGAACTTTGCCTGTTTTTCCATGTCTCCCTTCTGCCAATGTGTAAATATATAAAGTAGCAGCATAACTATCCTAACATGCCACGTTTACAAGATTAGTATCATAAAAATATACTTTGACATCATCTGTTAATACAAAACACCTACTGAAAATTACCACATTCATTACATAACATTGCATGTGATCATGAACCAAACCTGGATCTGATTTGCAGACCAACACAAGTACAAACTGGTGATCTTGAGCTGAACTCAGTTCATCAGACTTTTTAAAGGACATGCCATCAGATGGTTGATCAAAACAATAGTTCAGCATATAGCTGACATCTATTGGAAGAGGCCCAGAGTCTGACCTTATCAAAACAGCAACAAACAGAGACAGGCTGTCAGAGCTAAAACAAGCCAAGCCCTGAGTCTGAGAGCAACTGCTCAGGGATTTTAAGTGCTTATGGAGGATCTTATGGATCAAGTTCAAAATAACAGAAAACCACATATAGTATGTGAATATCTGAGTCCCTGAAGATATGATGGAGAACTTGATTTTTATATGGATATGACCAACATTGGCGTGTCAGCTGGATTCTGGAGGTCCAGAAATAATTTTTTGGAACTGAAGCTGTGAGAGATCTTTAAATTACACAGCACTGATTAATTTGCAAATGGAGCGTAGCTGTACTGTACTCACTTACAGTGATGGTGGAATAGATCCAGGTCAACAGATCAGCAGTTCCTCTCCTTTCTATAAGTTATCACAAAACAGAACACACCATAAAGTTCCCCATTTCAAATGTTTTCCCCACTAATCTGTTAGATACCCCTGTAAGCACGAGCAGAGGCTTGTGAGAGAAAACACATTACTCCTAACAGAGGTCCTGGTAGAGGGCAGAGGAGTGAAGGAGAGAGAGTGACAGAATAAAGAGAGAAACTCTGGCTGTGTGAGTGAGTAAATGAATGAGCTAGTGAATGAATGAGTGAGAGCACAGCTTTCCAAAGGGTCTTATATAATGACTCTCATTTGAAAAGCAGAACACATTGCCTTACGCAGTGAACTTTAACTGACACACACAAACACTGTGTGTGTCTCACTCACTGGGTAAATGGTTGCATCTAAAACTTCAGGGCATCATGTAGAGGAGATGGAAAAATCAGAGCAAAAGATCCTCTCATTTGTTCTGTATCCAGCCCTTTTCACAATCATCTTGTTTAAATTAAATCTTTAAAAACACTCTTTCCATAAACTCAAGACAGCCAATGGTACATAAAGGCTAAAGGTTTACACAGAAAATCCATAAATGGTTTGTTTCATAAACATTTACTGATAAATGCAATTGCTTTCAAACAAATTTGAAGATTAGTTGATTATAAAGCTGTTTTAATTCAGTGATACAGAATAATGATTTGTTTACATGTACAAGACTTTACATTTTATTATCAACAGATCATGACAAAAAAGGCTTGATTGTGTTGCATAGTCAGTATTAACTTTCCACAGATAATGATGACTGATCTTGGGTCAGTCAAGCGAAAGGTTCCCATGGCAATTTACATCAACACAACCATAATCTGTTATATGACACCAAGGGATAGAAGACATTATTACAAGGCTTTCACAGAACAGAAATGGGCTTAGGGGAGCATTATATTGATAGGACTTCCAAACCAGTGATACTCAGGAATGTATTGTACATATGTGTCTTTGTGTGTCTGTACATGTACATTAAAGGCAAGTGATTTTTTCCAGAAGCATTTTCTGTGAAGCTGGATGAAAGTGTCTTCACATCCTGAGAGCAGTCACTAAGTAAAATGGTCTAAATATATTTTTATAAATATATGTCTCCTGTGGAAGGCGCAGGACCATAAAATGTCTGTCCAATCACTGCATTCAGTGCCAATCCTACTTGCCTTTCAAACTATGTACTGTATCTTCCGTGCGTTCATGTGCTTTGGAGTGTGGGATGTCTGGCTTTCACAGCTAGGATGCTATTGCTAGCCTCTCCGAAATTGCCTACATTACCTTTTAATGTGAACAGGACCAGCTTTCCAATCAGTCTTTAGATTGGCCATGTTCAGTTCACCAATAGTTAGCGATAAAAACACATATAGCTTCAATAACCCAATTTAATGACAAAAAGATTTCAAAATGTTACACAGGATTGGTTGCTTTATGCCTTGAGTGGCTTATTTTTTTTTTTAAATGCTGATAACATGAAGGAAAACACCAACTTTTAATAAGCAGGTAATTCAACAATGACTGGAATAAACATTTCTTCAGAAGAGTAATACAGTTTATTAGCCCAACTGTAGACTGTTTTCAGTGGCTGGGTAATGTAATAACTTGAAGCATTAATAGTGCAGTCACAGGTGTGCATTTATCAGCATTGTATATCGACTTTGAATGCAGAATTTAGTTGGAACTATCCATTTAATAAAATTCATATATTACAATAAGACTGTGATATCTTGTGCTGAAGTAAATAGAAATGTATCGCCTTTGAAAATTTATGCCGGGGGATGTATAAGATGTAATGTTTAGTTTGTGTTGAATGCGTGAATGAGAGGAGGAGAAGGAGAGAGAGAGCGAGAGCAGGAGGGGGTGTAAATGTGCATTCATGAATCAATAAAAAGGTCATATTCAAAACAGTTAATGAAAGAATTCATGTCATTGGAGCCCCTCTATTCCATAACAGTATAACAGTAACATAAACAAACACACACGCACACACACACAGGGCCACTCAATGAACTAATTTACAAATTAATAGGCAAAAACAAGGCAAAAACAAATGCATATGTTAACATTAATTGCACAAGAATGCAAAATGTTGCAAGGATAAACAAAACTATTTCAGAAATAAAATTCCCTGTCACTATAAAAATGTTGCATTGACAGCGGTTGTTTCAAATTAAGATGTTCATTGTGCTGACATGTCAGGCCTGACATTGGTCCCAGTGTGAACAGGCCTTTAGGTGCTGTGGCTGGCCTGTAAATGTAATAGCTTTCAAAGTATTAATGATTTAAAGAGGGAGTCCATATTCTTTATTGGATTCCCTCCATATGCTTCTCCAGCTCCACAAGCCCTTTAAAACATTTGCTGGATTACTTTACACAGATCTTATTTCATGCTCAAACCACATTTGATTTAGCGGGTTTGCTTTTTATTACAATTGATTTAAAACAAGGTTTACTGATCTTATAGCAGTTTTTCAAAGCAGCTCTTCACTGTTATCTTTCAGCCTAAAATTATATGAAGTCAATATTTATCAGCATTTCTATCCAGAATAATTATTCAAATACATTAAAACAAGTAAAAATCTAACTCTTTTGCCCATATTTCACTGGCTTCAAACAATTTGTTACACAATAGGACAGTTTACAACATAATGCAACTCCAGTGTTTGTGAGAATCTATTTAACAGAGGTCGATAGCAGCTGTAGGTGAGTCTGTGGACACAGGTTGCATTGATAATGGTTCCTATTGTGTGGATCACAAGCAAGAAGAAACAATGTGTTTGTGTGGTAGGGAGCCCAATGGAGCTGAACCAGAAACAATGTAGGAAACTGCTACATCTCACACTTGCTACATTGTGAGGACATCCCTACTTTCGATGCAATTAAAATGGCTTTTGGACAGTTCATTCAGAAAAGAAACTCCTGTCATCTTTTATTCAGTATTATGTTGTTCCAAATCTGTATGACTTTTCTTGGTAGAACACAAGAGAAAATAGAATGAATGTTGACACTGCACTTTTCCCTTTTGTATTCATTCTTCTGTGGAACACAAAGGGTGATGTTTTGCAGACTGACTGACAGAGTGAGTCACCATTGAATTTCATTGTATTTTTAAAAAATGCAGCGTTAACAATTTTCAAAATTTCTTCTCATAATGGTAAAAGTGTGTGTGTGTGTGTGTGTGAGAGAGAGAGAGAGAGAGAGAGAGAGAGAGAGAGAGAGAACATCCACATCATGTTAACAAAGAAAATACCAATGCCTGAATATTCTTCAAGAGATTGGGTTAGGCTTTTTCAACTCAAGCTAGTAAAGAATGACTTAGCAAATACTCAGAACACCACAAAGAACCACAAAGAACCACAAAAAACGCCTTAGCAACCACACTGCCATTAGCAAAAAGCACTAAGAAAACCTTAGCAACTGCCTAGCTTATGTTTTGGCAACCACCCGCAACATCATGCTGGAGGGTTTTGCACAGGCAAGCCTCACTCACATTTTACCTCACTTACATCTAGCTGAATAACACCACACTTCATCCGAGATACAAACTGGACACTAAATGATGTGTAATTTCTCCATCCTTCTCCACTTTCGCCATTACAGTTTCTTTATGTCTAACGAGCTTTATTTATACAACAGAAGGCTATAATGAAATACTACACATATGAAAAAGAAACTGTCAAGTAAATAGATGGAAGGTTTAATATAACATACAGACTGCAGAAGACTGACGTGATGCAGGTGAAATGAGAGAGGCAGGGAGACGAATCGGTTTAAGAGAAATGTTAAACAAGGACAAATGAAAATGAAAGTATGCCAGAGTGTGAAGAACAGGTGAGAAAAATTGAATCAAATGTGAAATGAAAAGGTTGAATGATAGATTAAAAATAAAATAATAGAGCCTGCAAAGAGACACACATACACAGGAATAGAGTGAGCGAGAGGGAGAGAGAGAGAGAGAGAGAGAGAGAGAGAGAGAGAGAGAAATGAGAACGAGAAAGGAAAGTGGAAAGTAAGATGAATACAAGATATATATAGAGAGTTATCCATACAACATACAGAGAGAGAAAGATAGTGGCACATACAAGAAACAGAGAAAGAATGACCAATACATCACATAGAAAGATCCACAAAAGACATAAAGAGAGTATGACCCTTGTAAGACATAGGGAGAGAAAGACAGTGTGACCCACACTGGCCGAATTTTATTCTTCAGTGGTGGAGAGCAGCTGCAGCTGTTACTATTGATTACTGTAGGTGGGAGAGAAATCACAAGTGCTGTTAGCTAAACCCAGATGCTGTATCACTAAGAAAAGCACGCAGGTGTAATCACAGAACACATCTGGAGGCTCAGTAATCACACGTTTACTCTGTGAGGAGGAAAATGTGAGGAGGCTCATTTAATGCTTCCAATAAAGTAGGCAGAGACTGGATTACCCTACGTGACTTTTAAAATCATGCTCCATTTCTATTGGCAGGTCAGCGTATGATTTAAAATTTTGTTGTAGAGTTGTGGCGCATCACACACTCTGACTACAGCTCAAAGTATTAAAAACATGTTTGATATATCCCAACTAGATGGAATCATGGCCTAAGAATCTGGATCTGTACCCATCATATAATATATGATTTTCTGGCCAACTGGCTAAAATCTTCTGACTGACTCCGACTCACCACAACTAGCGCCAGCTCGTCCCAACTGCAAATCATGGCAAAAGTCATGAAGTGTTATCCAGCCCTATGCCACAGACACCCACTCACACATTCTATCAGATCAGCACTTTTAAAATGCTTCAACTGTGAGAAAACTCTTGTACTTATGTTCATTTTTTTAAAGATGGCATTCCTAATCAATGTAGTCAGATGAAGTGATTAAGAATGTCAAGGGGCTCATTTCTCATGTGACTTTCTTTCTGGACACGTTGCTGTTAAATAAATGAGACCAGGATTGCATTAAACCAAACAATTATTTTCTTGAAATAATTCCAAGGATAAACAGCGCATGCAGGATTTGTAACCATAACAAACAAAAGATTTAGACATGCCTTCACAGTGGAAAAGATAAGCATATATAAAGACAAAGAGCAAAAGATATTGGAGATTGGAGTAAACCAAGATTAAGTGAGCTCAAAAAGATGAAACAAGAGAGAGATTTAATTAGATGAGCGTGCATAATTTATCAGCTTCATCAAGATTGTGATTGCATACTGTCACATGCATAAATGATTAAAAAAGAACCTGCCTAGTCTTACACAAAGAACAAAGATATCATTTAAGATATTTTGAAAGCCGTGAATTGTTGCATGTTAGGGCTGTGGAAGTAAAATGGAGAAAAAAACAGAAAGAAAGAAAAAACTGAATAAGAGTTTGACGACTATTGGACAAAGGACAAAGAGGAGTGCAGTAGAGGAGTGCATGAGGAGGTGGAAGAATGAGACACAAAGGAGGTGAAGGAGTCAGAAATGAGAGCTGAGTGCAGAAACAACTGAATTTCAGTACTATTGTTAGCAAGGTTAGAAGGCATTGGACAGCTGAACATTTAAACTGGAAGCTGTTTGGGACCAAAGATTTCAACAATTCTACAATAAAATTTGTAATTTTTCACATAATAAAATAGGGCAATAACAAAAAATTCAAAATTTAAAACTATATAGTTATTAAAGCACAATTGCTGAGATATTCAGTTTTCAGAGTTTTGTACAGGAATACAACAAACAAAAATCTCACTGACAATGACATTTCTGAAACAGATAATGACATCATGAAGTGTTTGTTTTTTTGAATTACAAAACCGTCATGTTCCTTGAATCATGAATAATTGCACAAGATAAATTCTCTGCTTTGATAAATGTGACTTGTCTTTCAGTAAATTTTCCAATAAAATTTACACAACAGAACAAAAGATATTTACCCTATGGTGATTGTTATGAACATTCAATAAAAGTTAACCAAATGTTCTTGCAGTAATGTTGGTAGAAAGTTAGTACAATGTAATAAAACATTATTTTATATAATAGTTTGTATTCTTACAACCTTACATTCTTACAACCTAAAATTGTCAGCTTGGTTATGCACTCCAAGGCTAAGGACCCCCTTCCAGCCAGTGTTCCTGACAGAGCCGGCATTCCTGACAGCCTAGTTAAGCAAGTTTGTAGACTTAAATTGACTTCTTTGTGGTGCAAAAGCTCAGAGATGCTCGTTTTGGCTTTAATTAATGATCTCCTCATTAGTGACTCTTAAAGGGGGGCATATGGGGGCTTCAAGTGTGAAATAGTGCTTTGGTGTGCTGGAGGTGTCCCTGTGGTAATTAGTGAACCTGAGGAGGGCCGTCAACAAAATGAGCAAAGAGCCTGGCTATTTCATGCAATTGAACCACAGTTAAATGCAGTTATTTCATTCTTATTTGCAAAGTCTGCCCGAACTTTAACATTAACGACTCCACAAAATGAACAACAAACTAGATATTGCTCAGAAAACCATCAGTTCTAACAATAGAGGAAGGTGTATTTGGTCGTACTAATTTGAAAGCTTGATGGTTCTGTGTAATTTGCTCTGTCTGTTTGCTCTGTTTAGCAGTTTAAGACTGAAAGGTCTAATGAGGAGAGCAGACCAGTAAGCAGTGGGCTGCTTTGGGTGCTTGTCTGGGCCTGAGAAACCTGTGTGTCTACAAAATTATGGTCAATTAGAATCAAATGAAACAGATCGTAAACAGATCTTAAACATATTTAGTTCAGAGTACATGATAAAACATTACTTTTAAAAGAATATTTATGCTATACTATAGATAATGTTATGTTCTTATGTCTGCAATAACCCCATTGCTCTCAATTATTCTTGATTACTGTAATGTGCCAATGAGCAATGAATGCTTGTTTTCTTAATTCACTAGATTCTTCTGAAGTCTCAGAAAAAAATCTGACTCAGAAAAATCAAATCCAATTACCAAAAAACAACTTTCAAAGGTCTGTTCCAGCAAAGCCCTCAAAGAAATTAAAAAGCTTAAGCACTGTTACTGTGCTAGCTTTGATGCCATTTAGACATTTACTAGGTTAGCACGCAGCAGAGACAGACATATTTTACAGTTACATAAACTAATTGCAAATAAACTTGACTCTTCATATTAATAGAATTACTTGTAGGCCAACCCATTTAAAACAGAAACAATTAAGATCAGATATAAATGAGGATGATATAAAATCCAAAATAAATTCAACATAAATGGCACGATAGAGGCCAGAGTCAAGCCTTTGCCTTCCAGGTAAGCATCACAGATCAGCATGGCTCAGGCATGTACAACTGCCAGGCCATGGCTCCAAAGCAGTTTTGATACCAAGAGACACAATGTATTTCTATAAATAAACATACATCTGATCAGTCACACAATTTCTTGATTCTGTAATGTTTTTTTAACTACCAGCATTTGTTTAACAAGCAACATATTGATTCAGTTTTATTCTGAGACTTAAATGTGATTAAAGTTGTATGCTACTGACAATATAATAAATCTTAGTGTTTCAGATTACTCTGAAATGTCAACTTGGCCCAACACGAATTAATGCTTTCGCCCCTTTTCTCTTCATTAAATTTGTGATAAATTTCCTGTGAATTACATAAAGCTTTTATTCCCACTGTGTTTGTAGCTTGAGCAAATGATTAAATTCTCATTTTGACAGTTAGCCCATTTTACCTCACTGTGGATGCCTCATTGTGATGTTTCAAGCTGGACTGTTGCAATGCGAGTTGTGATTTATTTACAAGCTCAATAAGATTCTCTGATAAGTTTATAGAATGTGCCTGCAGATCCTGAAATCCCAATAATGGCCCTATAATAATTTTTATTTTAGTTTCTGATAGGAGAGGATGACGGCAGGCTCTTCAACAGACCATGATGCTTGTAAACTTTCAGACAGAAATGAAGCAAACTGCTAAATGATACTGACACACAAATAATGTCCTTATGTATTAAAATGAAAAACTAGTCGAACTGTATACAAACTGTTGAGTATATATAACAGGAAAATACAACCAAGATAGAAGACATGTAGAAAAAAATCTGTAAAATGTGCATTAATGTGGAGATTTTAAAGATTATTATTTTAAATGCAAGATATTGTTTAGTTTATATATGGTATTTATGGGAGAGAAAAAAGACTCATATGCATTCATATAAGCTTTACAAAAACATTCATGGTGACCCTGATTTTAGACTGATCTAACCACTTTTCTAAGGAAAGTATTATAATTGTTGCTATGTAACAAAGAAAATCGTGACAATGTATGTAACAAACATCATTGCATCATTTAATAGCCAATGTGTGTGTGGGGGGGCTATTTAATTCTGATGGATTGCCAAGTTGACATTCACCAATCAGAGTCTGATTCATGCATGAACACATCCAGACAGAAGGAACTGAGTAGGGCCTAAATCATTCACTTTCATTCAATCATTAAACCTTTCAGCCTTTCACCAAATCACAATTTTACAAAAATCTTTGTGAAACAACAAACACAGCAGAAAATTTACTGATTGCTCTTTTACACACAACTACAATAAATAGAAAGATTTTTAAAGCACCATTGAAGTACCACAATTAATCCAAATAACTCCAAATGTTGAAGTCATATAAGAGCTTTGGCTGAGAAACATATTTATGAAACATATTTACTTTAAAGTTATTAACTTCAAATCTGCCTCTTCTTTGTGTTCATGAGAGTTGATGAGATAAGCTTAAGATACGATTAATTTTTTAAAACCAATCCTTTTCAAGTGAATCTGGAATCTATCTAAATGCAATTTGATTCTGTTTTTCAGTCTGTTTTTCACACAAAGCAATTCAATGACTTCAAAAAACATTGCAAGAGCAAGAGCAAGAGTATAGACTATTTTAAGAATATTTTTATAGTGCTGTAGTGCTATATTTTTATAGTGAAATAGTGCAATTGCGTTAAAGGTACAACATACAACTCTTCACACATTTCTTAAAAAATATTTTTTATTTTGTGGTAAACTATTTCTTTATTGTAAGACATCACCATGTGTCAAGCCTCTGTGTGTTTCCTCTGTGTGCCTGTGTATGAAAAGGAGAGAGAGAAGATGAATCTGTCAGCAGCTCTTTTGAAGGTCAGATAAAGGTATTCATGTGTGCTCATTAAAGAGAAAACAGTCAAAATCTGAGACACACACATCATCTGGCCACTCTTCTTCATGACAGGCAGACTTTTATGCTGGAAGCCACGGTGTCCATTAACAGGGTAAAATAAATGAGCAGCTATAGACAGGCAGATCAGTCACACACTCTTAAACACACGACAACTGCTACCGATGCCAGCTGACCAACTGTCAATCAAAATACAGATTTAAATATGATGCTTTTTCTGACTAAACTGACTAAAATAAAGTGATGGGAGGAAATTCCAAAAAACTACTGACTCTGCCCGCTCTCCTTTTATTGTCAAAAATACACAAACACACACACATACAGTGATCGCCCATATTAACCACTGTAGAAATGCATTCAAATTTATAGAGAAAGGTGTATGTATATAGATTCTATCTTTCTCACAGTCTGATGTTTTAGAGAGAACTCACAGTCGGATGTTTCATCACAAATACACCAACACCATGCCATAAAACATGTTTTAAAATAACACCCAATTCCCTCAGAACTGAGTGATGTGAAAACATCCCATTAACACTGACTGTTATCACTGGACTTATTATTCTTACAAAGCTGGGAAGCTGGAGACAAGACTGTACCATTAAGTAGCTCTTTTAGAGAGTCCATTTAAAAGTGATTGCTTCCTTAATAATGTATATCTGATTAACAGTCAATGGATTACATGTAAGTTTTAGCAGATGCTTCTTCTACAGTACTGTATTTCAAACAACTTTGATGAAACAAATCAGAGACTTGTGTTAGTAAAACCATGGAATATATGACTGCTACATTGCAGTATGTATTTCTATACTGTTTGGACTCTGAAAAACAAATGACCTTGTTTACGTAACTGACACAAGCTGGTAACATTATTAGCTAAGAGTTTGGAAAAAATATTTTAATTTAAATGTTGAAATCACACATAATAAAATACAATATACTGAATATGGCACAGTGCATTATGTGGGTGTTTCAGAAGTAATAGAAAGCCCTAATGTACTCTTCTTGAGCAATGAGCATAAGTTTTCTGCAAAATAGCCTTATGGATGAATTGTGTGTGTCTGTGTGTGGGATGTGTGTCATTTAATAGTGGTATGCAATATGCAGGCATTCTCCAGAAGAAAACAGTCTGCAGGTAACTAAGCGAAAATGTTCACATGCTATCACTTTTTCAGACCTTAAATCCTAGTAAGATAAAAGGCTTTTACATTTTTAAACAGAAATTTATTGACCCATGACTAATGAGTTGAGATACTGGGCTATGGTCCATCTGCTACATGACATTTAGCAGACGGATCACAGCCTAATAAACCTGATACAGAAAAAAGATGGGTCATGGGTCAACAAAGCTGACTAAAGGATAAAGATATAACTTTATCAAAGTAGTTGGCAACTGCAGAGGCTCTTATACGATAGAAAATGTCAGTTTGTCATCAGCACAATACAAAATGACACTCTTGTCCAAATGTCATTGGTCGGTTTCCCAGTTATTAGAGAAGCAAACCTTATCCAGGTCTACTGAGATCTGATTTTACATTCAGACTTGAAGTGTCAACCTGCGGCTAAGCACGCCCGGTTTCTTTGTAGTTGTAAAACAGGATCTGACACTTGCTGCCGGGTACAGCTCAGTCTCAACAGTGGAACATCAATGAACACGTTGTTACAATATGGGTGCCTCTAGGAATCTTTGACTGAAAAACACAACTTTAAAAGATGTCTGCCTGAGATTCTGCCTGAAATTATGTCTGCTGATTTTCACGTCATAAGATTTTTTTGAATTGCTATACAACATCACAGAATGGCAACAGTTTAATCACCAACGAACCAGAAAAAGCACAAATGTCTGTAATTAGAGTCTATTTTAATGCCGGGCATATGCTGTACGATTTTTAAAAGTCCAAGTTTCTAAAAGTGTACAAATATGATTGCAGCTATAAGTCATGTCACACTGTGGGATCTCAGTTGACAGTAATGTTAGACGGTATGATGGTATGATGATATAAAAACAAACACGCAAGCAGACTTGTCCGGAGTTTAAGGTTATCAATCCGTGACACATTTGGTGATGGTGAGGAACATTCACACACAGAACTGAAATGATGGCTATAGCAAACAATCTCTAGTGTTAATTTTGATATGTGCTTCAATTGGTTCTTAATCTGAGTTTGTGATGGTCAGCAAACATGTCAAATTTGATTCAGATTTTGTCCTACAGGATTACAGGAATCTTTTAGGATTCTCAGAATCCTACAGTGTACACCTGTTTTTTTATTATATTAAAGATTTATTTTGTGCCTATAATAAAATGTTCCACAGGCTTGTACTTAACACCACAAGCAAGACAAGGAAGAAGTTAAATATAATAAGTAAGCCTCAGCCCTTAATTTCTCAGGGGATGTTAGATTGAGCTACATTGCCTTTAACAGCAATCTTACAACAACCAGAGTCTCATGACAGGGCTCTAATGGATCTCTTTAATTCAGAATGTAATAAAATTGTTATAGTTGTAATTGGAGTGGAAATTGAGCTGACACATTGTGAATCTAAGGAGAAATGAACAGAAAGATGTAAATGAATGCCAAATGAATGTTATTAGAATCAAATGCCTTCACTGCTCTTATGAGAGGTTACAAAGGCGTTTTCCAAAGAACATTTTCACAAATTACACTTTCAATACTACAAGCCAAAAATGAACAAAATAAATGAACTCACAAGCTATTTATGTGCCATTAACAGTTCTGATCACAGCCAGTGGAGAGAGATGGAGAGACAGAAAGGGCTTGGATTTTAAAGCAGAGTCACTATGTCTTTTTTCCGACCTATTCTCATTGCTCTCTGTCAGAGGTGACATTCATAGCATTGATCAACAGTTGCCTTATCTCCCATAGCCAGATGGCACATGGCACAAAGAGAGAGAGAATGTCTTGGCTTGGTGTGGCAGATTTAAACAGTAGACTATCAGCGAGACATTTGAACCATAGCTGTGTGGTGATAAACTTTACTGCTCCCCAATGGCTCTCTCATTGGATTACCTGTTTAATACCTTTACCGCCAAACACACACTAATCCATGACAAACAGCCAGATAATCACACATAAAGTGATGTTAAATTTAGGGAAATACACTGGGAATGCAGAACAACATTCCCCACACCTTCATTACAAAGACAAATGATGATTGGCAGTTTGTTTATTAACCCATTCCATTTATTTAACTCCATTTCATATGTGTGTGCTTCAGTCCAGTTCGCTTATTCCAGTTCACACATTCCTGCTTTGTTAACTGACTAAACAAAAAACTTTTCGTTTGATGAACTTTACTGTTCTGCAGGTTTGCTTAAGTAAACAAAAAATGAAGTGTACCTGTAGGGCTCGAACCTTAAACTTCTCACTTCCTCACTCACTAAATTTTCATTTCATCACATTTCTGCTCTGCAGAAAATACGTAAATGTAGCAAATTTACTACAGGGTTTCAAGGTATTTTCTGTATGTTGTACAGTATGCTTGTTTAGGGCTGGATTAGGAGGTTCTGAGGGCAAGGGATGTTCTTGTGCTACTTCAAGGTAAACTTCCTCAGGTTTTTCTTTTTAAGCAAACTAATTACTGTCTGGTAATTAGCTCCATACACCTGATTGTATGGCCCCGCTAGAAGCAGTGAGTAATTAAGCCCAAGTGACAGTAATGAAGTGTGTTATTGGCCCTTAAATAGCTCAGTGACACAGAGGAAAGACTTTTAATTCAACCAAAACTGCACCTAATCATAACTAACTCATCTCACTCCCCTGGCACATAAACACACATAAACACAGATCTTCATGCTGATGTGACAGTCTTCCAGTGACTGAACAAACAGGAAACCTTTTGATTCGCTTCTGTGCAAAAATCTAATACTTTGACTATAACAAATACACACGGTACAAGCATATAACACCAAACTTTTCTTTACACATTACACATCAATGGTTGATGAAGCTGTTATTATTACAGTGCAAAGCTAGATCCTTTATTTAATTGCTTTTATCATATTTATTCAATTTTCATAATGACAGATCATTTTCATTTCTAAAGGTCTAGAGATTTTATTCTATTTTTTTCTAGTTTTTCTAAGTCTACATCATTTCCTCCCACTTTGTATTCTGGTTTAAAGAATTCAAACTGTTTCTTTTGTACCTGTTCTTTTTCTGGTAAATGGTAGATGATTAAGCCACTTATCCATTGGCATGCATGGGAGGGTGCGCATTCACATGTGCAGACTCCTTGGGTATTCACATGACCATGCAATCACAATGACAACCAATCAGAATTCACCTCAACCCCGAATGCCTAACTGACATGACAGGCTCTATCGATAAGCTCCAAGTGAGCACAATTCTCATGCCTGTATTTCTGATGTCAAGTGCTTTTTCCACTGAGCTTCTAAATGGAATACACAATAGGAAGACACAATAAGGGTTTAAGGTTTTGTTGGTCCGTGTGTACAGTAAGACCTGCTGGAAGATACCATAACTACACCATTATGCTGCCAAAAATCACCTATTGAGAATGTTAATGGATGGATCTCTTCAGGTATTATAGACCTTTTTGCTATAGTGTGTGGTTCTATGAACTATTCTCTACAGCACTACAAACAGTGACCATGGAAAGTAACAGGAGAGACATACACTCTTCTTTCTATAATAGATAGATGTAGGATAGATACTAGGATTGCAGAAGTACTGAATGTTTAATAAAATTATGTTTTTTTAACAGTTTAGGGATGGTAAGAACAGATCTCACTCTTAAATGAAAGGCATAAAAACAGTAAAAACCTAATAAAATGTTTTTTGTTTTTGGCATCAGTAGAAACATCCACCCACATGCTCCTTGCTGAATTTCTTCTATTAATTTAATTCCAGAAAAGAGAGTCACAGTAAACACTAAATGAGTAAACTTTTCAAACGCTTTAATTGTTTACCAATTTCTACAGGTGAAGCTGTGTTTGACGTCAAAGATGCAGCTATTCTTAGCCAGAGAGGTGCCTGGCATTTCATGAAGATTCACACTTTATTCTAGGCCAATTGGAAATGCTATGTATTCTGAATGTTGCCTCTTACAGGCACGTTAATGGAGTAGCAACCAAACTTGAGCTATCCGATGTCACTAGTAATGACGTGCCTGATCTCAGATCTGTTTGTGAGACCACCAGGTTTCAGATCACAGCAAAATCTACTTTGTTCAGCTTTTGTTTAACATTAATGCTACATTACAATTTAAACCAGTGTGTTTTTGGTGAGTAGTCAGGTAACTTCATAAGCCTCATATAATGACACACTGGTTCATTACTATAGAAAAACATGAATATATTGTAGATGGAAGAGGATAGGGTGCATTAGGCAGTGTGCCAAAGGTGTTACCATTGAACGGAATTACGTCCCCTAAAAGGGGCATTTAGTGTTCATTTGGCAGGACTAAATCAAAATTCCTGCTCTAACAGTCCTGGCAAACCACACTGACCCTTAATATGAGTGGCTCACAATCCATTCCCCTCTCATCAAGAGCAATGCTCCATGGAAACCGAAAGGGTGCTGATGGAGTGTCCTCGGTTACCTGCCCAGGTGCTATCAACACAGGCCCGCTTCTGGTGACCCTGGGGTCAGCCACACTAATTAAAGTGGGTTAGCTTGTGGTGGTAAGAACACTAAGGAAAGCCTACAAAAGGAAGCTACTAAAGGATTTTTACACAGAAAAATGACCACAAAAGCTTTCTGTTAACAAACCATCAACTACGTTCAACAAACGGTTGCATATTGCATTGATTTTCCACTACTAAACATACAGACTTCGTTTCTGAGGATGGCAGCTGCAATCAAATTATCAAAATCACTGCTTGACCCTTAGATTTGACCTCTCCACTAGATCATTGACTCCTGCTAAAGGAATCTTGCAAGATTATACATCAGTGCAAAAAAATCTTCAACTAGTCATTTGTACAGAAAGGTTTTTCAGGTATTTGTTGTAGCCATTCTATAAAAAAAAAAGGCACTGGAATATCCTGTAAATATAATCATGGCTGAAGGGGCTGAAGGCACCCGGTGAACAACACGCTTTAGCCATTAATATGTTCATAATATAGCACTACCACTCATACCTTATGGCTGAAATACCAGATCTGATTATTGTTCTTTTCCACTGTCTGGTTAGATTGTCTCATATTGCTTTCTTAAGGTGGCTTATTTCCCTGCAGAGTTATTTAAAGTTGAACTGACCGGCCACAAACAGTGACCTCATCACATCATTTAGAAATACATTTTACAGTCTGGAAACAGGAGACATTGCAAAAATTGTACAAGATTGCTTCTTTGATTACCCATTCAAAGACGCATTGCCAAGAGAGCTGTTTAGTGTGATCCAGGAGTGAGTGCTGTGATTACACAGTACGGGTTAAGATCTCACCCTTTAATCCTGGCTTTGTGTCCGTATCCCTTTATGACAGATGCACTCCTGGCATTAGATAAATCCACTTCATTGATACTTCAACAAGTCTAGATAACTAGTAAAGTGAAGCACTAGATGTTCCTCTAGAATCATTATGGTAATGCACATACTAATTTGGATGGGATGAGAGTGGGAATGTTTACCTAATGCTCTCTTTACATCAGGGACTTGTGATTTGGCCCTCATATGAAAAAAGAAACCGTAAGCAACAATTTTATTGATTATATTTCAAGGAAAGGTCTTATAAAAAAATTTGTTTTTTAACAAATTTCTAAAACATTTGTTCTGGAGAGGAATTGGAGGAAGTTGCTAGATTTTTTTTATTTAGTTTAATGAGCCAGTGAAACTGATGCAATTCATTTGCACGGGGCTTCGGTGTTGTGCCTACAGGAGTTTGGAAACAAAATATCTGGCAACCCTTACAAACAAAGAAGACGATCTTCATTACAAATTCATTACAAATGTTAACTTCAACTGTAAAGGGAATCAAGCAGCAACTTGGTAATGTGATGGTAATGTGATAAAAAAATAAAAATTCTTCACAGCAATGCCATAGAAAAAACATTTATGTTTCCCCAAAGAACCATTCAAAGGTTCTTAAAATAACAATTGTTCTTTATTTTTTACAGTCTAAATGACATGTTTCCACTTTAGAGAAACTTTCTGTTCCACTTCTTTGAAACAGAAAGGTTTTATTGATGTTAAAGTTTCTTTAAGGAACCATATAGCCAAAAATGGCTCTTCTATGGTATTGTGAAGCACATTTTTAAAAACTGTACAACTCAAGTGCAAAGTTCATTATAGTCCAAATCACAGTATCCAGTACAAAGTCAGGGAAATGTGACACAGTGGTTCAGTTGAGGCTGTGCAATGTGCATAATAACAATTAACTCTCTTATAATACTTAATAATACTTAACTTATAATACTTAACCCTCTAACACTGTGCATTGATCAAAATGTATTAATTTCCAAATTCCATCAGCGTTTTCTCTAGTCAGTTTCTATTCATTTCCACATGAGGGTACTATAAATATTAGAGAAGAAAAATCAATATCTTAAAGTATTTGCACCACACATAGCAAGTGTGTGAGAAGACATAAATGTACTGTGGCATTAAATCAAGGCACACTCAGAATATTTCTATTCTATCAAAATGGAAACTCAGAACAATTAAGAATGTAAGTCACACAAGTCATATCTTTGGGTTCCTGCTGATTCACATCCCTACTAAATATGCAATGCAACGGTCCACACACCAGTGGTAAAAATTTCCCGATCATCCTATTATGGCCTCAAATGAATACAAAGGTTGAAATGCATGCACACATACAAAAGATGCATAAATATTTCCAAACAGAGGGCCACAAACAAAGCAAATGAAAAAGTTAAAATCTCATTTAAATTAAATTAGCCCCTTACAGACATTCCAACATGCGTACATACAAGCAAACATGCAAAGATATAGAAGAGGTTTACACATCACATCAATCTAACATAAGAAGTCACTTCTCTTCCTAGAGAAGGTCACAGCTGAAAGCCTGTGAGAATAGTGCTGGCCTATGGCTAACACTTCTCAGTGACCAGCCTTGTCCAAAATCCAAGGTGGGGTCACGGGTTGTGAGCCTGCACATCGGACTGTAACTGCGGTGACGTGGTAAACCATGGGGAATTTGATTACATGAGAGCTCAGCTCCACTTAAGACTTGGAACATCACTGTGATCATGGGTTTAGGGAGGAGGAAGAGAGAGAGAAAGATTGAAAGAAGATTACAGTCAATTCTGTGCAGCAAAGAGGAGAGAGACTTACCATAAATTCCACTGCCCAAAGGAATCAACCCAAGGAATCCAATGTGTTGGGAAAAAGAAGATTTTAGGATTTTTGTGGTTCTCCCCAGATTGTTGTAGAAAAACGGAGAGGAAGTTCAAAAGCATGTATGGGAAAGAGGGAAAGAAAGACTGAGAAACATGGGAAAGGAGGGAGTGGGTGTGAGAATAAAAAATAGAACAGCTGGGGGAAAAGAGGAGGTCTCCGTCATCTGTCCACAGCAGAGAATGACTGAGGTCAAGATTCAGTCAAAAAATCAGAACCCGTGAAGTTTAAAAGCGATTGTTAAACCACCCTGCACTGCTGTTTTAACTTTTAATGAAATACAGACAGACAGGAAAAATGAAAAAGAAGAAGTCCCTAAAAGAACCATTCCCAAAAAATATTGGGGGAAATGTATAAATGTATAGAATGTATTCCACTGTGCTCCTGCAGTGGAATCAGTCAGGCAAAGATAGCAATTTAGAAAGCTGAGGGCTTTTGTCCAGCTTCTACCAGAGAATAGAAAACAGCCTTGAGCAGCACATACACACACAGAAGCCAGGATTCCTTATATGTAGCTGAATAGTTCATTTGTAATGATGTTCTTTGGCTGGCACAGAATTGTAGGGGAGAATATATTTATCAAATAAGTTTATTTTCATCTAATTCACTGTATGTTTTTATGTGTATTTACAGTATAATACTGTTGCATTTCAGTAAGGTTTTCTTGTTGGACATTGTCGTGTTAAAGCTGTGTTATATGTTGTAAATTGTAGATGTTGAAATTAACTGACAGCTGTGATTCTACAGCATGAGTGGAATTCAGGCATTAAAGGGAAAGTTCACACACAAATGAACACTGTCAGTCACTTACTCCAGTGTTGATCCAAATCTGTATGCTGTTGTTTTTCTGTGGAATACAAAAGGATTTTTTGTTTAAATCTCTGTGCATCTCTTTCCTTAAAATGACAGTGACCGCAGCTGTCAAGCTCTCAAAAGGACAAAAAACACCATATTCTGTGGAAAAACAAAAATAGCAACACACGGGTCTGAAACAACATGAGGCTGAGTAAACAATGACAATTTTTATTTTAGGGTGTGTTTTTGGGTGATCTATTCAACATTTTTTAATTTAAGGTCTAAGGTAAGGCAATAATCCCTAAATTGTAAAAGGAATTTTTGATGCAATGTTTTTGATGATCAGATGATTAAATGATAAAAGTGAAAAAATTATATACAGTCATAAATAAAATATTGTTAGGTCAAATATTTCATAATCACTACACGTCTTGAGAGGGCGCTAATGAGAACACAAAAAGCAGGTAGAAGTCATTCTGAACAATAATAATGATTCTGTATTCATTTATCATAAATTAAATACATCTTCTACAGAGGCAGCAGGCTGAAGAGAACCTGATGAGTGAAGATAAAGAATTTCCACAGTCTATTACTTAGTATGTTACTATTTATGTCATAATCATGCCAGCACAGGTTTGAATAAGCTACTTTTATCTGTTCTTATCATATATGTCAACGTCAACCTTGAATATTTGTCTGAAAAGTCATATTGCTGGGGTCACACAAAAAACTCTCACAGGTTATTCAGTTGTATTTCATTATCAGATAAGCATGACTCTTTTGTCCCTTGCACAGGTTAAACTGGTTCTCCTGTCATTGGCCCTGAAACACACAGAGTAACATTTCATTGTCTGAAGTATCAAACAGGGATAATCTCTCATACTGTAAATGGGTGGATAAAAGCATGAAATGAAAATGACACCAAACTAGGTTATGACACCAAATACCAAACAAGCATATATACCAGCTCATTAGCTCTGTTTAAAATGTTAAAATTGAAAACATCTGTATTTATTGTTTTAAAATCCTTTCTAATTTAAGGCTGCAGGAGTTTAAATACCAGGCATGTGGACTAATCAGTCTTTAGAGGGCGAACTTAACACAACTCAAATAATTGCAGTACACTGAGTGCAACAGACAATTAACATGAATGATGAATGACAGATGGAGGGAAACAGTGAGGAAATGTAAGGAAATTTAGTGAGGTCACTAACAGCTTTACACCTGAGAAGTCCGTCTTTAGGCAGTCAGCAACTGCTCAGGATTGTGACAGAATGTTAATTTTTCGGCTGAACTATCCCTTTAAAATGACTTGATTTTCCTATAATGATTTTCCGATATCAAATGTCCCTCTGACATATCTGACAATTCACTGCCATAAAAAAAATTAACAGCATTTAAAAATGTATGGGTGTTCATCTTTGTTTTTTCAATGGTGTCTGCCAAACAGATAAATCTTATTTTAAATGTATCTCCATTTTGTACAGGACGAGAGAAAGGCCTGAGCTATAAAATTGTGAGAGGGACTTTAACTTTGTCATGCTGTGCTTGGCAGCATAAGCAAAGCCAATGTGTGAGTGAATGAGTGAGTGATTGAGTTACTGTTTTTATAGCAAAAGTTCTAACCATATTTCTTATTACCCTAAATCTGCTTTGGAGAATTATGGCTATCAAGAGGGTACAATGCAACAGCTCTGCAAGACAAAATACTGAATTATTCATATAATAAGCATTACTCATATCATTTCAATTTTTAGACTTGATTCTGCCTGGTCAGGCTTAAGCAAAGCAGAAAAAAAATAAATAAAACCAAAATAAAGAGATTCTAAAATGTTCACTGAAGAACCAAGTGCGGCTGTAGCAGGAAAACCCCCTCAAGGGAAGAGGAGAAAAAGTCAGCCAGTTAGAATCTTGTCTTTTCCCTTGATTGAATTACTCATGTCATATTCCCTGTCAGCTCTGTGCATTGTAGCTATATATAAATGGGTCTGAGAGAAAAAGAGAGAGAGAGAGAGAGAGAGAGAGAGAGAGAGAGAGGGGCAGTTCTCTTTACCACCACCCAACAACTGATCAAGACAAGAGATTATACAAGCAAACCCAAAGCCTCTTCAGTCATCCTCAATCTGAGCTGAGTTTTACAAATCCTTTGTGGAAGTGAGCGTCAAATTCAAACTAAGAAAAGTCCAGACAGACAGAAAATAAAAAAGAGTGAGAGTAGCACACAAGCATTGTGAATCATCACAACAGACTAATATAGACAAATACAGATATATTTTTAAAAATTATAGATTTACACACATATTTATACATACTGTGTATATATATATATATATATATATATATATATATATATTTATACATACTGTGTGTGTGTATATATACACAGTATGTATAAATATATATTTCTAACAAAATCTAACAATGAGGACAAAAACAGCAGACACATAAATGGAGGATGGAGTTAAGTCACCATGCTGGGCAGCTGTTAGGAAGCAGGTCTGATTCACATGACAGACAGGCAGAGAGAGAGAGAGAGAGAGAAAGAGTGTGACTCATATAGTCCATTAGATTTACCCATACACAGACACCCAAAAGATCTGCAGGTGTTTATTGCATTTTGTTTTACCAACCCTAAAATACAACCATGACAGCTGCATTTACATAGATATGCACATACATACAACAGCACATTTTTAAAGCCATATGGCTGTGCTGTTATGGTGCATAATGGTATGGCATATTGGTGCATGTGTGTATGTGTGTTCCAGGGTCTTGACCTCTCTGTGCTAGCAGCTGGTCACTGATATTTTTGCCATCATCCTGTTCTGTGTTTAACCCTGCCAGTATGATTAATGCACAACAGTGGACACATAAACCAAATCAAATCAATCATTTATTCAAAGGGAAATTCCTTTTCACTGGCCTATAATCCAATTTCATATATAGGAGTCTACAGGGTCCAATAGACTAGATTTTAAATTAAAATGTGGGCAAATATATGTGGGGGAATAAATCTTCAACACAATGTGCTGACAGATAAAACATTGGATAATTGATTTTGGTAAAATGGCAGGATCTGAAATGCAGTACTTATATAGGGTGTTCCGTTGAAGTTTGTTCTTTCTAGTTTAGTGTTTCCCATTAAATGCTCATTCCACTGGCATCCACATCATCTTTATTAGATAATTAGGTATTGATAACCTAAAGGTTGTATAGAAGGTTGGAGGGCTTTAGTGACTGTGCTGTATATGTACAAAATGATTTCACCTTTAACATTCAGATGCATTGGTTTCTGTATTGTGTGTGTATGTGCGTATACATGCATCGCTCTGTCAAGTACTTTATTTGCATGTATTTTATTATTATTTTATTATTGTATTATTGACAATTATTTTACACCTAGTATCTAATAGTAGCTAACATCTTTTGTAAAAAAATTGTAGTAATGTCATGTATTCTATAATGCCATATATATTTTATATATAGAATACCTGTCATTTCATGCATATATATTTGTATACTGTTTTAAACTGTTTTTTCTACTGTTTGTTCTAAAATGTATGTAGCAGGTGCTATGGGGTAAAGTAAGGGAAAACATAAGGTAAACAGATTTCTACAAAACACTGGTTTTCAATGACCAATGGAGATAGCAATCCCTAATCAGATTAGGGTGGACAGTACATTACTGATATATACATAACACAATATTATGACAATAAATACTGTGTGCACGATTATTGTACACAATAATTTTACACATTTTCATAGTTTAATCAAATAGAAATAATGAAAACTGTGTTTTTATTAACTGTTGACAAAATGTCTGTAGATCTTGGAACTGATGCATTGCTCATGATCAACCAAACAAGCATTACGATTCGTGGCCCACACTGCTGTTTTAGCTAATATATAGTTTCACTGTCACTTAATCTACCACTAAATAGCAGCTTTATTCTTTCTTCTTGTGAAAAGTATCTACATCTTTGTATATTCATGCAGTCAATGTCTCCATGGACAACACGCCTACACAAGCTAACTTAAGAGCTAACTTAAGTTACAAAATGACTTAACCTCTTTTATTTACAGTACACAGACCACAGAAGTATACAAATTACACTGTTTGACAAGCTATTACACTTACTACTACAGGTTAACCCTGTTTAAAAAAAGCTTTGATCCATTACAAATAAAATGATTTATAGGACATTAAAGAGCTTTTACTGGAAAGTTTTTTGAACCAATCACTGGATTTGCAGCATCAAATAAATGCAAGTCTTGTTTGGGATACCAAAGATATTCAAAGTCTTGTTGGTGCATGTAGTAGCAAGTAAACTAGATATCCATGAGCTGGACTACATTAGTGAATGAGACTCATATGCTGTCTGGCTACTAGGAGATTTACTGCGTACAGCAGAGAAGCTCTGTGTGAGCAGGTTCAGAGGGATTAATAATGTAGATAATGTTTAAACTCTCAAATATTTACAAAGAGGAAGGGAAGAACATATTTTCAAAAGCAGTCCAAGCTATCCACCAGTGAGATGATAAAAGTGGATTATGATTAGCTCTAATTATGTAAATGTTCCCCTGTTAGGCAAACAATAACTGTTAATTAAGGTCAACTAGCATATGATAAGTGTATTAACCTTAAAATTCCTGACTTATATTTGAGTACAGAGTTATTATTTGTCCTTCAAAAGAGAGGAGGCAAACAAGTAAGGACTCTGACAAAGAGATAAAGCAAAGATATCTGTGCACTTTCACTGAAAAGACAAGTTGAAAGGTCAGGGGAAGCAAAGCATCATGAGAGTTCAGCCTTACACTAGCACATGACAATATACTGCCAAAGATACACACATCCATAAACCAATGTGTCTGGAATCTGTACAATGGTGTGCAGATACAATGTCAAATTACCAGATGTCTCAGTCATCAGTGAAAGCCTTTGTTCCCAGAGGAAAGTTACTGTTGTGATAAAAATGTGTTAAACTGAATGTTAAACTGTTTAGTCCTTATGTGCAATTCTTTCACAATCACTGTGAGACAATCTTTCACAATAACTAATGACAAAATTAAAAAACTACTAAAATATAACAAACAAGGCATTTTACACCTCAAATACATCATGAGTTCTATGAGGTTAAGGGGACTGTCATTGTAAATTTTATGACCATGACTGACCAGAATGATCCCAATAAGCTTGGTGCCTCAATAATTAAACTAATATCTAAACTAAGATCACAGAATCTTCATCATGGTATCTGTCAGTCCTGATAAAAATGACATATGAATAGAGATCTTTTACGTGTGTGTGCTGAAGATTAGAGAGTCATGAGGCACTACGAATGGACTTCATTAAAGCATGGTCACACCTATTAAAAGAAAGCGAGAGCGAGAGAGAGAGAAGGACAGAAACAGGATTCAACATAAAACAGACACACTCTACCACATATAACATGATTCAATATTAGCACACCAACCCACACGACTAATTATTGTACACTCAGCTGATTTTTCCTCACAACTTAGTTTTATTTAAGGTTTTAGGGACAAGAAGGATCACAATAGTTGACTGTAGCCTACATATAAAACAGTGCAGTTGGAACAATGCCATGGCAGATTTATGCTTTACTGAGTTCTTTAAACTAGCATTGAGACAAAAAAATTAACACAACTTTTACATTTATATTTGTAATCGTAATTGTCTATTGCCACACAAACTGTCACAGAGGGAGAAACAAAAATTAGTGAATGTGTAACTGCAGCAGACAAAGAAAAGGACAGAAAATGTACGTGCCGTTTGTTTACTAGAAGTGTATTTCTTATCTGGAATAATATGTTGCCTATAATTACATTTATATTTAACAGAATGCTAGGGAACTCCTTCTCCAAAGCGGATTGTCTTTATAATCCTCATGCTCTCATTTGCTGCACATTCAACACACTCTAATCCCAATTAACTGTTTGTTGAACCTGAAGCAAAAGGGATGTTTCAAATGAACCTGCAGTATGTGAACAAACTGATCAGGAGAGTATGTGTGCGTGGCATGAGAAACAGAACAAGGGATATCAAATGTTTTTGAATCAAGACCACACAAACTACTGTGAACGTGTGTTTTTCAAACCTCATTACGGAAACAATGTTCCTATCTAGGCCTGTCAGAATAACAGTTCTCTGTAGTTTTTTTATGCCCCATGGTCAAGGTCTATGTCTGTTACAAACACACTGATATTACCAGTTGTAATCACCTTAACAAGCTTCATATGTTGTACCAAAATGCTCAGATTCTATGTGATTATATTATAATATGGATTTTAGTGAGTCCTGTTAAGTTTTATTGAATTAATCCCCATGAACAACAAATTCCGTCCTTGAAAAATCTGTCTCATGGTTGTAGAAAGCCTGTATCTGTATCACAAATGTAACAACCGAGTATCATCACTGTTCTCACACACCAGTGTCTTGCGGTATCTGCCTGCATTCCACAGTGGTTCACTGTATACTCTGTACAGTTTGTGGATAAAATAAACCAAAACTATATAAGGATATAAACCTCTTCAGGCTATTAGAACCAAGTACTTGCACAAACTAAAACAATTCAAAGCTTAGTCAAAGCTAACAGTGACACAGACGTAGACTGATAAACATATAATCAAAAGCTGCAATGCCAGATGGTTCATTGAGTTCACAGTGCACTTAAATCTGTAGGTTTTATTAAAGTACCCAAAATTACAATTTTGAAAAAACAAAATAACTTTCTAACCCCCATGCCATACCTCTCATTTAGCATTTGCCATCAATGACAAAACCTGCTAACACTATTTAACCGAACACTCATACAGCTGTGATGTGAGAGCTCATCCACAGTTATTAAACTGTATGAGTCACATGGACTACTTGCATGCTACCTTTATAGAGCCTATTTTGACCTTTTCTGAATTTACCAATATAAATGACCTTCCACTATCATTGCCACTCCACCTAACATCTCATTTTGTTTCTCACAGAGAAAAATAGTACTGGGTCAGAAAGACAATGATAGAAGAACATTTTTCAATTTTGATTGAGCTATTCATTTAATAGCGCTACTGAGAGAGGGCAATATGAAAACTGCAGATCTGAGACCAAAGCATGAAAATGCACTCTGCATGCTACACATGAGTTCTCCGCTTGGGCTGGCCCTCCAGATTCTGATGAGGTCTCCTAGGAAACAAAGGAAGAAATCCTCATTGGGAGCGGAAGAGGAGAAGACCACAAATAAGTCTCTAATAAGTTGGATTAATAGAAGAGGAAAAAGCAGAAGAAACTGAAGGCTCAGTTCTGAAAATAGCTCGACCACAAAAAGGCACGCCAGTAATTAGTTAGCAGTCGAATAAAGACAAGAATTGTAAAACTGAACTATAAGATGTTTGAAATAAAAAGTGGATGGAAAACACAGTGCTGTATGTTTGCAAGCCAAATCCAACTCACTGCAAAACAGCTATTTAGAAACAACTAGGAAAGATTAATTTAGACAGACAAGACAAATCATCTCAAGGGCTCACTTCACATGTGCAAACAATTTTGCTCATGAAATAGGAGAGACCAAATCAATGGTCTGTTAAGAGTATATGAACAAATGCCTATTTCATGAAATAAGCTAAAGGACTTGACAATGAGAGATACTAATATAGACATGCAACACACATCAAATGTACTATATATGAAACTTCACAGCATTTATAGGACAGAAAAACACACCTCACTTTATAGAGCTTGCAAAACGTTTTGTTATCTGGTGTAAGAGACCAAATTGTTATATGATCTAATGTATAATGGCTCTGTTCTGAGTAAGGAGAAGGTTAAGCAGATGAGGAAAGGATTCAGTGTGTATGTAAATGAGTGTAAAGAGCTATTTAGTACAAGCTAAGCCCCTGGCATGGCTGCCCTTTACAACAGGTGATCTCTCTCGCTTTAACTTAATACAACAAAATAACCAGTACACTGCAAGTCTTGGTAGTAAATTGTAGCCAAGTGAAAACACTTCAGAAATCAAAACACAAATAACATTGTGGTATTACAAAACTTATTTTAAAAATAAGAAAATCACAGCAAAGTCAACAGCTGAAGTGTTCAGATATTAATAATAATTTAGTGCTGATGTAAAAGGACCAATGATTTATTTGTTGTTAAATTTTATCCTAAAATATGATTTAACTAAATCCTCCTTATCCATTTTCTGATTTCCCACAACAAAGCGATACCTCATTACCATATTATCATTATTATTTTTATGATGATAATCACACCTTTTCACATAATATTGTGTTTTGCCCCTCAAAATATTTCTACCTAATTCACACAATTACTCTTTTAATCTCTTTTAATTTTTTGCAATTAATCTCTTACTTTTTAGGACTTTATTCTTGTAAGATTACACTTTAATCTCGTAATGAGGGCAAGAGAACACCACACAAACACACAGAGAATAAATGAGAGATTTAGCACTCTCTCCCCTTCTCGTCTTTTTATATGCGTTCCCTTTCTGCCTCTCTCTACACTAAACGTGCTGACATATCTGAATATCTCCGTTTCTAATTCAGTATGAGTTTTCTGTGTCATTTCTCTCTCTCTCTCTCTCTGACTTTACTAAACACAGCTATCATTTGGAAAACAGATGGATGATTCCTAAGAATCTGCAAACAACAGCAGAGACTCTTTGAAATCCCTGCTAGGTGACTATTATTAACAGATAAAAGATATTTTTAAACAGAATTATCTTGCTCCCCAAGAAATCCGAGAAACAGGAGCTCCGATGCTGCAGTCATGTTTGGAATGGGAATAGTACTCTTCTCCAAGACCAGAGCCTTTAACAGCTGCTAGGAAGAGGTACTGAAATTAATGATGAATTGCTTCACTTTTAAAAGTCTATTCTAGACAACAGCTGCAGCACAAGAAATGTTAAAGTCACACACACACAGAGAATGAGAGAGAGAGTCTTTCACAACTCTCTCAGATTAAACTTGAATTATTACAAAATAGATTTAGACACTACCTTGACTTCAACTGGAAAGTAATAAAGCCATTTCAAAAAACTGTCTACACACAGCAATTTCTTGGCGCATAAAGATTTTTGACTTGTCAGTATTTTTCTACTTCTTGTTTGCTCATGCAAGTACACCAATACTGAAAACGTTTTCAACTTCAATTACAGCAGGTTCATATGAAAGTGTAACTTCCCATATACCCATGTAGGCCAGTAAAGTGATCATTTTATTTTCTTTTGAGGGAGGCTGCTGACTTTTCGAATTATGTAGCAAATTCAGTTAAGACAATTTCAAGAAAACGTGTCACATAACCACACTAACAATGCTTCTTAAATGCTGCCAGTTTTGTGTGTTGTGAAAAACTATTTTAAAGATCTAAATCCAATTGCTAAGTAACATTAGCCTGTTGTGAATGGAGATCTGGAGCACACATGAAATAACGTGCAAAGAGCTGCACAATCCCGCCTATTGGTTGCTTAGCTCAATTGAGGTTATAGCTCTCCAAGCTGTAGGACATCTGACATGGCAGCCAGCACTTGCATAATTCATACTGTTACTGCCTCATTGCCAAATAGATGCAGCCCTCTAAGGTCCCTATGTAATTAAAAGCTGCAATGGGAGCACAGTCACTCACAATGTCTAATACACACAAACTTTACTTTACAGAAAGATTACAGAAAGAAAAGCTCAGGTCATTTGGAATTGGTTTCAATAGTGTGATATAAACTCAAATGGAATGCGTATGTATCACCAAACAATAATTACTAGTTTAAAAAATATTAAAGCGTTTATACAGCCCAGTAAGATTAAAGTCTTGCAAAACTTCCTTTACTGTAGAGACAATAACTTAAACTTTAGTATAAAGGTAGCAGCTGAAGTGCCCTGGTGCAAGGCACCCAACCCCCAATTGCTCCCCGGGTGCAGTAGTGTACTGCTCCGGGTGTGTGTGTGTGTGTGTTCACTCCTCACCAGTGATGGGTTAAATGCAGAGGTCACATTTCGGGTATGGGATACCCAATCTGACAAATGTCACTTTCTTTTTTTTTAATAAAACAACGCAAGCAGTGTAAACTGAAGCATATCGCGGTTCTAAGTCTTTATTAGACCGCTTTTATTTCAGTTGTACCAGGAGCTGTTTCTCGCAGGCTGGTAAGGGCGCTTTCTCCTCCAGACACAATTCATCAAACAATCACAAAGACAAGCGAGCGTTTGTTCAGAGCGCATTTGCGCGGCACTCGCTCATTCTCCGTTACTTTTTAGGCTATAGCATCATATCAGCGACGAGATTAATCAATAGCACCAGTAACAATGGTCAAACTCTGAATTTATGATCCAGAAGAGGGTTTGCAGTGGGTAATACCGTCCTGTTTCGGTGAACTTTAGTCTAGTGCTGGGCGCTTCTCGGGCAGGTGCCTGAGAGGACGGGTCCGTGCCGGCATCAGCTGTCATTTTGGCTTACATTACGGGATGGTTAGATAAACACTGAAATAATACATGATAATAATAATAATGATACACCGCAGTTTTGTTTTGTACGATCACGAAAGCTACGTGCGCGTCCTGCGCTTTGCACACCTGCCGAACACCCCATTATGTTTCATTGCCCCTGCATATGCTTTAGTTTTAAATACATGCGTAAAGTGTTTACGCACGTTACTTCACGACATGAACTACTCGACAGAAGCAACAACTTGAGAGTTTTTCTCCAGGGAGGTTTCGGGACAGGAGCGGCGATTATCAGGGAAACGACGGCACTTACACTGCTATTCTCACCCGTCCAGTGAACCATTGCCTGGTTGTGGGTGGCATCCCCTTTAAGGACGAAAGAGCTGCTGAGTAGAGAGACTTTCTCCGGAGTCGATGCCCTCCGGACTCGGGGAACTCCCATGAACGCTCCGCCCGGGTCCCCGCTGTAATCTCCGTGGCTGAGTGCTGGGATAAGCGCTTCATCTCTACCAATGACATGCCCACCGTGGTTGTCCAGCTCTCGGTCCCGTTCGTCTCTACGGGTTATTAGGCGGTTGTGACACGAAATCGGTCCTAACAGTGACATCCACGCCAAAGCGATAAACGCAGCTGGGTACAGGTGCGCAAAAACTGCCACGACGCGCGCCATAATGAGCGCCTTCATTTAACACTGTCAAAGCAAGTGCGATGCGAGCGAAAGATGGAAAGCTCTAATGTAAGAGAGGGAGGGAGATAGAGAGAGAGAGGCGGAGAGATGAGGGTGGAGAACCAGAGCTGGAAACAGCGTGCTCATGGGCTGTATAATAGACAGCGGACACCAAGGAGTCAAACATCCGTATTTGCCTGCCACCTAGCGATGCATTTTGATGAGACATCCAAATACGGAGCCAAACCTGACAGCAGTCTCCAACCATCACCACCAGACTCACTCCAACTCAAATACAGTTTGACAGCCTTAAATACATCAACAAAAAAGTGATCAGCAACGTACAAATATTTATCAGCAATGTGCACACAATTTCATAACATATTATGATGCTAATATATATATATATATATATATATATATATATATATATATATATATATATATATATATATATATATAAAAGTTGGTTTATTGTGAAAAGTGGTTCACTTGTGTAGGCCATAGTGACATGCACTTGACTCAAATAATTTGATAAAAACAGTAATCTTAAAAGGGATGAACAACACAAAGACTACATAATACAAACAACGCTTGCACCTGCTGTACTGGCAGAGGCTGATATTACTGTTGCTGTCACTTTGTGCATAATAAAAATGGCTGTGATTAAAATGCTTACTTGTCAATATACTCATCACTAAAATACTTGTTAAACACATCTTACAAAGAGTAGAACAAGTAACCAAGGCAGGAGAGCCATGAAATGTTTAGCATTTACCTTGGGATATAAAACTTTATTATCACCTTACACCTTTATGATGTATATTTGCTCATTAATGTAAATATCTAATTAGCCAGTCATGTGGCAGCAACTCAATGTGTAACAGCATGCACACATATGTTTACATGTGTGCATGTGAGCACTGGTTGAAGATGACAATAATGTTACAGCATGTTAATATAAAGTGCAGATACAAGTCCACAGGTCAGAATTGGTCATGCATATAAAATGATACAACTCATTAGAGAACTAGGTGAAAGAAATACTTTGGCAAGCAGGAATTGTTTCTGATCTGTTTTAAATGTGCTAATTATACCTGCAATCTGTAACATTTGTAGTTTAATTCTGTCAATCCGTAACATTTAAAAATGAACAAAAACGCAAGCTCATAACAGATCCATGTTCAACACGGTCTCCTTCCCTTACCTATTTGCAACAGTAAGTTTATAATAATAATTCAGAATTTCAGCTGTCGGGTCCAGTTTCCCAGGAAATGTTATTTTGGCTTTATTTCACACGTACAGAAAAGTAAGCTACAGTTTTACGTTTCAAATAGAAATGGCTTTAAATACAGATGGTCCGATATAAATGTCGCAATCTTCCTTTGATGGCTTTGCTATTCTAAGAATTTCCATCACACAGGTCAGTGAACTCTGGCCACACGACGTAAGGATCTTAGTCTGCTACTTAAGGACCAGACAATGCTAACCTAGAAATGCTTACCATGTTCACATGTCTACCTATTACAAAGCAAGTTCATATGATCCAGTTTTCATTTTTTTTATTTTTAATTCGATTAGACATAATTAATGCCTTCCAATACTACGCAAATTATGTACAAATGTAATTTTTTTCCCTGACTTGATGTGGCCTTCGAGTGGTGCAGGGAAAAGTGCAAATTGAGTCACTGAATTGTTATAACCTTCACCTGGCAAGAGAAACGCCGTCCTTTATCACCCGCACGGTGTTTCGACCTTCCTCTCAACCAAACTACAGAATGACGTCGGTTGACATTGCCGCGCTGATTGGCGGTTTAAGGTGCTCGTGTAAGATCAGAGGCTCTCATTGGTCGAATAAGACGCTTTCCGCTGCGTTCGTCATTTAACGTGTACATTCTCAGTAAAGATGGCGAACTGGTGTGTGCGTGCGGTCAGACAGAGTTATTCTGTACTAGCGTCTCCTACACTTGTAAGGTGGGTTTTTTTAATAAATTGTTATTTAAACTATAGGTAACGTTCGTGGTTGGGTTCATATTTTGCATTATGACAGTAATATTTTTGTTGAAAAAGCTGTTAGCAATCATATTAATGATTCATGCTGATTTCGCAAGTTCCCCTAGAATATATAGATGTATGCTGCTTTTTGTGGCAGTACTTTCTAGAAAGATTTGTTAAATTAAGTAACTTCGCATGTGAACTTGCCTCTTTTGTTTTGGGTTTGCTTACAGATCCTTGAGGTGTTACAATCTCTTTACTATGTATTGTATCGTGTCGTGTCGTAGTCGTATTATTCAGGCCAGTCTCACACGAAATGTGGTTGCCAGTGTTAAAGTCTTTTAAATGAGTTGTCATGGCATATTTGAGCAGTGCCGTTCAAATGGGTGAAAGTCTGAACAGGTTCATTGTTAAACAGGTGCTACTGTCAAAGCTCTTTAAATCTTCCGCTGTTTAATCCTAAGAACAGTATAGACTACCTATTAACTCAATCTTGACATACTTAGTTTGTTAATTAAATAACTCGTTATTGAAATATTTTGTCACTAATAAAACACTTGTAAAAAGCTAGATGAAGTAATGTTTCAAATTGGAGAATTTAATAATGTTGTTGACTAGAAGTTTTAGATTTAGATCAGTAAACAGGGATTTAAACATAAGCCTGTTCAACAGCAGCAAACACAGTATCTCTTACCGAAGACGTGCAGTGACAGCGCTGCATCAAATGCACTGATGGCTGCATTGATGAAGAGTCTGATGTTTTTGTTTCTCAGGGCCAGCCCACGGCTCCTTTGCACTGCAGCCCAGCAGAAAAGTTCAGGGACTGGTACTGAGGAAGAGAATGGTGCTCAGAAGCCAGAGCTCAGTGCAACAGAGAAAGCTTTAACAGAGGAAAAGATACAACTGGAAGAACAAGTGAAAGATGTGACGGTAAGTGCCAGTCAAATATTTGCATAATATAAAAACAATTGTTTTTAAAAACTGTCCAAGGATTTCAATGTCAGTTCCAGTTTCTCCACAATGCAATTCGTAAAATCTGTAACACCTTTACCTTTTCTTTTGCCGTTTTCTGTTAATTAAATTAATAGTTTAAATTAATAACGTATATCCTATACATGCATAATTTCCCCTAGATAGACAAAGTATGCTATGTTGTGACTTTTAATTAAGATGCATAAGGTTTTGAATGATGCCTTGGCTTAAACTGTCTGGTCTGATTCTTGCACGTGTCTTTTGCTGCAGGATAAATACAAACGGGCATTAGCAGACACTGAGAACCTAAGGCAGAGGAGTCAAAAGATGATTGAGGATGCTAAACTATATGGTATGGTTTAAGTTCATAAGTTATTACAATAATGATCTGTATACAAAATAACAGTTATATAAAAGCAATAAAGCACTATGGCTGTGCTGTATTTTGAATCTATTCACTGCTGAAGGGGTTGCATGGCAAAGCCTTAATCCATAATATAGTACAGCCTTTAGTGTCGTATGGCTTAAATTAAAAGTATAAATTCTTCCTCCTCTCTTCTGTCAGGAATCCAGGGCTTCTGCAAAGACCTCTTGGAGGTGGCAGATATTTTGGAGAAGGCAACAGAAAGTGTACCAAAAGAAGAAATAACTACTGCAAATCCTCACCTGAAAAATCTGTATGATGGCCTTGTAATGACAGAGGTGCAGATACAGAAAGTATTCAACAAACATGGACTTGTAAAGCTTAACCCTGACAGTCAGAAATTTGATCCTTATGAGCATGAGGCTGTTTTTCACGCACCTATGGAGGGCAAAGAGCCAGGTTCTATAGCCATAGTTACCAAAGTGGGCTACAAGCTGCATGGCCGCACCCTCCGACCAGCTCTGGTGGGTGTAGTCAAAGCCCCTTAACTGGTTTTATACACGGATTGTGATGGATTATTGCCTGGGTAATAGGTTGGCTCTTGTAAGTTAGCTGGTCTAAGTACCCCCACCCTTTTTTTGTTGAAGGGACCTCTGACAGACAATGTCCAATATGTTGACAACTGAAGGACAATGCAAAACAGAAGTGATTAATTGTCCAGTTAACTGAAGACAAGTGTTAATTATGAATATATTAAATGGGTTTACTTTCAGAGCTTAAGTGTGTATGTGGTAGAAGATGCACAGAATCTTCGATTAGCTGAAACAATTGTAATTTAGGGATGCACCATTCCATTACACAGTGTATTAAACACCTTTTCTCATTATTCCCTTTGGCCCCTAAAATAAATGCTTTAATTGTGAAGAAGACTATTACCAGTTCAGCACCAACATATACCATGTTACTTAAAGATTCCATTTTTTTCAGTGTTATGCAGCTTTTTCAATTTGTATGAGAAAACAATTGGTTATATTTCTTTACAAGATTAAAAGCATTTAAAAACATTTTATCTAGAATTAAATGGTTCATTTGTAATAATCTGCCTGCAAGTACTTTGACAACTGAAAGGTTTCATAGTGCTCAGACCTTATCAAATATTTTATATAACAGATTATGTAATTACACTGTGATCGAAAAATAGGTTGTAATAACCACATAAGTCAATAAACAGTTAAAATGAAAGAAAGAAAATGAAGGGGTGGATGAATGAATGCTGTGCTGAATGTCTGCTTTGATGTTGTGAAAATTGCAATATGAATTCACTGATGGAAAGATAACATTAAATATTACATTCAAAGGTAAAATATTTTCAGTCTGCAGGAGCAGGCAGATAACTCTAAAAAAGCTAGCATCATTTTCAAATGTTGTCCTCAGTCATTATTTGATTATAGGTTTGTTTTCATAAAATAAGGTAAAAATGTACATTCTACGCTTTGAGTTGGTAAAGTGATTTACCTATATCTTAAATTGGTAAAGGTGATCAGTTTATCAATTAAAATACTTTCTCCTGCTTATTGTGCAGAGACAACTATAAGCTGTTCCAAAAGTTGATTGCCCTGTAAATACTGTGACTGTCAAAACATTGTTCTGTTTATTTGAGCAGCCTGCCAAACCAAAACTGATTTAACCAGTTGGTGCGGGGTTTGGAATGGGACCATTTGTTGACCAATGGCAGATGGGGAGTGTTCAGCAATCAATTTCACAATTAGTTTTGGTCACGTTAGTGAAAAAAAATTTAACTTTAAAACTTTTAAAGCTAAATAACTAGAAAAAATCTCTGTTTTCAGAGAATACATACTACATTTCTCTTTATGCAATGTGGTCAATGATTTACACAGTGGACTAGAGAGCAAAAACAATTGCATTCTAAAGTACAAAATAATTTAACTTATTTAAAAGTAAACCTATAAGAGAGGTTATATTGTAACACTTTAATACAAAGTATGAGAGAACATGACATATGCAATAAAATACATCTTTTCACATATTCAACATTTTGACAGATATGATCCTCCTTTTTTACAAGATAACATTTTAACATCCATGCCACAATCAAGCAGAAAAGGTTTCATTTACAAACGTCACATTGTTTTTAAAAAATATATAAAATGTACAGTAAAAGTGGCTTGCTGTTTAGAACATTTTAATATTATTTTCATATCAAGTTTTCAGTTACTTTAGAAAAATAATTACACTGTTTAAAATAGCGCAATTCCTGCATGAATATTAAAGTGAAAAATATTTATCCTCAAATGACCATTAATTTGTAAATTTGACCAAACTTGAGTCTTTTAGAATGGCTTGGGAATGATTTGACTTATTGACCTATAGACCTATTCCATAACTATGTAGCACAAGGAAAGTATTTGCACCTATCCTTTCTAAAATTATATATAAATTTATACAACTCAGCTGGGATAAAACAAAAAAATGCAGCAACATACTACACCATGGAAGAGACCCTCAAAATTTACCCGTTTATTTCCTTATTCCCAGATTTTTTTAGCTAAAACACACGTGTCCCCACACCTATATGCTTCATTTACAGTTACGGAATAGTTACACACCAATATACGTTTCACATAAGTATTTTAATGACTGATGAGTCCCAATGCAATACTATGTTTTATGGTCCTGACATAACGTCATGAAAAAGTTTGTATATAATGTGGGTCAATTTTTCCTAGCATTGAAATGAGGAAAAAAGCCACAAAAATCAACAGTCTGAACACTCAACAATTCTGGGTGGTGGTACAATACAATAAAGTTAAACAAAATTATAATAACAAAATCCTTAAAATTCCTTACAGGGAATGAAATGAAAGCAATAATCAGGGCAAATATGCTTCAAGGCACACAAATATGAATAGCTTACTCGAATGTGAGTGACTGTTTATCAGCTGTCTATTAGCTATGTTTAAAAATAGCTAAATGTTATACTAATGTGTAATTTATTGTATTTGACTTGAATATATTATACATTTTAAAACTATGTAAAAATTTAAACATCTGCATTGGCCTATGTGAGCAGTACTTAAAGTGTTTTCAACAGCTTTGGGGTGGACATAAGCAGGCAACAATGACATTAAAAATCATGGAACAATATTTGTCTCAGTTGAAATCTAATCTGGTATTGTGTAATGATCCTGTCAAAGCTTCTGATAAATTTGACAAACCTTTTGAATGTAATTTTAACATACAGTCAGACTGGAAAACAAACCTTCCTGTTTTATCATTTACACTGAGATAATGACCCCATCACAATTTCCTAACAATTAACAACAATACCTTTTTTGAAACAGGAGCATTATGGTACGTTCACTGTGGATCTATGCGAGCATAAAGCTTATGATTCATATAGTCTGGGTGTGTGCCATTTAATGTGAGCTTCTGAAACATGCTCAATAAATGCTATAGTAACATAACCTCACAAAGGTCAACTCTAAGAAAACCAAACATACAATAAACAGACGTTTAGAAAGTATCAAGCATGCTCACAGATCATGTGTCTCACAATCCCACAACACAAAAGAATATATGCAACTGAATCAGGCAAAATTTAGGTTAGAACACATGAAGACAGAACATGGGACTTTTGGCATTAATTTGTCACTCTTAATGTCTGGTTCAGTCAACCCTAACTGCAGTTCCTCCTGATAAATTCAATTTCTACTGCTGTGCATTTTATCTAAATACAAGCTCGGTCAACAGGGTTTTTGTAGCAAATATCCTAAACCACATTCAGAATTAAGGCATTTTTACTTGGGGAAATATGCTGTTTTGTTACAGTATGATGCATTAGGTAAAACAGCATAACCAAACATGCTTTGTGTATACTAATTATGTACCTACTACTCAGTTGAAACCTGTCATGTTTATCAAAATCTGCGAAAAAAAACTTTCACTAGTTTTATGTTCTTATGCAGAGAACTGAGATCAAGGAAAGATATGTTAGACTGGAAAGACTGATTGAAGGTCCACATCCAGTAGTGTGGCACCTATATTAATTTTGTTCTCACAAATGTTCATAAGATGCAATAAAAAACATTAGAAAAATATATGTACAGTCCTTATTTTTTTAGCCAAATCTTTGGAGATTGTTGTTAGGAGGCTTCTCGGGATATCCAGCCGCTCTCTGTCAGAAAATTTAAAATACGTTTTTTTAACACCTTGTCCAGGTAGCTGGGTAAACGGCTTTTTGAGGGAATGCCCTGCCTTTTCTGTAAGTGATCTTTGATGATGATAGTCTTGACAGTCAGATAGCGTGTTGGACTAAGGTTCATTGAATTGCAGAGCACCTTCTCCCGATCTGACAGCAGTTCAAAGCCAGACAAGTTTTCAATGGCTGAGAACTCACTGTCTTTCCCCTCCTCTTTGATGGCACTGACTCCTCCACCTCCGCCAACCCCGCCTCCTGCTCCACCTCCTCCTCCAAGCCCGGCTGCTCCACCTCCACCGCTGCTGCCTCTCTTTGAGCCAGCAACACTTTTGTTTTCTTTCCGTTTCTCCCGTTTGTGGCGTGCAGCTTCATACTCAGCTGACTCGTCAAGTCTTGTAATACCATTCCGTCGATATCGCTGAAGCTCTCGAACCTTCGCCCGCAGCATGCGCTCCTTGTGCATGTTATCAAAGAAATCTTCAAACTCACGATGTGGCATGAACTGGCAGAGGGCACGCAGTTTAGTCCGCTGCTCCTTCTCTTCCTTGGTGATTTTGCGTTTAGGGGTGGATGTTGCAGAGGAGTTTACTGATCCTGCAGGAATGATTGTGGCACCTCCTCCCAATCCCATAACTCCACCAGCACCCCCAACCCCACCTGCCCCACTGGGCCGCTCTCTTTCTTTGTCTTTTTTGTCCCGGCCCAAAAATGCCGGCACTAAATTGTAGTCGCGAGCGATGTTTTTACGCCGCTGACGTTCACGTAACTTGCGCACATACATGTCGACGTGGGCTCGCTTCATTTCGATTTCTATATCTTCGTCATCGTAGTTAACAGACAGCCCACTGATGAGTTTCTCTGCCTCCTGGTCATATTCAATCTCATAGTCGTCACGAAGGGGCATGTATCCGAGCTGCTGCTGCTCAGCCACAGAAATGTCTAGAGGGGGCAGTGGAGTGGTCAGACTTGGGGACAGCGGACCTCCACTAGGGCAGGTATGGTCTGTCACACGATTAGGGATGCTGTCCGGGATGCAGGCCTTGCCTAGATTTCCATGGACGTACATGCTGACATAATGATCCATGACCTCCTGAGGCGTGCGTGATGCACCAACATTGGCAGCCATATCCTCCTAATACACAAAAATATTGTGTTAATAACTGTATATGTACAGGCCATAATAATTCAGTTACATTAATTTATTTATAGAATTTATAGAAAATATTATTCCTAAAAACATAATGCATATAAGCAATACCACTGAATAACCAGAGACACCTGCTTGCCGAACCAATGCTTGGTACAGCTACTCTAACTTTGCTCTTTCAATTAAAACTCTATGTTGAGCTCTTCGGGTAGCTGTTGTGATGAATGACCAACAGTGTAGATAGGCTGAGTTTTAATATACCGTAAATCATTCACTCTGTTATACTGTAGAAAACATATTCATAAATAAAAAGTTGCTTCAGTGGGCACTGCATAATTCGCAGGTAAACATAACTAGTTTGCATTGCGGTGTGCATTTCGTAAAGCAAGGGACGTTTAATAAAACCAAAAATTGATTTTAAAAGCCAACAATTGATTTTAAAATCGTACCCAGTTACCAAATCCATATTGCTCGATGGCATCTAGGAGCGACTGCTCTTCCCTGCTGGTCCATCCTCCCTCTGCCTCGGGACCCCAGAGCGAGAAGCGCCCGCCGTCAACTTGCTGATAGCCGTGCCATCGTCTGTGGTTGCCTATTTCGGCTCCCGCGGAGAAGCACTCCGGACAAAGTTCAATATCTTGGCATTCGGCACAGCGAATCCGCAAATTTGTAACATCTGCCAGGCAGTTCACGCAGTACTTCTTCCCTAGGTCGGCCATATTACTTACTACCGCTTGTTGTTGGAAGCAGCAGTGGCGCGGCGCTGGGCATGCGTACTAGACAATTTCCAGTCACGCCGCTGCGTCTCATTAATATTAATCAAGAATCAGCGAGCACATCTGATTGGCTCTCGCTGCGGGTATCCAAGACAACACACAAGCGCTCCCACTAACAAAAAACTTAAACTAGCCACGTTACATGAGAGCTGGATGTGTTTGTTTGTTTTAAAGAGTTTGAATCATTTTTGAGCTATTGCTATATCTTTTTCAGAGAATCTTGTGTAATTATACTGCTCGACCATACACAATGGAAGAGGAGTCAGCAGAGCTTAAACATGCAGAAAGGCCTGCAGAAAATAAAACATTGGTGGAAAACACTGAAGAGTTTGAGGGTCCTCATCAGACAGAGAGGGTTCAGGATGGAGAAGAAGAAACCCAGAATGCAGCTTGTGATGTGTCAGAAACCGCTGAAGATGAGGTGGCGGAGCAGGACCTTCAGGTCTCAGTGGGCCCACAAGAGGGTGTGTTGACAGAAGACGTGTCCATGATAACATTAGATGCTGAAACGAGTGGACCAGACGCAACAGAGTCAGGATCGTGTGTGGTACCAGAAGAAGAAGCTGTGATTGAACCCCTAATAGATCAGGTCATAGACGACACTGAGGGTCCTGAAATAGGGCATCTTATTGAAGAAGATCTACCACCTGGGGGCATGATGACAGGGGAGGCTGAGGAAGAAGAGAAAAGATCTCCAGCTCCTGACCCTTGCATGCCGGACAGAGAAAGATCCAGCCCCCCTGGTGAACCATTGGTGCCTGTAGAGGAGACTGAAGAGGTTGGACTAAGCATAAACAATAATGAACTGTTACATGAACTACAGGAAGAGAGGGACAAGCTCAGCAAGCTAAATGGTCAGCTGCAGACCAGAATAGCAGAATATCTCAGCAGGAAGATGGGACATGATGAACATCCAAAACTGGTAGAAGATATCTCAGACCAGGAGCAGTACCTCAAGTACATGGATCTCATGGTGGCCTTAAAACTGCAGCACAAGCGTAGCTTAGATCTCTACCAGGAGCTTATTGAGGAGCTGCGTGAGCAAAGCCAAGAGAAACTGAACCAGGTGGAACATGAGTTGCAGTCCTTTGCTTTACAGAAGAATGAAGCCGCTGTGACAGCACTGACTGGTAAAGTGGGCAAACAGGCAACACTAGAAAAGGTGGGGCAGCTACAGGCAGATGAACAAAAGCGGGAAGATGAACTGACATGTGTGCGTCTGAACAACATCAAGTTAAAGAACAAAATATGTAAACTGGAGGCTACACTTCAATCTAAACAGGAGTTAGCTGATGGTTTGCTCCTGATGGACTTTGAGCAGCTCAAGACAGAGAATCAGACATTTAAAGAGAAGTTTAAGGAGCGCAGTGAGGAGCTTCTTAGGTTAAAAAAAAAGATTGCCTGCTCTGTACAGGTAAATAACAAGTAGATTTTTTTGAAACATCTTAGAAGTTTCTCTGACACTAAATAAAAAAGTTATGGTATTTACAGTAATTTTATTTCTCTGTTCTTTACCTCATTTTCAGTTTTTTGTATATTTTTGTCAAAATGGCATTTCATTCAATTTTTCTGTATAATGTTTCTGGGCATAGGAAGCTATAGATGTGCAAATCTAATAACAATATAAAATTTAAGTTACATTTGTGCACTTATTACCAATAAGATGATAGACCTAGCCATTTGTTGCAAATTATATTGTTTCTGAAATGTTTACTTCATTCACACCAAAATTGTGTCCCACAGGGCATTACCCACGTGAAAGAGAAGATGCATTTTATGCAGAAGGAGAATAAGGCCAAACGCACTGAACTGACAGAAGCGGATATATTGGTGGCTGCTAAGCGTGACGTGCTGACACGCACCCGACAGGCTCGTGACAGCCTGCGTGCAGACAACCTTAAGCTGCAACAGCGCTGTGGCCTGCTGGGTAACACCACACTGCTCCGGGACTTTGAGGAAACAGTGGACACCTCTGAAAGTCTGCAGCAGAGACTAGAGACGCTGAAAAGACGCCACGCTGAGCTCGTACTTAAGAGTGCTGGTGTGAAAAAAAAGATTGAGCAGAGCCAGCCAGAGTGTGAATGAAAACACATGTGAACATGCATCAGGCATCCTATTCAATTAATTTGTGTCTGTGGATGTCTTGACAAAATACAAAGCATATCATCTTTTGCAGTGTATTTAAAGTTGTGTGTAATTAGTTAGTTATCTAGTGTGCAAATGAAAGAACCAAAAAAGAAACAATACTGTATCTTTAAAAGTATTCAGTTTTATGTAATAGTGGTAATCTTTCTTTAGCTTATTGTTTTTGTCAGAGTGCCAGCAGAGGGCGTTATTTATTGTCACGTCGACTGGGCAATTTTGCAGTCTAGTGTGTTCCATAAATAAATCTGTTTAAGGCAATTATAACTTAACCTTGTTTGAATTAAATTGTTTATAGAGAATTGCTCTCAATATATAATGACAGTTTTGATGTATGCGTAGTCTGACTGCAGTGTTAAAGGAGATACGTGTTTCAGCATTTTTTTCTGCTGTTACTCATGGTTGATGGTAAAGTCAAAGAAACGTAAGTACAACTATGTACTGACTGACACCAATAAAAAGAGAGTGCTTAAAATCATGTTAGATGTTGTTGGCTGAACACTGTAATGCTGTTATATTTGTTGTACTAGCTATCAACACTCTGGCCGCTTACAGGAAGTTCACCCTGAAGTTGGTGAGGTTATGGGTGTCCGACCACAAATTTTAGATTTCCGCTCACAGGCCTGAGGTGTTTGTAATCAGTGACACATTTGTATGTAGGTGATAATGCTATTTAAAGCCAACACATTCTTCACATGCACCTCAAAGAATCTATACTAAAGGAAATTTTCAGTGAAAATGGTGTAAAAATATGTATTGTATGTTTTTAAGGATTGCATCTACAGACTATGATGATGTTTCCGGCCTTTTCTGTTTGGCAGTTTTAATTAAATATCTTGATGAGGGTCTGATATGCTGTTAAATTACAGATGATGACCACAAATCAGCGATTAGTCATAAAAAAAGGCAGTAAATCATATAAAAGTCTGTCACATTGCAGTGAATGTCTTATGTCACCACCACCTTAATGACAAATTACTTTTGTAGTGTTCCTCTCCACTTACAGTTACTAATGAGTCCACTAACTGAATTAGTAAAATGCAGAGGACAAATTCCAAGTATATACTTGGCCTTCACGTCACTTCATTCACATGTGTACTGAAGAATTTTCAGGGGACCTTACATATGAAAGTGACATTTTTGTATTATGCTTTATTAATATTCAGTGCAACATAAGAGATCATTGTTTATACAGAGTAAAATAGACTTATATAAAAAATGGAAAGACAATCAAAGTTATGATTATAAAGGATTATGCAGTGTGATAAAATGCCATCTGATGCTAATGGCTAAGGGTCTACTTACAGTTTTTTAATTCCAAGTCAATTTTTTTGTTGTTTACATATACTATTTTTGCTGTAAAAGTACACTACAGTTAATAAGGTATGATTTGGCATTTAAAACAGTGCATATGAAAACAGGACACATCATGCAGTAATTTAGGATATATCTAATCTTAAGAACATCATAAGAGAAAGAGTAATAAACAAATTTGTCAGTTATGAAGCTGTGACAACAGCTTCATCATTCAAAGTTCATCGATCTCTTCCATGGCTTTCTTCACCCAGTTAAAATTGGGCTTCACACAGATACGAAGAGACTTTTTGGTGATAAAACTGTTACAGAGGAAAGTTTACAATTACTCCACACTGTAATCTTTTAATTACACATAACACATTTCTGTTGAACCAACCTTGTAATAAAAACAACACATTACTAAGGAATAATAAAATAAATCAGAATTTCACAGAAATAGAAATGGACAATAAAACTGGCAACGCTTACATGACTCCAGCATAGGTGCAGTCATTTCTTGTTTCCACATAGGATACAATTTTGTTGGTGGAGATTCTTCTCTCAAAAAAATTAAAACAGCATTCATCTGGTTGTTTGGCATCTGTTGAACATGTCATATCATTTATTATAGATACGAATACATTTAAATGTGAAAATATTAAAAGATGAAACTGCCAATTTTAAACATACCGCCAGATTTGAGTAACTTTTCAGTCTGAATTTATTTCATAGCACAGCAATCAACATTGGTAAAGAAATAATATTTATGTTTTAATTTATATCACAGAATGAATTAAGCTAAACTTTACAGTAACTTACTGTTGGCCATTATGCCAGACTGGTGCCAAGGGACTATCAGAAGTCCAACAAGAATAAGAATATAATAATGATGCATAGCTGCCGATTCAGCTTCTCTGGATCTTGTAGATGTCAACAGTATGATGTCCTACAAACAGAACAGTGCACTTTAAAGGTAGAAGGGGAGGGGGTGAGTGTGATTTTGGTAGAGGGCAGGGTATAGATGAGAAAAAGTTCCACTGTGATCGAAACAAAAAAAAACAGATACTCATAAGTTTTACAGGAAACATTTTGGTGGTTCTTTTATGCATTTATCACACATGCAATAGAAAGCCATTCTCATTGTAATATTTAATAAAGTAGAGATAATGTACAACGGATATGTAACTTTCATCTTGTACATTTATTTCTATACCATTGGTATGGACACAACAATAGCAAACAAAGGCAGCGATTGACATGACAAAAACAAAAGATTTTAAAAATGGTCAGAAAACTGCCATTCCACTTCAATGTTTGGATGTTTTTAAAAACTTCTGTTACCCAGTCATTCCTCCTCTAAAAGTAGTTTAAATTACGCCATTTAATTTGTTGAGAAATTGATTCTGGAAACTTTTGAAAGTCAGGCTGCATGCACACAGTTTGCTCTGGTCATTCTCATACAGAGCTGAAACAGATGAATTAAAAGTTTTTTTCTGTCATAACTGGGCATAAACATTAAGTATTATGTCCTACTGCCTTAATCAAATTATCTGCTTCTTTCATTTCCCACAACAACACTAGGAAACAATGCAAACAATGTAGTATTGTACTTAACCATACGTCTTGTATGATCAACAGTGTACAACTATATTAGGCAGCCTTGTCATGTCCCTGGGTGCCGTTTATACCTTGTGAATGGCTGTTTAAGGACACATTTCAGCACAATATAGTTCAAAACAACATTGATTCAGACCGTACACAATTAGATTGTCTTCATTCCTTCTTGTTGCACATTTGGTTGTACAATATTGATAAGCATCTGCAAGCACAACTACACATAATATTGAGGTCAATATGATCCATTTTGCTTACATTTGTATCATAAAATGTGGTTTTATTTTTAGTTACTTGAGAGAACTTGCACTTTAGGTTTGATGGGCACAGGGCAAAGACAACTACCAATAAAGTAAATTTAAAAACAAAATTTTAAATAAATAAAAACATGTTTTGGTGACAGGTATAATAATTAAATGGATGATGTAGTAACAACCAGCATTTTACATTCCTGGGGTTCCTTTATAATAATGAAAAAAAGCAAATCACAAGGACAGAAGAAATTGCTAACCTGTGACAGACAAAAACAAAACGTGCAAAGCAGCTTATTGCAGTTGTTTTAAACCACAGGAAAGGTGGTGGGAAGCTTTCCTTCTATTACAGTGCAATCTCACCACATTATTAACATAAAATCGACACATTACAGCATATGCACAGTCACAAATGCTTTTCATCTGATTATTTTAAACAGTATTTTTAGCAGTGCCTTGTTAATCCACACATACAAACACATACTGACACACACACAGAGTATATTGTATATACTCTGAGGACATGAAATTAAGAGGTCTTTATATATTTATATTTCAGTACTTGCACCATAAATTCCAATTAATATAATAAATAAGCATTCAGGGGTTCGAAGTGACGCTGTCAAAACCAACAACTGATCACCGTGACAACAGTCACAAAAAAAGTGAAAATTTGACTAGTTATTGCTGTTACACTGTGGTTTCATAAATTAGGCCATGTTCAAAATGTGCAAAATGTGCAAAAAAACAGAGAGAATATAAAATATTTCATGACAATGACGTTACATGGAATTTCATACATTTTGAGGAATCTGGTTTTAGGTTTCTTTAAATCTCCAGCTAATGCAGTTTTTAATCTCAAGAATGAAAATGTAGCGAGGTGAGTTTCTCTGTTATTATTCAAGACAATATGAGATGTGAAGCATAAATAAATTTAAGATGAGCTGTATGTCACAAAAACAGTAACAACTCCTAAAAGGTTCTTCACCCTGATCTTTCATCCACCTTCTTTCCAACACTTCAACCACATGTTAGCCACATTCATTACATTAAACATCTGTTTTTCAGCCTATAATGAACCAAACCCATCTAAACGTCATTAGGAGACTGGCAAAAGTCTGTATTCCAGCATGTTGGGTTTTACAGTGGCACAATATACAGTATTTCTAAAAACAGGATAAAAGACAATTCTTTAACAATACCACATACACGCTGATATCCTTCAGCATCCATTCAAATCTCTGAATAAAGACAAAGGACAGAAAACAGGTTTTAGACGGGTTACAGAGTAAGAGGTAGAATAAATGATGGGTCTTCAAAAAGCAACTTTGATAGAAAGAGTGCAAAAACTAAATGCTTGCATTTACTGACATTCACCTAAACACAATAACCACTTATTTGTGCATATCCAGATTTCTTGCTTACATTTCCGTTTAAGATTTCAAGATAATAGAATAAGGGAGGAACATCACTCACAGTCAAAGCTTTGAGAGAGGAACCAGTAAAGGAACCAGCCTGACTGTCAGGAATCTCATTTCAAGTCAGTTAATGTATTCGCAAGCATTTAAAACATGAACCACAGATAAGAAAACAGACATCAAATAAAACAAACTTCTAAAAAAACCACAGCAAAAGAATACAAGTTTTGTTTTGGTGAAGGTAAAAATAAAAACAGGAAACAGAGTTGAGCTTCACAAACTCCACAGTCAACGCCTGCCACCCAAAGTAAGCCTAATTTAGAGACAGGCTGCATTTGTTTCAACCCTGTGTGCTCAGTTTGTATCCAAACAATAGTTTTTATGCAACAGGACATATACTGGGCTACTGGAATTCCATTCATTTCCAACCCGTTCTCTGATGAGGTATGCAGGAATCATCAATTGATTTTCTCTTTGTAAGCTAAAATAATGAAGTTGCATTAGCGTTTCAGTAGTGGACTGGCCCGATCTTGTCCTTTCTGCAAAGCTTGAAGAACCTAAGGGAGAAAAAAAACAAGTGTTAGTAAACTAACATTGGCATTAAAATCAATAAATAATAGAGTGAACATACATAGATAAGCAGAAATATATACATATACAGATACATACATATAGAAGTCATATTGTAATTCACTATATATGAGTCATATATAGAGAACATGATCTTAGCCTAATGGTTGAGGATCTGATTGTCTAATCTAGATTCCAAGTTCAACTGCTAGTACGATGTGGCCCAGACACACATAGGCACCTGAAGGCAACATTAACAGTAGATCCAAAATATTACACTAAAAAAAAGAGGATGCAGCAGTGTGGCTAATCTCATCATCACTAAAGTATAAAACTTCTAAACCATGCATTGGTTCTCTAACTTTTTGAGTCACACAATTCAAGTTAACAGATTATGACATACATGGCTCAGTTCAATAGCGGATTTTGGATCCCATATTTCAACAATATGTAACAATATAACAATAAATTGCTTGTCCATTTGTTTAGTAGTAACTAAAGGTGTTTTGGTGAAGAATGACTTGTATATTGTAAATTACTATATGTTTGACATATGTACAATATGACTTTTATATGTTTGTATCTGTATATGTATATATTTTTGCTTATATAGGTAAAGACACATGTGATATGTTAGGTAAGGGTGTATTAGAAAACATACTTGTGGCCATTTCTTGTTCTTGCAATTCATGTTGATGTTGGAGATGCTGGAGAAGAGCTCATCTGCAGAGATGTGGTCAGGCAAGCGCGTCAGGAACTGAGCAATGTGAATGAAGTCCATGCGTGTGAGGATGTCCTCGTAAACACGCAGGATTCCCAATGCCGTACGGAAGAGAAATTCCTCGCCATCTCGACAAAAGACGTCCCACACACGACATGCTATGTCCAGTGGGAGGGATTTACTGTACAAGGTAAAGATCCTACAGACATATCATACATAAATAAATGTCTACTAAAAACATGAACCTTGAATAATTGTGACACCACTATTTGTCCTTGTTTACAAAGCCTTTACAATATTGAGTGTCTTAATTGCATTTATTTGTGAAATAATACATGCAAAGTGCTCAAGAAACTGATACATTTACTATGAAATCTCTTTCATAGTAAATGTAAATGTAAATCTCTTTCATTGTCTTTGAGATGGTATTTATTTTCCAAGTCAAAAATTATGAATTTAACCCCCCAAGAAAAACAAACACATTTTAAATACTTACCAGTCAATTAAATAAATATCAGAGGACAGGTTGTTAGTCTTAAAATGTGCAAAAAGCTTTGGTAAATTGTCTTCAAAGAACACTTCAAATGCTGCAAAGTATGTCAACATCTAAGAAGGCAAGAGAAATTCAACAGCATTAACATAAATTACCAAAAAGTCTATAACATAACAGATAACATTCAAATGACATCGTGCGTGTGTGTGTGTGTATGTGTGTGTGTGTTTGTATAACTCACAAGGCTGTGGTCCACTCTATAGAAAGCCATTTGACAAGACTTGTTCAACAAATTAGCAAAGGTAATGAAGGCATCAGCTATATCCATGTTGAGGATCAACACTGCTGCAATAAAGGACATTCCCTGCACCTACAAATGACAACATATAGGGAAAAATAAATACATTGGGATTTATGAACAACGCTCACTCTGAGCATACAGACAAACCTAATGAGTAACCCCCTAAAGGTCAGATCAGTGCTGCCTTCATGTATTAGTTTAGCAAACTAATAAGCATGAATGTAGAGTAACCACACAGGTCCCAGAACCAGGGCTGTGTGGTATTCAGAACTGAAGTGAGGCAGCCTAGAATTCAAATAAAATGCATCAATGAACTGCAGTAACATAAACTGTGAATGTGGGACTGACCAAGCTAAAAGCTGTCACCTATATAAATTTGTATTTACTTTAAGTTATTATTAGACTAATTTAATACTAACTGATATGCATATCATTAATGCATTTTCATTAATTAACTTTTAAACACGTCTTTTTCTGTTGAATTTCAGGGAATTATAAAATCTATTTCCTCTCATTCCAATTCAAATTCCTATTTAAATTCTTGTGGTGTGGCCATGCTGGTGGAGGTGCAGAACATAAACAGAGCATCAACAGTGAGGCAGAATAATGAAGAAGCTGTTCAAATGTCACAGCTCTTAACTTTCCTCTAAATTTTGCAGGGGCTATTATTATAAAAAGTTCACACCAGCATCTATGAGGAGGTGTAATTGTAAGAGCTCTTTGACCACATATTCGAAGCAGCAGTCTGTAAGCAGGATGTACAAGGGCTGTGCAGCTGTGTGGCATGTTTACACAAATGCAAGAAAATAAGGTCTAAGGCTGTAATGCGTAATTACTGGAACTATACTGGTCTTCACACTCCACTCCAGAAACCAGTTGTACTACACACATCACACATATACATACATATATACATATATATATTTCTTGTCTCTAATTCATCTTGTCTCTAGTAGCAGAATACAATATACACTTGTAAATGTAGCTTTGTAGACTTGGCTTGTTGGCTTGCAAGGCCAAATTGTTCAGTGCTCTCATCCTTTGGATAAAAGGATGACTAAATGTAAATGAACAGTTTACTCATTTGAGACAATGCTTGTAAAAGTTTTGATGGTTTGAAGAGGTGTTTTTGCTCTTATATAGTATAATGGTGCAAATCATGTTTAAACATATGTATAAACATCACTAGAGTAAATAATACAAGTACTCTTACATATCCCACATCAGGACGATAACAAGTGTAAGCTCCCAGAATGCTGTGCAAAACATCATGGTATGGGCCACCCTGAAAATAAAGCGACACAAATAGTAATACCTTATGAAATCATAAACATTGATACTCAGATACAAATGCACTGCCCCTTACCTGTTGGAATATACAGAGATTGGGAAAAGTTCTGGAAATGTCTAACTTTATCAGTTCTAGACTGGCCTCCCGATCAGCATTAGACAGGCCTGCATCTGAGAGGAAAGCAGTTATTAGTTACAGAGAGGCAGTGAAAGCAGAATAGATGATAGAAAAGAGAAATGTTAATAAAAGTTAAAAAAAAAGAAAAGAATGGATACAGGACAAAGAATAAAACTTGGATTATGATACATACTTTTGAATGTCCCAAATTATCTCTAGTTGCTAGGCAACATACATCCAGTACATCCCATTATTACACCAAATGCAATCAGACAGACCTATCATACATCCAAAGTTTGAAGAGTTTTCACCAAGTGATTAAAAGTTACAGGTTTGCTTTAATGACTAAAATAACAGAAAAATGAGAAGAAAAAAAATTACATAACATAATAACCTTCAAAAATTACATAACATAATAACCTTCACTCTCTGTTTCTGCAACAGCCGTTGGAGCTAGAAGGGCATTCCACTTCTCTTTAGCTCTTGCTAAACAGATGTTATACAGCTCTGTTAAAAACACATACACAAGCAATAATGTGTTATTTACATGCATTACAGTGCAAATAAAGCATTGCTCATATAACGGTAGTTTGCTTTGAAAGCAGACCCCCTAGTGATGTAAAAAAGTATAATTACATGTAACCTGTAAAAGAATCAACTTAACTATGTTCTTATAGATATGCTCCTACTTTTATATTATTATTACTCATGTTGCAAACCACGTAGGCCTTACAACATATTAACAAATATGTTGTACATCTTACAACATATTTAACACTTTAAGCACCTTTCTTTCTGATTTCAACAGATGACGCTTGCAAAAAAACACAACAAAATCGTCAGTGTTGAGCTCTCAGAGGGATGCTGGTGATTGACCACAAAAGCTTGAGTACTGCTGCCTAGCTTTACCAAATAACGTCAATACAGCATTGATGTTTTGCTTAACAAAGCTCACTTACTCTAAATGCACTACCACAAGGCAGATATGTGCAATGAAGTCTATTAAAATACAAGGTCACTTTTATTCATTGGACAGTCTGTGTGTTCAGTCTTTTCCTGTATTTGTTTATACAGTATGCATGAGGTTTGTGTGACTGAGCACATGCACACACATCCATACCATCTGTGATGTTGAGCTCATTGCCTATTGCTAGACTCCAGACTTTGCCCCTCACACTTGGCGGCAGCCCCTGCCACCACAGATCTCTCACCCGCTTAGAGGAACACCTGGAATAATGAAGAGAAGAAATATGTAATTTCTGTTCCAATATTTGAGTACATACACTGCAACTCTGTGTGTTTCTCTGACAGGAAATGACAGGAAATAACGAGAAAGGGAACAGGGACTGAGGCATATGTGAGAAACATTGTGCATGTGTGTTTTTGTCTCACATGCTTTGCCAGTTGGGTAGTATCTCCTGATTCCAGGTGAGAGCAGCGTTGCCAATGCTGTCCTCTAGTTTACACCTGTCTTCCAGCTGTTTCTTCCGTTTCTGGGCCTCTTTCACCTCTGCACAGTAAGAGAAACACACCGCAAAAGAGAGGAAGAAAGACTGTGAAATCTACAAATATTAGATTACAGCTTTTACAACAGCACCCTCTAGAGATGAAAACACACCAAACAATTTTTTCAAATACTTGTCAGTGAGGATCAGATTTTCATTCTTTTTATTTTTTATATTTTTTTTATTATATATTTTTTAAGTTTATTAAGTTTAATTTACTCACCAAAGTCATTAGTAGTTGATTTGGCATACAGTGAATGTTAAAGTGATAGTTCACCCAAATACATTCAAATACATAGCATCTGAGAACTTACATTTTAGAAATAATCATGAACGGTTTCAGCTAAAAAGTATAACTATTTTACTGAAGGAAGATTTCACCTGCACCTTGAATGGCCTGAGGGTGAGTAAATGAACAGCAAATGTTTATTTTCGGGTAAACTATCCCTTTAATAATAAATGCAGTGCTCCTAAATTCACAAACACATGCATGAAGAAAATCACCTCTCTTCTTGGCCTGAGCCACCATCTCCTCATATTCCTGTCTGTGTTTCTGGGCCTCCTCTTCAGGCTTTGCTGGAAGATTCCTACACATATATACACAGTAATACTTCTAGCATGCAAAATCTGCCAAGTTCCTGTATGCGCATGGTAAAATATCTAATGTTAATGCGGGATGCAAGATGGAAGTGATTTTATGATATGCTAGGATAGTGCTATGCGTCCATCATGCACCTATTAAGTAATTTTCTCCTACTTGTGCCACAGGGTTTACAGATGTTAGAGGAGGAAACAACAACTCACGCCGGCCGGTTCTCCAGTATAAGCGCTGTGGTTGAAAGGGGCTCAAACTCCAGGTTCTTTCTTACGTTCTTCTGGGGAGATGTGGAATTGCTTCTGTGTCCGCTCCTTTCATATTCCTGCAGAACAATTGTAATTCAGTTCAATTCAATTCCAATTTACTTAGCACTTTTTTAACAGTGCTACATTGTTTCAAAGCAGCTTTACATATAATGAAAAGAAAAACAGAAAACAGAAAAAAATATGAAATATATTTAACACAGAATAAAGAATACATGGTATGGTACATTGTAATCTACAAACAATTCTATGAAACAAATCTATAAACAATTTTAATTATAATGAATATACAACAACTCTAATATTGCTGAAAGCTGACCTAATGCAAAAGTTAATCCAAAATATAGTGACTAAACTAACCATGTTCAATCATTTCTGTCCTACACAATTCTTTCAATATTGCATATTGCATAGATAAATGGTTAAAAAATGATTTTTGACCATCTGTCTGATTTTGTTTGGTATGAATAGTTATTTATCTCATTTACAGTTGCAACTTCATTAACGTTATAAATCATTGAAATGCAAATCATTGATTTTTCTGTTCATCATGCGACCATCAGCTCTGCTCTGTGTTAATGTAAGATGAAAGCTGCTGACGCAGTGACACGGTCAAGGACATAGAGCAGAGAGACAACACAACACAGCGTGAATAATGTCTGTATCTAACATTTTAACACAGCAGAGAAATGTGCTTACAAAGAGCATGAAGCAACTAATAAAAATGATTCAGTTATGCCAGGCAAATTAGATTTGTATGGAGGAGAAAAATAAGAAGCTGAGAAGAAAAGGGTGAGAACATAATGAAGAGACTGACAGTAAGCTAAATAATTAGCTGTATTAAAGAATATATAATTAGTTTACTCTTCATTTTGATGTTTTAAAATGCAACTTTTTTAGGATAAATAAGGAGCATAGATTTCTTTCAGGAACAGAGCCAATTAAGGAGAGATACAAAGACACTTCTCATAGTTTGAGAAAAGACACTATGACATTGTTGCTTGAGGCATCTAGTCTACTATCAATGTTACACAACATTATGTTTTCATGCATGATCATTTCTTTCTCGTAGGGCTAGGGTTTGGCTGTGCAGGGGCCGGGGCGCATTAAAAGTTTCCTCAAATCCTTGCTAAACCACTGCACAGGTCACAGTGTGCACAGGCAGGAAATATTAGGGGCCTCCAAAAGCATTTTCCCGTGATAACGCTTAGTGTATCACAGTCAGTGATTAACTCAGTCTTAATGCACAGGCATCCTATTTAATGCTACACAAATTTTTGCCCTCAAGAAAAATAAAAACAGCCACTTGGGAGAAGGGTGAACAGACCAAAAAAAATGGCAAAAAATGGTTTTCATTTCATTGCAATTTACTACTCTTACACCATACATCTCACTCTACATGATTTTAGGCCTAAGAATGTGTAAATGAAACTCACATGAAAGTATGTTTAAGATTTTAACATATCTTTCACAACCGCAAATATGTAAGCTACATGTAAAAGTTATCAGACTGTACATTGTACAGACAGAATAAAAATCTATAGAATTTGACAAGTAAAAAAATGCCTCTGCATCAATTTACAACATACTGACTCTAAAGTAATCAGTCTGATCTGAACAAAATGAAAGCAGAGGTTTAAGTTTTGTTTTATTGATGCAGTCAGAAAGAATACACTTTCTTCACTGAGCGAATATAAATATTTAATTTGTCCTCACAGTGCACTCTCTCACAGATAAAGACAAAATGACCCACAAGCCAAGAGTAGAAGAGAAAGACACTAACAAAGTTTTACTCTTCATCTAATCTTCTGTGTCTAAGTCAGCTTAAGTTAACCGTAAATCAAATGCCGACCCACAAACAAGACTATGTAATTCAGCAACAAACACAGCAGGTAAGCCCAATAAGACAAAACACAGAGACATTCTCCCCCACTCCACGTCATTTCCTTTACACAAATCCTCTCTTTTTCCTGTTCGGCCTAACCCTTTCCCCTCACCTTCTGAAAAGTGAAATCCATTAAAATAACACATGAACTCACCATGAACGCTGCAGTGCTGTTGAGACATTCAGAATCCAGTGTTTCAAACACCTTACTCTGTCATTCTCTACAAGTACCTTGTAAGCAGAAATCCAAGGCACAGTAGCAGATGAAGAACACGAGGAATATGGGACACACCCTAAATAACAGTAGCATGATATTACTGTGCTCCTCTGCTTTCTTTTCTGTTGTTATTGCTCTCTCACTCTTGTTAAGTTACCTGACACTGTTGTTTCTTGCTCTTTCTATTATTCCCTCCCAGCAAACCTGCTCCAAAGCAGGAGGCCCTACATCAGAGAGATGCAGAGGATCAGATCTTCTCCCCTGCATCTGCTGTGTCCATATGTGTGTGTGTGTGCACGCATGCTAATGTTATCCGTCATCATCACAGTGCTGAGAGAGGTTCGTTGATTCCAGCCAGCCATACTAATCGATTCCAGCTAACAGGAGCACAAAGCTCTTGGCACTCCAGTCTTGTGTGATCGGTGCACTCTGTGTTCGACTGTGCATGTCTGAATCATGTACAAAGAAGAGAAATGATCTGTTTTACTTGGTCTGTGTGCCATCAGGCATCAACAGTTACTGTAGGAATCCACATCTTAAAATAAAAAAAATTTAACTTTGCTAAATATGCTGACAGGCAATCCCACAAATATATACCACCTTAATTTTATACAATTTAAAAGTGTGCAGTGACGGCAGCAGGTGGAATACAGCAATGTTAAAAATAATGTAGAGAAACAGTACATCCTTTCCAATGAGTCACTGCTACAGAGTCTAAACAAACCAGCAACTCTAAACCTGTCACCCAATCCCTCAATCTTCCATTACAGCTGCAGAGAACAAAAAGAGAGATAAAGGCAGGAGCTGGATGTGGGTGAAATGTATATGGACGCAAGGAGGCTGAAATTGTGGGGTTCAAATTACCTGTTGACTCTCTGCATACTAGAAACAACAATGTGTGACCTAAGTGACCTAATGTAAAGAAGCCATCAGATTGATTCATACAACAGTAACTATACAAAAACAAACATCTAATACTATGAATAATATATAATATGAATAAAAGCTTTATGTGAAAATGTACTGAGATCATATGTTTTAAGCCATGAAGCAGTACTGGATTCTGATGCAATATGAAGTGATATATCACAAAATTTGAAAGTGTTTATAAATCCTAATAAAAGCATTTTCAGAGACAGTGCGATAACGTCCCAGTTACAACTTTCTGTAGTCATAGCAATACACTATCGTAACTTTTGCCTATACACAATATCCAGAAAAACTCCATGTACTGAGTTTGTTACTAAAAAACAATACTAAAACAGTCATGGTGTTTATAGCACTGCACTATATTAACAAATTGGTAAGAATACTGCCATTGTTGCAAGGAATCCATCAAGAAATTGTTACATGCTTTTCTCTCATCCACTGCAACTACTGAATACATGAAAATTTATAGTAGGTCAATTGTGCTGTTTTTCTCCAAAACCACTTCACATAATCCAAAAAAGCCTGAGAGTTAATAATTGCTTCATAAGCTGCTCATTAACGTCACATGAAAATGTTTCCTGGTTAACATCTAAGATATGGCATTTGAGGGTTACTCTGCATCAAATGCACAAAATGTTACCTGACAGGACAACATGAGGTAAAATACTGCAAACTGAACTTTAGTCATGAAGCATGTAATTTTTTGGGCTTTGATTTAGTAAACACAAACAACTGCTTCGGACTATAGTGAAAGTGACATATTTGTCAGATATGGTAACTCATACCTGAAATGTGGCCTCTGCATTTAACCCATCACTGGTGAGGAGTGAACACACACTGCAAGCCATAAACACACACACACACACACACACACACGGAGCAGTGGGCAGCAAACTACTGTGCCCAGGGAGCAACTGGGGGTTACATGCCTTGCTCAAGTGCACTTCAGTTGCTACCAGCCAGCTCTGGAATCGAACCAACAACCTTCTGATTACAAGCCCGACTCACTTACCAGTAGGCCACAACTTCCCCCAAAGCCATAAAACTGTATAATAAATAAACTGTATAATAAAACAGTAGAATGTATATTTTCATAAATGTGATTTATGAAATGTGTGTTTTTTCCTTATTTTTAATGCTAACCACAACTTATCTAGCCAAAATGCTAAATCTCTTTATACAAGTACAGTATAATAGTACATACTGTAGGTAACAAGAGTTTAGAAATAGCATCCTATTAGACCCTGTTCAATTCCAGATTATTCCTGTATTCTGCCAGACAAGCAGGATTTATTAACAGCACATACCATGAACTGTTATATGCTATGATGTCATAGATTTATGTGGCATAAACAAATATCTAGGGCCATGCTCAATAACAGTGGGTATAAAGTACAAATGAAGTACAAAATGATTTGCAGTAATACAATGAAGAAATATTGCCATAAGATCATAACTACCCTGAACAAAAACATGGTCCTGAATACAGAAATCATATTTTCACATTTGTGGTTTTGCTCGTTGAGAGGTTGACGTAACTATGTCAATCTGGCTTCCTGTAAAGCCTCACAAGCGTAGGTGTGTGAACCCACCTTTTGTATTCTTCTGGGATCTTTGGTTGGAATGTCTTTAAGTGGAACTTTACCAAACAGCCTCCATCCAGGCTCTCTTTGACCTTCAGGTGCACCAGTCTCCTTCATCCTCTTATTAAAGAGACTCCTTACAAACATAAAGATGAAATCAAAGACTTTAGGCAGAGTACTTTTGATGAGACAAAACATCCCGTTTTAATGGGTTCACTATGTTTGACGTGAGCCCCTCAAATACATGGAACTGAAATGTGAAAACTGAAATTGACATTTAAAGACAAAATTAATTACAGAGACATCAAAAGCTTGTCATGTACAAGTATACTCCACAAGACTGAACTTCAAAACAGGAATTGCCCCAAATAACAGAAACAACAAACACACCATGCCTAATGAGAAGCAGATGATGATAAACAGTATAGTATACTATTTTTAAAACACCACCCTGTGACAAAACACAGATGCCGAGGAGAAGGCTAGTGTGAGAAAGGCTGAAACGCCACTAGAGTAAAAGAAACACTGTAGCATATGATGAAAGTACCTGAGAAAGATTCCCAAATGAAAACTACAAAATAATAGCAATGACATTAAAATAGGAAAACAAAAACAATACCTGTGGAAGAAGCTGGCAAGCGGTCCCAGTCTTTTCGTCCTGGCTTCATGTGATGTCGACAATCCCACGGGTTGTCGTTGTGGACTGCTTGCATGTAGATCATTTGTGGGTGAAAGCAAGTTGTCAGAACGGTGTACGATGTCTTCATTCTCAAACGTAACCACAGCACTGGACTCTGATGTAACCATAAAGTCTAAGAAGTCCTCATTACTGACTGACAAAGTAGCAGAAAACTCAGTACTTAAACTGGACACACTGCCTACAGAAATATCATCACTGCGGTTCAAAGCACCCCTGCCTGCTGCACCGCAGAGCCCACCTGTGCCATAGAGACGCACCGAGTCGAAGTCACAACGGGGGAAGGTGGAGGACTTGAGTAAGGAACTGTCCGAAACATCCAAGTTTAGTGTAGCAGGACTGTCATCGTGTGGGGGTGGAGCCAACAGCTCAGCAGAAGTGACTCGAGCATGGACATGCTCGGATGGATTGATCTCGAGTGTGGGGATCCCGGAGTCCTGAGAGGCCAAACTACTGCGGTCATCATCATCACATTGGCCATTAAAGGGAGTGAATGGTTTGTACCCAAGGGAGACATTGTTGGGCTGAGATTCTGAGGGCGTGTGATGGTTGAGATGGTTTTGAATGACCGGCTTGGAGGTGATCTGTGAACACTGGTCAAATGATGAGTCACCAAATGAAGACAACTGAAAACCTAAAGAGATATATATCAAATTTAGATGAGAACAACAGTAATCTCTATAAGCATATGGGGTTAGGACTGACTGCCAAATCCCTTAAATACATTACTGCTTTTTATATTATAATTTCACTATGCAATGTATAAATTCTTTATATATTTCACAGACATACACGCCTTTCCGCATGCAAAAATTCTATGGAGACACCTACAAATACGGACAGCAACCCAATACGATATCATGTGCCAAAGCGTTGTTTTTTTATTTACACATTATAGATTCTGACGTGCTTGCACTGTTATTGTTGTTTTTATTTCAAAGCTGTATTGTACAAAATTAGATTGTGATACTGCTATTATTCACCTGAAAAAGTTACGCGCAAACAATAGATCTTGTACTGGTCACACGTCTTCACATAATACAAATTTGCAGGTCACAGTTCACCAAACTTGAACTCTGGAATGCTCTGAAATGTGAATTTTTTTCATATGAGCTTGCGTTTCAAGTCAGCCACGTTCACATGCGCATGAATGAAAGTCAGTGATGTGAAAAGTGCAGTGTGAGCACACCTTTACGAGACCTACTCATCTGCAGAGCCTCAAACTCATACCTCACAGTAGTTTCCCTCCAGCAGCACCAGCCATAACTCTCAATATGAGACCCTCAATCTGAGAGTTCTTGTCTAGTTCTATTTGTCAGAGACTGGCTCTGTGGTACTGGATGTGAATGCTGTTGGGTCAAACAGCATCCAGGTTACTGTTCCATGCGTTTTTATAAATACCATTGATCACTTACACTTATATCTGTCGTCATACTTCTCAGAGTCATTTTAAAGAAATAATTTAATTGTATCCAAGCAACCATCATCAGAAAAAGAAGTCAATGCGTCACTCTTTATAGATCTCAGATATTCTAGGCCTGGTTATGCAGTCTCAGCCTGCACTATTTCCCATATGTCAATCCCCAGTCACTTCTGTTTATTATTGGTATGTGTATTAGTGTACTGCTGGCATCCTACCTGGTGAGTGATAAGACAATGCATGTGGCTTCTCTCTGACCCTCACCTCACTGAAACAACAGCACAACTGCTAGCTTCCTTTAGTCATAACACACTGTTGACAAGCTTTTCTCTACATAACAGAGGAGAATGAAAATCCAGCATTTAGAATACAGAACACAAGCTAAACCCATCTTAAAATGTGACCTTAGGAAACATCAGGGCAACACTCCCTCCAGCTCAACTATTAGATGAAAGATGAACGTGACATATCTGTCAGATATGGTAACCCATACCCGAAATGTGACGTCTGCATTTAACCCATCACTGGTGAGGAGTGAACACACACGCACGCACGCATACACACCCGGGGCAGTACACTACTGCACCCGGGGAGCAATCGGGGGTTAGGTGCCTTGCTCAAGGGCATTTCAGTTGCTACCTGCCAGCGCTGGATGAAAATTAGTGAGACATAATGTTCCAACTAATATAGTGGACAACATCTCCCACCAAAATGTAATTTTATCATGAGAACAGAGGAAGAGTGGTCAGGCAGAGAGCACAGAGCTTGAGCACAATACACATGGCCATCAATATTCAAAGACAATGGAAAAACAGGACATTAGCTCACTATGACAAACAAGATGTTGCGTTGTGCCTGATACAGATGGGAGAGGCAATAAATAATACGAGCTCCACTGGTTCTTCTTCTCTTATGTGAATAGGATTCAGTCAATTTACATGGTTTGTTCACCCTCTTACCAACCGCAAAAAACAATCATTTGGTTTTAAACATCTATCAACAGAGCCACAAAAATGAATGCATTTGACGGCCCAAAAATACTTTAATAATGCAACAATACCTTTAAACAAACAATTTTTTCAAAGGTGACCCAGCCCATACATTTTTTTTTTTTAATTAAAAGATTTATTTATCTGTGAGGTTTGGATGAGTTTCAGCTTTTCAAGTTGAAAGCAAGGCAAAATTATTTAGACTACATTTTTCTAAACAGATTATTTTTAGGGCAAATATCAAGACTAAAATGTTTATCATGTTCTCTCAGGGTGTAGTCTCACTTCTGCTTACAGGGTTGGACTGTAGTACAGCCCACATCAGGGCCATGATGTAGTCTGCATAATGCTAAACGTGCTAGTGCTTGTGAAATACTAATGCAATTCTTCATAAGACACTCTCCAAAGTTTCGAAGTGATCATGAGATCACAGCCACCTTTTTAAGTAATCTGTCCAAACACATTTATGGCTTTTATTACAGGCTGCACTAGTAAGTGTACAAAATAAATATAACGCTATTAATACTATGACTAGTTAAACATCCAGTAGCATAGACAGACTGGGAAAATGGAGTACCACAGTACCTGTTGCATGTATGCATATGTCTAACTTACCATGTTTGTGCTGACAGTTTGTGTTGCCCTCACTGGCCGTGTGCTCCGCTTCTGCCATGTTCCTGCTGCAGGTGTAACGATACGTGTGAGTGCGCCATCACCTTCTCACCATCACTGCCGACCCTCCAAAACATTAACAATTTTACATACATACCTACATTTTGCAACCACGTAACGTATTTAAGTGTTAACAGCACTTTCTTCTATCTATGCTATCAACTTAACTTACAACCAACAACTTTTCGCCCACGTCTGCCACTCTTGCTAGGTACAGGGGAGCGTTTCTACTTCATCGCAGTAAGCTAAAACTACAGTCAAACTTCTGCGCACGACTGAAACAATAGCTCGATACGAGCTAACGAAAAGTATCTTACCTGTTCTGATATTGCCACCGCCATTTTAAAACATCCTCACCGATATAAAGAAAACGCCGAGAAAACACACGCATCGATGAATTCACCTGCGCGCAGCGTCGATCCGTCTCAAACAAGTGTAAACTATTGTCGATTCCACATACGGCGATAACGAAGCGCTTCAGTCAGGCACAATGTTATGCTTTCAACACGGGCAGAACTGTTTGAAAGTGTTAGGACATATTACCGACAGTCAGTAAATCAGGAAGTGACCTCTAGTACCCTGTAGACACTGTACACAAGCTCGCAGCGCAACGCCACCGTTTGATTCAGTCTACGGTGAACAGCTTTGTTGATCGACTGTGTTGTCGTCGCATCCATTATACTGAAGACATGGCGTGGAGCTGAACGCGATCAGGAAGTTTGGCTGTGCGCTGATACGATTTATTGCGGTTTTAATCTGTAACCAGTAGGCAGGCTGTCGTTATAGTAACAAATACAAACCCCAACAAACCTGCCCTGGGCCGATTAAAGTGAACCTCCATTCATTCTAGTATTACCTTGACAATTGAATGCGCGTAAACATTGGGTTCAGATAAACGTATTTCATTAATGATTCTGTATACGTGTGTAAAAAAGACGGACTTAAATTGCACGTGAACCTATTTGGAGTCCGCCGAATAAACACTTTAAAGAAATAATAGTACATAAAACATTGAATGTATTTTACACTCGTGCATTTAAATCTGCAGTCCCTAACTTTTTTAAATTAACAAAAATCAAAAGGGTCTCCTTTAACTTTACGCCAATTCGCAAATGTAAGTTTATAATAATGATTTATAAGTCGAGCTGTGGGGTCCGATTTCCCAGGAAATGCCAGTTTGGCTTCATCTGACGTCAAGTTCGTACGTCATGTACCTACAATTTTACTTTCAGAGATTACAGTAGAGGCAAAAGTTACGGATTGCAGCTTTGATACTTTTTTGAACGTACAGAAAGATCTTAATAGACATTCTGTTTAACTTGCAGTTCACCATACCACATTAAAACTGTAGGCATTGATTATTTTTGTTTAGTTGCTGAATTTTATTGTGGTCAGTAATTCTTATAATAGGCTCATGTACCGAGTGAGCATACTGAGAATATTCTTTAAACAAAACCCAACTACAGTACGTGTCGTATCTTCATCTATTACAAAAATCTTTAAAGTTTTCCACATGCATACAAAGTGCTGCCCTGAGACTGATCTTGTTATAACCAGGTTGGCTCAAGGTCAAAGCTTAATCTGTTAGAAAACCAGAACAGCATTTTTAACAGTGACCTATTACTCACTGCCACTGTTGCAAACAAACAGAGCAACTGTGAACTTTTCAGTGTTTATTAAATGTTTTGAAACTTCACAATGAAACAAAATGATGTACTCGGATGCACATGGCATTAGAACAATGCAACCAACTTTGTGCCTGTGCTGGGGTTTGATGACTTCGACCAGGTATTCAGAGGAAAGATACAGAGTTTGCTTCAATTAGGAAGCTGTTGCAATGAGGAAATGGGAGGAAATGAGAGACAATTTAGTACGGAAAGCTACACAACATTGCAAACAAAACTTAAACCTGTAAATGCAGACTAAAGAGCTGTCCTCTTAAAACAGCACAGATGTTTGTGGCACTACCTTTCAAAATACAGAATCAAACCAAAAACTTGGAAATCAACAAGATGGCATTGAATGCAATTTCTTTTAAAGGTCTTTCTCCAGCAACAGTACCACCACACACACACACACACACACACAACAGTCAGACTTGAATGATAAAAATAAATTGTATTTCAATCATTTTTGTAAAGTTTGTTCAAACATTTTTACCAGGTTACTCAGAGATGAACTGTAAATCAAGTCTGTAACTTTAAATCATCCATCAATGTTGTTGTAACGTGTTACACACGTTATTCACTTAGGAAAAATGGCCCTCCAAGTACATAAATTCAAAATCGTTTTGTCTTCTGTCACCCATCCACCCTAAAACAAGCTTCTAATATACAAGTAACAACTTAGAGGCCTACATCAGAGGATGGCAAACTAAAATGATGTAGTGCAAGAACCAAGTGAGTATTGATTAGAGAAAGAAATATCAATGTCTAACTGACTTTTGATCTCTGACAGTGTTTTAAATTTAAACATTAAACTGCAATGTAATATTACTTGTTGACTATAAATGATCCATTTAAGGAGTACAGACACCTCTGCAGTTACAGCATACAGTAAAACAACTTATTTGCGCTGTCCAACTGGGGTTCTATCACAAGACATTTGTAACTGAGTATCTTTGTGAAACAATATCACGCTTCCATAAACACAACTGAGAAGCAAATCCCTACAAAAATTTAAACAATCTAATTTAATCTGCAAGTCTGGGTCATACAAGGGCTTAATCTATAGCTTACAAACAAACCAGCCAACAAAATACTTTCTCACTTGCAAAGGAGCATTAACAATAATGTGTTTCTTAAGATTACATTTAATGTAAAAGAATGCTTCTGGCAAGTTAAGGAATTCTTTTTCAAAGAAATTTGTTAGTCAATGTTGATTAAGGTTATATAATTTCATGTCTTTTTCATTCAAATCACCCCTACTAAAATAATTAGCAAGTAATGCTTTACCAATTCACAAACTTACACAATATGCAAGTGGCATCTGTGTATAAATAAAGATCTGAATTCATTAAGCAGCATTTAAAAAAAACTGCACACCAGCATAGTTTCAAATACAAGCAAATCAAAACACTGAGGGTGCTTGAGGAAGTTTAACGTTTTACGTTCAACTTAAAAATGATTTACCATCTGCTAACGCAATATGTTGCATTTTCTAAGATGATGCAGTGTAACCCCCCCAGCTAGTAGATGGCAGACAAGACATGGAGAAGACCTTTCCTTGTGTGAAAGGTTAAAAATGAATTTATAAAAATAAAGATGGAATTGTAAAATGTAGCATGGACAGGAATTTTTTTTGCACTATGAAAATATAACAACTGACAATAAAGAATCTGTAACTTTAAAAACCAAACAGCATTCTTTATGCAAACATAAAAGGGTTACACTATATCCCTACCACCCTTCACTCCCCATTGCAAAAAGGGTGATTAAAAAAAACAAACCATCAGTACTCGTTCCTCTTAGCATTTAACAACAAAAAAAAAAATTTGAAGGTTGAGTTACAGTGTACCAAATTATTTTATTGCTTCTGGATGCCCCTTTGATTTAGTTTTGCTAGACCCTGCTCATGCTGCAAGCATGGCATGATGCATTAGTACTGGAAACACTTGCACACTCTTCTTGATTACAAAAGTAAGACACAGAATAGTAGCTGTGAATAACCACTCACTCTTGGTGGAAAGGGGGAAGAAATTTTCCTAGAAGAACATATCAGGCAATATTATCTCTATATGTAATAAAATGATAAATGAAATTACAGCTAAAATACCAAACTGTAACTGGTATGCACTGTAATCACCCTTCCAAATCCTAATTTGTTTAAATCTGCACCAGTATTTATATTTTGCAGGCTCCAGGTATATTGCAACTCTAACTTTAATGAATGACAATGTTTCAGCATTAAAAAAATAAAATAGAAAATGAATGTTTGTAATTGTAAATGTTTGTACTAGTTAAACACTTTAAATCTATTCATCGCAATGGATGTATTAAGAGGTATATTTAAGCAATGCAAGCAACTTCTAATTAAAATGACATACAGCCTTTTAAGGGGTCTACTTGTACCTTCTGTTTAACATCTGTTTTTGTTTGCTTATTGTATTGTTGAGCTTTTTTTAAAATCCTACCCTGCTTCCCTGCTTTATACCTACAATGCTGCATTGAATAGGAACACCAACAAATGACTGACGCAAAACAGCACAAAAAAGTGTGTGGGGAGGGGATTCAGTACTTTTTCCTTTAGCACACCAAACCTGACAAAACTCTATCCACTACAGGTAATTTGGAGTAAAAAAAAAAAAACAAAAATCAACCTAAATTGGGTCTGGAATTTTGCAATTGTAGTGCTTTTAACCTGACTTTTGAGTATTCATAGTTCGGTCACAGAAACTTATACTATTAGAAAGACTGAGACTAGGTTCACAAGTACATGCACAATCAGTAGGAACACAGGTATAGTGTATCCTAGATCAAACATAAAAGAAGCTAAAATCTACACGGGGTAAATTAAAGAACATTCTTAATGCTTAACTATGCTTTTTTAACTCTTTTCAAAATTGATCAACCTTGGAATTAGCAGACTGAAAACAAGTCTATAATAAATGCTGTTGAACAAAATCTTGAAAAAAACTACCCATTTAACCTATTGCCATGTCTTTCCTCTTTATGTTCTTCTTGCTGATATGCCATTTCAAGTGAACTGATTTGAGGATTAACAAGCCTTAGGACAGTGTGGTAATTAAGAACCCATTACAGGCTCAAGGCTTGCTGTTTTCATGGTGGTGCTTCTATCCTTCCTCTGGGTTATGGTCAAAGGTGATGGGAGTAAACTAGCATTGGTAGGCCTCAGCGTTCAGCAGAAGACTCATACGTTACTGCTTCCTAAAAAGCAAAGTTGGGGACACAACTTTATATTATGCAAATGACAACAAAAACAAAATCTCACATCCAAATGTAGTGATTAAATTTGACCTATCAATTCATAAATTACTTCTTGTCTACATATAGGCTAATGGGCAACATATAGGCTAATGTGCAACTGATTTCTGTAGTATCTAACATTGTAAAGATTTGTGCACTTACCTCTGCACTGAGAACCTGGAAATAATGGAGAACATGGAGTACTTTGCCACCAGCCTTCTTCTTGCTGGATATTAGTTAAGCACTGTTCTCCAAAATTCAACAGAGGAAAGTGTTGAGGTAAAGAGAGAAAAAAAAGGCAGATTAAGTTACTGTATTGAAGAATGCAAAAAATGCTGAGATTTTAAAATAACCCACTACTATCAAGTGAAGATGTGGAATTGTGTGGACCACATCACAATACAATGAGTTCACATGGAGTTGAAAAACATTTTCTTTTGAGCAAATGAAAGTGGGTGATTACATCAAGCTTACATCAATTTGCAATCTATTATACAACTTTTTCTATATGCGCTGTGGTGAGATTTATAAGATAAGCTACTTTGGTTCTGCAGCTCATTCTCTTACCTCATGCATATCTTGAACCCTATTAAGTGACTTTCCACCTTTTGGAATCTGATCAGATGCAACACATTTGCAAGACTCTGTCTCTCTGCAAGATTCTTCTTGTTGAATAACAGAGGAATGCACATGAGAACACTCTGAGACCTCTGTCGTCTCGCAATGTATGCAAATTTCTTGTTCAGTAATTGGCAGAAGGGTGCTCCCACCCTCCTGCGAATCAAGTGATGTCTGGGCACTTTTCTCCATGCCAGACTTCTTTAATCTGGGTAAGAACTTCCCAGATTCTAATTCAGATTTCCCATAATAAGGGCCCTCACACTCTGCATCCTCCTCAAGAGGCTTGAGGTCAGCCTGTGGGTCATCATAGAGGTCTACCTGACCAACTGGAAGACTCACTTCCTCCTTCTCAGACTCTACATCTGACTCACTGCACCCACCTGGAGACAGTTCAGAGGCAGATATTGGCCGAAAATGAGTCCTTGGGGAAATTCGTATAGCCCGATACTGAGTCCGGTTGATGCCATATAACCAAGGGCAAAAGGGCTCATTGTCCGAGTCTGAGCACAATATGGATTTTGGCTTGAATCCCGGGCTGAACGAGGCCATATCTTCTGGCTCAAAAGAGCACTCCACATGCAGGACCTGGGAAAAAGGGTTGTTTAGATCAAAGGATGAAAACGGGTAATCTAGACCCGGTTCTTCTCTACAGAAGCCTCCACATGATCCAAGTAAATCTTCATGGAAGACAACAGAAAATCCCTTATTCAAACCATCTCCTGGTCCCTTAGTAGCCTGCTCATTCTGACCAAGGGACACAAGAGGTCTCCACAAAGGCTTGTGGCCAGGAGCAAAGCAGCTGCTTGTGCTCATTAACATATCTGCCCCTGTAAAGGTTACCATATCAGAAGATGTGGCTGCTGCACACTGCAACAAACTCCCACAAGCATCACCAGGTGTAATCATAGCCCATTCCCTGTCACCACTTAGACTCTTCAGCTCTCCATAAACCCCTCCAAGGATAAATGATGTGCTGTCTTGCGAATTACAATTCCAGGGCTTGGCCGGTGCTGTATAATCCCCATCCATTTTAGACAGCTTGTTTTTAGAAAGTCCCTCATCCTTATTCTGCCCATCCCAAAGATGATACTCAGAACGCTGCACAGCTTTCTTCTGAATCTCACTTTTTATATCCTTGTCAAGACAACTGCACTGGTAGCTAGTAGCCTCCTCTGAAAACAGGTGTTCTCCTGCGTTCTTCACCCCAAGCGTCAAGACACAGTCTCTGTCTCCAATAGCCATCCAAATGTCTTTAATTATCCCTGAGGTGTATTCATCAGTTTGTTGATTTGGGACATCCGAAAACACAACAGCATTATACATTTTATTCTCATCCTGCTCTAATGCTATGCCACAGATTGACTCCAGTTTAGATTTCTTATTGAAGGGCTGGTTGGACTCCTTGCCTGCACTTTTTTCTTCCTGCTGGTGACTTGAATTCTCTTGCAAGAAATCCAAAAGGTCCTCCTCCAAACATGAAGGTGGGATAAGGGGGATACAACTGACCTCTTCATTACCAAACTGAGCAGATTCATCTGCTAGAGCACCGACCTGCTCACTATCTGATCTTGTTTCTTCCGAGTGGGACCATGGACTGCAGGTTCTTGTTGATAAGTTAGAGCAGTGTTCCGTTTCATCAAAGGCACTGTTTTTGGTCCAAATTAGCAAACGAGATTGTTTGTTTCCTTGTGGATCTAAACAGCTACTTGAATCTACATTGTCCTGACCCCCTGTGAGTGAGTCACTGGGAAAAGAAAAAGTAGGGCTATCATACTGCAACTCAAAAAGTGAAAAGCAGGAGTTTAGGGCAGAGGTGCTACCACTGGCTTCTTGGAGAGGAGGCTCTACAAAAGCGCCTGACAGCTTGTTAAAGTTGTACAGAACACTGTCCAACACTGGGGAGAGCCTAACTGGGGAGTCACCTGGACAACTTTCTCCCTCCAAATCCTCCAAACTAGATGATGAACAACACTCCCACATTAGAGCAATGTTTTCCATATCTTGTGTGAACGACATATCGGCTTCTGAGGCTCCCAGATAATCAACCCTTATTGCACTTTCCCCTTCCAGCTCAAGGCCATCTAAAACTACACATCCTGCTTCAAAGTGTTTTCGCTCAATGCTTTTCTGTCGAATCATGTTTAAGATTCGACTTTCTTGTACCGTATCTGAGGCACTAGGATCCAATATGGATTGATAAAGATCAACTTCATAGAAGTGAGTGAATTCAGACAGATGCTCATCATCTAAATCTTGACCATCTTCAGGAGGAGGGCAGCTAGGAATCCCATTTAGTTCAGTAGCCTCTTCATCATCTTCTCCAGGCACTTCAATAAAGTGCCCATCCACAAATGTACCTGCTGCAAGGTATGCTCTTTGAAAAGAATTTGCAATGCAGATGCCTTGAATTCTCTCTGACAGACAGTCCATATCAATGGACATAGCCAAGTCACTGGAAGCATCTTCTTTACTCCGATACTTTGTCTCCAATTTACTTCTACTGAGGGGGACAAAGTACTCAGAGATGGGTTCTGTGTACCAAAGAGGCTCCTCCATGTACTCCTTTTTGTTGGCTTCTCCTCCTGACTCCTGTGCCTCAACCAGATTAGTATCTTTGCGGATCTCCCTCAGAGGCCTTTTGCCTTTTCTCATGTAGTGCTGCTGTTTCTTAGATGGGCCTCCAGTGGTACTGGTGCTGCCACGTGCACTTTTCCTCTCCTCTTTGTCGATAACTTTGAATGCCAGTTTGACCTGTCCACTGTTGCGCCCTCTTTTGTTTCTGCTGTTGACCTCGCGTGACTTGTGCCTGTTGCGAACTGTTTTGCAACTGGAGGTGTGGTCACCCTGGTTACCACTGGAGCTTGAACCAGCCTCACTAGAGCCAGAGGACCTCGATCTGGGACGAAATCTTCCCTCGGTCCGATGTCTGGCCTGCCTCTTACTTTGAGGAGCAACCTGATCATCAGCAACTCCGGTTGCGTTTACATGAAATCGGTTCTCCTTCTCCTTCTTAGTGCGTCTCTGCTGGGCCTTCTCGCTAGCTGAGGTGAAGCTGGGTGCATCAAGTGTTCGATCCTTAAAAGCTTCACCCTCGCTGGTGCAGTCTTTTGGGGAGGATGTGTCTGTGCTTGTTTGAGGGACAGCAGATGATGATGAGCTGGAAAATGTGCAGGCTTTAGCTTTGTTCCACACTGGCATAATTTCTTGGAGACAAACAGGTTTTTCTGAGAGAGGTGGAAAAGCTTCATAGTACCTAAGGGAAGAAAAGTCACTATAATTAATTAGTTAGAGTTCTTAATTCCGGTTGTACTGCATTCCATATTAGTAAACTACAAACTATTAAGTTCAGTTACTTACATCTCAACCTGGTCCTTTGAAGAAAGTGATTCCTCCAGTTCAGGAGACTGAGATATATCTGTTTTTTTATTTCCTTGCTTCTCTTTTTCTGTAAGACAACAAAACATAAGGTGAGACAAAAGCAAACTTTTCACTTAATAAGCATTACACAGAAAGACAAAATGTCTTAGCAATATTTACACTCACTTCATCATAACGAAATTAAACTGTAAGAGTTAAGTATTCAAAACTAAATTGTAAGATTTTAATTGCAAATTTAATGAAGTTACAGTTTACATTTCATTGCAAATGTCAAGGGTATAACAATGGACTTGTCCACACTTGTAAAAGCACTACCATAAAACAATTATAACTGTTGAACAATGCCATTTAAGCAACCTGCAGGAGACAGAGATCATGCCAACCAACCTTTCTGTTTGCTCTGAATATCCTTGAGTTTGGAGCAAAGCTCCTCAACCAAGCTTTCAATTCCAGAATTCTGAGGGGGAAGAAAACAATTTGATTTGTAAAAAATTGCTATATATGCTTGTTATTTTTTGCCTTAAATTGTCCTTAAAAGCCCATAGTCATCTTAGAAAGACATTAGAGAATAAAGCGATTTTTTTTTTAAACCAAAAAAACTTGAATGTGTTAAATTAGGAACTAAATACAGTATAAAATATATAAAATAATAATGTTTATACAAAATTAAATTCTTGCCCAAATAACATCAGTGTTGTGGGTTTATATAATTAGCAAGATATGCTGCAACTAGAGCTTTCAGATGAAAATAAGCATATTCAAATGTTAATTCAATGTTCTTTGAGGCAAAGACAGAGCATTAATGCTTTTCACAAGAAGCTAAAGCCACATTAAGTGGCATATTTCACAGTCTTAATAACAAGGCCTATTGTGGAATGTTAGCCGTTTAACTAATCTTTGCTCCATTAATTTCACAACACATCAGGAACTCAAAGTGTTCAGTGATCTGTGATCAGTTCTGCCTATGACAGAATCTGTCACATCTGTCCTGTAGTTGTGTATCTGTCCAAACATTGCAATGCAAATATTTGTGGCAATACAAAACAAGAGTGGCAACACACTCAGTAAAAAAATCTCATGAGGCAAAGGTCTTACTTCATCAGATGCCGATCGCAAACATTGCACAGCAGCTTGTTTCTTCATCTCTTCCAGACTAAGGTCAGTCCCTCCCTTTCTCTTGCTCTTCCCCCATTTCTTCCCTGCTCCTTTTTCCCAGCCCAGGAAGATGTCATTTTCCTGTGTATGAAGAAAATCATGATTTGCTCTGATTGCTTAGTATCTGTGCAGTGAAACGTCATACACATTTTTGCAGAGATGCAATTATTTCCATCAAACCAATCTCAAGAAAGTAACTGGGAAAACATTTAATTAGGTAACACTATGACACGCTCGCATCCCATAAGACTTCTGTCTGAGGTAGAAGTAGGGGCTTTAAGTAGACATTTTTCAAGTCTCAAGTCTTGTCATGAGTCTAAAGTCTAGGTCAAATCTTAGTCTTTTGCTTAGTCATATGGCTTTTGAGTGATTTTCACTGCATGAAAAACATAAGCTTGGACATTCATACGTCCTGTCTCATAGATGTGGGATGAAAATGGCACATGACAGATTCATACAAAAATAAGACACTTAAAACAGAATGCATTAACTTCTAGATCTGTGAAATGCTTCTTTCATCTAATTTACACTTGAATTTTGAGATGTTTTAATACACGTTTTCCAAACCTGGTCCTGCAGGTCATAGTCATAGCTGTCGTGCAGTAGCAGGCTGAGGACATAGCGGGTGTAGATCACTGCATCTATGCCACATTTCTCCAGCTCCTGACCCAGCCAGCTCTGAACTGGCCCAAGTGACTGTAGTGAGGACATCTCTGAGAAGGGAACAGAGCCTGAAAAAGGGAAGGCCCGCGGTACTCCGTCTGACTCTCCACTCACTGGACGCATGAGATTAGGTTGGAGCCATTCTCAGATCCAGTTGCATGTTCCCAGGTGGACATGGGGAGTGGTATGAAAGGGACAGATCTTAGATTATAGTAGTGAGGAGGGCTTCAATCCAGCAGGACAAACACAGGAAGGTCTGCATGAAGAATCATGTAGAATCTTCTATATATTGGTATTGCTATAAGCAAAGGGAGGCTCTAATCTTCAGGCATAGCTGCGACCACTGGATGCTAACAGCTTACTGAATGGGCGCACTTTCAGTCAAAAGGGTTCATCTTGAATGACAGCTGGTTCCAGGCTTAACCTGAAAGAGAAAGTAAAAGTATTTAGTTTAACAAAAATGTGACACCTATCCTAACAAACAAGTCTTTTCCACAGCTTATTAAGATATCCTTCAAGACAAGACATTTGACTACCACATACAAAACATCAGCTTTCAGCCAATTTAGCCCATACAACTGATTATGAGCCCTGTAAATAGTTAGTGATCCGAAATGTAGAGCAATTTAGAGTCCCTTACGACAAAAAGTGTGCCATAACAATCAAAGGGAAATAAAACATACAAAGTAAAGTTATAACTTGTTAACGCCAAAGAACTCAAAATTTGCAAGTGCGACAAAGCAACATTTTAGACATGGAAAGAAGAGCTGTATGTTACCTATTCTTTCATGTTATTAAGCATACAGAATTAAACTGTCAACCATTTAAGTTAACTTGGTTATAGCACTTTCAAGCTAAGAATTTCAGCTGCTCCAGCGTCTAACGTGTATACCGATTATCATTTTATGTAATCATGATATAATCAATCATTGAAGACTATTAAAATCTAGTAGTTGGTGACTGAAGGTTGAATTCACATGATTCATGGGTGTATCTCTGATTTTCATAATCAAATGGTAGTGTATGACAGTTTGTTTATGACAATGCCGTTTTCTTTGAAATCCAAGGCGAAAAAATCAGCAAGAGAATCCAGAAACACTGGCCTTTGTTATTTTTACAACAACGCAGTAATGCCCAAGAAATGATGAGCATAAACTGACATGCCTGGAATGCTACCTTAATTAAAAGTTTTATTTTTGTTATTCTTGTCATGCAAGACAAAACAAAACACAAATATGTAAAGAAACAGGTTATATATGCTATGACTAAACTGTAAAAAACACCGTCAGCCAATATTCAAAAGCTAATATGCCAACACAAACTTCCTTAAAACAAAACTCAGACTAGCAGAGCACAGATGGTAAGTGAAAAGGGAACTATAATTTCAACTTGTTATAACTAAGAATACAGAAAACAATACGACAAAAAAAAAATTATGAATAATTAATACAGTTTGACCCAAGACTTAACCCATACCCCAGAGGAAAAAATGTGAAGATTATAAAAAGAGTAAATTAAAATAAAAAACACCAGACCCTCAAAATATAGGTACATAAAAGCACAATTCATATGGTTTTCATCCAGTAATCAAAACATTAAATTAAAAAGCTTCATATGACTGACTGCATAGAAATTTAACAAAAGATGAAAAAAAATACTTTGGTAAGGGGCATAGTTTAAAATATCCATATGCCCAAAGGCCACAGCGGTTCACCACGCCCAGTTCTCTGTCGTCACACAGTGACCGCTCAGTGTCACCATATATTGAACAGCGCTTTCATTGATAGGAATGACCGTCATTCTTCAGAGTCGTACTTTCTATTACATTTTTAAACCCAACAACTACTCACAAAGGCCTTGATATTTTATTTATGTCATTACAGTTGTAACCACATGGGACTGACGCAGAAGTTATTTAATAGGAAACTACTTCTCAGGGTTTGAAATCTTACAAGAACACAATATGCACAGTAGTGCAATTCCGACTGAACAGATCAAGCGCTTGCATTTGATTTCAATATTTTAGCACATCAAAATATAAAGGTGCGTGCGAAAGTATATCTACAGTCGGTCAATGTAAAATACTGCCCTTGACATTTGCCACTTCATATGGCTTAAGTTAATCGCGTTACAATATAGCTGCAAGCGTTGGAATTATACATACAATTTAGTCAATTAATAAAAGATCATTTAACAGCGACATCGAACAATATGTCTACAATACGTAGGTTTAAAAAAATGCTCGACTCATCAAAATACCATGAAGTGCGATCGCTGTTTGACAATGACAGGACAACTGCATAATGACAGGCGGCCGGCTAACTAGCTAATGGTTAACTATCGCCTGACACAAGCCAGTTACCAGAGCAGCAAATAGCTCCTTTACTCTTAAAAGCACTGATTGTAACGTTTTCATTCACTACTGCTTTTGCTTGTCAAAATAAATTAAAAAAATTAGTTAGGTTCCGCCGTCTGAAAACTGTGGGTGCTGTAGACAAACCACATACCACTTTTCTCTTACTCAGCATAAATCATCCGTCTTTAAATTGACCTGTTTCAGATCAAGAAAAGATAAAATCATGCTAAAGCTGTGATAAACGATCGTTTAACTAAACTGACGCTCTGCTCCATAATAACGTCACGATAAGTTACGAAATGTTTACTGGCGAGTTATTTTCACTGCAAACACGTTTTCTTTTAATATCGGACTTAAACCGGTAAGCGAAACAAATTCATTAAAGTGTCAATCCGACGGTGCTAAAATGTCACTTTCGCCTAAAGTGTAAACAGACGACCGCTTATACAGCGTCGCTGGCTGGCTAACTCGGACACCATTTTATGCAACAGAGTGAAGCACTAGTCCCGGTTTATCACTTCCTCGAAAACTACATGTAACTTAAATGTCTCTGCTTCAAATCGACCAGCTAAAACGCCCATTAAAGCGTTTTCGTGCTTTCAGATAGAAAGAATGAAGTCTACAACGAGAAGGAGACGCTAGTTAACCCAAATAGTACGGAGTAGCGCAAAGCTAGGCTAGTGTTGTGGCTAAACCGCGGAGGAGGCGCGGCTGATTTGTCTAGCTACATTTGTAATACTTAGCAAGACGATCTAAAACACCGCTTTTCCGTACAAAGGTACATTACAAACGTTTACAAACACTCAACGTGCCGAAACGCACGTCGGAAATGTTAAATAATCGTACCTGCTGTAACCCTGCGCAGTGTGCTACGAGCAGCAGGAGAAGCGCTGACTTCTCTCCCGCAGCCGTTCCGAGCTTAAAGCTCCACGATCCGCCGCAATGGCGTCACAGATATCAGGCGCAGTGTCGAGCGCGTTACGTCCTCAGCCTGCGAGAGGACGCACCTGACGACATTTTGGATCAATCTGGGCCTGCATTACATCTCCTTACATCAACGCAACAGTAAAGTTTGAGCCAACATGGCCGGTGAGCGAATTTCGACACCATTTTAACTGTATCCAGGCAACAACGCAGATTACGCATGTGTTGCCAAAGCTGATGTCTCTACGCTAGAGCTTGCATCAAAACGTACGAAACGTACTGCTCCCCTGTGTGATGCGTCTGAAAATATATTACATTTAACAAAAATTTAGTTTAGTGGTTTCCTTTAAATATAGTGAATAAATAATAATAGTTCCTCTAAGTATTATCTCCCATATTGTGAGGGTAACGTCACATCTCTGACAACCTCACTCTTGATTGATGTCGCTGGTAGAAACCTGCAGTGTGTGCTGATTTAGTGACATAGGACCAACTTTAGTACTTTACACAGTAAAATATTGCTGTGCAATATACTGTACATATGTGGAAGCTTTAAATAGTGACACTAGTGCGATGGGTCTATAGTTTATTAAATTTCTGGCACTTCAAAACCGTGACAAGAATATAGTTTGGAATAATAATAATAATATCTGTTAATATTAAAAAAGAGATGAAGGGGTTAAGGAAATGTGTAATGATTTCTGTAACAGCTTTCGGGACACGCATTCTTACCCACCCCAAAATGCTGCAGTTCTTTGGGCTGCAGCCAAATATAATCGCACAAGTACAGCTAGAGTAAATACACCTCACCAAATCTTTGACCTAAATGCAGCCTGCCATGAGCCGAACAACTAGAGCCCCCTGATGGTGTTTTCACCGTCCAGTTTCTCATAATGACAATTTAAAAATGTGTCCCCACTTCACTATTGCCATAAGGCAAACACAGGGCAGCTAAAGAAAGTTGTTACACTTGTTTGCGGTAATTCAGAGGTCATTTCTATCTTGGTATCTTTTGCTTTAATGCGTTGGTAAATTCGTTAAGTTACACATTTTTAATTTAGAAAACAATACACTTGGCTTACTTTAACATTTAGATGCAATGCTAAAGTCCACATATCTTTTTCTTTTCATGGAGAAAAAAAATATACACATGGCCACACGAAGCAAGGAGATCAGCTTTTAAAACCTTATCTTTTAACGTCTTCGCTTGTTAGCGCCTCCTGCTGGTTGATAGATGCTAAAACAGAACAATGCTCTGTATCCAACTGAGGAATTGTTCAAAATTTCTTTTGACCTGCATTATGTTGCAATTTTGAAAATTAAGATTTTCTGGAGATTTCCGTAACAAATTATTGTGTTATGGGAAATGTGCCTTTGCAATCGAGAAATATTGTATTAGACTTTTTATTAATAGCACTTTGTCTGTATGTCAATCAAACCCCAATCACCTCATAGTCCTCAATAGTAGGGTATTTTTTATTTAAAAATTAAAGCATATACCAATAATACAAGCCATGATGTTGTAAACTTATTCATGTTACATTCTATTTGGATTTTCACAGCAGAGGAACAATACGAAAGCAATGAGGCAAATTGTATTTTCCAAACTACATCTATTTCACTATAGAACAGGATTAAAATGAAACAAAAACACTGTTTTTTCCTTGTTTTTTGAGACTGAGGTGTCAGTGACAAACATTTCAACCAAAATCACAGGACAATAAAAAAAGCATAAAATATTGAAACACTGATCAATGTGTGGTTTCTAAACAAAATCTTGAAAACGGCTCAGGTGAAATGAAGAAGCAGAAGGTCAAATACTCAGGTGGCATTGAAATATTTCAGAGATTAAGACAGCTGAGGCACTGGCCTCTGTATTCACATTCAAAATCAGTATTTCATCTTTGTGCTTGTTTTAGCTTTGTACAATAGTGCATAAAGACATACTATGCTGGTAGAGAGTTCATGATTATTCAATTAAAATCCATTGCAACATAAAAAGCTTACTCCAGATTCTTTTTAAATATATTAAAATTACTGTTAGGTGGATATTATCCAAGCTGGTTTGGCCCAAGATCTAATTTGTGTGTGTTTGTATAATATACTTCTTTGCTGGTGCCTGTGTGTCTGTTAATCTTCTCTGGCAACACTGATGGCCCAACAGATGGAGTGTTCTGTAGGAAGTGAGGTCTAACTGAGAGCGAGTAGGCAGTGAGCTGGGGGAGGGTATAAAAAACTGCTAGCCCCTAAATTGCAGTTTTGGCCCTGCTCTAACAACCTATGAACTATAACATTGATTAAATGTATTCTTTGATTCATATATTGGTTTCATACATATTATATAATATAGATTAATTGCTATATGGAATCACGGAGTGCATGAACGATTTAACATTTCATCCAAAGAATACATTTGTACATCCAATGAAAAAAGGATGACTATGTTATTTGTGTGGCCATTGGTAATTAAGGCTACTCAGGGCCTGCTTAATACTCATCCTAAAAATATTTGTTAACAGAATTTCCTAATACACTCACTTAAAGATTACTGAAAACAAAACAGCATGTCCTGAAATAGACACGTTTGATGACTTTGGAAATCATTCTTTTTCAGCAAGGCTGTACTGGCAGACACAGTACAAACCAGTTAAAGGTCCATCAGGGTGATAAACAGCATGTAACAGAACCAAAGAGGTTTGGTTCAAAATTTCTAAATTGCTCCTCAGCGGAATCACTAAAGCACTGTTGACAGCATTAGTGGCATTATGTTGATAGCCACAGGAAACTTTTGAAATTTTTCTTTAGTGAAGCTTGTATCTTTGTTAAAGCACTTGCATCAATTACTAAGTGTTTCTTCTAAATTATCTAAATCATTCAATTTATGGTGAGAATGTTACTGGCACAACTGTGAATTTGTTTTTATGTAAACCGTATAACGTAAATTTAGCTGGGTTAACAGGCGTTACCAGACTTACAAAGACAAGATCATTAGGCAATTTGTTTTATATGTTTGCAAAGGTAACTTTGTTGAAACTTCTGTGTTTATTTTAACATTTATTGCCTGGCCCTATGTATGAGCATTTTCTTTTCTAATCCACATTATGCTACAAACGGTGCCAATAATGAGGGAAATGTATCATTTTACATTACAACCTGCTTTCTCTGTTACCTGTACCCTTGTTGATCAGTTTTACATCAGTTTTTCAGTAACAGACATGTTCTTTGTAAAACAATGAAATAAACTACTAGACAGCATAAAACAAAGAACTGATCAACAGAGCATTAGTAAACAAGCAAGAAGGTTTTACTGCGGGAATCCAGATTCTTAGCTTTTAAACAGGATAAAAATATATAAATGCTGGTTTCAGATACACAATACCACATGTTGGTCTTAAAACTCGCTACGGTTTTCAAAGTTTTGAAATACAGGATTAGGATGTTTTGTGGACCAATCACTACAGTCTTTGGCAGTGTAATAACAGCACAAAAACATAGAGACAAAACTCTTTCAATAAATAGGACTAATAGTCAGTTAATTACAAACAAATAATAAAATTCAATCACTCAACTAAACACAAAAGCAGTCCAGCAATAATAAAGCGACTATGATAAGAGCAGAAAATAAAGTGTGTGAATGAAAGTCAGTTTTGTCATTCTCACTTCTGGCAAACTACCTTGAGGCCTTTAACTAGCAACATTAAAATACCAGCACAATCTCTGGTGTTTTCAAGCTCCTGAAGAAAATGTCCTTATTTCAGCTCAGAGCTGCCTGATATCTCATTAAGAACACGTGACTAATTAGAAAACAAAAGGAAACAATTGGAGTAATAGCAGTACTGTTAAAAGAATGTTAGAGGATAACTTGTATTAATATTCCTGCTTTCATATGAGGTCCCGGATTGAAGATGCTTATTTGCTTATTCCATCAGCAGAGACTGTCATATCAGAAGCTTTGCTTTTGCATATGATCACACACAAATGTCTGCTTATCGCTTGTTATCTTGCTCTTAATTAAAAAGAAGTTAAAAATTTACTTGCTCATGCAAACTGCAAGTTTCAGCAAAGCTGTACGAGCTGCCAACTTGGGCAAATACTGATTATACATTTTAACTAATCAGATACGCAGACACACATATAAACAATGTTCATGTAACCAGAGCAAAACAAGCTAACAAAATAAACCTAGTAATGAGTCACAGTAACCTGGACATCCAGGGCACAAACATCACAACTATATATGTCCTGTTGTCATGATTTCTGCTATTGATACAAGCTATGATTTACAAATTTAACATTAGTTGGATACAGTGTTTCGGCATTTCGATACATAAAACCTTGAGGTGCAGCGTCAATGCTTTTTAGAGTCCAACTAAAACTTTTCACAGGTTATAGCATCCAACAACACACAAACCAAGGCAACGGTATGCTCAGAAAACATACATCGTTCTGTACTGAGATCAGTCTCACACCTACTCTTAGCTAAAGAGACTATGACATGCTGTAACACCACACTGCCTTCAGATCTGCTCAACGACATCTACAAATAACCATATGGACCCAGACAGGACAGAAAGACACATATTAAGGCCATTTTGTATTAAATGTGGTAGGCTAACCTCTCTCTAGAGACCAACCGCACATCCGGAGATAAAGTCTGATAATCATTATAGCACATAGTAAACATTTTCTCTCCCTTCTGCTCTCTCTGTGGTTCCAGCACACACAGACACGCTCACACATTCATACATACATACATACATACATACAGATATACTGACAGTTTAGATTGCCAATAGGTTGATCTTTCAACATTTTACCAATATGTACACACACACACTTTACAATAATGTTTAGTTACCTTAAGTTATAAATCCTGTAAAAACATTTTAGCATTAAATGGAAAAATTGCTGTACTTTAGGCTCAGAAATTGAAGAGGTCACTAAATCTAATGTTACATTTACACAATCTCAGATAAATGGAGGCCTTGGTGTCTGCTTGTTGTTGTGTTCATACCATGTCACTGCAAACAAAGTTTACACACATACAAACATTGTCGTGTTTGAGCAATAATGATCTGCTAAGCAGTATTATGTTGTTAGGGCAGTACTTGTGTATTTCATAAATGACCAGTAGTGTTACTGCAATGGTAATAAATAAAGAATAGTTAACAACTGATTGGTGTCTTGATTAGGAATGGGAAGTTATTGGCGAGCAGGGGGCAGAATTGTGGGTAAAATCCATAATGGGCCTGCTCCTAAAGGATGGTTGAACCTAAACTTCTGTTGTCTATAAAGACATGAGATTTGAAGTATTGAACATCAGTCCCTGCCCCGTATGTTCAAATCAAGGTCATGAAATGATGTGAAGGTTGTGCACTCATGGAGGCTTTACTCTTCTGAGGTCTTCTGAAGTTGTCTTTCATACAGGCTGAGTACATGATGAACAAACTGATACTGCTCCGCTGTCTGAATCATCCCTCCCCTAAACACACACACAGCAAAAAAAACAGCATGAGACATCTTCAACTATCATTACTCAAACTCAGACACTTATGTTTATACAGCGTAATGTCAATACAGGGAAAATACTTTGTACCTGTCCAAGCGTAGCTGGCTGGTGGTCTTGAGGATATCGACCACTCTTTCATTCCTTAGCTGCTGGCACAAGATGGAGGTAGCAATGAAACAGCCCGTGCGTCCAATCCCTGCACTAAGAGTGAAGAACATGACAGAAGTACTGAGGTGGACAAAAATGTACTGGTCAATGTATTTGACAGACACTGTCCAACAGAAATTTACAGGATGACTAGAGGTAAAAAGGATATCTATTCTGTGATGTATCTGTAATCTGTAATATTTAGATATTAAACTATTAGTTAGAAAAATCCTACCACTGAAATACCTTAAATACCTATAGATTGTATAGATAAATATATAGATAAATATATATGTTCTATAAGAGTTCTTTTTGGTACCTGCAATGGACAATGACAGGGCCACTAGTGGGCGGAGACTGTTTCCTTGCTTCCTCCACTTCCTGAACCAATTCCAGCAGAGGCGGGGCTTTATCCGGAGTTTTCTGATCTGGCCAGGATGTGTACCAGTACTGTCTGAGAGTGCGCTCCTCACCCTCACTCTACACACACAAACATTCACTTACATATTAATGCATATTTACAATTCATTAACACAAATGTTTACATCATACATACACTTACATACTTAGCCCACACTAACAAACACATTCTTTGATATCGCTTTAAGATATTTTATACACATATTGTGATTAACTATATTTCCATCAATTATGTGAAACACTGCATTGCTAAGAATATTTGTTGCCATGACAGCAATGCCTCCAGAGGAGATACTAAGAAAACACACTAAAAGAGAGAAAAATATTCCACTTAACCTGTACCTCTCTCTTTCTCTGCCTTTCATCTCTCTCTCTTGCTCACACAGAATAATAATATTGACATAGTAGAAACTACTTCCCAAGAAAGTAACAGGTTTTAAACAGAATTTAATATCTTTTTTCTAAAGAAGACAAAAAAGTAGTTTTATGTCACATTACTTCTTCTTCTTTGGTCTATGATGTCTTGTTGATAAAAGGATGCAAAATAATATATAGTCATTTGTTGTGCCTTCAAAAAATCTAAACAACTTCTTTTTGTAAATATTACTCTAATTATACACATAAGATATAAATTGATAGGGATCTTTCAATTAGTGGATAACTTATCAAAACATTAAACATGCGAATAGTTATTTTTCCTGAATCATACAGTACACATTAGTTTGTCCACATGCACACAGTCACACAAAAAGACCTTCACAGTGAATATCCTTAGACTGTAGTCATCTGCTTGGATGACTTGTTTGACAGTGATCTCGATACCCTCACAGACTACACTGTCCTCTGGCCAGTATTCTGTGCATTTCTGTCGGACACACACAAATGTTTTAATAAGATTAATCTATAAAACCATCAAATATCATTTTTAACCCATTCAGAAAACATTCCATTATATTATTACTAATGGCTCCCTGAAATTCATCAAGACATTAGAAGCTCATGGAAGTTAAGGGTCAGTCTTTATTTTTTATGGTAACTGCAAATGCTACTGCTAATTAACTAAAGTTACTAGTTTAGACAGTATCTACTTTAATCCAAAATAATACAACTGGTGGATTTAAGGCAGTGCTAATATCTAACAGTGACAGAATTTTAACAGTGTTTTCTTTAAGAATCAGAACACATGAGAGAATTTGTTCATTCAAATTAGCATACTGCTAAATACAGAAGAAATCTGTCTGTTTCTGTTTTCAGTTTTTAAGGATTTATAATATCTGTATATGCCCAGCGTGAAAACAAGGTCAGGACTTCTTGTAAGATATAAATTAAGAGATTAACAATCAACAAAACTAGAATACATTTCTCAGCATGTGATACTGCAAGAATATGATTCCTGTGTATATACATGTATGACACCTTACATTCTATTTGCTACAAATTCTGCTTTTCATTGCATTAAAAAAACACTTATATGGCATATGGCATTATACTATGTGTACTGTAGATAACCAGACCTCATTTTTCTCTTCAATGTTGGTGATCATGACGATAATGGGACAGCACTCCTGCCAAACCATCCTCCAGAAATCCCCCACCGTGTTTACAGTGGGACCCTGTGTGGCGATGTACGCCTTCTCTTTTCCTCCATAGCCCTAAAAACAGCATTAGATAAAAACAATAAAGAAATATTTCACTGGGCTGTTTAGAGAAATGGCTTATCTATGTGATGGGAAGATGTGCATAACTCAACAAAACTTCACAAATGGGTTAGAAATTGGATACATTTTCAGGTCATATATGATCCCAGCATAAACATAAAACTGTGTTATACATTTAACAAAGAATGTGAACGCATTAATTTAATTTATGACTTGAACATGCTTTAGCTAAGCTGCATGATAAATCTCTGCAAAAATGCAGAATGCTACAGAAATGTCGCAAGTGACAGACTGTGACAAGTGGCAGCTCTTTGCACTCATACACCTGATAAGAAATCAGAACTTCTTTATTTTCACATCACCACAGGTCCTGACTGAAAGCCAAATGATAATGCTATGTGACTCTAAAGATTTCCTCTATCAATTCATTATTAATTAACACAAATTGCAAAGTGATATTTGGAGCTAATACACACCTTCAAATAATTAGCGTTGATATAGGTGCTAAGAAAATCACCCTCTTCTTTTGCTGTTAAGCAAACTCTGCTATGTGTGTCTGCAATTAAGAGACAAGATCTTATGCATACAAAGATCAAGAACACAACTCAATAAACAAATTACAGGGTAAGCTATGTACAGAATGTTATACACACTTGGTAGTATGGTTTTGTAGCGATTCTTTCTCACCACGCCGGGAAAGCTATATTCCTTTGGGTCCACAAAATTCATGGGTGTTTCCTGTTTGCAGCAGAACCACAAGATATTGATAATAATGATAAGTAATGATTTAATGTATGTATATTCATGTTGCTGTGAGTGACACTCACGTAGAACTCTGCCTGCAGTGCAGCGTCATCCAGAGCACGCTTATGTAGCTGCTCAGGTGTGAGGAGGTTGGATGCATTCTGCAGGTATTCCTGTGTGCTCTGCTCTCTGGGGGACAACAAGGCTCCATAGGGCTCTGTAGTGCCAGGGGTGCACATATCCAGAGTCAGTGACACATTTGAACCTCTCCTGCAAATCACGGCAGAGTTTTTTTGATCGTGGGGCATTTGACAGCAATGTGAATTTCAAACACACAGTTCACAACTCTATGTGATTTGAGATGTGATGTGGGTTTTAATAACTACAACCTGTCATGATAAGTAGTACAAGAACAACCGTACAGCTTGCAACATCGGTGTAGACAGGCCACAGCTTCTTTGCTAATGTTAATTCTTCTGTTGTTTAAATGCTTATTAAAAGCAGAATTTATCAAACAATAAATTTGATAAAGAATAAATTTGATAAAGAATAAATTCAATTTTATTCTTTATGTTTAATTATGCTACAAGTAATTAACCTTTCCATTATCACCACCTTCAATTATGATCTTTCCTCATAAAAATATTGACACATACAAGTGCTTTACATTCTGTATTAATGTACTAATAGCATAAATACACTATTAATGAAAACGCAAAACAAAAAACAACAAGAGAACTTGTTATGAGACATAATACACATCATTTGTAACAAGTTCATATTAAAGAAGAACGTGTAGTATTACCTTTCCTGCAAGCCCACAGGTTTAACAGTGAGAGTGACAGGATCAGCCTCAGTCTTGATGTCCATGAAACAGTCGAACACGGGTGTCTCAGGAATAGTATCCAGCTCATAGAAATCTTCCTGTTTAGCATCTGTCCATTCTGAATATGTAAAGGAGGGCTGCCGGCTCATGGACTGACGACGATCGTCAGGGAAGCAGGAGGGGTTGCCAGGCACCAGGGTTTTCATGCAGAACAGTGTCTGTTGTAAAAGCACCAGGAAGAAAAAGTAAAGTTCCACCTTTACATGAAGGAACGAGGTTACATAACATATGCTTCCATGTTTATTACTTTGTTGTTGTCAAATCAGCAGCCATGACACCGTATATAGTGCAAAAGGCTATACCCAGCTAACAGGAAACGTTCTCAGAACATTGGCTAACATTTCTCTAAAGTTCTGCTAAAGTTCACTCAAAGTTATCAATAACATTCTTGCGGTAACAGTTTTTAACGTTATATATCATATACATCAAAAATGGTATTCTAAAGGTGTTAGTGTAATGTTTAAAAAACAGAATTTACAAAATTTACGCGTTCATACAACGTCTAAAAAACTTCAAAATAACATTTCAACTTCAACATTCAACTTCAAACAATCAAAATAACATTTTTAACATTTTTTTTACTTAATGGAAACATTATGGAAACGTTTCTACAACCTGAAATTGTTAGCTGGGTAGTGAAGATTAACAAGTATCATGGTCTTGTAACTAAAGTACTATGTAGCAAAAGAGCAGGAGCATATATAACATACTCACTCCTGTACCGAGGATGACTACACCTAAAAAGAGTGTGGCTATGAGGGGCAACAAACTCTCCACCCTCCAAATCTCCATCTGTAAACAAGCACATTCAAGTGCATCTATTAACCCTTAAAAAACATGACAAGAAATTCTTCCAAATGTACCTACTTTTTCATTTCTTTTAGTCAATATAAAAAGAAATATAATTGATATTGCAGCTTTAGCTGTCACCTGTTGATCAGAGGCATCACTGGTGCAGAGAAGATACTGCAAAAGATCCAAAACTTTATGTGCTGCTGGAAAAGCCCTGTATCCATTCAACATGTAAAGAACCCACAAACCCTGAACACAGCAATAAAACACACATTAGTCATTACACACACATAAATCAAATGGCAATGATATACACATGCTTTGCAAACAGAAAGATTTTGATCCTAACTCAAGCCACATGACAAAGTAGAGGAGCATAATCTTCATTATTAGACCTTTTTAAACATTTCAGATTTTAAAAAAAGCCAATTTTAGCCGAGTTGAAAAGTTCATGTGTTTTAAGAATGTGTTCCTTTACTCTGAAGGAACCTTGTTAATTATCTGAGGAAAAGTGTTCTGTATGTACAATATAATCGGTGTGCGGTGAAGTGCATGAACTCACGGTAAGTTGAGACAGTGTGTACAGCAGGAGGAAAGCACCAGCTGTAACACTTGCTTTCAATATTCTCTCCCACAGAGCAGCTCCGACCCCTGGCAGGGGATTATGGGTAGGTGGGGTGGCGCTCTCCTGCTCTTTTGGTGTGTCCTCTTTAACGGGGCCTTCTGCCATGCTGCTCTTGAAACGTCCTATCTTTAAAGACCTAAAATGTGCACGGGAGAAAACTGTACTGTACTGTACCGTTCTTTATACCCAAAAAATAAAAAACATTTATAAATACAGCACAACAAAAAACAGCTACTTTCATCCAATTGGGTGCAAGAACGGCAGCCGTAAGCAATCTACAGTACTACAAACTACAGTTTACAGTACAGTACACACTACACAGTTAAATACATTTTCATAATACATGGCAATGCCGTGGGAGAAATGACACATTCAGAGGTGGACTATGCAAATGAGACAGTGCTAAGGACATAACGGTAACGTGCGGTGTTATGTCATATACAGTGTGAATAGCACTGTACCAGTGTTATCACAAGGACTGTGATAATCGGCATTGGGAAGAGGCTTGAGTAGCAAAGCTATTCAGAATTTATTTAGTACATTACATTATATTTATTGCCTAATTTCTTTTAGTCTAGATTTATTTTTTCACTGAACTATTGTTATAAAATATTGAATCACATTTGCAAAACATGTTGAAGCAATATGTGAACCCATGTTGCATTCAAACTAATAATTCCAAAATAATTCCACATCATGTGAGATTTGCTGCTGATCTAATTTTTATTTAACCTCATTCCTCTCTTTTGTTTAACTTTCTATTCTGCTGCAGGTCCTTATTTTATAATACACATTTCATAAGTGTCTAGTGCATAATGTAAATAAGTCTTGAGTTATAAACACCTGAACTCTTTAGAAACTTAGTAAGGCATCAGGCTCATTATCAAATTCAAACATGTATTTGGTTTTATTGATATATCAATGGTCATTTATTTTATGTGTGCCTTATTTAAAAAAAATGTATAATATATTCATTTACAATTAAATGCTATATTGGTAAGAACATCTCACAGATTTTGTTTTCATATCAGACTAATGACATTTTCTATTCCCCAAAACCTCCACCTTACCCTCACACAAACCTGTCAACATTATTAGATTTTAAGCAAAGCATGATTTTTTTAACCTAGTGAGGATCACCTAAAATGTTCTCATAAGTCTCATTTGTTTTATAAAATTCTATAGCAAAGTATACACGTATGGCCAAACCTGTACACACACACATTAGCAAAAATCCAGACAGAGCAGGTTGTGTCACCTTTAGTGCAGTCAACACTCAGTGCTGGAGTGGATCACACTGATCAATACTCTGGCTCCACACACACACACAGTAGCTACATTTACAGGAAAAGCAGTCGCTTCAGCAACAAACATGCTCATCCCCCTTTCCTTCACTCCTTCATCTCTTCTGACCCTCCTCTCCATCACCTCCTGTATTTCTCCTCTCTTCTTTTCTCCCAACCCTATTTCTTTTTTCTTTTATCTTTCTTTAATGTTTACCCTCTGACCCTCATCTGTCAATGCTCTCTCTTCATCCAGTTCACCTTCATCCATCTTTTCCTCCTCTGTCTTGCTCTGTTATCCTCCTATGAATATTATTAATTTACTTATTCCTGTACTCTATTCATGCTGCAGCTGGATGCTCTTGAATGATCAGAATGAGCTATAGAGAGAAGAGATCGCTGTGTTGAAGGATACGCAAATACACACACACAAATGTGTGTGCACCAATACGCACACAAGTACACACTTCTCAGATTGTCTTTCATCAAACCTAAGCATAATCAGCTCATGCCACTTGCTCAATCAGCATTCATTCCCTAGTCACAAACTGTCCAATAAGGAGAAAAAGAAAACGAATAGCCTCTGTCTGCAGGCACTATTATCTCAATGGCATGTGCCATCTTCACTATTACTTAAGAAATCTCAATAAAGAATACAATAATATATTGATAAATCCTTGAGTTTTATCCTTATGATAAGCTTTATATATCAGGTAGTTCTGGTCCTATAATTGCAGTAGTATTTGAGGGGTATTTCAACAGTGCTGATATTTAATATAACAGCACTGGGGTGTTCACAAAAATGAAACTAACACCAGTGTTGGACGGTGGTTGCCAGGGGCACCAGTCAAACATACAGCTTAGCAGGCATTATTCAAATATTTAACTGCAGAATGCTGTAATTGACCAATCAGAATTAAATATTTCAGAGAAACACGTAATAAACAACAGCACTGAACTTGTTATTGAAATAAACTGCATATGAACGAACAGTTCAACAGTCCCAGAAAAAACCAACAGAAAGAAAGAAAGAAAACATTTTATATACAAACAAAAAAGCAGAGCTCACATGACGGTGACAAACGCTGACAAATGACAGTGACAAAAGTCGAGACCTTCAACAAACTAGGAGCGGTTCTCTGAGGGGCCCCAAAGAGAAAAAACGTGACAATTTGAAAACATGCAAAATAAACCAGGGTAAAGTTAAATGAGGTGGATCGATGTATATGTATTACATTAGCATCTCAAATTCTATAGCAGTAGATCAGAACTCATACTCATGCAGCTCTGTACGGATTTGTACAGATGGTGATACAAGCACAGGACACTGCTTGCCAAGTCAACCAACAGTAGGAGTCACTAAGTGGTATCGAATAAATAGCCCTCCATGTGTGTCTATCACAGAAACATGACAGGTGGTCAAAATATAGCAGGATATATTAGAAATCCAAGCAAGACATCCAAGAATTAAGCACAAAATAGATTATCTAGACACAAGACAATGAGGAGCAGTGTGTATGGTCTGTGGAGGACATAAAATCTAAACACACACAGTCTTCGCCTCTACGATCAGTAAACAATAGCTGCAGAGGTCTGGTCTGGTGATGACGTGATCTACATTGGCATGGGGGTAACCATGGAAACAAATACACTCAGCAGCAAACGGTTTATAAGGAACCACAATCAACACTCCCCCACACACAGATATACACACTCTAACACCCCCCTAAACTCCACAGACACACACTATTGCACACACAGATACACAAGAAGAGATCTTGTACCATACACAAAACAACAAGAACCAAACAGCGGAATAAAGTGGAATAAAACACCTGTTCTCATCTGACTCTTGCAACATTTATGGAGATTGTTAATGAGGCTGAATGTTAAAAATAAATAGGATGATTTGTACTATATTGAGTTTTACATGAGGTTAACTATAAGATAAGGCTAATTTATAAAGCCATATACACTTATTTACTTACTACAAATACACACACATTAACAGCATAAATTAAACAGCAATATCCATGGCCTCTGTTCTACACAACAATGTAGACTCTACATCCTTTACATTATGTTGAACTATAATCTGAGATTAAAACCAAGATTATATGTCAACATTCTTAGAACAATAATAACGGAGGACAATAGATGTTAACAATTGTCAGATATTTTATTAGCATGTCCGTACAGTCATTTGAAAGTACATTCTTTTCATTTTGAATATACTGAAAGTCTATATTCATGAAGAAACTATTTTTAATTCTCCTTAGTTACGAATTAGCTAATGGTAATGCAAAATTGTTTCATGTTAATAGTTGATGAAAGAGAACAATGTGAGACAGTGAGAGAGAGAGCAGGGGAGCTAGAGAGAGATTACCTGCTTAATAGCAGCCTACACTACAGGCCTTGAGTTTCATTGTGCTTGCTTGTATTAGCGGATTACACTTTGTGCTGGATGAGTTAAATCTGTGTTTTTGTTCTGCCGACTGGGCCCAATGCCCAATATAGCACCGTATCTTTGGATTTCCATGAATGAAACCTGTTATGGTTTCCTAAGAACCCATCATCCTATCTCTCTCTCCACCTCTCAACACATTGCTGATGTGATTAGCTGACTGTATACATTTCAGAGAAAGAAAGACAAACAGAATCAGAGATGGAAGAGAGAGTCTGATGTCATGGGCAAAGGATTATTTAGACTCTTTGTGTATTATAGGTCTCATTGGTTTTAATACGTTTTTAAAAAGCCCACCTTTTCTATAACATAATATACTATTACTAAATGATAAGATATTAGTTCATAATTCATGAACTAACATTCAATACAATGACCTAAAGTCTGAATTCAAGCATGCTTTAAAAAAAACACCAAACTTACTGGCGGCCTCTCACACAGACACAGGATGACAGTCTGTCTGGAAAACATCAGACATATAGCATCACACACCAGATAGCCTACACCTGTTGAATGTGGAGCCATTTTCACAAATACAAATACCCTCCATATCATAAAAATCAAACGATTGCGCTCCTTCAAATCATCCTCCCCACCTGCAAACGGACTCATCAACCCGATCAGTTTTCTTTTACATTAAACACGAAGACTATCAATTTATAAAGCAGGCTTTTTAAAAAATGTATCCGCCTCCATCTCTGAACAAACATATAAGAGGTGCCCGTCAGTCAAAACCAGCAACAATCCAAGACCACCAAACGTTTCCTAATGATGGTAAGAATGACCCGGTGAATGCCATCAAAACTGTGAAGTAGTTTTTAAAAGCAAACCCTAAACAGGTGTACGATCACCATCCTGAAACGCCCCGCTCATTGACTCTACGCTTCGACTATCCATTGAGAATAACGCTGCGTCGAAACGGCGTCTCGGCATCCTCAAAAACACGACGCGCGCGTCCACGGGACGAACGGTACGACGGAAAGGAAGGTGAATTATAACGCAAACCCCACGATACACGGCAAATACAGACGCGATCTTACCTCTCAGATAGGTGAAAGCTGTGGAAATGAGCAGCATCATTAATATTCACATCACAGCGCTCACGGAGACGCGCGGAGGAAGAGCAGGCAGCGGGAGACGCCGCAGTCGCTGCAGAGCTCAACATCAGCCCTCCACATGAGCCCGCCTCTCTGCCCTCACAGTCACAACGAGGAGGCTCTTAATACGCTCTCTCTCTCTTTTCACACGCAATTTTTTGTTTTGTGAGATCCCTTTGGTATGATTTTGAATAGGTGTTGACGTGTGAGGTGTCGTCTTTCGGAAGGACGGTGCGATGCTTCGCTTCAGGTGGCAGCTGGAGGTGTAACCTAGGCAACGTATCTCAGAGTAGAAAGGGATGGAGGGATGTAGATCACTGTACGCTTTAGTGCACTCTTCTTTTCCTAGTGCCCTCAGCAATCGCATTAGCAACTGCATCATTTCCTTCAGCAAATATAAATGTACTGGAGGTTTGCACCGGGTCTTTTGTTCGTTGGTTCGTATGCACGCAATGAATCTGTAGACAGGTTAGAAATCTGCTTCCATCTAGTGGTGTAAGTGCAGTATACACGAAAATAAGACACGAGTAATAGAGGTTTTGGATCCTTTGGGACAAATCCTCTAAAATCTAGACGTTGTCTTCTGGTTGGGCTTATGGGCATCAAAACTAACAGATATAAAACTACGTGAGTATAATTTATAGAGTTTGTGTGTGTGTGTGTGAAGCCTGCATGGGGACATTTTTATAACAAAAACATGTTTCCTTCAGTGGCATCTAAAGCACTCAAAAGAAAGAAAATACAACAAAAAATTATTGCTATTCCCAAAATATATTGCACATTATTTTTCCACATACATACATAGTTAAACACAAATTATGTGTGTGTGTGAATGTATTTATTTATTTATTTATTTATGTTGTATATCTATTTGTGGAAATAAAAGTTTGCAAAGTTCTCAGAACTCAGAGTCTAAAAACCTTCTTTTGTGAGCAGGCATGTAAAAGTTTCACTGTTTCATCAACCAGAGATCTGTGTGTTTGACCACTTCCTGTTTAGTCATTACATTTGCCTTATATTCTGTTATGCTGCCTGTCACCCAGAAGACCGCATACTTCGCTGAACAGTACTGTAAACCTCTCATAATTGTTGAAACACAGAGAACAAAGAAACACAAAGTGAGCCCACAGTCATAAGCTTGATTAGTAGAAAAAATGACAATGAAACACTGTCATAGGGCAGATGTACCAAAGACTGCTGCAAAACTGCTCTGCTGAAAAAGTTACACTTGTGAGGAAACAAAAGTTTTTGAACTCTTTTAATTGTCTGTATTTTTGCATGAATAGCTTCTATAATGTGATCTGGTGTTTGGAAGGGGCTGTAGAGTGCTTTTATAAATTGATGGTTGAAGACACTATTTGACTATTTGAAGACTCTTTTAATTAATATCTATGATACAGTTTAGGTTTGTAAAATGTTGAAAATCTTGGCGATGGTGTAATACTGGTGTTGATTTCTTGTTTTCAGACTGTTTGAGAGGTGGAGTAATTCATCTACCCCGCCCTTTTTACAAAGGGAACAGAAAGTCAATGAGAAAAGTTCATCCTGCAGCACCTGAAGGGGGAATGAAAAGTGTAACTTGCACCTCGGCACGGCTATAGTTATTATACACTTTTAGTTGTTTACTGTTTACTAGAACCAAATATGAAATGACATAGAAGTTTTTTTGTTTGCCACTATGGGTCACCATTATTTACATCAAGCCAGTGTACTCCGTGCAAGTGTCTTCTTTTATCTGCTAGCGCTGGTAAGTGTAAAAGTTCATGTTAATGTTTCAATCCGCCTTCATTTCGCTGTTAGGCATATTAAAAGTAAATACTGGTGCCTCTGTTAAAATAGCTAAACATGCATGTCGGATATCCTGTGTGCTTTTTTAACTTTTTTATTCTTCTTTTTGCGTTTTTATGAACTAATATTTAGCTTGTAAATTGGTGCTATGAAATTAATTAAAACTATCTTATGTGTGTGTGTTTTAAATAAAGAATAAGAAATAAATAATAAGAAGTTGACAGCGACATTTAATCATTTTCTAAATTCTTTGTTACTTGTTACTGTTACTTTGTGCATGTTTTTACGCAAACTGATACACACTTTTCAGCTGCATAAACGCACAAGTTGGTTCGTGGAAAGTTGCAAATACATTTCTTAAGTTCAATCACTTGACCGGAGATGAACATGTTATTCAACAGTGATTGAATATCCTTCTCAGTAACTATAAACTGCGCTACCAGCAGTTTCTTTTATTAGTTACAGTGAGTTTAAATGTGTTTGAAGATTTTCCATGATGTTCGGATTAACCAGAAGCGCAACCAGTATCTATGCAAATGTTCAGATTCATCTAATCTCTGAGTTTGCGTTGGTGTGATAGAGAGAAAGACAAACAGAGAGCATTTTGAGATGCTCCCTGATTTTTCTCTTACTTTCCACAGGGGACAGAAACCTCATCCAGATACTTGAACAGATTCATACTCATAAAAATAAAATGATGATTTCACTGCCTGATACAAAGGCAATCTCTCTGTTCTCTCCTCTTGCGCAAATGTGCGTGCAAAGTGCCTTCAACCTTGATGTGTGGTAATTAACACCATCAGGAAAGTACAGTGTTTTGCATAAACGTCTCATGAAAGTTAAGCCCAGTCCATTTAGGCAGAATAAACCGCCGTGGGCAGCAGTGGAGAAAAGGAAAACTGTGACGCAGAGCTGCGGAACAGGGAAAAGAAAATGGTCTGTAGCCATTCCTCCTACCCCACCATTCCCTCTCTTTTTCTAATCTTACCATCTATTGTGATAACCATTGTTATGGGTGGTGTTGCTGTTTGAAGAATTCTTTCACGGCAAAAGTAGTTCTTGCGTTCTTTAATTTGGATGAAGTAGTAAACTTTAGCAGTAGGCTTTAATGTGTGAATAACTTCAAAATAAGATTTATAAGTTATTCAAAATGGTTTGAAAGACAACAGATTTTTCCAAAGAAATGGGTAACATTTGGTCGGACACTACAAAACCTCTAGTTGTGTAGAAATGAGAAACTAATTGAGAAATGACATTTTGTTCCCCTCGCACTTGCAGTTGTCGTACTAACACATATAACGTTTTATCACTCACCAAATTCAGAAGGAGAAATGCTGATGATTGCACCGCTCACTGTCTTCCATAGAGTGGTGTCAAGATTGTTGAGCTACAAAAAAAGCACAGTATAAACATCATAAATTTTTGCAATTTGTGTGCTCAAACAATACAAACAGACTACATTGTAATTTGTTATTTACTTATATACTCAGCTTCCTAGTATGGTGTTCAGCATTTCTTATTTTGTGTATAAAAAAATTCAACATTTATTTTATGTATGAATGTGGTATTGCAGTGTGGCAGAGCAATGAAACATGCAGAACAAATCTAGCAGCATGTATCTGTGAGGCATTTATCCTGCATGTATCCTGGGGAAGCAGACTTCCCTTTAGTCACTCTGTGAGCTTTATCTCAAGATCTTTGCATTGAATCTCAATGTATTTGGGCATGTTTTAATTAGGAGCATCTGCTGGAAGTAACTGTTTTTCGTGTTCTGTTTATGTTTCTTGAAGGTACAAGTGAAAACATGACAAAAACACCAAATCTCTTACAATAACGTGTATATTTTAATCTTAATTTAAGATTTTAACATCGGTAGTTTTAATGAATAAAAGGCATTTGTTTTTTTTTGTTATGCTAAAGTCTTGTCATATCCTTAAAGTAAAGTGGTATAAATAAATTAATATAAATATATATATTTTGTGGATGGCCAGAAGCTGTTAGCCAATCATTGCATTTGATCCGAATGCAATGATAGGATGTCTTACTTGCCTGTCAAACTATGTATACATATATGAGGAGGTGTGGCTTTGGAGAGTGCTCTGAAGAGAGGGTGTGATCTTAAGGTTTTAAAGCAAGGTTGCGAACGCTAGCCTCTCCGAAATTGCGTAAAATACCTTAACATATAAATTTCACAATATGTGCAATGTATATCTCTCTGTTCTAACAGAACAGCATGAGAACAATATAATAGCATAACAGAGTATATATACTTATTATAGAGACTATTTTATAGACTCTATTATATAATAGAGTGCTGGGAAATAATGAACACTGTCCTCAGTGACTAAATGAAAATGTAAATAAATCAGTGTTAAAACAGACCAGGATTGTACAATGTACAATGTTTTTTCAAGTTTAGATGTTTAATAATCTGTTCTTTCTGTGTCTTCCCAAAAAAGCTTGTGTACAGTTTTATAATACCCTCTTGTAAATGGATCCTGGCCTCTTCCGGGGTGGAATAGATTAGGGACACACACACCCACACACACACACACACAGATTTCTGTTTAATGTAAATTTGGTCTGTTCATTCACAGTTCAATGGCTTTATTGTATGCCATATCTCGTTGAAATATGTGCCCACTTAAAAATGTCAGGCTTTGTGAATTAGCATAATAAATAAATAGATAATATGTAACGTATGTGAATATGCCATTCAAGCTGAATTGTTGGAATGCTGTTTTTATTATGCTATGCTAGAGCAAACAAAATAGTGACGTCAATGCGATAAGTTATTCTTTTGTATATACATTTTATAAGATATAAAATAATTAAGTATTCATTGTAATGTGTATGCACATTGTGTTATGTATAATCACGTTAGACTAACATTACATGTATCTTAACTGCAGGGTGGTGTAGACTATAATTTATGTCATTTATGTAGCTATCTGTCCATATCAGTTTCATGTTGTACCTCTCACTATCTTCATGACACTGTAGGATAGAAAACTATCCTACGATAATGTTTATTTATCTAACACTTTTTAATTTTGGTTAATTTAAAGAGGTTAAGTAAGATGCTATCATACATTTCAGAAGAAAAGAAGACACTAAACAAATATGGTCTTCTATAATGCACACACACACACAAATGTTCAAACACCCACTCCAAGATGTATTATGTGAGGTAGTCTTTCATCATTGCTAGTAAGAGATTGTGGGTTTATCTGTATGGTGACCAGATGAAAGAGTAGCAGAAGCAGTAGCAGTAACATGCAAATAAGGTGTCTGCACTACGTACAGTATTTGCCTGCTTTCAACAAGATTGTAAAGAACGTTGTAGACTAATAGGAAGAACAGGGCTGTTACAATATGGTATCTTTAAATATGCAAATCTGAAGTTACACAAAGGCATATTTAACAATTGTGATTGTTTACATATTTACATCTTAACAGCTTTATAGTATCACAATAATGTAATTTTCTCTATAAAGTGTACTCACATATTACCACTACAATGAAATCTAACTGTGTCAAATGCACAAAGGTGTGTGTTTCTTGGGTCTTCTCATTGTCTTCAGGTGGGAGCAGTCATGTAACACAGCAGGATGTGTTACAGAAATGCTACTTCTTAAATTGTCCAAATGGAGCATTTGGTATGTGGTTTCTTTTGAAAATAAATTTTGCCTGTGTATAATCTGCCTGACAGCCCTGTCAGTGTAGAGATTTTATACAATAAACCAATGTGCGATACATTTAAAAATCTTTAATAAATCTTTAATAAAAACAGAATGTAAAATGGTTTTGGAATTACATGGGAGTGAGTAAATGATGACAGGAATTACATTTCTGCATGAACTGTTCCTGTAATTTCAGTGGTCAGGGTGATGACATCATCAAATATGAACTGTACTTTAAAATGTATTAGTAGGGTTTGTTTTCAGCATATGTTACAATGTTGATACCTGAGGCTATGTACTACAGATCTCCTTTTAATATTTACTAGAAAGGAATAGACCTTTATAGGTTTTAATTCAATGTTCTAAATAGCCTTTGTTAGTATTGTTGAAGTTTTACTGTCTGGAACAGTACATTATATGTTGTATGGACAAGTGTAGTTGCATCCTAGGTAAGGCCTCCTTCCCGCGGGCAGTGGAAGGACTGTTCTGTAGATCTGCTGATAAGAGTAGAGAAAGTTGTAAGAGAAAGCTGTAAGAGTTCTGGGTTATCAAGTCCAAATGGACTGAAATAAGCATTTCCAGTTATACATTCTTACAAGTTCATATCCTTGACCTGTGTACCCAGCTAACAGTGAATGCTCTCAGAACATTGACTAACATTCTCTAAAAGTTCTCTCAAAGCTATCAAAAAAACGTTCTTGCAGTAACGTTTGTATAATGTTTTCTAATGTTATATATCATATATCATAATATCATATATCAAAACTATATTGAAAATATTGAAATATTACTTAATATTACATAGGTGAAAATATTATTTATTATTTAATGACGTCCCAATGACACTCACCAGTAAAGGAGGTGAGCCCTAAATATAATGAGATATTCAGGAAGTCTAGACATGATTCCAGACGTGCTAATAACGTGCTAATGACATTAACACTCCAAAAGTGAAGTGATGTTTTAACCACAGATGGCCAAGTCCCATAGTGCAGTTTTAATTACTTGAAGTTAATATAGTTGAATTACAAAAGTCACTGAGAACTGTAGGCAAAAGTAGCAATTACTTTTAAATGTAATGTAGACAAACATATGTTATCTGTGATGGCAAAATGAGTCACAATGAGCACATTTTCAAAAATCAGTTCTTTTCCACATTCTCCATTAAAAACCCTTACAAATGATGATTTTTTGGAACTGGACAAAACTACATCTGCAGCACCAGTCATTGAAAAGAAAGCAGAAAAAACAGCAATTTTTCATAGATTATTAAAACAAAAGAAAGATTTAGGAAGGTTCACCTCTCAGAAAACATACAAATAAAGATAATTTTAGTGAAAACCTCAAATTAGGCCAAAATGTATATTTTTCATTTATTTTGCCTGTAGCTTGTAATTAGCCTATGCACATTCTGACTCATTTTGCCAGCACAGGTCACATACAGTATAGATGATATGACTGACAAGATTTTGTTTTCTTCCTCAGATCCCGTACGGGCATTCTGATTGTAAGTAAAATCATCTCTGATGTTTAAACTTACTTTCATTTGTACTGTTTCATTTCAGTTTTAGCTTAAATCACTTGACCTGATGATGCAACATTAAATAATGTTGGGCTGTTGCCTACACTGGTGTTGTGTCTGTAATTAGGTATATTGTGCCAATACAAGTCAATCTCCTCGACCACAGACATCACTATTGTTGTTGGAGACAGCTCCTCCTGCAGTGTGCAGAGTGCCAATGTAACAAACAGTCAGCTAAGCATCACAGTGACTGGACTTCAGCCCGGAAACACGTACTTCTTCAGAATCAACTGCACAAATGTATGCTGTGCAAATTTCACAACCAGTAAGCCTTTCCTACTTCTACTACTGATTTGACTTCTGATTTTAGTGTTTTAGGTACGTGTCAAACTATGATCCTGGAAGGCCTCTATTTTGCAGAGTTCACTCAGCTCTGGCCCTCAGGGTCCACTCTTCTGCAGAGTTTAGCTCCAACCCTGATCAAAACCACCTGAACAAGCTAATCCTTTCAGGATTACTATGCTGTGTCTGCTCCCAATCTCCTATACAGTGCACTATATTGGGTGGTGGCCATTTTGTTGTGGTGTCTAAATTCTGAGTGAACGACTTTATTCCCTGCATTTATACCCACAACCCAGCGAACAGGAATGTGTGATTGATTAGGGTTGGAGCTTAACTCTATATTACAGTGGTCCTTTTGGACTTGAGTATGATGCCTGTGTTTTAAGGAAGAATGACACTATTGTCCAGGAAGGTGCAAACCAAGCATGTATCTCTTTTTTTCACTTTCTCAATCACGCATTCATGTACCACATTTCCATATGCTTTTCTCAATCCTTCATTTACTTGCAATTTCTTAGCATTTCTTCACTCTTTGCACAGTAGCAGGCACCACCAGCAATCTTACTATCACGCAATTCAACTCCACATCAGTCTATCTCAACTGGACGGGTCAGTCACCCTTGGCCAATCAAAATTTTACTCTGCGTAAGTGTCAGCCAATCACAATCAACCCTAAATCTCCTGTTTCTGCATGTAGTATTAGCACAAAATGATAAAGATATGGCTTCAATGCATTGGTGTTGGTGTTTCTAGACAGTTGAATGAATATGTATTAGAAAAAATGAACACTGTAAAAATTAAACATTTCTATAAAACTGCTGTGCAACAATGAACATTAGGAATAGCTCTCTACAAATGAAACTAAGTATTAATATGTGTTTGGGTGCCCATTTCCACTCTCTTGCACTCACAGACCCCGAGATTGTTAGTAACCTGTCTGTGTCTTCCATCACTGTGAGCTCTGTCAACCTGAGCTGGATGCCTCCGTATGGCCTCAGCCTGTACTATAGAATAGCTTGGGGTGTAAACTCATCCTACCAGCTCACCACTAACCAAACCTGCATGCAAATCTCACAACTCACACCCGGCACCAAATACACCTTCCGTGTCACTTCGGTGGCGTCTGATAACCTCACCGAGGGGCCTGCTCATGAGATATCCCAAAACACAAGTAAGTAAAGCAGGACGAGAAGCAGAGAGAGTTAAGCTGTGTCTGTATTTTATGTGGACTAAATCAAACCAGGGTGTGTGTATGGTTGCCTGTGTCTTTGAAATGTACTTGGATGTCAAGGTTAAAGAAAGTCTATTACCTATATACAGGTCCAGCACAGGTGGAGAACATCACTGTGCTGAGTCGCAGTAACAGTAGTCTAACCGTAGACTGGACAGCTCCTCCAGGTCATGTGGATTTCTATATGGTGAACATATCCAGTGCTGAGCTGAATGTGATGCAGAGCCTGACCACGCAGAATGCCACTAGCATAGACATCAGTAACCTCACAGCAGGACGAGTCTACAACGTCACGGTCACATCTGTCAGTGGAATTCTGAAGAACATTTCATCCATAGTATCAGCTGCCACCAGTGAGTCAGAAAAGGCTTACACGCTCTTTTTCTCATGACCAGAACATCAAACACAACATTCATACATTTACACCAGTACAATCATTTGTGACCTATGCTAGGAAAATGAGTCGGGCACAGGCTAATTACAAGCCACAGGCAAAACAAGTGAAAAACATTGGTCTAATGTGAAGTTTATTAAACCCTTGTCTAGCAATCCCAATGCTCCAAACAGCACTTAAACATCTAAAACTATCTTTATTTGTATGTTTTCTTTATTTGAGAAGTGTACCTTCCTAAATCTTTCCTTTGTTTTAATAATCCATGGAAAATTGCATTTTTTTCCTGCTCTCTTCTTGACAACTGGTGCTTCAGACCAGTTTCCAATAAATCCAAAACAAATAATTTTTAAGGTTTGTTTAACAGAGAATGTGAAAATAACAAGAACTAAAATTAAAATTTGCTCATTGTGACTCATTTTGCCAGCATTTATATTGTGTTCATGATTTTTCTCCTCAGAACCTAATCCACCCGAAGCGCTCAGAGGTGGCCAGACCAATTCATCTATTTCTTTGCTGTGGATGAGACCTCTATCAATGGAGGGAGTGAACGTGTCCTATGAAGTATCATACAGACCCAGTCAATCAGGGAGCAACCTAACCTTGTATCAGACCTCCTCTCTGAACTTGACACTAACAAGTTTATTATCTGGCAGCCAGTATGATATCACAGTGGTCACTGTTGGAGTGAAAGATCTCAGGAGCTCCTGTGTAAACCTAACTATATATACAGGTATCTCTCACCAAGCACAGCATGTATTCACCATATACTGATGACAGACTGCAAATTCTGTTAACAGTGCAGCATACAGTATTTGTTTAAAAGGGTTATGTTTGTGTGGTTGTTTCCACCAGTTCCTAATACAGTGCAGAATCTAGAGGTTTCTGCTGTCAACACCACTTCAGTCAGACTCAACTGGCTCCCCCCTAATGGAACCTCCGGCCTGTTCTCCTACATCATCAGCATTACCCCACTCAACCAGACACTCAATGCCACATCCAACAATTATCAGATTACTCAGCTGCTGCCTGGAACTCAGTATAATTGCAGCGTCAAAACGTACATAATGAATGGCAACATCTCTGGACCTTCACAATACATACAGTGTAATACCAGTGAGTCTAAACACTCCACATCTTTCTGTAGACCTAGAACAGCAACTAAATCGGCTACAACTATTGATACATTTAAAATGTAAAGGTACTATGAATGTAAAGTAAAATGTAAATGTAAAGGTACTGTAAATATAAGAAAGCCTAAATCTAAAAATATATAGTTTATTGTATGCATTTTTTTTTCCTGGTTTTCAATAAGCCAGCTTGGGTATTTATGGGGAACTGTCAGCTGGAAGAATGTGATTGTTGGTCATTAGAGGAGAAAGTGTGAAAACTTACGGTCAATTTGAATTTTGAGGAGGAACACTGAGTGAGCAGTTTTTGTCCCCTCATGATGCTGAAATTTAAATGTCTTTTCATCTCGTTTTATGCCTGAACGTGTAAATTATTAGTGGGGCTATTTAATGCACTGTTTTCCGATTATAAACAAAGTTTTTTACACTGTTGATGCTGTTAAAGCTTGCTCAGAAGTTTGAAGATACCATACCAACAAGTTTTCCATCTGCCTTATATTATTGCGGAACGGTCTAGTAATTTGTTTTACACATCATTGCATATATGCTTAATACATTTTTCCATACTAATTAGCACACAGTAGCTCTAATGGTTGTGAGTGTAGAATATAATTGTGTACACACTGTTTCAGAGCCCCTGCCAGTGACTAATTTAAATGCCTCTCGTGCTGGCACGACTGAGATGCTGCTCCTCTGGTCTCGTCAGAGTGACTACAAGTCCACATATCTGTATAACGTGAGTGTAAATGGAGAGCAGAGGACTCAGAGCAGCAGTGAGACTGCAAGTGTCTCTAACTTGATCCCGGGGAGCAACTACACATTTGCTGTTCAAACTGTAGCAAATGGCATTAGCTCTGAACTTGTTTTCATCTCTGCATTTACAGGTGTTACATTTAATACATTACTCACACACTGTTTTCTGTTCTATAGGGTACTGTTTATACCTTTGGTGACCCTTTTGGCTTGTCTTAATTCTTTTGTCAGGGCTTGATAAAGCATCCAGTATTTCTGCTGTGGGAACTACAGGAAGTATGAGAGTGGAGTGGAGACCACCTACTGGCATTGTGAGTCTCTACAGCGTCAAAATCCTGCTCAGTGGAACGGTTCTCAAAACAGAGAACCGAACGATTGAAACATTTGTCGTATTCTCAGACCTTCTGCCTGGAACTCTTTACTCAGTTGTTGTTACGAGCATCAGTGGACCCATACAGCAGGACAGTGACAGTGTCCAGAATGCTACCTGTAAGAGCCCTCACAAACCCAGACACTCTGTATTACTAATCTACATTCACTTACAAGTATTAATCACACATTGAGTACTACGGAATAGTCATGTTACACCTGAGATGAGATTAAGTCTCCCTTTTCCACATTGCACAATGCGGTGTGATGTTTCATTGTTTTTTTAGCATTGTGAAAAATATTTTATAACTTCTGATATCGCCTCTTACAAAGACTAACATATAAACCATAATTTTCTGTAAAGCTAATTTGAGTCAATATGTATTGTAAAAAGCTCTATGTGAATTGAACTGAATTGAATGTAAATAACTTCATAACAGAGAAGAACTCCTTTTCATGCCCTGGAGGTGGCACTGCAGGCTTACCATTGTGTGTGGACTAGGCAATGGTCCCCACAAAGGAAATGATTGTTTAAATGTATCTAAAAATGCAAAGAGTTAAGGGTAGGGCTAGGGGTAGAAAATATAATTAGCTTGGTATAAAAACAATAAAAGTCAATGGAAAGTCCCACTAAAATAGTATGTATGATATACGTAATGTACTGTTGTTTATACAGTGCCTACTCCTCCTCGTGAGCTGAATGTGACAGAGTGGAGCTCATACACTCTGAACATCAGCTGGGCCCGACCGCTCAACATGAGCTCAGTATCACACAGCTTCCTCTTGCAGTACAGTGACGGCACGCAATTAAACTCAGTCAGCTGCAGTCAGAATTACAGCTCTCTGACTGGCCTCAGGGCAGGGGTCCAGTACAACATCACTGTGAAGACCGCTGGTGAACTGGGATTTCTGAGCGATCCTCAGTCTCTTACCACATATACAAGTAAGCAATCAAGACCTTTGTAGTTATTTAAACTTCATACACGTTTACTATTTAATTTTGTTATTGGTTATATATGGCATGTTTCTCACTCTGCCACATCAGCAACATAAATCTAGCTGGACCGAACATTGCAGAAAGTTTAATGCATGTTTATTTTTAAATGGTTTCTCAGATCCCAGTGCTATAAGTGAAGTGAAAGTGAATGGATTCACAGAAAACAGTATATTTCTAAGTTGGCAGCAGCAGGATGATCAGCAGTATGGTTACTCTTATCTTCTCAAGTTCACTCACCCTAATGGCACAGATGAGCAGAAGACTGTGTATAACACCACAGCACAGTTGCTGTCACTACAGTCAGCTAGTCAGTACAATATCAGCATTATCACACAGACAGCAGGTGGCACCAAGTCTGATCCCCTGTTCATAACAGCCTACAGCAGTAAGTAACTGCACTACACATGAAAAACATACCATCCCATGCATCTGTTTTACTGCCCCAGTTTTGGTACTTTTTTAACATGCAGCTCATGCACTACAATCAGTAGTAAAGGAAAAGGCCAGGGGTAATTGTAATAGTGGTGTATTGTATTAAGAACTAAATCTCTTCACAAATAAGCCCGAATGAAGACATTTATCACATGCTCAGTTCTTTAATTGCCTGAGAAATAGGGCATAGAATTTAGTTTTAATAGATTTCTTCAACTGAAATCAAACGAAACTTTTTTATTTTGTTTTATTTTTACTTTGTTATTGGTCTATTGGCATTAACCTATTTTAGTATAATAAAATACTAAATATAATAAAACAGTATAAATAGTATAATAAAGTAGTAAAACTGTTTTTGAAAGTGGTACAGTTGCCCTCGTAATTGGGGCAGTAGTAACACTCTGAAACCTTGTAAAATCTTTATTATTTTATTCAACTTTATAGTAAATTAGATACATTTTTTCTCATTATTATAGTCCCATAATGGTGCTGTTATTTGTAAAGAAAATGTACATTAATGTTACAACTGCCCCTGCTCTGTTTTTTCAGAGCCATTTTCGGTTGACAATCTGCGTGCTGATGCTCTGAATGTTTCTGCTGTGAGGCTGAGTTGGGGGCGTCCTCAGGGATACCACAGTGGGTTTTCTTATCAAATATTAGTATCCAACTGCACAGTGAACAGTAGAAACCTGTCTGCTACCTCTGAAAACATCACCGTAACGGATCTGCCGCCTGGGACCTGGTGTCTGTTCTTTCTTTATAGTTTGGCTTATGGCATTTCAGGAGATCCGAAGAACACCTCTGTTCTCACAAGTATGAATCAGATATGTGTGCTGACTCCCACATGCTCAAATAAGGACATTACTTCCTTTGAACAAAACAATATGGGTAATTGCTGCTTTTGAAAGGACTCTTTATTCTGTCTCTCTCCCTCTCTTTCCAAAGAACCCTCTATGGTTCTTCCGAAAGTAGACAATCAGGGTTCAAATCAGTCCCTCTTTGTGACGTGGGATCATCCTGTTGGTGGGCTGGACATGTATATTCTAAACATCAGCAGTAAGGGATGGAACAGCTTCACACAGCTCAACAGCACTGAACAAAGTTATACCTTTAATCAGCTCAAAGCAGCAACCATCTTTACAGTTACCCTCACCACTGTCAAAGGAGACCTCCGTGAAAAATCAAGTTCAGTTGACATGGCAACCAGTAAGTATTCAGCCTTAAACCATACGTGGGCAGAATTGTCAAATCATGTATGTAAAAAAAACACACACAGTTTGTAATTGTGTTTCAGTTCCAAACAAACCTGGAGAGTTTGTGGAGGTGTTGAAGACCACCCGTTCACTGTGGTTGCGATGGGCTGAAGCTCAGAACATGACAGCTGGCAGCTTCAACTACAGTCTCAGCTATACCACACCCTGGCCTGGCAGTAACATGAGTCTCTTTCTCACTCCTAATAACAGTATTCTGTTGGACAACTTGCAACCTGGAACATCCTATAATTTGTCTGTTGCTACTGTGGGGCCAATGGGTTTCCAAAGTGAAGCTGTGTGCAGATACCATGTGACCACCAGTAAGTTCAGCAGTTAGTAATATGGGAACACACATATTCCAATTAATTCTAGCACCTTCTTTACCATTTATACAGTCTTCAGTGTTTGAACGACTTGTCTTTTAAATGCATTTCAAATCAAGTCCTGCACGATGGCAATACCGCACTGAAAAAAAAAACACTTTTCATAAAATTACTGTAAATATGAGTTTTAAATCATTTTCTGAAAATCTTTCCTTCCTGTATCTTTTCGCAGAGCCTGACTCTGTCCAAAACCTGCAAGTGGTTTCCACGACAACAAACCACATCTTTGTAGGGTGGATGGGTGTGGCAGGGGCCTCAAAATATGTTGTGAGCGTGTACAGTGAGGAGGTGGGGCATAAGAATGTCACAATCAGTTCAAATAGCTGGACTGTAGATAATCTGATGCCTTCAACACTGTATAACATTAGTGTACAGAGCATCACCTCTGACAACACAGAGGGAGCTGCCGAGTGGGTGAATGCTTGCACAGGTCAGCAAACACACATAGTCACACTGCTAAAATACAAACAATACAAGTAAACAGAATAAGCAGACGTGTAATTGAAACATGTCTGCATACATTTGTAACAGACACAGCAGTAAAACTGCATGAATAATATATCTTTTCAACATAAAATGTGTACATACATAGTCAGAGTGGTAGATGTCTCTCTTTAATTGTATATTCTACAGTGTTGTGCTAGTGTTCTAGATATATTGCTAAACAAGGTCAAATAATAGTAACAAATACTTCAAAATGAGCTTCAGAATAGCAACCCTGATTCAATGATCAGTAATCAAGTTCAGTACACATAATATCATGTAATCTCTGCTAAAGAATAATGCTGGTTTATGAGCTTCTCCAAAAACTTTGTGTTCTTCTTTCATTACAAGCATAAATTCATATGAATCTGATTAAACACTGAATGTTCCAATTCCAATAAGGTGATATGCAGAAACATGCCAGTGGTGTTTTTTAATGTACAGATGCAGCTCCAGTGGAGACTGTGACCTGTACGGGTCCTAATCTAACCCAACCACTGCTCAGCCTCTCATGGATCCCTCCTCCTCACGGTGGACATCCGGCCTTTGAGGTCAAGCTGTCCTCCTCTGACTCCATAGTAGAAACCTCCAGCTTCAGTTATAACTTCACTGGGCTCAAGTACAAAACTCCATATACTGCCACTCTCTGGACCATCGGCTGTGGCAAAAAAAGTACAATGAAGACGATTGGCTGTATGACTGGCATCACAAGTAATGAGATTACCTACACGTGACTGTTTAATATTTGTGATATTTAAAATTCTAATTGTGTTATATATATATATATATAACACAATTGTACATTTTTTTTTCTTTTATGTATGTAGGACCTGTTGTACCTAAAATAGAAACAGCAGTGAAAGTTTCTGAAGTACAATACAACAAGTTTACTTTAATTCTTCAGCCAGAAGTCTTTAATGACTCGAATGGTCCTGTTCTTTATTATGGTGTCCTTGTGTCGTCCGGCACTGTTGGTATGTATGATTTTTTACCTTTAATCAGACACTTTGTCACCATCATTTTCTACAACTCATGCATATTCAAGCTTATCTTTGGTACGTATCTTTCTGTGAAATTAATCAGATGAGTTTTGCTTCTGCAGATTGTTCCGGCAACTCACAGTTTGACCAGTGCCTGTTAAACACCTATGAAGACTGGAAAGCAAAGCGGTGCGCCACCTATCTGGCTGTTGTCAAAAGCAACAGCCAGGGGCTCAGAAGTGTGGATGAACATACCATTGTCATTGGAGATCAGACGATATGGAACGGTTACAAAAATGGGGAACTTAATACTAAAGGCCAATACCGGTAAATGAATATACTTCCTGGTATTGCTGTAGCTCAACAGGTCAAGCATTGTGTTAATAGTGCAAAAGGTTGTGGGATTGAGGACCAGGGAACACACATGCAGATTAAATGTATAGCTTGAATGCACTGTGAGTCACTTTGGATAAAAGCATTTGTCAAATGCATAAATGTAACTATAGTTCCGATACTATTCTGAACCCTTTGTGCAGCATACATAAAAATGCATTAAAACAGCATCATACAGTGTCCATCTCCTAATCTGAACTACTGTTACTTATCTATATGTTATATCTATTCTGTCCTTTGTTCTTTTTATTCAGTTTTGCTGTCATCGCTTTCACTCACCTGAAAATAACAAACAATTTAGTGGATGTGTCTTATTCATATTACTCCATATCACAGTTTTATCAAAGCCCCATCATTCTGCCAGAGAACCCAGGTAATATTCAAAGCACTGACTACATCACACCAGCATTTTCTGATGATGTTATTGGTTATTACACTGAATGTATTTACATGTATTTACTTAATACCTTTCATTTTAATACAGTGAATAAAATTTAGATCTGCATTTAAAGGAAAAAAAACAGATCCCATTTCCATGAAAGCACCATCCACATTTGTTCAGATACAAATTAGATACAAATCTTGCATACTTTTGTTGATCTGTGTTTAGCCTATGAGTAATGTAGTCTTTTTCTGTCTCTCAGTGGTAATCGGGGGAGTGGCTGGAGGAGTCGGTCTTGCTGCTCTTCTCATTGTGATCATTATAACTGTTGTAGCTTTTAGACGGTGAAACATTTACAGATTTCACATGATTATACATGTTAAGAATTAAGTCAACACTAGACATTCACTAATTCACCAATTTTACTTTCATAATATGACATATTTACATTTTCAGTGTTGACTTAATTTTATTTTAACATTATTATTCACATGCAGATAGTATCTAATTAAATCTCTGCTTATGCTTATGAAAATAATGATTATATCATTCTCTTAATGTCACAGGAAGCAAAGAAAAGATGATTCTACTAGTGTTCCTATCCACTCCATAAGGTAAGTCAACTGTTCTCCTCAAATAGAATAATGTTCTCTTATAAAATAGTGAAATATCCATCATAAATACAAACCTAATGCATTCTTGTTTTCTTACAGAAACAAAGTGTAAGTACTCCAGTGTCTTTTGAACTCCAGTCAATTCTCTCTAAATGTTTTGTGAGCATGGGCATGATATCTCATAAGCAGTGATTTAAAGATCTTGATTTTAATACTTGAAACGGTCTTTATTCCATAGAGTAAATGTTAAAATTATGTTCATGATTGTATATTGTAATATACTGTTTTGTACATATTTATCTATTGTGTTTCATATGGTGTAATACATATTTTCTAATATATTAAACATATTATTTAATGGTGTCACAGGAGTAATCCAATCAGGGTGGAGGATTATGAAGCTTACTACAGGAGACAAAGAGCTGATTCCTTCTGTGGATTTGCTGAAGAATTTGAGGTGATTATGCCTATTAGTGGAACTTTATTTACCTTTTTGTAGTAGCGGCTGTTTCCTCTCATACCACTGTTCAGTCCCATTTGGTTGGATTTACTAGGACTAAGCAAGTTTTGTCACTGAAAAGGCAGGACTTTAAGGTGTTGCCAATAGACCAGTAAAGATCTCTTTATAGAAGAATAACAGTCTGATTACTTTATTGAGAAATGTTGAAGCTTTGTTACTTCCAAATTAATCCAGATATGTGCATTCCATTTGGGTTTTGCAAGTATTTGCATTTAATAGATATTTAACTGATTAATGACACAGAAATTAACATTTTATTTTGATTTTATGTATTAATTTATTTTATTCATTATGTAAATGTAATAAAAGCATCAACAGAAAATGATTTAATATACTGCCTTTTGCATTATTTATGTGTGCTTATAGGATCTGAGGCCAGTTGGAATGAACCAGTCTAAGACTGTTGCCATGGCCCCTGAAAACAAAGCTAAGAATCGTTATAATAATGTGCTGCCATGTAAGATGATATTATCCCTTCATAAACTAACATCTAGTCTGTGTCGGACATTTAGCCTATGTTTCTAAACTGAATTTGGTTGATGTCTTCTCCACAGATGATTCATCTCGTGTTAAGCTCTCGGTGCTCAGCAGCCCATTTGATGACTACATTAACGCCAGCTACATGCCGGTAGGAAGGACTAAAAGCTACAAAAACATGACTGGTCACAGTTAGCTTCCAGATCATCCTCATGCTAATGTGTTTGCAGGGTTACACATCAAAGAAGGAGTTCATTGCAGCACAAGGGCCTCTGCCCTGCACTGTCACTGACTTCTGGAGGACGATCTGGGAGAAAAACGTGCACACCATTGTCATGCTCACCAAATGCAATGAGCAAGGACGGGTACAGAATTAATTTTTGCTGAAACTTACCTGTAATCATAGCTTTGATTTGGCATATTTGCCAAGTCATTCATTGTTCTGAGTACATCACACTGCCATTTGGTTTTGAATTATGTTTTTATCGTAAAAGGCACTGCAGTGCATTCCATGAACTAGCTATGCTTTTTAGCATTTTTAAGTTTTATAATCAGCATTATTCTACATTACTCAACATTACTTGTTTCTTCTTCAGCATTATGTGCATTTATTATTATTAAAAATCATGCTTCATAGCTAATCTCTGCTAATAAATTATTGCTTTGGAAATGTCTTGCCCCTTTCAGGTAAAATGTGAGGAATACTGGCCAGCAAGGACGAAAACTTTCAACAATCTGACTGTGACGACTCTTTCTGAAATCCCACTGGAGGACTGGACCATACGTGACTTTGAAGTGAAAAATGTAAGTACATTGTGTTGCTAAAAGAACTAATGATAAAATAGTATAATACAAACCAACAACAAATAAGCAAAATAGGTAGATATCAAGAATATTACGCTGAGTAATACTGTTAAAATAAAACATATGTGCAAATATAATTTTTACTAAATTTACATTTAAGAGACAAATTATAGATAATGTACATTTTACAAAGTTATAGCTACCATAATGGGCACAATGTCTGTGATATGTTAATGCACTACTTTTTTGTAACTTTATCCGTCAATGTTTTTGGATAATTCTGTCTTATCCTCAAAGCTAAAAACAACAGAGATCCGATCAGTTCGTCACTTCCATTTCACTGCATGGCCGGATCATGGAGTTCCTGAGACCACTGAGCTTCTCATTAACTTCAGGCACCTGGTTCGAGAACATATGGATCAGTACTCACGGCATTCACCTACACTTGTGCACTGCAGGTACTTAAACGGAACACGTGAATATAAGTCCTGGTAAATAATGATACAATGGATTGTGGATTAATTTTAAAGAAAAATACTCTGCCTTTGATATTTGAAACTCCCACAAGCAAAAACGTAATTGTCGTCACTCTCCTGCTTTGTTTTCATAATATAGTGCAGGTGTAGGCCGGACAGGAACCTTGATTGCCATTGATCGGTTAATCTTCCAGATTGAGCGTGATGGTGTAGTGGATGTATATGGGATCATTCATGATTTACGCATGCACAGACCACTGATGGTGCAGACAGAGGTAATCAATTAACATAATATTTCTGTTTGCCACACAGACCACATACATCAGACACAAATTTTCACCAGATGTCACAGTTTTAACAACATTTTTGTATGAATGAGTAAATCATAGAAAAACAGATGAAAAGCCATTGCATGTGTGAATTTACATTTATACATTCAGCAGATGCTTTTATCCAAAGCAACTTACAGTACATTTAAGCTATACGTTTCCTTTCTTGTGCTTCCTGGGAATCGAACCCACAACCTCTTGTGCTGCTAACGCAATGCTGTACCACGGAGCTACAGGAGAACCATAGGTGGTGTGTGTTACTGTAGCTCAACTGGTAGATTGTTAGCAACACTCTATGGGTTTGAATGCCAGGGAACACATACTGATTAAAAAAAAAGTATAACTTAAAAGCACTGTAAATTGCGTTGGATATAAGTGTCTGCCGAATGCATAAAAGTAAATGTAGATGAGGTACATTCTGTGGAAAAGATAATGATCAACTTTTATTGCAGTTTAATGGATCTGGTGTGTGAGAGTGGCTGTTATCGGGTTCTTGTTCTCTAACAATGCAGGCCTTTACGTTCTCTACCTTTGCAGGATCAATATGTGTTTCTTAACCAGTGTGCCATGGACTTCATCAGGTCTAGGACGGGCAACAATGTAGACTTGATCTACCAGAACACAACTGCACTCTCTATTTATGAGAACTTTGAACCCTTGAAAAAATCTAAAAATGGCTACCATAAGGCCTGACCCTCTGCACTGCTGCAAATACTTTTTTAATGATAAAGTTTAATTTAAAGAAACATAGATATATTTTTTGATACATATGTGTTTATAAAGAAGTATGGAGAAATATTTAAAAATTTTATTCATCCGTTTTCAAAGTACAGCAATGCAGTGGCAGTGCTTTGTTGTGAGGATTTATATAGAATAAATCATTGTTAATTTTTAATAATGTAATATGACAGGCATTATGTCATTTTTCACATGTTTCTTCATGACTGTCATCATTATGAAGATGTGCAATAACCTGTAATTTATCCTGCTGAGGAAAATGGGACATGAAAACAGTTTCTCTCGAATGGTCCTATCATAACATCAGTCTGTTTTGCATGTCTATACTGCAGTTCTTTTTTAATTCCTTCTCATCTGATGGGTTTGTGGTTAGATCTGGCCTTGGACATTTCAGGAATCAGAGCCTGGTTCTACAAAAGGTGGGTGCTTACAGTAAGGGCTAGTGTTGGGATGGGTTCTGAAAGGGTTCCATTTCATATAGGCTTGAAGGTTATGATGCAATCATGTAATTCATGCTTTCTGAGTGGCAGAGCACTATTCATATCTCAAATAAAAGCAGTGGATCGCAGCACCATGAATGAAGTTAGCATTTAAAGTTACTGGTCCACTACCTCTGGAATTGTTTCTTAATGATATTCTGTAAATATTTCTTTCAGAAAACAGGCAAATAAATGTTCAGCATATACCTACTGATAATAAATTATGAAAAGTTTCTTTTGATTCTGTATCATGTTCATTCACAGTGTTGTTCCAGGGACCTTAACTGTGTATAGATTTAATATGTAGATTTTTAAAATTCTGTTTATGGGTACTTTGCTGATCATGGTAATGAAGGTAAACTCTGTATTATATTGAAATAAAACTTTATTTTATTGCTGGACTATTTAACATTACTGTGGTAATTTGTGTCTGTGTGTGTGTATGTAACAAAACTGTTGTTTAATATGAACAAAACTGTCTGTAGAAAGTGATATTTGTGTATTGCAATACAAATAATTTTAGTACTGTGCTCTCCAGTACTTGCATGGTTGCAGAACGGTTATGGCAGTGGTTTCTAACTGACTAACCGACACCAACATGAATATATTTCTCAAATAGATTCTGTTACATGAAAAGTTATATAAACAGTGTAATGGGAACAGCTTTATCCAATCACATAAATCATCTTGCTACTTAATGCGGGGGATTGATGGTATTTCTGTGTAATCAGGAAACAAATTTTGATTCAGTCTTGAAGAATTATTTTATTGAACTGCCAGACAGTTGCAGTGCAATAGATAAAGCTGGCAAGCCACAACATTATTTACAAAACCAAGGTGAGAACCTAAAGGCAGACCCATGGGGGAAGTACCCACTGCAACTGCTGCCAGAACCGGACTGTTAATATCATGCAGGGAGTAGTAAAAAACCTTTGACTATCTCTGATCAATGGCAAGCTGTTAGTAGAGTCAGAGAGTCCTGGCAAGTATGGGCGGAGCTTGAGGAGACAGGCAACAGGCACGTCCAAGCCGCAAATGTAGAGTTCTCCATGAACGTTTACTTCCTGCGGCGCGCAGCAGCACCCTTCTTGGAGCTGAAGATCACAACAAAGAAAGTGAGTTAGTGGTAATGTTTCATACTGACCTCGGCTGCGTTCTTAAAAGAATTGTAAGCCTAAATATATTATAGCACCAGTTGGCACCTTTGATCTCTACAATCAAGGCTCATAATGCTTTTGAGAAACGCAGCCCTGGTTGTGGAAAAATGGGTAAACACCTCACAGGACAGGGATCCATGATTTCTTTTTTCTAAAGCTTTTTAATGAAAAGTACAATCTACTAAGAAAGCTAACTTTGTCCATATCCATTTTTGTTCCCCAGTTCCCCTAGTCCTGTCCTGCAGGATGTTCCTCTTAGCTTACAATCACATGTTCACTCCATGCAGGACCTACCGCTCTGTTTCTGAGCTCTGTCAGTTTGTTAAACAGACCTGTCTTAGTCTTAAGTCATTACCACAGCAGAAACTGATCTACACATCACCACACTGACACCACTGAGCTACACATGTACTATACACATTCATCACAGTTCTGTAGATACCAATGAAAAATAAGCCAGATTCATAATAGATAAGCCAGTGGGAAAATGTCATTAATGAGGACTCTTGAATACAGGGCTATTTCCAGTCCTGGAGGGTCCTGGACTGGAAACTGTCCACTGTCCTGCTTAGCTCCAACCCTAATCAAACACACCTGCTTGTAATTTTTAAGTAATTCTGAGGACTTTTATTAGCTGGTTCGGTTCTGTTTGATTAGGGATGAAGTAAATGTACACCAAAGATGCTACATATTGAATGTTGTTTCATGCAAACTGTATAAGAATGGGCTTTATTTTTCATTGTCAGTAAATCTCATGAGGAATCACTGTAACAAAAGCTTGTATGAGAAGAATCTGATGGAGGTTGACCAGACTCATACAGCTCTGAAGAAACTCACCCTCTCAAAGCCTTTAGCTTCAGGATGTCACAATACTACAAACATGTCCCATATACTTACCATATCTACCACAACCTCAAGAGTGCTGCTCTATATTCACATTTAGGACATGTTTTGTAAAACCTTGCCGCCAATGACAGTCATAAACATCCTAACTAATATGACTGGCATCTTATTTGTGACAGTGTCTTTGAGAGATTTATGGGGTGTGAAATACAGTAATTAGATAATTCAGTAAGTAATATTAGAGATAAGGCAGAGAGGAAGAAGTCAGTCCATCCGTGCAATGTATGTATGTGGTGGTGGGTGGAGCTACTCACTGCTTCTGCAATTCATCAATGCGGTTTCTGAGAGAGATGACCTGAAAATAACACATCAGCATTTTTAAACCTGCCCGCTCATTACCTTAATCACTGGATCCTGGATTGTGACAGCTTGATTCTCAGGACTTGCCAATATTGAAAGCTGGTGATCTTTTTGGACATACAAACCAGTTTTGTGTTGACATTTCACAGCCAGTTATACAGTATGTGTGTGCTTGTCTTTTTTTTTATTTCACACTGTTGAAGGTTGTGTAGAATCCTGTGCAGAAGGGCAGACACTACACTATCACACACACTTACCTGCAGTATACACCTTCTGTCTTGGAATGTGTAAGGTTCAGTGCTTACTAACTGTGTTTACTGTATTCATTTCACCATTTCACACAGCACTACAATACAACATTTACTGTAGGCTATTGATATAATGATTTAGATTTTTCTTAGTTGGTATCATCTTTTGATAAGCTGATATCATTTGCTTATGTGAAAGAGATGTAGTTGTGGCTCACCCCACAGATTCTCTTTCTACTGAGTATTTGTATGAGAGACTTTTATAGGCGGTACATTCAAACGTTCACCTGTGGTCAGAGTTGACCTGTTTCCCAGGAGCCATGGAGACCAGAGAGTCTCATGCATGCAGACCATGCTGTCAGCTCCCTGTTGCTGACCAAAGCCTGTTTAGCTTCCTACAGCCCAAAATTACTCACTATTTACTGAGCTCCTCCACCCTCATACGCTGGGAAGTAATCTGTAGAACACCAGAACACAGCTCAGACCTGTACTACCCCACACATACTCTGAATCACCTATATAAACATACTTAGACCAGCTCTACTAATGTGTTCATTTAATGTCAAGCTGTTATAGAATATGGAAAAGTGAATATTGCAATGTCTTTGTGCCAATATAAAAATTTACCATGTCAAAAGTTCCTAGTTTCATAACCATGATGCGTTTTGTTTACGTTGCGTTTTTGAAAAGCATTTTAACATTGTGCATGTTTGTCACATGGAGTTTTGAATCATAAAGCTTATAGTGCATCCAGGCTGTGGTTGAGAAACTAGTGGCTTTCCCCTAGCAAAATAAACAAGTCATTATGAAAGGCGCAGAAGTGAAATATTTAAAACAAACAGTGTATTATGTAAAAGGTCATGTGAGTGTTTCCTCACCTCATACTTCTGCCTCTTGAGTTTCTCTGTGTGTTCAAACTTCTCAGCTTCCAGGGAGTACATCCAGTCCCACAGCTCCTTAGCCTTTTCCCTGTAAACATACACATATACCAAAACACATTCAGTATCCATAAATGGTTTATTTAAACATCTCTGAATAAAAGCTTCATCTCAGCAGCTATTTCTGCTGACCTGAGTTTGTCCTCATTTAGATGGTCAATGTTCAGAGGCTTGCGTCTTTCTGCCAGAATCTTCTTCTTCTTCTCTCTCTCAGTTTGCTTCTTCCCTCCCCTTTTGGAATCAGCCTGTGTCAGCAAATAAATAACATGTCACTTCCATATTACACTCAGAATAAAGGTTCTGTATTGGGGTCAGTAGGAAAACATTGCATCTGTACCTTCTGCAGATAACTGCTGTACTGAGAGCCCATGCTAGACAGAGCAGACTTCTTCTTGGCCTCTTCGTCTGCCCTCTTCTTAGCATCAGCCTCTTCCTTCCTCTGCCTCTCTTCCTGTCAAAGCCAAACACACAACATCTGTATTAACAGCTCGTGTGAACTTTGTGTAGCTGTGCGCTCATGAATATTATTGCGTGATGCAGCAGCTGCCACAACTTGTCGCACCTCACGTCTTGCCTGACGCTCCTTATCCTTCTCAGCACGGATCCTCTGCTGCTCTGCCCTTTCTGCCCTACGTTTCTCCTGCACACACATATCCAAAATGTCCATTATACCATACTAATATGCTGCTCACAAAATTTTCATTTTGGGTGCAGCGTCTCTTTAAGGGCTAAAACATAATTCTTAACACTCACAATTCTCTCTTTCAGAGCAATAAGCTCCTCCTCTTCCTTCTTCCTGCACTCAAAGTGGGCATCAATCAGGGCTTGCAGTTCAATGAGATCCTTGTTTTGACGCTTCTTCTGAATGTCCTGTTTGCACACACAGAAATGTATGTGTTCATACAGTGGTAAATAAATAATACACACAGCACAGATAAATACAAAGAGCATTTTCCTATCGAACAAGGAACATTCTCAGAACATTGGCTAATGTTCTGTAAAATTTCTCATAGTTATCAAAAATGTTTTGCAGTGTCAATAGTAGAACATTTTTAACGCTATATATCATATATAAAACATTCTTAAAACCAAGCTATAGTGTTAATACAACATCTAAAAACCTGGACAGTTTGAACGTTCTTGTAACTTTCGAAATAAAGTTTTTAACATTTTTCTATTTGAAACATTAGGGCAACATCCTTGCAACCAAATAAATAATAAAAAATAATAATAATAAAAAACAGTGTAGTATTTGCTTACATCAAAGTCCACCTTCTCTCCCTCAGGGATTTTAGGTGCACTTGGTCTGAAGAGAGTAAAATAATAGTATGTTTAGGGACATTCTGGGACTCTAATAACTTCACCAGAAAAAATATAAATTAACAATTGATTTTGGCCCTTATCTTTACTGTATTATTGAATGTACTACTGAATAGGCACTAGAAACAGCATTAAAACTGGCTATTGTACTCAACTGTAAATAAGTGTTTTGTGGATTACTTACTTGAACTTGGGCTTCTCCTCTGTTATGAAAAAAATAAAATAAAAAGGGAGAGGGATATGTAACATGGTTAACAAGGTTTTAATAGTGAGTTAGCCAGTATTGATGAACATGGTGTTATATTCTTAGTAACAACTCAGTGTTGGACTTTTGTAACTCTGAACTTATGAAAGTGCAGGAAACTATTACACATATAAATTTCCTTTGTTTCAGTAATGTTAAAAACATGATGAGTGAGAACACTGGGAAACATATAGATGATCAAAACAAATATAGAACAATCATTGCATTAAAACTGACATGATGATAAGGAGCTTATACTGTAAGTACATGAGTATAAAATCTCCTGACAAGTGGACCACTCTCAAATTTCCAGGAAAAAAGACAAACCTTTTTCTGCTTCATTCATTTTCCCATCTCTTTTGACTCACTATGTCTGCATCTGCGTTAATTGTACCTCTGTACATTATGGGACTCTGAGTAGACAATACAGCTCGGCTAGATAAGATTTTTATGCCATTGCAATGTTTCCTAAACATTTGGCTTGACCTTCACACCCAAAAACACAAGCAAAACCACACCCAGACATTTTCCAGAAATTAAAACTACCATCCTGTCCTCCTTTCTCCACTGGTGTGGCACATTCATGCAAAAAAAAAATAAGCAAAGCACAGAGCATTGTCAGCATTTCATATTCTTTCACCCTTGTTATTCAGTTATTTTAGCCAGTTTGAACTGGCTAGTGTTCTGTGTTTCCCTATTCAGAACCCCATTCAGCTAGAAAATTATCTGGATCTGATGTCATAGTGCTCTTTGCAGGCATTAACCCCTCCCCCATGCCTCCTCTTCAATCAAAAATAAGAAATACAAGAAAATTACCAACATACCTTCCTCTTCATAGGCCTCTGCATGCATCAAGCGTTGAAAGCAAGAGTAGAACAGAGAACATTAATTTTGCTTTGTGTGCTTTTTGCTGCCCTAATCAGGACTGTGAACTCAGATGCAGAGTTCAGCTGAGCGGACACTCAAATTGAGGTGTTACCTTACATCAGAAATAACATACAAATATGCAGTGTACAACAAAATTACAATAACAAAATGAACAATATTCAGATAAAAAGATTAAGCTGTCATGTTACATGGTCTGTTGAATGAGACACCTCAATATGAGCAAAATTTTTATATCAGTAGAATCTTTAGCTATAACAACCATTACAATAATAATATTGCTGATCATGACAAAGTCTATAAAAACATACATATTGTCATAAAACATTGCTTGGCATTTCAAAGTGGACAAAAAGCCTCTTAGCAATGGACATTGTCTCGTTTGACACTTTCAGCATTCTGACTGATATAGTTTTCAAAGAAGAACATGTTATAATTTAGACTTTTACTATGTAATGCAACAAAAGAATTGTCGTGTTGTCTTTAGTGCCAAAGAGAACCTTTCCAGTGTTAAGCTTTTGAAGTTAGAGACAAAAGTTAACAACAGCCTTTTTTGTCCCTTTGAAAACTTAATAAAAATTGTGAAAATTGTAATTCTGGAATTTGAATTAATATTCATATTCAACATCCCATAAAATGAATATAAATTCATCAAAATTCATATTCAATATCCCATTAAAATATTATGAAACACCATAGCTAACTAAAATAGTTGCATTTGTTGCGCAATTACTGTAATACATGCAGATTTTTACAGCAATTTTTCCTCAAGATGCAGCCTAGAGTAACATTATGCTGGCGGCAACTCTGATTGCGTGGAAATAGTGCAGAGAGTTTAGAATTATCAGCTGTACCATAATTAACAAGAGCAGGGGCTGCAGTATAAGAGCCAGACTGAATCAGCTCCAGCCACCTGCATACACTCTAAACAAAGCTGCAATTTAGGTGTGCTGAATGCCATGTCTGTCAGCGCTTAATCAGTCCAGCTCATTCCCCAACATTTTGCAAGTGAATTTGAATTGGAAAATATCCTTGTTTATGGATGGGAAATTTATCCAATTCTGACCAATAATTCAAATGGCAAATGAAAGGGACTGAAATGGCAAAGATCTAAGCTCTGTCACCTTCAACTGTTAACCACACCAGTCTCATGGTGGGCCTGTATACGAAGAGGAGGTACCGCCAGTTTGCTGTTAAAGTTTTGTTGGTTGGTGGGAGGTACTACTGGGGAACTAGAACTATATTAATGTGGGTGATATTAAGGTAACAGGTGAGATGCCTGATTTTAGTTTTTTTGGGAGGAAAATGGGAAGGATGAATGAATATTCATGCCACATACCTTCCTCATGCACCTCTGGTTCTGCCTGTGGTTCTGGCTCTGGTTCTTTCTCTGGCTCTGGCTCAGGTTCTGGCACTGGCTCTGGTTCTTGCTCAGGCTCCGGTTCGGGAGCTGCCTCTGGAGCTACCTCTACCTCTACTACCTCTTCACATCGTAATACATGCAACAAGCAACCAGGGGAAGGAAGGTTGGCAGCAGTTAATGCATTGCAGAGGAGGGAGCAGTCAAAGGGAGATTATGCATTGGTTAAAGAAAGTGAGAATAAGAGATGAAATGATGAGATAGGTGACAGTGTGGATGTGTATGGGGAAGAAACTGTTTGTGAGACCTGGAGGTTCAAGAATTCTGCATGACAAATAAAACAATCAAGAAAAACATTCTCCTATTTGTCAAATCCAAAATAATCTAAAGCCATCTTTAACTACTACAATTCCTACTTTGGAATTAATCTAGAATAAACATCACACCTTATACATTTGCACAAATGTATTGCACAAGACAGAGACATACAGTAGCATTGGCAGGTTATTTTAATGACCTTTTCAACAGCCACACAAGAATTTCAGCTTCCCTGTCAATTATCTCATTAGCTAACATTAAAACTGCGATCAGTAACATTTTTATGGTGAAAATGAACAAAAATCAGTTATTGAGCAAGTGCATAACAGATCAGTGTTTGAAACTGTCTCCTTACGTTACCCCGGTTCCCAACGGTAAGTTTATAATAACAATTTATAATCTGAGCTGTCTGTCAGGTCCTGTTTATCGGGAAATGTCAGTTTGGCTTCATTTGACTTTAATATACGTAATGGAAAGTATCATTTACAATTTTATGTTTCAAACAGAGATGGCGGTACAGAGGTGAAAGTTTTGGATTGTGCAGATTTTCTGATCTATTGTGCAAGATCTTATGTATTCTATTCAAAAGGTCATTGACTCCTGACACCCTTGAATCAATACGAGCACAAGCTGGTTAGCTCTAGTTAGGTCTTCCAGCATAAACATGATTAAAATATTGATGTTTCAATGATTCAAGTTTATATTAGACAAATATTAATTAGGCAAATCATTTTCATTTCCTGTTTTCAGTTAATTGTGTTCAGTTTACTTATTTACAACATATTTAAGACAGTGTCAGGCAGGTTCAAACAGAAATAGGAAAATTGTGTTGCATTAGTATGTCCAAAGACTAGTTAATAATTAAATCTTTCTGATTGTTTAAAATATTTATTTGTTTATTGTAGTTTATTTTACCTTCCTCTCCGTACTCTTCATATGCCAGAAAAGAAAGCAGTAAAGGAATACAATAGTTACAAAATGCTATTTTTCTGTACCATTGTAACAAGAACGACATCATATGCTAAATGCATGCTGAGCCTTTTCACGCTGGTGTTCTGTGAAGTCAGTGCTCATTTGTTCAGTGCTGAACCACATTGTGTGGCTAGTTAATATAAATGAATAATAAGGAATTCTTGTACATGAAGAAGAGGTTTAATTAAGGTAAGACCTCTATCCCCACAGAAGCATTTACTTTAGAGAACACCAGTAACATGAGCATCATTAAAACTGCCATCAGCCATTGAGCTTGTCACTCAGCTTGCCTCCAGAGATGTTACTAAAAATGTCTCTGTAACAGTAGCAGATGGCAGTACTCTGGCACGAGACATGTAAAACAGCTGCCAGACAGCAGGTGGCACAATATCATTCACTACAGGCAATTTCAGGGTACTGCTTTTGCATTGGACATATTCATATATGAAATATTGATTTATTATTTTATGGTTTGGATTTTAGCACTGAATGGAGCAAAGCCAAACCTGCACAGATTTAATAGAAAGGGTGTCACTTTTTACATAAAAAATAGCCATAACTGCTGACATACCCCAAAAAACACTGATGCTGAATGAAAAACATAATATAGATGTAATACAGATATATAATAGGGTTATATGTATGATTTGTAACATTAAAATATTAAGATTTTGTATGTATATGATAAACTACAGCACCATTTAAAACTCTAAACCATTTATTCAGGCAGGCAGGGAGTCAATGTATGTAAATAATAATAATAATAATAATAATAATGTAATAAAAATACAGATTTTATACTTACCCTCTACACCACTAATTAAAAAAGAGAAAAAATATTTTTAAGGTTATTCTTGTCTTGGCTGTAGAGCATTTGATCAAAACAATACATAAATAAACATTTAAAAACTTAATTTATTGAAAGCCAAAGGTCAGAATACTCACACGTCCTCTGTGTCAGACATGATGACAGGAGCTTTAGACCTGTATATGGCAGACAGAGAGAAGCACCATGTTTGTAGTTAATTGTTCTTTTGACTGTGTTTAGCACCACTGTGTCAAGGTCAATCTCACACACTGACATCTCAGTGACAGCTGAGATGGGCACCTTATTGTGCCAAGTATTTTAGGAAGTTATGACATTTTAAGACCTTTTCATTTAGGCAGCCACATAGAAAGCAGCATGTCCTTATGTAAATATAAATAAAATATAAGAAATTAATAAAAAATTATAAATGATAATTTATTAAAGAGGACATGATAACTCTGACAAGACTGAAACACAGCTACAGCTTTGACTAAATAAATAAAGTATTTTCCACAAGGATAACTTAATAATACTAAATAATGTTTGATTGAAATATATGCAGAAAGGTGTGTGTGTATTTTCTTGTTTTCTTGCCATTGTGGGGACCAAATGTTGGGGACACACCTACATTGGGTACCAGCCCAAATTGATTATTAAACATTCTAAATGATGTTTTTTAATGTAAAAATGCAAAATGTTTTTGAGGGTTAGGTTTAGGGGTAGGGTGAGGGAATAGAATATACAGTTTGTACAATATAAAGGTCCCGCAAAACATAAAACCTGTGTGTGTGTGTGTGTGTGTGTGGTGGTGCCCCATCCTGGTGTGTGCTGTGAGTCAGATCTCCAGCACAGCTGCAGAAGTGTTCAGAGATTAACACATGATCAGGTTTCCCAGTATCAGCTCTCATTTTGTCAGTCAGATCTCAGTGCTGTCCATCCTGCCTTATGAGGGCATGAGTCTCTGCTTACATTATAATGAACCATTAAAGGAAAGACTCTTGAACTTTTGCTGTATTTCTATTCTAACGGGAGACAAGTGAATTCTGTATCACATTACCACCAAGAAAATACAAAAACAAATAAATATATTAATTTCAATAATCACAATAGTACATCTGTCTAATTGTGACTGAGAAATCATTACAGCATTGTTCTAATTCTACTGCTCTGTTTGTGCTGTTATCCTGTTGTCAGCTGTTCATTGTTAAGCCTCTATTGTCATTGCTAACATTAGTGGTGATTACAGGATAGTGCTAAGAAAAAGACAGCTATGTGTAAATCCTGAATTTCATTGTGGCTGTTGGCAATAATCTCTGTGTATTATCTACACAGTACCATGCCACACTAAGACAGAACAGGCCCATTCACAGAGGCGCTCATCCTCAAATAATTCAGGTGCATTTATTTAAACTGTCACCTTAAGTAAAACCTTTCTTTATTATTCCTCTTGCGTGATTGGATACCCATCTTCTCTGTTTAATTCAGAGACAGATTTCATAGCACCATATCACATTCAGCATAACTTGAACTCTTCATTTAAAACAGGGATCTAATACAGAATGTGAGAATTAAACCTTCTAAGACAGAGGAAATTACAAAAAAACTAATTACTGAGCCTATAAATTACTGTAAAAAAATTGATCTGCATAAAATTTAAGAGACATAATGAGTGGAGGGACAAAACTTACTGCTTAGCCTCAGTTCATCTGTGTCTTTGATTCATTTGAAAATACTGAACATTTAACCAAACACTTACCTCAGAAAAGCCGAAAGAAGAGAGTGTCTTGATGGCGAAGACGGGCTGCAGGGTTCTGCAAACTTTGAAACCTATTTAGTCCTTGAGTTATACTGATACTTGAGCTTCTAAGAAGTCTCATTGGCTGACAAAATAATCTTGGGAGGAGGGTATCTGGACCATAAGGAGACCCACAGAATGTGCTGGATGACGATCAGATTTGGAAGGCTGAGACGCCCATTTGCTATATCTGTCATAACACAAGGCAAGCAAAAATGTCAAGTGGGCAAACATGCTAAGAGCCTGAAGCACTTATGGAACTGAGCCTGGCATGCAGAAGATTTTTTTGTTTTAGTTTTTTTTTTTTGTTTTAGATTGTTTTTTGGATGTGGGCCGCTGGGCATTGAGAGCTGGGGAATGAATCAGAGTTTATGCAGTTTTGTTCTTTACCTGCTTCATGCTCAGACAGACATTTATTTGTGTATAAATGTTCACTAAAATTGATGCTCATGTTCATGTTGGTTGATTTTTATCCAGAGAAATTACAGTGAATTGAATGAATACATTGTATAACAAATATATACACTTTTTGTATATGTAATGAATTGTAGCATGTTTACTGCATTTATTCATGTTTTATTGTTGGGTTCTCTAAAAGCAACATGTTATTATGTAGAAAAGTTGTTTATGATACATTATGAAAAATGAGGAAAAATCACAATGTGTCAAACTGATACAAGTGCGTGATTAAGTGTGAGATGTCAGCTTTGAGGGGCACAGTTCTTTACCTGAATATAAGATTTCTTGATTTAAGGATAGACAGATAGACAGACAGACAGACAGACAGACAGACAGATACAAACATACATACATACTACCCACCCATCCACCCAGTGTGTTTGGTTGCATTTCAGGTTGTGATGAACTGGAACAGAGAGCATTCAGGTGAGAGTATGAGAAGTGGAGCTGTGCACTTTGACACTCTTGCCTCTGCTGTGATCTGCCACTGACTAGAGTGAAGAATAATACTTATTGGACAACACAAAAGTGTTTGACAGCTGGTAAGGGAAAAAATGTAGATATCTTCCTGTAGCCACTGCTTTCATATGACATCATCCTAGATTTTCAAGGGTGCTAACAGCTGAGTTAATCACACAGACTTTAACAGGAGGTTGAGATGAAAGGCAGGGGGCTGAGTCCCCTCTAAATAGCATTTAGCAACACAGAGGGTTAACAGGCACTTTACCATTGTAATGGTCTACAGCATATCGCATTTCCATGTGGCCCTCACCAGACCAGTAAACCTGCAGAAACAGCCCTTTGACAACACAACATATTTTCATTTGGTATATCTCAGGTGAAGTGGAAACCCCCTGCCTGGTTACAGCTCACTGGCTGTCAGAGCGTAGCATGAATTCAGGGCGAGGAGTTTTATTTTTGGCATGGAAAAGGGGTAGGTCATGTCCTGTTGCTCTGTTCCACTGATCTTCCCCCACCACACTCGATGTGTGGAGCCTACAGAAGCAAACTTATTTTCACAGCACAACTCGCACAGGTAAACCCCCAAAATTTGCACATTTCAGCTTTCATTAACAGTGTGACAATGATCTGTTAGTGGCTGACTGGCACGTGGCTCTGTGTAAGAAACTAGGCCTCAGCTTAATATGTAAATACCAAGTGCTGCCAGAGTACCTAATATAAAACATTTAAAAGCTAATTATTAATGATATCATTTAGGGTCTTTGTTTGCATATGTAGTATGAAAAGCCAATGTGGAGTCTTGCATTTGTAATACTCATAATTCATACTTATGCAGTACTGCACTGATTTGTGTCTGTTTATAATCATTTTTCAGATCAGCATCATCTCTTTTTTCTGGATTTACTGTAAGTCTCGCAAATGCTCATAGCATGATTACAAAACCTGGAAGTGCTCACTGGAAAAGCTGCAATTATATTATTAAAATTATTGGAATATCATACACTGTACACAGTAGAATGTTTTAGTGTGAGGTCTTTGCACTCTTAAGTTCAAGAGCAGAGTCTAAATCAAACAGGCATGTCTCAGGTATCAGTCAGTTACTTCTTCAGCAATGATCTCAGAGGTCTCACACTGTACAGGTCTAGGGAAAGCACATACAGATCTCAGGGTGTTAGGGGAATCGGCCTAACACAGGCCTCAGAGCAGTTCAGACATGAGCCAGGATCTGAGGTCATTGAAGTTAATGTGTTTATGTTTAATGTTTGCTTTCAAGACATTTAATTTAAAGAGAAAAAAAATTATATTATATATTGGATATATATATTATATTTTTATTGGTAAGACAATGAGTGTCTTACACTGAACTTACACTGTTGTTCTGTAAGGTAAGACTAAGGATAAGGTGTCCAGCCTTATTGTGGCTGTGCAGTTGTGCAGTGAGCAAAAATAAAATGTAGAGCAGCTCATGATCGCATTTCAACAACAACACTTCTGCAGCACTAGAATACGCACCAGTTCTAAAGTAACCCAGAGACAGTCTGACTGGAAAGACCAGCTCAGACCACCAAGAATTTCCATGTTGGGCCAGGCTACTTTTTGCTGGTTTGGTGTTGGCTTAGCTAATGATCCAGTATTACCAAGGCCTTAACCCGCATTAACTTGCTATTAAAGATGTCCAACCAAGAATGACTTGCTGTTTAAACAAGCTAAGAAGACTGGTGGTAAACACGAATGTTGGTGAGCAGCATTGTGGGTTTTTTCAATAGGCAGAAGTGTGTCAGTCACTTCTTAATTCCTTATGAAAGTAAATATCCTGAAAGCTTCATAAAGCTTATCAACCTTACCAACAAAGTGGATTAACCTACCTCTGTATGAACTGAATACTCATTGCAATGTTTAGGAATAGTTGGATGTGTACTTGTAAATAAGTGGCACCTGAATAAAAAGTGATTTGAGACATTTACAAACAATTTTTCACAGGTGGTTTAATTAAGCTTTTGTGACAAATACATAAACATATTATTTATGCATCCCACCTCACAGTAATTTGGCTGATTGGTTTACTTGTGTGTATTATGTAGTGCTAAATAACTGAAAAATCTTTATTGTAGAGTATGGGACAATAATCTGGCAAAATCATAAACAAGGACAGAAAACAACAAAAAAAAGCAAACAGCAGAAAGGTATATGATTGTTATGATAAAAATACCAGAGATGTATACCAGAAAGAAAAAAATCATTTAACATTTGGAAAAAAAATCAGGACATACTTTTCAGGACAATAGTCCTGTTTTTTTTAAAAAAACATCATTTTATTCTTTTCAAACATTCAAATTTAAGCATTTGCTTAAATTACAATTTATATTGATGTGTTTTAAAATCTTCACAGGCAGTTCATATGAAAGATTAATTTAACGTCTGATTCCCTAATATCTTCCAGACCTGGTTCTGTATTTAATACTGACTGACTGTTATGTTTCTTATGTCTGTACTAAATAATCTGAAAACAGTACAGTACAGTAGAGTACAGCTGGACAGGAGTTAAAAATATAAAAAAATCTCCTGTAATATGTGTGTGTAAATGAAGGACAATTATCACATTTTGTTGTTTGTTTGACGGCATCTTTTTCGTCTTTGAGATTATCAGCCAGCTGAAAAGAGAAAAACGAATGTTGTTAAAACATTCAGAGCAGGTATTTCTTTTACATAAACGAAAATAATGAATGCACAATTATACAAACAGATTTTGGGTATATATACTTGACGTTAATCAAATTGTTGCTCTTGGTATCAGCATGCTTTACGGTGGACTTTTAGGGTAATATTTAAAATTTTCAGGGGGACTAGAAATCAAGTTTTAAGCTAAAGATGAATATTACATTTAACACCAGACTGTCTTTAATGCAGGTATTGAAATGCTGATGGATTTAAGTTATGGTAGCCAGCCTGACCTGCTTTCACAGCAGTACCCTCCCCCTCTACTGCCAAAACCAGGAAGAGACAATGTCCGTCTGCAGAAACTACTAAAGAAGAATGCTAAGAAGAAAGTCGGCTGTTCCTCTCAGACACCCATCCCATTCCGGTCCAGCCTATCTCCAGTTGATGAAGCCAGCCCTGATCTAGAGCACAGTGACCACTCCACTCCTCCACGGACTCCAGAAACCCCTCTCTTCAGCAGGACCCCTGACTCTAGATATGCCTCCAGCAGCCCGTTCAACCACTACTCAAGCTCTCCGTATTTATACTCTGCCCATAGCTCACAGTACAACTCCACGCCCACACTGTCTGTGCAATCATACTCTAACCCTGCCCGATCCCTGGAGCATCACATAGCACCACTGTACACATGCTCATCAACTCTTTTTGATGATGACACAGAGCAGACCGACTCATACACAGATACACCATTTGAGATAGCCTTCAGCCAAACACTTCAATGCAGATCTTCAGGAGTAGAGACTGGACACGGTGCATCAAGAGAACTACAAAGGCTTAGTCATACTGTGGACAGCTATCAGTCCTCAGTTCAGATTCAACCCCCCACTTTGGCTCCAGTTCAACCTCCTGCTCCAAATTTGACATCATCTCATGCATCAGTTAACCAGACACAGGTGGCACATAGTCACTCCAATGGAGAAGAATATAAAAATGTTGCACCTGCTCTCATTACACACAAGCCTCCCACAAATAATCACATCATGGAAACAGTCCCTCTGCACTCAGCTGTCTCACATGTCAACACAAGCATGACTTCCACCATGCAGAAAATACCTGTATTCCCACAAACAAGGATTTATACTCCAAAAACCTCATTTTATGAGATATCCAAGCCACCTATTCAGGACATGTTGGCATGTCAATCAACTTTTCAAGAAGGAACATTCACTACCAAAATGGACCCAACTGCGATAACAGATGGTAAACAAAACTCAAAGATTTTGTATGAAGTTAAAACACTTTCTAGTCAACCAAATACACATCCAGTTACTGGGGCAAAAAGACCTCTTTTTGAGACTTCTAAAGACAATCAACGCTTATTTGCATTAAACTCTACTTCATCCTCTATGGTGGAATTGGCAGTCTCTTCTGGAAATTGTCAGGGTCCCAAACCTCAAAATCAATGGCTCCAACCCTCATTGATTCATGTAAAAAATCAAAGTGCACTGATTGAGTGTGATAATGAAGATGGCCTGAAAAAAACTGCAGTGGATAAAATAAATCATTTCACTCCTAATGGCGTTGTTCACTTAGCCAAAGCCTATTCTGAGCAATGTTTGACACCAAAGATTTCCAAATGTGAAGTTGCATTATCCAAAACACTTGCTGAATCTATTAAATCAAGATCTAGAGCATGTGAGATGCTTACATCTACAGTTCCACAGCAGTATCCAATGTCCAAACCTGAAACTTCAGAAACCTGTATAATGATACCAACTAACTCTGCTCTAAATTATGTAAATCAAGAGAAATCCATACCTGCACCTTCCAGAATTAATCAGACGCCAAGTACTCCTGTATATTGGTCACCAAGACCACCAGCACGTTTTGTGGGCAACCAGACACCATCACAAAATGAAGCCAATACCCCTAAACGCAAGTCGACATACTACGGATTGACACCTGCAGAATACATTGCTTATGGTGGAATCAAGGTTCATTCGCACAATGATCCTTCTGTATCTAAGCCTCAAGAATCAGAAGATTTTAAAAATGAGAGTTTTGCATCTAAATCTCCAACCACAACACCTCAAGAAGTATCCAATGTCATATCTGACATTAAGGCTGAAGATTCATTCGCTGTGCAAAAGAAAGTTTCAGAGGGTTTACAGCCTTCTGTGGTAGCATCTCCCTCACAACTTGCAACCGGTCAAGCAATGGTATTAGTAACTGATATAACTGAAACACAAACTATAAACAATCCTTCCCCACATATTCCAGTTAACACTTTAAATAAGCAAGATGCAATCCATAGAGAATCAAGGCCTCCAGCTTCACATCCTGAATATGCATTGTCTCAGGGGCTTCAAACAACACCTTCAAGACAGGCAATAAACCCAACCAGTGTTACTGTAGCAGAGGAACAAAGAGCACCAATTTCAGGAGCTACAAACATCACACCTCTATTACTGACAGAGGGGAAAAAAATGCCAACTTATCCTTTTCCCCTGGCACAATCAAATATTCCGAACTCAAATACAGCCGGATTATTAACAAAGGCTTTTTTGTCTGTTCAAAACATCCCACTCCAAACAGCTCAGTTAGAGAATGCACACAGATTTATATATCCAACCGAAAGTTATAAACCTGCATCAGCAAAAACAATGCAGTCACAAGTTTCTCCAAATCTAGAGCAGAAAACCAAGATGTCTTCTTTAGAAACACACCAGCCTTACTCCACTATCCACAACTCTTCTTCTACTGTCATTACAGGTAGTGAACATAATATCACAAACATCAACAGTGAAATCTCTGCTGAAGGTTTTATTGTAAATAACATCACATCAAACTCAACTAACATCAAATACTCTAAAATGTCATGTGCAGACACGAGAAGTTACAATAAGATCCCTCCTGATATTAAATCTGCAGCCCTTCCAAATCCAGAAGAATCTCACTCAATGTTAGGTAAATCCAATTTTGCAGCCCTCTGTAAGACAGACGTATCCAGACCTGGAGTCCTAACTAAATCTAATACACCCAATCCTGCATTTTTATCCAAATCATTTACTGCAGATTCCCCTAAATCAGATCCAGTTAATCCTGCAGATTTGTTTAAACTGGATGTAAATAATCCTGCAACTCTTTCCCAGTCAGGACCAATTAAGTCTACAATTGAATCAAACATTAATACAACACCTACCTTAAAACAACTACAAAAACTTAACCCAAGCCCTTCAAACACAACAACTTCATTACATTCAGATGCACAGATGTTTTCTGAGAAATCTGCTGCGATCATCAGCACTGGGATATGTATATCTAACACTGAATCACCAGTCACCCATTTGGCAACAGATAGATCTTTCAAACAAGACAACAGGAAAGAAGACCCCCTTACTGGTGCTATAAAAGAGCCAAAACCACCTATAGATTCAGCACCAGGCATTCAGGACTCCAAAGTTGCAGCTAGAGTTACAGTTGATTCCAAAATAAAGACGTCAGCAACAGTACTAACAAATTCAACTCCAAATACCAAAATGCCAACCAATGCACAAACCAGACCCATCAAATCTGACCCCCCTTTAATGTGTTCAAATACCAATTCACTTTTTAAATCTAAAGCTCAAGGTGCTGAGAGTAGCCTTGCTGCCATGCTTCTCAAAGCTGCAAAATCTCTATCACACTCTTCAACTGATGAATCAAATACCTCTGTTAAGTCTCAGATAGCAGATGTCAAAGAACCTAGTATTGATATAAAGGCAGCAAATATACTTGCTCGGGATTCAAAAATCAATTTTATTTCAAATGCTAAAGGCAAAGAGTTAAAGTCCATATACTGACGCATCAAAACCTCACGACGAGAGACAAAATGATGCTGTTACCAATCAGACTCCTTGTGAAACTGGATCAGGGGATCAGACGCAACAAAATGAACTTAAGGCTGCTCAGAAACCCAAAGGCCTAAAGGCCAAACTCAGTGGCTGGACAAGACTGAAAAAGCACATGGTAGTTGAACCTGATGAACCTAGTTTTCCTGAGCCTGAGAAAGATGTTCAGAAATCAGAAGTAAAGCTGAGTGATGATAATGAGTCCACAGGGCTCACAGAAGAGCCAGCTAGCCAGGATGTAATGAAAACAAAAGTGGAGCCCAGGGCATTAAAAATGTGGGATGCTGTACTCTTTCAGATGTTTTCCACAAAGGAAAAAATTATGAAGCAAATACATGCCAACAAAACAGAGGACGAGCAGAAAAACGCAGAGAAGGATGGCCAACTAGTTCCGTCCTTTGTCCACCGCCTGCCCATCCTTCTCTACAGCCCGCGCTTTAACGCTCGCAAACTGAAGGAGGCGGCTGCCAAACCGCTCACCAAAATAGCCACGGCCTTTGAGAGAGGACTGCTGCATCGCAAACATAAAGGTGAAGAGCCAAAAGACTTCAACAGAACAGCCAAAGGATTTGGCCCATCCACAACAAAAACTACAGATGTTTGATTTTATTTCACACATATTTTCACACATTTAATTGAATTTTTTTAGTTATAAAGTTAGACAAATGACTCTTTCTTTATGTGGTACTGTACACTGTAAATTTAATTTTGCTTTTCTGCATGAAATCAATGAGAGCCTAAAATCATGAGCTATATACTGCTCTAAGCAGTGCTGTAAAAGGACTGGTCAGCAGAAACTGAGGTCTAGTGCATTCCTACATTGAGAGAGCGACTGACGGGTGCAGCTGTTCAGGATGTGAACTGTAGAGAGTGAGGAAGTGAACATGGTCTGACGTAATGGTGAGAATGATCAAACAAGGAACTGGCTCAGAGAGCTGTGTGCCATCCAGAGAATGAATTTAAAGGTTAAGTTTTCTAATGTGAGCTGAGATGGGTTGTGTGAGCAGGCAGGTTAAGAATAGAGCTCTTTAGAATGTTAGAGGGATATAGGAGCCCTGCTCAAGGAATTATATTGGGTTATAAGAAGAGTGGAAATGTATATAGGAAGGGCATTTAAATTAAATGAGTTAATAAGATATACAAAAAACTGCCGATCATGAAATCAGACTAAAATTGATCCATATATCATAATAAACAAAGAATAGCTTCAGATGTTTTTCAGACTAAATCTTTCAGATTTAGTTTAAACCATTTGAGTGTTGGTTGCTTTCTTATTGTTTCTTTTTCACAATATTTCTAGTAAAGTCATTTTTTATTTTCATGATTAGACTGACAGGTGTGACAGAAGGCATGTGACATTTACAGAACACTACTTAGGGCTGCCAGAAAAAAACTTTTCTCATAAGCTGGTAATTATGGCAGCCCTGTGCTTCATTAAGGTAGCCTTGTACGTGTAAAATGCAGCTGACTGCCAGATGACCTATTCTTGTATATTAGGAGCGATCTTAAACAATCACTTTAGATAGAACCAATACAAAATAAATGTCTTACTATTCTTTGTATGATCAAGGAAACCACAATAAGCTCTATAACATAAATCATAAATCACTTCACTGCTTTAGCCTGTACACTAATATTTTTAATACAGCCCATTTTTCTTCTGTAGGTATATAGCATGTATCTTTAGTATATAGCAAAGATGATGTTACACAATTATCATTTTAGTTACTTTATTAAAGCATGAACAGTGTCAACAATGCTGTATTTATATATTTGTTATTTTGAATAAAAGATTTGAACAAAAAAGTATAAAAGTCTTACTTGTTTCTCAGTTTGTGTCATTCACTAGAACCTTCTCATACTTTCCATGCCCACTCACAACAAATTTGTACTTTTTCCCACCAGATCCCTGGAAAGATAAAGATAAAAAATACAGCCTTTACAAATCCTGCACACCAGATAAAGAAGACTTAAAGTAAAGAGAATGAGGTTCTACAAAACATAAAAAACAAGCTCAACTAAGTCTATTAAATGATGATTTAGGAAATTATGCATGTTTGTTATATGCTGTTATAAACATTACATATTTGGAAATGTACATCTGTACATTTGGCACACGTTTTTCCATAGCAACTTATTTTATGTGTATGTATGTGTTATTTATAAGTGTATCAGATAAAGAGTGATGTACCTGTCCACATGGTTTATCCTGTGATGATGTGTCTCCCAGGTTCTCCCACATGGATTTTATGTTACGCACCTCACCAGCCTTAACCTCCTGAGACTAACACACACACAATGATATTTATCGAAATTATAATTAATCTGCAAATAAATTGCAGATTGTCTAACAGATTCATTTTTGTCATAGCACATAACCAAGTAAGTCTGGCTTTAACCACTAGATGGCATCTTAAAACAACAAGCTTGTTGGAGGAAAATCTTTTTTTAACCAGTGAACCACATTGACATTTTGAAACAGTAAGAAACTTCTTAAACCAACCTGCACATCTATAAAGTATGAATGGAGGAAGAAAGAGATAGGGATTGTTTACCTTATTCAAAAGGATGAATAGAACAGCAGAAAGTGGAAAGAGGACTAGGATAAAGAATGACATACAGGAGGTTCAGAAGGAAATGAACTACAAGAAAAAGCCAGAAAAGAAACTGAGGACAATTTTTGTTTAAATTCTGTAAATGCAAATACATTATGTAAATAAAGACATTGTCTATGTCAATTATGTTGTGACTTTATATTGTTTATGTGATTCACATAGAGAATCTCATTTATCATATTAACTTACTGCCACTTTGGAGGAGGGGCTCTTGAAGCTCACATCAGAGTTTCCCTTCACCCATTGGTTAATTAAATCAGACACGCCCACATTTATTCCCTCTGTGTCCTTAATCAGGTAACAGAAGATAACAGATGTTCAGATAAAGTAACAGCACTGATAGATCACACAATCATTTGAGTATGTTTGGCTGAGGAAAGAATACTTATAGAGGAGCTTTGACAATCCTTTATTCCGGTGCTTTACCAGACATTATCACAACAGTGCTGATAACTAGTAGATGATTGTTATGTCAAGATGAACCTTAGAGGGTGTGGCCTTCACTGAATTTTGATTCCAGGCCTCTCCTGCCTCAAACAGGGTCTTCCGAGCAGATACAGGCTCTTCTGGAGTTGGGACATCCATTGGTGGTTGCTTGGCTCCATTACCATCTTTACTGCACCCCTGCACAAATACATGGAATAGAAGAAGAGGAAGGCATGTCACACAGAGGATGTTTAGCAGAGGATGTCTGTGTGAGGGTGGGTTTAAATATGTGGGGATACTTCCTGTGTCCTCATAAACTAAGTCACTTAAAAAAATACTAATTGGTGATTTTTGGTAATTAATGCCACAAAAACATGCCAAAAGTTTTCTGTGAGGGTTAGGTGTAGGGGTAGGGATGGAGGATAGAATATACAGTTTGTACAGAAATGAGCAGCAACATATGATTCACAAAGATAACAACATGATATCAGAGACCATGTGATAATGTCTCAAAGCACCTGCTTCACTCACAGCAACAAAGCGGAGAAACACCTGTATCCATACACACATCATACACACATTTGCCAAGGGGCTTTGACACTCTTCCTGACTATTAGGTGATAGAAAAACAGGACAGGCTTGGAACAGAGAAGGTCTGAAAGAATCAGCATGACTCAGAGAAGAGATGCCTGGACATGCTGAGGACACACTGAGATAGAGAGGGAGTGGTAAACATCAGAGCAGGTGCAGGTAAGCACTGGGTGGGGCAATAAGCCCTGTACGTGCATGAGGAAAGCATGTATAAGCGGCACGTAGAGTTACAGGTAGAATTACAGGTGACTGCAATTGTTTAAATGCATGGATTGTGGTTATATAATATATAACTGACAACACAGATGCATGTGTAAGGTGTATTTCACCTCAACAGCATGGTTGTATTGTTCCAATCTGCCATCTAACTTGGAGATAATTGTTGGAGGCTGGGTCTTCTTTATACTGTTTCTGTTGTGCACAAACAGATGAAATATGGTTACAAGTTTGGGCAGGAACAGAACCATTACTCAGTACTACTGTAGCGTTAGACACAAGCAATAGTTCAATAGTTTTTTGTATTATAAAATGCAGAGTTCAGATTCTAAATTTTGACCACAGAATGGCTATTGTATAAATATGTGACCACACATTCTATAAATGCATCCAGTTCTTACAGTACATTGCTGTAACTGTAAACAGCCTACAGCTGGTTTAATAAACTATATCATTTGGCATAATAATTGTTTATAACTGTTAATACAGCATTTATTAATTATTAAATTAAACTGTTTACTGAACATTAGTGTTTTTTATTATTTTGCTGTTGCTGGCTTCTTATAAAATTTAACAGCATTTAACAGTGACTTTAACAGGGTAATGGGGTTCTATTCCCTCTGATAACTTTTAACAATGTAAAAATACTGTTATGGATGACTTCACATATTGCTTTATTCAATGAAAGAATGAGCAAAATGTTATAAAATAATTTTTTACACATATAATTTTATAAAACTACACAGACAAAACAGTCATCCTTCATTGCCTATTCATTGCAATGAGGAGTATAATTATGGAGAGAAAGAGAGAGAAATAGATAGACAAGTCATGTCATGTCTGCCTGAGAGAAAGGTGAACAATATCCCAAACTGTTGTTCACCTCTGAATGAATCATTCATGTTTCCTGCTTAGAGGCGTATCAAAAAGAAATACTGTCATTTTCAATTCATCTTTTTGACAGCAACGTATGATATATAGTCCTGGATTACATGACAAAGAATGAGGCCATGATGTCATACCAAAACACCCCACAGCACAGCAGATAAACAAAAATCAGAAGTGCACTCACCTTTTTTTAATAGAGCGGTTTAGAGACTCAGTTCTCTCTGTGATCTGTAGATGAACAGTAACAGTATATTTATTTAGAAATGTATTCTAAAAACTTATGATTCTGTTAATTCTGCTTTTCTAAGTATAAAAATGCAATATTTTGGGCAATATAACCCAGGGAACATTGTGAAACAAGCACAAAAGTGAAAAGCAGTGCTAATTTTTCAGATAACAAATTATCATTGCAAAAGGTAAAGCCAAAATGTGTCAAGTTTTTGGGCCAATACGAAAAGGCCCAAATTTTTTATTTAAAAATTGAATGTAATAAGCTTGTAGGTTTTGTATCTGGCAGCTCATATTCTTTGCTGACCATATAAATCCCCTGTAGCAAGTTCCCTTGTTTCTTTCACAAAGGTGTGAAAAATGGCCATAATGGTTCAGTGTTGCTTAACAGGATGAGATGCATTTATTGCCAAAATAAGTCACCCTTTCCTGTGTGTTTTCAGAACGTTGCCTTATGATCAACATAAATGTTTATTATTTGCATGTGTAAAAAGTGATAAGCAAAAGTTTTATTATTAATGTGTAAGAAAATAAGATCTGCAAAAAGGAGAGACAGAAGCAGAACAACTATGGCTACAGCTGTATAAAGTAAAAGGGAGGTGCACCGTATACACACACACACACACACACACACAAACACACACACTAATGTGCAATTACATACTGTCATGCACAAGCACAAAGTAAGCAACTCACCGAACCTGCACCCTCTGTTTGGCATTCTTCACCCTCAGCCTGAAACCAGCAAGCACAGACAACACACACACACAAAGCACCTCAGCAGTGTTTCGTCATCTTTCTCCCTCAGCTCACAAAGACATTGCAAGGAAAAGATCAGAACCCGACACACTGGAAGAAAGACCCCAAAACAAAGCAAAAACAACTGGCCACAATGCGCAAACACTCACAATCACACTTCATATGGTTTTTATTTTACATGTGAAATAAGACTTTATTTATTCCCTTTATGAAGTCGGTTCCCACAATGTTGGTTTTTCAGGATTACTATTAGTTTGGGGACATTTGATCCAAAGAAGATCAGCATGTGTGAATAAGCATGAACCCACACCCATCACTTAAATTTTTTTTTTTAATTTTACATGTTTTGGTAGTTAAATAGATATTGTAGATAGGTAAATTTGAGCGAGTTTGTGTATAATTATTAGTGTGCCAGATTAGCAATTACTTTTGAGTTTAACACTGTATAACAAGCAAATGTGGACATAGTTGTGATGATTATGATTTAAAATAAGAATGTAACTTTGAGGTCATAATGAGATCAAAATTACACCTACCATGTAGGCAGGGCTCTTGGGGCTGAGAGGACTGAAGGGTTCCTCTGGATCTCCACTGGATATACTCAGCCTCTTCAGCTTCTCCATCACATCCCTCCTTCTCCTGTCTCTCTCCTCTTCTATCATCCTCCTCTGTACGTCCTCATGAGTCTGATCTCCTGTTTTTCTGTGCTGCTGTTTCTCATTGCTCTTTTCAAACACATCCTCAGACACACTGAACACAGAGACACAGAGAAAGGGAAAAGCCACAATTCATGAACTAAATTACTATGGATGATTCAACCTTACATACTGTAATGGCATTTTACCTCTCTGAACTGCAGAGAGCTGCTGAATCGATTGTAGAGTCCATGTTATTCTGTAACTTGAGATTACACTGTCTGAAATGAAGAACATTTGCTCTGGGGAAGTTATGAAATTTACCTGACGTGTCATGTCATTTCTCAACACAAAAACCCTATAGTATAACTGCAAAGCATTGCTGCTTAGAACATCACATTGACACAGTCTTTTGAAATGTTCTCCTGCTCAGTGTGTTTTTATTTCCTGAGGATATTAAGACACATTCAGTGTAAAACAAATTATGTATGGATTTTTATCAGTTTGCACGCTCCAGAAGAAACTCATATTTTTGGCATTGTTGGTGCCATGCTTTACCAATTTACCTACAGGAATTAATTTGAAATCCATTAGAAAAATAATGTAGATGTTTATTTGAAGTGTGTTGTTGCTGTAAATTGTGTGTATGCCTGTTTATGTCTGCCTTTCATTTATTTGCCTCCCCTCTTGTCCATCAGTGCCATTTAATCTCCCATTCTGTTGGAGAAGTGTGGAGGTGTAGGAGAATTTTGTCTCTTCCTTCTTGTCCTTAACCTGGGAGAAGAAAAGACTTAGATGCTTTAACTGTCAAAGTTTGCTTTAGTTACTGTAGGCACCCCTGTAAGACTAACAGTGAAGCAGTACTACTATATAACTAGGTTAAGCGTAACATAAACAATGAGGTTCTCAACCCAAAAAGGTACTGATGGCAGCTTTAAACCTCTTACCTTCTCATCCATATCACATTCCTGATTTTCTCCTCTCCAGACAGATGACTCACGATTTTTCATTCTTCCTAGATTCTCTTCATCTTTACACCAATGACTGATCTCTCCCTCTTTCCTCTCTGTGCTTATGTTTTCCCATCTGTCTCGCTCTCTGGCACCCCAGTCTTTATCATCATCATCCTCATCTACATTTTTCTGATTTGAAAGGGGGGATCGGGTCTGTTTAAATAGGGCGGTGTCATACACATTGAAATCATTTTGATGCAGTCTGCTTTGCTGAGCAGAGCTGGAGCAGAGCTGGAGTTTGGAGTGATGGGAGCTGTTTAGATGTGGTTCTACATCTTCATGTTCCATTTGTCTCTGCTTTCGCTTACTACGCTGTTGTGTCCAATCACTGAACCCTTCATCTTCCTCCAAAGACGATGGACAGCGTGGAACTAGATCATTCAGACCCCTAACAAACAGTGAAACAATTTTAGAGTTGCCTGTCAGTTGATTCCAATAAAACAATAAGCTTACTTAGTTGACCTGAGTCTGAAGGAATAGAACAGAATAGAACAGAATACGCCTCTGCAATCAAGAGCATGTGTGGTCTTGGCAGATTTACACACAAACTCTTAGATTATCACACACACAAAGAGTAAAACAGAAAAAGTGGGTGTGAGTGAGACTCAAGGGATGAGATTCCATGGAAACAAAACAAACACACTCTGTTATATGCATTTGATGAAGACAGGCGTGTGCTTTAAGGTTTTTGACACTGACTGGTTGTCCAGAGTCTGTGCATTGTGAGGGGTGTCCTGTTGGGTCACAGTGGCTTGAGGCTCAGTAGAGGAACTGGCTCTTGAGCGTCTTCTGCGTTCTCTCTCAATTTCCTCTGCATCCTCTATACTGCGCTGGGCAGTGATCCTGCACACACACACAAAAAAATATCACTACTAATTCATACTCTAAACAACGGTTCAGGAGGAGCCTGTTTATGTAATCCTGTCAATCAAAACAAAAGAGTACATAAACAGCTGATTATCTCCATATTGTGACAATTATTCGGGAGCCACAACCCCAGCTCCACCTTTATTTCTATTAATCTATTACTAACATCATTAATAAATAGTGGAGAGAGTGTAGAGTGCAAATTCAGTCTCAAGCTCTCTTTATTAGACAGCAAGCTAAATCTTAACATATATACCAAGGTTTACATAAACAGATTACATACACAGACGTGAAAAAATCTAATGAAAGGCAAGTAAAATACAAGATAAAAGACATATATATTCTCCACATTTTCTACACATCTTTAAAATCATGAAAGCAAAACATAAAATAAGCCAAAAGACCTTTGAAATGACCTAGAAATGAGAACTGGATTTAATACTGAGTCACAGTGATTAGCCCTTTAATACAGAAACTAGACAAATGACCTGGATATCAGAAATGATCTAGAACAGTAGTGGTTCCCAAATTGGGGTGTGCTAGGTGACAATGGTGGCACAAAAACGTTTTGTTTTTTTAATTAAAGACTAAAACCATTCAAACAAACAAGCCAATCAATATATCTTTTGTGGTCAAGCGTGAGTTTACATCTGCATTTACGATTTAACTGGATTCACTATTGTCTGCCAAACTTCTGTTGTGAAAGAGTTTTCCACTTCCACTGCATTTCCTCTGCAGTGGTAGAAATCCACCCAGTGCCACTCACAACACCCAGTGAGTGCTGTTGTCAATTCCACAATCCACCTCGACTGTGTGATGCTAAAACATGCCAGGCACGTATGATTATTGATAATTATTTTAGTTTTTAATTATTTAGTTTTAAAATTAGCTTGTTTGCAGGGTATGCTGACTTCTCATTAATACACACCCTTCTCATTAATAAGTGAGTCCTTTATTGAAAATGCTATTCTTTCATGAAATTTGATAAAGGATATTATACAGTTGTGTATAATAATGTTCCCAGTTGTTTAACTGACTGCAGCCCTTGATACAGTCATGCAATCCTTGTAGTTGCACTACGTTTTCTTGCCACATTTCAGATAACCTCATAACTTATCCAACAATAATATATCACCATGACAATAATAGAGACGGGGTCATCTGACAGAAGGCAGGGTCAGGGTTGAACAGGAAGTAAGTTAAACTGAGACAGGAAGTGCAGGGTTCACATTGGCAGGAAATGGCTAACTGACTTCCTTTATTGAGGTTGACATTACAAAAGCTAAACAAAACAAAACTGGCACAAATGGAGCACATCACTACAACATATAGTGTTCCTGTAGCTCAGCTGGTAGAGCATTGCGTTTGATTCCCAGGGAGCAAGCATCTGCCAAATGCATAAATGTAAATGTAAACATATACAACATTTACTTAATATTTACAACAACAGCAGAGATCTTAGCTATCAAGCGTTTTTCTTCCTGGGGCAGTCAAAAACAGTAAATGCAGTCAAATTATTCAGTCATGTGCATTTGCTTGCTCATTCTGGTAAAATGCAAAATGTTTTGTAGCCTAAATAAAATTAATAAACATTACAGCAGAGTGCAGGGATTAGAGTAAATACATTTTAACTATACAATTTCCTTTGTTAAAACTTAATTGTAAGTGATTGGGTGGAATGGTGAAACTGCTCACATTTTCCAGCACAGATTAGTTTAGTAGCTACAGGTCTTTAGGACAGAGTGGGAGGGGCCTGCTCTGTATCTCAGATCCAGCAGATGTAGAGCAGGGGGTGATTAAAGACACTACCAGATGATGTCACCACCCTTAGGAAAATTTCAGTAATAAAAGAAGCTATGAAAGCCTTTCATGACATCGCCATTTTATATGATGTAATGAAATGACTCAACGTGCCATGTGAGCAGCAGCCATCTGGGGAAGGTTTGGGACAATTTCTTTTTAAGTACAGACACATCCTGTAGGACAGCTGTGTTGCATGACATTACTCAAAGCAATGTACAAACACAATATCACCCCCACAACAGATTTTCAACGCATGCAGATTTCTCGCTAAACGTCCACACTCACATCTCTGCTAAGAATTCCGTCCACCATGAATTCTTTGACCTAATAATTTCTAAGAAATAGAGTTACCAATAGCTGATAAACATAGCTGAAAGAATTTAATACTCCTTGTTTTCCCCTGCTTGACCCCTCACACTCATCAGACTTCTGTTGTGCCTGATAAAACCTCTTTATCCTCATGACTGTCCAGTGCTACTTGCAGTGCTGAATAACAAATTATCACCATCAGCAACTTAAGTGTTAAAAAGCCATGAAATAGGCTTTAAAAGTCAAGATTCATGAAATAAGATCCAGATTTAAGGTTTCATGATTAACTGTGGTGTAATCTGTACAAAGTCAAAGAAACCAGGCAGTCTGTAATGTCACAAATCAGTATTGTTGTCCCATCAGATCACAACTCACAGATAAACCCCCACACAAACTAAAGCATCTCACCTCTGAAGGTTCTGCAGTCCTATTTTGCTGGAATTTCGTCGCAAGATTGATGTGGACATGTTAGTGTGTTTCACTGGAGCCTGACTCAGATCTTTGCAGCCTTTCTGTGACTGAAATAATGTAAGAGCTTCAAATAAAACTATGTGTTTCTCTGGTTCTCTCTCCCTTCCTGTGAGTTCTCTAAAGGGTGTGAATGTGCTCCCCTTCTTTCACTGAGCGCTCTCTCTCTCTCTTTTCCTCTCTCACCCAATCTCACACACACTCTCTCTCCATGTGTTTTTCATTCAGAGCTTTGAAATCCAGACTCTTGTCTTTTCCAGTTCTTTCTTCCAATCAGCAGAAAGCAAACCAGTCATGTGACAGCCCCTTGAGAAAGTAAGATGATACCACACACATACACACCCCTAATAGTTGATGTGTTGTCAAACACACAATTGAGACTGTAACTCACTGCAGCACAAACATTTATATATGCAATTTACCTGTTGATTAACTGCCAAAGACAGTACAGTAGTTAAGTGGATAGATGTATTATTATTATTATTATCATTCCAAACTAAATATGACTTATGGCCTTAAGAAAAAAAGAATAATATAACTATAATTAAAATAATTATAATAATAACTACTATACACTTGTGACTCAACAAATACAAAGAGGGCATTATTTGAATATGTCTGAAAATGTATATTATTCAATAAGAAGATTATGTCTTTGGAGTCACTGTGGTGACTGTGTCTCTCAAAGCCTGAAGTTTGGTTATTGGTGTACAATCTATACATTGGTGTCTAATCTATACTGGCCACTCGAAAAGACATAAAGTGACATTTACAGTAGGAGACCTCATGTGAGCGAGGGCCACAAAACTCCATATCAATATGCCATTTGGAACAGGGCATTTGTAGTGTGGTATGTCTGGCCAAGAACCACCCACTTAAGCAGGAGATCATCCTCAGAGGTACTTAATTCACCAGACTGGTACCTCGTAAACATAACTTTGTTTTGAAAGATTGCATAGTAGCCAGTAAATCAGATTGGAACTGATGATTTCAGCCACATTTTCCATTCCTCTTTAAATCCAGACACAGAAGTTTGTTAATTATGTATTCAGATATGACAGGTACATAGGTAAGAACAACAAAACACTACTTAGATGATATGTGTGATTTATTTTTTGAGCAAACCCCTTTTAACCTACAAAAGTCAACCCTCACATACATCAAAACCCCTCATACACACCTACTGTATACACCTTATATCATCTGTTACATTCTAACATCATACGAAAGATAATTGTACATGTTTTATCTCTCACTACCCTGAAGACCACAAACATTAAGACAACCTAACAGAAATTTATGTTGTTGGGGAGGACAAAATTTAGGCCTCAGACTCGAACATTTTCTTCCTCCCATCCATACCAGCCTTATCCTCAATATTCTTACGCCAGTCTCCCACTGCTTCCTTCTCCTGTAGTGACAGAAATATCACAACATTCCAACATGAAAAGCCTTGTTCTTTCATCACTTACAAAAAACAGACACTTTTTAGGTAATTTTCTTCTTTGTATTTAATATGTTTAACAAATGACACTCTTATACTGTTTTAGAAGTCCCCATATTGATTAAGATCTGGGATATTCCCACAATTCAGTGCGCCTGCCTCTGTGTTTGTGAAGGTGTTTAAAGGGTAGCAACGTGTGCTCACCTCCTCCTTGACCTCTTTCTTGACCTGTTTCAGGTTGGCTCTCAGGTCCAATGACACTTTGTGCTTGGAGCCCAGCAGAGCCTGCAGCATGGCGTCGGCAGACATGCGTACTTTCTTCAGAACAGGCTTCTTGAATTTACCTTTTAGGTCCTGAATCTTTATCTTCAGATCTTCAATCTATAAAGATCAACACAAAAGATTTATACAACCTGATTTATACATTCTGCAAATAGAAGATTTCAAGACTTTCATGTATTACTTTAATATTTTCATACCTCCTTGTCTGACTTGGCCACTTTGCTCTCCATATCATATCTTTGTTCATCAACAAGATCAATCTGATGGTGAATCTTCCTACATAGTTCCTTTACACAGACACATAAAGGTAGAGTACGTAATGACACAAATGTATTTTTTAAACAAGCTATTCCCTTAAAGGTTAAGAATGGTGTTTTACGGTACAGCTTTCATCTCTCTGCATGTACCTGTAGTTCTTGCAAGGTTCCAGGCAGTGTAAGTGCAGGGCAGTTCTCCTGCATGTATCTTTCTTTTTCTTGCTCTGCCTCAGCTGCCTCTTCTTCTAAAAGCCCATGAGCAATTTGGAGCAGCAAGCTCTGGAGCACAAACACAAAGAAGCACACACAGTTATTAGCAAATGAATTTCTGATACCTCATCTCACACCTTTAAATCAGTGAAGAAAAACATGACCTCACCTTCAGATGATGCCTACGGCTGGATGACATCTTCTTCCTATCAGAAAGAGATTGCTTACATGCAGTAAGTACAGTAACGAACATAAGTCCACTCTACTATAAAACCACTTTGAAAAAATCTAAGCTGGTTTGCTAGGTTTAGCTGGTCTGCTGGCTGGTTTTAGACAAGTTTAGTCAACTGTTAAGCTGATTAGCCTGGGAGACCATTTGGTACGATTATAGTAAGTGATACAGTGTAAAGACACTCCAATGTATCATGGTATTTTTATTTATATGATTTAATATGCCAGCATGTGTTATAGGAAATTGCTTAATGTTGGCCTAAGATTAAGGACCATCTGTTTGGAGCTAGTTGAGTTCAGTGATACAGCACTGAGTGATGTGGTTGTTAAGACAGTATTAATATAGTCTCTGAGCATATGTGGCACAACACACTTTCACACCACACAAAGTAAAACACATGATGTAAATCAATACTTACTCAGACATCTTGCAGTTTCTTTGTGCTGACCCCTGTCAAGGTGAAGACGCTCGTTGGTGGAGGAGGGGAGTGATGTTGCCTTCAATCAAACAGGAACAATTTACATTAAGTCAGCAGCAGGTCTAAATTTGGCCAGACATACAGCAGTGTGTATGTGAGAGGAACAGTTACTTAAAGGGTGCATGAGTGTGTGTAGAAGTGTCAATACCCACAGAAGTGTTAGGTGTTTAGAGATTTGAATTTAGGGAACAGTTGTCTTATACTTTTTTGATGTTTCTTTGTAGGAGGGAAGAGACAGCTGGGAGATGACCTGTTGTCTCTTGAGGAATCTCATCAGCTTTAAGGCCAACAGCTGAAACCCTCCTCAATTGCAAAAAATACATTCTGCTAGTAAGCAACTAGGCTTATTGCCAAATAATGGATTTAGATTAGTTTGGACTTAGCCACAATTCCTTGTGGATATTATCAGGTATCAGTTAGAAACGATACTAAAATACTAAAAATATGTACTAGAGAGAGTATAGTTTATGTAAAATTAAATATTCAGTCATCATTTATCCTCATGTCATTTCAACGCTATATGACTTTATTTCTTCCATGAAATGTTAACACTGCTTTTTTCTATACAATAAAAGTGAATGAGGACTGAAACCGTCAGTCTCTTACATTCTGCCATTCTTTTACCATGCTGTAAAATACAAACTTCCTGAGAACATATTGATGATCACAACAATACTGCACTGTTTAATTTACTAACTAATCATTGCCATACAGCAATCACTTGTTAGTCTTCTCTCTGGCACTGTTCCAAGCAAACGTTTCTCTTGTATTAAATACTAAAGCCAATTATCAGACACTATAGTACTTGCTCAGTATGGTTGAGTCTGGCTGTTCAGCATATGTGAGATGTTCTGTTATTATAATCTGTGGCATGCTCTAATGTTAGTGTTATTGAGACCAGTGCTTTAACAGCTCTCTTAGAGTTGAACAGAACAATGGCGAGACTCACCTTTCAATGCACAGCAGGATGTCCACAGGGGATTACAGGGAAAGAGTGTGAGGCTATAAAATTAGGTGGGTTTATATAGGCTTCCCAAATGGCTTCTTCATTCTCTTTAAGGAAGCAGATTTTTTCTTAAGCCAATGAGGTTACCTCACCCTCTCTCTCTCTCTCTCTCTCTCTCACACACACGCGCGCACACACACATGTTGGTACTATGTTGGTAATATCTACTCATTTTATATTGAGCTAATGCTATTTATGTATTTATAACCCCTATGTCACCCCTAACTGTACCTCTGCTGTTAAACCTGACCCGCACAGACACTTTAAACATATGTTTTATAAGCTGTTTGTATTGTGGAGACAGTAAGAATGTCCTCACGATGTAGTAAATGTCAGCTTTTCCTATATTGTGTGGACAATTTCTTCCCCATAATGTTGCACCTGAAACCTACACATGCATCAAGAGTATAGACAAACCCTACAGAGATTTACTTTTTTATACAAAGCTAATTATTAAAAGTGCTACACACTAACCCTGGACCAAAAGACAGCACTGCATATATGGACATGTTGATATACAGCTTTTAATGATTTGTTTTTCTAAATTAAAACATCTCCAAATGTCCTGATCGGAAGGTGGTCATATATAGCTAACCTCTGAAGAAACATTTGCAAATCCACCCACTCAAAAAAAAGAAACAAGAAATAGACAGGTTAAAAATTAACTTTCTCAAAACGTTTTCACAACCAGTCCACCAGAACCTCTAAACCTTCTGGTTATGATTGTCACTGCAATCTCATAATGAAAAATCTGCTTCACTGCAGTTACTGTAATAAATACAGTAATTGCTTTAGAATTAACATAATAACACTGTGTTTTAATAATTACTCAAACCAGTTGGCAGGTCTATTTGAGAATTTATTATGGTTGAAGGCTTACAGCACAGAACAGTCAGATGACAACAGACTTTATATGGCTTTATAGTTGGTCTTCACATCAGAAATGTTGGTTGATGTAGTTTTAGGCAATATATCATATTCTCCAGTCTGACTTGATTAACTACAAGGGTGGTACTGTAAATCAGCTGTGTTTAAATGATGTACAGTAGTAATATGCGCCGCCATTACTTTGAGAGTCTCCTGCAGTTCCCTCTATCAGCCACTAGAGGGAGACCATTGATCCTTTTAAAGACAGTGATGGTGCTTGGTTGATGTCTTTAGCTTACTCTTGAGCAAGTCTGTGTTTGCGAGATGGGCTCTGGAATTAAAGTTTATTTTAATTAAAAACAAAATACACACTTCTCAAAAAATTCCACATTTCTGTCCTGGCACATTGCCAAATGTATGTCTCTATTACGAATGTCAATATGACAGTATTTTGCCAGCAGGCAACAGAACCTGAATCTCATTCTAATTTTGCAAAAAGTTTTTGTTAGGGATGGTTTGAAAGAACAGACACAATAAATAAAAGAGATTTTGCGTCCCAACAGGGGTCTCAAGAGTAGTCAAGTAAAGGAGATCAATGCTGTCATCAATGCATGTGCATGTCAACATATATGCATGTGTGTGTGTGTGTGTGTGTGTGTGTGTGTGGTGGTATTGATGCTTTGTAGATATTCCACTTCGACACCCCAGTTGGTGCTGCCAGACCACCCTTGGAAGAATTGATTGAGAATTGTTTCTGAAATACCATTTTTACCCAAATTACCCAAATTGATTCATTTCCACGCAGCTATGGCAATGTCACAGACATGCATGCAGACACACAATCTTAGAAGATGTTGTATGTGCTTTAGTTAGCTTGACATGCTCATTTTGGCCATTCATATACTTTACATGAAAGTAGCATCACAATCATACTGACAAATTAAATCTATTATGACAAATACCAGCATTACGGTATAAAAACTTTAATAAAACGTCTTTATTAAATAAACCTTGTTCTCGGCCCATTGTTGTCTGGGAGAGCTGTGCACACAGCCAGATGTGTATATCTGTCAGATTTAGTGGCAGGATTGATTTGACAGAATAACATTTTTGTTATATATTTGTTTAATTCTTCCATAATGACCCGGTTCCTGCGACCTCAGCTTCATCAGTCCTGGTGAGAGCTCCATTCTGCTGACGTCCTGATAATTACCATTGGTTGAGGTAACTTTAACCCATTACTTAACACCTGATTTCCCCAAATGTCATCTTAAAACATTGACCAAGAGTTATGGAAGTGACTCAATGTTTTCACCATTGCACAGCCTTTTGCAAGCAGCATTTAATTGGAAAAACATAGTGAAATGTCCCTTTAACCAGAGGACGGGTTTACAGTAGTTCAAAGTTGTGATATGTCCCTTTAACCAGTGGACGGCCACAGGTCAGCTCAAACTGCAGCTCGTCATGCTTCCTATATAGGAGGATATATGGAGATTATCAGCTTGGATGAAAACAACTACAACTGGAAAGCTATTGATCAGTATGCTGTTAAACTAAAGTAAGGAATTGAAAAGCAATGTTGGAGCGGTATCTGCCTACAAATGCCTGCTGTGCTGTTACTGTTGTTGTGTACCTTTGGTCTGCCGTGGTGGGATCTCGTCAGCTGCCGGGAATCTGTTCTCTCACAGCGGTCTTATGAGTCTGACACGCACCGAGTGGCTGTTGGGAATGTCTGGAGAACAGACAGACCCGCAACAGTTGCGTTGAACCGCCATGGAGACGAGGTGAGGACGCCTCAGTGTTTGCACTAAAATAAAATCATGAAAGCATTTTACTGTATTTGTTTACTGTAGGTCACCTGTATACACGCCTGCCTGTACGATCGGATCATTTATGACTAAAGAAACTATAGCTACACCGCATATATTGCAACAGGATGTACCTGTATGCTGTACTGACTTCATTCTTTTCTGATAATATAACATCAAAAGTGGCAACTATAGCTTGCTTATATTGCTTGATTGACATTTATTGTCAATAAAGCATGTTTTGACAATAACTATGTTATGTTATGTTATGTTATGTGTTATGTTATGTGTTATGTTATGTGTTATGTTATATGTTATGTTATGTTATGTTATGTCTAGCTACTTTATGTTGGTTGTGATGGTAATGATGCCTGTAAAGTTGCATGTGTTGATCTGTGTGTCAGTGTGACTTGGTGATGAACCTCTCTGCCAGTCAGAGATGTGAGTTTGTGAAAAACACATCGGACTGCGTTTCACATGAAGGATTTACCAACTACCCTTGGATCACCTTTTGCCTGTTCCCACCCCACCTGCTGACCCTAGTCATTGTACTCTATGTAAGGACACAATCTCTGTTTACTTTCGGTACAGTTCAGTACATAACACAGAATCAAGTGGCATGTGGGTTTGTTTTTGGAGAGTAATACATTTTTGTTTAAATATCCCATTTATACAAATTATAGTGCATCAGTCTAGATAATTGTATTGTAAATAGTATTCTTCTGTCTTGTTAAACTCAGTCACTTTCTATATTCGTGTGTCCTCTTTGACTTTTCCCATCAGGTCCTGTGGCTCTTTGTCTTGTTCCTTGTTCTTGGGCTGATTGCATCAGACTTGTAAGTTTGTGTGAGAATGCTGTAAAGGTTATTAGATAATCCGCCTGCACGTGCAGCTTATATTTGCCAGCACACTACAGAGCTTGATGTGTAGTCATTAAACTGTGCTGATTCAATCTGGCTGAATCAGCTGAAAATCAAGTTCTAATGGTGTGTGGCTGTAATATTCCAATCATCAGTTTTAATATCTCTCCGGTCTTTCACCTGTTTAAGGTGACTGAATATGAGATGGCTTGGTTATAGGCTCACATTGGATCCCATTTGCATTATACATTTTGTCCCTGTAGTACATAACAGTGCCAATAATAATAACAACAGCACTTTAAAATTAAAGTGACCCAGAACATATTTGTTCCTTCTTGTAATCTCATGGCAGTATCAGTGCAGCTGTCCCTGTAGCCTTGACCTGCTCTTTATGGGCACTCTATTAATGTTTCACTTCACTATTTACTCATGTGACTAAGATTTTCATTAATTTGGTGAATTTGTAAGTGGATTACAAGGTTCTGCTTTTTGAGGATCAAGACGTCTGTTTGTCTGTTATTAGACTGCAAAGTTTGTTTTCAATGCCAGGCTGTATATAACATGCATTTAAATGTATGTGTATATGACAAAAGACAAATTTGTGTTTTGTGATCATGTAGTATAATTATAAATCGTTTAGGTGTTTAGGATGTTCTGTAGCGTGTGTTGTAATGTATTGTACTAAATAATGCAATTTGTAATTGTTTTGTAGTTTCTGCCCAAACCTCTCAGCCATCTCCTCCACACTAGGACTGACTCATAACGTGGCTGTATCCTTTAAGTAACTGAAACGTGACAGAGCGTTATGCCTACATCAGCTGATCGTCTATTCTCATTTTGCTGAATGAGGTCAATAACACTTACTGTGAAGTCACAGATCTTGCATTACTTTGTGCTTATCAGACACAGGAGTGTGATAAACTCCAGAGTCCAAAGCACATAGGTTAAAGAGTGTACCACAACATGCTAAACCATTTGTCATAATAAATTAATAATTCAAACATAGGTCTCCATTAACGTTAGCTCTGTAACACAGTGTGTTAATGACTGAGAAGAGTAGTGTAGTGTGTGTAGTTTAAAGAAGTGTGTAAAGCTTCTTGTGTCATTAAGTGTGTGCATGACTGAATGTGTGACTTAGTGGAATCTTAAAGGCAGGGTAGGCATTTTATGTGATGGTGGTTGAAAGTCTGTTTACATCCTGATAGCAATCACTGTGTAAAGTGGAATAAATATATTTATACATATAAACATTTTCTGTGGAGGATGATAAAATGTTTGTCACATCATTGAATTCGGGCTGAAAGGCTTGTTTTTTTGGAAAGGGCGTGAATTGTGTTTAATTCTATATAACAAAGCTTCCATAAACAATAGTGTTTATGGAATTTTTTCTCACCGTTGTTTTCCATAATGGTGACGTTAAACAGGGAGTGACATTCCTGGCATTTGGAAATGGGGCTCCAGATGTATTTAGTGCCATGGCTGCTTTCTCTCACCCTCAAACTGCTGGCCTTGCTATTGGAGCGTTGTTTGGTGAGTGATCAGCACTCTGAAGTGCTCAGCAAATGGCATGAGTTTGAACTGACACATTTTAACTTCACGCCTTGGGTGGTACTCTGTGTACCTCACCAACTATTGGACATGAAATGTAACTTATAATAACTGTATAAATGACATCTATAATGTTACATTGGTGTATTTGTTTTGTTTAAATGGCCCATTTAAAGAGGCATTAACATATATCCATTAACATTAATTCATTACTATGGATAAATTGATGCAGTACTGTGGAATGTTTTTTTCTAGGGGCAGGGATCTTTGTGTCAACAGTTGTTGCTGGGAGTGTTGCTCTGGTTAAACCTTTCACTGCGGCATCCCGTCCATTTTTACGTGATATTATATTCTACATAGCGGCCGTGTATTGGACCTTCACTATCCTCTATAAAGGCTACATTACCCTGGGAGAGGCCGTGGGTCTGATAACCTTTATTCACTAGATCTATGTTTTCTGTGATCTCCATTCTTTTGCGTGTTCATCCTAATTTCTCCAATCTTTCATATTTAATATCTTGTTTTTTACTGTATTTATATTTGGTTAAAAGAAGTATGAGTCTCACGTGTCTTTCTCTCTCTGCCCTCTCCCCATTTTCTTGCAGGCTTTCTGGGGCTGTATATTGTATATGTTTTGACTGTGGTTTTAAGTGCGTATATATATAATTGTAAGAAGCACCAGCTAAATGTCTCATTGGAGAGCTGTGGCGGAGCAGAGGGTAAAGTGACAGCAGTCTTCTGTAGAATTAAGAATATTCACAACATGCACATCACACATGTTCAGCCTCTTTAAAAACTGATTCCAAATACTAAATGAGGAGTCACAAATCTACAAGGTAAAGCATGAACTGACTGGACTAAGGTTAAGCTATTTGCCATTGCCATTCTTGAATAGAAAATGATATTAACCAGGACAGAAAACTGCTCATCACGCAATTTCATTGAATATTTTAAAGTTTTTATGAAGTTATGAAGTGACATCACTGTTTTTTTTTTTGTCTTTTAGAGGAGATTCCGCCTCCTGATTCATCTAGGGAATATGTGAGTGGAAGCTTTCAGGAACATGGTAGGTAACTTACACTCAAATAAACACATGAATGAGTGTCTACAGTGAACATGTGGTATCTTACATTGTTTTAGACTCCACACAAATTGAAGCACCGTGCGCATCTGCTTGGGTAATACAATGAAGAGTTTGACGTTTCTGAAGTTTTTCTCTGAGGAAGCTCTGTTTGGTGTGAAAGTATTTTCTGAGGGAAACCTCCTTTGTGGACGTCTCCATTTTTAAACGCAAAGTCTATGAAATGTCCCCATTTAGATAAGTAAATGTGTGTGTGTGTTTGTGTCAGATGAAGAATATGAGCCTTTGCTGCCGTACATGCTATCAACCACTCAGATCTTCTTTAATGCCATTAACCCAGTGGACAGCAGGTCCTGGAGGAGACAGCACTGGAGTGGGAAGGCCCTTAAAATGATCAAGGTGCAAATGTGCACATTCACTACCTGATTTAATGAACCATATACTGTAAGATCTTCTAAAAAACTTTAAATTCACAGATAGGTTTTTATCTCCTTTAAATTGATTCTAGTACTGACCTCAATGCCTGCTTGGTGAATAGCAGGATGTTTTTATGTATGCCTGTGTAATTGTGGGCTTTTTGGTTATGAGATTTACTAGTGTGATGTATGACATGATGCTTGTCAGAATGTTTGTAGTCTGTACTCTTTAACCCTAACTTCCTGCCTGACTGTGTGTCTGACTGTGTTAGGTGCCTGTGGAAGTACTCTTACTGTTGACAGTTTCTGTGGTGGACCCAGATAAGGAGTATCACAATTGGAAACGCCCTCTGAACTGTCTTCACATAATCACTGGGCCACTGGTGTGTGTCCTTACCTTTCAGTCTGGGGCCTGTGAGTCTACTTGCAAGTTACAGCCAAAAACAACAGTCCACCCTCATATTGGATTTCATACACTAACAAATTGTGTATATAGGTATTTCTATGCATGCAGAAATGGTTCTGGTTTATAATTTCTACTTAATTCACATTTGTGTGTGCATAAAGGAGTTTAAATAATGTAAACCATCTCCAAATAGGTACCTCACCTTTTTTGACTCTAGCCTAAAAGCACATGATCTTCAAGTAAACAGTGCTATTCTCAAAACCAGTTAAAAACAGTAAACACTGTTATGTAGGCTTAGACTACATGGGACCCACTACATTGCTTTGCTATTAAGAACATTTATTCATGTATTGAAGGGCTACAATTATTCAATTTGTAGTAATATAATAAAAATATTCAGCTTACTACATTACACCATGTTTCTAATGCTAGGTGTATGTGCATTTTTAGCATACATGTGGTTTATGAGCTGTGTTTCATGGCTTTACTGAATCTGCTTATTCTCATGGAAACCGCCAGAGGAACTGAAATTCTGCCTAAATGTGAAAAGTTACATGTTGTTGATACACATGACATTTTGTTGAATGTTATTGTGTAATCACATGTCCCTAAAGTGCCACTTTAAATTACAGTTAATTACAGTTACAGTTATCATCTTTTATTTACATTCCAGATGGCTTGTATCTCATTGAAGGAGAGCTTCCAGTTTGGGTGCTTACAGTCTGTATTGGAGTCTTCCTCTCTGGCATAGTCTTCTTCACTACCACCAATGAGCATCCTCCTGCATACCACTTTGTATGACATTTAGATTTATGTTCCTGATTTAGTCAGAATATATTGCCAACACCATAAGAGCAGAAGAGCCTTTCAAAGCTGTAATATTTAACATTCAGCTGTTCTCTTTGGGTTTGTTTGTGCAGCTCTTCTCTCTGCTGGGTTTTGTGGTCAGTGCGATGTGGATCAGTACTGTAGCGTCTGAGATTGTCAGTGTGCTTCATCTAATGGGGATTGTTCTAAGTCTCAGTAACACTGTACTGGGCCTCACCTTGTTAGCCTGGGGCAACAGCATTGGGGGTATGCACACTCACAACATGAAAATTGCATATACATCGTATTATCTTCCCATTATTATTTTTAGCCATATTCACATGCTAAAAATGAAACCAGTTTTGCAATTGCATTGTTCCTTTTTGGTTTGCACTACAAGATTTCTTTTAATATAGTTTTTTACCTTTTCTATTTTCTATTGCAACGATCACGTACAGATAGGAAGTGACACACTAAAGTACATACTTTCATGTCTTTATCTGTGTTATAACAGATGTGGTATGTGTGTTTTACAGATTATTTTGCAGACATTACTATGGCCCGTCAGGGATACCCCCGGATGGCCATCTCAGCTTGTTTTGGGGGCATTATTTTTAGTATCCTTTAAGCTGTTGTCTTTATACAAGTGTGACTTTTGTTTTTGTGCTTTAAACACTGTTCTTTAAATGAAATCATACTAATTATATGTATGAAATGTTTTAAATTTCTAGGTATATTATTTAGGTATATATTTTAGCTCCAACACAATAGCAAAATCTTTGTATGTCTTTAACCATCTCAGACATATTGTTTGGTGTGGGTCTGGGCTGTCTTCTTCAGATGTTTCATAATAGTCATGTGGTAATGGTATGTTTCACGCTCTACATACGCTGCCTCAGCTTTTATATATAAGAGAAGATACATACAGCTGGATACTGTATACAATCCTCTAAATCCTGTTTACCTGAGAACATGTTATGAGTATTTTTATTCAGGTTAAAGTTATGGTTTAGACAGTAATTTAGAGGGAGTGAATAAGACTGGTCTCTGTTTGCTGTGTTTAATTCTGAGTTTAGCTGGAGCCAGAGGGCATGCTGTGCTGGGTTCTGTCTGGAGCACTGGGTCTGTCTCTGGTCTTCTCCTTTATACTGGTTCCTCTACAGTGTTTCCACCTGAACCGAGTCTATGGCATTTTTCTGCTGATCTTCTACATCATCTTCCTCATCGTCGCCCTGCTCACTGAGTTTAGAATTATCCAGTTCTGATGTCAACAGAAACACAAACAGTGCAATGACTCAAGGAATGTATAAGATTATCTGTTTTTTAAATGAGCCAGTAATTACTGTACACTCGTTGTCTTTTAAACAATCATGTTGAATCGTGAACTGGAAATTGGAAATGGAAAAATAAAAATATTTTATTAAACAGAAGACTTGCAAATAATGTTGTGGTTTTGTCTGTTGTTATTGCACTGTGAATGTAATATTTAAAGGGTGTGACCATGCCTGGTATATTTGCGTAGAATTGCAATATTGTAAAAAAACAACTGAAATCAATCGCCACACTAGTAAAAACAAGCTATTGTTTAAATTGGTTTATTGCTAACATGATGCTCTTATATGTTGATATTGATATATTGTAAGTAACTTTAGATTAAAGTGCATAAATATTTGATCATGTGGTTGTAGCTGAAGCACAAGTAGTACCTGCTCCATACCGCTAGGTGGCAGTGATGTTTCTAAACCCGAGAGCGCAGAGCGATCCGCGAACGTTTTTAAGTAGGTTGAGGTTAACTAGCGCTGAAATCCCATCCCCGCTTAACTGTTACACAAGGACAGCTAGAAATTACGCATATTTCAGGATCCGTTAGATTTACGTACTGTCATATATTTTATTTGTCAAAACAAACGATGTCAGCCAGCTGCGGAAGGAATCCTCCTCCTTTCCCTGATCATGAAGATCAGGAGGCTGAATTTGACACCCGGATTCTGGAGAGCGACGAGGATGATGAAGGGGAAGACATATTCACCGGCGCAAGAGTGAGACTAAATCAGTATTGCCATAATATGACCAAGTCGAATAAGGTTAAACATTTCATTGTCATTAGCTGCTCGCTTCTAATACGCGTCGGTAACAGTTTATCATGTAGCTTAGCAACTTGTGCCACGGCTGTCAACTGTAATGGTGCAATTATTTTAATTCATTTTTTTGCAGAGTAAACCGATCACACCCACATCCGGTCCTGATGAGGGCCCCGAGGCAGATATCTTCAGTGAGGAGGGAACTTACATCAGAACCGATGTTCATCACACCACTAATGGGCTTCACTCTGACGAAGAACTGGATCTGTTCACTGGTATGTGTTTCACTCCGTTACTGCAGCATTACTCGTATTGTGCAATAAATGCATAAGGAAACTTGATTTGAATAATGAATTCCATCTGCCTGTAAAATAGTGAGACAGCCACTGATCACATAAAGATGTCTTCTCTGTTTTAACTCCAGAAGCCACCGTAGAACTGACACTTACCAACACCACTAGTCAAGGCAGGAGAGAGATTATTGGCCCGACTGTATCGGCATGCAACACCACACATGTTCCTAATTCAATTCACAAACCCAGTATTGTCAACAAGACCATGGAGGAGGTACAGAAACAAGGCCCCACATGTGCCTTTAGTTGCATTAATGCATTATTTATATAGAACCATGTTTTTGACTGCATGATGATGCATTTAACAGCTGGAGGAGGACGAAAGCGAAGACCAGTTTGAGTTGAATGTTGCAGTCACCAACCCAGAGAAAATAGGTATGTGTGTATAATAATAAAGCTTGTATCGAGCCTTTTATTTTGGATGCTTATTTGACAGTTTTAGTGACTGTTCTGTTTTATTGTGTTGCAGGAGATGGCATGAATGCCTATATGTCTTACAAAGTGTCAACTCAGGTTCATTAAAGTTCTTTCTTTATGTCTTTTATTTTTGTGGGCCAAAGCTTTTTCAAAACAGCATTTTGATCTTTGTCCATGCTTCTCTCTCCAGACTACACTGCCCATGTTCGGTAATAAAACGTTTTCTGTGCGCCGTCGCTTCAGCGATTTTCTGGGACTTTATGAGAAGCTGTCGGCAAAACACTCTCTGCTAGGCTGCATCATTCCACCCCCACCTCAGAAGAGTGTAGTGGGTAAATAATAATAATGTTTAATTTATATAGCATATTTGCACAGTAAAGAGTCTTGTTTCTCATCTTATCCAGTCAAGTTTACTTTCATCTGTCAAGTTTTGTCAAGTCACATCACTATGCCAACAGTCAGTAATTCTGCTGGAGTTTGCTAACTCATGAGAAATTAGACTTCTGGTGGGTTTTGACTGTATGTAAATGTGAACAGAGCTTAAATGCATTTATGATTTGGTGTTGTGTCACAGGAATGACTAAAGTGAAGGTGGGGAAGGAGGATTCGTCCTCAGCAGAGTTTGTGGAGAAGAGACGAGCAGCACTGGAGAGGTGAACATGCATATACATACATACATGCATACATATAGAACACGTTATATTTACTGGCCGGCTGGTTGTATTTTCTGTAGGTATCTGCAGAGGGTAGTGGTCCATCCATCTCTGCTGCAGGACCCAGATGTTCGAGAGTTTTTAGAAAGAGAGGAGGTGACCATCTACATCGTCTTCTAAGACAAATCATATTTTTAGAGAGATTTTGAATTTTTTAACCGATGATGTGTGTGTTTTAGTTGCCAAGGGCGGTGAATACTCAGACCTTGAGTGGACCTGGTCTATTAAAGATGATAAACAGAGCATCAGATGCAGTGAATAAGATGACTGTTAAAATGAATGAATCAGATAATGTAAGAGTTACTCTCACAGTCAGCTGGTCTGTTACATTGATCTTGAGTTTGACACCTCTGTGTGTATGTTTGTTTCAGTGGTTTGAGAGTAAGCTGCAGGAGGTGGAGAATGAGGAGCAGTTGATAAGGAGGCTCCATGCTGCAGTTGACTCATTAGTAAACCACAGGAAAGGTGAGAGTGAAGACTACACTGTCAACAGATTCACATCTTTCCTTGAAGAACTTAAAGTTGTTGATTATAGGTTGTAAATTTTGGCATGTGGAGAAAAGTCTATTTAAAGCTGCAATTCGTAACTACTTGTTTATTAATGTATACAAATTAGTTATTGAGCAAGGACATGACAGATCAGTGTTCAACATGCTTTCCTAACCTTCCCACGATTTTCAATGGTAAGTTTGTACAACCCCAAATCAGAAAAAGTTGGGACAGTATGGAAAACACAAATAAAAAAAGTTGTGATTTCTAAATTTACTTTGACTTGTATTTCATTGCAGACAATACAGCAGCACATTATTTAATGTGTTCATGATTTTTGTTTTTTCTTAAAAAAAAAAAAATCCTATTTTGGTTCTTGCAACACATTTCAAAAAAAGTTGGAACAGTAAAGCATTGTACCACTTTGTAATGTTGTGAAAAGGAATGGCAACACTTAAAAGACGTTTAGGGACTGAAGACACCAAGTGAAGAAGTGTTTCAGGTGTAATTTTGTCCCATTCTTGCTGCAAACAAGTCTTAAGGTGGGCAACAGTACGGGGTCTCAGTTGTTGCACTTGCGCTATAGAAGGGAAGAGGGAGTCAAGACAAAAATTTTATGAAAGAGAGAAGGAGAAGGCAACTATAAGGAATAAAGAAGTTATAAAGGATGAAAAAATGAAGAGGAGTAGAGGACTTTTGGTCGCAACGGAGAAATAAAATATAATTAAAGTAAGAAAAGTGGGCTCTGGAATGTTAAGGGTGGATTTTAATGGTTGTGGATGTAATACGTATTGTGTAGTCGAGTAGTCCTGAGCCCATGTGGTGATATTGCTTATAGATGAATGACGATTCTTGATGCAGTGCCACCTGAGCGATCGGAAAGCACGGTTGTTCAGCTTAGGCTTGCGCCCTTGTCCTTTACGCACTGAAATTCCTCCACATTCCTTGAATCTTTTAATTATGTTATGCACTGTTGAAGGTGAAATAAGCAAATATCTTCCTATCTTTCTTTGAGGAACATTGTTTTTAAACATTTCAATAATTTTCTCACGTATTTGTTGGCAAACTGGCGATCCTCAGCCCATCTTTGCTCCTAAAGGACTAGACCTTTCTTGCATGCTGCTTTTGTACCAAATCATAATTACAATCACCTGTTGACATTACCTGTTTCAAATCACATCATTATTTAACCAACGTACCTGATTACTAGCCCTAAATTGCTCCTGTTACAACTTTTTTTGAAATGTGTTGCAAGAACCAAAATAGGAATTTTGGTTTTTTTGAAGAAAAAACAATAAAAATCATGAGGAACACATTAAATAATGTGCTGTTGTATTGTCCGCAATGAAATACAAGTCAAAGTAAATTTAGAAATCACTACTTCTTTTTTCATTTGTGTTTTCCATACTGTCCCAACTTTTTCTGATTTGGGGTTGTAATTATGATATAGAATTTGGTGGTGTGTTGGATTTTGCATGAAATGGCCATCTGTAAACAGAAAGAAGATCCGGCTACTATATCACATATTCAGGTACTGTAGATCATGCAGCATTTGTAGCTTGTTCTTACAGCAGTTGTTTGGAATTCTTGTCATTCAGATTAAGAAAATAAATCCACACGTATTCTGCAATTTTATGTTTCAAATGAGATGGCAGTACAGAGGCAAAATTTACAGATTGCAGCTGTAAACGTTCCTGAAATTAAATTATAATGTGGCCATTATAAGCCTTTCTGTCTGTCCATCCCACAGAGTTGTGTAGTAACACAGCAGTGTTCAGTAAGAGCGTTGCCATGCTGGGCAGTGTGGAGGAGAACTCTGCATTGTCTCGGGCACTGTCACAGCTGGCAGAGGTGGAGGATAAGATGGAGCAGCTGCACCAGCAACAGACATACAGTGATTTCTTCATCCTCGCAGAGATGCTGGCCGACTACGTCAGACTGCTGGGGGCCGTGCGGGTTAGAGAGTGCAACCACACATAACCCAAAACCACACACATTACACATCGCAAATTACATTTGTTTGCTTTGGAATCGAACCCAAGAAGTAGCTAGCATCATGTTCTGTCAATTGAGCTGAAGGAATCCAAAAACATCTTGGTTTACTGAAAATATCTTGTTTTGACCTGCTAACCTGAGCTCATAACAGAAGCTTAACTTGGTTATGAAGTAGTTAAAGTGGAGTGTGATTTTGTTATGCTGTGAATGATGTGCTGATGTTGTTTACTATGGTCTGTGTGGCCCTTAGTGCTGTTTTGAGCAGAGGATGAAGGTGTGGCAGCGTCTTCAGGAAGCTCAGAGCACACTGCAGAAGAAACGAGAAGCAGAAGCCAAACTGCTCTGGGCAAACAAACCAGACAAATTGCAGCAGGCTAAAGACGACATAAATGAGGTTAAACATTAACACTAAACAATTAATGATGGGTTAATGAACAGTCAGCTGGTCGTTATCGCAATATAAACCAGATGTAACAAAATGGAGGGAAGGGGCTTATTTTGTGATAATGACATGGAGAGGCATGAATCTAATATAGCTATGTACAAAATATGTTGCCAGAGAAAACAGTAGGTTGTAAAGTTTAGTGGTAAAAATATTTGATAAATCTGTATATTAATATACAAAACATCTATAAACAGATCAAATTGAAATGAAAAATGTTACAGATTTGCTGATAACACGTGGCTCTCTCTGTTTCTGCACAGTGGGAGTCTAAAGTCAGTCAGTATGAGAGAGATTTCGAAAGAGTCACGTGTACTGTGCGCAAAGAAGTGCTCAGGTTTGAGGTAAGAAGTGGTTTTTATACTGCACAAGCAAATTCACATTGTTGCATTAAGATATTTCGAAAACGTGTCTTGAAAATATGCTACCAGCCACCATGTAGCTATATAGATAAAAGTCAGCATCTCACTAGCTTTGTTTTGTTATGGGAACAGTTAGTAGGACACCAACCTGTTCTGTTGGAACTTTACCACAAACACAGCTTAGGAAGAATGGGATCATTTTTCTCAGATTGCCTGTGTGACTTTGAATTTGCCAGAGTAGGACAATGTTAGCTCTGTGTTGTGAAATGAAGCTGATTGGTCACTGCCAAGGCCATGAGAGTCCACCCCACTGACAATACTAAACACAATACTAAGTAGCTGAAGATTATCACAAAGTTGCCATGGAATTGAGCTGCTGGAACTGTATATGTCTATTCCTAACCAACTATATAAATGAAGCTTATGATTAAAAATCAGCTAGTCTGATGCTGAGCAGCAGAATGTTATGTTTTTGATGATAAGTGTTAAAGATACAGATCAGTGTAAGTAGAAAACAATATTACTGTTTTGTCTTTCACAGAAAGAGAAAACTCGAGATTTCAAACAGCACATAGTGAAATACCTGGAGTCCCTGCTTCACACACAGCATCGGGTAAGTGTGTGGCTTGGTGTGTGTTGCATATAACACTATTGTTATAACACTAATTGTTACCTATTTAAACCAGCTTGTGAAATGTTGGGAGGCCTTCCTGCCTGAGGCCAAAGCCATTGCCTGATCAGAGAGACCTCACACACCTTTGACCTTGACAAATGACAATCAACATTTCTCTCTTCCCTTGCTCTCTCTCTCTGCTTGTCAGATAACATGCTTCATAATTACTACTGTTCCATGCCAGTGAACCTATAGTTTGTGATGGCGATTCTGTGCAGTGGCCCATGTCACTGTTAACAATTGAAAGTTGAGTGTAAAGGTTAAAGGTCAAAGCAGCTTGAAGCAGGAACAACAGTGTGAGGTGTAGTAAGATTTTTTTTTTTATGTGTGCACGTATGTATGTGTGTGTATAGTGTTATCCATAAGGTTTTTAATGGTACTTAGCCTGTGTTGTTTTAATTGACATTAACCCGCCCATGAGTCTCATTCTGTTCTTGTAATGAATGCGCACAGGGATGAGACATTTGAAAATTTGACGTTTATAATTCATTCCAGATTTGCATTATTCAGTTTATAAAGTACAAACACTTAAGATGTTTTTGGGGGCGCGTCACCTGTGCTAATGTAACATTTAAAACAATAGTAAAGTTATATCCTGATGTGGAAAATGAATCACAGACTAAGAGGGAAAAAACAAAGTTTTGTGGTGTATTGTCTTTTGAATTAAGTCACAATATGCGTTTGTATTTAATGTTAGCTGGTGCTTTTGACTGATAATGTTATGTTCTCAAAAATATGCACTGATCTGCACAGATCCAGATAAAAGTCTACTTATAGGTTGACAAACGTGTACATTTTGTACTGTGGATGTTTTAACCAATAACATTGATGCTCTGCTCATACATTATATATCGCACTAACTGCCAAAACCAGTTATGGATTATTCTCAAATTTTGAGTATTTGGTTACATCCTTGGACAAAACACATTGGGCTCAGAGTCTTATTCTCTGACAATAAATACTGTGCTGTTATGCATACGTATTATAAGTTTCCATTTAGACTATTAACAAGATGTTAATGAGACGGTAAAATGTAAATTTAAGTGTTTCTAACTGTTGTGCAGTCAACCATTCTTTGCATTTCATGAAAATAAAAAAATGACAAAAACAGTTTTTCTTTTCATTTTGTATTAAATATGAAATATATCTGGAACTGAATTATTTTATAGAGAATTGACATCTTTCATATTTGAAATTAATTGGTATTCATAAAGTCAGGTGGTCATGATATTAAATGACAAAACATTCAGCAACACATTTAAAGAATTATTTAAATACAGCTAATCTGAGAGTCACCTGAGTGTTATTCCCTTACTGCAAGGCCCTGATGTGTATCCAGTAGTTCTACTTTGTGAAACTCCTGCACGAAGCTTATATTCATTGTAATCTAATACAAAATTGTTTCACTGTACCATCTGAATGTTTATAAAAATGTCTCAAGTACTGTACATTGCTCTCATAAGAGCACCAAAACTGTGAACCAAGAGCACAAATGCTTTAAAGAGGACAGCCACCTCAGAAGTAGCCACATCACTCCAGTCCACTTCCCGGGGTTATTCTTAGACTTACAGAAGTTTTAGCCCCTCCCTTTGTAAACAATCTTGGCCAATAGGGTTATTATTGCACAGTCGCCAATAAAGTTGTTAATGTTACTGACAACATCGCAATTTGTGATTCCCTTTTCTTTGTCTGAATGCTGAGCACTTTAAAAACATAATTAAAACATTGCAAAGTTTCCCTCAATATAAAAAAGTGTGGGACAAAGGTGGTGGAGACAGTCTGGACTGGCTTTGTGTTTCTCTGATATGTTGGGACTGTCCTCACAGGTCCTCTTCACTGTCCCAGAATTCCTCTTTTCGGAGGAGCCGGTATGATTGTCAGGAATCGCTTTCATTAATGAAATGACTGTAGCCAGTCATTGGCTCTGTTTGTCGGCACAGACAGACAAACAGCAGTAGAACCAGGAAGAAGAGTACACATCCACCTATAGCCAGAGAGATGATGACCACTGCAAACATATATGAGAGGGGGTCATTAGAATTAAACTATATATATATAATACTTATATTATATATAATTTATTATATATTAAACACTGTATACACTATAAATAAGATCCTGTTTTTATTCTTTCATATACAGCTTATGCAACCAAACCAATTTTTAAAGCAGTTTAAATATTTTCAGTGTACATATAAACAGTTTTTTTGTGTAAGGTTATAGATTTGAGCAAACAAATAGCATTTATTAATGCACACAAGTGGGTTTACCCCTGTCTATGGTGTCTTTGCTTATGCTACACTCTCGTTTCCAATCCTGTGGTATAACTTCACGTGTAAGGTTCATGAAGTCCTGTAGAGAGCAGCGCTGAGAACAGCCTGGTAAAGACACAGCGTACGGCTCAGACACTGAGCTGTCGTTGCGATAAAACATCTCCACTGAAAATGACCTAAAAGACAACAACAGAGGCAACAGAATACTTTTGTTGACTCTAGATGCATTTTAGCCTTATGAAAAATTTGTTATTAATTATTAGTGTTTTTTATTAAAAATGCAGGTGATCCATTACCCGTTCTCTTCCTGATGAAGCTCAATCAGATGGCAGGAAGCATAAGGTGGTTGTAGTCCATTAAAGACATTCAAAGCTTCCTGCAGGGCTACAATTGTTGTGTCATGCTATTGAGGAAAGAGATTATTTTACATAAACATTTTACGTTTTCATTAAATATAAACAGATTAGTTTCCTTAAGGCATCATACTATTGACAGAATAAAGGAAGGTTATTTAGTTGGTTGTTTTCTTCACTGGTGTTTGTTTAGTGGACACATGACTTACAGCTGAGTATACGATCATCTTCACTTCCTGTTTTGAGTCTGGAGCTGTTGCAGCTGAGAGGTTTTTAATGATCTGGTCTAACAGCAGGCCTGTGAGAGACAGTGTAAGTGCTGTATTGGCACATTCAAGTGTCACGGGATCACAGTATTGTGTTGCAATGTGACAAAACAATCCTATGACAAAAAAAGGAATTTCTGCAACACTTCCAAGCCGAAAAACATTTGTTAGGACATTTGTAAATAAAACAATAAATAAAACAACAACAGTAACATCCTGTTTGCAGATTCAACTTCAATTTGATATTTTGTTTTCTAATGCAATAAAAAAAATTCAGACACATTTAAGCATGACTTAAACAATAATAATAATAAAACATGTCCAAATACTTTTGGGACCCTGTTGTTTTACCCACCAGTTCAGATAACGGCCACTCCCTCTGCAAAACAAACTAATTTGCCTGTGTTTGCTTAAAAGTGTGTTAAATGAAAATGCTGTCCAGAGATAAGCCCTCACCTCCTTGAAGTCTGGACTTCTCCTTTCTCTTATAGGTTCCAAACATGATCTGAAAATCAAAGTTCTTTAACACCCTCAGTGTCTCCATCACATCTTGAGTCACCCAGGAAGGTGGTTTTAGCCCATGTTTTGCCTGAAAACAAAGAATAACAGAAAGTGATAAAAAAAGGTGGGACAAAGTTCATGTGTGAGCATTTGGATTAAATCGATTTTGAAATATTAAAACCTATTTTGAATAAAGGGACAGAACAAGTAGTTAAGACTCTTGTGGCTCTAAGCCACTCCAGCATGTGGTACAGACAGATCAGACCATCACCGGTAGAATTTTTGCCATCAGTGCAAAACATTTAACACACAAAGGTCTACAGAAAAATCCTTAATATCATCAAAGATTTGACAAATCCTCAGCAATGCTTCTTCAAACTACTGCAATACTGCAAATGATACCAGACTAAGAAGTTTAGTTTACTTGTTTACTTAACGACTTTACAGTCTTAACCATTTCATTTTGAAATGATTTTCACTGCCGATTGCACAATGCAAATACAATGCATATATACAGAATGTGTATCAAAATGGACAGACATTTATATCTATCATATTTTCTTTTTAAATTGTCTTTGTAGATTATCTTGTATAACAACAAATGAATTTCACTCTATACTGTATGAGCACATACGGTACACATACTTCAGAAATAGATGGAATGCTGGGGTCAGGAGACGCCCACGATTTTCACACCTAGGACTGTTGCCAGTCGCTTCACAGATTCTCAGGGCCAGAAGTGTTACACTGTGTCTTTATATCTTGTTCATTCATATTGACAATATTTATACAGGGAGATTAGCAGAGTTTCCTGAATGAATGAAAGTCACGAGCTGAATGAAATGTCTCGAGTAATGTGCAGAAGAAACTCACCTCACAGAATAATGTGTCATGGACACTCCAAATAGTCTCAATAGAGAGTGTCTTTAGACCTGCTTTATTTCTCACCATCTCTATAAAGCCCTGCATGAAAACACAATGACACCACTATTCAACTCTATATCAGAAGATTGCAGGGTTCTTAGTGTTACACTGTATTACACTGCAGGCATGTTATTACTGGAAAGTCTGTGAGCACAGGCACTTTGAACTGTTATTATAAGCAGGAAAGACAGTCTTACCTTGTAGGTGTTGGTCATGTTAACAAAGATGTCTGACTTTGCAGTCTCATTCATGAGTTCATTGTAACGTGGACAGTCTTCCAGAGGAAATGCGAGCAGCTGGAAAACAAAACACACACCATAGGGATGTGGAGTGATCATACAGAGATGCTACTGTACAAAGATTACCTCAGCACTAAAGAGATCATTGCCAAATTTCAGTGTGCTGCAAAAGGGTAGTGAGAAAGTGGGGGAAAAAAAGTGTTATGCTTTACCCTCTCTTCATTCTCTGGAACAGTATGAATTGGTATTGGCTGCCACTTCAGATCTGGATTAAAGGCTTCAGAACCATTAGGTGGAAACATACCAGCCAGATTTGCTTCTGCACTCATCAGGGTCCGATCGATATCTGTGCTTCGTATAAATATCTACAGCACAAACAGACAATAAAGTCTAATAAATCAGACTCAAAAAGCAGACTCAGGGCTTGGTTCCTCAATGTATCTGTTTAATGAAAAACATGTTAAAATTCATAAAAACAGACCTCATGTCGCTCATAGTCTTCACTCAAAAATCCTGTGTAGCGTTTCTTTAAGAACTGGCCCAGTTTAAAGTGCTGCCTCATTCCCTCCTTGAAAAATGAGAAGAATAAGATGCATCAATAAAAACATATATACACATACATACACATACATATGTATATACACACATATAGCCCATATATCATTATGTATTATCTACTATCTATAATTAACAATTAACATCAGCACCAATGAAATGAAATTCAATTACATTTTCTGTCCTTAATATTTATTTAGTAGCTGCTCAAAAAATACAGTGTATCTAACCTAGTCACAGCTGAAGAGGTTGTGTAACAATGCCCTATTAACTGTCAAAGTCAATTTAATTGTCATTTCTCTATAGGGCGATAAAGAAATGTTTTCCCAGGAGTTGACTATGCCAAGTGACGGGTGAGTGGGGTCCTTTCTAATTGCTTTGGACTTTATACTGCACAGCATGGTCTTTGATGTACTGGGCAGTTTTCACTATGCACAAGACCTTTCTAGATCAGCTCGAATAGTGATGAGGATTTTCTGAGACCAGCTTTCTTGGGCCTCTATAAAGCTGAGGAGTTTACAAAGGAGAGTGAGTTGCTCTAGGCCATCTGAAGTTGACAGTCAGCTCTCCTTTTGCTCATGTGTTTTGGGGTTTCGTGACCCTTTAAGAGAATGTGTTGACCTCACACTGGGTAACCAGCCATTACTATATTCACAAAACAGCAAGCCGCTCACACCATTGTTTAACCACACGCTCCTTAAGTGCCATGTGTCCGATTTAACAAAAAGGTACGCATGTTTGTCAGTATAAAGCTCTTAGGTGCCTGTGGTCGCATACCTTGGAGAGCTGTCCAAAACCTTGGGGCCAGGCGCTTGCCTGGTAGGGATCAGTTGGATAGGCCTTGATTGGAGATCTGTCACCGTGACGATAGAGCTGACAGGAAATCAAATATTTCATGAGTATTGGGGATTTATGTCAGTTTCAGAAGGATAAACCACACTGTGTAACTGAAGCACAATCAGCAGATCCATGTTGTCATGTGGTGATACTGACACTTGGAAGAGCACACAGAGAAGTCTAATTGGATATTCTGATTGGGTAAGGAGATTCTGTCTATCTCCTTATCTTTATCTTTGTCTTTCACAGAAACCAGATGTGTATCATACATCCGATGTGTCATACACTAATACAGAATGTACTCTTGACTTTTCAGATCTGATTTAAGGCTGATCTGTTCAAAGTGTCTGCTCCAGTTTATCTCTGTTATATTTACATAAAAGAAATACTGAAAACCAATAAAAGGACTTACCTAAATGTCTTTCACACAATCAATAAACTTTTATTTACCGTAATTTCAATTTCGTTATAAAGCTTGACACCATAAACCACTTTATTCAGTTTCGGTTTGAAGCAGCCCGTTCTTTCTTTGTGGTGGTATGAAAGCAACATCTGCAAGATCCTTCATCATGTGACGGAAGTTTACACGCTCGCTACAGTATCAAATGGTCAAAGTTTAAGTCGAGATTAAGTACCTAAACAACAGCCCAAAATTATCTTTAAGATGGTAGCAAATAAAGGTTGCTTATGTCAGCAGATACTGTCATTCACAAGATGCTGACTGACAGACAGCAAAAGAAAATGTCACTATTGACATATAAATAAATCAAACAAACAAAATACTGAAAGCAAGACAAACGTTAAAACCAGACATGCTCTCTTTCACAATACCTTTGCATTTTTATACATAAAACACAAATCATTGTCCCATAACAAAAATAAGCCAGTTTTGTGTCGTTTCGTGAACGTTTCTCAGACGACTGTTTCTGTCCAGCCTAAACACAACACGATCTGGCTATGGTCTTTGATAAACAGAAGCGTACTCACCACAGTAACAAATCTGAGCGTTGCGTTTTCACTGGCAAGACTGAAGTCGAAGAGAAACACCAGGAACAGAAAATATGAACCCATACTTGAGGACAACAGCTACAAAAAGCACACAGTGATGAATAACAGTGAAAGCACAGAGTGATGAATAACAGTGAAAGCACACAGTGAAGAATCGCTGCCTCGCCAATTTGGCAAACACAGGACGAGCTGCACAAGTTTCCGGGTAGAGGAGCGCTTCTATTGGTCCACTCATTCTGCGGTTTTAAAAGACGCAGCATGATTGGCTGCTTTAGAAAAAGGATGGACTCAATATGAAATTGCAAATTATGATTAAGATTTCTTTGTTGAATGACCTTAAAATGCAAATATGGAGCACAAATATTACATTAATAGGACATCTTTTTACACATATTTTGCAATTTACAAAAATCAAAGTTTTTCTATAAATACAGATAGTAATTCAATAATTACTGATATGCTCTTGCATGAGTTTCGGGTTTCAAGCTCTGCTGGCATATGCATGTTGAACAATTTCTGCTTTGAGTTCTATATGCATACACCTGTATGTGCGTATTACTGTATGCATTGATTTGAGATATCACCATGGCATAGTTAATAACATATGGTAATGACAGAGTAAAATGTGTAAATGTTAAAACCAGTTGCCCTGTCAACCATCTTTTGCATATATGAATATGCCTATAAAACAATACAAATGTTTCATGTGTAATACATAAAAAGCAAACAAGCCATTGTGTCAATTAGCTCATTTGATACAACTCATTAGCACTGCATTTACCCTGTCTAAAACATCAGTCAGAATTGGAAATTAGCCATTTAAGATTATATTTATAAAGAATGGCAAAATAGTAATTTATTTAAAAATATCTAAATCGGGACTTTAGATAAAACTAATCTGCGCAGTTGATGTGCCTCAAACTGGACTGTGTTCATACTGAGGCAACTTTTATAATTATATTGGGTTTTATGTTATTAGATTCAAACGACATTCAAATCAGCATTTTGTTATTCGGCAATAAAATTGTTACGTGTCAGTTATTTTTAATAGACGATCACATGAAATGCGTTAGTGTGAGACAGCGTGGATAAGTGATAAATATGTGTATCCAGTAATCCTACGTTTGGAAACGTCTAAAATCTCACACTTTGCGCTGAACAAACAAAATCATCAGGCATGTGCAACAAGTATCTTCTTATAGTGGGAAAATATGGCAGAACAAACTGCGGGAGAGCAGACAGTGACTGGTGGAGCAGCTGTGGATTAGCAGTTTTCCTGTAAAAAAAAAAAACCCAATATGACAATATGTTACACGTTCTGTTCCTGATGGAGAACAATTACATAGTAATCATGACCTAATGACTTCAAAAATCAAGAAATAAATGTTTTGTTATCAGACTTTCTCAAGGATACAATACCTACAAATGCACAATATGAGTTCTAATGAAGATTAATAGGTAGGAAAGTAATTCATGCTCCATAATTTAAACAAAACATACACCATTAGGAAAATGTCACAATATAGTCAGTTGATGTGTTCTCGATCGATGTTTTCGGTAATTGATTATGACGTTTCTGTGATCGGCTGGCTTTGTCTACACGAGCTTTGGCAGGAGGTTGTGAACAGCCTTTCTACTACATTGTATGTTTTGCCTTTTCAGGAATAAACAAGAATAATCGTCGCTATCTTGATATAAACCCGAAAATGAAATTATGACTGAAGATTCGGGTAACGTCACCACTGCTTAGGTACACCAACGTATTTGTTTTAGTTGATATCTACGATTTCAAGGATTATATTTCAACAAAATATATGAGAAAAAGGTAGGCCTAAGTAGAAGCCACCAATGGTTGTGTAACATGAATCTTTAAAAAGTAAACCCTTAACATTTAACCCTTATAACCGCATGAATTATTACATTGCATGAGCTATTATTAATCACCCGTAAACTGTAGCCTGCTAGCTGCTAAATGTGGAAGCTGTTGTTAGCTTGATTTCCTCAGTCGAAAAATTGCAAATAGACACATTGTAAATAGACAAAACTTTCATTGGCTTTACTGTTCATTTATTTTGTGACAACAACTTTCACGCCACTTTCATATCCACTGTTTGTCCTTGTAGTAGAAAATAACATGATGTCAAGCATGTAGCCTTCAGACTGGCCTGTCAGATGGAGGTCAGTTTAGTCAGAACTTTTACAGCTTATTTACCCGTTTCTGATCCTGTTTATTTAATGTCTTGATGCATAATCTATGCATATATAGCAACATTATACATTTTATTAGCTTTCAGTTGCATTTTGTGATCATTTAACCCATTTATTAGTGAAATAATTGCAAAAGTAAGATGACCATTACACGTGGCAATTATTGACAGTTATGATCTGTTTAAGCCCTGAGAAAACATGGAACTGTCATATGTTATCTAATGTTTCATCCAGAGGTAAATTTTTATTGATTGTCCTTACAAAACAGTTTATGTTTTGCTTAGGAAAATCAATGAGTCAAAATAAAAAAGATAATGTTATATGTCAATATGATAATGTTTTCACACTGATATCCCAGGCCCTTTCCATTCCCTATAATATGGACAGGATACATCATAATTTGGCTTTGTAGTATTTATTTGCCACATCTAAACATTTTCTGCTACAACAGTCACTTTGGACACCTGTGCTGATTATACACAGAATAGGTGTTAAAGAGACATTATGTTACGAGATAGAATGTATGTGCTTGCTGAAATATTCAACAGTGTATTAATTGAAATTACTCCTCTCAAGAAATCATGTGGAAAACTATCTAATTTTTATCCAGTCACTATTATGCAAAAGTAGGTTCGTAAGCAGTGTTTTTTGTTTTCCTTACTCCAGAATGATGGTGCCACAGTAGCATTGGTGGTCCAGTGTGTGGGCCGGTGCACGGCTTGGGTCTGTTGTGAGAGGTGAGTGAGGTGGTGTGTGTAGAGATGAGGATGAGGCAGAAGAACTCTGTTTGTATCCTGTCTAGTCGAGAGCGAGGAGAACAGGGCCTCGGCTCACACAGGATCCTACAGCAGCTTGTGGAGGACAAGACGCAGCGTATGAAATGGCAGAGTCAGGTAACTGATGGACAGATCTTCAAAAGTTACATTACAGGTGTATTGACGATTAAAGCACTGTAACTCCTGCTGAGGAACAATGTGGAAAGCAATAAGCTTCCTGCTGATTTTAATTTTGCATTCTTATCAGAATTAAAAAAAACAGCTGATTAGAGCTTTATTATTTACGGTGGTTGAATATTGAGTGCACTGTTCGTTAGATAATTAGATGAACAGAAACACCTTAGTTTTATTTTCCACACACTAATTTACAGACAGATATGATCATTTAAAGAAACCAATACTCTATTGAGTTACTCATTTTCTTAAGTTTGTCAGTGTCCATATAATCAGTGTGTGTCTCACAGAATACGCTGATATTACCTGCAGACAACACAGTTGCATCTTTAAACTCTTATGTATGTTATGTTGTTTCTTTATATTATTTAGGGTTAGGAAAAACAGACCGTAATGTTCTAAATTAAAAGTAATGGTTTACTTAGTTCTTAATTATTTTCAAATACAGACTTAAAAAGGCATATGTAATACTACACATTATTACTAAAATTCTATGATTTGGATGTAAATAGTGTACTGAGGTGTGCTCACAGTGCTTTCAATGTATGCTGCTTCTTTTGGTCATACAGAAAGTAGAGCTACCAGATAGCCCCCGCTCAACCTTTCTTCTGGCCTTCAGTCCAGACAGGTAAGTGTTCAGTACTCATCTGATTAATAGCTAGGCTACTGACATCAGAACTCTTAAGTTCTTTCTCACCGCCAGCAACTTAGTAGTTGTTTGTATGTAATCAGTCTATTTCTATTAGGTCACTGAGAAGCGTATCTAGTTCTGACTTCGTTCCTAGTAACAGTTATAAATGTCACTGCTGCTGGATGAATTAGATCATTTCCATCACTGTCAGTTGTTTGTAGTGTGAACAGGGTTTCATACACATCCTGTCCTGTCAATACCTATCAGTGCTAAGCTAATTAGATTGTTTTTGTTATTTATCTCTCATAGGTCTTTATTGGCCTCCACCCATGTGAATCACAACATCTACATCACAGAGATTAAGACAGGGAGGTGTGTTCACTCTCTGGTGGGTCATCGCCGTACGCCCTGGTGCCTTACCTTTCACCCTAGCATTCCTGGGCTCATTGCCTCTGGCTGTCTGGATGGAGAGGTTAGAATCTGGGACCTGCATGTAAGTCTATACCTTATCCTTCATCACCTTGTTCTCTGTTGTAATGCAGCATTTACATCTACTTAGTAATGGCATTTATTAAATTTGGGAAACTTTTCTTGCAGGGAGGTAGTGAGAGCTGGTTCACTGAGAGTAACTCAGCGATCGCATCTCTTGCTTTTCATCCCACGGCTCAGCTGCTGCTTATTGCCACCAACAATGAGCTACATCTGTGGGACTGGAGTCGGAAGGAGCCCTTTGCTGTGGTGAAGACCGCCAGTGAGACAGAGAGAGTCAGGTTTAATGCGCATCATAAATCTTACTCCATTAATGCTCATAGAGCTGGTGAAATAAATGTTACTCACAGAGCCCAGTGCCATTTTGTAAGACATTTTGGCACCACTGCAGTGAAGTTTAAACTGTCTGTCCAGTCTGTGTGGCTTCTCTGTGTTATTTTTGTTTCTTTATCTTTTATTTTTTGCAGATTGGTGAGATTTGATCCATTAGGTCACTACCTTTTGACTGCCATTGTGAACTCTTCAAATCAACAGGTGATTCTAGAAATTGCTCTACCTAGTTAAGTCTTGTTGTATTAGTCAATCCATTACTTTCTTGTTAAAAATAAACATAAATCAGTTATTGAGCACCTACATAACAGGTCCGTATTTAAAACGGTCCCCTTACTCCGACTCGCAATTTTATAAATGTATAATAATGAGTTATAATTTGAGCTGTCAGGTTCAGTTTTGTGGGAGATGTCAGTTTGAATTTATTTGTCTCCATGGTTATAAAAATAAATAAGAAAGAAGACCCAGCTACTACATTGTGTGAGTGCTGAGGATGGTGGAGTGTTTGTAGTATGTTCTTACAGCAGTTGCTTGTCATTTAAACTCACCCGCGTTAAGAAACTTGCAATTCAATATTTCAAACAGTGATAAAGAGGCAAAAATGATGAATTGCAGCTTTAAAAAGTAATGCTTACATTTAAAAAGTATGCTTACATACTTTAAAGGTAGGGTAAGCAACTTTAGAGAGGCTAGCTATAGCAACCTAGCTGTGAAAGCAAAAGATCCTGCCCTTTGTTCAGAGTGACTTCTAAAGCCACGCCTCGTCCAATAGTGTGAGGAGGTATGCAAATACATAGTTCGACAGGTTAGTAGGATATCCTATGATTGTATGTGGACCGAATGCAATGATTGTACGAAAATTTTATGGTCATATTATGCCACTTTACTTGATTGCTATTAAGATGTGAAGAGACTTTCAAGCAGCATAACAACAAATATTTCTGAAAAAATATTCCTTTAAATGTGTATGTTTTTGTGTTTGTGCATGTCAGAATGATGATAATCCAGAGATTCCAATGGACAGTGTGGAGATGCCTCATTTCCGTCAGCGCTCCTTCCTGCAGTCCCAGCCTGTTAGACGAACACCTATCTTGCACAACTTCTTGCACATCCTCACGTCCCGTAACTCTGCGCCTCAGGCTGGAGGCACTCTCTCTGCTCCTACTGATGAGGCCTCTGCCTCACCTGCACTCTCATCTGGGCGTTACACTGTTTTGAGAGATCGCTCTCGGCTGCCATACCCTGGCTGTGTCCAGTCACTTGGAGTGGTGTGTTTCTGTAGCCGTTGCTCAGAAACACGAGTTCCATCTCCACCTGATGATGACCCTGCAGACTCCACCTCCCTGGACAGCCAATCACATGCATCCACCTTTTCTTCTGCACGCACAGAGCCGCGTTTACCACGGTTTTCCTCGGAGTCTCGTTCTGCTAATCGGCCGTCCGCGTTCAGCTCTGTGTATGGTGCTGGGAACAATGTACGGAACCTTTCCTCCAGCTCTGGCAGAAGGGGTGTGACAGGAATGGCACCTGGTGTAAATTTTCAGCATCAGATGCTAGGCAGGGAGGGTGGAGGGCATCTACCTGGGTCGGATTGGACAGGCAGTGTACTTAATGGGCGAGGTAATAGTATGCCTCCACCCAGAACCAGCGCTTCCTCCAATAACCTGCTTTCTGCCCTGCGACAACAAGGGAATTCCAATCAATCACCTGTTTATGTTGCTGCTTCTGATGGATGGGGATTTCTTCCACAAGGGACAGGGGCTCAGAACAGTGGCAGCTCATCAGAGGCTAATTCTAGCAGACCCCGCTCACTGGAGGAAGAAGGTAATAGAAGCCCTTCTTCCATCCCCAACGTTTTGCAGCGTAATCTTAACCAGTATTTTATGGAGTATGAGCGCATGCAGGACCTTGTACAACCCCTAGAGGGAATGAATGGGGAGAGCAGTAGTCAGGACCAGAGGACTCAGGAAATGCTAAATAACAACTTGGACCCAGAACAACCAGGGCCATCTCATTACCAGCCACCTTACAGTGGAGAAAACCCATCCCGCAGTCACCTGAACCACTGTAGAGTCTGCCACAACCTCTTCACCTATAATCAGGCTACTCAGCGCTGGGAGAGAACTGGTCAACCTGCTTCTGGTGAGAGTAGCACAGCCTGGCAACCTTCAAGTCCTGCCTACCACAACTCATCCTCAGATCTTCACCTCCCTGAACGCCAACCTATGGAGCCTGGCACAGATGTCGCAGAACCTGACATCCCCTTTTCCCGCAGTGCTGCTACTGGTCAGCCTGAAGAGCAGGCCGTGGGGCTGGTCTACAATCAGCAAACTGGCCAGCTGGAGCGTGTTTACAGGCAGTCTGCCACCTCTCACTCAACAAATATACCACAAGAAGCCTTAAACCAGGAAATGCCTGAAGACACACCGGATGATGATTACTTGCGCAGGTGAGGCAGTGATTTCATCCAAATGCTTAAAGGGAATTAACCTTTCAAAGACATTTTAATTTTAAAAAGTTGTATTATAAAAACAGTGCCAACCACAGCTGAACCTGAGGGGGAATTACTAATGAGATGTTAATCAGAATATCAACACCCTTAAATTCATCTCACAACAAATGAACATTAATAGTTGAGTGAGGTGACAAAGTGTCTTTTTGCATCTTACCTAAATTAAAAATCTTACACAGTAAGGGTTGCAGTTAACTAATCTGTGGGGACCATCTAGTTATTTCTACCACTGATCGATGCTTTGGGACTCATTAGGTCTTGTTTTATGACAACAGGAGAAAATGTTCTCAGTTCAGTAAATGTGCTACAGGGTATTTGTTTGTCATTGTTTTTTATATTGTAATAGCCAAATATATTTGGATTTATGTGAATGTGATAATACAGAGAATCTGGAAAAAATTACGCACTTGTATGAGATGGTACATACAAGTAAAAAAAAATCTGCGCTGAGAGTGGTCTCTGAACACTCTTTATAAGTCTTTTTAAGTTATTCTTGACAGAAACTATGAACAAGTGAGACGTGTTGTTTTTATTGCCACTGTTTGTGACAAGGCAACTGCATGAATCTGTCAGTATAGATCTGTAAGCTTTTGATTCTCGTCTGCATCATCTCAGTACGGGACATGTGACTCCCTCCCAAGCTGGTCGTTTAGAAAGCTGATGCTGTACAGTATGTACTGAGTCATTTATATAAGTAAATATTGAGTCATGACTACATTTTTGGATTGTCACCGAACACTAGTTGACTAGTAACAGTAGTCATGCCTGTCCTTGAGAACAGGATACTGGACTCATAAGGTTCTGCTGTTAAGTTAACAATTCTGTGTTGTAAATATAAACTTATTGGCACCTATGAAAGAAAACTAACCTTAAATGTGGGATGTTCCTTGAAGGAAACTCCTAAGAATGCCAGCAATAGTCCATTAGGGGGCAGTAGCTTATCACACTGAGCATACAATATGTTGGAGCAACTGTGCAAATGAAATGTCTTCAACACTAAATAGTCTATGGGACTTTATCCTCTTTTATGGGCTTTTTCTCTAACGCACATTCTTCCATTCTCATGTCACTGATCAGCCTGTCCCTTGTGCACAGCTGTTCTGTAACTTCATTCTGTTTAAAGGTCAGTGCTGTACAACAAAACAGCGTTACACTTCGCTTATGCAGAAGTGCAAAAAAAATTAATACTCTCCAGTTCGGTATTACAGTGACTCACGGCTTTGAGTATGAACCAAAACACAGTGTCAATCCTACCGCCAATGAGTACTTGTACCTGAACAACCAAGAGTAACTTCTGTAAACTGCTGTAAAACGAATAGAGAGCTCATGACCTCATTACTGTTTAATACATTTCAGCTGCCTCTTTACAGTGGAGTAAACAACCATACTGCTCTAATGTAGAGAATAACAATTACAGAAATATAATGACTCAATAGTGAAAATAAGAACCTAAATGAGAGCATTCAGACACTTAAGAAGTCATGTGATTCACGTTACTGCAAAGTCTATACTTCTGAGGGTGGTTGTAGCCAACGTGAGGCAAAAATACCCTCAGCAATAACAGATCATTGAAATATCTTTGTACAGTTTTAAAGAGCTTTCAATAAACTTCTTTAAAGACAGTTTTAAATGTTTTGCTTGATCTCTGTTAAAATGCAGATCTTGATCTTTAAGAGAATCAAAGGAAGCTAACAAACCAAACTGTCTGAAAAAGGAGTCAGGATCGATCTTTGCTGTATTTTGCTATGAGTCAGAAGGGCAGAAGATGGTATTCTAATAAAGAGCTGAGCACACCCACACCAGAAACATTCTCAACATTACACTGAGTCATGGCCCTCGTGCTACACAACTGTCCATCCTCTGTACCCTGCCACTCCAAAGCAGCATTTACATCTGCAGGACTCTGTCTTCTCTTTTAATGGGCTTCGGTAAACTCTAGTGTATCAGGAACAGTACAGACTCGAATTTAACAAATGCCTCAATTTAACAGGTTATTAACCAATTCCTGCCCGAGCCTGGCAAACTGCACATCATTAATAAGTCAGTAATAAGCATACTAATGTCCTTGTGTGGTTTATTGAGATTTTAAATGATTGTGGTGGTGGTTGAGAGGGAGTGTTGCTGTAGTAACAGTGTGGTGGAAATTAGAAGAAAATCTGTCAGTTTTGCAAATATGGTGTGATGACCTGTTGAGAGACTTTTTATATAAACAGGAAGTGGAAGTCCTCTTCCACTGTGTCTATGCACATGGATGCAGTATGACTATTGTAATTTGTGTTCTTATGCCTGTCTGTGTGTTTTGTAGAAGGCTGCTGGAGTCGTCGCTAATGTCTCTTTCACGAAACGACATTTCTGGATCACGAGACCATCCCATCTACCCTGACCCTGCCAGGTGATTCATCTCTGTCTCTGATGAGTGATGTTTGGCTTGATTTTAGGGGTGAAGCAGAGACCTGGCGTTATAATTTATACATTTAGGCATTTGGCAGATGCTTTTATCCAAAGCGACTTATAGTGCATTCAATATATATTTTATGTGTATACCTTTATGTGTGTGTGTTTCCTAGGAATCAAACTCACAACTTTTGCTTATTTTTTAACCCATTGTCATTCTTAGCTTGTTTTGAGTTTGACTTTGGACTTTGGGTGAATAGAAACTGAACATCTGTGGACTTTCTGTGGAATTGCTCTGAATGGCAGCCACCTCCTTAAATGTGAAAAATAACTGTAACTACTGGTTTTTGGTGTGAGCATATCACATTTGCTCACATATTTCAAGGTGAAATATAGCAATATTTCAAATACAACCCCCCCTCCCACCCTTACTTGTGTTTGTTGGTGTGTTTGAAGGGCTGGTAATTGTGTGACTGTTGTGTAATAGAGTGTGAACTCGGTAGTCATGCTGCTTCCTGCAGCTGTTTGGCTGGTGAGCTCTGGGTAATGAGGAACACTGTGTGTCATGTTGCCGGACAGCAGTCTGACATTTTAGACCTGCCAGCACCCCAATGTCCCCCTAATTCAAACACGCACACATAACCTGTCAGCATTCTCTGACTCTGAGAGTGAGGCTCATAATAAAGCAAGTTCATGGCTAGTGAGTCATTGTGAGCTCTGGGGAATTAGCTGTGGTTCTGGATCAGGACAGATTGCTAGCACAGACTCCCACTGGCAAGTGCACACAAACACACAGGCCGATTCAAACACACACACACTACTAACCTGTGAATTACTAGAACAGACTCATTTCCTCTAGAGGACAATGTACCTGGTGATAGAAGCCAGTCAGGCAGAGAAAAAGTCAGTTTCCAACACATTCAGCCCCAGGTGTAATTGGCGCTATTTTACACTGTTGTTTTTGGAATCTCTCTGTCTCTATCTGTCTGTCCGTCTACCTGCGCATTTGTGTGAAACTATCCTCAAACACACTGATAAACAGTATTCTATCCTGTTTTTGTCCTTAGGGTCTTAGAGTCAAACTGTCACTGTTTTGGCTGTTTTACAGATCCTATGTAGTTTTTAAAAGTTTTGCCAACATTCTGTCCCTGTAAATGTGTGTGTGTGTGTCCTGGTATTTACATGTTACAAGGACCAGATGTCCTAGTACATTTTAGGTCCCCTTTAGGAAACAAGCTTATAAATCATATAGAATTTTTTTCAAATCTAAAATAGCAGAAAGTTTTCTGTGGTGGTTAGGTTAAAGGGGATAGAATATACAGTGTGTACAGTATTAAAACATTATGTCTATGGAATGTCCCCATAAAACCCAACATGCTTTGTTTGTTTGTTTGTGTGTGTGTGTGTGTGTGTGTGTGTGTGTGTGTGTGTGTGTGTGTGTGTGTGTGTGTGTGTGTGTGTGAGAGAGAGAGAGAGAGAGAGAGAGAGAGAGCAAGAGAGAGAGCTCCTTGGCTTAATAGATCAGTAGTCATTTTCTCATGTGGCTGGTAATGATGTGTAACCAGTCATCATTGTCTAACCATGGGGTATATTTGGTTTATTTATGGGGTTTATTTCATTTAATAATAATTATTCATCTGTTCTAAGCTGGTGGCAGATGTGCTTGCACAACTAACCCAAGACAGACGGAAGCTGTTATAAAGGCTTAATTCAACCAGTTCTCCTGTTAAAAGCCAAACTAATGTCTCTGTAGCTGAAATTAATCAAAAGAAATACTGATTTCATTGACAAATAATAAAGCTCATACTACTTTTTTTTTACCACAAATACAGTATATACAAATATTCAATATATAAAACAATTAGTTTGATAACATACCCTAGATAGTGTTTTGTCAGTATTATTTTCCTGTGTACTTTTATTTAATATTAGTTTGTGTTCAGCTGGGTGATTTGTTTTCTATGTTATCCAGTGTAAATCTAGTATTGTTATTTCTGTGTGTGTTGTACGTGTGAAGGTTGTCTCCCGCAGCATATTATGCACAACGTATGATCCAGTATCTGTCTCGGCGTGACAGCATTCGGCAGCGCTCGCTCCGTCACCCTAACAGACCCCGACCCCTCTCCTCTAATCCAGACAGCCTCTCCTCTGGCCCCGCCCCCAGTGTAGAGAACAGCGAAGTTGACTTTGAAGAGTTTGAGTAAGTAAACAAACACCAACATATAAAGCCCTGCTTGTTCCTGTGTTCGCACCCAACCATTTGTAAAAATCTCTACAGATTTAGTTTGCAGGTTTGTTGCTAGGCAACCCAGCAAACATAAGCCAGGCTCTGAGTGCCAGAATGTTATCACGTTTGCTTTTTAACTGACTTGTTATTGAGCTTGCCAACAATTTTACCAGCATTGCCATTAGCGCTACTTCTTATAGAGTTTTATGAGCATGCTTTCTCAATTGACCTCAAATTAAAATGCTCTTTGTCTGGTACTGATAGGATGTAGTAATACACTGTTTTAATCTTGCTGCTCTGTATCTTGCCTGCTGCACAGTGAAATTCTGTTGTTTATTCAGGGAAGAATGTCCTTTAACTTCATTGTGTTTTATTAAATTCAATTCAATTTAATTCATGTGAATTATGCTTATTACAATATATAACATACTGTTCCATAGCAGCTTACAGTGAATATTGCATTAGAAAACTTTCAGTAAGTAAGCCAAAGGTGCCGGTGGAGAAAGAAAAGATGTTAAGAAGATGGGAAAAAACTAGGGGAACCAAGATTGAGCAAAGAAAACCCACCATCTTGGGTTGACACATACAGTATTTAAACAAGTTTATACAAGCATACGTGTGTGCATTCATGCACAAATGTTAATTTAAACAAAGGTTATTTACCCACAAAATATTAATGATAAGATTGACTATCGTTATTTAAATATAATAATTGTAAAGCAAACAGAAGAGATGGAGGCAATGTATGACAGACTGTTTGTAACTGATGTTGGATCAGACTCGTGAAAACAGATGAGGCACAGGTGCAGGGTTGGTGGTGGGCCATGGATGAAAGAAAATTGGTGTTTTTTTTAGTATCTGTTGATTTAACTAAGCCATGCTTTGTTTTTTCACTGGTAAGTTTTAAAATTACAACCTCTTTCCATGACATTATCAGCAATGCTCTTCCAAATTGTGTCAGTTAAGAATTCCCTAAGAATAAGTTCCCTATTTTTCCCGCTCTCCAAACCCCCATCACCCACCCCCCATTTTTTGGCACATTACATGACCTCCTCTTAGCTGATGAATAATTCCACCCATTGGCTGAAGAGTTCAGCATTCACTGTAGCCTGGGACCACAGATCCATATTCATCAGAATACTTATGAAACCCATCAGTCTTTCAGTTAGCCTTCATATTAATATTTATGTATGCCACAAATTTCCTCTTCTTTCCTTTCATTTCTTTATCCATCATTCCCACTCCTGCCTTTTAAGTGTATTAATGTCCTCGTTCAGCTGAGAAGTGATTGCAGTGATATTGAGTTAAACAGAAGCTACACATTGAAACTTTAAAGATCTTATGAAATCATGCAGTGACTTTTGGTCCAGGTGTGATAGTTTTCTAATGCTAGTTTACTTGTTTAACTGGTGTAAGTTGACAGAATTAACTTGAATAAGATACACACTTCAAATGTACAGTCCTCTTGCACTACACTGATTTTTGTCCAATCGGATGCTTTCTAGAATGAGAATTCCCCCTCCAATATAACCTGCTGACCACCAAGTGGCTAGGATGTAACTTATGCCTTTTAAATCTTTTGCTGATTTTGTTTTGATTGACCTAGTAATTATTGACACAGATCAGTTCTCTCTTCTCTCTTCTCTCTCTCTCTCTCTCTCTTTCTCTGTGTAGGGACAACAGAAGCAGGCATAGGGCTCCTCGTAATGCACGCATGTCTGCCCCCTCCCTTGGTCGCTTTGTCCCCAGGTAGGACAATGACACACTTAGTGTGTATACACTGCACAGATACATTCTTGTTTTAATGTGTTATATAATTTAACTCAGTTGTGCTGTCATCCTCTCTGACGCTCACTCTTTCTCACTTCATATTAGGCGGTTTCTCCTGCCTGAGTTTTTGCCATATGCTGGAATCTTCCATGAGAGAGGGCAGCCAGGCCTGGCAACACACTCATCTGTCAATAGGGTTCTTGCAGGTATGTTTTCCCTGCTACACGAGTTCTCTAATATTAGATTGATCAGGTACTCACTGAAGGCTTTGTTAGGTATAAAACTTCCCCAAAATGTTTGTATAGCGTCCTCTGTCAGGTCAGTGATGAGTGCTGATTCGCCCACTCTCTGTGCTATTTTGGCTAGGAGGGCTCTCATCGAGGCTCTTTAGCAACAAATGTATTAGCGTTTACTTTTCTGCATTAAAGAGATAGTTCACGCAAAAAATGAAAAACTCTGTCATCATCTAATCGTTGATGACGAAATGACTCTCCAAACATGTATAATTAACAAAACTAGATTTGAAACTTCACAGCCCCATTACTCCTTCACTTCTACGATAGGTAAAAAAGAGCATTTTGATATTCTGTTCATAACTTAAGATGACTGAATTTTCATTATTCCTTTAGTGTTATCTGTATGTAGCTGCAGCATTAGCTGTATGTATGTTTGCTGTGGGAATATTACTTCAGCTGCAATGCATTATCTTTATGCGTCTTAAGTAGTCATTTATCTGATGCTTTTATTTAAAGCAACCATCAGTTAACTTAAAGTTTTTTTAGTCGCTTTAGTTTCACTCAAAGTGCAGGTATAATTCAGAATGTTTTACAGTAACACACAGAATTGCAATTGCTACTCCCATGCAAGTATTAAACCAATGTTGATTCTGCTTAACCTCTGAAATCAGGTGTTTATGGTTGTACTATTGTATGTATGAACGTAATATCATATGGACTACGAATTGTATTCAAAATTTAAGATTTTATCCTCAACAAAATGGGCTCAAAATACAGTGCATTCCCAAAAACATATGCTAACTCCGCTAACCCTTACATCAAACTTAGTGTCTGCACATTCCAAACAGCATCCAAATATCCAGCAGTCCCGAAATACACACATCACACCTCCCAGTACACCTGCATGCCCTCAACATAGTTATTTTCTAAAAATGTCTCAACCAGCTGTCAGCTGCACCTGATGTGCTGCTGAACACCTTGTCTACAAACAGTCAACAACTTTCAGAACTGCAGAAGAACCAGACAGGATGAATGGAATGTTGCTTCACGTCATTTGTGCCAGAGAGTCTTGTGTACTGTACAGCCAGCCGTTTAGGAAGTAACAAGCAAAATTGTCATGTTGGGGTTACCATTTTGGGGTCATCTTTTCTTTGGAGAGATCAGTGAAAAATCATGTTCTGACATGACAAATATTAACTTTTAAGTGCTTATGAGTGCAAACATTCCCGTAACATCTGTCTAACTTCAAAGATCCCAGTCCCCACATATCCTTCACTAATTCAACACAACACACATTTCCACAGAAGCAGTTTGCACTTCTGCACGCAATCATTCTCTCTCTCCCACACACAGAGGCATCTTCAGCCCACACTAATTGCAGTGTGTGATACGAGGTTCAGAAATGCCCCTCTCCAAACCCTCTCCAGCTCACACAGAAAACAGCATCATGGTTTTATTTTACAGAGCACCAGTCGCTCGCCTGATAAGTGCAGCTATGATGTAATATATGTACCTGGCAATGTTTTGGCAGATTTGTCTGCAGTAAGATGAATTACTGTTGTAAATTATTGTTAAATCACTGTTTAACTTTTACAATAGTTTATAGCAATCCAATGCACTAAAGGTGAACTAATCATTTTGAATTTTTCAGTTTTTAAATAGAAAATACCCAACATCCAATAATCAGACTCAGGATTTAATTAGGATTAAAGTTCAATAATGGGTTGTTTTGTGGGCGCCTATTAGAATGTAGAGTTGCAGAGGGTCATTGCATGGCCTTGAGACATGATTGGCCCTTGTCCTGAGATGAGAGGCGAGGGCTGTTGTAAACTCCAGGGCAAACATCCAATTTGACTACAATTACCAGCACACATTGGCCCTCTTTTTTTCAAGCATTCACCTTCTATAACTGCTCTTGGACAATCTTACATAAGCCCCACTGCACAGAGCTTGCACACAAATTTCAACCCAACTTTTTACATTTCCAAGATATATTTCACTGCCATTTCTTTATTTCTCTCTATTTTTCCCGTAGTTGTGCATAGAGAATGCACTGATGTTCACAGTGCAGCTGCTTAATCTAAATAATTTGGAAGACTATATAATAATAGTTTTCGAACTCTGCACTAGATCCTTGCCTTTCCTCCTTTTTTGATTATTTGAGTATGTTTTACTGTGAGGTAATGAGTATTTTTTATTAGTTTAGGACAATAAGTGTCAGATTAGGACAATTGTTTTGATGAAGAATTTAAAAAGACTTCAGGCAGACATACAGACATGTCAGCCTGATGTCACAAAGACCACAAAGTAAGTGTGATGCACAAAGATGCACCATCTATATTTATTAATACTAACTATATTCAAATACTTTATATCATGCCATCTCTTTCAGACTCAGATCTGTGATTTCTTATTAAAAGGCCATGTGCATGTCGAACTGAGATTTTATTAGGTCTGATACCAATAGATGAGACCCCAAAAAAGTCCTGGGATATTTCTTAGATAGCATAAGTCTGTGTGTGTGTATTTGTATCTCCTACAGGAGCTATGGTAAAGCCAGAGGCAGAGGGCTTTAGAAAGGAGTGTATAATAAATGAAGGGGTAGTGATGGAGAACAGTGACCCTCTCTAAAGCAGCCTGACTCTAATCCATTCAGTCCTGCTCCACCCAGCACTGCAGGCCTGTCGGATCCCACAGGCTGTTATTGTCACAGTAAAACCCAGTTTATATGGACTTTTCAAAGCATGAAAAAACTGCAGCAGAGCCCGATTATCTTTAATGGAATGCTTTTCTCACCAAACTTTCTGTCTTTCTCATTTCTGTCACTGGTAAGCACTGAAGACAGGTTTGTAACTGAATTCTGCTGCTTGGACGAATTGGTAATTTATGTTTTGACGTGTAAAGTTAATTTAAACAGTTTCAGAAAGCAAGGTCTTTTTGCTAAGGTCTTTTTTAAGAAAAATCTTGATTTTCCTTGCAGTCATGCTTAATTCAGTTGTGATGACCTCGTTTAGCACACATACCCAATGCCAGACAAAAGACTCCTCCCCTGGGTAAGAGTTGCTTAAAAGACCCAGCAGAGCCACTCTTAAAACACAGCTGAGTCTGTAAAGAGTTCAGGTGAGGTCTCTCCCTCTCTTCTTTTTCTCTTTATCCTTCTTTTTGGGCAGCTCTAAGTACTGACCCGTTGTTGGGAGGTGGAGCATCAGTAATGCCCCTCAGTTGCTCCTGGAAAGCATCTGACATCTGGGGCGTCAAAAGTCACATCCTAAGCACTTCCTGTTTATATGTGTAAGGGGATTGTGATGGAGAGATGCTGTTTAATAAGAATGAAATACTATTATTATATTGTGTGTATATACTATGTATATGTACTGTGTATGTATATGTACTGCCAGCTATTATTAGTAGTATTTGGAAAATAACACATTTTAGTCCCAGAAAGTGTTTCAGTTTGGGGCTTCCAGGTAGCTTAGAAATAGATTTTTACTTAATTTACATATTATATTTACATTTAGGAATTTAGCAAACACCTTTATCCAAAGTGACTTACAAGGTGAGGCAATTTAGTTCTATACAATTTAGCAATTTTAGCAATTTAGTTAACTATACAAAGTTACAGAGTTACAAAGTTCCAACAATTGTTAGCGAGGAAACAGTAAGCATAGGTATGGTACTGTGCTGTTGTGAACACAGCCTACAAGTTTTCAAATGCCCTCACTCCCAAATCACGTAATCACACAGAGAACTCTTAAACTCTTTGATTGATCCATTATGCCTCATAAAGATTGTTCTAAGAACTTGAGAGGCAAATGCAAGGCTTTGCAATACTGAAGTGTCAACATTCTTGATTAGTCTATGGAAAAAAGGTTTATTTTGAAATATTATTGCCATTTCATAGCTGTTATACTGTCATTTAAAAGCCAGAGCCTCTGCGTAAAACAAAATAGGATGCAGGCTGTCAAAATTGTTGTTCATGCATTTATCTAGATGACACAGCATTATGATTATTGGGCTGCTGAACCGTGTCCAGACAGCATTGCAGTCTCATGCCAATTGGATTTGAGACTAGTTAACAACTGTAACAGCTTTTCTGCCATGTGTGAAGGTGTAGACCTGACCTCCCATGTGTTAACTGCCTGTGCCTGAGTCTTGAGACTGTAATTGGTGTTGAGCAGAAGTTTAATCAGCCAGCTAGGTTGGACGCGCTGATCCTGCCAAGACTCTGAGACCTGTTAAACTAATCATCCAGACTTTCAAATGATTTCCCAGTTCCTTGGATAACATTGAACCATTGTGTTATCTGACACTGTACTTTGGAGGTTTACAGAATAATAAGAAAATTACTGATATCAGGAGGTGACATGAATTTGTGAGCATTTTAGCTGAAACATCAGATGTTTGAGAGAGTGTGTGTATGAGTGTCTCTGATTCTATTCTGTTAGTTTGTCCCCTGTTCAGCCACCTGTGGAGAACTCTCTCCTCTGTGAGAGCAGTCATGTAGAAAATATTCCTTCTTTAAGGACTTATATGAATTCTTATTGAAAATTAGTCATGCGTTCTGAATACAAGTTCGAATAGCATTAATATCAATATACCGTTGTACTTATTATATTGTTAACATTACTTTTGCTGGTTTTATTATTTCAGGCTTAGTTCCTCTTTCGCTCAACACATCATCAGATGAGTGGAAAATTTGTCTTCAAATAACAAAATATAAGTCTTGTTGCAGTGACTGAATACCAAATGATTTTAAAATCAGCATTTTTATTTAATGCCAGACAGTAAAAAAATCTGATTTTCTTACACTTATACAATATATTAGCTCAAAACTGTGAACCTGTTGACAACCTGTATTTGGTATTAGCAAACAAGATGCTCATTAGCAGTGAACTTTTGAACCTGGTGTTTTGAAACCCCCTCCACGTTTTCTTTAATCAGTGAATATGTAAATTACTAAAATGGTAAATGAATATTAAAATGAAATGAAATTGTCCACCTTATATAATCTACCTCAGGCACCCGGTGTTTCCAAACACTCTTTTTTTGGGCGAAGTTTCTTTGTGTCTTTCAGGAAAATAGCAGCTGTGAAATATGATAAATACCTAATCCCTCAGCCTCGCCTTAGTGCTTTTTTATATAATTATCAGTTAAGTGTTGCTTATTTTTGTTAACAAGCTTGCAGTAAAATTGTTAATTATCCGTTTTGTTTCTAAAGATGACTTAATGTCACACTAGTGTGTTTAATGTGTTCAATATGTTATTCATCTGAAAGACTAGTTGTGCTTTCTTTTGTCATCTGCCCTGCTGTTAATCAACACTATTTAAGATGAACAAATTTGAAGAGGTTTCAGTTTAAATCAGTTTAAAGTTTTTTTAATTGTGTAAAACTGTTTAGGGTAAGTGTTGGCTGGTAATTGTTTTTGTTACTCACAAATAAAAGTGAGTTTTAGCTGAACTACTCTTAGTTTACATACACATTCATAAACCTAAAGCCCATAGCATTCTTCTTTCCAAAGGGTCTTTCACAGTAAGAGAATCTCTCCAGCTCATTAGTCCATGGCTCTAAAAACATCTCCTGAAAGCTCCATCTGAATGCCAGCTCTCTGCACCTGGATGTCTGTTGGCTGTAATGGGTAGACAGCCAAATGCAGGGAGAAGCTGCGTAATAGATATTTATGTCGACATTACGTCTTCTAGAGTCCAGGTCATAGCAGGCAAATCTAATCTGTTTGCCAGGCCCAGGATCGACCCTCTACTGGCAAATGGACCTCTAAGTGTACTGTTTGGCCAAAGCCTGCCTGCCTGCCTTCTATAATTATGGTGTCAAGGCAAAATGTTGAAGAGGACAGCCCAGCATTGCCTTGTTTACCTCGGAGAAGAGTTATGTTGCAGACAGAGACCTGTATTAAATTCAGTGCTATTTGCGTTGTCTAATTTGCTAAGTGCCAGGAGACTAATAGAGTTTATTTTACCATTGGGGCTTCTTCACAGAAGAGGTTAATCTGTTTCAAAATATAGTGATAGGCAAAATTCCTAAGGCAAACCGTTACCTAGGATTATTATTGTTTAGATCACATACATGCAAGAAGACTTGCCAATCTGCTTCAGGATATCGAAGAGGTTTATGATTTTTAACAATTTAGGGTAAAGACAGTTTTGACCAGTATTAGCAGGGCTAATGTTGTTATTTTTATATGCTTTGTGTGTCAACCTTGGGTTACAATTTAGAGACTAGACTGCATGTAGAAATAGAAATGTAGACTAGAAATGTAGACCGCAACACAAATTATTACGCATACCTTTGTCCTTTGGCAATCTGCTATTACTCTTGTCGTCAGATACAAGAAAAGAACAGTATTACATTATAACTGTGTATTTATGGAAAACTGCCTGATTCAAAAATTTGCAAGTTGCTATACTTGTGCTTTATACTTGTGATATACTTTTTTCAATTGTGTTTTAAGGTGCTGTAATTGGGGACGGTCAATCAGCAGTAGCCAGCAACATTGCTAACACAACCTATCGCCTGCAGTGGTGGGACTTCACCAAATTCGACTTGCCTGAGATCAGTAATGGTAAGTGGATGTGGTAAGAGTGTGAAGGCTGTTATTTATTAACAGGTGGATTTTTTTTTTTTAAGGTTTACAGAAGTATTTCACCCTGTTATCATTTACCCTTCACTGTGCCATTTTGCAGTTGTCCAAAGACTTTCTTCTGCAAAATACACAATTATATTTTAAAGAATGTTTTCCATATAATATTGAACAGAGATCAGAATTTCAAAACGTCATTGGATAGTATGCATCGTGTGATCAAATGTCACAACATCATGACATCACAACATCATTTCGGAGCTTGAACATTCTTATTCCCATTCATTTCTACTACATGGAAAAGATAGTCATACGAGTTTGGTACAGCTCGTGAGTGGTAAATGAAAAGAGAATTTTGGGTGAACTCTCTTTAATATTTGCCATGTGCCCATCCACCCAATCAGAAACACAAAATGCTTCAGTACCTCTTAGTGTTGAGGGAAACAGAGCGAGGGAAAAGTCTGTACCCTTTGAGAGAGAGAGTAACTGTTGAAGAAGGTTAGGGTGAACAGTCCATTGAGCACATGAGTGTGGCTGATGGAGAGCAGATGCCATGGACAGATGAGGAAATTGGTCACATATTTAAGTCATTTTCTTCCTCCACCTCTCTCTTTCTTGCCCTCTTTCGAGGAGTGTTACTGGAAGCTCTTGGCGATTACCCAGGGCTGATTACAAGATTGTAGAGTGATTCCTGTTTTTTTGGGTTGATCTCACACCTGGCAGCACTTAGGCACTGACATCTGTTCAGACTGTGAGAACCTTTAGTATTTCAGAAAACAAAGCTTTGCTGTCCTCAGGGCATGTACACACAGCCAGATATACAGCAAAAAGTGAATACTGTGTGTGTGTTCAGGTGTGAAGAAAGGTAGACTTGAAAAAAAATATTAATCCTTATAAAATTCAGCTTGACATCCCCTTATCTCGTAGGCCAGGTGTGCCAGTTATGCTGTGGATCTGTTGATGGATGAGGATTGAGAGTTTTATATGTCAGTCCTGTCAGAGACCCAATAATCCTTACATACACACATCTCCAGCAGACACTACAACAACAACTGATATGATTCAAACAGCACAGGGAATGTAGTCTAAACTTGAAATCTAAACATGTAAATAGGTCAGAACAGTGCAATGCATATCAAGACCTATTGGTCTGGTTCAATCAGATGGTCTTATGAGAGAATAAGGATCCTGTTAGAATTTTTGGTAAAGATGTTCAAACACACACACAGTTTTGAAAATCCTATTATCCTTGTTGCCTACCAAAATCCTGGCTTTGCGGTATGTTGCAAAGCTGGAGACTTCTGTAGGATGGTTGATGCCAAGTGTGGTTTTACAAATACCCCAACAGCCCAAAGAAAGGCGGTGTTGTGAAACCCTTAATGCAGAGTTATTACAACAGAGTGTTTGTATTGGATTTTCTCAAGTAAATTATATTAGTGTAATATTCTAATTGCTTTTGCTCTTCCCCTGTTTTTGGATTCTCATGGTGGGGGTCTGTGCAAAGGGATGGTGGTGGGTGTCCTGTGTAGTGATCAAAGTTTTCCCAATCAGGCTTGAAAAAAGTGTGTACTTTTAATGCTGCAGCAATCAGGGACCAAACCACTTCCCTGAAGTCTTATGAAGAAGGCATTTCACCTCCAGCATTGTGCATTATGTTATAACTGCAAGTACTTCTTGGGCTTTGACTGTATGAGGAGATCTGTGAGAAAGCTTGTCATTAAAAACGAAACAAATGGAATACCAGTTCTTGTTATCACTATTTTATTTTAACAGACGATTAGACAAAAGCCATCATTTGTTGAATGTACACAGCTTGAAAACTGACTTCGGATTGGATTGAAACCAACATTGATCACAGGGGTAGCTCAAGCAAATTCAGAAGTTGTACAGGAATTTACAGATTCACAGTAATGTTTTCTGGTTCATCAGAATTCCCGCATGTCCTAACAAACAGGTTGAGCAGATATTCCACAGCATGGCTGGAGTAAATGGGACACAGCTGCAGGAGGTAGTGCTGGACAGTGTCATCTGGGCAGGGCACTGACCTCCTGGTCAGAAGCCCTCTTCATTAACCAGCGGGCCTCTGCAGCTCTACAGAGCCCTGAGTGCATGTCAGTGTCCCTGCACAGTACACATTCCCTCTGCTACATCACTGTTCTCGAGTCCTAAATACAAGATACCCTATCTATGCATTAGGGATGAAATAAGCAGTTATTGATTTTACAGGCAATTAAAAGTTCATATTGTACAGTCATCACAAAGGTGATTAATACTTAAAACAGCTCATGAACAACTCGTGGAAGCTCTTCGTTCAAGAAAACACTTCAGATCAAAACGTTTCAATCAGTGGTTTGTTCTCTTCGTGGCTTTTAATTAAATTCAAGAGCAATTGGGCCTTTGTGAACATGGGTGGCCTCTGTAATTATGTCCTTCTCTATAATTATTTTAATGCTGTCTGGTTTAATTGTTAGAAAAAAGCATTTAATCTCCCAAAATGTGCTTGTACTACTTTAATTATGTGCTCTGGCTTAAATATAGTAGAATCTCTTATCTTGTTAGAAGTTTGATATATTAATTAAGAAAACTTTTCAGAAATGGTAGAACACATCTGTCAGAAATCCAATGTGATTGTAAAAGACTGCTTGTCAGGCTTCATTCTCAAAGATAATGATTATTGTCGATGGGACATGTTATGGATTTTTTAGTCTCTTCATGAGACCTAGTCTCATATGAGAAATGTAATTATTTTCTCTGTAGGTGATTGAAGCTTGGTAGCGCTGTCAGAATTTGCTCAGTAATAGATGTTGAGTTGAATATGAGAGCCGTTTTCTCTTGTGTATTTTTGATGACTGTAATTTAGCTGCGGGTCTTCGACCTGCAATGTGAGGCTGGTGTAGGTTGTGTATTCTTCAGTAAACTGTTGTTCTCCTTCTCCAGCGTATTTTTCTTTTTCATCTTGTAAGAAACATGTTGACCCAACTGCTCAAATCTGAATCATAACTAGCCAGAGGTTCCACAAGTAGCATTAGTTTTAACAGTACTGTAAAATAGCAGCGGTATTTTTAGCTTGTGCATAATGTTATCCATCAGTGCTTAACAGAATTTGCATTAGTATGCAAAGACAGAATTACGGAACCAATTAAGAAGGTCAATGAGACCGTTCAGAGTAATTTGGGGAGTTTCAGGTGCCAGCATAGACAATGGACAAATCCTCCTCATAAAGCTCCAGTGCCCTCTGGGAGCTCATATTGAGAAACCATTTACATTATCCTTGCATAGCCAATGATGCCAGGAATGGGCTGTGGGACCATAAATCAGTGTAATTGTTACTGATTTATCATTTTAACACCACCTTTCTCGTTAATACCTAATTAGGAATGAGGCAGTTTGTTGGTGTGTTTGTAGACTGCACACTCACTTCAGTTTATTGAAACCAATATATGAACGTTTGTCTCAGCAGAGAACATGGTCTCAGGAGAAGGTAAAGTGTAATAAAAGCAAGGCATCTCTCCCTGTCTTTTTCTGTCCAGCCCTTCTTCAGTCCTCTAGCTTGTCATGGTTCAGATGAAATCTTCAGCCTTGTATACTTGTTGTATGTGTAAAGATCACAACAGAGGATCAAAGACAAGATGTTTCCAAGCCTTTCAATGTTTCATTTAGTGAAATCAAAGATGCTTCTGACTTGAGAGTAAAGTCACTGGAGGTCTGAGGCCTCGGTTGACTTTTGCTGGGAGACAGCACACACCAGCTGTGTTTTAATCAGCAGAGCTGAGTCAATGATTAGGTCAAATGAATAATTTTAAATCAGTCAAATGAAGTGTTCAGTTCTAGATATTGTTTTAATGCAATACACATTTAATGCAATACACAAAATACACATAAAGAAAGGGTGTAAATCTGTGATGGGGTGCATATGACCCCCCCTCCACACACCTTTTTCATTTTTCATGTGTGTTCACATTTGTTCCCATAGGGTTCTCATAAATGAAAATTCATTGGTTTTCAGCTAGATGAGTTTAGTGACACTCGAAGAGAAAAATCCCCACTGAAATTCCCTGCAGGGGTGACTGTGGTGCTAAGGTGTGTTTTATGTCCCTGTAAATTTTCAGAAGCTGAAGGGCATTTTTAATGGCTGTAGAACTCCAGCATATAACAGTACTAGTATAAGGATACATACACACACATAAATCACATCCTTTGATGCAGCAAATTACAGAGTCTATGAATATTCATTTTTCAAATAAATGAAGAAGAGGTTTTTATGTAAAATACCTAAACATATTGAATATGCTGACGGCTGTGAAGGAAATGAAAAAACAGTGGCTATATTATAGCAGTCTTGTGGCGTGAAATGCTAGCAGCAGCTGCTTCATTAAATTGATGCCGCAATAGTGCGTCTACATTTAATAAAAAAGAAGAGCGTCACTTTACTGTCTCTGTGGTTGCCAATAACAGGATTGTAGTGGTGCCCTGGGAAAACAGCTTCACTTCACATGTGAAAACATGGAATGCATTATTGATAGAGATGAACCTCTCCAATTCCTATGCAGTGTAAACATGCATAATGCACAATTGATGAATCATACATTATACACATTCATGCAAGCATTTATCTTGACATTTTTCTTAGTTTTGTTTCATTTGCTCTCAGCATTTTGTTTTTGTCTGTCATCTGCATTTATATGTTTCCTTTTCTAATGTATGTGTGCTTGTGTGATGATAGCCACTTTAGTTGACATTAAGCCTGTAAGCTTGTATGTTCATGAGCATGTTTATCATAGTAGCGTTTTTACCCTGTAATCATGTTAAAGAGCTTTTACTCTGTAATAAAGGACTTGTGTGTGCGTGGGCATGCGCGTGTGTGTGCGCGTGTGGGTTTACTTAACCATATACTGGGGACAAATTTGTACCCAAAAGTCAGGAACAAATCTGAGCAAAACCTGCTTTTGAGGCTGTCCTTATTTGTAAAAACACCATAAAATATAGTAAACAAAGTTGTTTTTTATTGTAAAAGTACAGGACATTTTGGGTTAAGGTTAGAGTGTTGGTTAGGTAATATTGTTTACAGCTAGCTGTGTACGGAAACAATAGAAGTCTGTGGAATGTCCCCATTTAGATAGATAAGTAAGTGTGTGTGTGTGTGAGAGAGAGAGAGAGAGAGAGAGATGTTCATGTCTTCATGAATGTTTGTGTACTCATTCGACCTTGAAACTGGGTTGTTCTGGTTATTTGTTTTTCAGAGGCGTGTTAATCCTTTCTTTCTTTATATCCCTTGCTCATCCTTGTCTTCTGTTTCTGCCACTTGGAGACAGGCACTAGAGACAGACTTTTAACACCCATCTATTGCCTTAAGTCATGCCTGGGAAATCACTAATTTCTGATGTCTGTTAACTGCGTGATGACTTTGTGGTGCAGTTTCAGACAGAGACTGTGTGGCCTTGCGGTTGACCGAGTGAGTAATTAGGGACGGTCTGGGCTCAGTGCTCATTGGCTCGACTGATGGAATGGGTCCAGTGTAAATATGCCTGTAAAAGCCTGATTTGTTTCAGCTGTCCAAATTCTCTCTGTCCGCAGCAGCTGGAGCTCCGAGTATTTTGTTTATCAGTCACTGCTAGTCACACATCCAGTCTCTCCTAAAGAATATTGCGACACCCATGAGTCTACAAAAATGGAAGATTAAATGTCTTTAGTGTGTGTAGAAATGGCCAGGACTTCCCTTGGAGCGCTGCTGGAATAGCTGTCACTTTAGTCTGGCAAATCCATTACTCACATCCAGTAGGGATCTCTGTCTGCTTGAAGCCCTGAGCCACTTATCCATCTTCAGTAGCGTGAGCTGACTCTCCTGTTACCCAAACTACCCCTGTGACCCTCCTCTCTGTTTGTGATGCAAGTCAGGCATGTTCATTTCAATTAGCTTCATCGTAGATGGAGACAGATTAGATTACATTATATTTCTTTTTTTTTGGGCACTTTATTAGTCCTTATTGTCAGTAATCATAAATGGATATTTAGCTTTTTTCTCTGATAGTGATGGAGAGGCGGATGTAATGCTTCTTTTTATACAGAGCTGTGTAACTAGACACGTTGTGTTAATTGCATAATTGTCTGTGAATATTTGATCTGATCATGATTATTTAAAAATGCCATTAGCTGCAATTATTCCTCACATGTCGCCATCAAAGGTAATTTTTAAGAGGATGTGTGTAATTTGCTACAGAACTGCAAAAAAACTATCAAAATCAAAGTTTCAATCACTCCTTTCATTGGTTTGTGTGTGTGTAAAATGCTGGTCCTGCAAGACAGCTGCCTCATCACTACACTAAATTACTGCCCTGTTTAATTAACACACCTTTCACTTAAATCTCCCATTTCAGCTCTCAGACTCTCTTGACCTTCCACTGTGAACACATGCACACAAATAAACACATGGGTGATTAAAACAAATCCATATTTCTAACTGTGCATAATGACTCGCAGTCACCTGCCAGGACTCACCTGCTCTTGTTTAGCTTGTGTTTTTTCCGGAGCCACTCTCACGCATGCCCGCACTCCAACGAAATGACAAACACTTTAATCACTCGCTCACATTCAGAATCACAAACAGCCCTAATTACACCTCCCACACATACACACAACTGTCGCTTTATTCAGGGACCTCTGATAATGACAGACTTTAATGCAAGAGACCAGAGTAGGACGTTATCGTTCTATTATTGTTTTCCTGACACTTTAAACAACTTACTTCATCCAAACTTGTTTTGAGTCAACTGCTTCGGCTTACACACGCATTTGTTTGTGTTGTTATAGGCTTGTGTTTGGATTGTGTTTACGTTCTGAATATTACTTCCATTCTGTTGTTTGAGTAATGGCTTCAACTGCGATGCACATTACCATGGAAACAGTAAAGGATTATGTTAGGCGTGTAACAGAAAATGAAAACGGAAATCGAAATTAATTTGCGAAGTTGATGTGATTTTCTGAGCAGAAACATCATTCACTCCCTGCCTCCCGCTCAGCAGAATGATGGTACTAAATGTTTGTGTGTGTGTAAGGTTTATGTGGTGTGCTGAAATAAGAATGGTATATGCAGTCATCTCTCTCTCTTTATATACAGTCATTCTCTCTTTCTTACTCTCTCTTTTTTTCTCCCACTGTTCTCTTATTCATTAGTGTGGGCTGAACAGATGTGGCTGTCTGTTAGTCGCTAAATCACTTTTATTGCGACTCAAATCACAGCGATTTAGCATCTTCTGCTAATTTAGCAAAAAGATTGTTACACAAAGTACTGTGGTACGGCTTGTGTGCAAATAGAGTTTTGGATGTGAAAAGCGATAGATGCTGAGATTGACACTGCAGTCAGTGTTTGGCCAATTTTTCGAGCATAGTCATTTAATATCCTTATTTATTGTAAAGGTACAGCAAATAAATCAGAAGAAATGCTTTTTTTAAAATATGCACTTGACAAACTCAAAGTGCCCATGATTTGATGTTGATAAGAACCTTATGATAATGACGTCATTATCAACATTAGGTCAAGTTTATTTCTTGTTTCAATGATTTCGTTTTATACTTTATAATTTACTATACTGTTTTCCCTACGTCTTAACTGTTTATTTCTGTAAAGGTGCTTATATAAATTGAATTAAATTGAATAATAGTAAGACTGTTATATCTGTATGACATTCCGCCCTCTCATTTGCATGGTTATTTTGAGATGCATGTGTTTATTCATGTGAATAATAATAATAGTTCTTTGTGTGTGATTTCTTTCTCAGCATCAGTAAACGTGTTGGTGCCCAACTGTAAGATCTACAATGACGCAAGCTGTGATATCTCGGCAGACGGGCAGTTACTGGCCGTCTTCATTCCCAGCAGTCAGAGGGGTTTTCCTGATGAGGGGATCTTGGCTGTTTACTCCCTCACGCCACACAACCTGGGAGAGATGCTGTACAGCAAACGATTTGGTGAGTTACCAGAGACAGGATCTACTCGACCTCAACAAGTCAGTTTGCAGACATTACTGGTCAGTTCATGTCAGCTAGGGTTTAATGCGCTGACTAAACTGTCAGACCTAAATTATTTTAACCACGTGCTTAATTATTTTAACCACGGAATTGACTGTTCGTGTTTTACTCTCTTACCTTTAACTGGCTGAACAGTGATGGAGCTCTTTTGGAGGCAGCTTTAATTAGACAGTTTCCATTTAAAAGCCAAATTAGGGCAGCGCTGAGACCAGCCTGCTAATGGAAACCAGTGATGATGAGGCATGAGCCCTGCTTGTTTTAGATTAAAGTGATTTGAAATGCCATTTTCTCTCTGTTTCTGCGGGTCATCGCTGCTGTATAGGTCTCAGGGAACTATTATTCATCTTATTTGGCAGATTAATGAGAGCACTCAGTCCAGATCTTTAATACTAACCAGCACAAACACATTTCAATTCACTGGTCACATCACCAGTGGTCTTTGCCTCTCTCGCTTATGCACATGCCAAGCAAGGCTGGTTTCTAAAGTAAAATAGCAGTGAAATTCAATTAGGTTTTAGGATGAAAAATGATATTAGCCATAATTGCCACCTGAGCGGGTCTAGGTGTGAACTGTGCTAATTTTATGCTTTAATAGATCGAACCGACCAGCTCTCAAAACTTTAGCTATAGTATTTAAAGCAATTAGTAACTGACAAAACGAACCATTAGCATCAAATGGATTTAAAATAGATTTCTCTGTGTTTATTTTAGTTTATTTTAGTTTTAGTTTGTTTCTTTCCTCATTTGACTCACTACCATGTTGTGACCTTAAGTTTCTTTGTTTCTGTGTGCCGGATTACAGCTGTGTATACTGTACCTGTAGTGTATGTGTGCTAACTGTGTGTTTGCTACAGGTCCGAATGCGATCTCTGTCAGTCTGTCTCCAATGGGGCGTTACGTGATGGTGGGTCTAGCATCGCGTCGTATCCTGCTTCATCAGATCACTGAACACATGGTAGCACAGGTCTTCAGACTGCAGCAGCCCCATGGAGGAGAGACGTCCATGAGGGTACGTCACTGCTCATCTCACACCAGAATAATACAGACAGATTTACATATTATATGTATAACCTTAAGACAACTTATGAACCACATGCTCAGGTGTGGCATGTGTTTAAATCTAGCTTGCATCATGTCCTGATTCTATTTCTTTTCTCTTTCTGCTTTTGTTTTTTTACTGTAATAACAAATGAATAAATAAACAAAAAAGGCAGACGTGAACACCAAAAAAGGCTTCCAAAAAATAACTTTCCATATCATCTAAACATTTAAAGCAAAAAACTGCATCTTTTTGAAATAAGCATTTTTTTGTGTTTTTCATTTAAATAATGCTTCCCAAAGCACTTTCAAAAGTTAAAACTCCAGACAGTCCATAAGAACCATTTAGCAGCTGCTTTCATAAAGTCTGATTATTGTGAAGTTTGGTTATTACTGGTGGTCTGCTCTATGTAGATCAGCTCTCTATACTCTCAACAACGTAGGGGGGAGCTTGGGGTTTAGAAAAGCCTTTGAGTAGGAGCCTGACCTAGATACGCTTCCTTACAAATAGAGTGAAAAAGAGAGAGAATTGGGAAAAACAGTGTATTTGAATGGAGCGAAGGGCAGAAATATGTACATGGTTGACTTTTGTTTTTGTAAAGCTGTGTTCATGGTAGGATTTTGAACATGGATTTATTTGGGAGCAGTGAAGCAGGAGAGTGTTTTTATTTGTGTTTAGTCTCTAAACATACCATGGCACCAAATCTAGCTCTGCAGAGGATGGAAAGCCATGCAGAGAGCCGTTATCTGTATTTTTATAGGCATTTGCTGGTAATTCTTTAATGTTCCCTTTAAAGTCTGTGGTTTATGCTTTGCCTTATGTGTGTAATAAATACACAGTGTCTCTTTAACCAGGCCGGTCACTTCGGTGGGGTTCTTACAATACTGTGTTTCTGTTCATTAGGAAAAACGGGTTGGTTTTGAACTCTTGTTGGTGTCTGCAAGAGTTAAACCCACACATGTTCAGTCTCTCTAAATGACACTCACAGACTCTGTTTCACAGCTCCACAGGTCTGTCCCCTGACTGTCAACCTTTCACTCATGTGAGCTCAAGATGAGACTTTCTCAAAGTTTCTCAAGCAATCTGTGGCCTCCCATATTTCCTGTTATCGTGTTACATTATGTCATTGTAAAATACTAACCACACCAGAACCATTTGAACTATGAACATTTACTGTTATTTAGTTTTTCTGTGAAATAGGTGTGTAGAGCATCAACAATATTCGTGCCCAGTGAACTGTAAAGCAGAGTGAATGTTTTTTCCATTTGTTGATGATAAAGCTACAGAATTGCTTGCGAATGTAGACCTGTGTTATTGCCCTCCTCAAATGAAGTTGTGAAAGCAGAACATATATGATGTATGCAGGTCTGCATGCAGGTTAAAAACTATTGGAGCTATTTTGATGGAAACTGATTTACCAGCATCAGCCAGCCAATCAATCAGTCACCTTACATATTTATCTAGCTGGAAATGGCACATATAAACATGTGCCATTTCTAGCTGGCACATTTACCTGGGCAATATGCAACAGAGTGTAAACTTTGATATCTAAGTGTATATAATTATATAATTTAATTATATAATTCAGAACATGTATCTATTTACTGTTGGTGTCTACCCTATTATGTATTATCATAAAGGACTATGTTCTGCATCCTGGCTCCTGCAGACTTACAATGCAGGAGAGAGACTGACTTTTCATTTATTTCTAGTACTCTTTGAATACAAACATAGACTTATTAAGCATTGCTACGTAGACATTAAAGCATACATCTACAAAAACAACAAACATTTGTTCTGATGAAATGTCAAGCAGTTTGCATGTATAAACACTCTGTCCAGAAAACAACTACAGGCTTCTGCTATGAATCTTGGGAAAATTTAAAGAGTCCAGGAACAAAGGTGGATAGGATATTAACTGTCGTAAACGTTTGCTATAGCAACATCCCCACAGGGTGCCTGATTTCAGCTGTCACCATAGCAACATTACTTTTGGCACTGTGCTTAGAGATTATGTTATCTGTGTTTTCTGCTTTTATGGGGTGTTTGTTTATAGAGATAATTCTCACTCATGCTATGTATCTTTATTAGTTTATGTAATGTTATGTTCTATAATTTAACTATGGTCTGTTTAGAGTCAATCTTTCTGTTTGTTGACATAGGGTAATGAATGAATTTAATACATTAGCATAGTTAGAGTGTCCCCTTATTAGCTGGCTTAATTATATAGTGGAGAGTGTGAGAAAGAAAATAAACAAAGGTTAGCCTGAGGCACCATGCTGTAAAGAACATTTTACATTACATTTATTCATGTAGCTCTTCATGCCACTCACCTTCCAGTGATCTTTAATAGTGCAAGATGAGATGAGAAATTTATAATGTCTTGGTTTGTGAGCAGTGAAATATTCATGAACTAAATGGATGTAGATGAATGGGTTGCTTAAAAATATTATCTGTTGTTGAAAATGAATACAGCTTCAGGTAGTTTCACTTCTCTAATCTGATTGAAGTGGCTTTCCAGGAGTGCTTATATTTAGTATAACAGAACTGAGATACTTCCCTGTTTGCATTGCTTCTCTGATCTGTTTTCTTGATGACATTCCAGACCAAGACATTTTTTTGAAAGTCTGAGCATCCTTGTTTTAAAGTGCTCAAGGACTGCTGAGAGCAGGGTTTCTCTCAGCAGTAAACATAGATGCGACTATTGTAGAGGTATTAAAGAATGCTGAGTAGGGAGGAGAAATTTCACTCTGTTTACAAACATAGATCACGTCCTTACATTAATTGGAGGTTGTTTGGCTTGATGCTTTGACTTTTTTGGAACTATTTTTTGGCAGAGAAAACAAAGTTTTGTTTAAAACAATTACTGCTGTGTTAATATTAAGTACAAAAGCACTCTTGCTTGTGACATTCTCGATTAGGAATTATTTCAGGAATCATAGTCATTTTAAGATTTTTTCATAGTAATTGCTTTTAACAGTCAGTGCAGTATTGCTCAGAACACACTGCACACGCACACAGTACACACATTCAGAGGAGCCTGAAATGTTTAAGACATCATCACCAAAAAGCCCCAAAACCCTGCAATCTATTGGGCCCAGATGCACACACACACACAGAGCTTATAATCATTCAGGTGTTGTCACTCACACAGCATACACATGTGGAGCGATCACACTCTTTCCTGTCAGCCATAGCTTGAGCTGCCAGCCTTTGCTGCTTTTATCCTTGTCCTAAATTTTCACTGTCTAGCTTGAAGAGAGAGAAGAAGAGTTTGTCTGTTGTTCACTCATCTGCAGATGAATGAGACTGCTTGCTGTCTCTCTCTCTCTCTCTGGCAGACATGAGCATGTCCTATTTTCCCAGTTTTTTCCTCTGTTTTTCGAGCCAGTGGAGTGTAAGTATTATCCCAGGACTGACAGAGAATGGGACGGGTGAATAGATTGGAAAGAAAGAGAAAGTGTAGTTTGGGGAGAGAGATTTTACTTTTCACAGTTTAGCCGGTTCTCTGCTGTTATATCTGGCGTGTCTTCAGTCTGCAGATGAGAGCATGATGGGAGGTGCAGGTGATTGATATAGTGAGTGAAACTGCTGTCCTGGGACACTTTGAACAAGTGTTTGATGTCTTTTCTGTGTTTTTCAGAGGGTGTTTGATGTGGTTTATCCAATGGCCCCAGATCAGAGGAGACACGTCAGTATAAATTCTGCTCGTTGGTTGCCAGAACCAGGGCTTGGACTTGCTTATGGAACCAACAAAGGAGATCTGGTCATCTGCAGACCTGTGTGAGTCTCATATATATACCTTCATACTTCTCTCATCTCTCTTTCTTTTTCGTTCTCTCTCTGTCTTATTCTCTATAAATAATTTTATCTTGCATAAAGCACCATATCTGTTTTTGATTGGTTTTCTTATTTTGCACTACAGAATTAAAGTGCTGTCATACAATTTTGATTACGCAAAGTTGGAGAATCCCATCTCAACAAAAATGCTTGCCAAACATAATACAAACTTTACATTATAAATAAGCAAGAGAAAATTAGAAATGATACATAAAATAAAGAAAATATGAAAAAACTGTGATGAAACAGGTGTGAGTGTATGGTGTGTATGTGAGTTAAAATCTTAATGTGTGTATGCCTACAGGCATGTGCAGTTACACGGTGTGTGTGTGTGTGTGTCTTCTAGCTGCTCTGCCCATCTGCTATTGTTTTCTGATTGAAAACTGCACTGTTTAATGTTCATGTAAATGAAGGCATTCTTTTCCTCATCCAGAATACCTTTTTGGCTTTGCCTGTTCTTTAGCCGTGTTTAAAAAGTTTTTCCACAAGCATTTGGTGGTTGTTTGAGGAGAGAGGCTAATTAATTCACTTCAAAGATCATTGCTTTCCACTGTATTTGACTGTATAATTTGCAGCTCGGTTGTAGATGTTTCTGTTCTGCAGGTTTGTCATAATTATTATCAAGGTTACCGTGGATACTGAAAGCCCATGTTGCAGCACAAACATTGTCCTTCCAATGTAAACAAACAGGCTCTCACTTCATTAAGCCAAACACTTTGCTAATTAGAGAAAGTAGAAGAATGCACCACACACAAGCCCGCAGTCACACAAACACACATCCTTTTCTTAAGTTAATGCACTCAGTAGTTCCGTGTAGTCCCCAGAGAGAAAAAAATGGTGTGGCTTGCAGAAATCTAAAATGGCCAGTAGTTTCAGTGGTGACAGAGTGAATTCTGTCTCAGTCGGAAATACACAATGTAACTCAAAATAAATATACATGCCTAAGTTTTGAAGAAACTCATTCCTGATCATGTTCCTTTTTCTTTGTGTTGTCTTTGTGTTGTCTTTGTGTTGTCTTTGTGGTGTCTTTGTGGTGTCTGTGGTGTCTTTGTGGTGTCTTTGTGGTGTCTTTGTGGTGTCTTTGTGGTGTCTTTGTGGTGTCTTTGTGGTGTCTTTGTGGTCTGTTTTCTTGTAATTGCAGATGTAGAGATGCATTTAGAGACATACACATTCACCCTGACATTAGTTTGTCTGGCTTACAAACAGACATGCCTTATTAATCCCTGAGGAGAAACTGACAAATGAATTGCAGACAGAAATAATTGTGGTCTATTTTTGCTGTTATCCTTCAGTTGTCACAAAGGCAACAAACTGATATATTGAGCTGCAGAAAAGTCTCAAATTGCTTTTGAGAAGAGGGACAATGGTTGCAGGTCAAATCTCACAGGCAAGGACTGACGGACACTTCTCAGAGAGCATGAAGAAATGCACTCCTTCCCAATTTACATAATATCCTCCCTAAATAGTATGCAAATAGTATGCATTTTTTCAAGTGGCCTGAAAAATTATTGGACTGTTAGGCCACACATCAGAATGCATGAATGTTATTTCATTAGACATGAGAATATAAAACTAGGTGGCATTTATTTTAAAACTCATAGCACAAGTGCAATTTCTAAGGAAAACATTTGAGTAAATGTAAAAATGTAAAAAAAATGTTGGGTTGTAAAGTGTAAAACACATAAACTGTTTAAAAAAGTATATTAATTTATACTTAATATTTAAACTTAAGTGTCTACACCAGACATATAACGCATTGCATTGAGACAACACGAGTGTGTTTACACAGCAATGTAATGCAACCTGCATGTCATCTTAGATTGTATACCTATCAGCTGTGAGCTCTTCCAGTGCAGACAGCTTCATTGATTATAACTGATTATTCAGGAAAGACGTAGTGTTTGGAATATGAGGCTGTTTAACAAAATTTGGTGCATTATACTGTGCAGATGTGTTTTTCATGATGTTCCTGTATTCCAGAAAGAAAATGCCCCATGCACATTCCTAAAAAAATATTCAGTAGTCCTTTTTGAACACCCCATGTGCTTTCCATAATATAAACATCATTCAAAGTTTATATGAGGATCTGAAGCACAGAGTGCGGGTTATATTTCCACTTCAGTCACATTCAAAAGATCTGAAATCTGTTCTTTTTGAAATCTCCATAACCCATTTCACTCACTGCGGTGTGGCAGTATTCCATGAAGCACTAAGGCTGTTTTGAAGACAAAAGTTTGGCCTTACTCCACATTAGACTCTTTACTATGTTCTTAGTGTCATAATACTGTGTTTCAGTTATTTTGTCCGCTCCCTGTACATGTCAGCAGTTAAGCTGATAGTTTCAACTTTTAACCCCGAGGTCCAGTATATACTTTACCTTTCTGAAAGCAGCCAGGACCACACGCAGGCCCCTCTCTCTCTCTCTCTTTCTTGTCTCTCTCAGCATCCAGCTGTTACCACAGCTTTTGATGGACATCAGAGAGAGAGGGATCCATCCCACTGAAACTGGTAATTAGCTTGCTGGGAACACCCCTCATTATGACACGTTGAGAAAGATCCAATTTAAAGTGTGAAAAAATTGATTATGTTTGAAAAACCATGAGCAGTGAGGCCCTCATAGCTCATATTTCATGTGACATCACAGGGCACCACCTGTTCACAGCAGACTTCAGAAATCAACAAAAAATACTTTAGAATTACAGTAGGCAAGTATTTATCACCTTTCACAACTTTCTTTCCATCTTTGACCTGCTTAATGCTTTAAACCAGGAGAGATGCTTTGCTCCCCCTTATTCAGAATCCCATAGAGGTATGAAGAATTTAGAATAGAATAGAATAAAACAGAAGGGAAATAGAGGCAAGAAAGGAGAGCTGGACAGGCCTATTGGGAGGTAATTGATCTCTGAAAGCTCTTGGGTTGAGACAGGTGTTGTGATATGGTTGGATGAAATGGATGTCAGCCTCAGCAACCATGGGACTGTCAGATCTATGCTAATGAGCCACATAGATGCTTTACAGGGGTCCATGGGGAGCAGAGCGGGTTTCTTTGAGCTAGGCAAATGAGCAGTCAGAGGACTGCAGCTCTGATACAGCTGAGGAAGAGATGTTTCTCTTTCAGTCTGCTGTTCTGAGATTAGCTCAAGATTGTGCTCCTGCTATACCTAAAGTTCTACATGTTATACTCCAGGCAACACATCACTTGTCTGTATTGAACCCCTATAGAGAAGAACAAGGGTATTCAAAGGTCAGACTATTGAGTTTTAACTGAAGGTTTTCAAAGTAAAACTATTATTCATCAGACATTTTTTTTAGAGAATGAATTACTTGCCTGTTTTTTGCATTTTAATAATGGCTTGATTTGTTTGATCTCTATGTGATTAATATATTGGATACCAATTCCAATTAAAAACTTTCTATTACATTTAGTCTCTGCAGGATTAAAAAGAAAGTTTATCTTTATACTGGTTTTATAGGTGACATTGTCCACTAGCCTTACCTGGAGGCATTTCTAACCTTCTCTGTCTTTCTCTCTGTTTGTATGTGTAAATGCAGTGATGTACACTCAAATGGCGACAGCTCTTCTCAACACTCTGAGAACATGTTCACTATTGGTAATGGTGGTGGGGGCGGAGCTAGCAGCAGGAGGAGCAGACAGAGGGCGGGGTGAGTAGGGACATACATTTTATTGACCATCTTTATTTTTTGAGAATTAACAACCTTCAGCAGCTTTCACTTAAAATTAAGCTTTTTTATTGCTTTGCCTTTGACTGTATACATTTACTAAGGGTTTTTTGATTAATATTCATTTATTTTGTTGTGATGTGATATATGTCATATGTAATTGATCTTTTCCCCTTTTAAATAATAATTTACCCTCCTGTTGCCGTCCGGGGTCCAGGCTGATGACAGCAGCATGTCACTCAATGGATGAGCACAAAAACAGATCACTACTTATTGTGCCTCATCACAGCGGCCATAAATCAAGCATTTGCTTTTCTTTGTCGATTTTTCTTTTTGATAAAAGCCTCTCTGATATGTGCTCCAGCAGTGCTTCATCCGAGATTGTGATGGAGGTTACATCTCCTCTTCATTCATCACCCCCTGGCGCTCCTGTTGCCAGCTCAGATCCAGTCTCATGGCAGGAGCAGGGTGCTGAGAGGAAGGGCACAACAAAACACTGCTGGCATCCTGTGATTAGACACATACTAACTGATGCTAATTTTGCCCTGTACACTGTCATGAATGTAGCATTGCTTTTCTTTTATCTAAACATGGTCTTTTAGATCCAACATGACATACAGGCTGCCACTAAAACAATAACAGACTTGACCCTCTGTTTAGACTGACCACAGTGAGTTTTAATTTCAACACCTTTTAGCTGCTGTGTTTTTAAGACTCCATTGTAAATTTCTCTTTGCATATTAAATACACTGTGCTGCATACTTAGTCACAAGCTACTGTATTGCTGGCAGGTAAAATAGTTTTTAGGTGCCCCATCCTTCAAAAACACTCTTTTGCAAAGTTTGCATTACAGTGTCACAAAACAAATGTGAATTCTGCTCTCTTTGCTTATGACATCCCAATGCATTTTTAAATCATTCACGAGCTATAAATGGCATGTGAGAAATCATTCGGTTCTGCAGGAGAATGACATGCTGAGAACACTGGCAGATGGCCCCACATGAATGCGCTTTAGTATCAAGCCTTTCAATAGTGTCTATCCTGAACTGTGATATGAGAGGCACTATACAGGGAAAAATATCCATTACATGCTTTTAAGAGCTTTCCAAAAATCACTGACAAAACATCTATAATATAATGAAATATTTTTTGACTTGTATGTTTTTATTATATTTTCTTTTAAGTTTGAATAGCCATCCATGGAGAAAATGATTTTTGTGCCTGTAATATTGTTATAGCACCTACCTTAAATGGCTTCTTTCTTCGGCCAAAAGTTTCCCTGTTTGGCTTTTGCAGATTAATTTTAATAAAGGGGAGAAAGTTTTAAAAAAGAAAATCATGAAAAAAGTTAAAATAAGTAAAAAATACTTGTTTTTAAAAATACTCGAAATTGTTGCTCATTTTAGATTTGTCTTAATTTGTTTTTCCTTTTGATTGTTTGTTATTCCCTTTATTTGTATCTGCAAACTGAAATTGAGCGAGACTTTGTTTTTGGACAGTAGCACTACTTACACTGTTTCCTCCTTTGGATGAATGCTTTACTATTATTTTCATGTCTCTTATAAAAGCATCTGCTAAATAAACCCGTGAATGCATACATAATGTAATGCATTCTCACTAAACAATTTTATAATTAAAAGTACATATATTGCCAGGAAAGATTTACCTTGAACAAGCAAGTTATGTACAAACATATCTTGTGTGATTTAAAGCTCCTCTAGCACAGAGTTTAAATATATGTCAGATTAGTCCAAAATCACCTGAACACTGTGTGATGCTGTTGGAAGACTGTGTGTCTGTCACTCATGCTGCTGGTGTTGTTTCTAGGAGCAGCAGGATGGATTGGGGTTCACACAGAGAGATGGGCCTGATGAATGCAATTGGTCTACAGCCACGTCACCCTGCCCCCACTGTTACATCACAGGGGACGCAAACACAGACACTGCGGTTACAGAATGCAGAGACACAAACAGACTATGACCTTCAGGATGAACCCCAGCAGCCCAGCACTTCTCAGGGGTCACAGGTTTCTGATGGTAAGAATCTCTTTGTGAGTCAGAACATCACTTCCTTCTGCGCTCATGTGCTCTGATTGGTTTAAACCACTCAGGTGAGGTTTGTCCTTGAGATGAACTGGCGAATCAATTCTTGGTTACTTTTGTCTTTTGCACCAACAGAATTAATTGGCTGCTCCACTTTGCTCCTGACTTGAGAAAAGTAGATCATATCCATGCAACATTCTTCTTATCTCTTACATAATCTCACCATAAAAACACAATTACCGTGCTTGGATTGTTTGTCCCGGTTTAATTCTGTAGCCCTTAAGATAAAAACAGATAGGTGAAGAGAGAGAGGAGTGTGAGCTGCGTTTTATCTTTTTATGCTAATTGTAATTACAGAGAACAGGAGAGGCCACTTTTTCACTGGGCACCCAACAGCTAAATCTCTCAAGTTAATGCGTCTACAAAATTGCTCTTATGTTTAATGCCGGTTAACTTCAGAGAGAGCAACACCACCAGTAAACATGGCAAACTCTGCAGCACACATTTCTTCTCTGCTATCACATTTCTTTTTCAGTCAGCGTCTATTACCCATTAGCCCCGCTCACCACTGCTCACTTCACAGGCTTTATTACTCTTATTAGGTGTTGCTTTAGCAGCATGCCAACAGAGAATAAGCATGTCTCCATAAAACTCAAATATTTTGAGGTCCCAGATATGAAACACAGAAGGAAGTGAAGCGATGGAAGAATTTATCCCAGCTCACATTTGTATTTTTAGATCGTTGGTCTGTATCCTGCTATCTGTTTAAATGTGCAGTTTTATTCATAAACATGGTTAGTGCCAAGAGCCTTTGGTTGTAATGATATGTCTGTTATAATGCCTGCTGGGAGTTCTGCTTCAGAAATGTATGAGCGTAGTGTGTGCAATATTTAGTTGTTTATAATTAATTATTACCATCTTTTCATAGGATTCGTCAGGTTTCAAACCTATTGGGTTTTCTCTAATTCTTTTCACACTCTCTGTCAATTCAGTGTAAGAGAGAAAACATACTGCCTGCTAAATAGGCACAAATATAAATAATGTATTTTTAAAGCTTAATAAAAAGAAAACAAATATGATGCAGAATGAAATTGTAAAAGTGGTAATAAAGATGGAGGATTGCTTTGCTTGCATGTTTGCGTGACAAGGTTTAGGCCAGGACTTTATAAAGTTGACATTTAGCTTTAACTTTAAAAAAGAGAATTATAGGTTAGCAGTTTTGAAGTTTATTAGCTTCAGCTTGAAAGTTGTAGTAGGGAGAGTTTTGAAATTCAGTGGGAAAAAGGGATTCAAATGGGAGGGGGAAGGTGGGGGGTGAGCGATCAGAACACCAAGCAAACGCAGCCACAATCGTCAGTGCCTGAAGCATCCTGTAAATTGATTTGTTGTAGCTTTAGCATTGAAGCAAGAATCAAATGAATAGTTCTACAGAAAACAGAGTAGAAAGAGAATGGAAAGAGGAGAAAGGATATTTCTTATTCTGTGCTAAAGTTAATTCTAAATGTGGTGATATTTTGGAAACAGTGGATGAATAGAAAAGTATAATGATGTAACAGAAAACAGGAGAAACAGCAACAAGAAAATACACAGTTAGTCTGATGCTGTGTGTGAAATTTGCCCAAACTGGTATCTGGCAACTTGGCTTGGCAGACTAATTTAAACAAAAAACCTCCTGGATGTTGCATAAAGCCAGTCAAACAAATTAGAGCTTACCAAATTAAAAAAGTGCTTTCCAGTTTTGTGTGCACAATGCATGAGACACTCAGTGAACAGACTGTAGGTGGTCAGTGGGTGGTTGGTGGGTGTGCTGTCTCAGGCTGAGATCTTTTATGTGACTGTTGTGTTTTGATTAAATCTAAATGTATTTCTTTTCACTAACAACAGTTTGTATGTACCCAGCTCAGTATTCTCGGTACCAGATTCATTGCGGCTGTATGTGTTTTGTGTTGTACAGTGTGATTGAGGTCAGATGTACAGCGTCTTTGCCTGGAGCAGCACCTGTGTATTTGTCTCTGAGGTACAACAGGTGGCAGAAACTTGATGACTCAAAGTTTAGGGTAGAGAAGTTCACATCTGAGTCTCCCACCTCAAGGAAAGCCATCTTCCTACACAAACAGTGCACACTCCCTGCAGTGAGATCTGTGGGCGAGGGTTAAGTATGGTATTGTTTTAAACCACAGTCAGTGAATAAGAGGTTTAGGGTTTGTGTTCATATCCTCTCTATACGTTTTATATAATGAGTATGAGAAATAAACCTTGTGATGTTTACCCAGTTTATACTAAAAATTACAACAGATCTCTGTAGACATCGTTTCTCTATTTTTTTTCTGAACATATCCTCTGCTCTTCTCTCTACCTCTCACTGTTATGAATGCTGTAATGAATGTAAAGTGTTCTCAGTTCTTCTCAAATCTTTGTTCAAATCTTGTCCTTTTCTTGTGTTCAAAAATGTGCTTTTATAACAAATCATCTGATATTAGGATGTAGGCAGAGAAATAAAGAACTCAGCCAGTTTTGAAGTTGTTTAGCTCTGGAAATGTTTATGTGTATTGTATATTGAGAACTGAGTTGTTTGATGTTAGTATTATATCGGTACTCCTCTGAATATTGAGTTTGCTGTCTGGTGATAGATGGTTCAGCTGAACCTGATTTTTGTCACACCTATCATTCAGCTCTGATAGGCTGGTAGTGTCAAGTTGAAACACTTCATCCTTAGGGGCCCTTTCACTCTACAGTGTGAAAATTCATCCTGCAGCAAATCAACAACTTCAGATAGACTTAGTGCTGTTGATATCTTAGATCTGTGAGGACGAGACCATTTGACAATTAAAAGACAAACTTATTTTAATAACAGTACAGATTTAGAAGATTTAGACTAGATGCTCATGGGCATATGAGAGAGAATCTGGTCTTTCTTGTGTTGTTTTGAGCAATGTCGTGAAGAATTCAGTCTTAGCATTGTCCACAGCTAATAATATAAGAGGCTTCTGTTTAAAAGTAAAGCCACTGGTAGACTTTTGTTGTTCTAGTTTAGCTTAAGAATTGTATTATAACCTCTCTCATAACCAAAAACCTCACCATTCTTCAGTGGTCAGACAGACAGACAGCCCCTGACTCTGGTCTGCCTTATTATCTCCCTTCATGACACTTAGACACCTCTTTATAAAGAACTGTCTTTTCAGTTGTCATAGGCAGAATACCAGGCAAAGGTCAGAAGACAGAAGAAAGGTCATAATCTCTGTCTCTCGGTCTCTCTCTCTCTCTCTCTTCTCACACACTATGCCTTACTCTGTTCTCTGTCCTTTGCCTCTCCTGCTAAACACACAAAATTTGCATACACAAACTTGCGTTTGTAACAAGCAGTTTTTTCTGTGTATGGATAGCAGTTTTTGCAATATTTACAGTGACTCATACACTTTAGTGGGATTTACTGTACAGTTTGTCAAAATATTCATATGAAGCACTGAAGCCTCGGAAGAGAAAATTGCCACATTTTATATTCCAACAGCGTCTGCTAGTAAACTCTTGTTTGTGTGATACCAACGTTATGTAGAGGCCAAAACCCAGCAGTACAAATGATGTTTGTATGGAATTGAAGCTGGCCAGATGAAAATCTCTGCGTGAGCATGTTTCTGCTGTTTCTTTAAGAACAAAGATGCCTGCTTTCTCTCCCTTTCACACACACACACACACACACACACACTAGTTTAAGAGGTATAACAGATGCTGTACATCAGATAAATAATTAATATATAGCTCATTAATATATAGCTCATCAAGTTTATTCCTTACAGAAGCCTCCGGGTGAAGTCAAAGCTTAGGGAACTGAGATTTGAGAACTGAGAACTGAAAACACTTTTTCATTGTTCAGTCAGCACAAACCCCATGAGAAGATGCTCCACACTGAGCCATTAATTGTCCCATGCGGGCTGATATTGGCTCGTTCGTTAGCTCTGTATGGAGTAAAATGCCAATGTGATAATAGTGCTTCACACAGGGTCCCACTGGCTATCACAGAACTACATTCAGAGCTCTGTCAGATCATTGACAGTCACACTGAGAATGTTTGGGGCATATCCTAATGTTTATGGACTTTAGAGGAACATTACAGGTTTTTTACAACCTGATGTCTATGTACTGTTTGTTTGACATGCTGTCCTTCAGTGTGTAACACTGTAAATGTGTCTTAAGTTTTGCATTGCTTTTTTTGTGATTGATATTAGCCATATCCTGCTAGCATTACTCAACATTAATTCAAGAAAATGTGGTTATTTTGGGTCCCAGTAGCAGGGTTGATGCATGCACGATTCAGCATTTTGGTTATCTATGAGAGCTGTTTTCTACAAACGTTTGATTTGTCAAGGTAAACGTGACTGATGGAATTTAAAGAAAATGTGCAGTTGGAGGTGATGTACTGGCAGTACAATGAGCAATGTACACATTGTCAAATGCAGTTTGGAAACAACATGCAAGAGACTTTTAATCACGGCAAAGATGTTTTGAAACAAGCAGTTCAACCTGCCAGCTAAGATAAGCTGAAACGGCAGAACATATTTGTCACAGTTCAGCTGTGTTGCTGCCTGGATGGACTGAAGAAGTAATTATGAAGTGAATATTTGTTTTGTCATGTCTTGTCACTTATTGTGTTATTTTTAAATGAAATGTGAATTTTACAGATAAACACACACAGTAAGGCTGCTCACTTTCTCCTTACTTGTGTTTTGTATTTGATGAGATGTTTTGCTGAAGGTATCACAGAATACTGTGGTAATAGCTACAGGGATAAGGAGAAATCTTTTCCATCATTCATGACCGATGTTGTGTTTCCAGTCAAATGTCTATTTTTTCCATTCCTTCAACATGTAAATAGTTTTATGGATTCTCAGACAGCTCCATAAAATGTTGGTGAGGAAATGTTTTACTTTAGAAATGGGATCACAAAATGAGTTAACAATAGAGATAGGCTGTATTATTGGTTATACAGGGTTAACAATAGAGATAGGCTGTATTAATGTACTGAGAGACTGGTGTACTGGTGAGATTTGCAAGATTTCTATTTCTTTGTAGACTTTCCACCATTGGATTATGAATTTGCAGAAATGCATGAAATCTGTTTGTAGCTTTAAATTATTGTAATTATAAATAAAATAAATTAAAATATAAAGGGGTTTAAATCTATTGAGAGATCTATGAGTGGATAAATTGTTGTCGTTTAAATTTTTCATTAGCCACAGACACTCTGGATTTAGAGACTCTCCCAGAGGATTCTGGGTCTGAGGCGGTACCAGAAACACCACCCCACAGTCAACCTCAGGAAGATGATGGGTCAGAACCCACTGACACCAGCACAGACAGCACAGGTATCCAACACACACATACTAAACACAGATAAGCAAAGAGCTCAGCACTAGTAACTAGATGTGTGTAATTTCACCAAGTAGGATGTTTTTGGATCCTTATCCTGCTTTTGGAACATTTTTATCAACCCATTTGGATTTATAAATCTAGAGATCCTAGATTTAGAGCTTTAACCTTTCTTAACCTTTCATTTCCCTCTGTCTTTAGGGGTGGTTAAGTTAATGTTAAAATTGTGATTATGGATTATTAGTTTGGGTTATTTTGTTGACATGAATGTTGTTCCAGAACCCCAAAAAGCCTGTTTCAGGAGTATGTCCTACTTGGAAAAATCCTGATCATTCCAGAAACTAAGACCTACAGTATCAGATTTACAGTAGTGCATTGTAGTAAAAGACAGGTCATTTGTAAAGCAACACTGTTCATTCTTAATTTAAAAAAGAATGCAAGAGCCAAGTCAAAGATCATTGCAAAGTAGTTATGCAGAAACGAAAGCTTGAAAGGGATTGTTGATGCTGATGCAAGCATCTGCAACTTGCATTCACACTAACACTAACTGAACTGGATTTTAAAGTGCCTAAACGCTATATGAGGATCAAAGGGTTTGCATTACAATTAAGAGATCAAGACTTTGCATAAACAGTTGTTTAATAATTAAGAAAATTTCGTAGTGCTTTAATTGCAGCATATCTTTCTGTTAAATAAGGTCCATAGAACATATGTCTTAGCTGTAAAACAGCACTGCAACACCTGTGTTGAATGTAAAATTATGTCTGTAATGTGTGTAAAATTTCAATGACAGTGCCAAGACATAAATCTCCCACTTACACTAACCGCTTCTGTCATCTCATATTTTCTCTCCTGGCAAGCACTTAATGTCACTTTATTGTTAAAATGCCAGCCAGCATTATTACGTTATTGCATTCTGGAATCAATACTTTGAGGAAAGAACAAAGTTGTAGTAGTGTTTTTTCTGTATCCAAGAAATTCTTTCAGACCTGAGTAGCTTTTCTTTTCTCTCTCTCTCTCTCTCTCTCTCTCTCTCTCTCTCTCTCTCTCTCTCTCTCTCTCTCTCTCTCTCTCTCTCTCTCTCTCTCTCTCTCTCTCTCTCTCTCTCTCTCTCTCTCTCTCTCTCTCTCTCTCTCTGGAATTTAATTTCAATTCCAGTTTCAAAATATTGGCATGATTGCATGTACATACAATATTGCCAAAGCATTGTACATAATATAGTTAAAAACTAGTTAATTATACTATGATATAGTTAAAAAGTTTTTAAAACATAAAACAGTTATCCAAATTTCAATTATTTTGAATGTGCAGTTTATTTCTCTCTCTCTCTTTCAGGTCAGACTGAGCATGTTTCTCGTATCCAAAGGTTAATAGCAGAGGGAGGAATGACTGCAGTTGTCCAGCGGGAGCAAAGCACCACTATGGCTTCAATGGGCAGCTTTGGCAACAACATTTTTATCAGCCACCGTATTCACCGTGGTTCCCAAACAGGAGTGGATGCACAAAGCCACACCTATTCATGCCCTGCCCCTGGCCCCTCCTCCAATACCCCTGTGCCTTTGGCTGAAGCTGCAGGTTCCAGTTCCCAAGTTGCACTGGGGCATCATGCTAATACAGCTCAGGGCTCTTTGACAGAAATGAACATGGCACCCCTGATAGAACAGGAGAGATTTCCCACCTCCCTCCTTTCGCAGGAGTTTTCTCCTCTTTTCGCAACTGCTGTAGACACAAATGGACCATCTGCTTCCATGGAGGGGGAGGAACTTCAAGAACCTGCATCCCTCCCTTCATCCTTTCTCTCATCCTCATCCTCTCTGTCTCCCATGAATAACAATAATTACAGCACCGGCGAGAGTGGTTATCACGGAGATGAGTACGGCCGTTAAAAGACAGACGAGTTTGGAAAGCAACCATGTATTAAAACCAACACAAGAGAAACTTCCAGAAATATTTGCACTTAATTCTTGTGTTTTTTGACCATCAACATTCAGCAGCTTGGACATAGTGTAATGAATGACAGCAGACAGAAGAGATGTGCTCTGGGAAAGGATTACGGAAGTGTCTTGTTTACTGCTCCTTTAAAAGCAGTAGCTCCAACTCAGCAACGAATTCTGACTGTTGCAGCTTTGCAAAGGGCCATATGGTGCCTGTTTACTATTAAATTTGTTGCCTGTTTACTGTTACGGCAATAGTATGCATATATAGAACACATATAGAATAATGTGAATGGCACGAGGCAGAGCAGGTATATGTAGCATCGCTTGCAGTAGGTTTTGGGTCTACAGCAGTCTAAAGCAGAGATTACCAAACTGCCAAACACCTGTGACGTTAGTTTTGTTGAGTTTAGAACTGAAAGCAAAATCACTGTTGTTTAAAAACGGTCAATTTTAGATATATTCGCAATAAAATATATAGGTATATTTTAGTTTTCTGTTTGTGTATTGTTCGGGATACATTTTAAAAATTCCTACCCTGTTTTTAGGAGTTTTCAAAGAATAGATTAAAAATAGAAACAGAACAACAAGGAGTACTAAAGACGGTAATATAAAAGTTTGTTTTCGTACTGTTATTATATGACAAAAAGTGGCATCTTCCCAAAATCATTAGCCAAGAGTCAGTCTCCTTTCCACTCACTTTTACCACAGAAGCTTTGCTTTGTCCTTAATGTAAAGCAGAAAACAGTTTCTAAAAGGATGTGACCCTTCACTTCTCTAATTGATACATTTACATCAGGTAAAAACACTCAGTCTCAGAGAGCGTCAACATAGAAAAGTCTGACAGATGTGTGTATGTGAGCACCTGATTGTGAGAGAGACACTAACCCAGTTCTGTCAGTTACTGTAGTTTTTAAAAGCCTGTTGAAAGTTAAGCTGACACCTGACAGCATTTGTGCTGCATCCTTTCATTTCTTATGTAGCACTATGTGCCTGGTCTGTAGTTTCAGAAAACAGCTGAGGAAAGCTGTGTGTTCAGAGAGTATGTCTGTGGCATTGAACTTCAAAGTGTGTCTCAGGCTCCGTGAATTTTAGAAGACACATTTTGGCTTTAGTAGTTTTAAGCTCTGGCCAGCTGTCCACAAGCAAAATCCTGCTGGAGCTGTTAACGGTTAGATAAACTAAAGGACTCTAAACTAGAGGTACCACTAAATAAGTTTAAAAATATCTCATCTGTTGAAATGTACTGTATTGATATGTAACTTTAGGGAGGGTATTTATAGTTTAATGTCTCATGGTGGAAATCCTGGATTGTAGTATCTTCATGCAGAGTGTTACAGTACTGCATGGGAAATGTGGATGTCTGATTCAATGTTTTTATTTTCTGTTCACAGCTTAATGCATATTTTTAAGCATTAAATGGGGAGCCTCTCTAAGCTTCTTTTGGCAAACCACTTATCCTGTAAATGAATTTCTGGCAGTGTTCCCTGAATCAAGTTACAGAGCACAACCTTCTACTTTGGTAAACAATGTAACCTCTGCTTTAGAATTCAGCTCACTGGCCTCTCCTACAGTTAAATACAACAACAGTTTTAGTTCTTTCTGTATTTGGTATGGAGAACAGATAAAAGCAGCTGTTTTGTTATGTTCACTCTTCTGATGATTTATGTACTGAACATTAAAGGTGACTTTTTGTCTGGTATTATTGTTTTGTTCTTTTCTGTTTGTTTGTTTTTAGAAAACAATGTTATTAACAAGTTTTTCTTTTTAAAAGAGATAATGGAGGCAAAACATTGGTCCGCAGCTGCTTACCAGGGAGGCACAATCGTGTATGTGATTTAAAAGGAATAAAATTATGACAAACACATTGTGTAAATGTTTGTTTGTGTGCCAGAGAGAGATAATGATGAAGATGCTCAGGGATGTGCCACTGGTAGCATTTTATTTTTAAATGTGTTTATATTGTGGGCCGTTTCATTGCAGATGACCACTGTGAGAGATGTCTCACAGGCTCCCACACGTTTCACTGATCTTCTGCTTTTTTACTGAACTGTGTGAGGTTCAGATGTTAGATCCATTGGCCTTAATTTATTAGGAACCACATACTGTATAGGATGTACCAGTCAGTTTTTGAGAAATCATGCTTCACTTTGGCCTTGTGATGCCACTGAGCTGACTGAGCAGACCAGTACTGACTTCTGTGGGCTTATTCCCGTCTCAAGTTATATTACATTCAGCTGATTCCAGAACTATGCTGTGAGAAAAGGCAGTAATAGTGTTCACTGCTCTGATGGAAAAGGTTTACTCTTTGGAGAAAAAAGCATTTAATCTTAATTTTCTCAAATCTGGAGACCTTCCCCAGATGTGTGCTTTTAAGAATCTGAGGCATTCAGCTATAATTTAAGATTGTTAAACAGTCTCTCAGTGCAAATTCAGAGAAATGTTGTGGAACGCTAAAGGGAGAGTTTACTTGTTTTAGGGAAGCAACATCATGAAGCTTATTTTTGTCCTCAGTACCAGGTCTTTGAGTGCTTACATTGGTTATTTTGGGATTGTAAAGCTCCCCTGAGATTCCATGTAATCAGTCTCTGTTCACAGATCCAGGTCTTCCAGCCCTGTAATTAGGGCCTCCCTGATGCTCACAGTCACCCAGCCCTCTGAGACAGGTGAGACTGCAGTAGACCCACTGTTACAAATATCAATTTCATGGTATAAATCACACTTCTACCTTTTTTTATTCGCACACATACCTCATTATCATCCAGGCATGTATGAGAACACAACTGCCCAAACTAGAGAGAATGCTACAGAGGCAAAATGCAATAAACCAATACAAGAATTGCCTTCAGTGCTTAGTGCTTCCATTCAGCTAAAACTGTGAGTGGTGGCTAATTGCTGTTATGGATCCAAGACAGCTGAGAGCTCATTATAAGAGACTATAAGACTCTGGAGAGGCCTGCTGCCACACAGCACACATACATGCACATTGCCTGGCCAATCAGCATCATCCTGACAAACTTTTTTAATCAAAGTCTTAAGAAATCCATTCATGTGAATTCATATAAATGATGCCAGTTACTGCTTCCCAAGGTTCTGAGCTATGGGACTGTTTGCAATGTGAGAACGATTATAGTTAAAGTCTCTGAGAGATCCCTGCTGTCTGGCAAGAAATTTCTTAGCCATTAGCCTGATGTGCGTTATTTTCAACATTGCTGACTCTCTGCTTTTTTGTGTCTCCAGTCTAATACTGTGGTAATAGCTTGCTGTGAATATAGAAAGAGTCGTAACACTACAGTGACAAAATCACAATTGCACATATTCAGCAGCCCAGCATGTTAAAGGTGTGGAAAGGCATGGAAAGTGTGTTTTCCTTTGTTGCTCTGGCGAATCTCACAGTCATCTTAGACCAATCTATCAGCATCACACAAAAGTATTCGGTTATCAATTCACAGTCAGCCATGATTCATTTATTCTGTGAGTTTAGGTGTCTGATAACTGGAGGTTAGTAAGATAAAGCGAGTAGCATTCAGCTGGTCATGTCATGTCAACACGTCAGTCTGCGAGACAACCTGTTAAACAACACCACTTTTAATATAACACCACTGCTAATATAAGTCTTCAGTTATGTGAGTGCACACAATTTTAAACTTTTATTGTTAGGAATATAACCTTTTAAAAGAGGAAAAGAAACACTGGGAGCGTCTTTAACCTGTGATGATGGTATGCACAGCATTTCAGATCATTTCAGACACTGTGTGGAATGAAAACACTGATCTACATACTGACAGGATTATAGTGTAGCATTATCACCTACACTAACACTACTTGCTCTCCAGAGAATTGCTGTTGCATAAAGTGCTCCACACAGAGGCTGCATCGCCACATAGGCGGGCAGTGTGTGTGTGTGTGTGTGTGTGTTGTGTGTGTGTCTGTGTGTGTGGTGGCTGTGCACACGTGAGGAAGTAGATTTAATGATGGGTAAGCCTTTCTTTTTTACTGAGAAGGAAAGGCTGTTATGCAAAGCCACTCTTAATTGTATAATGTGGCAGATAAACAGAGTGGGCTGAAGTTAATGGAGATGACTACAGCAAAACATGCTGTTAATGATCCAGCCCATTTACTGCTGTTAAAAACCTTCAGCACAGCATGCAATTAGGTGTGTAATTACATATCTGTTACATGCTTCTGTAACAGATATGACATGTTGTGCAGTTATTTGTTTGTTAGGCTCAGAAATACCATGGGTGTGTGTGTGTGCACTGATCATTTTCCTGAGTTTGACTGGTGTTGTCAAAACATGCTGTACATCCTCTGCTAATAAAGCCACGCGCTGTACAGAAGGTGTCCGAACAGCATTCCTTCATACATCATTGCCTAGTGATAAATATAGACTTTGGTTAAAAAAGAATTGCCCAGTTGGACATAATTTTGTGTGAGGACAGCCCTAAACCGTCTGTATGATTGTCTGTATGGTTGTAACCATGTAACACTGCATGAAGGGAACCCAGGGTCTGGTTTATACTGTAATATCTGGCTTGACAACACTTAACAGCAGTAACTGGAACTACACACCACCTACCTTGATATAAGCCCTGTGGAGGGATCTTGGTATTGGAATTCTTCTGTATACAACTGATTTAACTCTGACAGATGGGTAAGAATAACAATAATGTCCACTAAACTGTGTGGGCATGGTTGACTGTTGTCCACAGCAATCAATTTCCTACATAGCTCTGCTATTTTATAGTTTCTCCCTCCACTGTTTCTGTTTTCTCATAAAATAATTTTAATTCAAATCAATATTTCATGTCTATTTTCTTGCTTCACATCAAGGTCCAGATTACCCTGTTGAGTTTATTAAAACAATAAGGTACAAGAAGCTGTGTGTATTGCAAAAATTTTGCTTTGTGCCTAACAACACCTTTCAGCTGTGATTGTTTTCACAATATGGTGAGTGCCTTATTGCTTTAATAAAATGGTTACCACATAACAAAAATAATGGGGCCACTTATGTTAAAAAAAAACCATTAAATTCTATGCTTCTATTATATATACAGAGGGTAAAGCTGTGCTTTAACAGTGTAGCTATTGCCAGAACCTTTTTTATACTTTGCAATAATTGCCAGCTAACTGAACTGTACAATAACCTTTTAAAATCATGTGTGTATTATGTGTGTTTAATATTTCCACAGTGGCTTATTTTGGCATGAGTAAATAGGATGATTCTTCTTCTTGAAAATCAAGGGCAGAATAAGTTAATTAACTTTCTCAGAATTCTATGAATATAGACTGTAGGTCAAGCAAGGGCATACTATATGCTGTAAGCTACTAAGCCACAGGACAAAAGATTTGCGATACAATAGTTTTGATTTTTTTTGCATTTTAATTTGGTTGATTTGTTTCTAGTGTCTTCAGCTTAGGAGCTACTGCTAGTGAAATTCAGACTTTTCACCTGTCACATTAACATATGCCATAGTCGATTTATACCTTGTATGTTAACTGAACTTGTAAATGTTTAGAGGAGCTCAGCCAGATAACAGCTGGGGAGGAAGCACTGACGGAAGCTAAGGTGGCTCCACAGACTTTGAAGTGTATATAATTAGGCTGTTGTGACAGAATAAAACACACTGGGAAACAAAAACAATAAAGTGTCTGTCTATGGCAGGAAGCAACAGTAATATTATTATTGTCAGTAATAGTGAAAATGAGCTGTATGCTCTTTGCAGTTTTATTTGTTTTATTTTGAAATTAATAAGCGCATAAAGCCTTTTAAAAGAAATCTTTATCTGATAACTAGGAATAAAGAATTTGTTTCTGTTTTAGTTATTAACATTATTAATTATGTTTCACATTATACAACCAGGACAAAGAGATGTCAAATAGATAACTTAAAAATATGACAATTCTACTTCAGTACATTTTGGTTGTTTGTTTTACTTGATCTTGATGCCTGCAACCCCTTAAAGATGTTAAGAACCTCTTTTGTTTGCAAAGGCCTCTCTGAGTGGGAATTCTATACAGAATCACTAAGTGGTTGTATTTAGAACCACTTGTCATCAAAGGGATCCTTAAAGCACCTGTTTAAGAGTGCATATTTGCATTAAGGTATCTCCTCTTGTCTGCTTGTTCTGGAACATAATCTGCTCACATGAAGAGGATGAAGAGAGAATGGGTAACATTATCAGCCTGATTTTGACTAAAAAATAATTTTGAAAATAAATGGATTGGATGTTGGTTTTTGTCGACAGGAAGTTAAACACTATAAAAGGATCCGCTGAAAGGCTGTTGGGAATGATTTTTGTCTTTTAGACACTTTGTATTTCTGTCCATCGGAAAATGTTCACCATTACATTACATTCGTTTAATTTTCCATTACAACAACTGTTTTCAGTCAGTTTAATTATTTATCTTTTTCTCTCTCACATCTAACCAGAAACCTCTTTGTCTCTTTTAGGTGAATAATGATCCTCATACAAACACACACCTCTCAAACAGAGAGAGCACACGGCACTTAGAGCCACTGAGAGTGTTACATAATAACCTAAATGGGTGGAAATATAAAAAGTGGAGAGAAAGACAGAGTGAAGCATGAGAGATTTGATGGAGAGACTACACTCTGGTCATATATTTTGTCTTCTCTACAATATTTAGATGAGAATGTATGTGTGTGTTATGTAATGTTATGTATTCCAAAAGCAGGCAGGACAGTTTTCATAGTAGGTGAGATGCAATGAGATCCGTGGTGGAACTAATTGGAGGATAACATTTGAATAACCTTTCCTGGAACAGGGATAGTTCATCCAAAAAAGGTTTATGATTTACTCACCCTCATGTCATTCCAAACATTTATTCTTCTCTGGAATACAAAGAGATATTTTGAGGTAGGTGGTAACCAAACAAGTGCACCAATTGACTTCCATTGTATTGACACAAAACCACTGAAATATCTCACAATGTATTTTATTTTGTTTTCCACAGAAGCAAAAAAGTCATACAGGTTTGGATTACACAAGGGTGACTAAACAATGGAAGAATTTTCATTCTGAGTGAACTATTAACACATTCAGTGTTTGGGATTCACAACTATATGAACTATAATCAAATTGTGATACAATCGTATAATTTTATAATTATAAAATATATTAACTTAATACAAATGTATAAAATTATAAGATTATTATAATTATAAGGCTTTCAGATTGTACTGTTTACACAGTTCAACAGTTTACACGTTTTAACGATCTCAAGCCCCTTTTCTTTCTCGCGATAGCATGAGTACCTACTAACCATAGTGAAAGCAAAAACATCAATATTAAAGATGGCAAAGGTGATGGCAATTGAAGTTTTACTACAATTGACTCTAATTTATAAAAAAAACTAGTTAAATTGCATCAAACAGTAATGAACCCACAGACCTCAGCGGGTTGTGTTTTATTTATAGCTGAGTGTCAAGCACAACATTACAAAACCGATACACTCCAGTGGATGACAACAACTGGATCTACTTGTAAATGTTTCTAGCTCTGTCTCTGAGTTACCAACCCAATATGAAACACACACTTAGGAGGAGCAGGATATATACGTATTTCCAGTGTGGATCCGCTCACACACAGCACAGGTTTACCTAAAATGCAATTGTGAGTCGTAATATTTATGGGTGTCAGTTATAGAGTTATAGAATGAGGATGTCCCTTCTGTTAATATCAGAACAGTGGGCAAACGTATCCATATTCAGTACTATAGAATATGACATTGAACTCTTATTTTGCTACTGTGTAAACGTGAGAGAATTCCCCTTCTGTTTCATTCCTCATGTGAATAATGGCATAGGCATGGAGGAGCACAAAGGTCTACTTCAAAGCAATGATTTTCCAATTTAGTCCAGTGTAAAGAGAGAGAGGGCGAGAGGTGTACATTGAATCAAATCTATTTCCCCAAACCAATATGCCACATCTCTGAATCAAACACATCTCTTTCAACCATCATCCAGTACCCAGATCATCAAGCTCAGTGTTAATACTGAACTAATGAGAATCCAGAGCATATTTCAGTTTCCTGTTACTGCACACACACGGATTTAGTTGAGACATCTACTCATGTCTTACACAGGAGTGCTGGTCTGTCTCACCTTATTAGCAGCTCCCTCAGATCTCATTCCCTTCCCTGTGGTCTGTGTGCATGTTAAAACATTCCCTTCAGATATTATAGACTACAATAGTGTAAGCTGATTTAAAGTCTTCTTTGTGGTCTTGGTTCAATAACATGTAAATAAATATAAGTCTGGTCAAAACTTCACATAAAATATAACAAACCAAGAAACTACAGTATGTGTTGACTATCTGTAACATCTCACTTTGCACAATGTATGGGTCATTTTAAGTAGCCTAAAATTATTCTTGACAGATTGGACATACAGATTAACAAGCAATCAAAACATAAAAAAACATGCAATTGCATAAACTGGTATTTTTGTGCATTTGGCTTTAGGAGCACATAAGATGACACAGGAAAGTCGAAATAAAGTCTTCTGCCCAAATCTCCTTCCATTTCCATGCCCTCCTCCACTCCCTATCTCCTCTCATCTCTCCATCTTAAAGGCATTGGAGCATGGAGTCTTTGTTCATGCACCTGAGTGAGTGAATGTGTGCATGTGTCCAGAATTTTAAAAGGATTGATTTAATCAGGACAACAGTGTTTTTTAACAGAAGTCCCAGATCTCACCACATGCCCCCTAGAGTACCTGTTCACAATTTTAAAGAGTTCATGCATCAACACACGAGCTATTAAGCATAAAGTGTGAACTGCTCAAACGTCTCTTACAGTGTCACGTACCTCATCAAATAACAAGAAGTTTGGTTATCCCCGGCAAACCACGCTTCTTGAACCACACTGTCTTGGGAATGTCAGGCCTCAATGGGATGTGGAATATCAGGAGGTGTTGACTGTCCCTGGTAATGAGTACAAGGCAAACTGCACATTTTGCTAGAGTGTTTTTAGTAGCCCATGGCAAACATTCTGAAAGTCTTGTTTTAAAGTCTTTTTCTGCTCTGTTGGCTACTGAACAGGTTGTTAGTATCCCTTATTCTTCCACATTGAAGGTGGCAACCCTCCTTCAAAGAGTGACAGTAATATGATTAATTTATAGTCAGATTGAAGAATTCATCCCTCTGTAAAAACTTCAGTTGAACTTCGACTGGTAAAATATAGCATTTAGCAACTACATGTTGTACAGACTGAATTAGGTTTACATCTACTCAAGTGAAAATTTAAATGAGTAGTATTTACTGGAATAATATTTAATTAAGGTGCAAGATTTGTACATAATAATACATTAAGTTTTTATTATAAGTGAACTCACAGCATATCCCATACTTTCATTAAACCCCTGTGAGCTTGTCAGCTGGATAAGTTTGATTTCTGTTTACTTCTCATAGGTGCTTTAGTGCTGAATACCAGCAGATCAAAGTTTTTGTTCTGATGCAATTCATAATTACTATCAGCTTGTTGTAATGGAAACTCTATATGTTCTAAATCATTCTCCTTCTGTTTTGCAAAGTAGAATGATTAAGCAGGAAAATTCAGTTTCTGTTTTTCTTTTTGCATGTATCTAGTGTCCAATGAAACAGTGTGGTCTGATTCCTAGTTTATCATGAATGGGTTGTTCATGGATTATATTGGCGTAAGTGTAACAGCATCATTTTGCCTTTGCTCCTTTCATTAAATATTTAGCCCAGGGGTGCCCAGAGCTGTTCCTGGAGGGCAAGCGTCCTGCAGAGTTTAGCTCCAACCCTAATCAAACACACCTGAATGAGCTCAAGGTCTTACTAGGCAGATTAGTATCTTCCAGGCAGATGTGTTGGGGCAAATTGGAGCTTAACTCTGCAAGACAATCTTCCACCACTGATTTAACAGTAAATTAAACGTCTTAATGTTTTTATTATTATTATTTTTTAAACGTTTTAAGAATTTGAACATGAAGACGATAGCATTGTGCATGAATATGGCAGTGGTAAGTGCATTATGCATTACTGAAAAAAGTGCAAGTTATTACTGATGAAACATTTATTAAGCATTATTTTTTTATCCCTGCTCTCCCCTGGATTTAGTATAAAAACACAGTGGTTATTGATGAAAAGGAATGATTAGGGTTGAAGGATTTGATTATTAGGTTATTTAAAAAATAAGTACATTAATGCATCAACATCTACTTGAGTATTGAAAACAGAAATAAGTCTATAAACAGTGATTCTAGTGTCAGTGTCTGTCTTTGTTGATATGCTTTGTTGTTTTGAATGCTAACTCCCCCCCCCCCCCAAAATTGCCTTGCTCTGTTCCACATGTGAACAAAATCTGCATGCCTGAGAAGTCACAAACAAAAAATCTTCAGAGAATGGTGGCAGTCTTCATAAATCTGCCTGTCTTTGTCCCCTGACCTGATGTAGTCAAACCTTATTGTGTCAGCTTCACTCAGATTAAAAGCTTTAATAAAACGTAGGTTGGAGGTGCTGGATAAAAGTTTAATTGATCTGACCTCTGACCCTTGTTTCAGGATAGTGTAATAGCTGTGGAGGGATTACTCTAATGAGCTTTTGAAGCAGTAGACAGACAATGTTGTATGAAATATAATGTTAAAGAAATGTTCTGCTGTCATTACTGCGAGAGCTTTTTTGATAACTTTAAAGGAACTTTTAGAGAATGTTAGCTAACGTTCTGAGAATGTTCTCTGTAAACAGTAGAGAGAACGTACACTAGCAATCTCCTCAAAATACAGAGTTTGGAAGGGTTGGGGGTGTACTACTGGACTATTGATTTCAGGACCATTGGTGCCTTTTCTACTATGGGATAAACTGAATTGAATATTGATTACTGAATGTAATTCAGTAGTGGATTGAATTGGCTTTCTCTGCCTGCATTAGATCCTGAACATTAAAACCCTAATATAAAACATAACACTAGAGTGGTAGAAAACTCTAACTGAAAACATCACACTGTATGACAACTTTTAGAACTAATCACAAGCTTGTTTGATTTGACAATAAGAATCAACATGAGAACCAATTGAACTAATGAACTGCTAATACCAGTGTGAAACTGACCATGTACATAGTTAAAAAAGCTCTGCATTCTCACATAACTTTCTGAGTTTGCCCTTAGAAGCTCTTAGAAACGTTAAAATCCCAGACCCCATGTTAAAGGATTTCTTTATTTTAAAGATAATTTGTATAAATTATTTAGATAAATGCTAGGTATTGTGATTAATGTTTGATGTAAATATACATCTTTAGACATCAAGGATGTCCCCAGAGGAAAAATGTATTTTCCAAACACACAATATTTAGTAATAATTTATATCCTAAACATTCCCTGTTTGTCTGGGCTTCTCGGGGAGTGAGGAATCACCTCATAAAGGCAAAGACTTGTGCACTGATCAATGAGAGCAATTCCAGATACGTAGTGTTCTACATGAACAATCTTGGTATATTTCAGAGTTTCCACTAATTAACTAACAAGACAACATCTTATTAACTCAGGTATTTAATAATGTATTAAACAACTGAACTGTTTTGTGAATTCTCTGTGAATTATGCAGTTTTGTGTACAGTAATAGTGCCTAACATTTTGGCCTTCTGCATGTAAAATAAGCTTAATCCTCATTAGAGTTCTCCATTCCCAGCGTTGCACTGCAAAACATATTCTCTTATTTGTAAAACATATGCAGTATTTGTGTTTTGTTTTTAAGTATGCAATATCTTAAAACTAAATTGACTTATACATTTACTTATACAGTCCCTGTGGCCACTCTCCTGATAGACAACTCTAAAATGGTTCTGTTCATTTAGAGCCAGTAGTATTCTTAGGAGGCCAATGTGTTCATTACATATTGATCCAATCAGCTGAGGCCTTGCATTTTTCCTCTAATAGACCCTTATCTTCTAAACAGGTCTCACCTGCAGACCAGATCATTCAGCAATCTGCCAGACAATTTCTGTTTTAAACATGTGGTTACTGTATTTATGGTCATGTATTGTGTTTGATAATTTATCATCTGTAATATCTATTGTATGTTATGAATTGAATTTGTCTGAGATGTAGCTAGAAAGCTGTATGTCTGAACAGGGCTGAATCTCCACATGTATTATATGACTGTGGAACACAGACAGTGTGTGTATGTGTATTGATGTATGCCTGCTGGACAGGTTCCCCTGAATGACATTCATTTAAGTGGCATAATAGTCACACAACTTTGAGCAACTGTCAAAGATGGTAGGAGAGAGGCAGAGAGAGAGAGAGAGAGAGAGAGAGAGAGGGAACAAATGAAGATGTGTGAGGAGAACGTAAAAAAGAATGGCATGTGAGGGGAAAATAGAGCCACTGGCATTTATTCTGATGGAATGTTGTTTCTTATGGCGTCACTGGCTTATATTGCACTGTAGATTACACCATAGTGCCAATATAAACAGAAACCTTACCTGCCAGGCTGTGGGGAGAATCCACTGGACTTTGTGAAGATAAATGATAGGATATACAAAGCTTAACACTTTGGTCCCTGGCCAAATTGTTTGTAAATGGATGTTTAACAGCCTGTTGGATTTAGCAGGCCTTACACTCAGCCTTTGGACACATACTTTGTAGCAAGAAGAGTACAGTATTTAAGGTGTATACTCCACAAAGCATGCATGTTTGAATGAACATGGACCGAATGTGCCAGCAAGACATTAGGTTTGTTGATGTAGTTAAGGAAGTCTCTTGCTTATACAGTATTTCTACCCACTGTTACTGTACCCTGGATCAAAGCAACGAAAAAAGGAACAACATCCCCTGCGGCCCGACTCCTATGCATCTGACTCCAGTATAATGATTTGGCTAAAGAGTAGTGTATCCGCTTAGAGTAAATAACAAAAAATAAAAAACAAAACATAAAGTCCAGCTTCTTATAGCAGTTCTGGGACCTCAGCCATGCTCATTTTGCCTTTCCTGCCTTTGGCAGTTTCTCCTACACAAACTGTCCTGTCTTTTATTCATGTTCTCTCTTTCTCTCTCAACCCAAAAAACCTTGGCCCTGGGTTCTTTTTCCGAGTGTGTTTACAGCATTCCTTAGTGGCTTCTTCAGCAGTACATAAGTCTAAATCTGATTACTGTCCACTACCCCCAGACTCTGCTCTGTTTACAAAGGGATAAATTCTGCTCATCTGTGGAGCAGCTATTGATTTGTGGGCTGTCACTCTGTCCCCATTTCTCCTGCTAATCTCCCTCATTTCCTATGAGATCTACTGCTTAAGCAGTGTGGAGACATTGGGATTTCATTTGGACTCATGTAGAGGGATGGTGCTGTAATGTGGAGTAACAGTCAGCAGGGCGGACAGGAAATTCTGTGCAGGTAATAATGAAAAAACTAGAGCACATTTACTCCAATCACAGCAATGCCAATCACTCTGTCCACCATGTTATGAAAATAAATATTAAACTGTTTTAGTCTACAAAGCCTTCAGAGCCTTAAATGTGATTCTTCAGGAAACATTTTTTTATTTCTTCTACTGTTTAAGCGTAAATCCATTTCTATTCATTTTCTCCAAGGAATTTATTCTGTCAATAAAATTCATAGATCATATTTTCATAAACAGAGACTTACAATTATGCTTTCAGCATAATACATATTTAAAGAATGAATGCATTTGATTTTGAAGTGCATACTGGATTTACATTATAAAAATAACCATTTTCATTTTGTCTGTCTTGCAGGGAATGAAAAACCCCTCATAATGTTTCTTTAGCTTGTACAGTAAATCCTAAAGAAATAACTGTAAAGACCAATTAGCGTCTGGAAATCCTCCTGGATTATATTAAGATGAGAAACAATGCCCACAGTATTCTGTAAATCACATTAGAAAAGGTTAAACACATGCAGGTCTTTAACAAGGGTTGGGAAAAAAACTAAATCAAATGGGCCTGGAGACTCTAAACTAAAAAATGGAAGATGTGGCCTCTCCACAGACTACAGGAAGAAATTAAAGCTTCCATACTAATCTCTTAATTTAATCTCCTCTCTCTCTCTCTCTCTTTCTATCACTCTTAGCTATTGTGACACAATGTTCAGTTGAGCATAGATCAGACACGGTTGACCCCTTGTTTTAACCAAAGGGCCATTTGAACTTGTAATTCTGTAGGATAATTATCCTCATCTCAGACTTCAGCCATTACACAGTCCCCAGTCTGCAGTATTCTGAAGATCACACAATCCTCCTGTGTGAAACCAGGGATGAATCTTAATGAGCTTATTTTATTTGGGAAAATAAGGAAGACCGAAACACTATTAGAAAATATGAATCTAAGCGGAGGTGAGATTGCGATATAAATAGGGTTGTTTGTGTGAGGAAGTCAGGCTGTATTTAGCCTCTGTCAGTCAAATATCTTTACTTACACAGACTTGAACATATGCCTGCTGTGGTACTGAGGAGTCAGAGGGTCTGAGATGAATTCTACAAGTATATAAATGCAAAGCTCTGTGACTGGCTATGTACGTACATGTACGATGTTACACTACCCCCATTTGTTAGCTTACCCTGGCTTTTTAACAGTTTATCTGAATGCTGCATTGTTTAATTAACACGGTATTTTACAGTAATGCACTTTATTTATTCTAATTTGTATATCTTTCAGTGTTGTTCAGAGTTAAGGTAACATTAGATGGATCAGTCCCTATATTGAGTTGGTATAAATAATTAAAACATTTGTTTTACCATTCCACATTGAACTAAAACATATACAATACAATACATACACAGTATACAATACAACACAGCACAAATACTAAGTGTGTAATGGTATGCTGGATTGGGAGTGCATTTAAAAATGGCACAATGGCAGAATAAATCAAATAGATGAAATCTAGTTTTCGTTTGATGGTGAAGCAATAATGCATGAAAATATTTTTGTGTCTAGAGGCTTCAGTTTTGATGGTTCTGTAGTGCTTCTTTGACAGGACGCAGCTGAGTAGGGAGTGTTGATTTTAACTCTTTTTATAGGACCTTCATTTATACAGATCCTGGATGAGGGGACATACTGCAGCTGATGATATTGTTCAGCTGAGCTTACATTGCTCTGAAGTCTGCTCAGGTCACATGCTCTGGCTGACCCATACCATACGGTACTGAATGAGGTGAGAAGAGATACAAAGATGCTGGTGTAGAACTGAACCATCTGTAGCAAGTTGAGCTTCTTATGTTACGGGAAGGTACAACCTCTGTAGTTTCTTTTAAGCTATGGTGGCAAAATGGACAAATACACAGTCAAAACATAAAAACAGAATAGGATGCAGCTGTTACTTTAAGAACACAGATATTCAAACCATATAATTATATTTATAATTGACTAAACACACTTTGTCAAGATGCAGTGGGGCCTTTCCTTTGCAATATACGGTACCTGTCTTACAGGTGCTTTACCAGAATTACTCTTTTTCTCACTTCCCACCTGCAGACAAAACTACACTGTCATGTTCCTGACTGCTCCACTGAGAGGTGCATGCTGGGTAATACTGGCATTCCCTGAAGGCAAGTTTTGTCCAATTAGATCAGCTCTGCTGCAGGAAATCAAATTTAACCACAACAGAGAGTGAGAAAGAGAGCAATGAAGGCGCAAGTATGTGTATGTTTATAGGCCAATTACCCTCACACGCACACAAACTCATGAGGGTGTGACTGGACATTTTGGCATGCCCTCTCACATTACCTCAAGATTATACCAATATTTCGGGTGCACTCTTATTCCTGTTCTCTCAGAGTCACTAAATATGTCTGTTAAACGTAGTTATTTTTCGGTTTACTGTTTTATACTGTCCTGTGCTAGAGCTGAACTTTGCTACTTCTCTGAGATGTAATGTTATACTGTGAAAACATTATATCACTTCCTCCTACCTGCATTAGACCCTTACAGCCCTGAGCACCCACATTACATACAAACCTATAAACAACTAAACCCAATTCCTGACAACGTAGTGAAGACCTGAGAAACTCAAAGCTGTAATCTGTAACTTTCATCTCTACCGCCATCTCTGTTTGAAACATTAAATTGCAGGTTACTTTATGTACTTTTTATTATTAAAGTCTGATGTAGCCAAACTGACATTTCCCATAAGATCAGACCCAACAACTCAAATTAAAAAAACATTATTATAATATATAACTTACTATTGCAAATCGGGGTAAGGAGATTGTGTTGAACACTGATCTGTCATGTATTTGCTCAATATCTGATTTTTGTTCATTTTTAACCTCAGTATTCTCACAGCATCTTAATTCACTTATTAATATTTTAAAGAGATTCATCTTAATATCTGTCTCTATAGCCTTCTTTCTCTTTTAAAAGATAATTATTGATAATGTTGTAGTAAATTCTAAATTGCGTATGGACGATTATCTGTGATCTGTGTGTTCAGATCACAGGGGTATAATAAAGACTGATTACAGGCCTTGAGACTGAGAGCAAAAACAAAAACTGGCTTACCAGAATGCAATCTTAATTCATCTTAATGAAAGGTGTAATATGAGCACGTACTGTATGTGTGTGTTTGATTAAATATGTGTGTGATTTAATATTTCCATTTCCTAGTGAGTTTAGAGTTTGAGTTTAGAGACTATGAGCAGCACAAGGACAGATTCCCAATGGATATGGAATGAATACATTCTCATTAAAGTATATTAAAATGCAATTTTATAATTTGGTTTTGAATTAAAAATGTAGTTAATAGCGTCAGTGAACACTTACAAAACACTTTTATAGCCTCCCCTCCCCCTTCTCTCTCTGCTGGTGCAGATATGGGAGGTGAGTGGGTGATATTAGCTGTACTCAAATGTTCTCCGTGTGATGCTGTCTGATGTGATTCTGGTAAATCCTTTCTCCCTGTGGATTACTGATGCCCCTACACTCGCATTATCCCAATAACAGGCTAATCATCCAAGTCACTTAGTACATTATGTTTTTATCTGCCTTAATTTTTGTTTGTACCTGCTCAGCTAATAGAAACAAATTGGCTGCTCTGTGGAAAGGGCTGCTGGGAGTTTAGTCAAGCTGTGAAAGATTTGCTTTTTCCTGTAAATGTTACAGAAGTCTGTTATTATTATTAGCTTAAGTATTAAAAAGTTCTAGGAATATTCAAAATGTCATTCTAGTCGTTCTAGAACTTTTAAAAGGTTCCATAAACAAACTTAAGGATACTTGATTCATTGATATCTGTTATATAACATTAAAAAATGCTACTAATTTTACTGCAAGAATGTTTTTGATAACTTTGAGAGAACTTTTAAGGAACATTAGCCAATGTTCTGAGAACATTCCCTGTTAGCTGGGTATATATTCAAACAGTCCACTTGCTATTTCAGTGTTGGTGGGTGTACAGTCCTATAGCAGTTCTAGTTGTCAGCCGTAGGGCACTGGAGGTCGTCCAGTAGAGCTTACTACACTTGTAGGCACAGGGCTGCTAAAATATGATAGCTTTCTGAAAAAGCCATTATATCTCATTCTACCTTTATCTGTACTGGAAATACTGGAAATACTTTACAGCTGTGCACATTTCTTGCCATTACACGTGGGTTTTTGTTTCAGTCCTAAACTTATGAGGACACATATATGGAGTCTTGGGTAATCCGCTTGGTACTCCTTATATTTTATTAATTCCCATCATGCCTGGCTCCTGAAGAATTTGTTAGATGTCAAGGCCTTTGCACACATGCCTACACACAGCCATATCTGTCATTTCGATGTCTCGCCTTCTGTCACATCACATGACCTAATCATATTGCTTCCTGTATCAATCACAAAAAAAGTCACTAACTTCTCCACTGTGTGCCTATATGTTAGGGTGGACGTGCACAAATACATACAGCAAAAATACATTTCTGCGTTTGCCTGTTTGTTTCAGTCTGGTTGACAAAAAGTTCCTAATGCGTGAATGATGGTCATTTTGCTTTCATAATTACACAGTTTCAAAGAGCCAGTTCCAAATTATGACCTCTCCAACATAATCCTATGGATTACTGGCTGTATTGATTTTACTAAACTTAATGTGTGTGTGTGTTGGTGCAGTGTCAACACAACAATCAATGTGATTAAACCTTGCTGAATCCAAAATCATTTCCAGGTCTTTCTTTAATAAATATGTGCTAGTGCTTTTAAGACAGTTATTTGTATGTAAAAGAGAATATATTAAACCTTTATTATCTGATTACCTTTATTATCTTATTGTCTTAAACCTTATACTATGTTTGTTTTTTAATGAAATCATGACTAATGTTTTAAAATGAAGTTTAATTTCATTGTTTGATAACATGGAACTTTTGAACTATAAATTATGATTAAACCATTTGTTGGAATTGTTGGACAATCATTCTCAAACACAATACAACAAGTCATCAATACACCTTCCTGAGACGTTGTGTAATCTCAACCAACAAATACATGCAAACTAAATGTTAACGACGTATGTCTTATGTTAAAAGGAGTCTCTTCCAAATTATGGGGGGCATTTAGATTTGTTGGTTTTTGAACATGCAAAAGACAAATGATATGATGTAGGAAAACCAAAATAGATAAGACAAGACAAATTGATTGCCTACACATTTGTAAACTTAGTTACAGCAAACGCATTCTTTATTCCGTATTTCACGCTTGTGTACTTCAATTAAAAGCGCTGCTCGGCTGCGGAGCGCAGGCTGACTTAAAGAGCGTTCCGCCTGCGTCTGATTCAGATCATTTCGTTCCGGGTTGTCAGTGGCTGTCAGGTTTCTGCTCCGTGCTGCCATTGAAATGTTTTTCAGTGTGCGAGCTCTCTGTTTTGTCTGGCATCAATCTCATTTTTGTCTGCTGTTAGACAGCTGCCAGAGTGCAAGATTAATCTCGAGTCAGGGCACAAGCGTTCCGAATCTGCCGAGAGGGGCTGGTGAGGGCGAGGAAAGGCTGTCTTGTTGCTGGATTTTCATTCTTAAATCGTATATACAAGTTTCAGACACTTACATGAATCAGTCGCTCTTATTATATATATTTTTCTGCACTTTTATCACACACACACACACACTATACACGCTATCACTGCGTGGTAAATGAATTTTGTGAAATCTCTGGCCGGTCTCATTCATCGCTGCGATTCTCGATGGCCCATTTGTCGCTCAGATCGGCACAACGTGTAGAGAGCCTTAAGGTACCCAGTCAAAAAGGCAATTCTGTAAGTAATTTACAAAATGAAATCAACATGTTCCTGCAAGAACTCTAAAGACCCCCGATGGTACATCATTGAATGTTAAGCACATAGAGGTCTGAAGTGTTCTCCCTGAAAATGCCAATAGGGCCAGTCTTTATATTTTAAATTGTGTTGTTTTGGTAAAACATGGCACTGGCGTATACCTTGTAAGTTGTGTTTTTATGTCCTATAAACAAAATCATTTTCTGAAGAAATCTGTGCGTGTCGAAATCCCGCTATTGGTCTGAGGTTTGCTGAGCGCTGTCCACGAGTTGTGGTGCTGAAACCGTGTGTCGTTTGCCATTACAGCGCTGAGCAAGAGCTTGACATATGTAGAGAGATACATCACAAACAATTACATCAAGCACAACTATAAGCCATATCCCATAATACTCTGAAAATCTGAAAGACTGCGGTTTTGGTTTATTTATTTATTTATTTATTGTTTAGGCTCTGAAAACAGGCAGTGATGCGCACTAAACTCTATGTCTATACAGAGTTTATCTAGAAGATATAGAGTTTAGTGGTATATCTATAGGTTGTGTCGATCGGATCAGCGGACTGTCAGGTGATTGGCTGAAGGTGGATGACATCATTGAAAGTCCGCCGTCTCAGACGCGCGCGAAACTCCTGGAAAGAGATCAGAGCGTCGCGCGCAGATGAGAGCCACATCCGGCGGATTGTAAAGCGAGCCGCCCGTGAGGAAGACGCGCGCTTCCGCTCGAGGTGCGTCAGGTGCGCGGCCGGTCGCGATGGCCGCGGTCCTAATGAACTTTTCATCACTGGCGAGAGCTGCGTGTGTCAAAAACGCATGAGTCGCGCCGTGAGGACAGCCCTTTTAAAAATGGAAAACTTAAACAACTTGAAGGAGTGGTAGAGGAAGGGTGGATTCCTTTTCTTTTGTTTTCTGGCTGGCTGAGCGTTTGTAAAACCATGCAACATGAATGTAACTAACAGCACTGGAGCAGAGGGACTCTCGTCCTGGAACTTGAACGGTAAGTTAAAGCCCATTAACTATAGCTTACTGTAGAAGAGAAGAGTTTTGAAATGGTAAAAAATGCGATGCAATGTGAATCAGTGCCTGTTTCACTCAAGTAGTATCAGAGTACCCAAACAGTGACACTTTTAAAGCGAACTCTGGGCTATTGGTGTTACTCCACCAAAAACCTTTATTGTCTGTAATGTTTTTCTTATGATCAGGGTTTGAAGATAATGCATATTTAAGGGTAGACCCTTTCTGCCTGAAGGTCAGAATGAGCCATAAAAGCAGTGAAATAAGCAGTAAATACGGCAGCAAAAATGATTCAACTCGTTATCCCGCTTAATTGTTGCAACATTTAATAAAGTTGACACTGGGAACAGTAGTGTATGTAAATGCTCTTCATTTAAAAGACGTGTAGAATAATTACAGCTCAGTTGATGTTTTTTTTCTAAATGGCTATTATGGTAGGTAGATTTGGTGTGATAGATTTGTTTTTGAACCAATATGAACAGATCTGATTTGATCACAGAAATGTTTATCTGTATGCCTCCATTAATGTCATTGGTTTTATAAATTGAAGGTATAGTTCTACAACTGAATAATATGATTTATGGGATTATGGGAAAACATATTTAGGGCATTATTAATTAAAAAGATTATATATACAGCTTTGCATTTTATTAGCTCTAAAATGAAAAATCAGTGGTTATGTCTGTTCATAAGAGAGCTGGGTTAAGTCTAGGTTCTGTCTGTGTATATGCGTATGTACTTATGTTAATCCTTGTGCAGAAAAAGAAATGTAAAACACAAAAAAACATCAAAGCTTTAGAGATATTTAAAAATTATATATTTGAAGACAAATTAGTGGAGAACTGAAAGCAGTTTAGGTGTGCAGAGAACATGAATATACATCTGTATGTGACGGATAGGTTTAATTTGATTCTGTGGTGTTGTTTCACTTGTCCTGAGGCATTTTAGAAGGGTTGGATGACATTTAGATTAGAGATTAGCTTTGAAGTTTTAATTTATAGATTAATGTTAAGTTTTTATGCAGAGATTGGATTCAGATTGAGATGTACTGATGTTTTGGGACATTTTACCCTGGTTTTCTTTTCACTCTGTCACTGTTATGCTGTTACCTGATCAATCAGCATCTGATTCCTATGTCCCAGTGGTGTCTTTCTGTAGCCGAGAGTTCTGTTGTGATTAATACAGGGCAATAACACAGAACAATGCGATATCCTCTCCATATTCAGTACCATGAAAATCTGAAAACAAGCTTGATGCATGAGGACACTGTGAACAAAATTCCTTGGTGGAGAATTCCTCTATGTTCTTGTAAGAGTTTTAAATAGGCATGAGACCCTTTACTCAGTGACATGCAGGGTGTCAAGCACCCTCTTTCCCAATTAACAATCAAGCAGTCCCACAGGCAGACAATGAAAGCATATGCATATTTCACCTAAAACTGGTGCATTGAATCCAATTCTTCCTCTGCCCTGAACATTTTGCCTTTCAGGTTTATCAGATGCGCAGTACACAGAGCAGACATGCATTCTACTTGCACAGGCTCCTCTCTCCTGTCATTACATTTAAAAACAACTAAAAACATGAAAGAGTGCTAGTTTAGTATAAAAGTGACTGTCATATACAGTTTTAAAAGAATACAAATTTTTCAGTTCACTTATCTCTGCCCGAACCAATCACATCTCTCTGCCGTGTGACAGCGTCTACTTGATTCTCTGACCATGCTTTGTGACTGTGTGAACTGGTAAAGTACTTGAAGAATCCCCTAGAGGGAAAGTATGATGTCTCGCTCTCTCTGTCTCTGTTTTTCTCTTCCTCACTCTTGCTGTTTTTGTCTCTGGCTGGGTGTTAACCCAGTTTCACAGAGGAAAGTGTGTCGCTAATGCTGCTGTTTCACCCTGATACACACGCACACACACACACAAACACTGGGAAATGAATGAAATGCCTAGAGACACAACCAGTTCTCTGTGGCTTCTCAAGCATTGAGAGCAAACACTAAGAACAGCTGAAGCAGCAGAATTTGGTTTGGGCTCCAAACAAACCCCTGAGCATTCTTACACTGGCCATCAGTTGCATCACCTGTGACACCTTTTGACTGAATATTTCATCTGGCTGTCATGTAGCACATTTTGTTTGTCAGTATAAATTTAGTGTGATGAAAAAATCGCCTGAGCTGATATACTGCAGCATTATTACGTGATGTACAGCCTCTCACAGGTAATTAAAAACAGATTCTGGTCCCTGAACAGCGCCCTCTGCTGTAAACATCCACCTAATTGTTTCAGGATATCATCTGAATAAACCTTAGATGATCAGAAGTGTGTTCAACAAGAAGCTGTAATAAGATTTTATGTTAATGCTAGGTCATTACAGCAGGGATTTAAACCAAAATTATGTTCTGAAAGAATCACTTTTGGTTAAATTAATCCGATATTGTTTTATTGTCCAGGTTGGTTCATTAGGGTTAGGAAATTGACTCCCCTATAAGACCCTGCCATCAAATCAGAGTTGATTGAGTATAATTGAATTGAATGTTATTGATGTTGTGGTTGATTGGTATTCTCCAGAGCGTAATTTATACAGGATGTAATTTCTCATAGGAATTGACACAAATTGTGGTATCAATAGAGAAGCTATCTTTGAGCATCTTGGAAGAAAAGCAAAGCTGAACTTTGCACCCATCAATAATGAAAATCACGAATGCCACTATATTACAGCAGGACAGCAAACTGGAGATCGTCACCCACTCACTCAGATTAAAACATTTATTTTCCCATGTTGGAAAAGAGAATAACATTAATAATTGTGTTGTAGCCTGGTGTGTGTAAATAATGTCAAATGTTCTTTTCACGCTGCTAATAACAGCATGCTACCAGGAAACCATCATTCACATCATCATCTCTTAGACTCCCTGCCAATCAGAGACATCAAGAATGCTTGTCTAGGGTATAAAAACCTTCTATTAAAATGTGTGATCAATCTTCACTGAGTTAAAAAAACATCACTTATTCTCACTGGGCTACATCAATATATTAGATTCTTGATCAGTGCTTTTGATGTGATCTGATGACAGATCTGACTGATCAAAACAGTCAATGCTGCATTGCTAATCAATGCTGATCAAATGTGACAGAGCGGGGAGCTGTGATACAGCATACAGGGAATAAGTAATTACATTGATTGTACCATCATTATTATCTGATATGTACTTAGTTTGTGTGGGTGGATTTTACTTAACCATATATTGGGTACAAAGTTGTACCCAAAAGTGAGCAAAATCTGACAAATCTGAGGAAAACCTCCTTTTGGGGACGTCCTCATTTTTTAAAAACGTAATTAAAAATATAGTAAATCAAATTGTAAAAATGCAGAATGTTTTCTGTTTGGGTTAGAGTGTGGGTTATGGTTGGGTTATTTTGTTTATAACTAGCTGTGTATAAAACAATAGAACTCTATGGAATGTCTCTATTTAGGTAGGTAAGGGCATATATTAGGGACAAATTTGTACCCAAAAGTCAGCAAAACCTGATAAATCAGAGCAAAACCCCTGTTTGGGGATATCACCACTTGTAAAAAGTTATGTCCTCATTTACATAAGTAAATGTTTGTGTGTTGGCAATTCATTAGTTTGCCAGTGGTCAGTATGGGGTATGCAACAAGCACATAACAGAATCAAAGAAGTCTGATAAACAGGGCACAACATCACACACACTCTCACTATGATGTGTGACCTACACTGCAGAGGCCAGTGTGTCATCTGTGTATACGTATGTGTGCCCTGGTTGACTTCTTAACAAGCTCTAACTTTTGTCAATGCAGTTGCTGGCCTCAATACAATTATAAAAAATTTCGGAAGGACATGCGCAACATTTTGGTCATTACAACATTTTTATATTTACAACTTTTTTACTTGCATTGACATGATTCTTTAATAGATAGATTATTCATGATCTTTTGGTACATAGATCAGTTGCAGATGTTTATGTTTATTAACAGATATTGCTGTGTGATTCTGTTGTTTAGAGTTACACTGGTGGGGAACAGCTGCCAGCTGGTAACTGGAGAGTTTCTTGTTTTACTCCCAACAGACTTACTAAATGAAAAGTATCCATGTGTGTGTGTCTATTTGTGTGTATTAGTTTGTGCAAACAAGTGTGTGACTCCCATCCTCTTTTGTCATTAAATGGAAGGGTAGATAAGCTTTTTAGTGTGTGGACAAATTTGTACCCAAAAGCAAAACCTGACAAATCGAGCAAAACCTCTGATTGTAAATCGAAAAAAGTTTTTGTAAATTGTAAAAAATGCAGAAGGTTTTCTGTTAGGGTTAAAGTATGGGTTAGGGTATATTGTTTATAGCTGTGTATAAAAACAATAGAAGTCTATGGAATGTCCCCATTTAGATAGATAAGTAAATGTGTGAAAATCAGGGAAGTGTTTGAACAACAGCTGCTGTTTTTTGCATCCCACTGCTTAGCACAGGAGACACACTGCGGAAAGAATGACAAATTATATGAGTCTCAGTTTGTGAGTCTCTTAGTAGATTCTGAAAAGTTATTTCACTGTATTTTGACAACATGTCATCACCTCACTATACACACAGCCAGAGAGCCAAAATACACTGGCAGGAAAGCAGAAAGGAAGTAAAGGTCTTCAATAGGCAATGACAAGCTTTTTAAAGGTCCTGACACAAAGATTGCAATTCAACACATAACAGAATGTCCAATGACAACAGATTGTGTTTCTTTTGTTCTCTCTCTCTCTCTTTGTCTCTTTTGGATTATGTTACAGCATCGCTGCTAGTGCTCTGGTGCACTGTGAAAAAATAGTGCTTTAGTCCTGTTGAGCTTTGTCTCCTGTTGCTCTGTGTCTTTCTTCTAAATATTAATCACATCTTTTATTCTCTCAGAGTTAACTGCACCTGCATGATTAACATTGTGGCCACACTGTTGGTTAAGTACATTGCATGATTGTATTGTAAAACATTTCTATTCGTTGTAGACTGGATCTACAAAAGTGTGTGCGCTTGTGTGTGTGTGCGCGCTTGTGTGTGTGTGTGCTCGAGAGAGAGAGATAAGGGTCGTAAATAAGAAGTTTATGTGCAGAATGTGTCTCTCTTGAGAGAAACGAGGAAGGTTAAGGGAGGTAAAATTAGATTAATTTTTATGATTATATAAGTGATGGAGCTTTACTCATGTTCAATGGTGTTCTGTTCGAAATTAACACTATTAATAATGTTCTTGCACACTGTTGACATATCACAGCTCTCACAATGGCCAGTTGGGCACTGCCGTCAGAAGGCATTCTATAGATATAGATATAGATTACAATACTCCTGATAGCTGTGGACTGGTATTGTTGTTTATCAAAGCTCTGTTAAGCAGGTCAGTGTATCTTGTTATGTTGGGCATTTAGCTCATAAAGCAGATGAATACATATGCACAGCATTGGCAGTGAGGCTGTGATCAGACACGGAGCTGTTGCAGTTCTGAGAGCCAGCTGAGATCAGACCCCTCATATCTCACTGCTGCAGACTGAGTCTGCACAGCCAGCTCCACAGCCACAGCTGTGTGACAACTTTAGAATCAGATCTTATTACAAAAATAGTTTTAGTTCACGCTTATTCATCAGGGAACTTACTTAATAGTGTATGTAATAAATTTAAGTGGCAACATTTTATTTTATGGTGTGCTATGAGAGGTTGGTGTGGTTTACATTTGATGTTGACCCTTTCTAGAAACAGAGCTAAAATAAACTCCAGAAAGGTCCAATACATTATTAAGCTTCCATAGATGAATTTGTCCTGATATTTTATTCCTAGACTGCAAGTGTCTGGTTTCAGTGGTGTGCATGGGTGTGTTAATGAATGATATTCATCATGCAGTGAGATACAAGAATCATCGGTTAATTTGAGATCGACTATCTGTCTCTGTTACGGATGTTCAGTTCCACCCATTGGATACAAACAGCCCAGATAAAATCAGAGGCGGTGGGGTTGGGCGGTGATATGGCTTGAAAGTAAATTTAGTGAATCCACAAATTTCCGCTCTACTGCAACGGCACAAGATGTTCAAAATGAATTGATAATAGTAAGAATCAAATGTATAGTGCAAGCTTTGCCAAGATGATTGTCAGCGTATCTGAAATGTTTCCGACTGTTTTATCCCCTGATGTGAGAGTCAGAGCGGTTATTGTGCTGGATCAAAACTCAGCCACCCCCACAATACACAAATGTCACTCAATCCTCTTACAGCTTTGACTCTAGGAATATTAACCTTTAGTAAGAGGCTTCGGAAAAGGGAAAAACTCCTAAACAAAACAAATAAACAAACAAACAGACAGACAACAAAGGCTTTTTCAGGAACTGTTTTAATGCAGCGATGAGGAGCCATTGGCTTTAGGGGCAACTTGCGGACACAAAAACATTATACATATCTATAGAAAGACATAAGCAGGCTATACCCATTTATATTCTTATGTAGTGAGACACCAGGAAACTCTGAGTGATTTGACGTGACACGTCTCTCAATCTCATTATACAATCATTTTAAGAATGACTCAGACTGTTTGTGTAAACAGATCTCATTTACAAATTCAAGGCCCTGTGTTGTCATTATTATCGTGCCTATGAATTCTGATTCCAGCTGTGAGATTTTAAATGGGAAACAAATCCCTGCATGGAAGCAGGAACTGATCTTACAGTGCTTTGGTTGAGCTCTTCGGCTGTATGTGCAAGATTTGTGTTGTGATTGTGTTGTGTTGTTGCCTTTTCTTATGAGATGGGGCAGATGGGTTTCTGCTCGTTCTGTCTTGTGAGAATTTGTTTTATTGTCTTATAGAAGTTACTGTCTTCACACTGACAGTGGGACAGATGATGCTATGTAGCCATACAGGCAAACATTGCCTCCCAACTAGAAACTCTACCAACCAGATAACTTTTTAATTGCAAGAATGTTTCCCTAACATTTCCATTAAGTAACATAAATGTTACAAATGTTATAAGTTATTTAAACATATTTGTAATTCTGTAACATTCCACTAACAGCTTATGAAGAATGTGTTTCATACATATGATGTAAAACATTAAAAAACATTTTACTAATGTTATTGCTAGAACGTTTTTTGATAACTTTGCCAATGTTCTGAGAATGTTCCCTGTTAGCTGGGAATATGCAAGACAATTGGAAACTTGCAACTGTAGTCAACATTTTTGAAAGTGTTCAGGGTGCCAGGTAAAGTTAAGGTTTATGTACAGAGTCAAATTGTATGATAATTCTAAAAAAAAACACAGAGACTCGGAGCAGGGTGATATCAGACGATTATTCTTGATTCATATTTAATGAGGTTCGCCACTTATCTTTCCGCTCTGCTTGAATCCAGAGTTGAGTAATTGCTGATTCATATTTGATAAGGGGTAAAGACTCTTCTCCCCACACTGAGTCATTTGCACCTGAGGGGAAGTACAGAAAGACACTCAAAGTCAATTGACTCTTTCATCTCTAAAAGATGCCAGTGGCCACGCCCCTTAAGATATGTGATCTGATTTTGGATGATAGAGGAGAGATTGTTTCTGTTTGTCAAAAAGCTTTCAAAAGGAATAGGATATCCAGTGTATGGCTGTCCAGAGCATGGAAAAGCTTTGATGCCTGCTAATAATCAGTCAGGTGGTTTAAAGCAGAATACAGATAAAGAGAGAGGCTGGATGGGGGTCCATCCTCTGGTGGGAAACTGATTTCAGATCAAGTGGTAATAAAGACTTTTGAGTTTTTAGGTCTTTAATGATGTAGAGTAGTGTAAAGCACCCAAAACTGGTTTCATTAGCATCCACATGTTCAGAATCATTAAGGTAGGTCATATTCACAGTTAGCCTGCAGCCCATATTTATTCTCAATGATGCCTTGTAGTTTCTCTAGTTATCCAGAAGATGGCAACCTTCAAAAGACATCACAATTAATTAAACCCTCCAGGAATGAAAGTAGGTTATAGTAAATAATGTGTCTTTATAAACGCTTAAGGATATTTGTTTTGGTTCTGAAGTTCTGCGTTAAATATGTTTTGCTCATTTTCATTTTTTAGCATACAGGACGTGACTGGGTTTTTAGTTCTTAGTTGTTTTTAGTAGTTTACTTTGGATTAATGCTTTATGAGTATGACAACAGCTTCACATATGTATACATGAAGGTTATGGATAACGCATAAAACCTAAAACAGCTTCACACTTTTATGCTGTCAAAGCACTGAAGAATTTTTTGATGTAATGATTTATTAGTTGCATTTTTAGCTGGTAGAGCAGTGCTGCACTGCCTCTTGCAGGATTTAGCATGTAGCGTGCAACCATGACGAAACCTCTAGAAATGCAACCCACATTCACAATGGCATGCTTGTGAAAACCCTCAAGATTTCATAGAGCAAGAAATTCTAGCAAGAGCCTGAATATCTATGATAAAGACAACAGTATAAATATTTACCTTATAGCACTTGTAGAGATCTGGGTTTATACATGTATGGAAGTCACAGTATCATAAGATTGGGGTGTTAATTTTTTCTTTGAATTTAGGCTTTTGTTATAAATCTTCCATGTCTAAAAATTGTGTGTTTAATTGTTCCTGAGCAGCTCAGAACATTCGGGGACTCAGGGGCAATGACAGGGCAGCTTGGACTTGTATGATTGGATAATGTCTTTAAGGGTCAAGTGTGTGTCTAATCTGAATAAAACATGAGCATGTTATTAATCGTGAGGCTATAATTAATCTGCTCTTCACCTGATGCTTGACATACTCTTATACTCTCATACTCTGTCACGTCTCAGCATCAAAGGCGTAACTAGATAATATTTTGTAGTGAACAATACATAGCTTTTCTTTCTTTAATAATAAGCACAACAAAATTAAAACTCATTTTGTTTTTGATCAACCAGCATATGTGCACAAATGAAGCTGTTTCATAAAACACTAATAAAGCATATACCGTTAGGGATTGGAGTTAAAGGGATTTTCATTTACTTTCCCTTATGTTGTTCAAAACAAACATTTTGAGTTTGGGTCCCAGCTTAAGTTCTTTTCCTTGATATCCATATACCAAAAATCTAACTTTAATATAAGATTATTACATCTTTACATGTATGTTTCAAATAATGTTGCATTAATCTAGATGTCACAACACTGAAGTAAAATTAATGATAAATGTCACACTGTTTACCCTGCAGTCATATCTTTGTATTATTTAAACAGTGTGTGATTACTTTAGAAAATATTTGCTAATATCAGCTGGATTTGTATCAATTTAGTATTTATTACCTGTGTACTGTTTTGTGTTTCAGGTTCATTGAGCAACGTGTCCAGTGATGTCAACATCAGCTGTGACAGCAGCAGTACTAATGGCTCATGTCTGGTGGTTGAGGCAGATGCCGAGAGCCCGTACAAGACACTGGAGATGGTGTTCATTGCACTGGTTACAGGATCCCTCAGTTTTGTCACTGTTGTGGGCAACATCCTTGTCATGCTCTCAATCAAGGTCAACCGGCACCTGCAGACCGTCAACAACTACTTTCTTTTCAGCCTGGCCTGTGCGGATCTCATCATCGGCGTGTTCTCCATGAACCTTTACACTGTCTACATCATCAAGGGTTACTGGCCACTTGGTCCTGTAGTGTGTGATCTATGGTTGGCACTGGATTATGTGGTCAGCAACGCCTCTGTTATGAACCTGCTCATCATCAGCTTCGATCGCTACTTCTGTGTGACCAAACCCCTTAGTTACCCCACACGCAGAACCACCAAGATGGCAGGGCTTATGATCGCTTGCGCCTGGATCCTGTCTTTCATCCTGTGGGCTCCTGCCATCCTCTTCTGGCAGTTCATTGTAGGAGAACGGACCGTGAAACCAGGTGAATGCTACATCCAGTTTCTGTCCAACCCTGCGGTCACATTCGGCACAGCTATCGCTGCGTTCTACCTGCCGGTGGTCATCATGACGGTGCTGTACGTGCACATTTCTCTGGCCAGTCGCAGTCGCATGTCCAAGCAGGAGCCTGAGGTCAAAAAGGAGAAGATAGGGCAAAAGTCCAGCAGTCTACTCAAGAGTCACATCTTAAAGCAAAACAACAACCAGTCTCCTCCTAAGCCCAGCTTGGACACGTGTTCTACAGTAGACACTATAAAAAATGGGAAGATAGATGAGTCTGTGGTGTCCACTAAAGCCAACTCTTGTGTGCAGCCAGAGGAGAAAGAAAGCTCCAATGACTCCAGCACTGTCAGCATAGCACCTAAAGAGCCCAAAAAAAAGGCTAACAGTGAGGCTCCATCAGAGGCCGGTCTGACACCTGCGCCAGCAGCTGTGCCCAAAGTCATCCCTCAATCTAAATGGTCCAAGATCAAGATTGTCACCAAACAGGCTGGAGATGAGTGCATCACAGCCATTGAAATTGTCCCACCAAGTACTACTGGTGAGAGGCGGTCCATCCCTATAAATCACCCCCGCACAGTGGCCCGGAAGTTTGCTAGCATCGCCCGCAGCCAGGTGAAGAGGAAAAGGCAGATGGCGGCACGAGAGAAGAAAGTGACAAAAACAATCTTTGCCATCCTGCTGGCCTTCATTATCACATGGACGCCATACAACGTGATGGTCCTAATCAGCACATTCTGCCAGACTTGTGTTCCAGACACAGTGTGGGCTATTGGCTACTGGCTTTGTTATGTCAACAGTACGATCAACCCTGCTTGCTATGCACTGTGTAATGCCACCTTCAAAAAGACCTTCAAAAACCTCCTCATGTGCCAGTATAAGAACATTGGTACCAGATGAGCTGATGGCAGATGCCTGCAGTGTCTATAGATGTTTGTGTAATATGGATATGGAGGGTACAAAGGCTGTCCGGGCTCTTCTGGCCCCTATTCCCTAAATCTTTGGAAGGTATTGTGCAGTACATTGTGAGGCTTTATAATCCCATAATACTAAAACAGTGTGCTGCACCATAAGCAAACATTCATGTATTAGGAACATTTAAAGGAACAGCATTTAAAGGAAGATGATGGAGTTCTCACAACACACTGAATCTGTGGAAATCAGGCTGAAATCATGAAAAATGTTTCAGTTCCAGTATTTTGATCATTGCTGAGCTGCCATTGGACCACTGGAATTCTGCACTACTGCAATGTGAAGATCTGACCAATCAAAACTCCTAATCAGCATTAGGTTAGAGAGCCAGTCACATCTCACATTACTTTCAGAAGTTAACAGAGAGATTCCTGGGAAACATGAAAGTGTAAAGAAGACAAGAATGAACGTGAATTAAGAAATATTGTATTAAATATTTTATTATTCATTTATTTTTCATGAATCTCTCCACTATAGCACAAATGTCAATAGTATCAATGTAGTTAGCATTAACTCTTTTGGACCTAGAACTGTGGCATGATTTGGATTCTCTATAATTACCATACAAAGACGAATCTAAAACTCTGAAAGGTGTGATTGAAAATATCCCAGCCATTCAAAGACATGATATATGGAAAATCTTCCAGTTTAACTGTTTCTGAAAGCACTGCGCTCTTGAGTGAGTTTACATTTCCTAAATCTGCACTTTCCACATGAAATGCAAAATGAAGGAACTCAGACTGAAGTTGCCTGCTGACCATAACAGCAGTTTAGTTCATTACATTCATACCAAGACAAATTCAGGCCATGCGGTTCAGCCTTGGAGGTCATCATTATCCTCAGTGTGGGCCTCTTGAGGTTTTGGCACAGGTCAAAATTTCTCCTCAATGGATTAGGATATTCATTAAAGACTTGTAATGGGATGAGACACTATACTGAGCTATGAGAAATGTCACTTGTTAGGGCCTTACAGTTTGACCTTACAGAAGTGTGTAAATATGTTTAGTTTACAGTATGAATATATGCTCTTGAAAGTATTATTTAATGTCTGGATGTTTGTGTTCGTCTTGTATTTAGTTGGTGATCTTTATGTGATTTTACAAATTAAATATTAAATGTATTGCTGTCAGTATGCAAAACTGTTGAAATCATTTATAATTTGTAATATAGCTGGAAAAAACTGAGATAACTTGTACATTTATGTAAACTGTTTATAAGACCATCAGTTTCAAGCATTTCATTTAAATTGTGGGATACTGAACTATCTGCAAAGATGAGTAAAACAAAATTGGTTTTATTTCATTCAAAAAACTTTCCTGATTTAGGAAATATCCCCTTCATAAATTTTTTTACTCATGATGCAATACAGTTCAGTCGTGTATTGTTTTAGGGCTTTTGTTACATTACCAATAAGCTGCCAGTTTCAGCAAATACCGACTGTACTTCAAAGCATAAAACCAAAGAGGTTGTGGTGCTGGGGTCTGTTATTAAGCCTGACCTAGTAGTACCATTATTCATTCATCAGCAAAGGAACATTAGCATCATTTTAAGATGCAGCGACTTGCTTGGGTTCATGTACCTACCTCATAACCAAATTTCCATTCATAGTCAGTGTATTACCAAACCAGCTCTGAATCTCTTTTAAAGAAATTGGCAAGTCGCAAAGACAGATTGTGATTATGCCATTGTGAAAGAATCTAATAACAGATTTCCATTTTCCATGATAAAACCAGTTGCTTCTAGTCTTTTTGAAATGCTACATTGACTATTGTAGGTCTGTTTACAGTCTAAATCTTTGTTACTCATCTCATACAAAGACATACTACAAACTGCTAGAAAGTCCACTTATTGCAATTTCTAGTGGCATTAAATTAATAAATGGTTTGTAATAAAGCAATGTAAAGAAAGGTATTGCAGAGCATTGTGCAGAGCAGAGGTATTGCAAACCATAACCCCTGTGACAAAAAAAATGACTTTGCCCATAATGATATATTTCCTCTGGGCTTTTAATGAAAAGACGTGAATTCAAATATCCATAAAATGTTGATTACATAGGGATTCAATAAGAAATCCCCTGTAGTGTAGGTTAGTACCAGTTGAAGGGCAAAATAAGGACTTAATACCCCACTGAAGCTGAGGGAACACACACACAAATTATGGACTCTGCCACCGCCCTTAAAGAGCCAGTGTACATAGAAGTGTATGGTTCTTTTTTCTATTGCATAAAGCTTAATAAATCACTTGAGCTCCCTGACTAAAGAGAATGATTATTCTTGCATGTTCACGAGCACAAATCTGGGTAACTCATTATAAACAGCTTATCTGAAAAGAATTTGGGGAGCTGGGAGTCCTTAGGAGACTCATTAATAATGAACGGTTACCAATCATTTAATCTTTAAACTCCATATAACACACAAAGCTCAACAAAATCTCTGTATTTCTTAAATGCTTATAAACTTTTTTTTACAATTTTAAAATGCTTGTGGTTGCATAAGCGAACATTCAGTTTAATACTTGTTACATATAACCTTCTGTCACCTTTAGGTCTGTTAGTAACACAGTCATGTCAAAAGGTCAAATACACTGCATTGGGGTAATTTCAAATAATCCATACCTTAACATGAACTACTTCAACTTTTTTAGAAAAAGGAAAATCATTTATTTGAAACAACACTCTTCAATTTTAAAAACGTAAGCTACAAAAAGAAGGGTGACTTGTCCAAACACTACTTATATACCCCACTAGTAATACAATCCTGTAATTACACAATTTTACAAAACCAAATTTGTAAGTAAAACAGTTATAAAATAGATGCGGTTGATTGTGGTCCTTAAAAGGGAGGCTTGAGGCTTACACAGATGATAGAGCGAGAGAGAGAGAGACATCAGAGGAATAGGTCAGCTACAGGGCACCACACTGTAAACAATGGCATTTTATTCTCCCCCTCGACATGTGAAAGAGTCATGTAACGTGTCAATTATTCTGCATAAACAAAGCCAAGAAAAAAGACTTGAAGCTATGTGTTTGTGGCTGTGGAGAGTCAGGCTGATGAACTGAAGAACACAAAGCAGAGATATATGACAGGTGATCACTGGGTGCTCGCTGCTCTTCTGGATCTGCTGTCTTTAGTTCCCCTTCCCCTTTCCTTTCTTTCCTGTGGAGAGATTAAAGAAAGGAAATAATGCTATCATTTCTGAAATCCACACTTAGCATATTAACAAAAACATATGAATTAAAAGGACTGTCTCAGACATTTGCCTCTTATGTATGAACATAAGTTCATTATTTATTTTAGAATCCCACTCAGATGCCCACCATAGACAACAGACCAAGATTACACAACCAGAAAACATGCAATACTGTCTCCACACAGCATAAACAGATTTTTTAAACAAAACAACTGGATGCAATGTAACATCTGTTTCCAAAGTGTGTGTTTGAGTTTGTTTAATAATATTTAAGTATATAACAACACAATTTCAAATCTAGCAGCCTTCAATTATTCATCATTCAAAAAGTAATTCAGTGTAATTTTGGGTTTGGTGTACAGAATGTACCTTTGGGTTTGTTTTTGACCTTGGTGTTGCAGGGTTTGGTGACAGAGATGGTTGACTGACAGTCAACATTGTAGAGAGCCTTCTGCAGAGTCCCAGAGCGGCTCTTTGTGCTTGTGGCTGCATCACACTCGCCCCAGTTACCGAACTTATACTTGCAGTCGGCTGCATGAAAAATGTGATAAAGTATACAACAAGTAGTGTAAAACACTAAAAAACAAATTTGATAGAGATGGGAAAAATAATTAACTAAATAATTAATTAAATAGTTAAGCTATGTAAGAAAGACGTCATTAGATCAAACCATAGTGGAGAAAGACCACATACCTGCTGGTTACTGCTTACTGATTAGTGGTTTAGTATAGCATGCACTCACCTCCAAAGTTTTTCTTCCAGTTGCATGGCACTCTGCATTTGACTTTCTTGGTCTGCTCATTACATGTGCCCTCCCTCATGCCTGCTCCACAGTCCCCGTTATTGGCCACGCAGCTGGTATAGCGCCACTCTGTACAGTCTCCACTTCCCTTACCGCCTTTATTCTTCTCTATTATACAACACACAGTAAAGTTATTTTATGCCAATAGCAGATCAGTGTAACACAGAAAGCTATAATGTCGGTATGAAATGCCAGTATAGGTATAAGCAACAGATTAAAGTTACATAAATCTATTACATCATGCAATTCATTGTGAGAGCTGATTTTAAGACCAGACATTTTTTAAACCTTTTTTGTTTTTTCCAGCTTCTGTAGTGACGATCATTACAGCCACAAGCACCACGATAAGGGTGGAAAACAAGCCGCGCATTCTGAAAAACAAAAAGAATAATTGTTATTTATCATGTTGTAGTGCATTGAATCAGGGCTGTGGCCAGGGGGATAACAGGCTTTTATAATGCGGAATATATGGTGATTGGGATCAAATGCCATAAGAAGTTTTGCCCTGAGCTCATTGAATTCAGGCAACTGCACTTAACTTAACAAGACACAGAATACACACAATTGATATTTATCAGAATACAAAAGCTGCTACATAAAGAAGCTGAAAACAGTTGCTACAATGCTTCACGTTTTGAAACAGTAAGAATATCCATTACTGATTATGCAAATGTTTTAGTAATTGGAAAATTTCAGGGCAGGGCAATGATTGACCCATCTGCGCTAGTACATCACTTTGCCCTTTAAAGTTTCAGTTTCATAATTAGAGATGTACGCGTGTAGTTAATAAAGATGATCATTCAGAATGATTAATTAGAGCTCCACTGAGTCATTTCAACAGACTGCCACTAAAATGTCGCAGGCTTGGCTAGTTCATCACAGAAGGCCAGAGTGCTAAAGAATTACACAAATCTCTGCTATCACACTGACATGAGATTATAATGTAACAACAGTGCTTACATTTCTACAGCCACCCACAGAAACATAACACACACGCACACAGCACACTAAGGAAAAAAACAGACAGAACACATCACATAGACATATGATGTAATAACCAGTGGAATAAGTTAATGAGTAATTTGTAAGGGATTATGATAATTAAGATCTTGGTACAGACAGCTCGGTCACTGTGTTGGCTTAATTCTGTGACTCATCAAACAGAATGTGAACAACCAAGATGACATTCACAAACACACTTGAACATTTCCAGCCCTGACTAACATCCATTCAGGCTCAAGAAGGAAAAGACAGCCTGTGTGTGTTTTTAAATCTGTTCTGCTGATTTCTGGCTCAAGTCTTCATCTCTCTCTCTTTGTTTATGAGGCTGTACTCCACTGTGAACACACAGTGTAAATGAATATATTTTTGTATAAAAATTGCATGGTTTTGCTGTTCCGCTTCTCCCCATGTCAATGTTCCAAATTTAAAAAACATGAGGACCCCGCAGAGCTCCTAACAGCAGGATATTTATTTCCACTAACAGAGTGATAAGCAGGTAAAACTTGCAAGTAAATAAGTAATTTTTTGCTCATAACAGAATACAAAAGTGTTTCAAAAGTTTGAGTTTTTACTTTTTCCTTTAAGGGCTGATTTCTCTATGTACACATTCTCTTCCTGTGTGTCAGTAAAGACAGCGTCTCCATATATGGCGTTTTGTTTAGATCTGTGACTCTGGCTGCGTGAGAGCACTCTTTAACCTCTGCTTGTGATCTCCATGGCAATGGTTTGCCTGCGTGCTGGGAGATAGTAGGAGTGTATTGTCTGAGGAGAAAAGAATCATCGCAGCAGGACGCCATTCTTCCAGAACGCTCCATGGATATGAAGGCAAAGAGACTGAACCAGCATTTCACACACATGTGGATCCACACAGATTATAGAACTCTCCTTCACACACACACACACACACACGTTCACTTGTCTGTCTAAATAGGGACATTCCATAGGCTTCTGTTGTTTTTATACACAGCTAGTTATGAACAATATAACCTTATCCCTAACAGGAAACTTTCTGCATTTTTACAGTTTAAAAAACTTCATTGACTATATTTTATAGCATTTTTACAAAGGAGAACATCCCCAAACTGAGGTTTTGCTTACTGTTGGGTACAAATTTGTCCCCAATATAGTCAAGTAAACCCACCCACACATACACATAGGCCGGCTTCCCACAGACACATTTACTAACAACGCAGCACCATTGTCACTGTGGGACTGACTTTTCATCAAAAAGGCATCCCTGGTCTAGAGTGTGTGAAGGTCTGTTAACAGGAAAAGCAATTAACGGTAACAAAAGCTGATTTTCTGTTGAAAGAGAGGACGGTTTCTGTAAGACAGAATAAAAGACTGCACAAAGCTGCCAGAAGGAGCTAAAACTGATGAAAAGGGTTATTGTAATGTTTTTGAGGATAATTAAGCACCTATTAGGCCCTAACAAGTCTGTTCTCTATGTTGTGTTCATTCTCTATCTGTCTTTCTGACCATCCACTCTGTCCTTCTCTCTATTCACTGCAGTCGATATATCTGTCAGCTCATCCTCCCTCTCTCTCTCTGTCTCACATTGAGTGTTCCATTCTGGAGGGCAGTTCTGACCCAACAGGTCACATGTTTTCCAGTAGCTGTAGTTCCCTGTTGCATGTAAGTAGAACATTCACTGGATGTCAGAAGTTTCACTCCATCTCTGGTCTGTAACCTCTCACTCCTGTTCCAGTACAAACGCCCCTCACTCAGGCGCCAAGCCTTTATATGTCACAGTAAAAAGTGGCTGTAAAATGCTCTCAACCGCTCTTATTTTTCTCCATTTCTCACTCTCTCGCTTTCAACAGGACAGACCGGTGAGTCAGACACTAAATGCTCCTTTCAAGCACTTTATAAAATATTCTGTTGACCCTCAAAATCCTGCAGCTCCTTCTAAACATTAATTAAGTGTCAGTCGCTCAGTGGAGCGTGACTAACCTCTCTCAGAAACCACAAATCTCAAGCACCCCCCAACCCTCGCTTTCCTGGTCCAAAAATGTCTTCACCCCCTCTCTGTGTCCAACAATCCCCCATCACCTTTTTCCACTTTTCTGACCTTTCTCTAAAATCTCTCATCAGGCAGTCTTCTTTGTGCAGTGTGTAAGTGTGTGAATGAGGGGGGTGTTCCAGAGAGCCTAACAAGGCTGTTCTGACCCACCGGGTCCAGTGTGCACACATATACACTCTCACATATGGGTAGAAATTCCTTGAAAATTTCCCATTCCCCATTCACTTACACACAACACACTTTTGAGGCCCTAACTCACTCATCATACGCCATGGGGCTTCCATTATCACAAGCACTGAGGAATGCAGGACCGCTGGACACACACAGCTTGTCTTCTTTCCCCTGCCCTAGACCCCTCTTCTCCCCTCACATCTTTTCAGTGGGTTCCAGCACCCACTGTTTGAGTGTGCAAGTCCCTCACTGCACAACCAGCTGGACCTGAAACTCATTTGCATAGCAGAGAAAACAACACAAAGCTGTGACCCACTTCACTCATAGTCAGACATATGGTACGGTTTCACGCTTATCAGAGCTGCTTTTCAATTACACATTCCCATTAAGAGTCTCTCAGCAACTCTTAAGTTCTGTTACAAGTGTTCTGTTTTCTGTAAAGACTGTTCAAATGAGGTGATTTCATTAAACCGGATGAGAAAGCTAAAGGCCCTTAAGCCTGAGCCGGCACTGAGGCTCCAGAGACCCAGTGGTGGGGGAGTTCCAGTCAGCGCTGGCTTTATCAGTCATCTAAACCACAGACAGACAGGGACAGACAGAAAGACATGTGGGAGGAGGGAGAGAGCTGGAGACAGTCTTCAAACTAGCAACAGCTGTTAAAGTTTACCTCAGCACAAGATTTACTCAAATACAGGTCTGAGGCTAGCAGTCATAAATCATTGTGACTCTACCATCATTCTTTCTGATAGGCATGTGCAGCTGTATGATGTCCACAAACACACACACACAGTTGTCATGACTCCATACTGTAAAGCATTAGGTAAGTGTTATACCAAATGTTTTCTGACAGAGACTGTGACCAGTGTACTGCTGGAGGCCTGCAAATCAGAGTTTAAAGTTTGCGGGGCACACACACACAGACGCAAGCACACACACACTCATTCACTCAACATGTAACATCACTGCTTCTAAAAGAGAAATCAGTGACTTAAACATCAGATCTGGCTGTTATACACAGCCTGAGGGTATATACATAGAGCATATAGACACAACTCATGTAAAGCATGTAATGTAGCTATTATGAGAAGGGAAGGACATGGCTGTTAAAACACACTCCATTTCTTCTCTATACTAATGTGAAATAAACTCTCTCAATGCACATGAAATTCATATGGCTAACATAACATGGTTGTAACTCTTATAGGCTATGAAATAAAATAATATAAATAATAATTATAATGTTTTAATACTGCACACTTCAAGGGCTGAATAAATGCTATAACTCTACAATCCAGAGAATTATTTAATTCTAATGTTTTTAGGTAATTTTCTAAACCTAACCCATACTAAAAGTAAAAATGAAATTTTTCATTTTAATCAAGACATTATTTATTTGTGTATTAGATAGTTTTTTCTTTCGGGGACCCACGCAGGCGATTACAGGCTTCACTCTGCTTTTATTCTCACAACGTGGGCAAAACTCAACACACACAAACACACATAACAGGGCAGAGGCCCAAACGATGAATGTTCACAACTGACAGATAATATATATAAATATATAGATATATAAAAGTGATACAGCTCTAAACGTAATCCTTTAAATAAGTGTGCATTTTTGCACTTTTTTTGGTTCCAGATCTGGGATGATAAAGGCCCCAAAAGAGTCAAAAAAGAGAGAAATGAAAGAAGGGCCAGATCATTAAGTGAAAAGAGCAAGAGAAAAAGACAGAACATGGTCCTCTTGCTTTCTGCCCCGTACCTTTTGACCATGCTCACTTTAATCACTCCATTCAAGAGGAGAGAGAGGGAGTGAATGTGCATTAAATACTCAATGACCTCTCATCTCGAGCACGCGCACGCACGCACACGCACACACACATTTTGAGCAAGAACTATAACTAATGAAAATGATGCATTATATATTTTAACTGTTTCCCCTCTTCCACACACTTCAGGCATCAGGAAATGAAAGCAGGCCGTATTTAACATTTAAATCGCTGAATTAAGCGATGATCAAAAGTGCGGACAGAAATTATATATTTATGACACCGGCAAGTGACATCTCACAGCGGCTGCACTGTAGGGAAGACGTGGCGCTTTGTGTTGAAAAAGTATGTTTGTCTTTAAGAAAGTGGCAGGAAACTAAACCTAAAACTAAAACTAAACATAAAGTAAAATAACTAAACTCTCATAGATGAGATCTGGGGTGTCATAAGGTTAGTATAATCTCAGAAGTTAGTGAGGGTGTGACGCTGGAAAATGCACTTTATGAACAGGTCATATATTTATAACAGGTAACATCAGAAGCGAATATACGTCGCTATACTGTGTCTAAACTGTAGCGCAAACTTCGTAGGTATGTTATTTTACTTTAGAGAACCCAGCTATTACTTTTGGGTTGTAAGAACGTTTCCTTAACGTTTCAATAAGTAACAAAAACGTTACAAATGTTATTTTTCATGTTCTCGGACGTTTAAAATGTACAGTTTTAGACGTTTTATTAGCGTTATTGCTTTGTTATAAGAACGTTATTTTTTTAATTCTATAACGTTTTCAAAACGTTTCATTAACAACTTAAGAACAACATTTTTGATATATATAAGACACAGCTAACGTTTTACGAAAACTTTACTAACGTTATTGCACGGACGTTTGATAAAACTTTGAGAGAACTCTGAGAGAACGTTCTGAACCCCTGCTGACGAGCTATATATATATATATATATATATATATATATACATTTTTGTGTTTAGTATTGTTATTGCTGTAGTTAGCATTAAAAAATTACACTAACAATTTCTTTCTAACAATAATCTTTTCATTACACTTTACACATCACAGTGTTTTAAAATGAACCGGCTGGTAAGATAACATCTGTTCAACAACTGTGCGGAGAAGCAGAAAACGAATACAAACTTACTTTATTTCCGTGTTGAAAGCTCCCACACTGAAAGGTCTTAGTAAAGTTACGTGTGTGAACTCTTCTCCAGCATCCGCCTTTATGTGTCTCTCCAGCTCTTTGTTTCCCCCAAAACTAATTTAATCTGTTTCTCTCCCCCGAACCCCATTTAAATTAACCACCCGGTGACGTCACAAAGCACGTCATCCTCAGTCAATAGCCCACGGACACAGGCATGACACGTGTTAAGTTTTATTTGGTTTAAAATAAATATAATTTTTTAAATAATTTATATAACATATTATATATATATATTTGTATTGTAAACTGTTCTATGATGTTGGTCAAATTTCAATATACATACTTTGCAGCCTTAAATCAGTACAATTATCCTGCCAGGGCTGCTTGCAATGCAGAAGTAAATTTACTCAAAAGTCAAATACAGATTAAATTATATTACTTAAGCAGTGGTGACAGCCAGACCCTCTGCTTATAAAGTAGTTTCAGAGATGAATGTGTTCAAAACATGCATGGCAGTTCCCCAGGATAAAAATGAAATGACCAATTGATCAAATCAAGTGTTCAAAAATATACAGACATGATGACACGTACACTGGAATATTATTTCCACTAAAAAAGCAGCAGAATATCTGACTACAGTAATAAGTGATCAGAACAGTACTGAACATACACACAGACACCCAGACAGAGGCAGACCTGACTAACAAGAGGACAAGCTTTCTGCACATCAAATAATAGTATCTATAGATTTCAAACCCCAACAACATGCTGATTGTGGAAACATAGCATCTTTACACCATTACACATTTCAGTTGTAATTTAATTCCTACAAACTCTTATACCTGCTTGGCAGAACACACTTAGCTGAAGGGTTTGTAAAGACTTGCAATGAAAAGGACTCCTCAACCAACTCCAAAGTAAATAGTATACTTTACCCCTGCATAAACACACACAACCTTTAAAACAACAGATTGCTTTATTGTATATAAGTAGTAAAACAACATCAGCTTTCATTGAATTATGAAAGTAATTTATGTAAGTTTTGCTTGTGTGGATTTGTTTGTATTCCAAACATCCAAACCACTAAAACATTTCAGAAGCTCTTATTTTTTGCGTGCTCTGTGATTTTTAGGTTGCTGTTTTCTGTTAGTTTGTGAGTGTGTGTGTGTGTGTGTGTGTGTGTGTGTGTAGACCCCTAAGGGCAGGAAACAGCAGCTCAATAGGACAAATGGTACATTGGGATAAACAGTCTCTCTGCAGGCTGAGACAGGCCAAAGCAAAACACAACAACAATGACCTGAACAAACTCCACTCATAAAACATCACATGAATTCTGCTCTCACTATACAGATGCACCCATGTCACAGAGCAGCACACAAACAGCCAGAAACGAATGACTACAGATCAATGAAGAAAATTCTCACAGGAGAAACAACTACAGGTTCGCAGTGAGGACATGACGCATCAGGTTACAGTGCATCAAGGGTATGGTGATTTTTGGTTTTGTTGATGAAAGAATGAAAAAGTCATTTTTGAAGCATTTCTGTAAATGTTATACTGCAGTTCAGTCAGAGAACATTTTGCATAGACGTTGCTTTAATACATACAGTCTTATAAACTTGTATTAAATGAACATTGTGAATGAAAACATTCAAAAGATTATTAAATAGGTGAGAAAATAAATGCAGGGACAGGAAAGAAGGCAAAGAGTGAATGAGAGTGAAGCGGTTGGGAGGTTTATATATTTTGTATGAAGAACCTCCTCTTGCTCTCCACAGTAAAACCTCTGTCTCACAACAGAAGACCAGATGGAACAATCACTGGTTAAATAAAAGGGAGCTCACAGCCTCCTCAAATGATCAACAGACCCCAACACTCCTCCTTCCTCCACCCTCTGTGGATGTACGGGAAGTCATGAGAAAGCTTGCCAAATGGGCAAAGAGAAGCAGCATGTGTTTGTCCATGAAAAGGTTAAAGAGTTGAGGATTAAATCTGTGCTTTCTATACAGAAGTAAACCAGCATTCATTACTACTTTAAAACAGTGGGTCACTTTAAGCATGACCAGAAGAACAGACCCCAAGTATGTAATGTAATACAACCACACAGACTACTCATAAACCGGAAATTTACCACTAAAAAATAAAGATTATTATGAGGATCTTATATTTTTAGAATGCTTGTTTGCTTTAACTTATTTATTATATTTAGTTGCATACAAATAAGTGTCAGGGGCATATAGTGTGAAGGTGGACTAAACCTAGAGATATTTTGTTCATTGTGCACAACACAATTCTCAGTCAAAAAGTTGCAGAAAATAGAAAAGTTTGCAATGACATTTTTTGGAATGTAACCCCCAAATGCTCCCAATTCATTCGATACCTAGGCAATTTTTTGATTTAATGAAATGAATTTCATCTTTCACACCACACAAAGAAATAAAGAGTGGAACAGAATTGAGTTATAACTGTTACAGATGTGAGGAACTTGCTGAATAAAGGGACATTCTCATTTCAGCACATAGTTCACATCATCAGACGAGATGGGGTGATTATTCAATGACTAATATAATGCATGTCTTACTGCCTACAGCCAGAGACAGGAACTGCATTTCACTTTTTTGAACACTTACCTCTCATTGCTGAGCTAGCAGCTCATTCGTGCTGAGACAAAAGGAAACACAGTTTCAGTCTGAGGAAACGTTGATATATCCCAGGGATGATTCAACTATATTAGAATTAAAAAAGCAATGAGTTTGTACCAGATATTAAAGTCTCACATCCATCCATCCATCTACATGTGTATGTGAGAGAGAGCTTTGCTGTGCATGCCTGGAGTTAAACATGCATTTCTAAATATGAATTACATTTCTATCAAACACAAAAATAGAGAAGTTAAGACTAAAACATCAAGCCATCAGAAATTGTATTACTGCATGTGACATCCTTGCCTTGACTTTACGAAAAATATCTTTGTCTGAGAAACACAGTTCAATTGGTTAAAATCTAATTTTGATGTTACAAAATGTAACAAAATGTAAATGTAACTAATTTTGATGTACAAAAGAACTGCTTGAAAAAACAAGCATATGTACAAATGGACTTTTAACCTTATACTGCAGTTATAAGGCTTTAAGTATACTGCAAAAAAGTATACTGTAAGATTTACTGTAAGATTTAGCTTCTGTGACAACATTTGGTGACAACATTCTGGATGATATTCTTATTTCTCGGGTGAAATAAGAAGGATATGAATACAAATACCTAATGTGTTCTGCAAGAAAAAGATCAGATTAAAAATAACACTGTAAAGAGCCAACAAAAACCCATTCTGTTAACCATGCCAAAAATATCCAATACTGACGTACATTTTTGAACTTGTTGGGACTGTTTAAGCATTTTCCCTTACTATATGCCCTTTCAAATTAAATTAGAATTTAAACAAGTTGCTTTCATATTTAAAAGTGAATTAAAAGGAACCATAACAAACAAACAACAAACATATACAAAAGCTTCTTACCTTTAAATGGGTAGCAAATCAAAATATTCTTACATCCTGTGTGAGCAGTACAGCCTCATTAGACTGAGAAAGGTACATGGGAGAGTTTACTCTTAAGAGGTCTTAAGGTCAGAGGAAAGGGAACTTTTTTGTTAAACGAATTGAGTGGAACTGAATCTAAAATGTTCCATTTACAATGAGCCACAGAATTCATTTAGGCAGTAGAGACTGACAAGGATAAAAAGCCTCTTAAGATCTACTTGCATTTTTAAGCAACAAATGGTCTGGCTGGACTGATTAGTATGCTTTATTATGCTATTTATCAGACAATAACAGAATAAATGCACTGAAGTTAACAAAGAGATAAATATTTACTACATTACACATCTGAATGCCCAAATTTATGTTAGGGCTATACAGAACAAAAGATTCATTCAAAGTATATTGCACTAGAAACTTCTGCTTTCTCCCTATCAAAAACACATTAGTTCTAGCCTTAAAATGCACTGCAAAAAGAAACAAATTTAGACACAAATTAGTGTGCGTGTCAGATCATTTTCCCTGTAAGACCAGTTATTTATAAGAGGCAGTTATTTCTCTTCCTCCTGCTTTCCTGCATTTCAATGATAGCTAAAGGCTTAAGAGCTTAATTAACTAAAAGAATTCACAGCAACACACACATTCAGATATTTAAATACATATTACATTGCTTTGCCCTTCAAAAGTAAAAGTAAGAAAATTTTGTAAAAGAAATTACAAAATGTGAGATCTCTTGGAAAATTTAATCTCTTCAATATTCTAGTACAAAATGGAGTAATGTTGACGTACACAGTAATGAAAATGGAATACACTTGTTTAGTGAATCCACGAAGCCAGAAAGAAATCCATGAAGGATTTTGGGGTACTAGAGAAATGCATCTAATAGCAAAACTATTGCTTACTGGCCATTTACATGTATGCATTCAGCAGAGGCTTTTATCCAAAGCAACTGGCAGGACATTCAAGTTACACATTTTGTCAGTACACGCATTCCCCTGGGACTCAAACCCATAACCTTTGCACTGCTAACACAATGCTCTACCAACTGAGCTACAGGAACACCGCAAACAAACCTTGCTTTGAATAAGATAAGTTCTAGCCCAAAGTAAATGCTTGAGACAACATATATGTATGATATATATCTTTCTTATCTTAAAATGATAACAAAGCACTGCACAGAACCATTATCATAATTTGTTGGGCAGACAAAAGAAAACTTCACAACAGTAAAGGAGACTGAAGTGCAATATAATGCAGTCAGCATCACCTACAACCTTTTTAAAGTTGACACAGACTAACTGGACAAAAGTATTATAAAGTCTCAAAAACAGAGTAACTCAGTAACAGCTGACATACACACAGGCATGTATAAATGTACCAAACTTCCCCTGGAGGTAATAAAATGAAATGCTAAATGCAAATCTACAGTAGTTAAATATCAACTGGCAATATAAATATTAATAACTATGAAAGTTAGTAACTGTGGTCTGCACTGTGTGATTTCATGCAGTAAAACATTACCATGCCAGTCAAAAAACACATTGTTAACTAACTAGTCATGCAATACACCAACTTAAAATAAGCACTGAAATTGTTTTTTTTTTGGAATAGTGGACACAAACCAATTAAATAATTGATAAAATATAGGGCTATTTCATCTTATATTTCCCTTTTAAGGAATCTATATCAATTAAAGATCTAGGCTGAATTAATTCACAAATTGTTTAGATGTATTGAAAATAATATTGCAGTGTATTGTACATGTACATTAATTTCTAATACTTTTAAAATAATACATTTGTGGATAAAGTAGAAAATAATTAAATAAAGTTTGTTTTATCAGCCACTTACTACAACTGCTTTCTAAGATTTCTGTGACAATAACATTTGTTGTGACAGGACATAAGAAAGAGCTACTCCAAGTGTTTAGAATCGAATTAAGTTATTTTGGGAAAAGCTCTGACAAACGTAGGATTATGATAATTATGGAGCAACGAAAAGACTTGGAAAGCAACAGAGCTCATAAAATTGCCTTGTAATCCCCCAATCACTTTGTGAGAGTGACAGTCTATGTTTCAAGAGGTAAAAATAAATGATCACAATTCTTGGTGCACAAATAAAGCCTGAACCACTGCTACTTCCTTATCTCACACCAATCCTTAAAATCAAGACCAGTTATTTATCCTATTCTATACAAAATTAACCTTTACAATGATGTCTCAGCTTGAACATTATAAAAGATAACAAGAAAATGATTCAAGTTTCAGTACAAAACAAACCTATAGTAAACAAACCCAATCGTCCTTCCTAAAAAAGTGCAAAATGCTCCAATCTAATAAACCTAAGAGAATTTAAAAATCAATCATTAAGACGTATCACATATCTTTATTGTGGGAGTTCACACATTTGTGTTTCGTGGCATTATGATGTCATCTACCAGGGCTTCTGTCATATTGCTGTCAGGGTAAGGGGAGTGGATGGATGAAAGAATGGATGGAGGTTTGAAAACTCAAATTCTCTTTTCAAAAAAAGATAATAACTAAGAGTAAAATACGTTTGAAAACATATACCCCCAAAAAAATTGTAAAGACATTAGCAAACGTGTTTACAAAGAAGATGCAAATAATTTAAATATGTCATACATTAAGTCATTTTAATTATTAGACATGAATAGTTTCAAAGCCAAACTATTTCAACAGATTTCAACTATTTTAAAAAATAAATAGTATCCTAAAAAATTGAATCTGCATAAAGACATCAGCAATTAAAAACAAACAAATAACAAAAACGAACTCTCAAGGAGTGTGTTTATCACATAAACAAGCAGAATCATACAGGAGAAATTTGTTTTAAAAAAAAACTCTAATTTACAGTTTTATAATACAAACATGACACATCTGTAATAGCTAGAACTCATATAAACATCTATTGACTTAAAAATATTGTAGGAAAGAAGCTATAGTTTAGTACATCAATTATAAATCCAGAGCAGAGAGTAAAGAAGGCAATCAAAGCTACAGTGCAAATGCCTTTTGAACAGAAAGCTACTCACATACATTTACAGTACCGAATGTTCTTATTAGAAACAGCACAGAAATCTATTAAAACGCTTTCAACAAGTCTCAAAAATATCAAAGTCAACAAAGACCCCATTAAACTTTCTTATCTTTGAACCATCCTGAACCATCATTTTAGAGCAGGGATGACTCAGTGGCCTAATTGGATAAGGCATCAGCCTCTGGTGTTGAGGATTGTGGGTCTGAGTCCCATCTGGGTCGATTGTGTTGTTTGCTTCCCAAGGAACACAAATACTGCTAAATTGTATACCTTGAATGTACTGTAAGTTGCTTTGGACAAAAGCTGTCCTGTCAAAAAGCCTAAAAAGTAAGGGAAGTTACATTCTAAACTAACATAAGATAATGGCCATACTCTTATTAGTAAATTAGTCAGCTAATTGAAATGTTTCAGGTTAAACACCAAGAAGGTAATCAGTCGTTTGTTCATTTCTTGGACTAACGTATTGGAGCGCAGCCACAGAGAAATGATAAAAGAATAGTTTACTAGTTCATAGTTTACTCAAAAAAAAATTCCCCATCATGTACTCACCCTCATGGCATTCTAAACCATATTATTTGTTTTCTTATGTGGAACAAAAATTAAGATATTTTGAGAAATGTCTCAGTGGTTTTGTTCATACGCTAGAAGTCAACGAGTGCCACATTTGCCAGCGAAATATCTTTTTTTTGTGTTTCTCAGAAACAAAAAGTCATACAGGTTTGGAATAACATGAGGGTGATTATATGATGGAAGAACTTTAATTTTTGAGTGAATCATCCCTGTTATCTTGTAACATTGTGTCTGTGCACTGCCCTCACCCGCAGGCCCTCGCCCCCACAGGCCCTCGCCCCCACAGGCCCTCGCCCCCACAGGCCCACGCTCATAGGCCCACGCTCATAGGCTCACGCCCATCATTCAGCCCTAGCATTTCCTATATCCTCATTCTATTCATCCAACATTCAGCATTGTCAAGCTAGAAAAGCAATAAACTTCATGAGTGCATTAACATGGAGGGAAATGCATTCAGTCACATACACACAAAATAAGATGTGGCAGTGCAATGAAATTTAAGACATTAAGTCCAGAAGATCATTCAGAGAATGATGATGAAAGCTAGGGACTTCTTCAGAGACAGTTATATGTGCAACCATCCCCCCCCTTTAGGAATGAATCACCCCTCTTTGCAGTCCAGAGAACCTGCTAGGGGTGTAGCAATACATTTTTGGTTACTGTGGTTTTGGCACAACAAAAGGACACCAGCTGAGTGAGGGGTGGAAGATTAAAGGTCAAACTGCAGTCTCCTGGTCCTCACGCTGGATCATTTGGTAGTGCTGACGGTTCTCCAGATACGCCGCCAGTTCTGCATCCTTTGCCTTCTCAGCACGATGCTTCGGAGTATCACCCTGGAAATAAGGAGATGCGTTGAATCTAAACATAATGCTGACAAATGAAAACTGCACTGAATACAATAGAAGAGTTTAAGTCTCAGTTTTAATAGTTATGGTTGTTGGTCAAACTCCATGCAAATTATTGGGAAAATAAAGTTTGACATCATTTTCAATTGTCACTTTCTACTCTACTGGATCTCTAATTGACTTTGACAATCTACAGTAATCAGACCCATAATCAGATTTTAGTAATGAGACTCAGAAATCATGTACATAAACAGCAGTACAGTACATGTACATAAACAGCAGTACAGTACATAAACAGCAAAGGTATAAATGCAACTGTAATTACAAATGGACTATAAATTATAAAAAACAATACAGTGCCAATGCAATTATGAGTACAAACACGGAAGTGTTTACACAAGTGCAAGATTTGTGAATTAAGTCGAAATACACAGAAAACATCTATGGCTGCTTTTAACTACAGGCATTAATTACGGACAGTCTACAAATTCTTCATGAACAATGGAGAAGGAAAATCAAGATGAGATTGAGCCTCTAATGGTAAACATGCTCTCTCTGAAAACGTCTCTCTTTTTCCATGTTGCTGGTGCCAGCATTGCTCAATAGTAATTGTTGTTAATTGCAGGCAGGCCTAGTGCAGAGAGTTTGAGAGAAAGCACCGGACTGTTCCTGGTGGGCAGAGCTTGAAGTAGTCAAACTGCCCGCCAGGAGCTTTCATTGTTGCGAGCTGGCGGCACAGATGAAGTGCTTTTGTTTGGAAAAAATACAGTATAACCGACCACCAGCATCCTTTCATACTGTACAACTTCCAGTACAAAATTACATCCCCCCTGTTCGGCCTTGCAGAAGCAGGCTAAAAGCCCACTCTGGAATACCTGTCAAAAGCTGAGCCCTGCAGCTTTCACAATACAGAATATTAGCAATGATGAACCGACAGAGACGAGAAACACAGGAGAATAAGCTTTGTGGTAGGGAGGCGGCTCTCTGAAGGACATGCTGTGTACTGTTTTATAGTGCTTTTAAAAACCAGCATTCATCTTCATACAAGTCACCAAGGGAGAGAAAAAAATCATGATGGAAAGAAAAATAGGAATTCATAAAATATAAAGACAAAGACAGATGGCTTGAGTGTAATAGAGAAACAGAGGAAGAGAGGGAAGGAGAAAATAAAGAAGGGTGGCACTTTATCACAGAGCAATGAAGGATGAGTCACTCTACACTGGATGATATTACTGCACGAAATGCAATGCCGAGGATCCTTAACTTCGATGGAAACAGGAGAAAGAAAGCAGAAAAGTGCTGATGGCGCAACAAACCACAGTACAGGAAAATGGCACTGCTAAATCAGGTCCAGTTCAGACTGCATCCATCAGGGGCAGTCTCATTGATGGAGGGCAGATGAAAATCAGCAGATGTACTCCACTGAGAGACTCTCTGTCTCTGCCTGCTCTCAGCAACTGTGTCAGATTGGTGAGTTTTCACATTTCCTTTACCTCAACAGCACACAAGTTTACTGATAATTACATAGAACTTGAGGCTGACAGACCGACTAGAGCCCATTGTCACCCAGGAGACTCAATCAATGCTGTCTCACACATTTATCAGATGGGAGATGGTACAGGGCCTTTAAAATGCTGTGAGGTTTAGAGACACTTGCATTGAGGCCCAGTGGTGCAAAGGTACAAAACTACAAATAAAGAACAAAAGTGATAAGAGAGCCTTGCTGAGTTTTAATCATAAATGAGATTTTTTTGTGCTTTATGGAAAATCAGTCCCTTAAAGATCTCTTCAAATAAGTAGCTTTTAAATTGATGTTTCTTCTGAAAAGAAGAGAGCCAATAATTAGTCTAGTGTGTCTACAGCTGTGAGCAATTTTGTGGTACACTAATCAGAAGTGCTGTGGGAGAGCCTGAGACGCTTGGCTGGCTCTGTGGAAGAGGAGGTGATGGAGGGACAGAGTCAGCTGTTGGGGGGGTTGGGGAATGGCTCCTTGTTTCATGTAACGGTCTTAGTCAGCACTGACTCACAGAGCAGTTGAGTACAGAGAAGTTCAGGGATGGAGACCAGCTGTTGCAGCCAAAATGAGACCAGATCCAAAAGCCACAAACATCTACAGATAACCACCTCAGCCTTAATCTGTATTCAGGGCTTACCAAAATCCGTCATAAATTCCCATATCCAATACAGGCTGAATAAACTTCTGTAAAAAATCTGTGTAAAGTTCTTTCCTGTTCTGTTTTTTTTTTATTCAGGAAGACAACCAGCAGTCACGACGGGTGTTTCTCATAAACTTGTGCTTGTTAGTAGACCCCTGTAAACCTTGACTAATCCAACATGGGTTCAAACTCAGTTCAAACATGTTTCATGTGGAACTGTCTCTACATGTTCGGCTCACCTGTAAGTCTGTCTTCATGAGGGACGCCCCCGCCTCCACCAGGTAATGACAGATTGTCCTATGACACAATGAGGCTGCTTTGTGCAACACCGTCTCTCCCCTAAAAAAGAGAGAGAAAGCAAAAAAGAGACAGAAAGAGGGAGAAAGAGTCAGAGGAAGTAATGAAACACAATGTAAGTCTAATAAAAACTGACAATTGTATTATAGAACAAACATTTTAACTTTTTACTGTCAATAACAGATGACATCAGGGTGCAAATGCATTTAAAAGAACAGAAGAGTTCTCACTTTTCTTTCTCTGTTACATCCAGAATATCTGCAGGTGCTGTGGAAGGAAAAAGAAAAGTCAAACCATGCATGCGCGTGAGAGCGTGTGCCCTGAGGTGATGTTTAATGAAGAGCTGTAAAAAGCTTGCGTGGGAGAGAAAGATGACCTGCCTCACGCCCCACCTCCCCAAACACCCACTACAGAAAATACACATAACAGCCATTTAAAGCACATACATACAGTATATGGGAACTCATTTAGTACTGTTGATAAACATCCCTACACCTCAAAGTAAGATGAGAAAATACCCAGTGTGTGTCTTTCAATGTGTGCTATTAGATTTTCAAATCTAAAGTGAATACTTAAAATGAGATAATATAAGATTTCCATATAGTCATTCATAGTTTTGATGACTTTATTGAAATTCTGAATTAATTTTTTTTATTCTATGTGGAATCAGTTATTGTAAAGAATTAGTTATCACTAATCAGTTTTACTAATATACATCTTATGATGAACAATAAAATTTGCGATAATACTGTGTATTGAGTATTCTATGTGTAATACATTTAAGAATTTGACACAATGCAACACTGTTGTTGGCGCTACATACATAAATTTGAATTGAATTAAAGAATTTGTGGGATTTTCCAATCTTTAAAATAGTACTGTAAAACAAACAAAGTGCATGTAGTTTCTCTTCACTTATGTTTACAGATACAGTCTGATCTACTGCACAAAAGCAGCTTTTACATTGATCTTTCTGCCGACAGAACAAAGGGACATACAGAAACATCAAGCATATGCTATCAGTTTTGTGATCACTTTACCATTATCAATGATGTATCTGACAATCTCCTTGCTGCCCACCTCCACTGCATAATGCAGCAGGGTCCGGCCCGCAGGGTCCTGCACACACAGGTCAGCCCCTTTCCTATGCAGCTCCTTCAACTGCAAAGAAGCACAGTCTGTGTTTATTTTAATCAAAAAATAAATGGCAAACCAAAGAGCGCAACGTTGTCATTATGGGAAGCCATCCTGCCTTTCTGATCTTTGAATCTGATTGTTTTGGTAGAGAGCCTAAAACGTACTGGGTTCCAAACATTTACTTAAAGTATATCTAGTGATGGCCTCCGCTGTGCTTCAGGGAAAAAAGCAGAAGTTTGGCTCGAGACTGATTACAAACATGCCAATGAGGGTCCCAATAGGTTCTAAGTACTCTTCAGTGTGATAAAGCCCAAAATCTGTCAGAAACTTGCCAGGACTCTTTCATGCGCCACAGAGAGTTTGGGCATGAAACATTCTGGATTTATGACAAAGTCCAGTAAGTCAAGACAGACTAGTATCATCACAGAGGCTTATTCACCACATTTCAGTCTCAAAATGAGAGTCAGGATGATAAACCAACAGAGTTAAGATGAGACAACATTCACACAACTTGTCTTTGCCCAATAATATAGTGACACACCTGAGTGTGTGCTTGTCAGTTTAGCTGATTGTACTACTGCGTCATTTTATGTGCGTTTTAATGTTAGAGTTAACTGTTTATGGTTCAGCTGTCCAGCTGTGAAGACCTGTGAGATGCTTCATCTAAACCGGATACCAGATGTCACACAACGGCAGATAAAGGATGCTGTGAACCTCACTGCTCATGCAACATGCCAAGCATTCTCACTATTTAAAAGTGCCCTCTCTCTTCTCTTTTGGGGCATTATGTTTAAGGACAGTCCTGGAGCTGGGCATGAGAGATAATCATTCTGGAGAAAGCAAGCCTGTTTTGTCACCATGGAAACCAAGAACGAGTGAAAGGTCAAGAGAATATGCAGGATCATTTATGAGGTTCTGCCTCTGCTTTGCAAGATCTTTGACATTTAATAGTGAGGTCAGTGCTGCGTTAGAGAGGACAGCATATCCTTTAGGCTGAGTGAACATTTAACTAAAACCGCACTGTACACTCACATACTAGACTTACATACTAAAGCACAGCATTGTGTGTTTTAAGGGCTGGAACACAACATCTGACTTGTATTATTAGTGATACACTCAACTGGTACGTGAATGTTCTTACAAGCCATTCCCCTAAAATCAAAGTTTCTTCCAAGAACCAAAATCTAGAAAATCTAGAGGCAAAAAAAGGTTGTTACATTTATGTTTAGACACATAATGCTCCTACCTTCGGCTGGTCCTTCTTCTTTACACATTCAATTAGACTGTCTGTAGATACTACAAAAGAAAAAGAGAGTAAACAATATACACTGTTAATGGAGTATTAAATATATTTTTGTGTTATAAAAGGTTCTGCTTATATCACAGGTAAACAGCTAAGTTATATAAAGCAAACAATCAGAAATTACTCTGATTGTTTTGAGTAACCTATACTTAAAAAGTGAATACTAAATTTTGTAATATTAAATGTGACCAGTGAGATTTTATTCCGTCAGCATACAAACAAAGGTGGTATTTCTGTAAAACTGTGATACTGTACCAATCATTCCCAGATAATGAGAAAATATAGGAGTTACAGTACCTTACAACTTCAAAGGTGTTATTATTCCAAAACTGTCTGCAAGCACAAATTGCTTATGCATATTTGTTGCATATTTAGCTATTCACAGTTACCCAAGATGATGTTCTGTTTATTTACTGATTTTGGAGCAGAAAAATAGAAAGTAAAAATATGATTTTAATTATGGGTGTTAATCACATTAGCTGACGCTGGCTCTGAGGGTTCCATCTCAATATGCTAAACCTGTGTTCAAAGCTTTGCAATGCCCTTTGTAGATTTGCCTTCCTAATCCAGCAATCTTGCGTTTTGCTTCATAAACCTCGAGAGGTGAAATAGAAAACACCCAGCTGGGATATTGGGTTAACGCACACAACGGAGCGCAGAGCGAGGCTAAATCTACGTCTGTGTCTAAAGATATGCCCGCTCCAATCCAGCTCTCAAAACTCGGCTGCTTTCAGGAGTTGAAGAGTCTGTTATTCTTGTCTTGAGAAAGCGTGCTCGGAGCCAAATCAGGTTTTGGAAATGTGTTCTTGGTCTTCTCATGCCAGGAAGCTTTGGAGCTAGTGCTGAATTCTAATGTGGATCAATATGAGTGATGATAACCTGCTCTGCCTCACTGCACCTCACAGACTGTGAGACAGACCTTTCCTCTCTCATCCTCTCCTGCCAGTGCCAGGAGAGTGGAAAAACACCACAGCCCTGGCACATGCTCTCTCCAGACAGGCAACAGCTCGTTAAAAAGGAAAAACAAGATCAAGAAGCGTTTAACATTAAACTCCCATCTTCGATGAAAAGTCAGAAAACCATCACTGAGCTTGGTTTCTCTTTAAAGCTGCTGCTCTGCTTTACGTGGCGGCCCTGATCTGCCTCTTGTAAAGCGATCAGAGACCTGAGATTCATCCACAATGTATGACTCAAAGGGAAAGGCTAACATTATTGCGTGCTTACATATACTTGCATTTCTTCATTTTGCATTTTATACAAAGCAACTTTTGATAGAAGCATGATGTTAATTAAAGACATGAAAGAGAAACTTGAAGCTCTTACCAGAGTTTGTATTGCTCAAGGTGCTCTTCTCAAACCTATGGGAGACGTCAAACAGAAACCTCAGAAAGTGATCGATACATTTTAAATTAGCATCAGATATAAATATTTAGAAGGAAAGTCATGTTGACTTATTCATTTGATTAAATATAGTGAACTATATCCTGATGTTTTTATCTGCTGATCTTGCTCCTCAATTGATCTTAAAATGGTCTTCAAATGATCTTAAAATGGTCTTCAAAGGATCCTAAAACAAGGGGCCAAAGCGCATTTGAATCCACACACTTATGTGCCTCTTTCAGCATATAACATTCCTTCTTTCTGAGAGATCTATTATTGATAGAAGAATCACTTTCTAATTCTGTATGTAATGAGCTTTATAATGTTCCTCTCTCCAAGCCAGGGATCTCGCTGAATGTCACTGCCAGTGTTGCCTTTGTGGCTATGATCATGATAGCATTGACACCAAGTCTCTTCCCCTGCCATACCTCCATCTGACTGGTGCATCTTCTGTGAGCTCTCACCTGAATAAATATTTGATCAAAGAGCTGGAGAATAATGAAGGAGATCAGAATAATCACCCACACCACCCTAAGAAAGCTGGGACAATAAGACAAAGAGACAGGTGGAACACAAGGGCCTGGATCATAAACGTCCCTAAGAGCGAAGAGAAGTTTATATCAGAACTGCTGCTATAAACACAATGCAAGGGAATGTGTAACTGTCTCCTACAGAAAAAGGCGATAATGAACCTGTGACGTTTTATTTAACTCTTCAAAAATCAACTGATGTGCAGGCAGACACACTTATTACAAACGTGCTTACTGAGTATTTGACTACTGAAAAATCACGATAAATGTGACTGCATGATAATTTCTTAAAATGCTGCTTTGTACAATTTATAAAATTCTGTATGGCTGGAAAAACGGATGGATTGCATTATAATTAGCCAAGCTCACCTCAAAACTATGGAAATCTGTACAGTATATGTGTTTTACAGAACTCCCAAACTGAATTTAAATATTAAAAATGATTAAAGGAAAATTTACAATAGAAAGTTCAAATGAAAAGCAGTCCTTTCCCAGAGCTCTGTTCTTCTTATGTGCAGGGGTCAGAGGTCAAGGAGGTCGACTTACGGTCGAGTGAAAAACAACAGAACTGTTTCACCTCAAACACTGGCTCAGATTGAATGGGACAGAAAGAAAGGGGGACAGAAAAGGTAAAGGGGTTCACTAACACTTAAGCCAATGCCACAAAACACCGTTCCATTGTAATTTGTCTCTTAGTGTGTGTGTGTGTGTGTGAGAGAGAGAGAGAGAGAGAGAGTTAGCCTTGCACAGGAATCTGAGTGTGGCCCATAATTAAAAGCAGTGCGCAGACTCATAAATCTGGGCTGACTCTGACACGTCTAGCAACACACACATCTTTTCTGTAATGTTTGCATACGTTCCCTGCCTGGAGGCTGAACCTCAACTGCGGGGCTGATGAAATTTACTCAGATAAGTGCATTTCAAACCCCTGAAATGGCAAACCGTAACTCAGCTTTCAAAAAGCATCACTATCAATCACACTTTGTCTTTTCATATAGCTCTATCATGACAAATAATGTTCAAACACAGATAAGCTATCTCTGGTAGGCCATGGGGAATGTTTCTCATTTTGTCTTCACCTATGCGGCTGGAGTTCACAGAAGCATTACAGTACAGTTTTAATAGGGTGAGAATAACACACTTCAAATAAAGTCACATCACAGAGTTACTCTTAATGAAGTGATAGAGACCCAAATTTATCTTTCATGATCTTTTCATCTCTGAGTAAATCACATTACAGAGTGTGCTGAGGAAAGATTTTATGATGTCACTTAGATCTTTTTCCTATCATGAGGGTTTGCCACATGTGGTAATCAGATTCACTTTGTGACCACACCTGGAATCAGGGCAAATGCAACTCTGACCATTATGCTCTTGAGAAAAAGCTGGTAATGGTTTATTCCCCCAGACTAAAGGATCGTCCAGTCTTAAACATGTCTGAACCATTCAGTGGTATGTAACCCAGACAGCAGATGTAATTACTGACGTTCTTTAGTCTGCACTCACAACACACATACACACATCATGCAGTGGGTTTTCATGTTTAATGTGAACATTCCATATACGTAATGTTTTGTATACTGTACAAAATGTATAAACTAACCTACATACAATCCCCTCTACACTATGCCGACCCCTAAACCTAACAAAAAACCTTTCAGCTATTTTAGATTTTCAAAATACATTGTTCTGTACGATTTAAAAGCTTGTTTCCGCATGGGGACCACAAATGTCCCCAGAAGGTCAAAATTTACTGTATTATTATACTTGTGGTCCCCATTACGTATTGAATACCTAGACACACACACACACTGTCGAGAAAACACTGGCATTCCCCCTGTACACTGCATATACACACACATTCTACAACACAAAATAGCTCACAGCCGCTTTAATGGGGTTATTGAGTTTTTGCTAGCTGTAATTGCTGGTAATTTAGCACATTTACGTAAAGAGAAGAAATATGCCATTGAGCCAGTTATTCAATAGGAGTCTAGAAACCCCTCATTAGTTCCAGAGAGAAACAGCAAATTCTGAAAACAAGTTCTCACAAATAAAGCAAATTACACTGGTTTTACTCAGCTGTATTGATTGCAGACTGGAATCCTCTCCTTTAATCACAAGTAAGATATATGAGCAGATGTTTGAGCAAAAGTCTTTTTTTAAAACAAAAACTCTTAATGAGGAGTGGTTGACGGTCCATGCTGTCAGCTTCAATACAGTAAGGTTTTAAGGGTCAAAGCTCAACTCAGTAGGGGCCATTCAGGCTTTGGCACCATTGGAATCTCAGGTTGATAATGAACCCTGCAAGGCCTATTAAACTGCCTTTGCTGTACTTCCGTATATCTTTTCATTTGCTACTCTTCATCAATATTACCTTTATTATGCAGTTCCCAATTTGCCAGATGCAGACAGCATATTAAAGACAGCTTCGCCTGCACAGGAAACAAGGGGCTAATCTTTTTCGCTCCTGCTTTCTCCTGGTGTTATTTGCTTTGCGTATCAGTTTGTATTTGTGTTCAGATGTGAATCTGTGTGTGAGCTCCTCCCGGGTTGGGCTATAATTCCATTACAGAGGAAAACAGAAATCCCTCATTTATGTCTGATAGGAAAACACCAATTAAAATCTGCATTAATTAATTACAGGCAACAGGCAACAACAGAAAACCCAATCAATTTTCCTGATGGATATCATGAGAGAGACTGTGAGACTGCAAGATGTCAGTTTAATCAAACTTAGACTGATCTGAGATATTGATGATCTGTAGAATATGAGCAACGGAAGAGATAGTCTTGTATAAGAACAGATTAGTGCGGATTTCCGGCAGTCAAATTATAAATAAGACGTCTTTCTGTCTGTTCTATTCTAATTCTGATCTCCATTCTAACCCTCATAAGGGATAAGATTCTGTCTCCAGAAACAAATGGTCTTCGAGCTATAACAGCAGGTAAGGAATTGAATGACAAACATCAGACCAGAGAATGTCAGACAAGACAAAACAAGAACAATCTCTACAGCTAACAGGGAATGTTCTCAGGCTGTTGGCTGTTGGCTCAGACTGTTGTTCTTGCAGTAATATCAACAGATCATATATTATACATATCAAAACATTATTCTTAAGTTGTTAGTGGAACATTTTAAAATGTTACAGAATTTAGAAAATATTTGAATAACATTCTTATAACCAATATATATAAGCAATAACATTAATACAATGTCTAAAAACTACACGTTTTAAAAAAAACGAACATTCCTAGAACTTTCAAAAAAACATTTTTAACGTTTTTGTGATCTAACAGAAACATTTTTACATCTTAAAATTGTGAGCTGGGTAGACCATGTTAAACCAGACTAGGACTGATTCGACACCCTCTGCACAGACTAGATTGGACCAGACCAGCTCAGGCCAAAATACTCATTTGCTCATACTTTGTTTCAGAAGAACTTCTGCGAGTTTGTGTGTGTGCGCATGCCTGTTGTGGTTCTACCCCTGAGAGTTGTGTTAGGAGAGACAGCTGGGGCCTAATAAGGAACAGAACGGGCCGGTAAAAATAATAATCAGCAACAGAAATGGCGTGATCCTGCTGTGCTGGAGTTCATTTCCTCATTGCAACGATGAAACTAACTTACTTGGCCTGCAGTAACTATCCCCTCTGGGATTAAGAGTGGAACTTCTCCTAGGACACTTTTAACACTAACATCTATAGAAGCTTTAAGATGAGAGAACTGAAAGGGATGAGACAGGGATGGAATAAAGAAATAGAATGAGGGGGTTTATCAGCACAGCTCTGTCTCACCTGCCGGATGGTTTGAAATCTGCTGCTGTTGTGTTTGAGCGATTGACACCTCCCGCCCTTCAAAACAATAAACAAAACAACAACAACACAAGATTTAACAAAGGAATTAAATTAAAAACAGCAGAAATGAATGATAATGGGATGATAACAAATTAAAAAGACATAACCTAAAAAATAATAACAAACAAGGTTAGAGTTGCACAAGGTTATCCTGCTGCACACAAGGGTCAACATATCATCACTGTGCTGTGTAAAAGTGGTTGTGCAGTGCAAAAGCAAAGACCAATCACAACTGAATATGCAAATATTTTGGTGATTACTGTTCATCGCTTTTGTTAAATTTTGAAACTGAACATTTTATGAATGTGAGTCAAAGAAAGATTTTTGAAATGTACTCTTGTAATGTTAATCTAATGTTTCGTAAAACGTATAAGATTTATGATAGTTACGTGTATATATATATATACTCGTAAGTTTATTATACACGTAATGTATAATTACCAAAAGTAGATAGCACACCTAAGGCTGAAATGATCTACAAAACAAGGTCTGGATGAAGATTGTACATAAAGCAGTTCAGGTAGAATTATCTTTATATGTTTATACTTAGGGTTAGGAGTTTAGGAGTACAAACTCTGTTTGATGAGTATCAAAACAAACAAACAAACAAGGCAATACAATGAAAAAACTGTGGATATGTAACATTTTGAGGTCTTGCATGTGTATGTGATTTAAAGTCGACATTCCACTATGACAAACAAAAGTAGTGTTATTATCACCGGGCCAGATATTCCTTCCCTCAGGCAGGTTGTGCCCCTGATCCCACTGGCTCACCACCAACACAAATGTTACATAATGTTCCACAGACATCTATACAGCCATTGCGATTTCCTTTAACTACAGATCTGAGAAATCACTGACCCTAAATCAGAGCTTAATAGTATCCAAAGAGCCCATAATTCATAAACACAGAGGTGTGTGAGCCCAGGAGAGTCCCCTGTACTTTATAGAGCTGATTTCACACTCGAGAGAGATTTGTGATGTGGTTTCCGCATAGAGAGCAGTCAGGCAGTGATGTTATCCCTTATGCGTTCTGTGCAGTGAAAGCTAACATTTCACATTTCATTTCTACTCTATCAGTTCATCTCAGTCTCTGTATGCCATTATGAGGTCTGTGACCCTGAAGAGCATCTAGCAGGGAACACTCTTCATCCTCTGCCTGTTACATATGCAGATGAACACATTATCAAATAGCAGAATAATGTCTTTCTGTCCTGTCTGATAACAGGAGAAGTAGTTAATTCAGAGAAAGGAAATGATGCGTTAGCTGAAATTTCCTCCCCACTTCTTGATCAGGCATGAAAATAAATTACTGTAAAAATAAGTGTGAAAATGAACCAATTGCCACTGAACCAGTAACTTGCAGTTATCTAGAAGCCTTTCACAATCTCTAACACTGGCACAGCGTATACAAATCTATATATAGCTGTATAATATATTTTCTTATATTAGCTGTATAATCCATGTATACAGCTAATATAAGAAAAAAGTTTAAATACAGTTCCAACTTAATGTTAGAATTTTCTTCATGTAGAAAATCCATGAATGGATGTGACAACAGTTTAACCTTCTCAAATAACCCTCATGAACTGCTCAAGGGGAAAAGAGAAACTATAAAATGTAGCCTGCAAATCCATAAAAATAAATTTAAAATTTAAAAACTCTCTCTCTCTCTCTCTCATCACGCACATACACAGGAAGACTGTAAAGAAAATGCATTTCTAGGCAGTAAATTACACAGTCATACATTTCCCACAGCTTTAAAAATAAAGCTGCACACACAAACTCAAACACATGCCCATATAAACATACACTATATTTCACATATATTGTGTTCCTGTAGCTCAACTGGTAGAGCATTGCGTTAGCAGCGCAAAGGTTGTGGGTTCGATTCCCAAGGAAAACACATACTGACAAAATGTATAAATTGAATGTAAGTCACTTTGGATAAAAGCATCTGCCAAATACATAAAAATGTAAATATTGTAAAATTAATTACATATTTTTCAAATGTAAAGTCACATTACAAGCTTTGATGATTATTTGGAACAAAATACTAAACTGACTTGTTAAATTTATGTAACAAGTAAAAACTTAAGAATCAAAACAGTTAAACTAGAGGAGAGGAAAGAAGATAAATGATCTTTTTCTGTTCAATGATCTCCCAAGCATCAAGACCTCATTACTCTGCTTAGGGCCATACAAAAGTGTAATCAGGAAGACCATGCAAGAACGTTCAGTCTGAAAAAGCAATTTTGTGTGGCAGCAAGTTTCACCCTCATGACCGAAGTTTCAGAGATTCTGGAAGAGCATAAACATTTTCTCTGTTCTTCCTACCTGCTGAGAGCTGGTTTGGCTGATCTGAGTGAGTCACTGTGTGCAAGAGCTTCTGCCACAGAACTGTCACTGGAAACACGCTTCCTCTGGAGCTCCGCAACTCTGAAGAAACAATAACAGAAAGAAAAAAAGAGAGATTATAAAAGGGTATATTTCAATGTCACCAAATGGGACTAAGCTCCTTCAGAAAAGGTCAGTCGTTATATCTGCAACCAACAAAGACCTTTCATAAAGAATGACTAAAGTTACGGCTTTGGCATTTATCACTGGTTCAACCACAAACAAATCAAAATAACTTTATGTGTGTGCTTGTGTGTGCATGTATGACATGTTAAAAAAAGAGGTTTTACTGTCTGACACAACCCTTCAAAACCACATAAACAAAATTAGATGAATTTTGTTTTTGTACAAAAAGATATGCATGAGAAAGAGAACGGAACAGATGAGGGTGGAGAGAGAGAGAGAGAGAGAGAGAGAGAGAGAGAGAGAGAGAGAGAGAGAAAGAGAGAGAGAGAAAGAGAGCAAGAGATATTTTACTTTGCATTAATCACCCTGTAGCAGTTTGATCTCATTCAGTGGAAAAACATAACCAGTGGAAAAACATTACAGAGACAAAACAGAGTGAAAAAACTCACAAGACACCCACAAGACAATGCTGCATCTCATTATACTCACCCACAGCTCACCCGGGCAAACTCAGCACTTAACACCACACAGAGAACAACACAGCCACTAATTTCCTCCTTTTACTAATAAAATATTCCTTTCATGAGTAATTCTGAATGGAAAAAAGCAGGTTCACTGTTGGCTTGGTGAGAGTTCACCAAGAGAGTTCAGTGATGAAATGATACAAAAGTACTGTACAGTCTATGTGTATGAGAGAAAGCGTAACAATACATGCTAAAATGCGTCCAACACAAAAAAGTGCCACAAATTAAATATATAAATGAAAATGCCTAAATGAAATATGAAAATGAAAGAAAGAAAAAATGGGAGAAATGCATGATCAAAGAAACACAAGTGTTGTAAAAAAAAGGTAAGCAGCAGTTGTTTGAAACACTAAAATACAACCATAAGACTGCACTGCAGAAACTACTTTTAAATATCAAGTATGAAGTATGAAAATGTCCCATCAACAGAAAGCACAGCAAAAAGCCATACTATGGAAATCGTTAATGCTGCTTACACAAATGTATTTACACATTCTGAAAGAAAATATCCCAGACACATACTCAGACAAAACACCATACCAACGTTTTATAGATATATGCTTGTACTGTTTGTAACAGCAGAGCTCAATACACTAATCACTTACTTTAAAAATAAAGAAACCTTCGGCTTTGATCTTGAATACCCAAGTGACTGAGAATGAATTGGACATACAGACAAATGAGCCCCTTACCATCACAGATCACATGATGGAAGCAGCATCAGGACACACACAGGACTGAAAGTGCCATGAGTGTTCGCTCAATGTTTTCCATCGAAAGCCCAATTAAATTGAAAATAAAGCCTCTATCTGACAGGTTATATAATCATGACATAATCAGAAGAGAGTTATGCCCAGTGCAGAGGCCTGTCCAAACACATTATACCACTTCATCCTGCCCTGAGTCCAAATGTTCTGCTTTAAAACAGCTGTGTGATGGTCTCTCATATCTCTGTACACACGTCCTGGAGCTAACTACTCCCTAATCATCTTGATCAATCATTCCCTGTTAGTCTCTTCCTGAGCAACATGTGCTAAATATATGAACAGATGCACCAACTTATCAGCAATTATCAGCCACTATGCCTGAGGAGAGAAAAGACATGGAAAGGAAAGGATAGACAAGAACAGGAAAGGAGAGAAGAGGAAGGAGAGGAGAGGAAGAGATGAGGAGAGGAAGAGATGAGGAGGGGAGAGAAGAGGAGGGATATGTCATATACTCAAAACCTCTAGTTGAGGAGCTGCTGATAGATGCACCAACACAGACATTGTATTTATGAACTTGTTACATAGGAAAAATACAGACATTAATTTACACAATATGGTGTAAGATTGTATTTAAGACACAATATCATATATAACACAATATCAACAGATTTCACACAATCTTCAGAATTTAATGACCAAATCTTAAACTTTCATTAAGATAGAGAAACAGAAATGTAGAAAAGATATGTTTCTTTCCCTTACCCCATCTCTCTTACCCCATCACAAACACACACACACACAGAGGAGATTAGCAGAGCTGCGGTTCTGTATGACTTTTGCAGGCAGCTATAAATTGAGGATCGGATCAAGCTCTGTGCTGCAGGAAACGCTCTGTTTTATTCACTCTGACGCACACAAGTATCCTGCTACACACACAATCTCACAATCACATTTTCATTCCCACACACAAACATGCAAAACCATTCATGTATGAACTTGCCCACACGTTCAAGCACATAAACAGCATTGCAGAAGCTGTGATTATAAATGCCCTGGGAGGATGTTAATCTTACAGTTCTCAGTACAGTGAAATCAATGTTGTCAATGTAACGTTTGAACAGAGCCTGACTATGAGCACCACACCGCCACCAGACGGCTCAATGCTGTATATCTCTCCAGCCTAACAGCTGATGTTCCAGAACAGAAGAGCTGCTGTCTCATTAACATCCATCTGAATTATTAGCTGCTGGTTATATGAACATGTTGTTCCTGGTCTACAGAATAACCTGCTTATCAAACCATCATAATACACATCATATGACAGGGCAAGACAAAGGCACTAGACACATATGTACAGTTAGTCAGGTATATCCTATGTGTGTGGTTAAGGTAAAAAAAATCTGCTCCAAAATGTAGCAATGTTTCATCAGGTAACACTGCAGTTGTTTAATTAAATTTTACTGCATTCATTTTAGCGTATTATTTCTCCAGTTTGCTGCATAGTAAACTGGAGAAATAAACTTGGCTCATTTTTATAGTATCTCACCTGGGTCCAGGTGAGCTTGGTGGAGAAGAGGAAGATGATGGGAAGGCGAACTTGCGTTGAACAGACTGGGTATCTCCAGAGGAGTCCACCAGGTCTGGCATGCCTGGTGATGTGCTGACCGTCTCTGTGACAACCAGCTCTGGGTCCAAAACAAACAACTCATCCTGAGAAATCTCAGTCACGTAGTTAAGATGCTCCTGTGGGGATGACACATACAAACAGCACACAAACGTGAACACTGTGCGTGGATACTCAGAACTGTAAACACTGAATTAATCTAAAAGGTATTGTAAGGAGGACTCACTTGAGCTCGGTCGATCCTGTAGAATCGATCTGCTGTTGTAGCTGTAAACACAAAATGTAAAAAAACAACCTGAATCAGGAATCTGATTAAATGTTTTCAGGAGAAAGTTAAAGATACGACAGCAAAGCTCTCTTGTTCATATTTTCCGGTCATTTACACAGCTGTACTGTTTCAACTGTTTCATCATTTTAACGGACATATTCCATGCATTTGCATACGAGTTCAACAGAAAAGCTCTGTCCGTCTTTATAGCCAGTGTGGATTAGTTGCAATGGATATGAGAGAGCTGGTTTGATCAGACAAGATGATCAGAATGAATCAGAGGGCACCACAAGATGGTAGCCGAGATATTTAGCCCAACAGCATTGAGAGATTAATGGAGGTATGCATAACACACAAAAACATCTTCTTATGCTCCTCATAATGAGCAGAAAAGGAGATGACAAATCTCCCTTGTCACCATAGCAAATTAATCCCACAGAGGAAGAATAAACTGTTATAGGTGATGCACACATGCACATATGCCCAACAGCTTGTCCTCATATCTGTGAAGACACTTCCAACACAATTAATGTTTGTGTGGATGTAATTCCTCAAGCCCTGGTGGCATGCTGCTCATATGTACTGCTCTGGGGCGCTTGCAATATATTTTATGAACCAATGAAACTCTACAACCCTGATCTCAAATCAGTCTGAACTACCTCAGCCTGTAATTATTTTAACTGCAACCTCAAAACATTGAGCCCAGCTCAGAAATGCTGCCACAGTTGCTCTGGTGCAAAGTTCGGTCTCATGTTGCAGCTCTCTGCTCAGGTAATAAAGCCCTCAGAAGCTCTTTACTTTCAACATGAGATGAACAGAAGGGTCTGGAATGGAGAAATGATAACAGACGTGTGGACAGAAGAGGGGTCTGATGTACTGTCATGTTTTCTGTTTCATGTGTAGCAATTTTGGTTTATATGAATGTGACTGTCATGGAATTTGTGTGTTATAATGACTGACTTTAGACTGCCTTAAGATGCTCTCAAGGGAAATCAGACTTTTAAAAGTACCTGATTTTCCTCGTTCTGTCTTAAAAATTGGTTGTTTTTAAAATGATAGCACATGCATGTGCATTGATATACTACTATTGATGTAATGTTAAAATATCAGCCATTTTATTAAGAATGAAAAATAAACAGAGAGACAGGCCATTTGTATGGACTGCTTAGCTCCTGAATCTGATCCTGTGATTCATTAAGATTGGCTGACACTAATCCAGATGGATTCACACAGCTTCACATTGATCAGAGAGAAGATTACTACAGGGCTTTAAGAATGTTGTCATACAGTCTTATACCATCTGTTTTTGTCTTAACACCCTCACACTGGGATGCTAATAAGGAGTTAGTGGGGTGTAATACAAGACATGTTATTATAAAATATCCTAAAAATTCACATCTAAATAATTTTCATTAGCTAAAATAGATAAAGTGATAAACTAAATGAGTTAAATAAATTTATATTAAAACAATAACATTCATAATTATAAACAAATAATGTGTATGAATGTATGCAGGCATATGCATGATAAAATGTTTGCATGCATGAGTGATGCCTCAAAGAGTTTGACAAAGAGTTTGTACTGATCTTCAGGTGTAACCTTAAGGTTCATTGTTCTATGTGGCATTAATTGTCTCCTGCTGGCAGTAATCACTTGAACTCCTTATTAGAGCTGAAACATCACAGTAGCTCTATGACTCTTTATGACTTACTAGCTTTGACTTAATTGAGTTATTGAGTTTGTGGTGTTAAATAATTGCTTTTCACTCTGTGCAGTTTCATTAACTACAAAACCTACAGCTTTAACACTAATACAGGCAACTCTTATCCACATTCTAAAGGCGCAACACTGCACGACTTGTCTTGAAAGGAAAGGGGTCAGCCCTCTGTCCATTACAGATCTGACCTGCTGAATTCAAACGTCCACACTGCAGCAGAAAGAATACTCACAGTCGAGAAAGCACCATTTTGGTGACAGCCTCTGAGACGACAAAGCCTTTGATTTGGTCCCATCACCTTCCTGAGAATGAGAGGGGAGGAAAGTGTGATGTAGGAGACAGGAAGAGAGGAAAGGTTGATGGCAGAGAGGAGAAAAGTTATGATTAGTGCCAGTTTACGTAACTCACAGCAGACTAACAGCACACAAACAATGCAAACGTTTCCACACACACAGATCTGCCATTACTTCCTATTACATCTTTTCATCTATTTCCTTAAAGTTCCAAACTGCCATTGAATGTCTATAACTTAGCCATCAAAGTCATGCAACTGGGTCAAAGAGTCTGACATCGATCACAATATAAGAACTACAAAGACCATATTCACAGAATCCACAAACACAAAATCAACACAACACCTGCATGCACCATCAGTACAAAGCTGTCATTCTCTATAAAGCCTAATACACAATTAGGCATCCGAACATACAGAGCACACGGGAGCACTTAGGATCTAGGGGAAATATCCAGGGTATGGTGGGTGACCTGAGCTGGTGGATTTAGCTTACTGCAATTTATGAATCTATAAATTTATGAAGTTTATGTAACATCTGCTGTGGGAACTGCCATACTAGTGAGGGTTCTCTTCACATCTGCAAGCAGACTACATTCTAGAAGGCACTAGAGTGCTCTAATCTCACAGACAGAGATGTGGAGAGATTCAGGAGAAATTGTGGAATACTCTGCTTCAGTAATGATGTTAAGCTCAATAAGAAAACAAACTCTCTTGCTCATTTTGTCTCTCTGAGGAATTACACTCTGATTCACTCTCACAGAAAGCATGTGTGACTCAGACCCTTTTATTGAGTTTATAAATGTGCATGAAAGTTTTAAGGTTTATGAAAGACTATCCATCAAAGTCTGATTCTGGTCTTAGTATGAATACACTGATTTGGTTTTCTTGATTCTTTGTACAGGCTGTATTTCCAGTCTTGTTCCTGAAAGTGCTCCAGGTGTGCCTGTCTCACCTACCTGGAGCACCAGTCGTTGCAGAGATGGGTGACATGACACAAAGTCCTGCAGGAGACCCCATTGAATTAGATACACACACCCCATCAGATCAGACACAGCCCATTATTTCTGACACACACATCATCATCATATTATATCTCCTAAATGTAGTCACCACAGCACAAATGTATTCTCTTATATGAACTGATGAATGTTAGCAAAGACACAATAAAAACACCAGATTTTACTTTACCACCTAGGGTCTGCTGAGACCTGTATGTATATTTGTAAATGCTTTGGAACTTTCATTATATGGACAAAAGTGGACACGATTATGTTCAAAAATTCACCTTTTCTCTTCCACAGAAGAAAGTCAAATGTATTTGGAACAACACAAGTATTAAATAATAATGACAGAATTTCCATTTTGAGGCAAATTATTCCTTTAAGACAAAAGTCCCCTACTCTCGCCTTCAGTATGACAACAAAAACAAACAATATTTTGCATATTTCTCTAGTTGATTAACACTATGATTTGTTTTGAAACCACTGTTTCCTGAAGGAAATAAAAAACTCAAAGACAGTAAGGGATGACATAAAAGGAAAGGATTTATATGTATCTACTGTATCTGTGGTGTAGTATAACTTTTCCATCAATATACTCCCACAGTTACTAACTGTTCTGATCATGTTTTCATGGAAACATGTCATCATGGAATCATGTTTTCCCCACTCCATCTGTTAACCCCGTCCACTCATTTTTTTTTTACCTCCTGAAGTCTCTCGATGTGGCCACGGCAGGTTTCCAGATCACTGTCTCCTGGGACAACGATGAGACCCAGTGGGATTGCTGAGATAAGGATGGGAAGACACAAAAAAGACAAGTTAAGGAAGGGATGGAGAGAAGAAACAGAATCATTCCACCACTCTCTCAGTAACAGGCTACTATGCATTGTGAAAAACTTTTCCTCAGATACTGCTCACGGGATTTAGAAAGACAGGGTAATATTTATAAATTAAATGAGCTTTCACAAGAGGATGAGAAGTTTTTTTTGGCATGGTGAGGCAACAGAGAGAGAAAGAGCAACAGGGAAAGCAGGCAGAAATGAGCAAAGAGAGACAGAACAGAGAGATGGGAGAGGTCTCTTTCATTGAAGAATGTTGGGTTGCTTAGCAACATCTGAACAGTCGTTCCCAAATTCAGTTCAGGTTTGTTCTCCACTCTCTCTCTTCAGTTGGTGGTATTGTCAAAGCCCTTCAAAAGTGAAGAAGGGTTGACAGCAGTGGGCAGTAGAGATGGAGTAATGGGTGTAATAATTTTTGTATCACAGAGGAGAAAGTACAGAACAACTCTGTGTGAAATGCAAAAAGATAATCTCTTTCTGTCTTTTCAGACAGATGTACTAACATATATCTGCAGGTAGTTTTATTTCACTTACACAAGCAGGATACAACAAGCTCCTGACACATAAATACACAAGAAATCCTATTGTTGTTAAAGGATGCTGGTGTATTCACAAAACCATGGGCTTTGCAGAGATGTGATCTGCGTGTTAAGACCTCCGATGGATTCTGCACAAAATGCTTTGTGTCATAACACAATAGCAGCACAAAGCTTAATCTAAATATATTTTCACAGACCCACTGAACGTCTGCAGCAGAGACCATAAATGCAGCAGTAATGGGATGACACCTAGTGCTAAGAAATAGAACTGCAGCGTGGACACTCATAACCCGAGTATGTGAGTGACATGATGTGGAAACAGTTGCATGATTTGGTCTGGAGTGAGGAGCTGTGATTTTAAAAGTCAAAGCGTCTGATGACTAATATCTCTCCATCACCCCCATAATAACTGTGTTATGTTAACAGATCACTAGCAACCAGAATCAAAGAAATAACCAGATTTGTTTAGTTAAAACGAATAAGTAAAAAATGCAAACAGGAGTGTGGGACGACCAAAGCTTGTTGTGTTATTTAAATAGACAAAAGTGTTCATTTCATATACAGAAATAAAATATACAACAGGACAAACTCTCTGCTCTCAGATGTGTAGTCCAAATATACATTTAAGCCTTTTAAAAAGCATACATGTATGGTGCCCAAACGTTGACATTAAAACCATGATATAAAAACATAAAAAACAGAATTTTATAGTGGAGCAAAAACTGGGTAGAAATGCAGTGAAGAGGGAGTGGGCTGCATACGTGTGATAAGAATGTGAGTGTGCGCTAAATTTCACACTCACAAGCCTCTTTGAGTTTCTCCTTGTCGTAATGCAAAGCTTCATAATCATGCATGCTGATGCGACTCACTCTGATGCGCAGCCGCTCTGGAAACGGTTGCTGACTGCAAGACAGAAAAACACAGACACACAATACTGAAATAAACATAAGATGAACAAATCACAGCAATATGTGACAACACAGGTTAATTTGATATAGTATTGTATTGCACTAAACAGTGCTTATTAAATCTGTTTTTTTGTTGTTTTATATTACAGGCCTATCTGCCATCAATACAGTGCTTTCTACTAACAGAACCAGCCAGGTATGAAATTAACAAAACCTCTGAGAGAATGATTATCTAATTCAGTGGAGTAAAACAAGCTTGTCTGTCCATAGCAGGTGTTTATGAGGGTAATATATTTAGTTCTGCAGTGTCCGAGAAAAGCAAAGACACAGAAAAGGCTAATATATTACAATAAACTTCTCAGTAACAGCTCAACAGAGAGAGAAAGAGACATCAAACGAGAGCAGAGTTTAGCTTTCTGCACACCATTAATATATAGATGTGCCTGTGTGTATATTTTGGTGATGTTGCCCATTTAAAGAGCCATCATGCTCTGTTAATCATTCTAAAATTACAGTGTGACCTTCTTGTGTGTGTGCCCTCCACAGAATACATACACACACAGATTTAAGTGTGTTTTGGCATGCAGTGTGAACTCACTCGTTGAGCAGTGGTATAGATGTACGTCTTTTGGTTTTCTGCACCATGTTAGCCTGGTTTCGAAGGGAGATGTGAATAACAGATGGTGCTAGCTTACAAGGCTCACCATCCACCTGCATGGGGATTGACTTAAAGGTGGTGAGAGTGACCTCACGACACTGATTCAACCTCTCCCCATGACCTCCAACCTGCAGCGTAGCCTACAGTCACAACAAACAACAGACAGATTATATTTACACACTTGATTTTAAAAGATGTATTTCTGAACTACCATCTAATGCAATAAGGTGAAGCTTACCAGTGATGTCATTGTAAATCCAATGACCTCAATGCAGCCATCGTCATGACGCTGAGGCTCAAAGTCATGATGCTCGCTCGGATTTCCCCATGGCATTGTGCCCGCACAATACCTGAGATGACCAATAACACACATACAAACATACAGATTCCTCACACAGACATAGCTGGCCCTGAGTTACATATTAAGAACAGGGAGAAAGAACAATGGACAGAAAACAGGAATATGGAGAAGATAAATAATTTATACAGTTCACTACCTGGGGATATTGAGGAAGACCAAGCACTGCAGCTTTAAATCCTGGACTTTAGAAGTCAAATCAGTCCCATCACACTGTAAAAATAAGACAAAAACAACATGAAATCTGAAATAGCAGCAGGAATACGTTTCAAAAGCGATAAAGAAATGCTTACTTTAAGCCATAAAGCTCAAGAGAAAGTATAAATAAACATGCAAATATTTCACAGACAAAGAGGAAAGCCTGAAATCACAGATATGCATGCACACTCAGATTTCCTCTTTTCCTCTGCACTAAGGGCTCTTTGTTTAGTGTTTAGCTCTGTACCTACCACCACTCTGATGTGTTTAGCCAGGTCTTTGGAACTGCCCATTAAGAAATCAGAAAACGCTGTCTGTAGAAAAAAGAAAACCATTATGTGCATCTTTGTTATAGCGTGCATCACTAACACTCACACCTGGTATTAACATCTGTTTTGGAGGATCTGATCAGAAGTGGATGAATGGATCACTTTAACCACATTTGAAGAGAATCAGGCACGTCATATAATCACCCAGGAGACGCATTAGAGATGCCTGTTGCTACCAGGTATAAACAGTGTCTCAGCAGACTACTTGTGAGTGGATCAGCCAAGTTAGATTTTGAATCCAGGAAACAGGATTCATTAACCTGTGTTAATGAATCCAGTACTCTGTGAGAACATAGCTCTTTAAGTGTGTGTGTGTGTCTTACTTACTCCTGCATAGAACATTTTGTTTCTGAATCGACTGTTAAATTTCTCAGGGTTGGCCTCTGTGGAGTTAGAGCAATAAAGCATCATTATTCTCAATTAGCACAAATCAATCTGACCTCACATGCACCACAACACAACTATTCTCAAGATGCAAATGCACACAAACATACACATACGTTTCACGAACACAGTCCTATTAATACATGAATAAACTAATAAAAAAGGCATTTATATTACAGATTAATGCATTTACACCAACCTCGAGACTCGTGGAACTCTAATGTCACATGAGCATCAAAACCAAGGCTGAAATAATTATTAAAGACGTCTAGGGGGAGCTGTGGAGCAGAAATCACACTGTCACACCTCAGCTGCTGTCAGACTCATCTAAACACATACATCTGGTTTGTGCTTGTGTGTAAAACAGCACGGTAGGTAAACTGAACAGAGGTGGGCGGAGCTCTTACCTTGTCCGTCACCTGCTCGTCTCCTTCTTCTGGTCCTGCTTCTGGGTTGGGCTTTACAATCAGATTCCATCGATCCAGCTGTACAATGTTCCCATCCTCAACGTGAGACAGAATTTTACTCAACGGTTCATCTGTGTAACCCTGAACAAATACACATACACACACACAGAGCTTTGTTGTTTAAAAAAAAGCCCATTTAGCAAATATATTAAGGATAACTGAGCAGACTACATAAGACTCCAAGGTCAGAATCATATAGAACTTTATGATGGTACATCTAAAGTTGTTCTGATAGATGTTTGGATGTGATATTTTTGTCCTTAACATAGACTGACAAGTTTTACTCACCCCACCCCAGTTTAACGTCCTTGCGAGGTCGTTTCCTGTGCCCAGAGGTAGCACTGCCACAGCAGGCGAAGGGTTAAGCTGCAGCTGATCAAGAGTGGATAAGATCCAGCCCACCTGAAACAAAAAAATTATTTAACATGAGTGTGTTTATGTAAGAGAGAGTAATGCATCTAATACCCAATACAGTTTCTATATGGTTTCTGTTTTGTAAAATTCTGTAGAATGAGGAAGAATATGAATCTCTGCAAAAAACTGCAGTTGCTATTCAGGGTGGAGTAGAACCAATGAGACGGGTGGATTATTTTCGCTGAGCTTAAGGCAGTTTAGTTATTCTTAAACTTCTCTCTGATGGATCAAAGTCACAGTGTGAAATATGAGTTTCATAGCCGCACTTTAATTCTCACACAAACGGATTATGAAGATGTGACAGCATGGGTTAAATCAGAACACACACGTCAGAGTTACATGGCAGAAAACCCCATTAACACATGATTCAACTGATTCAAATACATGGTTGACTCATGGTTTCTCGCTCTGCAAGGAGATAGAACTGCAGCTCCACCCCCTGCTGGAGGGGTTTATAATTATTACATACGTTAACTCATTTAACATGTACCAAAGATACCAAAGATAAACAGAGACTATAGCATTGTATCTCTCACACACACACTCACCGTGCCATCCCCACCACAGGCCAGGATTCGCAAGTTGTGAACTTTGCGATACATCTCCAACCTAAAGAGGTGAAAATAGTCTGATTAACATCATATTGATGGAAGAGTTGAGTATTGATCTTCTGTAGCATTTATTATGCAGGTACGGACCCCTCCTGAGGACCTCCCTGACTCAGATCAAAGACCTGCCGAGGGTTCAGATACCACATAAAGGACTGAAAGATTTTAGCTCCCTGAGAGACAGAACAAAAGAAACAGAGTTGAACTATTACACTACTAACACTACTATTGACAATAATAATAACAACAAGAAGAACATAAGCAGTAACAACAACAACACCTGGTTTCCTCCACTCTTTGGGTTTACAAACACCAGCATTGGTTTCATGAGTTGAGAGGGAATAGGTCTCACTATGAAGGGCTTCCATCGAGCCTCCTAGAGATGAAAAGAGATTTCAACATTTTGTGAACAGTCAATATTATCATGAATGCTATGCTGCAGGATCAAATCTGTTCAACATGAAAGTGTGTTTTATATACATTTGTTAAATATGTGACACATCTTAAGGGGTTTTTCTGTATTGTCACTGAGGGGTTTGTAAGGCACTATTCTTCACAAAGCTGCTTTGGAACATTAATCAAGCTAAAGTTCTTGGCTGAACTCGTACCTCTATTCCCTTCTTGCTGGATTTGCGTTTGAAAGACGTTCGTTTCTTCTTTTTGCTTGATTTTAGTGATGACTGTAATTGAAACATAGTAAAATAACAATAAAACTATTCTCACAATTATCAAACAAACTGATTTAAACACAGTTGAAAACTTCCAGTGACTGAACACAGAAAGGTTTTAGCATTAAATACTGAATTATGTGTACTCAGTTTCTGATCAGTTAAAAACAAAAGAAAACACAGGGCAGCTGCCTGTTTTTAAATGTTTAATGGGGCAAAAGTTTAAATTTTTATTCTAATTTGGTGCTAATCAACTTATTAATCCAATATTTTTCATACAAATGCCTTTAAGGAAATCAAGATCAGACATAAACAATGCTAAGCATAATACAGCAGGGCTGATCATTTTTAAAATAAAATTATTTTGAGAAAGCAAAACATTTAAAAACGCATCGTAAAACTTTGTTACTGTTTCTGTACTGTATCAGTTTATGGAAGGGCTGTCCAGGGAAATGAAACTTATTGTTTGTAGCTCTCCCATGTCACATAGCAAACAGAACAGTGGTGTAGTGTGTGTATACAGTACCTGAGGTCGTCGAACCCGTATGATCCATGTAGGAGGTACTATAACAGCGGCGTGTGCTCCTAATGAACACGGTTCTTCTATCTGCTGCAGCATAAAGCATGTTACCTTATTGTGATACTGCAGACAGGCAGAGAGACAGAGAGACAAGTCACACACACATTTACATCCTCTACCATACTAAAACAGAACACACACAAGCTGATAAACGTACGGCTTGTTTGCACCAGGAGCAGCTAATGGCTACAATCTCTTTACTGTGAAAGGCAAACTTCTGTTGAAACCCCTGTAGGCAGAAATCACAGAACACATCTGTATTATATGCTTTGAAACTCAGTCATTAGCTTTTTAAAATGTTTGACATTCCAATCTTCAACTGCTTATCCAGGACCGGCAGAGGGAACAGGCAGAGTAAGGAACACGTATATAATAATTTACCTAATAACATATTTAAGCACCTTCAGGAGATCAGTTTCACCCACCTTTCCACACTGTTTGCATTTTCCCTCTTGTCTTCTCCGATGGACCCAGTGGTGTCGCACTATTGCAGGCTGCCATAAAAACAAGAAACAAGATTTCATTAAACTTCCATAAAACTTCCCTTCCATAGAACATGACATTCGCTGAAAAGGGCACATCAAATCAGTTTAATGATGTGGGATCATGTTGACAGGCACCGTAAAAATCTCTGGAGCTGTTTAAATGTGTGTCATTTGTATGTGTCACACTATACGAGTGTGGGCAAATGTACATGTACATGTATGTGTGTGACACCTGTGTGCTGGATTTACAGGCATGTGTGTAATACCAGTGTGTGGGATGTACAGGTGTGTGTGTGATACCTGTGTATTAGAGGTGTGTGCATTGCATTGAGCTGCAGCACCTCTTATTCGCTCCAGAGCATGGTGACCTTTGAAAGCTCTGCGGCGCCAGGTGAACTAACCCACCAATGCACGATGGGACACAGGAGGAGTGAGTGCACACAGAGGAGCAGGGTATGGAGGACAAGAGCAAGGGGACGGATGACAGCAGTGAGAGCAAGATAAAGGTCATGGAAAAAATAAAAAAGACGATGTGGATGTAAAAGAAACAAGAATTCATAAAGGCACAGTAAAGATTTAAACAGCAAACAGCATCAGCCTCTGCAGTATGAGTCTTAGGTCATTCAGATATATAGACTTATAAATAAAATTTAGGAGCTAGGTATCTGAATAAAATAGTAATAAAAATACAATTACAGTGACTGTAAGAGAATTGCTGCTGGCTGTTTATATTGAGCTCTAGATGGTTGTACACAAAGCAGAATAGGAAAAACAAGCAGAAAGGGAGAAGAACAGAGATTGAAAAAGTAAATGAAGAAAGGGAGGAAAAGAGCGAGAGAAAGTGAGAAACTTACCTCCCGGATGTTCCGCGATCCTGACTCCCTGAAAGACGGTTTACATCTAAAGTTTATCTGAAAGACAAACACAATACCTTAACTTCAACAATGCTACTCAGCATTTGCCCCAAGCTTTAAAAGCTTAATAAGGACCACTGATAGTTTTCCAGAGAAGGTCCTCAGATCTGGAGATTCCCCACTGAGCTCATTATTTCCACACGTTGAAAGAAGAATAGTTTTGAATTTTAGGAAGGAAAATGATGACAACACCTTTCCTGAAGTAAAGAGAATCTTGATAAAACCAAAACACCCACTTGCTTACTGTTTTTCTTCAATTAGTGCTTTTTGAGTTGGTTAGCCTGGTTAGTGCGAAGTGCAATTAAAACATCCCTGATCAAACATCATGTCACCACAACCAGCCCCACGCACCTGACATAACCTCCATCCAGATATGTAGCACATATGGAATCTGCCTTAAAAATAAAACTTCCACCCAAATGTACAAAAACAAATTTTGTTTGAATTGCCCAATCAAAAAAATGTTTTAAAGAGCGAATTAAAGAACTGCTGAAAGAAAGAATATGTCTGGCAAGAAAACCTTTCTGTATTATACGGTTAAAACGGTAACATCCCCACGCCCTGTGGCTAGCTATTATCTTAAAGGTACAGTAGGCAGTTTCAGAAAGGCTAGCAATAGCAAGCTACCTTTGACAGCACAAGATCCCATCCTCCATTCAGAGTGCTCTCCAAAGCCACGCCTCCTCCAAAACACATGAATGCAAACATAATTTGACAAGTAGGAGATCCTATTATTGCATTCGGACCAAATCCAATGGTTGGGCAAACATTTTATGGTCCTGCGCCTTCCACAGAAGATATGTATTTATATAAGTATATTTAGACCATGTTTACTATTACTCTGCATATGTAGAAGGTTTATCAAGCCAGACAATAATCAATCTTTGCTAATATCAGAAAGTGTAAGTGATTCATTAGCCCAGCCGAATACACCTAGAGAGTTTCTCACTCTGAATGATGGGTCTTTGATGGACACCTCATCAAGCCCCTCCCCTTGGGGTGAAGCATTCCAGTCCAATAACTGAGGGGAGGAACACGTATGGTCTGTGATGCAGTGTCAGATCATGCCTCTACCTTAGTGTTGCCACTGAAAATGGCACTCACCTTCTCCAGCTGTTCGATGCAGATGGAGTGAACGACAATCTTGCAAGCAGCACATTTCTTCCGAGCAACAGACTTTTGCTGTAATAAAAAAACAGGGGGGAGAGGTGAAGAAAGAGAGAACATTTAATTCAGTCTTTGATTGAGATCAAAGGTGACAGATTAACTTTCTTAACAGCCTTGACACAGAACCAAGTTTTGGTCAGAAAAATACGCCTTCAGGACAAAGTAGATTAAAAAAAGTTGGTGCATATAATTTTAAACTCTTCCAGAAACTATAATTTATTCTGTTGCCAAGCCTCCAGGGGGCAGCATTAAACCTTGACAAAAAGGGAAAGAAATATGTAGAATTATGAGGGGAGATATATAAATAAGGTGACAGATTCTTTCCTTTTTATTTACTCATTCATCCATCCCAATACCTTATGTTCCATATTTTATCCCATCCTTTGTTTATTATGGTACACATTTCTCTCATTTGGCACATTCACCTTTGTCTAGTCTGACCATCATTACTTTCCTCTGTTCACCCCCCCTTAACACACAATCCTGTCATTTGATATTAAAATAAGCAGCTTACCTGTGTTGGCTCACAGCAAAAGCACATTTCTTATATATACAGTTGGCTATAATTTGCTACAGTTTTTTGCACATTATGTAATTTTACATTTTACATATCAATGTAATCAATGTAATCAAGGTGGATTTAAGTCAAAATCATCAAATCAAGCCATAGATTATGTTATCAAATTATGTCACATATGTCATTTCTGCTTGTGAACTGAGTGAAAAGAATTATTCACATCATGTAATTTCTGAAATTAGAGAAATGAAAACTTAATTATATACATTATTTTATACAGTATAATTTTTAAATAAAATCTTTTATTTTTCTTGATGTTAAATTTCTGCTTTGACATTTAGTCTTGCAAATGAGTTCTTCACACAGACTCAAATTTGAATTTTTCATAAATTATTATTGAAAGGTAATGGAAAATGTGTGAACAAATATAAAACTGACTTAAGATTGCATCTCAATGCCAAAATAGCACGGCTTTTTTGTTTAAAACCCATACACCTCAAACATAGCTGTGCAGGACATCAGTTTATGAATAATATTCAAGAGCCAAACCCTTGCCATGTACTAATTAGGTAATGTGACCAGACGGCTTATAGTGATTACCTTGCAACATCAACATGTGCTAATTATTCATAAGCTTAGTCTTTACCCGGTATTGACATCACAACTCACTCATCTTTAGCCACTCCCACTCTTATAGTTGTCCTGGTGCTTCTGTCTCTAATAATGCCGTTTCACCATTTCAGAACCACCCGTTATGCTTTTAGAAACATGGCCTTCCCAGAGGAAAATTTTATTTCTCAGAGATTGCTCTTTCATAGTTCAAGAGATTTGATGGAGATCTCGGGTTTTTTAATTTAAGTATCAACTTTGTCTTAAATGTTTCTCCTAAAATTGCTAAAGAGAAATAAAAAGAACAACAAATGAGACAATCTTTAAAATACATTAAAGAGCATAGAGCTGTAAAATGAATGTAAATTGTGTCTAAAATAATTTGGATTTGGGTTCATTTGATGAGTAAAGTTTGAGTTCATATTGAAATTTTCAATAATATTGACTTTTGATTGCAGGCTTGACAAATCTGAGCCTTTTCTAACCCTTAAATAGAGACATTTGTGAGATTACTGGGCCTTTTTCTCAGGAGAAATATCTGAGACTCAGGAGACTTAAGCAAATGTTTCCATTTGCTCTCCATTGAATCTCATTACTGTCTAGGAGAAATTATTAAAGAGATATAAAAGAGATCTCATCTGTGATTTTCTTTCCCTTGGGTTATACTGACATCATATGTTCAAACACACACTCACCAGTGATTTGGCGTAACAGTGCTGTTCTCCAACGTAACAGAAATCTCCAGAGACATTGGTCTCAAACCAGATGTGCTCTCCATACAGAGCTGATTCCTGCTCTCACACAAACACAGAGCATCTAACTAAACGTTTAGCTGAATTGATCACAATATCACACATTATTTCAGAAGAGAGAAACTATCTACCACCAGTACAAATGAATGGAGTCTAAACTCTAGATTCTTTGGCTTGGTGTTACTCACACTCCAGTCCACTGTACTGCGTATTTCTCTCTCCGTGTCCCCTTTGGTCAAGACTGAAGCACTGGGCTGGGATGAGAGGTGCTGTAGGCCGGACTTGGCAATGGCCTTCCTGCAAACAAACACAAGAAAGACAAGCTCTGTAAAACAAGCAAAACACAATGAACAGAAAGCCCAATGTACTGTATAGCTCAGAGATGGATATGCAAATGCACTTAAATAAACATGTCTGGAATAAACAAAATATTACAAGATCATTTTTATCAGTGTGCATCACAGTGCTGCAATTGTAAAAAGCATAAAAATGTACATAAAAAAGACACAGAAACACACAAAAATCACACACACACACAATCACACACATCTCTAGCACACAAACACATACATACAGCTGTAGTTAATGCTCTACATACGAGAGGAACCCACTCCATGTGTCAGTCTCAGGGTTGTAGTAAGTTCCCTGCAGTGTGTGTGACAGTGAGAGATCTGGCCAGCAGTGGGAGCTTTTCCTGTACAGTGCAACCGGTCCTCGAGCAGCAGCAGAATTTTGCTTCCCTGTCCACAATCCACCAGCCTGGCTGGTCCTACGATAATGGCCATACAGCCCATAAACGGCCGGGCTTTGATAAACGGCCTCGGCAGGAAGTAGATGTGAGGACTTTCGCCGCAGGCAGCGCGGAGCACGGATAAGGCGGCGGGGCTGAATGCTTTCCTCTGTCTCCAAACCTTGAGCTAACCATGTCAGACACTTTCTGGACTCTGTTTCAAAATCCATTCCTGTCTCTGTCTCCTCCTGGCTGCAGTCGCTATCAGAGACCGAGGAGTATTCTTCTACACTCTTGTTTTCGGTTTTCTGATCTTCACTCATCTGCACCACACTAGCCAACAGCAGCGATGGCCCCAGCAGCTGGGCATGAATGTTGCGGTGTTTGGCTGCCTGTCTTCGTCGAATAGCAAACCGGGGGGTAAGACAGGCTGTCCCACCGCTGGACCTTCTCCTGGTAAACTGTCCTCTTTGCCGTTGTAAGGCGCCAGTCTGCATGTTGCTGGTTTGGAGACCTCCGTGCAGCTGAGCGCTGGATCTGCGTCTCTGAGCTAGGCCGGCTGAAGGCAGGCCAGCACTGGAGCGGCGGCGAGCTTTACTCACAGGAAGTGCCATGCTGGAACGCCTGCGTGGATCGCAGGCTTTCTGCCGGAAATGCAGACGGAAAAATGTATCCATCGGACTGATGGAAAGAAGGTGCTATACTGCCCAAATGATGTCTTGGCCAGAGAACACTGTGGGTTCAGAAGTGAGTCAGTCAGCACATGCTATACACATGCTACAATATACACGAACAAGCGTTGCCAGACTTTGTCCATGAATGCAGTGCTGTTACCTTTGACCCCCTGACCTCTTTAGACAAAACACTACGCAGTATCAGATCAGACAGAAATACAATACCACCAGCCCAATTAACTCCAATTAATGCTATTCAAATCTAATCAACTCTGTTTCTCTTCAATCAACTCTTTTCACCTTTAATCAACTATATTCTTCTCATCTGTATGACTTATTCAGCAGTGGGGTTTTCCTGAGACAGAAGACAATCAGCTGCATTGTCTTCTAAATCGTCGCACAAATGTATGTGACTGAATCACAAACCAGCAAATGAAACATATTAATTCAGCAATGCTACACAACTAGGCGACACACGATCAGCAACCAATTCAAGGAAATAATACTACCGTGATCTACCTGACTGCACTCAGATAACATTACCTGGAGAAAATGTGTCTGACGGCAGTAATTATAATAGATGAATAGAGACACTCTCCCACAGACAGATCCTACTAGATTTATTTAATGAACAATGTGGCTCTCAAAATCATGAAAAGGAAAGACACGAAAACACAGAAGACAATGAATTTTACAGGCTACAGGTATACAGAGTGTTTAAATCATATGATCTATAGTTTACAATCATCTATAGTTTAAATCATCATCTCTTTTTAGCAGCATATGGGATTACTTGACATTTAAGCTACAAAACACTGTGGTTTCTAACACCCACACACAGGACAGATCAAACACATACCTGATATTAACACTCTGAATCAGCAGCTATAAGCACAATTTCCAACATGTCCTGAAAACAACTAGAAGTGCAGACCATACAAATACAAAAGTGTGTGTACTGTATACATGACAGTTTTGTCATGATTATCAGTTGTAGTTTACTGCCTATTAATGCATATTGCCTTATTATACATTAAATAGACATGTAAAATCCCCCCACACAAACACTTTACAAATAAGAACAGGACTTGTTAATGCACATCATTAGTTATTCCATTCAAAACATAGTCAGATGAAAAGACTGGCACATACCATTTATTTAATCCACACAGTCTTTCAATAAACCACATCCATGAAAGATAATAGACAGAGAATAATTAGATGTTCCTTATGCAACAGGTCCATTTGATATAATCAGTGTTCTGTACAGTATCTCTCAGCTGAACAGATAATATTAACAACGCAGGAACCTACACGTGGTTGACAGCATAATCATTGACAAATTAAGCGCCAATGTCTAAACAAAAGAGAAATGTGAGAAACTTTAAAACACTTTTCAACTTAGGCAACAAATACAGAGTCGATCATGTTTCAAAAAGCAACCTAATGTTTCTAAAGTCATGTGAGCTGTTATCAGATTCCCACACTGCAGAAGGTTACCAGTGAGTAACCTTTTATTATAAATACACAACATGACTGACACTTAATTCTCTAATCCAAATAAGCTGGTAAAAGTAGACAAAAATCTTTTTCCATAAACAAAAGTCCATGAATCAGGGGTGAACCATGTCTTTTTGGTATTAACATGCAATTAAGAAAGCCTGGGTTAGGTACAAATTCCAGAAATTAGATAAACGCTACAGTATATTAAACAGCTCAAAATAGATTCTATATTAAATGGACAAAATTATTTAATTCAAATGTAATTTATGTTTTTTTCAAATACTGACTTAATATCATATATATATAATATTATCAATATATATTGCAAAGCCATGTCTGTTCAGTTGTTTGAGTGCAGGGCACCATCTGAAGCGCTACTCTAGCCACGAATATAACCATGACATCACCCACGTCTGTTTATAAGATTTTCATTTTAAGAATGCAGATTTGAAGAATGAAAATCCAGAATTTTAGAATTATTTTGAATTTTCCTTAACTTTTTGGAAATATACTTAGAAATGTGGCAGAAATAAGGGAAAGAGGACAATGATTTTAAAATAATTGTCTTCTTTAGTTTCTTCTTAAAGGTCAGTAAAGGTGATGTCTAACTGTGCCGCTTTTTGATCTGTGCTCTGAGAGCAACTTCAGATGAGTATACAAGAGTTGAAACAGGTTAGAAATTCAGGACTTGACTTCCTGTGGTTTGTGGTCTAAGATGATCTTTAAGTGGTTTAAGTATAGTCCAGACACGTGCAAAAATCATGATCTGTAAGAATACTTGTGTATGTAATATATATTGTTAGTTGCTATTCAAACAAACTACATGTCTGTCTATTCCAAACATGTTTCTGGTCTTATATAAACAATGAATATTAATTTGATTACAGTGCCCTCCATAAGTTTTGGTATAATTTATTCACACATTAAAAGCAGGAAATGTGTAGTATCAGTTCTGTCCATTGCTTCTGCAATGAGAGTCTTGCGTTCGGTAAGAACACACATAAGCATTCTTATGTGCACACATGACATTTTGTAATTGCCTCGTATTCATCTTTTAATCAAAATATGTTTTGACTCCACAGAAAACAGAGAAATTGTTCCTTTACAGTCCCAGTAAAGGAACAATTCTTCCGTAAAAAAAATTACAGAAGGCACTGTATCTACTCTTCTGCACTCTATCAGAAACACAGAGATAGAGAGACAAAAAGGAGGGTACATGGAAAAAGGCTCCTTGCCCCTTGAACAGAGAGAAGTGGCCACTTGTCTCAAGAACAGCCACTCTGACAACGGCTGATATATCAAGAAAAGACAACACTTACAAACTTAACACATACATGTTGCATGCTGCGACTGGGCTCAGAGGTCTGTGGGCTGAAATTAGCAGAGCGACAGAGAAAGAGAGAATAAGAGAGATGGAGAGGGACAGAGAGAGAGGGTAAGAGAGGCTAGCAATTAAGTTTTGATGACTCATGTATGGTGAGGTTGTTAGACCTACTGGTAACTGGAAACTGGACTCATTAAACTAAAGAACATGAGATTAATTGAAAAAACACACAGAGAGAGGAGAGAGAACACAATGGTACTATATTTTTAGCTCTGAGTCAAACACACACACATACATAATGTCACTAGAGCAGCTACCCAGCAACACCCCAGGCTCAGAGCTAGAAAGAAGTACATGCGTTTTGACAACTGTACAAGCCTTTTTTAATCCTCAGACAATGGACAGATCACATATCTGTGCTCTTAAATCCTTTAAAGGTACCTTTACAATTAGACAGGTTTCATTTAACAGCTTCCCAGTCAGTAAGCATGTCTTTCCATACAGATGACAGTGATGACACACTTGTTTGTTGACACTTGTTTTAAACAAACTTATTGAACAATAGTGAACATCAATAAATTAATGTCACGGTTAGGCCTAACCCTAAAATCTTAAATATCTAAATCTCCGATACTGAAAGGGGTCAAGCCGCTAGTCATTATTACACCAACTGGCTGGTAAAAACATCTTTCTCCACTGGCAGTCTTTAAAATGTAGCTGTGTATTCTAAAAGAAAAATATTTCCTCTTATAGTGGATATTTTACCAGTGCCCAATTTGTTTTTGATTTAGTCACAAATTTTGCAAAAAAACTCAAATAAATGCACAATTAACACAAAAAAGTCATCATTTGTCTGATGCTGCTATGGTTCTGCTCGACCATGGTGACCAGTAACTCACCAAAACAAGTGAAAAACATTCAATTATTTCACATTTTTAAACCCAGAAGGGCTAAGTGTAGAACTGTGAATTAACTGTGTGGATTTCTGGGGGGTACACATGTGACATACATACATTATGAATTAATGTATAATAGTATAAAATAATATAATAATATATAATAACATTATACACATATATATGTGTATGTATATATATATGTGTATGTATATATATATGTGTATGTATATATATATATATATATATATATATATATATATATATATATATATATTTTATATATATATATATATTTATATATATATATATATATATATATATATATATATATATATTTATATATATATATATTTATATATATATTTATATATATATATATATATACATACACATATATATATACAGTGTTATATTTATATATATATATATTTTTATTATTTCTGTAAGAAATGTAACAAAAACCTGAGAATCGCCTACATAATAGGGACCTCCCAACAGTCCCCACAAAAAAGGGACTAAATAATGACTGTAAGGGGTTAGATTCAGAATATAGAAAATATTGTTAGCTCAATATAAAAGTCAATGGAAAGTCCTAGTAATGACAGCAATAATGTGTGTGTGTGTGTGTGTGTGTGTGTGTGTGTGTGTGTGTGTGTGTGAGAAAGAGAGATCTAGTAGTTACAGTTATTAAACTTCTTATCAGAGCGTGAGACAGCAGCAGAGGTGGTGTGTGTGTGTGGGCAGGTTACTGTTGTGTGATAAATTGCTGTGGTCACACAGTTAAAGGTTATGGCTTCGAAAGAGGCAACTTTAAATAGAAACTTCACATTCAACACTTCTTCAGAAAACTCTACATATCTGCACATCTACCCTACATACTGTAAACATGGGCTCCGTCTCAGCTTCACACATTTTACACTGACATTCAACAAATCACTTATAAATACCTTTAAATGTTTCATTTCTGCTTTGTGTGGTAAAGCTAAATTCAACACATTAAAAGTTAACCTCCAAGTATTGACTTCTATAAACTGTTATACAAAATATGAAGCGTAATCTAAAGGTGTGTCAGAAGCCTATTGCTTAAAAAAGTGCATGGCTAGACTGATTTCTTTTTCACCCGGTACATAAACTGAAATAATACAATCAAAATAAAAGTGAATATTTTTAAGTGGCACAACATGATATGGCACTCATAATATGACAATAGGATACACAACTAGCTGAAACTACAATACTTACCTAAATATATTGTTTAATACTTGTTGAACAAAGTTGGTGTAACTTTGCCAACAGTTAAATACAATGAAGTAAATGAGATAATGCATGTAACCAGTGTTTCAACTGTTAGATTATGTTGGGTAATGACAGGCATAGGCATAATTTTGTTATTGCTCTTCCATATTTCACATGACTTTGCATATGAACGTCTGAAATTTAGGGCTAGGGTTAGAGATAGGATACAGATGATCCAGGATACTGAAACACTTACAGGAGTATAAACAGAGTACCAACAAAATAGTCCAACAGAGTAAACAGTACAGAGTAACACACAGGAAAAGTAACACTATACACAAAAGTAAGACTATACGCACATGTTGCTCAGTGCTATGGAGTGGTGCTGGTGTCTAAGCGTTCTGATGATTTGCATATGCTGGCTTTAAAAGGGCAGCATTGTTTATCTGCTGAGAAGAGTTTTGTGAGAGATGCAAAGACCACCTCTTGTTTGCATGATGAGTTTGTTTACTGTGAATGACATACTGCAGCCCAACCGCAGCTCGGCTGATGCTGAGTCTAAACTGTCTGCTTATATTATTTAATACACACACCTAGTACTAGAAGCAATATTTTGCAGAATACATTTTATGCAAAAACCCTCTCTCTGTCTCTCTCTCCCAGGCGCTCACACATAAATTTCTGTCTGGATGAGGAATTATCAACATGCAACCGTTTTGAAATTGTCTCTCTGTGTGTTCTGTGAAAGGGAAAAACCATGGATGTCTTTCCAGGAAAACTAGTGCACATAAAATTTACAATGCCTACAAAATTTGAGACCTTGTTTTGGTTTTACACAGTACCACAACAGAGTTCAGACATGTACAGTTTTTGGGTTTTGGCTTTAAAGTAAAAAAAAAAAATGGCTCTGATTATTATTAATCTGTCAGAAATTGTTTAACAGCAATTGTATCTATTAGATAATGACCTACCTGCATTACCTTTTATTTTTAAATTTATAGTGCTGCCCCGTTTGACATATTTTTTGCTGTTTTATAACTGAGTAATGTGTCACTTGTTCCTGACTTCACCTCATCTTTGTGTTTGCCCATTTAACTATATAAATTACATACATTTTCATTTAGGGAATTCAGGAAAATACACATCTAGTGCTATAACACAAAATATATAAGTGTTCAAACATCTTAAATTGTTAAATCACCAACAGGAATCCTTGCGGGTATTGTATTACGTATAATGACATTGTCACCACACTATATACACATGACAAAGTAGAATTAAAAGCTGTTCAAGGAACAGTGTCATATTCATCAATATTTAAACATACAGACCCACACATAATGAATAGTGTTATCTATATTCTAAAAATAATACAATATACAGTTGAAAATATACAGCCGATCATACTTAACATCAGAAGAACAATGGAAATAGAGTTTCAGAAAGCAAATATTTCAATCAGAACCATTTCAGACCCTCATCCAACACACACACACACACACTCTAACGCAATTCCAAGACTGCCATCCCAACACTCTCTCCTTCTCTAGACAAATCATAGACAAATCAAATCATTAAATAGGCATCGCAGCCTGCAATGTAACAGGATATTCAACTACACACATAGTAAATCCCAAAGTCAACTTAGTATTTATCTCATGAGTTGATTTGTACAGTGTGTGACTGCATGCTTGTGCGACTGTCTGTGGAGACTTTGAACTCTCTGTGTGCAGATGAACTATTCGGCCAGTCATGAGGGATTCTGAGTGTGTGATGTGTGCGAGATTGTACATGATCATGATACAGCTGTCCCTCTCGGGCTGTGCCCCAGACCATGGGAAAGAGGAAACACTTATACTGTCTAAGGTCACTGTCTCCCCTCACACACAAAAAGTCCTAACATCATGTGTCTTTGGTGTGTAATTTTTTTAGACATGTTGTTCTGATCCTGCTTTGCCTATTCCATGTAGTTTCCATAGATAGTCGGATTTATTTATCATACACAGACAGAGATAGAGAGAGAGAAAGAGACAAAGAGAGGTAAGAGTACAGGATAACTGAGGGTGTCTATTACGTGTGAGTTATATAAAGTTTTATACAGTCTATGTACAGTGTTCCCTTTATTAACTTGTGCTAACAGTGTTAACTTTGTTATCCAAAAGAAAATGAATAAAGTAAATGTTAAATGTACATTTTTGTGTTTTGTTGACTGGTCAAAAAGCTCAAGTACATATAGAAGGTCATGTTTCTCTATTCATCAATGATCTACATTGTGATCAGATTATGGCAACAAAACCTCAATAGTTGTTTAGTGTTGATTTTCAATTTATAGGAAAAGTTATAAGAAGAGCAAAACACAAAAAGAAATGTTTAGTAGATGTATTCATTCAACTCATCCACTATATTAAAAATGTTCAGAAGCCGTATAATAGTTTTGTGTGAAGAACAGATCCAGCCTTTTAAAAGATAAGCAGTTTTGAAATTCTGCTATAAATAAATGTGTTCAAAGGAAAAAAGTCATACAAGGTACAAAAGGCGCAATGGTGAGTAAATAATGACATTTTAGCTGAACTTTTCTTTCAACATTTAGAAAAATTGCTATTCCATTTAAAACCTTACTCAAACCCCTCTTCCCACCATAGTTTACCATAATTCAGTACAGAAAGATCAGGCAGAGAAATGGCCAAAAAGTGTGGTGGGAGAGTCATTTCTGCTTGAGTAAATATTTACATGAGAGCACAGAGGCAGTTTCTGCATATAACATGTCTCTGTGTCCCATATACACACATATACAGTGGAACAGATAAAATGTGCTAATTTTGCATTATTTGTAAAGGGGAAGTCATACCAGGCCTTGGATGAAGGACACCAGTTGTGAAAGTGAAGATGACTGATGGCTACACACCAACACAGACAAATCACATGTGTTGTAAAGGAAAAGCCGGTAACCAGATTCGCAATAATGAGATCAATGGCTGTTATAGCTAGTGGTTGTTGGTCACAGGTGTCAGTGGTTAAAGACAATCGCTCATCTGCAGCATTGGTCTCTGATTCTTCGTCTGCATTCTGCCTTTTTGTTGCTAGCTTTCAAGCACTGACTTTGCCTCTGTCCCTACATCACAATTTTTTGAAGAATGCTCTTATAATAATAATTCCACATGCAGGCTTAAGGCCTCCTGCGTCCCTTCTGAAATCCCTTTGTATATTTCAGTGTAATCGTATTTATTAGAAAATCTGATTGACTGTGTTTGTGAGAGGGTGAATCAGACTTGACCTTTTCTCTATTACCTCAACAGTTGCGATCACAGCAGGGTGCAACAGAATGTGAGCAAATGTGAGCTGAGTATCCCAACTTTACATTCTCTTTGTGACAGTATCATGAAAGGTGAGGAATGATCGTTCATTTTCGTAAATGCATCCTTTTCTATCTCCAGGATTTTCTATTGTGGCATTTTAGTGTGCTGCTTTGATAGTTTTAAAGTGGAGGAAATGTGGGGGAAAATACAAAGCTTTGAAGCTGGTTTCTAATTTGGCATGTGTCATGCTAAAACACAGACACTTATTAAGTGTGCAGACAAAGCTTTCAGACACATTTTTCCTGAAAACTACAATTACACCTACAGCTCTGACAAAGTCTGTTAATAGTTCTGAAACTCATAACTAAGTAAACGAACATGCTTATGTCTCAGCTGCTGATTTTGTGATGTATGTTTTGTGATGCTAGAATTTTACTGCATTAGCATAATTTCAGTCCATGATCAAACTAATTTTGTTTAACAATTTATGCCTAGTGGCACAAAGGCAATCATTCATCAATCTTTAATTTAACGTTTTTATAAAAATATGTATATGACTGCAGACCATTGAATTACTGCAAATCAATATACAACCAAGGTGCAATTTAACATTTTGCATTGTGGCTGTATGACCAGATTATGTGTGCATACCTTTTCAACAATTCAACAGTCTGTCATCAATCGCTGCTAAGTTTCTGAGTTCATATAGAAAAATGACAGAAATTAAACTAAAACAAAGTAAATTCACTGGATACTTTCATAGTCTCTGAATACAGGTGTCATGTCTTTCATGTCTTCTATTGTTGTTCACACAGCAGGCGAATTATCTGTCTTATTCCTCACACTGTCTGGGCTTTTGATTCTCACATTTAGTGCATTCATTCAGTGTGCTCTCATTTCATTACACTTCATTAGGAGAACTTTCCACCGGTGAATGCCCAGCTCGGTGTACTCACAGTTGTGCCTCAGAAATGTGTACGTTTCAGTACGTTTCATGAGTGTATCAGCATTTTGCAATGTCAAAGTTGAAAACTGAATTCAGAGTCGTGCCAATCAATTTTACAAAGAACATCTAGGCTTGTGCAACCAAATATTAGACTTTTTCTCTGTCAGCATGGTAGAATTTAATGTCTCTCTGTCTTACACAGGGTCGATGCCCATAAACACTGCAGCTCAATCATTTGTTTACCTCATTAAACCAAGGTGTATAATTAACAGGCACAAAAACACAAGTTTATGTGCACTGACAGTGCTCTATTTTTAGAATTCCACTGCCAGTGCTAGAAAGTTTTAATAATACCAGCCTGTAAGTTCCTGCTTTCTCTCTTAAACGCATCTAATACAGACTAGCACTGACTTCATAACACCTCACACACATAATGCTGTCTACAGCAACCGTTAATGACAGAATCAGACAGACAGTAATGTGATTAGACACACGGCAACTTACTGTAAGCTGCAGTTGTTTTGCCTGTCCAAAATGAGAAACACCAGACTCACCTAAAACACCTCACATCTCACTCCGCAGGCTCACATCGCATGCTGTTAGCTCTGATCAGAGAGTCTGAAGGATACAGCACTGCACTGCAATCAACAAAACCTCAAGCTGGCAGGAAAGAACAGACAGAGAAACGTACAACCTGATGAAGCAGTAAAAATCATCCAAACCGTCTTCTCCTTCCTCCCCAGATACTTTTAGTTGGTGTGAGAGAGTAAGAGACAGAGAGAAAGGCGACAGAGAGGGATAAAGAAGAGAGAGATGGTTAACTGGGTAAGGGGAAGAGTGTGCAGGCAGTCTGCCCTTAGAGAGTGGGAGGGTCAAAAAGGGAGTGGGTGAGCGAGAGAGAGAGAGAGAGAGAGAGAGGGATCACAGACACTCAGATTATCCTACTGATGAAGCATGCTTCCTCTGACGCAGACACCTTGTTTGTATATGCTGCAGAGTATTTGTATGTTAGTTATTATGCAGATGAAAGATAACAAAAAAGTGCTGTCTAAACAAATATATGGGTGCAAATATGTAAATACAAAAATTCACATATTAATATTACATTCATAAATGAAATATTATCTACTAAGTGAACGTAACTGCTTTCTGGAGCAGTAAATTGGTGCTAGGTGCGGCATGTTTTTAAGCTGCTTCATAATCCATTTAAAATGCATTATCAGTTTAGAAACCCGCTTTATCACACACTATACAACAGCCTCAAACAATTACTGCATTACACAGCCATATTGAAGGTTAATTCAAGGTAAGGTGTATACAGTAAGTTCTGCTCAGTAAATTCTGACACCAAATTGCACCCAGCTGCGATTGGTTGAACAAATTTATAATCCTAATTTAAATTCACACCATTGGTTGAATCAGTGTTGCTGTGTTGCACTAGTCAGGATGCTCAAACAAACATAGTAATGCACTAAAAGTCCCACAAAGCTACAGTGTTTAGCAGAGTATTTAACCTAGTATGATTGGCTTACATACAGCTGTCTCACACACATCACCTTTCATAGTCTAAATGTCAGTTTTTTTAGCAAGCTAACACCAGCCAATGGGCAAGGAATATGTGTTTGTGTGTGTGCACACAGGTGTGTGTGTGTGTGTGTCTGTTCTCGGAGAAAGGGTGTACATGAGAGTGTATGAACGCTTCTGTGCTGTGAGACACACTGCAACAGTCACTTTTATCAGTGTGTAATGCCTCTGCCACAAACAGTGTGTGTTTGTGTGTGTGAATGCACTCTGTGTGGTTGGACCGCAACAGCATTTTGTCCTATGATGACTGACAGCTCTATCTCAGATGAAGCCGTTTACTGCATCTGACATGCAACCGCGCAAACAAGCACACAACCACAGTCAATTTCACAGTTTATGTTTCCAAAAACACACACATTTAAAACGTACACTCAGTCATTTTTCCCTTTTTAAACATTTTACGCATATAGAAATGAAAAGTACTTTTGAAAAATATCTTTAAAATCACACACACTCACATAGTCATATAATGAATATTTATAAAAGCTGTTTTATTTTACATGGAGCAGGTCACCTCATAAATTGGTCAGTGCAGTTTTAAACCTGTGGAGAGAAAAATACATTCAGAAAGAAAGAAATTCAGGATGTACTTCAGAAAGTCAGAAAAAAAGAAAGAAGCCTTTTACCAAGAAACAGCATGTAAACAGCTGCACACTCGCATGTACTGTACACTTCCTTCCCTCACACCTGATCCCACACAAGCACTTACTCACATGTCCATATGCATGTGCACACACACACAAATCAACGAGCTGTTGGATGAACTACAACGCATCTGCATCTGCCTTATATGGTCAAGGTGCTGCCTGTGCAGCTGCTAATGTTACACTGCTCAATGAAAAGTGAAAAGCGGTTTGATGATTTGTAAACTCAGTGGCAGTCAAGACCTTTCATAAACCAGACAAGGAGATTATATTTAGAGCTCCAACTCTGAGTGCAGGAGCAAGAAGACTGAGGGAGAGTCTGAGTCACCATGTAAACAGGGAGCACAAGCAAAATCTGTTAGTTTATTTAACTGCGGTAGGGGAACTGATTGTGTTGTCTTGCACATCACTTAACCGTCTCCTACGGCAACCACCTAAGGCCTGCTGTCAGTCATATCCAATGACAGGCCAGTCTTCACGTGTCATCCAATCAATGGTTCTCCTCCTCCCTCATCTACTCATGTGAACAGTTTACTGCTGATATTGGGAAAGGGAGACATCTGCTGGTCAACAGCTGACATTACAGATGCAATCAAAATATTTTGAATAGGTTACAAAATAATAGACAGATCAGAAATATTTTAAGATTAAATGACACAAGAACAGCGGATTTAAATGTATTATATTTTTCAGCGCTGAAAGAAATGGAAACTATGTTTCATTCTGCATGTTCTCCAGTACCATATTGTACTAGGCTAATGCCCTGAGAATAAGCACCATACTGTATCTTGCGAAACTAAGACACTAAGGTCCTTTACTGTACTATCATACTATCAAACCTTACATATTTTAGTGACTACCCCAAACTGCAACTGTGACTGAAAACACTTACAGTCTCTGTTTACTAGTACTTTAGAAACATTATATATTTGAAATATGAAATGCTTTTAAATGTAAATAGTAATGTTAATAATCAAACGAGAATACAGAAATGAATCATTGAACCTCATTAAACTGGTTTAATTCAGTGACTATTTACACAGGCTCACATTTATGCTGGATGTACTCAGCAAATATTGCTTCTATATCATTAACGAACAAACAAACAAATACCCACTGCACTATTGCGTAGCACTTCTTACAACAACTTGTAATTCTAATTTAACCTGACAAAGTTTGTGGGTGTGGATATGCAGCTTATAGTGGAATGGCAGATCATGTTGGTGTGTGCGTGTGTATGTGTGTTCCTTGTGCATCTGTGTATCTGGTGCCATAATGTCCTAATGGCAACGGATACACCCTGCTAACACATCACAACATCCTGCCAACAGACCTCTCATTTAGCTCCTCAGTCACACTCTGGTCTGAACCCACAGAGTCTCAACATCCAGCTGAGTGGCAATGCTCACATGCCACTGCTAATAGCATCTTTCATGCATCACACATCTGATTCTGTGACAGCTATCACTACATCGCCTGGGGAGCAACTGGGGAAAGGTGCCTTGCTCAAGGGAACCTCAATCGTTTCCTGCTAGCTATGGAAATTGAACCTGCAGCCTTTGGGTTACGAATCCACTCTCTAACCATTAGGCCATGACTGCCCATAAAAGGAAGATTGTTCATGGTTCTGACAATATCACTGTTTTCAGCAAGTCACCCCAAGAGAAATCCAGTAGTGATAATAATGAGATATGAGACGTAAAAAATAACCCCACCCTCCCCGAACACAGATACTGTACACATATGAACACAAAGACAGGATCATCACTGAACACATTCAAGATTTGGGCTCTGGAGGAGCAGAGTTTATTTAGTGCAAGTGGGATTCAATCACTCTTTTATCCCTTCTTTGTCTTCTTTGCCTGTTTACCCATAAACCCACAAATCAGAGTGAAATAAAGAGCAGAGGTTAGGAGAGGTGAAGAGATTGAGAAGGTGAGAACAGTGGCTGCTCATAACTCATTATGAGATTAGGGTTAGGGGTTAAGGCCCACTCGCATCAATGACTCACATCTGTGTTTGTCTATGCAGTGAACTATGCACTATGCCGCCACAGGACACTACATCTGCTTTTTACACAAACTGTATCAGCATAACAGATGCTTTCTGACAGACATGGGTACAACTTCATCATCAGTGTGTATCAATTAGCTTCAATTCAACCTTTTCAAATGCTTTCCAAATCTTTTATTCAAGCATTTCCAAACATTTGATTCTATAACACTTATAATTACTCTTGACTGGTGCACATTAGTAAAAGGAGTTTATTCCTGCACATAACCTGTCAGACAGGTATAGGAAATGACACAGCCACACCTCCACTGCTTAAAACCAACACAGGTGTGCTCACACACACAACACACAAAAAGACAATACACTATTCTCCAACATCTCCACAGCCTCTGGATTTAAGTAGGATGTACATCAAGGATGTTATACACACAGAACATTATTGTGTACACACTGTAATAGCCCAATACTGAGCACATATGGCAGCCATAAATGAACATTTTAGCAAGTTATTTTCATAGTTTACTGCAACACTTGTGGTCAAATACTTTGGCATAGTGATCAATATTTCATGCCCACTTATCCTACTTTTAAAAATGCATAAATAACATACACAATTGATAGCCCGTCAAAAAAAGGGCTAATCATACAAGAATGTTACAGCTCGTCAGGGTTCTGACCACTCTTTCAGGGTTAATTTTTCAAAATTATCCCTCTTCTTTAGTGCAAGATATTCAATCACAACCAGATAAAATCCAGAACTATACTAAATGAAATGTCAAAAGGTCAAAAAAAAGACAGAAAATAATAAAAGGAGTAGCAAACAGATCTTCTCTATTACAAAAGAACACCCACTTAATCAGACACACACGCAAAAACAACAACTCAAAACTCACACTCAAAACACCCACTCTCTCTCACTCACACACTTAAAAACACCAGCTCGCTTACACATTTAACACTAGCTCAAAACTCACACTTAAAACACCCGTTCACTCACACACACACACTCAAAAACACCAGCTCGAAACTCACACACTCACAATCAAAAACACCCACTTGCTCACACACACACACACACACACTAAAAAACACCCACTCATTCACACACAAACACAAACTCAAAAACACTGAAGCACAATCATCTGAGAGGATCAGGACTGTTTTGTCTATCTTTAAATGTGCATGCACATGTGTGTAAATGGAGTTTTAGCGTGGTACAGATAAGCAGATATTCAGAATGTCAAATGTGATTACTCACATGGCAACACATTTCACAGGTGATGTTTCACTAGAAGACACTAAAAACAGAACTGGTCATTGGCAGGTAAGGTAAATTTTGGACAAAGTATTAGATTCTTGATGGGCATTCTGTTAGAGATCAGAACCATTGAGCAGGATCTGTACACAGATCTTCATGTTACCCAGTGCTACACTTCAGACGAGTGAACTACCATGTGGCTCATGTAATATCATGGTATATTCTTGCTTGACACAGACAGAGGAAAATTGTGTCTGTGCTTTTGACTGCCTTTCTTCATTTGTTACACTCCATCTCTCTCTCTCTCAGAAATACCACTGCAGACCACAGTGTTTGTGTGTGTGTGTCCACACAATTAGGTTGTCTACCACATATCAGGCACGTAAATCTGTTGAGCTAGCTCACACTCAAACACACACTTTTGCAATACATGTTTGCTGACAGATAAAAACAGATATTAACACACTGTATCTAAATGAACTGAAAAAACCTTTCCTCTCTTCACCCTCTCTTCCCTCAGTGTGAAGTAGGGCACTTGGCAGAGAGACTCAGGTCGTGAGGTGCTGACAGATGGGTGCTCAGTTCTGCAGGACCTGCTGCAGTTCTGAGTGGGCCGTGAAGCTCACAGAGAAAGAAACAGAGAGGAAAAAGGACAGATTACAAATATCTTTTGTTCCGAAAACATCCTACACTCCTTTATCAAACCTGCGATCGCTTTCCTTTTCTGTTTTTACAGTTTCTCACACACATCTCCTGACTCCTGCTTCAAGTATATAACGGTTTCTTTTCTACAATCTCCAAAAAGAACAAATGAGCAATTGAATGTGCTGACGCACAAACATAAATCAGAAGCTATAATGCCACAAATGACTTGCACTTTCTGTCCATCCAGCTTGACCTCTTTGGTCCTCTGTCTCTCACCCCAACTAATCACACACACACAGAAAAATTTAAGTGTGCTCCTGAAGATGTGCACAGAAAGAGAAATGAGTGATGGATTGCTGAAGGATTGATTTCATAGTCTTTATTCATCTCTCATTCTCTCCCTCTCTCTCTGAAATATGCAATGTATACACACTGTTTGCAGGGCTTAATTTGTAAATGATGAGGTCCCAGAACAAGGACTGGTGATGAATCTAACACATTTGGGAGATGGGGGTTACGAAACATAAATGACATACAATGCCTTTACACCCAATCAGCACTTGTGATTGGGGTGGTGCAATGCCGCAAAGCTTCATCGTTCTGATTAAAATCAACAAAGCCAGCAGGAGAGTGACAACAGGGGTTTAAAATTGCAGACAACTTTGTTGATTACAGCTGTCTAGTAGATATGTTTACATTAAAATTGCGGTCAATAAAATTAAATGTAGTCAATAAAATTGTTTTCTTTCAGAAATGTATCATTTTACTTGATATAACATTTATTAACAAACTGGAGTGGTTTGGATTTCTTTTATGATGGATAGATGCACAGCAGCTTTTACTTTTTGCAGATTCAAAATCTCTGGAACTATTCACTGCCATTTTAAAGCTGGGAAGAAGCAGCATATTACTTAATGTGACTCAGATTCTGTTTGTCTGAAACAAGAAAACCATATACACTAATTTCATTTTTGGGTGGAGTATCCCCTTAAGTAGATTATGATGTAGAGTATGATGAATAAATGGCCTTACTTTTCCTTTAAACAATCAGAATTATGTGTTACGGATGTGACCTTTTCTTACACATCATATCAAATCAGATGAAGGGAGTATCACAAAACCTCCTCCACTTATTTCAGGATTCACATGCAGCTCTCTTCAATCTGACATGATTGAAAACAAAGCTTTTATACTGATACCAAATAATTGCTTTATATCTGGGGAATTTAACCAATACAAGACAACAGTGAGGCAAAGACAGACAGAGAAAGAGACAGATTTGACTGGAAGAACACTCCTCACATCACTCAGCCTAATGGTTTTAGAGGTTTATTGTGTTTGGAAAGTTGATACTCTTGCACGAAAAACTCACAACGACAAAACACAATGACAAAAAACACAAAATAATAACATAAACCACTTAGAGCACATATCAAATCCAAAACAACCATGAAATTGAGTTAGATGGCATGGACACAAAGGCGTCAGTAAACAGACTTACACACAGCACACATTTGTGTCGGCCGTTCATTTTTAATGATTCAGTCAAATTGACTCACAAATAAGTCAAACCTATGATCTGTCATTTTGAATCTGTGTTAAGTCCCATAATCAATCATGTTGAGCAGTTGCTGGACTAGGGGAAGAAAACCCTTGTGCACTAGCATGAAAACTTAAACCTCTCAGCCTGGAGGGGAAATAGTTTCTGTATGAATGTGTGTGTGTCAGTGAATGTGGCCCTCTCACACACACACTTTCTGTACACATACACATATGAAAGTTATCCATCATTCCTGCTCCTTATCTCTCTCTTTTTCTTTCATATCGACTACCTTTAACACACTCACACACTAGGAGAATACGGTGTGTTCACATGTAGTGTGTGTGAAGCTCTGTTCGCACTGACATTGCTGGAGTTCACCAGGTCACTGCACAGTTGTTTGTAGTAGTAGTTTATGTTAATGTTACCTGCTGTGAAAAGCCGTAACAAAAATGTCATAATGTTCAGTTTAGTACCAAAAATTCAACAGAGAAAGTGCTTGTATACTGTATAAACTGCAGCAATGTACAATGTATCATATAAAAACAAGAATGACTATAAATCAAACATATTATTTCTGACACAGATTTCCATGCAAATTTTTTTCTTTTATTTAATTATATAGCTGACTAAAGTGAAAACTTCTCCATTTTGCTTATACTCAGCTACAGTATTTCACACGATCATGTGAGCTCTACTGTCTTCACTCTCATTGGTCACCAAATCACATTGCTGCTCATTTGCATAAAGTGGACACACCCAATGGTCCCTGGTGGTCCCCAGTGGTCACTGTCCCCAAATCTGCTGCCTCTAGTTGAGAATGAACTGTTAGCTGCTATGTACAAGTTTAAGATCCGACTCAGAGACAGGCAGACATCAGACAGGTAGAAATTCCACTGCGGCCTCCATTAACACTCACATGCACATGAGTCAGACTTGTCAAATGTTCCCATCACATGAGTTCTATGTCACTCACCACAGAGTTATAAGCGGACCTGTGTGTGTGTGTGTGTGTGTGTGTGTGTATATACAGATGACCCAGATAGCTAATGTCTGCCATGATAAATGCGTCTTCGCTAAGTTCTGCCAGCCTGAAGCAGGGTTGCCATGGTGACACAGAGGTATTTTACAGCAGAGAGTTCCAGGACTTGATCAGAAATATCCCTTCAGCCTCTAGACTACACTGAAGTTATAATCATCATACACACATACTCCAAATCTACTGCAGTTAAACTTTCCTGGGCCCGAAGCCCTTATTTGTGTTTAACGTCATCACTGATGTCACAGGGGCTCTAGATATAAACACAATTAAGCATGCAATAAAAGAGTAAACAAAAACAAACAAACTAATCCTGCCTGGAATTGTTTTCAAAAAATAAAATTGTAAACAGACAGTTTGACAAAGTAAACAAACACAGGGAAATTAGAAGAGAGATGGTTTAAAAACACACACACAGCCTCACACCAGCTCAGGTGTCTACAGTCTTAATTATTCCTGCGCTCTGCCTGAGCAGTAACTGATCTCACGGTCTAGCAACAGCGCTCCATCAGTGAAAGTTAATAATTCAATCTGATTGACGTCCTCTTCTCACATTTCTGATCATCTTCATGCATCAATTCATAAATTCAACATGCTCACGCCCACAAAGACACACAGCAGGACAGATCCGTCTCATCAGTGTGAACACATGCAGAGCTGAGAGAAAGAACAGAGGAGATAAAAATGTTGTCAATCCTTACAGATGTGAACATTTTAACCAATTAAATCCTCATCCTGCTCTGCTAGCTGTCATGACATCACTGATGACCTAAGACAGCTTAATATTTTACGAGTTTTTTTATGCCATTACGAGTTCTCATATCCTATTCTAACACTGACTCAGCAGCCATCTCTCTTTCAGTGTATTATGTGCTGTTTGCTCTTTGAAAGCATTTGATGGAGATGAAGAGCGCCCATGATAAATAGAAAAGCTGACTAATGAGCAGAAGGAATAGGAAAGAGTAACAAATCTGCAGGGTTTGACAAAATTTGTTTCTACACCTCTAGCAGAGGTTACCCACACTCATCCTTACCTAGCTATGAGAACATACCTTTCTCAAAACGTGTATTGTTTTGGTATACTATAAACCTAATTATAATTTCTATAGACAAACCTAAATACCCCAAAAACATATTTTTTAAATAAAAACAGACCCTATTTACTTAATTTACCAATCATTTTAGTAAAAGTCTGCCCCAGGGGCAGATATAGCTAAAATCTGGGTACATCTTTGACTCCAAAGTATCACTACACACACACACACCTCTCACAACAGCCCGTTGCCATCTTTTAAAACCAGTGTCAAAACTAAACTCATACAACTGTGTAGTTAAATTTAACCATCAAATGAACCTCTCTAAATAAATGACAACAGCACTAGCCTACCTTACATTAATAGATTGATAACACACTCCTTAAACACATACAAACCACAGGATGTTACCAAGCAAACACACAGACTGGCTGAATTACATGCACGGTGCTTCAGAAATGATTTGCTGTTGTTGCAAACACATAGTACAGGGCTCGGGTTCAAGATGGAAACTTTGAATGGAAACATGACCACAGAGCTCAATGTACACACACGCTCTCCACAATCTCTCATCAATACACAATCCTTTTTTTACAGCTTTCCACACACAAACACACAGAACTCATCTGATGTGCGTTTAACTCACCTCCTTCCAAACAGCCGTAACCCGGTAAAAGTCCTGCTGTTGTGCCGGCGACACACAGCGACTTTATCCCCCTCATGTAGCGAGGTGGAGGGGATGTCAGAATTTGACGAAGAAGCAGATGTGGAAGCCAGAGAGGTCATGACCTCTTCCCTTTCACGCGAACCCGCTCCTAGCTCCTGCTCCATCAGGAGCCTTGCCCGCCAATCAAACAACAGTAACCAATCCCAAACTCACATAGTCAGAGAGTCCTCATGGTGACAAAAACAACAACACATGGAGAGAAGGGTCGCACCATCCCACGCTTCCGATAATACAAACAGCAATCAGCCCTCCAGATCCTCGCAGACTTCCACGTGTGGTATGCTTTCCATTCCACCCTTAAGACACTTAATCCCATAACCAAACCCCCACATTCCTCCCCCCCTTCCTTCCCCCTTCTCTCTCTCTTTTTCTCCCTCTCAGGAAGTTCAGTTTTTTTTTATACTCCTGGTCTATAAAGAGTCATAAACCAAAGTATTGTTAAACCAAAGTGTAAGTACATCCTCCAGTCTTCTGTGCATATCTTTCTCTCTCTCTGCCTGTCTCTCTCTCTCTCTCTCTCTCTCTCTCTCACTCACACTCTCTCCTTCACTATCTCCGCCCTCTCTTGATCTAGTGTGTGTGTTTTTGTTGTAGCTGTCGCACATACAGATACACTCTAGCTGCCGGCTGTACTCACAGACCTTGTACCACACCAGGAAGTGTCAAACTCAAAAGAGACTCATATGTAGGACCCCAAATATAGCTGTCCCTCCAGGTGCCTGATTGTTTTTGAGCTTCATTCTTTATATGTATCTGACAGCAGCACAAGAGAAAGGGTGGGAAAAGAGGTTAAACTCAGACAAATGGGGAGGTTGATTTGAGTTATTTGGAACATTTGTGTAAAACTGACTTATGCTGACAGCTTTATAACTGAAGCCATAGAAACATATCTATAATACAAACAAAATTACACATATGCGTACATTAGCAATAAAATATGCAACCAGATTATATATACATCAGCACAAGGCTTGTCACTGGAAAAATAAAGAAAACAAAAGCATGGAAAAAAATATGGTTTATCAAATTTGTGTATGTATCTGTTTAAATGCAAAACAGAGCAGAACAGCTCAAGTTTAGTCAGAGTGGTTTTAAAAAAGGATTAAAAAAGATTTTTTTTTATTAGCTTATTTCATCTGTTTTGTTATTGACATTCAATTTTACTGTCACTTCTGTTGATCAGTGGCCATTGTGAATTAATACTACAAAATGCTGCTCCAGTTATGACATTTTTATAGGCACTGTACGCTGTCATGTTTCCCCACAACACACAGACATACTAAAAGCGGACAAAACCACAATAACCAGAAGGGAAGTACTGTCATAAGGTCATAACAGAGAGAGCGGTATGTGTGTGTGTGTACACTGTAAACATGTAAACAGACTTAGACAGACAGTATGATGATTCTTCTATCTTACCTCCTGTTCACACTCACTACAAACTTCCTGTGAAGGAAGGAACTGATGTCACTTACATGGGAGTCGTACACAATTATGGTTGGACCACAAACCAGTCTTTGTTTCCTGCTATTCTTCTGTTAGAAATGTGTTTGTGTGTGCCTGCATGGGCTGATCTATACTTTACATTTATTATTAATCACAAATGTAATGAAATGTGTGTGTGTGTTATGCAATGATATATACAGTGATTTTGTTAAAATTAGTAATGATTAGTTAAGTTATTATTTCTGACTGCACCCTACTCATGATCACTTGCATCTGTACATGACACTTCCTGTATATTGGGATTCCAGTTTAAGTATTTGTGCATGTGTTAGTGGGGGGTGGGGGGTGCAGGTTGCTAGTGGGAAAGAAGAGAGAGAGAGAAATAGAGGAAGGGAGAGAGGAGATGAAAATAGGACAACTGACAATGAAGGGTAGGAAATATAACTGTGCAGGAGTTACACGTAGGCTCCACTGTAACCTGGATTCTGTCTGAATTTAATATAGAAACACCAGAAACAACAGGGAGAAATTTCGACCTCACTTCGTACTTACACAATAGCAGCTCAGTAGGGACACGCTCTGCCAAACCATCTTAATTCAAGCATCAAAAATCCATTTTCACAGTTACAGTCCTGAATCTTATATAAATGTTTTGTAAGAGATCCTGAAAATGATTTGTGCTTATCTAGGACCTCCACCTAGTGGTTACACTGAGCAACTGCAGGTCTGCAGGCCTTTACATCTTATATTACGCAAATTCCACGTATCACACTTTGCAGTCTTACACTATGTATTTATAATATTTATAATGACAATATTTATAATGTGAGTAATAAGACCAACAATGCAAAAGCATATAAGACGTTTAGTATTGTCTGAACTAGGCATAGACTGAAAGCCCAATGGTTTAAGAGCTAGAATAGTAAAGCAAATATTGCAGGTTCGAACCCAATAGCATGTAACCCTTGAAGCTAAATCACCAAATCATGTTACAGCCCCAGTGTGCTCTTCAGCAAGTCTTTTAACAGCAGACTGCTCCAGGGGGATTATAAATGGTGCTTTATATGTCACTTTGAATAAAGAGCATCTGATAAAAGCCATGAATCAGAAACAGTAGGACACTATTAGATTTATAGATGTTGCCGAAATAAATGCAACAAATGAATATTAATACACTGTGTAAGCTGCTTGTTACAAACTGCACATAGAAACCTACAACCCCAAATCAGAAAAAGTTGTGACAGTATGGAAAACACAAATAAAAAAAGAAAGTAGTGATTTCTAAATTTAGACAATACAACAGCACATTATTTAATGTGTTCCTCATGATTTTTATTGTTTTTTCTTCAAAAAAACAAAATTCCTATTTTGGTTCTTGCAACACATTTCCAAAAAAGTTGGAACAGGAGCAATTTAGGGCTAGTAATCAGGTACGTTGGTTAAATAATGATGTGATTTGAAACAGGTAATGTCAACAGGTGATTGTAATTATGATTTGGTACAAAAGCAGCATCCAAGAAAGGTCTAGTCCTTTAGGAGCAAAGATGGGCCGAGGATCGCCAGTTTGCCAACAAATACGTGAGAAAATTATTGAAATGTTTAAAAACAATGTTCCTCAAAGAAAGATAGGAAGACATTTGCTTATTTCACCTTCAACAGAGCATAACATAATTAAAAGATTCAAGGAATGTGGAGGAATTTCAGTGCGTAAAGGACAAGTGCGCAAGCCTAAGCTGAACAACCGTGCTTTCCGATCCCTCAGGTGGCACTGCATCAAGAATCGTCATTCATCTATAAGCAATATCACCACATGGGCTCAGGACTACTTTGGCAAACCTTTGTCAAGTACCACAATACGTAGTTACATCCACAAATGCCAATTAAAACTGTACTGTGCCAAAAGGAAGTCCTATGTTAACAGTGTCCAGAAGCGCCGTCGACTTCTCTGGGCTCAGAGGCATCTGGGATGGACCATCACACAGTGGAAACGTACTGTGGTCAGATGAATCAGTATTTCAGGTATTTTTTGGGAGAAATGGACGGTGTGTGTTTCGGACCAAAGAAGAAAAGGATCATCCAGACTGTTACCAGCAACAAGTCCTAAAGCCAGGGTCTGTCATGGTATGGGGTTGTGTCAGTGCCCTTGGTAAAGGTAACTTGCACTTCCGTGATGGCACCATTAATGCTGAAAAGTACATAGAGATTTTGGAGCACAATATGCTGCCTTCAAGAAGACATCTTTTCCAGGGACGTCCATGCATATTTCAACAAGATAATGCAAAACCACATTCTGCACACATTACAAAGTCCTGGCTGCGGAGGATGCAGGTACTTGACTGTCCTGCCTGCAGTCCCGACCTGTCTCCAATAGAGAATGTGTGGCGCATTTTGAAGCGCAAAATGCAACAACGAAGACCCCCTACTGTTGCCCACCTTAAGACTTGTTTGCAGCAAGAATAGGACAAAATTACACCTGAAACACTTCTTCACTTGTTGTCTTCAGTCCCTAAACGTCTTTTAAGTGTTGTGAAAAGGAATGGCAACATTACAAAGTGGTAAATGCTTTACTGTTCCAACTTTTTTTGAAATGTGTTGCAAGAACCAAAATAGGAATTTTGTTTTTTTGAAGAAAAAAACAATAAAAATCATGAGGAACACATTAAATAATGTGCTGCTGTATTGTCTGCAATGAAATACAAGTCGAAGTAAATTTAGAAATCACTACTTTTTTTATTTGTGTTTTCCATACTGTCCCAACTTTTTCTGATTTGGGGTTGTATCACACACTTCATGAGATACTGAGTTAAGAGCTGGTAGTCACAGATGGTTTACCTATGTAGGTTTTGATAGTCAACTGTCTAGCCTAAATATATCCCCCAATGCAAACAACCAGCCAGTTAAACCAAAATCCTGCAAGCTTACAAAGAGAAGCCTGTCACACACTGAATGAGTTGGCTGGCATTTACTAAAGTTCTGCTTGTGCTGACAATACAGCAGACACACACAGATATACAAACACAGGATTAGTAATAAGCTGCACATGCTTAATTACTAAGTTTGTGAAATACAACCTGCCCTCCGCCATCAGCCACAGACAGTGTGACTGCACACAGTTATACACAGTCATGCCTGCTAGGATAGCACATTAAAGGGACAGTTCACTCTAAAATTACCTCTGTCATTGCAAAATTTAATTATATTCAAACCCGACTTGCTTTCTTGAGTAGCTCAACTGGTAGAGCTTTGAATGCACTGGATAAAAGCATCTGCCAAATGCAGAAATGTAAAATGTACATTTCCATACAAAGAATAGAAATAGGAACTACATCAATTAGTCCATAATAAGCAGCCTAAAATCTCTAAAGAAAGAAGATAGTTAGACAGGTTTGAAACAACACGAAGGTCAGTAAGTAATTGCATTTTTTTTTACCAACCCTTTAATATAAAATTACACACTCACATACCAATACTGCATGATGATAGTGATACCTTCATGGTGGTGATGAAAGATCAGAGCTTCATTCTTAAAGCTGAGTGAGCTTGCACTTAGCAGCATAGGCCTTAACACACTAAACACATAAACATACACTCACCAAGACACTGTTCAATCTTACCTGATGTCAGGATGAGGGGGTGGGGTGGGGGGCAGGACCCATTTCCCCCTGTGAGACCACATCTCTCACTTTCTTTCTCTCTCTGGCGTGGCAGGTTTACTCTCCATACATCTGCTTACTTTCATACACCCTTTCATACACACAGCTAGAGAGCCACTGACCCTCACTGCCTGAGCCTCTCTGAGCTAAATCTTTCTTCCCCAACACCCCCTACTTCCTGTTATGACACTTCCTTATGTGTGTCTATGTTTTGTGTTTGGGTGTGAGAGAAATGGGTTGGGGTAAAAATGAAACACGCAGTTCTTGTAACCGAAACTGCTTCAAATGAAACTACAGATGAAATACAGGCTGACCAGACCACAGACAAACACGCAAAGAGAATACACAGTTCTATTTTTGAAACAGTACTATTTTTAGTGCTCCTAGAGGAGAGCCCCAAACACACACACAAACAGCTTCTCTTGATTCTTACAGAGACAAGCAACTGATGGACTTGAACTGTTTCTGTTAAAGAGAACATAAGCAGCAACAGTATGCAAAAATTAAAAGCATTTAATACTTCCTTTAACTACACACACACACACAAACTAACACCCACAAATGCAGATCTTAAGATTAACATTTTATAAAGCTATGTAGTTTCAGAGCTTTCTGTTATGGAGTCTCCACTGTCTGTTTGTTTTTGTCCTTCTATCTGGGATGTTCATTTTGATAATTCTGTCAACTCAGAGACTTTGGGATGGGTGGGTGGGGGGATTGCATGCATGTTGTATGGTTAAGTCGAAAAATAGTTTTATAAATTGTTCTTTCATACACGGTTTGCCATGTATCCGCATGTACCTCTAAGAGCAGGCATTTTATTAACAACTTAGTAATCTTTTCCATGCAATCATCATGTGCAGTGATGGACCAATCAGGCCAAAAAGACCATCAAAAACATTTAACAAAACAAAAACTTAAAGATGAGACACCAATTTTGCCACGATTCGTAGTTTTTACTGGATTTTGAAGGGTGTGAAAGTAATCAATATGTGTGAACGTTTTCATAAGCGATCATTACCATCACTTTCAAATCTACTAGTTAGTACTCAGATATGTTTGTCCATCCTTACTTTCTATCCTCCCTTTCTCTCTCTGCTGAACATCTATTTTAGTTTATAGTGGCTGCATTTGCTGACTGTGTCACCTAGCAGAAGTGAGACGAAAGAGTTGGGTATGAAAGCTTTCAAGAACAAAACTGAAATTTTGTGAGTGTGTGCATGCAAACACACAATGCAATACATAAACGGCAACCGGACATGTATGCACATTTTGCTTCTAGAAACGATATTAATGTATAGTGTAAAACAGGCTTTACATATCTCATTATAATCAAGCTGTTAAAAAAGACAGAACAAGAAGCAAATTCCTGTGAGATGCTGCAGTTCCTTCTCTCCCCACCAGAGGGAGATTTTACTCTTTATTGGCAACAGCTCTATCTGTACTAACGCTGTATGATAATGTTGTCTTCATGTGTATTTAAGATGTTGATAGAAAAGTTTGCTGAATTTGTGAGGATTCAAATATATCAAAATGTGTTCAAGTGTCATAAAATCTCCTATTTTAGCACTGGTCAGTTCTTACCATCGTTTTAAAAACTTCTGTGACATTTCTTTATATGTGTAATTCTTTCACCAAATATAAACCACAAATACACATATACTACTAGTCACAATATGAATAAATGTTTTTTTGTCATTCAGAGGTAGCTCGAAAACATTTCAGAGCTGTCGTCACTGTCTGAAAGCCTGTTCAACACTGTGGGGGAAATCATGTGACACCTTTGTATTTTTGCACCATGCATATGAACATTTGTGACCCACGTTTCAGTATTTGAATCTTAGTGTCAGATGGTGGAATCAGTGTTTAAAGCAGAAGAAAAAGAATCACAAAGTCTCTTACAGTCTTTAAGACACTAACAAAGATGAAAACTATTGTGTGTGATGTATAGTGTATAGCATGATAGGCGTTTATTCAGAAAATTGCACTTCTTTTCACTTTGCTGCTTGCTGTGTGTGAGATTTGACAGTGTGTTGGACACTGTGCTTCAGCCTGTAAACTCCAGCCTAAGAGAGAGAGTTACCCTGATGTCTGTCATTGTAGTGACCGCTTATCAGCTACAGGCATTGATTAGCTGAATTTTAAAGCCCTCTTGTGATTGGTTCTCATTGATTGTAGCATTGTTATGACAACATGATACTGTGACCTCATGTGCTAGACAAAAAATTTTGCAAGTTTGCCTAAAAATGACCTATTGGATGCAGAAAAGCAACATTTAATAGGAACAGGCTGTAACTAATGCATTCAAAAAACAGTCATTAACAATAACACTAAGCACACACAGTTCACATCTTCTCAGATATCTCTCACACACTGCACGCATATGGCAGACCAGAGCAGTGTTTGTAATCTGTGTTGAACAGAAAAGGCTTGAATAATTTATCGTCTTTCACACTCAGTGACAGCCTCTCCCTTGTCAGTCAATAGTGATGTTCTTTCAGTAGCAAACCTATACTTGTTAGGGCCCTTAAAATGTTTTGCATCTAATGCAAACATGCCAACAGGTAGTATACAGGTATAGTATACATTATATTTTTGGTATGAAAACCCTGGCAATTATCCTCAATAATGTAGCTTCAAAGGTTCCTGCAGGTTACAGGTAGACAATTGCATTAGCAGTGCAAAGGTTGTGAGTTTGGAAGTAAAGTCGGTTTGGATAAAAGTGTCTGCCAAATGCATGAGTGTAAATGTAAAGGAAACATGTATGGGAGAGAGTGCAAAACAGACAGAGAGAGAGATTGCCTTTGTTCCAGCTCTCCTCAGACTGTCATCTTCTCCTCCTCCACTCCTGCTGTAGGACTGGTTTAGGATCAGGTTTTCTGACAACATCTGATCAAGTCTCTTGCATATCTTTCTCCTCCAGTCCTATCTGCCTCTCTCTCTCTCTCTCTCTCTCAAGCCTTTCACTGGTCTCATAAGAACACTTACAGATCCTGCATTTAATAACCTAATGGACAGGACTCATAAAACAGCACATCGGAACTTGAGTGCTTACCAACAAATGATGCTGTCACTCTCAAAACTCTCACTGTTTAATGCAGAAGAATAGAGGTGATTTTATGTTCATACTGTGGAAGGAGATCCGCTGATAAACCAGCACATGCAGGGCACACTGACTTTGTCACAATGCACTTCAATCTACAGCTATTACACACACCCTTCATTACAGCTGGGACTCTAGCACTCACTTTTACACATACACAACCACAAGATACACAGACACACAAACACCAAAGCATACAAGTGCATGTTTTAACATGATTAGGCAGGATGTACAAGTGCATAGATTGCGAGAGAGAGACAGAGAGGTGGAAGAAGATGGGCTGATGGAGAGTTATACAGAAAAGGTAAGATAAAAGGATTGAGGAGGAAAAAGACAATAGGAGCTACTTTACAGTCCACAACAACAGCAGTATTATCCTCTAGAGCAACAGTGTCATGCTCACTAATCTGATGACTCAAATAATGTCCAGATTAGAAAAGGGATTCGGTGCTTATTTGTAATAACATTGAGTCACAGGTCCTTACTTTCATTCGCAGTTAGCACAGGTTATCAACATGTCTGCTAAAGCCAAGATAATTCTGAATAGTTTTAATTCTCTGATAGAAAATAAACAAAAATAAAAACTGTGACATTTGCGCCTCTCACACTTTAGAGTTACAATTGCCAGATTGTGCAAAGCTGAGAGAAAGGGAAAGATAGGTCAGATCAGACAGCTGTGAGTGAGAGAGAGGGATTTAGAAGATGGAAGAGAATAAAAGAGGCAGGAGCATTTCCTGGATTTTGCAGAGTGAAGCTTCTACAGCAATGCAATTGAGACAGTCATGAGATAAAAAAGTACAACACAACAGCCAACTTCATACAGCCTTTCAAGACTCTCTGAAAGTGCTTCTGACTGAAGTGCAGATCTGGGGCCATCAGATTAATGTTGATTAATGAAGTTTAATGGATCATGTGAATGTGCATGCATGCTTTTAAATGTCTCTTTGTTCAATCCAATTTAATTCAGATTTATTTATATAGCACATTTTCACAATGTTGCATTGTTTCCAAAAAGCTTTACACATAAAGAAAAGAAAAACTTTTGAAAATTTTGAAATATATAAAACCCATATAGAATACATGGTATGAGAATAGTAGTGCCATAGGTGTACTCAGTTGAATTCAAAATTTCACTTCAGAACATTCCAACCAAAATTTACTAATAGCAATATAACGTATAATTTTTAGTTGTTTTCAACTGTTTTACTTTACCAGGACCCAGATTTTACTCTGGACGTCAAGTGAAGACGTACTAAATATGTAAACATTAACAAACATAACATTAAAAAATATATAAATAATATTTGTTAAATAGCAAGATTAGCATAAAATAAATGATTGCTAATAATTCATTGCACAAAATTTATGGGGAGTGTTTTCTCTTTTCTTACAATGTCAAAACACCGGTTCCTTATTTTGCTATCCCAATTTTACACAATTAAACGATTAGTTGCATTTTGTTTTTCTGTTGCATTCTGAATTTAGCATTGTTTTTCCTGTTTTCCACAATCCTATGAGAACAGCCCTGTGAACTCATTTAAGGAATCTCTGCATTAATTTAAACTGATTAACAGATTACTCAACATATCAATAAAAATGATAGTATTATAACAATCAAGTCACAACTGAACTCAAAAGGTCATGTCTCATTGTAGCCGGATCAATTGTGGTTTCCATGACAATGTGGCACCTGTGAAGAGCAGACTAACAGAGAGGATGTAGCCTCAATACATGTCACAGTCTCTTAGTCATGCTTAACAGACTGAATAAAAATAAGTTTCGAAACCATTTCAGATGATGCCAGAATTTGATTTTGAACTTGCATGAGTTCTGTGAGTATGTTTTAAAATACAAATATTTGTCAATGACAGGAAAAACAGGAGATATAAAAGATGCCATTTCGTAAGTTATAATGGCAGTACCTTCCATCAGAGCCAGCGGACAAACATGCATACTGTATTATGAACTGATGAAGCTTTATGACCTTCTACAGTATGTCTGAAAGGAAGTGTTCAGTGTGAAAGAACACTGCAGGCGACTTGGCATTTCTGGTTGAATAAGGACAGACACACATAAACCCCAGAGTGACCTTGATTCAATGACCTTATACTGAGCTGCATTCTCAATGTAGCTGCTTTGATAAGCAGACAGACATTAAATGTGATGTGTCACACAAGTAAAGCCTAAAGAGCTTCCAACTGATTCAGCCAGGACTCTACTTTTGTTTTCTCTATTTACCAGTAAACATACTGTAATCTCACTGGCCTAAAGCAATTATGTAACATACACAAACATACACAACAGATGAAAAACTGCTCATACGTAATACTGTATTATGAACTGATGTCAGGAAGAGCCAGATTTCCCTCCTTCTAGAGCTATATGTTCCACATATTCTAAAGGGCAGCACATTCTCTTAGTCTTGAGACTAAGGATGTAGTTGTTGAGAAGTGACATTTCAGTGTCAGTAATTGTACTGTTCATGAATGTAGACACTGCTTTAGAAAGACTCTGGCAATGGTGAAAGAAAATGCTCAAAACCTGCTGGAAGAGAGACAGGAGAGGACTGAAAATGGGTCCATGAGACAGGAACAGTTATGTTCCCTCAAATAAAAAGTCTGACAAGATTCATCAAATTGCTTTTTCCACTATATTGTATGATGTATGAGAATCATATTGCTTTTAAGGTGATAGTCTTTCCTGCCAGTCATTGCAATGATATCACCACATCATTCCTACTGATGACCTGACCTTTCAGATATCATATTACTGGAGCACTAAACAGTTCTGTGGAAGAACAGATATTCTTCCCATTTTGAGACTCTTACTGCCAGTGGTACAGAAAAACCCGAGTCATTATCTGCCTTTAATGACCCTCTCTCTGGCATGTTCTGGTTCCTGGGAAACCAAAGACTAAATCCCTGTTGCGGATAAAGTGCTGAGAAGACCCACAGCTGGGACATCCATGACCTCGAAGGCCACATACACACTGCAGCTTTGTACAATTGTAAGAGTCACTACTCTTCTGAATGCTTAAATGGACAGTTCACCAAAAAAATTACAATTCTGTAATCCCCTCATGTTGATCCAAGCCTACATGATCTTTCTTTCATGAAACACAAAGATAGAATCCTGTTATGTACACAGATTGGTTATCTCTGAGTGACAGCCTCACCTTCTCATAACCTTCTCATAACGCTTGTTGCTGTAACATTAGCAGAACTTTTTTTAATGGTATATATCATATACTGTATATCAAAAATGTTATTCTTAACTTGTAAGTGAAACTTTAAACATCTGAAAAACATTACAGAATTAAAAATGTTTGAATAACGTTTATATAACCAAGCAATAACATCAAATTCAACGTCTAAAAAACTGAACCTTTGAACATTCCTAGAACTTTCAAAATAACATTTTTAATGTTTTTGTTACTTGATTGTTACTTACATCTTTTTCTAGGTGAGATGACATGATTAAAAAAATAAACAACAAGAAAACAGAAACATATAACTTAGTAACTAGCTCATTACTTGATCATATGTGTCATAACAATTGATATTTGTGTAATAAGTGTTTTTTAAGTTAGATCTATTTGTTTTTTGCAATTTGCATTTAATACTGTAATACTGTAATACTAATACTGTATATACACAGTATCATATGTGCTAAAACTGTACTGAATAATGTGATTAATTATACATTACACGGGGTAAAACCAGACAGCCTGCTTTGGAAAAATCAATGTGCTACACAACAGACAACAGCAACACCCCTCTCCTTCAACAAAGACAAATTTGACATAGATATGAGTGACTCTACCTGAACTCTATCACAGGCTCCTTCATCTTAACCAGACCTGGTAGACTACAAAGCTCATAATTCATCATTCATGTAGGTCTGGTGGCTTTAATGTGATTAGGCTGCTCCAATGAGCCTTGTGTGGTTTCATAAAGGACCAGCTGGTGGTGCGTCATCTCTACAAAGACAGATCTGATCAGTGTAATCTCAAAAACAAGATCTGACAGATGCATTTGATTGTTTCCCATGCCACTGAGCTTTGATTAACAGAGGAAAATAACAATAACACTTGCAAATACAAATGCATTTTGTTTTCCTGAATTTGTTAAGTTAATGTCTGCCCAAGCTATTCCTCTGATTTTAATGTTTGGTTATAAAGACGGAAAAAAAAATCAAGCCATTTGAGGGTTGGTTTGATTAAATAAAGAATTTAAAAAGATAAATGAATAATGACATACACCTATCTCTCTGCCCCAGTACATTATCCCAGTTGTTTTAAAGCTATGGAAACAGCACTATGGAAACACACGACAATTAGGTGAAAAAACCAAAAATAGTCAATAAGAACCCAGCTATCAGGGAAAACATTCAAAAATGTTTTTGCAGTTAATGTTTAATGCCTCTCCATGTCTGAGCCTTTCTCAATGTTTTAATGTCTAATTTAATTGCAGATTTGTGCAGGCATATTGTAAATCTATTTCAGGGTAATAGAGGCTTTGTCCACATCTCCTCATTATCTCATCTTTTTGGAACTATTGTGAAGCATGAACAAATGTGAACGCTCTGTAGGCACCTGAGACCCTAAATGACACAGTGATGTGATGTTCTGTGTCAGTGTGAGTGTGCATGACCATATGCGTGCTGTTGTGGTAAGTATGTGCTGGTAATCCAGGACTGGATTAGGCATCTGTGTAAATCTACACAGCGGATAACACATAAAGCTTTTTCCTGTTTAATCTGATTGGACCTGAGAAATACTGACACAAGATTAAATAAACAGAAGTGTTTTCCTTCAGAAGAAATGTTTTTTTATTACTACAATTACATTTTAATGTGCCTACTGGTTAGGTAAATGTTACTGGTTAGTTAGCCAACAGAGGGGGAAGTAAAAATGTCTAAAAGCAACCGCATAAACAAGCAGGCTCACATTTAGCTTAAGGGGATCATACTTAGAAGTAATATCATACTTTTCTCATATTTAAGTTTTTTTAAACTTACAAATAAAATAATACAGTAATTTGACGATTTTCCACTGTCTTTCACTGTTAGTCTTCACCGTTAGTTTTTTTGCTGCTGTTCCTTTAAAAATGCTACAGTGTGTAAACACCCACTTTGCATGCGAAATGAGAAACAATTTGTGCTCAAATGTGGCACACAAACTGTTAATATCAGACTGAACTTATCAGATGCCTTCAATAAGCATTTAATTTCTAACACTGAAAACCTTCAGTATATCCTTGATATGTCGGCACATGTGCTTTTAATGGTTCTTTTATAGAAAAACCTTTAACATAAATAAGGCATGAGATTTAGTGTCAATGAGATTTTCATGTGGAAAGGGCTATCTGGTGTGACGCCAAAGACACTAAATGTAGTGTGGCTTGTTTAGACATGGTGTAAGTTTCAATAAATGATCTTTTTTTAATGAAGAAGTAGTTTGCTGGTCTGAATGTTTTAGTATGTTTTCAGAGTAGAACTTTTTCAGCTCAGTAGAACTTTTCAGCTCACAGCATCAAATCAAATTTGATTCTTTATGATATGATCCCTTTAAACTCATGAGATTATTTACATATAATGTATTAATCCAGATGAAAGCTATTCAAAGACTGTATGGAATTTCATTTACTGTATTTTCTAAATACAAGGGACATAAATGGTTACATTACCAGCATGTTTGGCACTACATCTGTTTAATCTAAAGTTGCCAGCAGAGCCTGAGGAGAAATAAATTATGGGAGGATGAAGCTGTTACTGGAACTGTTAGTAGTTTCATTGTAAGGACACAACAAGACTGCTTGTGTATTTCCATATTCCACTGCACTGAACGAGGCTCAACAAGGCTGTCCTGTGCACAAGCCCCTCTTTGTGTTTCTGTCTTAGGCACATCTTTATACAGGAAGAGAAAACAAAAAAACATGAGTCAGGACCTGAACTTCAGACAGTAGCATGGACAAACACTGGCTCTTAATGTGATATTTTTGCCCGAAGCAGACAGTATCTGTACCCTGTTGTTAATACTTTTCCTAATGCTTGTTTTGCACAGTATTTATGTTAGATATACACAACATTAGAGCTGTTCAATGCCAGATTAATACTGAATTTACTCACTCAGAATGCTGATGGGTGTCATTAAACATGAATAGTTACCAACTAAATCAGGGGAACAGATCCTCTTGACAAAATATGCCTGGGCAAGGTAAAGTGGTCCATCTATCATGCTCATATTAAAATACTAGAATAATAACCATACACTGTGATCGACACTGTGGGTATTATTAGCAGTCATGAATAGATACAGCCTGAACCCTATCAAATAAACAACCTGATTCTGATACTGTACACAAGTAGGCTACATGGATATCAGAATCCGGCTAGTTAATTAAGCATGAGAGCTTCACCAATAAATCTTTTTTTTTATTTGACAAATAGACAGATTAGCCAAACTGGGAGGGGAATGTGTAAATGATGAACAGCTGAATTCAGCAGGAATGTGTGGGGGTTTGAAAAAAATCTGCAGGAAACTGATTTTCTTCTAGAAGGCAGTAATCAGCACACAAAAGGCGTCTTTTAATTATTCTTTGCAATCTAGAGGGACAGACATTTCAGAGAAAAGGGTCTGTAGTGCTACAGGACAGGTTTGTATTAAAAAAACAGCACTAAGAGTGATGGGTAGAAATTTACAATGTAAATTTAGTTGATCTATTATAATTCAAATCTGCAGACACGAAACCTCTTTAATGCCATTAATATACATAGGATCATATTTATGATTCATATTTCTATGCAAATACCAGACCACACATGAAAGCATGCCGTGACCAGTCCCAAAATAAACTGGCCTCAGTCCTACAGTGGCATGCTGAAAGGCATTTAAAACAAAACGCAACAAGTACATAAACTCAGCTTCACTGGATGGCCATCGCTATTGCATTGTTTTGTTTCGCTTATATGAGAACAGGCATATTTAGTCTGCTAATCAGACTCCCACTCTGATCAGTGCTAGAACCATGATGATGATCCACCACTGACTGCCCCAAACACATTACTGAGGTCAGAACAACAGCACTAAGAAAGATTACTACAATTGGGAGCTACTGTGTTTCCACCTGTTATCGACTGCTTCAGTAGTAATCCTCTTTCTTTCTCATTTAACACCATGCACTGATTGTCCCTCCCTTCCCCCTTTCTCTGTATATGTCTCTCTCTCACACACTCAGTGGTGCTGGTGTATGTCCTCTATTGTATGTTTCTAACTACCTCCCAGTGTCTGTCCTGCCAGGCATCAAGGTCAGACAGGCATTGGCTCTGTCTTTGGTTAACTCTTTTTTACAATGCAAAACCACCTGCGATTTCACTCTCCCTCATCCTCTTACGTAATACACTCAAAGCAAAGAAGAACCCATACACCAGCGATACACAAACACTTTCCCTTTCACACACACAAACACACACATACACATCACTTTACATTGCGTGGTATAAAAACCCTCAACATTATTGCATAATCAGCACAGCTGGTGCTGGTTTCATCTGAGATTAGTGCAAGAGAGGAGAGGAGAGCAAATCTACTGTATTATCTTTCTCAGATCAACAATACTTGAGAAAATCAGAGGAAGCTTTAATATGACATTTAGGAATGATGTATGTGCTTCTTATTGTTCAGACCAACTGTTTCAGTTCCCAATTTTATCATGTCTCTGTGTCACAGGACTGTCCTGTTTCTGGATCACAGAGCACAGAAGTACAGGGTCATAAAACCTTATCTGCATTTAGGTGTTGCAACAAATGTGTAATACAAAAACGTGTTGCACAATTTTTCTTCCACATATTATCTGAGTTCCTTAGAAACTGTTACCATTGTTAAATGGTGGTTCAGTCTGCATGAGCATAACTGCAGTAAATATTCCCAGTCACAGTAAATAAGCTCTGTCGACAACACTGTCGGCAAACATGACAAAGCAAACATGGAGAGAGAGCACAGAAGTGTCAGCTAAGAGCAATCACGTAAACACATACACTTTATTGCTCTATACGTAATGGCCTTTCCCTTCATGAAAACAGGCCAGAAAAGCACAACACATACAACAGCCCACTAAACCAATTTATACACACAAAACACACAAACAGGCACACACACTGCAAACTGTTTAGATGTTGCATTTTGTACCAAAAACATGGCTGTATCATCAGTGATATCAATCTACTCACAAGGCCTGTAATAGCTGCACTAATGATGATGATAACATTAGAAATGTGGATGGAGATCCTGCCATCTGACAACATATTAATTCAATTTACAATGATAACTCAACCCGGATGACAGTCACATATCACTCGTCTGCTGTGACATAATTACTCAAACTAGTACACTGCCTGTCAAAATGAGCCACAAAGACTTACACGAGTGCATGCATACAAAACCATACATACAAAACACACCACTCACTCCTTATTAAAGAAAAAATGTGCACACCTAAATTAATAAGTTATCCCTTGAAGAAGAAATGGCAAAAAAGGCCTGATCTTGTTAAACAATAAAAAAACTTCAACTTGACTTGAGTGGCAACTTGAGTTACATGTAACAGGAATGTGGTATTTCAGTATGTTCTGGCTGATTTCCAGATCACTGAGATTTAAGATTGTTGATAAGAAAACGTCAACATGCAAAGTTGTTGCAACTTTGTTACAAAAACTACAGAAGGGATCTGACACTTGAGGAGGTCCATCATCTGGTTTTTCGCGTTATTTTTCGAGCTATTCATCTACTCAGTAGGATTTACCTGTATGACACCTGTTTCCGGATGGTGAGGTGTAGGAACTCGCTGCACTCCGTCTGCATATCCGGAGGCAGTCCTCCTCCTCTCCCCACTGTCAGTCTCTCTGTCCCGTTTGTCGGACACAGCCGCTGCTTTAAAGTCCCTTCGGTGTGCCCGGTTTCAGTCAGGAACACGTCCTCCTCCTCCACCACGTCCTCCAAAGTCGGCGGCAACACGATCATGGTCAGCGAGTCCGCCGAGCTGCGCGCAGCGCGGGACGAACCGTTAACGGACGCGTCTGATGCCGCTGCCATCTATTCAGTTACAAAACAGCCGCTAACAACGTTGAAAAGTGCCCCACTGAAGGTGCAGTCGCGGTTATGTTATAAACGCGTTTCCTGATGGGGAAATAGTAGCGGAATGGTGTTTTCGGGCAAGTTTATGATAGTTTCGGGCATTACCGTCACCTGCTGCAGGATTTGCGGAACAGTGAGCACGACCACCGCGAAACACACGGCTGAACACACGGAAGCCACGCCCACCTGCACCTCCGCTGAAAAACCGTCTAATCAGAAGAGAGAATGACCACCAGTCCGCCAACCATGACCACCGCTGCAGAATCGACCAATCATAAGAAAGAACGAACTATTTAAGCCACGCCCCGTTTCGCTGCCATACAACAAATCCTACGCAAGAAGCTTTGACAGGCAGGGGCACAAATCACAGCAAATGCTACAAAAAGGCATGTACAACATTTTTTATAGGACTGATTAACCATTAAACAGTTATTAACTGAAAGATTTATTATTAATCGCGACAATATGCTGTCAGAAGCACAGTATTAAAAATAACACTTAAACATGTTATGAGCAGTCCTGGTCCTGTGGGCAGACAATTGTTTTCACCTTTCAATTCACAAGAAATGAGAAATTTCGAGGACAATGATCTCTGTACATTTAATAATTCCCCCAACAGGGAGGATATTACAGCAGTTGAAAGGAGACACCAGACAAGACAATAACTTTAAAACTTTGTATTTAAAACTTTGACAGATGTCAGGTAGGAATACGCAGTAAACTGCAATAAAATTAAACATCCAAGATAGAGGACTTACAACTGTTAATGCAATTGCTCCATCTTAAAAGCCCTCGCCAGCCTGTACCAATTTGTACTGTTGTGCTTTTTTAAAGTACAAGAGTGTTCCTGTAGCTCAATTAGTTGAGAATTGCATTAGCAGCGCAAAGGTTGTGGGTTTGATTCCCAGGAAAAACACATACTGCTGAAATGTATAACCTGAATACACTGTAAGTTGCTCTGGATAAAAGTGTCTGTCAGAAGCAGACACTTTTTTTACACAAAAGTAATTCTGGAATTTTGTATGGCCACACTTTTAATATTACTGCACATAATATTATTTGCTGTAGTATTACTCTTTTTATGTCACTTTGGATAAAAGCATGTGCTAAATTATAGCAATAATTGTAAATGTAAATCCTTTCAGAGTAAATCATGGGTAGCCACTGTAAGGCTCATGCAAAAAATTAGGAAGTCGAGTGTATACCTTCGTTAAAATTCACAACGATTCCCAATGCAAATCAAAATTAACTGTAAGTGATGTACAGCAGGAATAACAGATATTTATACTTACATTTTATAATTTGTATTTGATATGGCTTTTTATTTGGAATAAAAGTATTGTAAAGCTGCTGAGCATGTTTTAACAAAAATAGGGTAAGATGTATTGTAGTATTGCAGTTTTTTTTTTGTACAAAATGCAGCCTATTTATTGAGAATACCCCCTTGTTTGGTCACCTCAAAAACTAACGTTCATGGTTCGAGCCTGGAGTTCCTGAATCTTGTATGCAGCAGTCTTTTAAAAATATTACTGTTAAAAGAGTCAGCTTTTATGACATAAAAATAGAGCAACAGTGCACAATAACAAGTGCACACAAACACACACACACACATACTAGAAGAGAACTATAGATATTAATGTGGGAGGAAGGCAGCCAGCAACAATTTGATCCTGTGTTCCTTTATTCCCTCCTCCTCTCTCCATCTCTTTATCTCCACCTCCTCCATCTCTTCTTTCTGGGTATATATGTGTGTAGGTCTTTAGATTTTGTCTATTCTTTTCTATTTTAAAAGACATAAGACCTTTACAATAACTGTTTTTTTATTTATATGACTATAAATTACTATAAATATTGTGGATCATTGTGCAAAGTCTGAATGAGGACTGTTCAATCAGTGTGGAAATCAAAGACTAAAAGCTCTATGTCTGACGCTTGAGGAATTTTAAAATATTAAAATATTAAAATATTAATATCAATTAAACTATTTTAAATTATTTTAAATTGTTCGTCTGATATGAAATGCTTAGCAAGCAGCTCTGCACAGCAAGTGCAGGCCTAAACTCATGAAATTACAATAATATTGGGAAAAAACAATCTAGCTCTTTTTGCTACTGTTCGATATCTTTAATACATTTTCAACCTGATGTACTAGTTTTAACTGAATTTTTCCAGTCTTATCATTTTTCCATTTATCATGCCATCCACTAAATCACTCACTGTACTGTTTAGTGTAGGATTTTTATTGAACAAGATTTGTGGTAGAAGACTACATACTGCTGATATACAGCATATACATACTCATACAGCTCACTCCTCTTCTGTACAAAAGAAATCAGTTTTAAAGAATTTAAGGAAGTGACATCGTTGTCTACAGCCCAATTTAATCCTTAAAAACCATTTTCATGTAAAACCTGAATAGTGTGTACTAAACTAAACACACAGGAAGTTGTTTTGTCATTACAAAAGTTTTACACAATAAATAGCATACATGTATCTTTGGACACATAATTCATGGAATAAATGAACTATGGTGTGAATAAAGGATTTCTACAGTCATACAGTTTATGTGCTCCAAGCAGTCCTAAAGCCAGGCTTAGAGGATTTGAAATCTGACTGATTATGAAATCTGGTTGCAGCACACACAAAAGGAGAATCTTGACAGATTGTTTTTCTCTAAAATGCAAAGTTTAATAATTTAACTGTCTTTAAACATAGCATTATATTACGTCTGATTACACTGTCTTGATTACAGTCTGACTACAGTGAAATACGAGATAAACTACATATCTGAATAATATACTGTTAGGAACAGGTAGAGCGCTGACATCTAGTGGTCAAAGTATAAAATTGAGCTTTACAGAACAGGTGTTGATTTTGCTGGCCCCAACAATCCCCTTATACCCAACATCTTTTAAAGCAAAATATTAACAAAGTAATTAATTAATTAAACTAAGGTTTATATTTCTTTATAAACCTTTATAAACCTTTACGTTAGCTTTAAAGTCTGGATTTCAAACAGAAATAACAAGGAGACAGAAAGTTGCATCTGCAAATTTTGTATTTTGCTTAATTCTAACTCTACTTTAGAATAGACAGAAACAGCAAGACAGGAGATGAGCTTAAAACATAGATACATAAGGAGCCAGATTTATACACAGATACAAATCAAACCACATGCCCTCAAGCCACACAGTGAATACCAAGAAGCACTGGAAATATAAAAATACAGCCTCCATATTTACAGCGTACATTTATCATCTGTCATATGTACAAAGGGCAAATAAAGGTACAGGTGATACCAGAAAAATGATATTTAAAGCATAAATGCCATTGTCATGAAAACATTAAATTCAGTTTCACTGGAATTCCAGAAAACTCAGTTCAGGAATTCAGTTTTTTTGTGGCTGGTATTTGCATTGAAATCATACTTCTATTATATTTCCATTTATCCTTTTAGAAACATTCAAAGAAACACTTAGATTTTTCCAGTCCAATATAATTATAAAAGAAGTCAATTATACAAGAAGTCTGTATCAATTAAATTACATGAGAAACTGACAGCAATAGGCCATGATGAGTGCTTTGTCATCAAACATGTCCAAATGTAAAGCTTTTAAAACTACACTGAATGCAGTTTTCCACTGATGAGATGTTACTGTTTTTTAATTGCATAAGCCACACCCAGATTTTCATTATGTTATGGTACACATACTACAGAATATTTGTTTAAACACTGACAGTCACAGATGTCTTAATGACAACCACCAGTTTCATTATTATAATTTAATGAGACAAAAAAACAGTATTAAAATATTATGACTATCAGTGGTTATCTCTAGATGTACAATAAAATAAATCATTTGAAGCGACACAGGGCCTTGTGAAAACGAACAAAAGGGAATGATTTTGGTATGATTAGAAGGTTGTTTCTAAACCCCAACATCTATAACATACAATATATATTTTTTTTAATGGAAAAACATAGACTTTTGTAAGACATATTCATAAAACTGGACTCTCAACTGTCAGATATTTGTGGTGAATCTTACAGTGGTCACACAGTTATCTCAGGTACAGAATACACACTAACATTCTCAACAAACATTAAAAATAAGTATTCCCTTATCAAAAAAGAAAATAATTTGTTTTAAATAATAAAAAATCAAACATGTTTTGCTTTTATAAATGTAATAATAGCTGTTGTACTCAATCTATGTTCTGAACCTCAACTTGTATTCATTTTATTCAATGTTTCAACAGATTTATGTGGATTGTGTGATTGAACATACAGGATTTGATTGTCCCTGTTCATTTGTTGCTCTCTATATACAAAACTTTCTTTACACAGAAATAAAGATAAAAGAAAAAACTGTTTAACAGTTAGGACAACAAGATCATGTAAACTTTACATCATCTTTCAATAAAAACACACTCACAAAATAACTATTATTTTTTTGTGCATAAAATAAATATGCTCTTTTTTTGAATGCTGCAAATACTAGAATATATTATGGATAAAATTTAAATTTCAGTACAAAAGCCTCTGCCTTTTGACAGTAGAAAACAAAAATAAGTAAAAACCTGTTGTCAATAAAAGTAAGCAAAGGCATGTAAGGGAAGAAATGCAGTTAAAGCATCTTAAATATGACTACAGGAGAAAGAATGTGAAGGCACTTAAATCAATCAGTTTTCCTAGTGCAAAACAAGTGCAATCCAGCTTAAACGTGTTAGGAAAAACAAGCCAAGATGGCAGAGGAAGAAAATCCGGTCAAAGCAAGTTTAAAACCGCAAAGTACGTTAGGCACCTGTGATTACACCTGCTGGAAAACATTAAGAGATTTAAAATAGAGTCATAAACAGAAAATTAGCTCTTTGGGCTTTACAGATATGTTCTAAATGGACAGTCTTATGGCACTCTAGGAAAATTAAAACAAACAAACTTTTAGAGGCTCACATCCATATAAAATGGAGCAACGGCCACATCCACCCACATTATCTCTGTCTTTCAAACTCAGTGCGTGCTGGTAAAAAGAAGTTTTTTTGTACATGATGGATGGATGTACGTACGGATAATTATGTTTTCTCACAGTTTTCTGTTTACACAGTTTTGTGAGTGTCTTTGAAATGTTTATCAGGTGGGATGGATCATGGTTATGAGGCATGTGAGTTCTTCAGGATGGAGTCACGAGATTCAGGATCTGGAACGATAAGGGTAACCAGGTAGTAGGGGGTAAGGTCAGCGGAGGCCTGCAAGATACAGTCAGCTCTACCCAGAGAGCTTAGAAGTATTCAGCACCTCCCTCGGGATCCTGTTTTCTGAGAGAGAGAGAAAGAGACAATTCTGAATTATTAACATGGCACATATTATGCACCTCAGGTGAAATTAAGGGTCCTGAGACAGAGACTGTGTCTCACCTGGAGTGGTAGTGTGATTCTGGGGGATGGAGTGGGGTCACGGACGTGTTGCTGTAGCCTGCAGGCTCCGGTTGGGTCTGACTCAGGTATCTGCTTATGAGAGCAGAACGTTCCTGCTCATCGTTCTCTTTCAGGTCCTGTACAAAATGTCGCGGCCCCCCCTCCATCTTCTCCACACTCAGCAGGCCCCTGTGGCCATCCTCCACTGGGGGCCCCTCTTCATGGAAGAGCAGACTGCGGGAGCGGACTGCACACACACACAAACAGAAGAAAGTTATGTCGTGCTCTGGCATAATGTGCTTATTGTTCATGACTTCATGATCTGTGAGGCAGAAGGGTTTGACTTGTATGAGTGTTTCTGTGTGTATTACAGGGAGAAAGAGCAAGATTTGGAGTGTGCTGTTCTTTCTCTCAGGCCAACCAGTATGCATTAGGATTAGCATGATCTTCGGTTACTGCAGCAACCAAGTTGCTATCAGCCACGGACCCGAATCTGTAGGGCCCTTGTGAAAATGAATGAGGTATTTGAATCCCCTTTCAAGCACAGCTTTGATACAGCCGAATGAGACACAACTCTGCATGTGTTAGTGTGTGTGTGACTGTGTGTGTGTTGTAAAGTTAAAAGAGGATTGTAAAATCTCCTCAAAGGGAAGTAACGATTTCAATCTAAAACTCTCTGGGATGTATGAGAGTAATCTAAGGGTGAGAATGGTCACTGTCACTCATCAGTCCAGGGGCTCTGTTAATAACCAGAACAGACTATTAGACAGACAGCCTCACACTCTTTCATTCTCTCAGGGGAGAACTAAATAAGTGCTATCAAAGAAACAAAGCTATTAGATGGTCAGGTAATTTACTGAATGTGTCTGAAAGCCATCCGATAACTCTTATAAAGGCATACAATATCGCAAACAATTTTTATCTATCTGCCTTTTGTATGGTTTTAACCTGTTTTATACGAGCCAATAAATAAATGCATTATTGTTTATATGCAAAAACATAAAAGCCACACATGATTTTTTTGATTCACATGTTTAAGGCAGGGATGAAACATACCCTGGCTGGTGGTGTAGAGGTCACCTAAGGGCAGTGGTGCGGACTTCACCGTGTGTGAGGATGATGAGGATAAGGAGGAAGAGTAGAGGGAGAGCTCGGGCAGACAGGGAGCCAGTGAGCCCAGCACCAACACAAAACACAGCGCCACCACCTGGCCAGGAGGAGGAACCACACACACGGTGAGCACCCCACCCCACTGTAAGCACTGATCTACTTTCACTACACCTGTAAAAACATGTCTGACTAGCATCTACATGACTAGGATGAAAGAACATGCTAACATGTCAGACTAAACAGACTAAACATTTATTAAGAAAATATAATACTCTCATTTATTGATTTGTGATTTGTTTGAAGAGGAACAATGTGTTTGTTTATATACATATGAGCATGATGGAACAAATGTGTGTGTGTGTGTGTGTGTGTGAGAGAGAAACTGAGGGCTTGTGGCTGTGTTAGAATGTGTTTATGTACCATGAGACAGGTGCTGGTCTGTGTGGAGGCGATCTTGCAGGATCGAGGCACTTTTCCGCTCACTAGAGCCTGCAGTCTTTGTAACTGTTGGAGGAGAGACCTACAAATGACACAAACACATCACAAAAGAGAGACGATTAGAAGAGTCTTTAGCTCAGCGTGTAGGCAGCGTGTGCGTGTCTGCAGGCTATATGTGGTTTTCACAAGCCTCTTTCTGTTCTAGTTTTTAAACAGCAGGCTGTTCTTAATTCTAAACTCAGAGAGCATGTGAGGATAATACAGATATTACTGGCTACAGTGTTACATAAGCTGAACACCACTCATACAACTTTCACACACAAGCACGCTCTACCTCCTCCTCAGTGTCGCTGCACAGACAGAGTGGGTGTTCATCCTTAATTAATTTCCCCTTTAATTAACTTCTTTATATGTTTTCTTACTTTCTGATGTGGCCTCTCCCACATAAAGCCTGCATGGTCACAGTTCTGTGTTCACGCATGTTATTTGCTCTGTTTGCCAAAAAAAGCATTTTTAAACATTTGGATGAAAACTTTTTTTGTGTTTTGGAACAGGGTAATTTGCAATTGTTGTAATATGCAATTGTTTCGAGGTAGCTGGCAATGCAGCACACTTCTGTTTAAAGTGTTTACTGCATGCTGCAAAATACTTGACACACAAAATAAAACACAGAAGGCAGTACACTGTATATACTGTGAAGAATACAATAAGCAGAACAGTAGTATTTCATGTACATGCCTAGAAAATCAGAAGAGATGTGTTCCTGTAGCTCAGCTGGTAAAGCATTGCATTTGTGCACAAAAGGTTGTGGGTTTGATTCCCAGAGAACACACATACTGATCAAGCATAAAGCTTGAATGCTCTGTAAGTCACTTTGAATAAAAGCGTCTGCCAAATGCATAAATGTAAATTAGATAGACCTCCCTCTAGTGGATTAACTAAGAAGTGACATCAAACAAAAATTCACACAGAGAACAAAACATTCCTCTTGTCATTGGCACTAATTTGTACATTATTACTTTTCTTTCAACAGGGTCCATGATGGAAAAGGGCCACTTTGCCACAACAGGACGGTTTATGCTTTATAAATGCATTTATTATAGAATAGTGATTAGAACATTAATTCCACCACCAGATAGAGCCATTGGAGCATGTTGGCAAACAATATAAAGACAACGTTACAACTTGATCATTTGGCAGACTCTTTTATTCAAAGCAATGTACAGTAAACCTATTACAGAAATACTCCCACTGGTCAACCTGAGATTAAGGGCCTTGTTTTGGTAATATCATTTTGGGATTCGAAAAAATGATTCTGCTTGCCATTGCAAAGTTTAAACACTTGCCTATACTACCTGTATTTTAACAGCAACATATACATGCATCCGTATGGACTACTCTGTTGTTAAATGTATAATTTCAGCAGCGAGGAGAAGCTCCGACTTCCACCATCCTACTGAACTAATAGTAATCATCTTACTTGAATTATATAAACAGTGGTTTACTCAACGTTAATATAAAACCTACACAACACACAAACTTCCCCCCTGCTGTCTCTTTGAATTCCACAAGCTAACTGTGAGGGCTCTATCCCAATAAGATTCGGCAGAGTGCCAACACATACACACTCATTATCCTGTAATGAGGGGCAGGCAGGAATCGTGCTGTGTGAGTGTGCCATTAATAATGGTCGTGAGCCAATCCTCTTTAAAACTATGAAAACATAACTTTACACTATATATACCATACACATAGGCTTTCATGTCTCTTACGTCTCACACAAACTCACGTAGAGCACTGCTGACAGTTGCGTTGCTGCAAAAAGCTATAATATCCAAAAAAACTGAAAAATGATGGAGCAAGAAAAGTGTTTCCCGAGATGGAATACTAAACAACATCTACATTTTGACAAAAAAAAACTTTAGATAAAGTTACAAAAGTTGTTATCAGCCTACGTCTGGTAAGACAAACTGAATAAGTAAATAAATGTATATACACACACACCGTTATACTTAATGGCAGGGTATGCAACCTTTTCCAGAAACACTTTTTGTTGTGCTATTTGAAATTCTCTTTGCATCCTGATAGCAATCAGTATGTAAAGTGGTCTAAATATATTTATATATCTTCTGTGGAAGGCACAGGACCATTAAATGTTTGTCCAATCATTGCATTCGGTCCAAATGCAATGATAGGATGTCCCACTTGCCTATCAACCTATGCATTTGCCTACCTCTGTACACTAGTGGAGGAAGCGTGGCTTTGAAGAATGCTTTGAAGGGAGGATGGGATCTTATGCTTTTAAAGCTAAATTGCTAGTTGCATCTCTGAATTGCCTACCCTATATTTAACATAGTTGTATCCCATGGTATTCCCATTACCACACGTTATCCCATCGATACCATGGTACCTTACAGCATTCATAGCTGAGCTTCAATAAGATTTTACAGTAAACTCACAAAAAAGAGCTGACTTTGATAATACCGAATCACCCCACTGCGCTCTCTCTCTGTCTCTCTCAGCAAACAGTAGGAACAGACAGCGCCCTGTTGTCAGTGACTATGTTCTAACTAGGCCACCCAAGAGTGAATAAGAAGGTGCTGCTCTATATGATTGAAAGGGAAGGTTAAAACCTGCGTGCATCTGGACCAACTTAACAACACCTGCTGACTCGACAGATGCTGCTGCGTACACTTACTGCAACTACGGCTACAATTACATTTAAAATCCTGTTCTAAAATGATCACTGCTATTAAACGCATGCACACATATCGAAACTCACCTGTTGGCGTTCTCGAGTGTCTCAACCTTTTTCCACAGTTCATTGTTTTCTGAAGTATAGTTCTCCATTCTACAGATATGAGAGAGAGACAGAGAGAGAGAGACAGAGAGAGAGAGAGTGTTATTCTACTAGTGTCAAAAAGGCAGATTTAAACACATAAATAAACAAGCAAAATAAAGTTTCACTTGTTAACTTTATGACCCTTAAGCTCTGACCTTATATCACCAAAATCAATTGCACATGCCCTCATTTATCACACACATTAACGACACACACATTAATAAACTACAGTATGAAGCAGTGGAAAAACAGTGTGTGTGTCCAGTCAGTCCAGTCTCTCCAGCACACTATCCAAACCCTGAGAGCCTAACAGCAGCACAAAAGGGAAAATGAGTCATACAACCACACGCACACATGCACACCCCAATGAGTGCATGGATTGTAGCCATTGGCCACACTCACACAACAAACTCATAAAACAGAGAGCAGTACACACAGTATGTTGTAGTGAAAGTGTGCTGGGGTGAGCAAGAACTGAATATTAGATGAGAGGATGTCAACCAAGAGACAGAGTGATGAGAGTTGCAGAGAGGCAAGCAGGAGAGTGGATGCTAGACAAACAATGGAAGAAAGAAAGGAGAAAGAGCAGCCAGAAAGCAAAGTAAGTGTGGAAAAAGAATAGAACAAAAGAGAGAGAGAAAATAAAGTGGAATTACCTTTTCTCCAAACATTCTACATACTCTTTCTTCTTTCTGCGGCTTTCCTGTGCAGAGATCTATGAAAAAAGAAATAATAACAAAAAGTTAATAAGTACAGAAGTAAGTAAATAATATAATGCACCAATATAATTTAACAGGAACATATGACTGAATTGAGTTCACCCAAAAACAAAAATTAGCATACTGTATATATATGTCTGTACAAATTATGTTATCATTTAAACACTGTTGTTCCAACCCCATATAACTTTCTTAAGTGGAAGACAAATAGTGAAATAATCTTTTTCCTTTAATTAAAATGGTTGGGGACCAGGGCTATCAAGTTTAAAAAATGATGATAAAAGCACATTAAGTGGTCCAAAAGTGTGTCAGAAATTTTTAAAACATTCAGAATTTTCCTCTATGATTTGGTGAACTATTCCTTTAATAGTATGTGGTCATTAATTAATAATACCTTGTTTTTGATTTTCCTGCGGACTCGTTTGAGGGCTTTCTCCTCAGTTTTTGTGAGGGGCAGTTTGTTGGGGACAGGATATCCCTCAGCGATCAAAGTTCTCTTCTCTTCCTCTGTCAATATCAAAGGGCCTGATGTTCCCTGCAGCTTCTGAACAATAACACAACTCAGCATTTTTCACCCCGTATGTACATAATATTCACTTTCCTATATAATGATTTCCACTTGCATGCTAATGAGCATGCTGCATCTCATACACTGTAAGTCTATAATGTATTATGTGTGACTCACATGGGGGGCAGTAAGGAGAGGGGATGAGGAGATGGCTGCAGAGGTTCGAGCCTGTATCCGGGCAGGACTGGAGGGAGGCAGTGAATGAGGGCTTTGCATGTGGCCGGGGCTTAATGGTGGCAGTGAATGTGGGCTCTGGGATCCATCGCTGTCACTGCCGTGGCTGCTGGGTGGGGTGGGTGGCAATCGCAGATGCTCATCTGTTGGGAACAGAGCAATAATTTTAATGAACCTAAAACACCTGTGATTCCCGTTTATTCTCCGGCAGGAATACCCGAGCTCTTAATGATCCATTGTGATTCCATACGCCACTAATTCTGCAGATTTGTTTGACTGTAAAGAACAGAATATCTGTCATCAGATTTAAGGAAGGGTTCACCCAAATTAAATTTCAATCATTCCATCATTATTTCCTCACCTTCATGTCATTCCAAACCTGTATGATGTTATTCTTTCCGTGGAATACAAAAGGGAAATTTCACGCTTCTGATTTCCAATAGTTTTTCTTTACAATGACAGTTAATAGTGACCCTGTCTGTCAGGCTCTAAAAAGCATGAAAAATAACTTGTGTGCTATATTCCAAGTTCTGAAGTCATTTGATAGCTTTATGTGAGGAACAAATCGAAATTTCGTTTTCAGTCATATGGAACACTTTTATGGTACTTTTATTGTGTTTTAATCATTTTTGAAGCTTGACAGACTCAGTCACTATGAACTGTTATTGCAGGGAAAAGAAAACCGTAACATTTCTCCCTTTGTGTTCAGAAAAAATAACAAAAAATAACAGCACACAGGTCTGGAATGATGTGAGGTAGAAATCATAAGCAAACTGACATAATATTTTAGGGGAACTATTTCTTTAATACATTTGGCACATACACCAACCCTCCGAAACAGTCAGTATTAAAACGGCCAATGAATTTGAGCAAAAGCAAGACAAAGTGAGAAAGACAATTTTCAGAATGAAACAAAAACATTCTATCCATTCACCTGTTATTAGCAAGCATCAATAAAGTCTAATTCTTAGGGTGAGATTATGGACAGCACAACACCGCAGAGCAGCTAAGTCTGGTGGGTGTTGGACTGACTGTTGTGTTTGGTCTGGCAATGTCCCAGCATAAACACAGCACTGCTTTAATTCTATTTTTCCTGGATAAGCAGGATAAGAGGACGTCATACTGCCAGATAGGCAGTGCTCATACTCGGCCTGCAGTTGTTACAGGTTGCCTCAGGGACACTCAGGGACCAGTCACACTAAAGCAGCTGTAAGGGTTTAGTGTTTTTCTCAGCAGCATAATGATGCCAGTACTTTGAATTATTTGCTATCAACCTGAATCTGCAAACTAGTGTTATGAGCCCAGATTATAACATTTAGCTAGCATAAAATAAAAATTAGCATCATACATTCATATCATATCAATCTAGTAACTTACATGGCAATATATATGTCTGCACTATCACCAAATACACATGCACAAATAACACAAGCATATGCACAGAAATGCACACAAGCATACATACAAACATGCAGAATGTGTAGAACAAAACTCTGATTCCAGAAATAGCCTTGTCATGTCAGAATAATCTAAAAACAAAACTTCTTAAAAAATCAAGTAATTTCCTCAGGATATTCCAAACAATTCTAACTAAACAATTCAGATATCATGCGCTAAAAAATGCCTCTCAAAGACCATTTTCATTTTCAAATAGCCATTCAGAGTGGACCAGCTTTGAGATCTGAGAGATTCTCAAACATATGCAAAAGTTAAATAAAGAAACACTCACACTAAGTCTCATTTCCTCTGGAAAAAGAACACAGCATTACAGTATTTATAACCCTGAACTGAACTGACCTTGCAGCGAGAGCAGGATAAAAGAGAGTTAACAGAACTGTACTGACCATATGGGGTAACTAAAGCTATATAATGAGTGCATTAGCATTTTGTGTCTAAATATCTAAATATATCTATATATATCTATGTCCTTTGTTTAATTAAACAGCATTTTCACATTTTATTTGTGCATTTTATATTTTATTGAGGACAGTGGTAAGACATATGTTGCAGGCTGGATTTAAACCTGAATCCCCATGTATCAACAGCTTATTATATGGCACATGCTGCCCACTGCACCATAGCTGCTATTATTATGTGAACATACATGGTCAGACAAATTGCTGGATAAATTCCTCTGTACCACTAGTACAGATGCTGGAAGCAGTGGTTTGTGTTTAAACTGAAGACAGATTCCACACTTACCTGAGGGGACACTGAGAAACTGGTTTGCCTCACTGGGCTCTGCTTTGATGGCAGGAACAGAGTTTGAGCTCAGGCCTTTGGAACCCTAACACAGTGAAAACAAACACCCACCAAAACAATAATTACTCATAACAAAACAGATGCTTATGCACTAAAGTGTGTGTCCGCAATGCAGACTTCAGGAATAAAGTATGTGACACAGGACAATAGCTTTTAGGGATAATATTTAACTGCAGTAGTCAGCAGAATTTCATGATATTTGATGGTGCTGGAATAAATGTTCTCCATTCTGGGTGTTAAAAACAGTAAACACAGCTGAAGATAGAGTAAAACTGTTTACACTGACAGACGATCGAGCACAGAAAGAGATAACATGAGCATCAGATCATAGGGCCAATTTTAGGTTGTAAGAACGTTTACATAATGTTTCCTTACAAACGTTAAAAATGTTATTTAGAAAGTTCTAGGAACATTTTAGATGTCCAGTTGTTTGTACATTATATTAATGTTGTATATCTATGTGTGTGTGGGAGTTCAGAGACTGAACATGCTACAGAAAGCTACAGATGCAAATGAACTGTGAATGCACAAAAATAGAATCTTTCCAAAGTGCCTAAGCAAACATCTTTCAAATAACATAATAAAATGTACTTTTCTCTCCTTCTAGTCAAGCTTCATTAAAATTCAACTATGGCAAAATCAGGGCATATACATTTTTTATTTGGAACAGGAGCTTGGATTCAGACTCACTCTGATTTCAGGTGGCCCCAAAAGGGTTCCAATGCATTGCTTGATGATTATGTAATATATGCAGATCATGAATTACAGTTATTACTGTGTCACTTTGTAATGCTGTGTTATATATGGTTTATGTTCATCTGCTTGTCCTGTGGTACTCGCTGTGAGGACACTCTCCAGTACAGCTGCACCGACAGTGCAGCAAATCCCAGGGGAACATCAGAACAGCTTTACACCATGTGTGTCTTGCTGCTCTTCCTAAGTAAAGGACTTGTGTTTATATAACCCCTTCCATCCTGAATATGATTTCATCCAGTGAGGTTATTCCTAATAGAACTCTGTTGTTAATTATGAGCAAAGAATGTTCAAGTCTTGTTCTGCGCGTTTGCTTATTTTGATGACAGGTATCTTCAAACAGCAAATGGCTGCCACAGATCTGCTCCCTGGAGAAGGCTTATGGGAACTGGCAGAAAGTCTGGCCCATGTTAGCATGGAGTCAGAGAGGAGAAAGCGATTCCATGGCTCTGATGCTCAGGGCATGTCTGCAGCCAGACATGCACACATAACTAATCTTCTCTCAACTAAACACTGATGCTGCTGGAGCTGATCCCTCTGCTTCAATGAGTTCAACCCTTCACGCACACGCACCGCAAACATGTTCGCTGGGCAAAGAAGTGGAGCGAGCAGCCAGCTGAGCAAAAAATCACAAGCTGTGTGTGTGTTTTTCATTGTCATACTAACACGATGGTCCCTCTGGTCCACAGTGTGTGTGAGGATCATTACCATCAACTCAGTTTCAATTACCTCCAGTCATGTTCACTCTAAAATAGCTCTGTTTTGTGGACTATGACATTATAGTGGATACCATGACAGTGTAATTGCCTCACTAATAAAACGTTTCACCAGAACACCATTCACCCAAAGACAAGACAGTGATTTTACAAGGAGAAAGGGTTGTTCTTATACCTATGATAAAATCAATATAACTCCCAGACTCAAGTGGCGTAATGCAACGTTCAATATTAATCTTTAATAAACAATTACATTTTTTATGACTAATAGTTTTAGATTGTTTTCAACAATAAATCCCCCCAAGTAATATAGTTCAGTATCTTAACTATAGTTAAGATTGTTTACAGTTGCCAAGCAACAAAGTAAATCAATGTATTAAAATAGAATGTGTGGTTGCATTTATAAACGCATAGCATTAGTCAACAGCTTCCAACCCAGTTCATTCAATCAGAATTAAGAGTAAGAGCTATCTGTTTTATAATGATCATTAGGAATCGGTCGATTTCAGAAACATGTATGTGCTGGAGTGTTGTAATCCTTTCCTCTCTTACCTTTTCCTTTGTGTGATTCCTCTGTGGTGGGGGGGCAAGTGTCAGAGGGTGTGAGCTGGTGCTGGTGTTGACCAGAGAAGACGCTGTTTCAGGGCCGTTCTCAGACATCAGACTTGGCTCCTGTTTCACTAGAATGGCTGTGAGATTCTGACTGAACGACCACATCGCCTCTGAATCTGAGGGGGAAGGATAAACAGTCTTAAACAGGAAACAGAGGAAAACAACTGAGAGTGGGCCTATAAAGGGATGTTGTATTTACTCTTAGCAGAAACTATAAAAATGCTTTAACTGGGATAATCTGGAACTAATATAAAGTGCCTAAAAGCACAATAACAATACTGGACAGCCAGTTCAATAAGAAAATGAATGTATACCCAGCTAACAATTTTAACAATAAACGGTTTACTAATGTTTCCATTAATTAAAATTATGTTAAAAATGTTATTTTGAAAGTTCTTAAAACAGTCAAAACATCCAGTTTTTTAGATGTTCTATTAATAGTATTGCTTAGTTATAAATCAATCAAACATTTTTAAATTCTGTATCGTTCCAGTAACATTCCAGTAACTACTTAAGAATAATGTTTTTGACCTATTACATATAACATTAAAAAAGTTCTATTAATGTATTACTGCTAGAACTTACTGCTATTACTCTATTACTGCAAGAACTTTTTGATAACTGTGATAGAACTTTTAGGGAATGTTAGCCAACAGTCTGAGAATGTTCCCTGTAAGCTGGGTAAATACAAAATCATAATAAAATAATTCAATATTCAAAATGTAAATTTAACATTTTGTAATTAACAATTTAACAATTTGTTTGCTATTGGGCTTTATGAACCAAATAAATCTTATACAAGTAAATCTTCCATTAAAGAAACAAATTTCACATTTCAGACCCCATGGAAGGACGTTTCATATAGAGGCTGTTGTGTGTGGGGGGTGCACCTAAAAGAACAGCTCTACATGTCTGCATGCTTCAAAGAGGAGGAAAGCAGTGTGGATAGCGGGAGCCCTCATTATTACGCTGCCCTCTGTAACATTTGTTTGCAGGCTTCACTGTAGGATCGGTAAAACATTATGTGGCCTTGTAAAGGAGGATGGCAGGTTTTTCATGTTAGTCGTCTGTTGGCGAATGATATCAACAGGAGTCTGATTACAACAGGAGAGGAAAAGCTCTTTAGGTGCTCTAATGTTTAGAGGAGAATGCTGGATTTTATACTTTCAAGCTCTGTGCCTGTGGGGAACCTCTGTGAAAGTGGCCAAACCATCAACTCAATACAGCAGATTAGAACATAAGAGACTCTCAGCCAACAGCATGTACTAAAGCAAACACACGCTTACGCACATTCTCTGTTGTCAATAAGGGATTAGCTTCCTTTATAGCTTTTTCAAACATGATCAGAGTAAATTAAAAGTACTCTTTCACAGAAGGATATATCAGGGGTCACGTCACCCTGTATAAACATAAAACCCTGTATAAAATAAAAAAGTTTATGTGCAAAAGCAACACATTCTTGCTGAAAAGGCCAGCTTACACCCGCACAAATTTCTTAATGGGTTTAATGGGTGGATCAACCCATCGCACTGCATAATGCAGCAGGTTCGAGGATGTCTTGTTGGTTAAACACCCTGCTGTGTACATCAGCACATCAGCCATCAGCATCCAAAACAACATCTATGCTGGTCTTATCAGCAGGGTAACTATTTGCATCTATTACCAAATGTCCACCAATGATATGCTGATTTTACCAATGTGTTTCCGCATGATATCTAAGGCGTGAACCTCTAGCATCAATTACTTAATTTATTTCATCATAAGTCATTTTTATTTTACATGCAAATGTCCAAGACTATCCTATTATCATTAATCCTCAACAGAAGCTAATCTCCACAGGGTCATGCCTATAGGGCACTCTAGGGCTTTGATGTCTGAAGGATAGCAAGTACCAGACCAAAGGAGACGGAAGAGCGATGCTCATTAGTGGGTTTAAAGTTACTGCAGAGCAACAGGAGACAAAGCTGTGAATCAGCCAGTGCCCACTTTAACTGCCTGCAAAAGCCCCCCAGAGAGCAAGTTTAAGGGTCCATGGAGATATCACACAAAGCTGAAACACCTACTGTAAAGCCACTGTGGTCATCTAAATTACATTTAGATGTAATTCCGACATCAGTTTTAGTCTCAGCTTTGTGCTTTAAACAGTAACATGAATGTGTTCAGAAATGCTCATTTTTTATTGCAGTATGCTACAGGTTTTTAGCCTTTGCATTTACTCAAACCAGCACAGTTTGACTAAATGGATCCAACCTCCTTGGTTCTTTGAGGCTTTGTGGATTTAAATCATCACTGGATTAAAGCTGCAGTCTGCGCACACACACACGCTCCTCACATAGTCAAGTTCAGGATGATGCAACTTTCTGAGACAGCCCCCACCATTTCTCCACCTATTCTCCATCTGAAGCTGGAAACCAGACCTCTTATTCATTTTATGGATGGCTACAGTTCCCTGGCCCTGATTATGGTGTGTGTGGGAAAAAGAGAGAAAGACAGACAGGCTGAAAGAGTAAGCGAGTGTGAGTGTTGGCTGTCTTCCTGGAATTCCCAGCTTCCTATGGTAGACTAAGCTCTTGGCTAGAGCATCATCAAGGAACCCTGTGCTGCACGGGTGCTCCAGGAGATAAGGGGGAGAGAGACAGAGAGAGAGAGACAGAGAGACAGAGAACGGGAGAGAAAGTCAGAGACAGAGAGAGAGAGAGAGAGAGAGAGAGATTTATAAGCAAACTACAGCCGTTGATAACTTACCCTTTAAACTATGAAGATTATCAGGACTCTAAATTATTCTTTTGATGTTGCAGTGAGACAGTATATAATCAAATGGATGGGTGACTGTTTGTAAACTGATAAAGAATAAGGGATGTCTAGACAGAGATTAATACTGTTAAGGTAATGGAAAACACTGGGCTCTTTGCTAACCTGCATCATTATCTGATTTGATGGGCATGGAGGGGCTCTGTGGGGCAGAGTCCTCACTGAGAGAGTAGCTGTGTTCTGCCTGAATGTCAGGGTTTGGAGGATCCAGATCCATATCCAACAATGGGTTCCTCTCCGCCAACAGATGATCATCAAAAAAGCTGTTGAAAAGATCATTAGAGAAGTCCTCCATCTGCTCTGAGAAGTGCTAAGGAAAGACCACAAAGACAACACATTTTAAGTAATGGTCTTTTGTAGTAAGGAATTATGTTTAAGCAATACTATGCTAAAAGACGCATATCTTGAGGGTCTTTAAAAAATTTTCTGACAGTACACAGAAAACAGAATTGTTTGGATGCTAAACTCATCCCACCCATGATAACATCTATAGGTACACTACCAATCTTAAGACATTTGATTAAACGTTAAAAATGTAAAAATAAAAATATAATTGTGCCAACATTAATTTCAATTTAATTTTTGTTATTAGAAAACTACAATTAAAAAAAAATATTTTTGAAATAGATGATTTGGACCAAATAATGAAGAAAAAAGCAGCCAATAAGAGTGCAGGATAGAGGGGAACTCCTTCAAAACTCTTTTAAAATCTTCTCAGGATGATTCCTCAAGAACCTGGGTGATGGAAAATGTCAAGAAAATTTTTGTAAATTCTAGACGAAGGGTGACTATATTGAATATGCTAGAATATATCCTATTTTACCTTATTTTAAATTTTCTTTAGTCACAACATAATTCCTAAAGTTTTTTGTTATTTCATAGTTTTGATAAGTTTACAATTATTAAAAAAAATATGAACAAAGAAAAAGTGTTTCCAAACTTTTGACTGGTAGTATATGTTAAAAATAACCACTCTTAAAAGTCCTTCTGTAATTTAGGTGTGTGCAGTGGAAAGAAAGGCAGATCAAAAAGGTGGTATGCATTCTTTTATGCACGAGTGCATCCAGCTGAATGTGCACTGTTACAGAATGTGAGATTGTATGAGTTCATACGAGTGCACACGCATACCTTTTTAAGAGGTTGTCTGAGTGTGTTTGTTGAGAGGGGTGTGACAAAGGTGTGTGAGGACCTGATAATGTTTACATCCTGATCCGGGACAGGGGTGTGAATGACACACCTGTAGAGTATTAGGCAAATGAACCAGCCCCCATCTATATTTATATCACATATTTTTTTCACCAGTAACATGGTAAACATGGACGCATGCCAGGCTACCAATTTTAGGTTGTAAAAACATTTCCCTAACATTTCCATTAAGTAACAAGAACATTAAAAATTTAAAAGCTCTAGGAACATTAAAAACATACAGTTTTTTCAGATGTTGTATTAACATTATTGCTTGGTTACAAGAACGTTATTCAGATATGTTTTAATATTTTAAAACGTTTTTAAAGAATGTTAGCCAACGTTCTGAGAACGTTCCCTGTTAGCTGGGTTTGTACACGTGCAGGCGTACAAATCACGTACACCGTACACATCACACTCCTATCACGCATGAATTCCCACACTTAACCCCTGACCACTGTGTCACATCAGTGAATAAAAGGCCATGAGAGCTATGCTGTTACAATTTTTTACTCTGCCTCTCCCCAGCCTAACCTGGAAGAAATACAATGAACATTTGGAGAAAAACAAGTACTGTAGTTATTGTTACATGTAATACGCATGGCTTCATGTATCTGGTTTGTGGTATCTGGTAAAACTTGTTGCTCACCATATGGATACTAAAGCATCAGAGGAACAGGAAATAAACCCTGCAATGCCAGTTATCCGTATTGTTTGCTGAATGACATCCTGGGAACACCCTGATGATGGGGACTGGCAAATGACGCAGCTCTCCTGCCATCAGTGCCAAACTAATTACCATGGTTGAGTTTAACAAAATACACAGTCCCACCCTGAAACTTTGATGTTCGTCAAATATTCTTGCTCCTGGAGGTGAAGATATCTTAATGAATCTGATGAACCCGGACTAAAGGTGAAGGTGATTTCACAACTCGTTCTAAAAATGAGGCTTGGCAGTGGACAATAAATCATAGCTATTTAAGTAAAGGGCTTTCAAACGTCCACGTGCGCTTGAGGCCACACATTCAGCTTGTAATCAGACCATGGACTTTTGTTGTAATGTCTGGGCAGTTTAAATAACCCTGACATCAGTAAGAAGCATTATTTAACATCATCTGTATATGGTGGCGACCGATTTACTACATTATTATTACAACCCCAAATCAGAAAAAGTTGGGACAGTATGGAAAACACAAATAAAAAAGAAAGTAGTAATTTCTAAATTTACTTTGACTTGTATTTCATTGCAGATAATACAACAGCACATTATTTAATGTGTTCCTCATGATTTTTATTGTTTTTTCTTCAAAAAAACAAAATTCCTATTTTGGTTCTTGCAACACATTTCAAAGAAAGTTGGAACAGGAGCAATTTAGGGCTAGTAATCAGGTAAATTGGTTAAATAATGATGTGATTTGAAACAGGTAATGTCAACAGGTGATTGTAATTATGATTTGGTACAAAAGCAGCATCCATTTGGGGTTGTATTATATGTCAGCTTTTAGACTAAACACAAGCATTTGGTGTTCACGGCTCCTATGTTTTGATTTACGTAATGTGTTTGATAGGAATGTTTTAAAGTCAAAAATGGGTAAATTCAACTGAAGTATTTCCTCCTTCTACCTTCTGTGGAATGCCGCAAAAACATCAAAAATCTTCTGATTGGCTGTGACTGTGCCACAACATCCAGTCAATATGACAAGATGACATGAAGGAGCTGCAGTAAAAACCTGTATTCATGTGTGTGTGGTCCCTGTATGCGTTATCACAGCAGACAGTCTGAGTGTTTCTGTTATCAGCTTTATCTCTCTGTACAGAGTTCCCTGTTTTGACAAGTGACAGTTAAGAGTTGCGTATGCAGTGTCTGTCTGGGTTTCAGTTGCCACTACAGGGCCAGTGGTAATGATGCAATGCTCGGGTGCTGATGCAAGACTTCTGAAATTCCACATCTGGAAGGCTCCTCAGTGGCAGATGGAAAATTCAAGTATTTCAAAGAACGTCAGTTATTTTCATACTTTTAGTGAATGTGCAGAGAAAAGTGGAAGCCTCTCTTTCATTATAGGGTAAGATTTTAGAACATATGAAAACAGGACTTCTTTATTATTCAGTGTTGTGTCACTGCTCAACCTTAACATAAAGTGACTTTAAGAGTGGAATGACATGATGGTGAATAATGACAAAATGTAAATTTTGGGGCAAACTATCCCTTTAAGAGACTCTCACCTCTCAACCCCTTCACAAGTCAACCATACACTTCAAATGTGAACTAAAAGCATAGTACACTACACATTTCTGTTGCCATCTCATAATTATCTGTGCAGCTGGGGCTTCTTCAGCTTTTCTGTGACATCTGTTTGTGCTTTACTAGTTCTGTCTGAGTTTTATTCAATAAAATGATTTTATCTATGTTGTATTAAGCAGGACAAAGATTTTATTATTTGAAGAAGTCCTTCAACAGTACAGTTTGTAAAGACACACACACACACACACACAAGTTTAGAAAGTTACAATTAGAACAATTACATTCTCAATTAAATTAGTTTGTTTATTTTGTTATTCAATTGAGAAATTATTCTCACAAATACTGTCATTTAAATATTTCTGCTTTGTGACTAGGGCGCTCCTATTGAGGTGAAGAGGAAGCATACCCGCAGCAGCGCAATGCATGTGTATGCAGACTAAGCAGTGCTCTATTTTTCCATCTGATCCATTTCTCAAAGTAATGTTTGGGTCATGTCCGGGTCTGAGCGGGCCGGTAAACTGCACGCCTGCTCGACTCATTGCATTCCATTCCCTTCCCTTATTCCAGACATCCAGCTGCACTCCAGCCAATCAGAGCATGGTATGCAAATGAGGGGAGGGCTTATCATTTTAGAGCTGGAGTGCAGGGTGCGCATGGAGCAGCTCGGTTGGTGTGAAAATAACCCTTTAGTCTCTGGAAAAATAAACATGCTGATAAAAATTATTCTGCAGTATTGGAATTGGGAAAAAAGCCAAACCCGCAATGTTTGGGAATATGTGCCTCTCAAAGAGTTCACAATGAGTCACAATAAGAAGATTAATTCTCAGAGTGGTACTGCAAAACTGAGACAGAACAAAATGAGCACACAGGGAGAGGTTCCTGAACTGAAGTCGTATTTTGCAGATGTTTAGAATTTACACTAGTCACTAATTCACTAGTCATGCAAATTAAAATATTGTTTAACTCATGTGAAATATATCAACTTCCACCAAAGCATTTTCTAATGAGTTTTATTTATTTAGATTTTTAAATATTTAGAGCATTCTCTTGAGCTTGCATGCATGAAATATTCTAATTCTTATGCACTAGTTCTGGCTTTCTTGCCCTAAATATGAGGAACAGATTCTTTCATGTGCGAGTGTGGAGTTAGGATGCATTTTTTAAAAGTCACAAATTCTCCAGCACATCTGCACTTTAAAGTCAGTTCATATTCTCAGATTCAGATTCCAGCTGGCAGCTGTGAGAGATCTGAGATAGGTCAGGGAGGACAGGCATGAACCAAAGCTCATTATGATTGGCTCGCACGATGAGCCAGGCGCGTGAGGGGGAGGAGATGGGCACAGTTTTTGGAGTCTGCAGGTGTTCACAGGTGAGGGCTGATTTAGATTACAGGCATAGTGTCAAGTTTACAGCTGCAGTCTGTGATTTTTGTATGCTTACCACCAGATGCACACACCACAGTGGAGATCAGGACACACAGGTTGCTCACCAAACATTTGCAAGAAGGCAAATTCCTCTTTGTTGTCTATGTATACAACTTCTTCAGAAGTTACACTGTTCAATGACTTTCATATTAATAGAATGAGGCCTTGAATCTAAAGTCTGCACATAAGGTTTTATTGTAGGTCCTGCTCTCCTCTCTAGACCTGTACTCCACTACTTCCCTGTCTCCAGTTCACCCATCCTCTCTCTCTCTCTCTCTCTCTCTCTCTCTCTCTCTCTCTCTCTCTCTCTTTTTCTCTCTCTCCTTTCTCTTTGTCATTCTTTTACTCTCTTCTTTTTCTTTCTCCCTTTCTAACTGTCCAAATACAACTTTTTGGTCCCTTCTCCCTCTTTTCATTTCTCCTAGTTTCTTAATTCCAGTTCCAGATTTTTCTTAAGTTTTGCTCTCAGCCACAAAGAGAACCGTGACCACAGGAGGCAGTTGGGCTTCAGCCCCACCTCCACACAGGAGCCACTGTGGGCCACAAACCAGACAAGCTATTCTGGAGGTAAAATAGTGGGTGGCAGAGAGCAAGCGATATAGACAACATACAAATAAGACAGTAAGCTCAGTGGAAGAGTGTTGGTATTTGACTGAAATGGGGCAAGGATTCAACATAAATAAAGGGAATATCCTAGGAAGCAAGGAATTCCCATAACTACCCTCTATCTTGGGAAGAGAGGGGGTCTCCCCAGATGTGTTTCCCACCCCCCATGCTTCAGACAGCTTCTGTAGTCTGTAATTTTGCAAGTCTAAATTGACTCTCTCAAAAGAGCCTGTGGCAACACAGCCCTAAACAGAAGAATATCCTAAGAGCTGGTTAGTTTCTTCTGTCTGACCACATTATGTGAGGAGAGAGGAGATTTCGATTCTCTTAATATATGCTCTTATATTGCGATGATAGCCATTATGTGTAATTAAAAAATATTAACATGAAAGACCTTCTCTTTTGTAACAGACCTACTGTAGCAGTGATAGAAATTAAACAAATTATTCCAAGTAGTTAAAATAAACTACATTGACTCTCATTACTACCATCTCCTTCCAAAAAAAAATTAAAAATCTTCCCTGGAATTAAAAGTCATTAAGTAATTAATATAATCATCTGAGTCTTTGATCCTCAGTAAAGAGGGAGTCTGGGAAAACAATGGGAAATTTCTAAGTTTGGGACCTCAAGAAAAGCTGACGTCAGGTTCCTGCAAACTCTGACACCCAGCTGACATGTTTATTCAGAGGTTGAGGGGTAAAACATTGGGTCTCACAGGCCTACAGTTGTTAAGAATATGTCCTTTCACATCTGGAGGGCAGGTTATACATGCTCTTTGTTAGTGCAAACGTTAAGTCAAAACACACACTGGGCGCACCCCGTGAGTGCGGCTTTTTGCGCAAAAGTAAAACTACCAAATCAACTGATATGAAACTGCAGCAGCTAAAGATCTTAGAATGCAGCTGCAACTGTATGCAATGAAGCCACTCACTAATGTTTAGAAAAGTGTGTCTATGTCCTCATTTTGGAGGTTAAAACTAGCAAATTTCAAGGGGTCATTAAAAAGAGCATTGGGCCGACACCTCTAAAATATCCAAAGTTCCCTGCAGCCCCTTAAGAGACAATTCAGACAGATATCCAAGGCGAGAATCAGACAGAGCGCCTGGAGAGCAGGAGGAGTTCTGACATGTCACCAAACTCCTGACAACTCCTCAGCTGCTGCTTAAAGAACAGAGGAATGAAGAGTAATTAATCTGGGGTGAATCTCATCCAGTTAAACACATGAAATCACATCGATCTTTCCTCAAATGACACATCTGCCTGTTCCTAAATCACGTGTGCCCAGTTATATGACTGAGCCCTGGAATACTAAATTAATCCAAGGAGATCAAATTAGCTTTAGTTTCCTTTGTATTAAATACAATTAGATTTCATGCAGAAAAAGGGGATGTGCACGTACACTCAGTCGGGATGAAAACAGTCTGCGCCCACTATTATATCCTAACAAATGCTTGTTTATAATTAATTTAACAAATGCTGAAAACAATGTTAAACATTCAGCAATTAGAGAAAAGGGGGGGATCTGGTTTTACAGGACCAGCGTCAACACACCCTGCAGTCACGATGAGCTAACTGCCGATTTAGTTATTCTGCGTGCGTGAATATGTGCTTGCATAAGAACACACCTAAGTGCAGATCTCAATGAACTCTATTTTTGTTTTTCATGTGAAAAGATTAAAAACATGCAGCAAAAGATGACAACAGCAGATATACTTAACCTTTAAAAAGTAACAAAGTGCTATGCAACATTATTGTGAAACAGGAGTGAGCATATAATACCTCATTTAAAACACCTCACTAAAGCCCAGGGCCAAGAGCCAACATAGACTGTACTTGCTCCCTATTAAGACCCTTTCTTAACTTTCACAGACTGAAAGAGACTTCAGAGACTCCGCTCAAAATACCTGCTTCTTTTGTTCAAAGTTCGATGAGAAATGAGTAAGACTCAGAACTGAAGATTATGAAATTAGGTCAGGTGATGGATTCATTTTTTAGATTCACATAGATTAGACTAAACGAATACACTAGATTGGAAACACTGGCTGGTAAAATTCCATAACTTTTAATCCAGTGGTTTAAATCATGAGTCTGCTTTGATGAATCAAACTTCATATGAGTCAGAGATTAAGTTAAACATTTGTGGCCTCTGTTTCTGTCTCACACAGAGAGTGTGATCCTTTTTTGTTGTTTACAGTCATCTTATTTGCAGTTTACAGATATTGAGAACTCTTGTTGAGAGTAACAGTTAAAGCAGTATCACTTTTATAATTCTGTTTGCACAATCATTTTAAAGATTATGCAACATCTCTTAGCCATTCTTTTTTTATGTGGAGCATCAGAAGCATTCAGTGCATCTAAGAGATATTTCTAGAGGAATGTGATTCTTTCTTCTGTGCTCCTCCTTTCCGGATGCTCCTCACCTCCCCCTACTCCCAATCCTTATCCTTCACCCCCAGACTCTAATCAAAAACCATAATTCAAGTCACATCTTACACATTACAGTAGAAACAACATAACAGGCCCCAGAACAGTACAGAAGCCAGCTACAGCTCCCAGTCTACACATGAGATGCATTAAGTTTTGCTTCAGAAATTACATACGGTATCAATGCTGCCTAGCCCTTGGCTTCTGCGTTTACAAGATGTTCAGGAACTACCAGCGAAGCAGAAACAGCCTTGAGGACAGGTGGGACCTGCAAAACCTGTAGATAGCATCTTCAGTCGTCTTATTCTGTGGTGTTTAGACATGCAATGTGCTGCCAAAGAATGGCCTTTAGACTCATTATCTCATTAGAACACAGACTGAGGAAAAGGATCAGACCACCCCTGTTATTCCGGTTCTTGTCTTTTCCTCTCATGCAGAAAGTAAATTAACAGGTAAATGACGTCATGCCACAAATTTGCGCACTGAATTTTTGGCATAGAGTGGCTGATGATACTTGTGTGGCATCTTCTGCGTCACTGCTACAGTATCGAGTTAGTATGTCAGCACAGTCCAAAAAATAGACAGAAAGTATAAATGAATCACCTTAAATCAATTTAATTGACTAGGTATTGTATGTATAGCTCTTAATGGATTTAATGCCATGTCACTTATTTTCAATTGTTATGACTGTGCTTCATGAGATCAAACAGCCTTTTACATAAACCAGCAGAAATGTGTTAATCGTTTTGTATCAGAACCAGATTTCTCTGCTTTATTTAGTTTTAAGAGACAGCTTACAGCAGCCTGTTTATGAGCTTATCACAGTGAAACATGTCACCAAAGCCATTCTCTGTTAACAAAAATTGGTAAAAACAGCAGTAGAAAAACAACAGTATAAATGCACAGAAGAGAAAATCACAAGCTCCCTTCGTATAGAGGATAGACTATAGAAATAAAGTAGATATATAATATAAAGTCATTTAAATAATTAAAGGCTGAATTTTGTCTGCGCTGTTGAGGCTCACATATCTTCTCTGTGATCTTAGCTTTACACACTGTAGAATGAGACATACTGATTTCCACCCTTCAATGCAAGCTATGCAATTATGCTAAAGTCAAGATTTAAACACACACACACACACACATACAGAGCAGTAGTGTGAAGGAATTCCAGGTTCCAGATATATATACCCCAGTACTACAGTGATGAAGTGACCCTACATATCTATCTACATACCTACCCTTCAAATCTATCATCTATAAATACAATAAAGGGAACTTTATTGTATAAGGGAACTAAAGGGAACAAACACAATATTATCTGATCCTAAGGTCACCGACAAGTGTGTGTTGAACCCAGGAGCAGGCAGAGCAGTTTCCTCTCTGAGGCTACAAGGCAGTCATTCACAAGAGCCAGTGTTTCTCTGACACACACACACACACACCGAGAAGCAGGGGGGGACCAAGTCTGGAGTGGTCTTTACAGACCTCCATTCACATGCCCACACAGGAGCACAGTGGCTTGCATACGCTCATGCACACATACACAGACAGCTATCAAAAGCTGTGAATGAGCCTCCTTTACTCACAAGCCTCTCTCTCTTTTCATCACTCTCCCCTGCACAGCTGTTCTTCAGTGAGGGACATCTGGTTTGAATATGACCCATTACATGCCCTCAACAAAAGACAGACCAGCAGAAAACAGACAGATTGGCAATAAGGCAAGGTCTTCATAAGAAACACTACCACACTTATCTATCAGTCTCCACCACCTTAGAAAGACCTCCATAGCCAGTCAAATATACACTTAAAGGCCATATAGAGAAGACAGATTTCACTTAAGGATCCTCATTTTGCATCTGTATGTCTGTCTGCCTGCCTGCCTATTCGTTGCATATACACCCTACTGAAATCTTAAGTGCACAGTTGGGTCATCAATTCAAATGAAAAGCAAATGAAAATGGCAGTGCAACCATATGGCTAAGCATTCAGACTGTAACTGTATGATGTATTATATACTTTATAATATATGACAATTATGCTGTGTATTAGAGAATAGCAAGCTCAGCTAGTTAATGAGGCTGCTGTATACCTCCCCTGTCTCTACCCATCCCCCAGAGACCCTAAAAAAGATGATGATGCACTGTTAAAATAAAGGTCAAAATTGTTCCATCCTGTCTGCGCCTCAAAACAGTGGCATTTGTGATGTCTCTTTATGTCTCTCTCTCTTTCAATGGAAGAGATTGAAAGAAATTAAGCATGAATGTGTGTCAGTCAAAAGCATTAGCCACAGGAGTGACTGAATCACGGTGGAAACTGCAGAAGTGTCCTGGGCTCCTAATGGATCATATCCACATGGAACGCTATACTAGCCCCAAACACATCCACAACTACAATCCTGTCTATTATACAGCTCTACTTTTCTGCTGACCTAATTAAAGCATGATGATAAACACAGAGCACTATAAATTGCCAAATGGTGGAACAGAGTTGTTTTGTCTCTAACAGTTTTAAACATTTCTGCTGAACATTTGTTGAAGCCATTAATATTCATCCAGGTGCACCTGAATATGAAGCAGGCATTTGAGTTTTCTCTGGCAGTGTCTGAGCATGTAAATGCTTGCATTACATTGTATATTAGGTGGCATGTCAATCTAGATTAGTTTAATGTCAGTACCAGAGGTTTTGTTTCTGACATATTCCTGTTGACGTTTTCAGACATTTACTAGGAAAAGCTCGTATAATGCAGAGTCTGGTAACTTAAATGATTACTTATTACTTATTATCATGCTACAGGTTGTAGTCGGACACAAGGAACGGGATGAAGCGACCGGTGGGCGTGGTTTGTAAGTGAAATGAAGGCGTGGCTTAGTTACATACGGATGGAGGTTGTATATGGGGGGTGGCTTGTATAAATAACAGCGCGACTGAGACCTTCCCCCGCCCCTAAAGATACGGCAGAAGTTTAAAGTGTTGCTATCTGAGTGCAGCTGGTCAAACTTCACAGCTTGACATCTCCTGACCTTGTTTATGTTTAATTTGCAGCACAACATGGCAGATACGTGTGACAAACCAACTTAAACAAACAAAACATTTGATGTTATGCACACTCTCTTAACATCAAAACAATATTTCTTTGAATACATGGCAGTGAAAGTGGATTTTAAGGCAAAACATATGAATTAATTGTAGGCTATCTGGTCATATTAATAACATCCTGGAACTAATAAATATTTAAGAATTGTTTTGAAACCAAAAAAAACACGAAGATTTTAGATTATTTTGACACTCAGCTACTGAAAACAGATGCATTTTGACGTACCACATTGGATAAGAAGTCGCTCTCATTCAGGTCCTCTAGGTCCAACAGGTTGGAATTGGGAAAAAGTTTCTCCGGAGCGAAGTTGTCCAATATGGTGTCCATATCGGCTCTGATTTGGGATTAAAGGCTTGGAAATAAAAGCAATATCTCAAAGGTGAGACAGGGTGCGAAACTGTTGAAATCCAATTTAAAAATCGCAAGCGGTGATAACTGAACTGAAGCGACTTGAGCTCGTCTGCTCTGTCAGGACGGTTTATAGTCGATCCATTTACACTTGCTGTGGAAGTGTCGGATAAATGTGACGCGATTAAAGCGAAGTGGCCGTGCGTGGTTCCTCCAAATCTGTATCATTCATCTCCGCTGAGTCTCTATGGGGTAACTAGACTAATACATATTCATGTTATCCCCGCCCCACTTTCGCTCTTTGCTCACTGGTTACGCCCACCTCTCGCTTCACTTCGGTGCACTTCATGAGCACTTCACACCGACGTACATAGAAGACTGAATACATTGCAATGTATTATGAATTATAACTTCAAATGTATAATAAAATGTTTTTATTAAGTATCACAAACATCTAAAAGGAGCATTAAAGAAACAAAATCAAATTTCTCTTGTTTCTCTGCCCATTGAAACAGATTTTTCTTTTAGATGTATTTCATGTTTGTTTGTTTTTACACTGCAGTTAAATTACTGTTGTTGAAATAGAAATGTTCTCATTTTTGGCAGGTAATGAGGTAATGATGAGGTATTGAGGAAATGACATGAAATCTCCACCTGTAAAACAATTTTTAAAGGCTGCAGATACTTTAGGTAAGAATAAACAGTATATGTGTTACTGATGTATTGGAGGGATGCTATGGGTTGTTATGGACATCTTTTGTTAGCATCTTATTATATCTGGTGCAGTTGATTATGAAGTATAGAAGGTAAATCTATAAAATTAGAAGAATTAAGACCAATAATAAATACCCTCAAAACTTCACATTTGCAGTCTTTACATGACTCTTTTTTAATCATTTTGAAGGACATCTTTTCTCTTCTTGATTGAAAAACTTTCCAGTTATGTAATTCCAATAATTCAATTCACTAGGGGATAAGGCACACGTAACAGAGAGGAAGCAGGAATGATTCAGTATCTCATTACAATGAGTGATTCCATTCAATCCAAGCAATATACCAATCTGGTATATTTATGAAGTGATACGAGTCACAATTCAAGTGATGAGAAATATTTTCAGATCAAGTGTTCTGGGTTCACACAAATGCATACAGTTTATAAGGATGAAACCTAATACTGAGAAATTTTATTCCTTATTGGCAGATCTTTCTCACCAGTTGCTATCTCAGGTACTGTTTCAGCCCACTTCCCAGTATTTTCTCTTTTGTCCTTATTCTTTTCAAGTGCCCTAGTTTTATAAAGACCTGCTCTTTGATGGAATCTCTAGTAAAAAGGAATCATTTTCCAGTATAGTATTTCCTTCTACAAATTAAATAACACATGCATGTTTTGTGTACTGCTTCCAGTTGTTCCAAGTGTGGATAAAGATGTTGATGACTACTGTACATTTCTGGTAGTCGTAATGTCCGATTTTACATACAACCCTTGTGTACAAAGTTAAGACTTGCTCAAGGGCACAATGGTGATCGGGTTCTCTAAATACTATAAGTCACCTTTAAACTGAGGCATTTTTATTGCAGTCTAGAACCATAAGAATTATACAGGTTAGTGGTGATCATAAGAGGTAATCTTAAAAAGATTAAAAAAGATTGTAAAATGCATTAGAAATAAACAGTGCTTTTGACTTCCTTTATCTAAACAGATTTAACAAAGTTTAATTAACAATTTAATTAACAAAGTGTTTACATTGTTTATAATAATATTTGTTAAGGTTACTGATGTTGATGATCAGTCAGTATCTTAATCAGCATGTGACTAATCTCCTGGCCCTGATACCAAATATACACAGCAATACAGTTTTAGTAATGCTGAAAAGTCTCATCTTTATTGATTATACTGTATTGATATATAGGGATAACAGTAGAAGGGTATCTTAGTGTGTAAGCCCTGAGCAAAAACCAGCTTCTCTGTGTAAATGGAATAATCCTTCAAAAAGATAGAATTCTTCATGTCAAGATTTAGGGCTAAACATCATCCTTATTTCCACAGATTTCACTCTGACGTCAAACAGCCTGTAAACACCGGACAGGTTTCTCTGTCTCTCTATGTCGTTGTCGTGGTAACCCTCACACCTGGTCAGCTCTCCTGTCTGTATGGTTTTTATGGCCATGTGAAGCTGTGCTTCTGTCCTCCTCCTGTGTAATAAACACACACACACACAGATACACACACTTGCTCATAAACACAATGTGAAAGGTGACATGCTGGAAAAACACCATAAAGCAACGCAGCCATAAGGTTTTACTTTATTTACTTGCAAATTCCAAACCCTCCCCACACACACCTCTTTGATCAACAGATTTTTAGTTATGCTGTAATACTCGCCATGTAAACTACACAATTCAATATACTCTTACTAACAGAGAATGACATACAATCCATCTTAAATTCTAATTCTATTCTAATTCCAAATCACAATATCAGAGAGGAATTAATGCTGCTCTTTTGGTTCATTTCTAAATTCCATTTATGAAAATTGGAGTTCTAAATGGAAGTCTGGGTGGAGCATGCTCTCCTAAATAATAATGTCAACCACTACCCAAGGGTATATAAGCTGATTATCTCACACACATGGCAATTCTTCTGGCACCCGCCCATCTCCTCAACTTCACCAATATATTTCCATTCATTTCTATTATGTATTAAATATAGTTTCATAAATAAAGTCTTCCAAAGGGTTTTAGAACTTCAGTCAACCCTTATGCTTGATTCCCCCAGATGGACAGAAGGCCAGATATTTTTACCCTTATCTCATTTAAGGATTAACTAAATATGTGAATTCATGAATTAAAGTCTTTCTTTTTTATACTCCCATGAATTTCACTTATTTATTACTTCTATTAGTTAACAAAAGGTTGAATGTTTTTACTGTGTGACAGATAGATCTGTGAATAAGAGACATATAATAATGACCGATTAGAATATAAATGTTAAATTTTACACTTTACAGAATAAAATTCTTGTGATTTAGGTTACAGAGGTTCATGAAAGATCACTTTTTTAAAACAATGTTTAAGACTATTATGATTGTAATAAGATGCATCTGAAAAGCACAGTATCTTGTCAATGAAGGTAAACCATCAATTCATAATCCAATCAAACATACTACCATAATTCTGTTATAATATATGCAGCATATGATATCATGTACAGTATTTTATTTGTATGCAAATCTTTCTGTGCAAAGTTTTTGTACTCTATAACTTCTGCATTTTACAAAATGTGTAGTATACAGTGGAGTACACTGCACAGAAGGCAGTATGCCACAATAGAATGCATTTATTTAATTAGTCTCTTTTTTAAATCCCAATTTGATTAAACTTTAAAAAGGTAAAACCTTTTTTATAAAATTGGATTCCAAAATTGTGAATAAAAAATTAAAAATAATATCTAAATGCTTTTCACATGCAACATGATGGGTTCATAAATGAATGCCCACTGTTCAATTAAAAACAGTTGCCGGTATACAGGAAGCTTATAAGTATAATCAGTATGTAGCAACCTAGTATTGCATTCCAAACAGTCCATGTCTCCTAATTAACCAATTAGATGACTGAGTAGTGTGCTCACTGATCTACTAATGCTATAACATGCAGGAAGGTGGAAGGTTACAGTTGTGCGCTGTTGTGAAGATCTGTTAAAGGATGTGATAGTGTCATCAGCATATGACATCTCTGCTCTCAGTTCCCACAGCTTCATCTTATTCATTCATTATCTCCCCTCCCTCCATTCTGCATATTCTCCACTAATCACACACATTAATTTAAGCTCACATTCAGTGCTATCCAGAGGCCACGGGTGACACTGGAACACACACCGCAGAGGGAACAAAGCAGAGATGATCATCTTTTTTCTAAAAGCACCGTTGGGCCTTCGCTCTATAATTACAGACTATAACACACACTCTGGGCAGGATGTGATTATAGCATTACTGTGTGTGTGTGTGTGTGTATGGGTGAGGGCCAGCAGTGTTTTTCACCTGTCAGTGTCACCCCAAGCACTATACAATCACACTGTTATGTGGAACAAGACAGAATAATGAACAAGATCGTCTGTAATATAGGCTCATCAGTGGAGAAGAATAAGGCTACATCCACATTCATCTGGATACATTTTAAAATGGTGCTTCCATTTTGAAACATTATCTGTCCACTCTACTGTTTTAAAAAGTAGTACAAAAAAGTCTATGTACTACAAAGTATAGGTCTGCATTGTTTGCGTAATGTGCACAATTACAATATATTGTATTTAATTCTATAAGAAAGGATAGCAGGCTCAACAGTGGTACAACATGGGTAACCATCTTAATTGTTTTTGGGCTGTGAGTTTATCACATAACTAGACAAATATGTCATTGTTTTAGAAAATATCTGTTTTCCCAGTCCACACAGCAATGCAAAAATTGTATTGTTAAATTTATCTCAAATTAATCAAAATTTATTTTGGATACAAAATGTATCCAGATCATAAACATAGCCAGACATAGCTTAAAACAATTACACTGTTCCAGTCAGGTGAGCAGTAACTCCCACAAAACTCAAATGCAGTTTCTTTCAGCTTCCCAGGATGATACTTCATCATAGTGTATTATGTATTATAGATACACCCTGAAAAGCTCTTCTTAGACACTAAATCCAGTGAGGCACCTAAATGCACACACACACATATTCAAGACACAGTTCAGATACACATGCTGAGAAAACCTTTTCTTCTCATTCTTTGCTGTATGTGAGGTAACATCATAGCCACAGGTGAAAGAGTTTCCATATACCCACTGAAACTTGATAACACAGCATGAGTACTGGAAGACAGGAAGGTCAGGACATACAATCAGCGAACAGCCTCTGAGAACAATCCTTCTGCACTGCCTATCACAGCTCTGAGCCCTCTGACAAAGCAGGCCTGTGAAACCTCTTTCTTTTTGAAAGTCTTTCTTTCTGAACAGGGCCGATAGCCATCAATGCAGTTCAATATTTTGGTGGGTCGGGTCATTGAAAGAATAACAAATGTCCTCCAACCCAATCAGAGCAGGCATGACTAAGATCTTAACAATCTACTAATATTTTGTATAACAAATTTTTGACAAAAAAAGAAATGTTGAACTCCTTTGGCAAAAGCAATATAGTGTTACCTAGGACTCAAACTTAATGAGACCTAACAGGTGTGCTGTTATTAGCTGCACTCATTTGGTCTTGTCTCTTATGTGCTGTTCTCTGATTCTGAGCCATGTTCAGAATCCATGGCAGCCTATCTAGCTACTGTATCCATGACAACCACACTTATATTAAAGAACACGGGCTGTTGTTTCTACTGAGAGAGTCAGAGAAACTGCAGAGCAGTCGACTGAGACATCACAACCAGACCAGCAGAGATCAATGCAGAGAACGAAATCAAGACAGAAAAGAAACATTGAAATAATATTATGTTCATCTCACACATACGTTTTATGCATACTGCAGTGATCATCAGTTATTCCATGACGTCTGAAGCAGGTGACACACTGACCGTATACCTGACTCACAGTGTCGTGACCGTAGCTACTAGCTGGTAACGTACATACGTAGTTTACAAAGCAAATCACTGTAAGAAGAGCCAGCGCTACTATGACAACAGCTAGAGCAGGACTGATGAATGAACATTCAAGCATAAAATGAGAAGGAAAATGTACAGAGATAGAATGACATAGAGAACAGGGGAAATTAGTATGATGCTGTTTTGGATCTTATGAGAATAATATTTAGGTAATAAGACAGTGTTATGTAGGCTGATGGAAGTTAAAGGAAACCTTTCTTCTTCGTTTGTTAATTTGATGAACCACTGGCAAAAGGTCTCATCAACAAGTTTTCAGATGGTCACAAAATGTGTAACAGTTATGGAACCACACATGCATTAATAGTACATATTATCAACACTGACATACAAATCAAATTGGGTTAAACTGTGTCTAATTGTTGTAGCAGATTATTCTAACTGACTAAACAGATAATACTGTTATCTGAAATGTTATGGCTAAGCATTGCATCACTTGTTTAAAAATAGATTATCAATTTGTGGAGAGAGAACATCTCTTTTCTGCTGCTTCTGATGCATGCGGATCGCTGTGTGTGCACAGTGAGTCAGTGTGTTAGTCATCACTAGGGAGGTTTTTTGGTAAATCATCGCCCTGGAAGGTCTGTGTTTCAGACAGAACAATATAAAATTGCTTGAAAGTAATATTATAAATGGATGGGCATTTGTGCATTTGTACGATGTAAGATGAGAGAGGAAATACAATTATTTGCATTAGGGCTGGGCAAATATTACTTGTGTTAAAATTAAGTCAATATCACTGAAAAAAAACAGGAGAGTTTACAATCTTTGGCTGTCCATTGATGTTGCCTACAGAACAAATGGTGAAATAACACATTAAACTGAATTTTCATGTTTGCTAAAATATCACCAGGGCAGATTTATGAGTTTATCTTCATTTGTGCAATGTGATGTTGTGTAGTGTGTGGTTTGTGTTTTCAGAACATATATCACTGTGTGATACATGAACGTTTAATTACAGCTTTATTGTGTTTAGTTCTGCAGTGTGTGTTCGGTATGATAATGTGAAATGTAATCTTCAGCAGGGTAGACATTAGATCAGACTCAGAGGTCATAGAATGCGCTGGGATGCGGTGACCTTTTCACGTGTGCGTGTGTGTGATCCTGACATTTTCCTTTGACGCCTGTGAGAAAGCTGTAGTTTGATAAACACACACACACACACACCAACTGAAGTGGATCTGAACAATTCTCACTGACCTCATATAAACACCATGGAACATTCTAATGTGACTTTGTTATTGGACTTGTGTGATAAATCCCAGAGCCGCTGAGACAGGTGAGTCATCTTACAGACCTTAGGGACTGAAACATTATACAGTATGTTAAAAACAGACAAAATGTAGAAAAGTGTGAGAACAACAAGTATTATGTGTTATACTAGTTTTATTGTGTATTTAGCAGGAGTATATTCTCTCTTATGTTCAAATTCTGTCCATGGGAGCATTTGTCACAGACACACACCTTACATACACTCTTTTTCCTCTCTTCCTCTCTGTTTCTTTCTCTTTCCTCTGTGGTTTACTGATTATTTCGGTCAAAAGCCAAAATGAGACGCTTTAGGCATCAACCTCAGAAGCAGCCAGCAATAAGAAAGATATTTATATCAATCCATGGGGTCAGTGTGTCTGCCTGTCTGAAAGAAAGAGAGAGAGTGAATGAGAGAGAGAGAGAAGGGTGTGTCTATTCTCAACTCCCACAGTTCTGTTTAGCAGCAGTGCTAGCATAAGCTCTTTATGGGTGGAGAACACAGCAGATGACTGCACGGTTCTGATGTGGTGATGGTTGTGGGCAACGACAGATGACTGGGGGGCTGGTAAGTGTCGGAAGGATGCTGTGAGGGGGCTGAAATCCCCACTGAAGCTGACTGAGTAACAATCTCCTTCACTATGAGCTCTGTCATTTTCCTGGGTGATTCATAAACTATTATGTCCACCAAACCATAACAATAATCCATAAGATAATAAAGTTCAGGCTCCCTCTTTAATTAAGTCATTGTGTTCCATTTTTCTTTTAGTTTCCTATTGATTGTATTTTCCCTTCATTTGTCTGGGTTTTGATAACTTAAATTTGGCTGGTTTTATTGGACACTACAAGTTACAGTACGGTGTTATATGCCATATATTGATTTCTCCTAGAATGATGTTCACAAATAGAGATATACAAACTCTGTACAAACTCTGTACAAACTCTCTCAATAATATACGTGTGTATATATATATATGTGTGTATATGCATAAATATTATATAAATATATAAACATACAATATAAATATATAAATCTGTGTATGTTATATATGTTTTTTTTACATGTAGTGTGTGCTGTTGATGTCATAATTGATTTCCCATTGCTCAGCTGGTAGCACACATTGTGTTAGCAGGGCAAAGGTCATGGTTTTACACATACTGATAAAAGCCGAAAATCTTTGATGCACTGTAAATTTCTTTTGATAAAAGCGTCTTCTAAATGTGTAAAATGTGAATGATTCTGTATAGCAAACTCAGTCGGTGGTTATATTCCTAAAAATATCTTCTACACTATCTTCTTTTTAACAGTTACACAGAGCAGTGCTCTGCTGTTGTTTAAGTGTTACAGTGTTTAAAATGGTTCCGTTTTTCCTGCACTCCAACTGGACCAAAGAATAAATGTGTCAATGGTATTTACCCACCCGGATGGGTTTGATTATATATTCACTGATGCAAGGTGCAGTCAGCAAAGAGTAAAATTAATCCATTATTCCAAATAAACTCATCTGTGTTTGGTGTGGGATCTGGAGATGTTTATTTCTGGTAGATCTGGTTTCTTCATCAGTGTGCTGCAAACAAATGTAGAGGAACTCACCAGAGTCTGGGAAACATTTAGGGATAAATGGAAAGATGACTCGTAATAAAGCTATCAGCTCTATTTACACACCACACAGAGATGTACCTGACCATTCTGCACTGTTATGATTCATACTTTCCCTCTTCATTGGAAAACAGTATGATTATGTGTCTGTGTGTTGGTTTGACCTACATTATGGGAACCAAAATAGCTGAAATAACATACTTAACCATGTTTTAAGGAAAATGCAAAAAGGTTTCTGTAAGGGTTAGATTTACTGGTATGGTCAGGGAATGGTATAAATACCATTAAGGCAATGGAAAGTGCTTGTAATGACAGGAATACAGTGTGTGTGTTTTTTCACTTTTTATCCATGAAGAAACAAACTGCCCTATGGCTTCTCTTGGCTTCTATTTTTGACAAGCTCCCGATATTGTGGACATGTTTTTGCTACTAAATTAGCTGCTAATTTTGTCTAATGTGATCTAGATGCTGAATCAGGCATAATAAATATTTTCAGGTGCCACACATACTAAACTATATATTTTCCATTTTGTTAATTTATTTTGTAATTGTAACATTACTTTTGTAACACTATAATATTTTAGTATTATAATATTTTAGTATTATAGTGAAATAATAATAATAACAATGATAATAATGATAATAAATATTTCGCCTGAAATTCTGTCCAAATCATCAGGTATGTATCACTGCTTTGGTCTTATTGCAGTAATACATTCTATTCTGGAAACTAAAGCACTGGAAGGATTAAAAGTATCTGAAGCTTCCAAATACAGCACAAAATTACAACATGGTTTCATTGTTAACCATTTCCTAAATGTGTCCTATGTGGAATGCTAATTGCTCAGGCACAGAAAGTTAAGTAAGCTCACTATGGGAACACAATTTAGACCGAGACAGTGGCTTACTGCCAGAACATCTGTACTCAGCAAACTACAAACACACACAGGCACCTAAACATGCACATACAAGCACCCAGGAAAGACCTAGGATGTGTACACGCCACACACACAAATGTACGTATTTAAATGCGACATATCATAAACTTACAGATAATTATAATTACTATAGACTCCACACCACACCCCAACAGAAAGGAAAATTGTATTAAAAAGCATACATGTCAGATTTAGCTGACTTCTGGGGACAAATTTCACCCCAAAGGTTCAAGTTGATGAGAACATTTATATATGTAAAAATGCTAACTGCATGTGGCAAACATATAGAGAGAGCAAAAAATTATGATAGGTGTGAACAATACAGTGAAACAGATACACTTATTGATAAAGGAAGAGTATTGTAGGATATATTCCAGCAGAAATCCACACAATTATCATTTTTCATGTGACAAAATGAAGGATTTCATATTCTGTGAGGTGTTTGTGTCTGACTGTTACTCAAAAACCACTTCACAGCAGCCTTTCCCACAAAGCGCTCATAAAGATTGTTTTATTTAGTAAGTCTGTTTCAAACATTAGGGATGAAATATGAGTTATTTAATTGTGCCCTAAAATTCACACAATTGCACTGGAAAATCTCTGGAGAATTGCTGGCATCACTCATCGGTAAGAACATGCCCTGCTCTGGGAGGAATTAGATTAGTCCAAATGGATTAAAATATGTCTGTGAAAAAAAACTGTGGCAGGCTAATTTGCGCTTTGGCATTACATATAGAATTTATGTATAATAGTTTCCCTTTACAGCCGTTTGACATAATAATCTTCAGGTTTGCATAGCTCGTAACCCTTCAAAACTTTTACGATTTTATTGCTTGTCAAGCACTCATGACAAAATACACCACCAATCAGATTTCAAACAAAAAAAATGGGCATATGAAAAAGGGCAACAAAGAAGCAGGCAGACAATGATTACTAGGTATATCAATAGAAAGAAACATATAGTGTGTAAAAGGGGCCCTGTGGTTCACAAGAACCAAATCTTTTTGTAATTCTGTCTTTCTTTTTGTGTGTGTGTGAAGAGAATCAGAGGCTTTAGGTCAATGCGGGAGCGTGTGTGGAGTTCAGAGCGAAGGACGTGGTCATGCTGATGAGAGGTTTAAGACAAAAGTGATGCTGTGGTTTAGCTATAGTATAGTACAGTAGCTTCAGCATAGATCACAGCATTCTCATTAACTGAACTCAGTTTTCTTATTCTCTACCACTCAAACTTACATCACACTAAGATCTTCTGCTCACTGTTGCAGTGCATTTACACGGTGGCCTCAGAGGCAGATATAGCTGTCTGGGAAAAATATGTATAATAGAATAGAATATTTATTGCCATACAGTTGGTGGCTAATGAAAGTTGCATGAATAATGCAATTTAACAATGTGCATTATACAATACAGTGATTGAACTTCGATACACTACAGACAGATTACCTAATGGATATTAATGTTTATTAATAAACATTTCTTTTGATTGTTAGTGTTGTGGGGCATCTACCTGTGTTAAGCAGCTAAAACCAATTAAGTGCTGGGTGAGACCGATCCTAAATCATTTTAGCATCTGTAATAGTGTATGGATCTACCTTTGTTAACTGTGTTAGTTTTTGCCTTGTTAGACCGTCTGTGTTGGTAAACCACACACTGTATGTTATCAGAATACTATGGTGACTTCGTCACCATATTTCTGCGTTTCCGCGTTCGTCAACAAGATACTAAGTACCTGATTATGTGTTTTTTTGGTTATTGGATCTCTAGTTAATGTAAACACATGTTGACAAAGAGGATATCTGACTCAATCTCTTGAAACATGAGATCCTGATAAACGAGGTCTTAATTAGCTGATTAGTCACCTTGGATTAGTTCTTGACATGCAGTGATAAAATCAAATTCTGTATTTTATCTGTCTTTCATCAAGATCACAGACACAACAGCCAATCACAATCAGCCAGAGAGGAAACAGCTCAGTGAGGTCCAATGACACAAGAGCTGAGACGGATGAGTGATTTAGTGACAGCAGATCACTCACTGTGTCCATATAATAATGACAGACAGCAGACGCTACACTGAAAATCCACATTACTGGACATTCAGATGGCCGTCTCCCATGCGCTCTGCTGTGCAGTTGATGCTGTGGAGGACAAAAGAGATTTAAGGATTGTGTATTCTCAACTGCTTGTCATTTTATTTGCGATTAACATGGTTTATGCAGTGTATTGTAGATCACTTTGGTCTGCCAAAACTGTTTATGCAATGAATCAGTAATGTTATGTTGCTGATACATTCAGACATTCATATGTGGATCCTAGAATAGCTAACAACAACTTTCACTTACCTAATTGTGCGGATTATAGAAGATCAATACAACATTGCAAAAGAAAAACACATGCTCTGAAATGAAACACATAAAGGCCACACACATGAAGCACTGACACAATTGCATTTATCAGAACATCAGTGTTTTCTATTAATTTCAGTCTTGAACAGCTCTGTTTGTTTACAGCTTCAAGCACCACCCTTACTAAAAGCTCCTCTCTCATCAAATATATCACTTTCAAAGAGCTCAGCCTTTGTTGTTTGGAGAGCTTTGACACTGACGTCACTCTTCTGCTCTGCATTTGGTCGCGTTGATTAAATGGATGTAAAAATGGTGAGGTTTGGACTTCTTGTTCTTCCACGCAGAATGATAATTCAAGGCGTACTGCGATGACTCAGTGGTGCTGATGACGGCTAGCGTGGACCAGTTTAGGATGCAAAGGCCTGGAAAAGAAAACGGTGCTGAGATCGCGTATCATTCACTTACATAGACAACGTTCTGTCTCCCCCTACCGTTCGTTTAATAGTACTGCCTTCTACATACCGTATAAGATGCCACCACTAGAAACCAGTATGTTGACATGTTTCCAGACAGGACAGACTGACTGCACAAACAAACAAACAAACAGATCAATAAAGAGAAATTTAAGTGTGTGCACATTATTTATTCATGTAACTTTTTTATTGTGATTTCCATTTTAAAGGAAAGGTTCATTTATAAACACACAGACACACATAGATGCATTTTAGAACATGAAAGGAATAATTACAGCAGCAGGGAACGGAGGTAACAGATATGCAGGTGAAATAAATATAGCTCACATGTTTGCAAAGTACAGTTATTCTTGCTGTGCATAGTGCAAAAACATAACACTAGTAGTAAAGCAGCTCACGCAGTCTCTCTCATTTTCAATGCTCTCCAGTGCACAAAATACGGCGTTGTGTTTTAGTGTGGTAAATGTGCAGAGTAGGACTGATTGTGTGTAAGCTGATTGTGTGTGTCCAAGGTTGCTGTATAAGAACAGTTGTTGTATAAACTGTTGTATAAATGATAGTTGTGCGAAAAATATAAAGGTGCTTGAATTACGTCCTACCCTTAAATACGTGTGTAGCATAACTCCTCTCTGTTGTCTTTAAAATATCTCTGCCCCACGCAGGGTACACAGAGTAACTTCACTCAACATGAGTTTCACTGAGTTTACATCCGGGGCTTTTCCCTAGGCAATGGGGGCGCACCACAACCGTTCCTTAGGCAAAGTGAAATAAATTCGCCGCACCGTTACACAAACTAGTTCTCTTCTCTTAAGTATTCTTTCTCATTCTGCAGTACTTGTTTCAGCGCGGTTTGCAACAATATTAAATACATTTCCAACGTGACAAATAATTCGCTCTGTTGGATGAGTTATTTTGAGTGTAATACGGCACGGTTTTGCTGTCCCATTATCTCTCTTCTGCGCGCATTGATATGCCGAGCGCACAAACTGGGGGTGAATGGGATGGAAGAAGAGTTCTTGTTTTGTATGTCAGTTTCTGGCTTTTTATATAAATTTGGGTAAAAATCAAACGAACAAAGCGAAGATTCCTGCTAATAACCTATTAAAAACTTTAGGGCGCCAACGGGAATAATTTCATCCGCGGGATGGGCTTTCGGTGATGAATGCCTGGCTGTTTGTAGATATATATTTAAATAACTGGTGAGTGTGTGTAAGTGTATGAAGATCGGTGTTTGACTGCTGGAAGAGTGTGTACAAGGGTAAGTGCACCTCGTTTTATAAATCTTGATCGCGGGAACTTTTAGGGACGCTGTTTTTCAACTCCTTTGGCTTTCTTTATTCGATGATGTTGGTGGTGATTTGAGTGAAGGTGAAAGCGCGGAGGCAGCGCAGGGGGGTTTTGTTCATTTCTCTTTATTCTAGGAGTTGCGTGAGAGAGAGTACGGCTGCAGTCAACGATGCATTATAACTTACCGCCGTTACACAATAAACCCTCGATTCACACCGAAACACTTCGCAAACGCCACTTATTACACAAAACTGCGCTAATATGGACGAAAATCGGACTCCGGCGTGCGCCGTAGTTTTCACACCATACCGCGAAACAGTAACGGGATGCCATTATAAATGCACTTTTCGCTTGCATGCACGTTTATATAAGAAGGGAAGAAATTGTAAACGATAAACATAACAAAGTGGATGTCTTCACTCCTGCTGTCTTCAACTCGACCAGCCCTCGATGTTGAGCTACTATTATTGTTAAGAACCGCTAGGGCGACAAGACGTGTGATCATGAAAGATTTTTCCCCGTTTGGTTTTCTCGGCACCACGCCTTGACGTGTAACATATCAGCACAAACGCGGGATCGAAACTATTGTTAAATCTGTTCGCCTATAACGTTAGGGAAAGTTGTAGGCCCTGTGCAATGTAAGTTAAATGTGTAATTGTGTGAGTATATAAAGTGATGGTGCTGTTTCCGGTGTGGATGCGCTGGAACGTTAATGATGATGATGATGATGATGATGACCTTTCTCAAGCTTTCAGATGGCGCTCGGTCCGCTTTAACGACCGGGCCGACTATAGCTGCTTTCTCACTCTCTCAATGTTATCACAAGATTGTCAATGACGGATGTGTGCCGTTTTAGTATAAACACTGGCTTTGGTTATTGTGTCAAGTGCTGAATAGCGGTAAAACATGGTTGTTCTCCATCAAAATCACACCCTGATTTGAATCATCTTTGAGCATGAAAAGAGTACATGTGAAGTTAGCGAACAATACAGGATGTTAACAAGGTCATTTCTTCTCTTCAGTTTCAATGTTTTCTGCATGTGTGGCTGTTCTTCCATTTTCAACTATGTTGACTGTACAGCCATTTTTCTGTTTCTTCCTGTTCTCGCTACCTGCTTGTTTCTGCAATGGGTCAGCCAGTTCATTTTGTATAAGATGTATTCATAAACACGAAATATAACAAATGCCTGTTCACAAAAGGTATAATACATTAAATGGTTGTACTTAGATATGTGAAATTATCTAGCTGCATCTTTTTTTTAACATACACAATATTTGGACTAGACTGAAAGTAATGGATGAATCCTGTCAGAATAAATGCTAAAGCTAAATCATCGCCTTAAATGGTGAAATGATAATAATTAAATGTTGAACATAAACATATTGGACTGTACTACTCTCTTCTGAAGAGCTAGCTTTATAGAAAGACTTATAGATTGATAGAGTGATACATATTTTAAAATAACTCCAAATAAATGTACTTCTAAATGTAAGCTCGGAAGAAGCTTGGTACCGTGTACTTCACAATAAAGAAAATGTAATAACTTATGTAATGCGATAAAACATATGAACAGTGCTGTTCATGTGAGTACATTATGTGATAATGAAGCTATTGCATTGGGTGTGAAGGAACACTGCATGGAGTAGAGGCCCAGTAAAAGATTGTCAAATATAGATAGGATATGTGATTCTTCAATAAAATGAGAATCAGCTGCACAGTACATACAGTATGAGTGCAGGCATAAGATAGATATTGAGAGAGAGAGTCTCATATGTTCTTTCTCTCTAATTGATAGTTCTAAATTCGTCGTACACATCAGCGTGTTCAAAGCCAACAGGTGACGGTACAGTATACCTGTAGGATCAAGCAGGTGTCTCTGGCTGTGTGCCCTTACTGAATATAAAAATACTAGAAAATGTCTTGTTCATGAGGCAATGTTGTAGTTTAGCTCTGCTCATGCCCTGAATCTACTGAACTGAATGCTTCTCAACACAAATGCCTGTAATGATCTAGAGAATGTTGTATTCTGCATTACTGTCCTGAGGCAGGTGCATCAATGACTGGTACAGTTATAGAATAACACTCTGAACATGAGTGAAAACCTCTTGTGTGTGGAGTGCCCATCTGGTAGTCCCTGCTTTCATTCTGATGAGAACGGAGCAATGTTCTGTATAAGAGACTCTGTGAGACACAAGTGCTGAAAACATAATAACAAACACCTCATACAAAACAGCTCTGGCGATAAGAAAGTGAGTGAATTTGTGCTGCCATCGACTAATGTGTGTCTCTGTAAAATCAGAAATGTCCTGTCCTAAATATGCAGTTCCAGGACACTGTTAGCTACTTATGTGCTTGCTGTTTCGGGAACACATTTAGACTAAAGAAACTTGCAGTTCTTTGACTGAGGACCCTTGATTTAGCTTCAGCAAATAAAGAAAGTGTTATAGTAAGTCCTCAATTCCTGGGATTCAAATTTAATCTGCAACGTTGTATGAAGCAAAATCTTTACCCACAAAGATGCCTCCAGCAAAAATATTTATTTGCACATATTTAGTTCTATATTGTTATATTGGATTTCTCTTCAGAGTATTACTGTGTGTAAATGTGCGTAAGAAGATGTGTGCTCTTTACCATTTTCTCTTTCTCATTTTCTATTCCAGCTTCACCCCCCCACTCTGCCAGTTGGATGGTGTTCAAGACAGCAGACGTTGGGAAGGTATAGAATAAACCAATTGTCACAGTGGGGGTGCACACATTCTGACACAACTGTGATGGCCATCTTTAATAGTGTTTCAGTGGCAAGTTAGTCAGTTGTCTTGGACTATAGACTGTAATTATTATTAATATTAGCTGCCCTTAATAATGACTTTATAACAGACTCTAAGAGGCAGTTCATGGCTGGAAGAGAAAGAAGCAGTTAACACACACCAGCATCATTTCCCCTCAAAGAACAATGACAGAGGGAGAGTAAGATTGTTTCTGTGTGTATGTGCAAATATTAAAAGAGTGCTGTTCAGTCTGATCTGTGTTGTTCAGGCAGAATTTGATGAGAGTAGTTTTGATTGAATCAGTACACTGAGATATATTCTACTCACACTGAGCAGATACACCCACACTAACACATTTAACATGCACATTGTAAGACCTCAAAAGCTTTTTTTACAACTGTATTGTCACAATGTGTTACAAACCAGTCGCTCAGTAAATAATGAAAGAAAATCTTCTGTGTTCCTCTGTTTTTATTAGCCAGCCGTGTTGGGTTTTGGGAAGAAGGGATCGATGATGGAGCTGCAAAATTTACAGGAAGCACTAAAAGTGGAAATCCAGATTCATCAGGTACCCCCTCCCCCCAACACACACATATGGCGCTTGTAATTGTTGTAACTGCAGTACCCTCATTATCCTCTAGAGGTCAGTACATGTTTCCAACTGCACTCCTGAAAACCCTAAAACTTTCTCTGTCTTTCCGCAGAAACTCGTAACCCAGATGAAGCAAGATCCACAGGTGTGTCTCTCTCACTGAATGTTTCTGTACAGTTTGATAGATACGCTCTCATATACTCTGCTCTGTGGGCGCTGGAATAGTGTATCAGGGAGGAGTGTGTGTGTTCTTTGTACAGAATGCTGATCTGAAGCTGCAGCTCCGTGACCTGCAGGCCAAGATCACAGCCCTGAGTGAGCGGCAGGTGAGAGCTGCTCTCTGAGAAAACACCTGCTGCTTTATCAGTGTTCTCATGGAGATACGTGTTTGTGTTGATGAGTTCAGTGAAGTTGTTGTTTTGGCAGGGATAAAGTTGAAAAGGTGGTCTGAAAGTTGTCCTTCTCCTGAGAACATAAAGCAAACTTGTTAGATAAGGAAAGTGTAACAAGGCATTGTTTTGTGTTGTGCTGAATATTTGTTTTGTGTAGTTCCATTATGGTGGGGATTTGTGTGCTGTGGTTTTGTGTTGCCAAACTAAGTATTTGCCAACACTAAAGATCCCATGAAATTGCTACACAAGTGTAGTCTTTCTTTTCTGTGGTGATATAATTGTAATTGAAATTTAAGTAGAGCATATTGTAAATCAATAGGGCGGAATTAGGGGAACTGGACATTTATATTTTGGAAAGCATTGATTGGACAAAAATCTTTGGAGTGCAAGATGAGTCATTAATATTTTTGGTCCTTTTTCTTAAAAGAGAATATCTAAATTTTAAATCCATATATCTGCTTAAAGTGAATTTTGTCAAAAGAATATATATATAAAAATCCTATATATATAGAGCCCCATAATTAACACACTTGGACATCTCTGATTTTGTTTCCATGGGGTCTTTAACACACACACAAATCTGTTCTCTTGCCTTTTGTTTGACATTTGTATAACTGATGATTAATGTATGGAGATGATTATGTGGTGTAACGGCATGTACTGTCCTTCACTAGAGTTTACTGTACAGAAATCTAAGTGCTGTGGAGGAGATGAGATAGAGAAAAGATGCTGTGGACAGCAGGCAGTGGAGATGAATTGTAATTAGAATCTCAAAGCTTTTTAAAGTAACAGAGCAGCTGCCATCAACAGGAAAAAATCACAGCTGACATCATCTCTCTCTGCAAAGAAAAGGAATATGAGAAACACAAGGTCAGCATACCTTTAGGCCCCATAGTGAAAAAGACACAGTGACTATGTCAAAGCTTCCAAATTCAGAAATGAATGTGCAGCCTGCAGCACTGTTTAATAACGTGTGCTCTCTTTCTTGCTCACACACTCCCAGAATCTGTTGCGCCGTACAGTGTCCAGAGAAATTCTCTCAGATCTAGTAGTGTGTATCTAACAGATGGTGGAGGAAGCCTGTTGAAGCAGTAATCATTGAGAGGACTTTTGGAACTGTCACTCTGTCTTCACTGGCTACAGACTCAACACGTTCTCAGCTAAACACAAATAAACTACACTGCACATTTGTCGATTTTTAGGCTCATACTGTGTTAAAGCAGGCACTTTTACCATCTTTGCTGCTTATTAACTCTTTTCTCCTGTCTCCTTAAATGTGTTATGGAACCATATTGTTCTGTATGTGTATTCATGCGTATGTGTGGCGGCTTAAGTTTTTGATGTAACTGTAACAGTAAATGGCTTCAAGTAAATTGCACTGAGAATAAGAGGAGACAGCTCACGTGAACCATTTAGAAGCACATTCTGCTTCTAAATAGAGCTTCTTATTTGAACTGTTACAGTAATGGTCAATAAAAATCAGAGGGGGTTCGGAGTTGCATGATTTGTTCCTGGATATTCAACTGTTATGTGACATTTATTTTTAGCTGGAATGTTTATTTTCCTTTTTCTTTACATTTGCTTGAAAATGTAAATTTCTGTTTAATTTGTCATTATGTAGGGTGATTGTTACTTTGTACCACATATTCCACTTTAACATGCCTGTTCTGAAATATTTCTCTTTTTGAACGCAAATGAGATGCAAATGAGGTGCAAATGAGCTAGCGCTCATTACGTGGGAACACTTCTAAAAAAAGATTTTTGATGGTATTCTACATTAAAACATTTTAACTATTAATAGTGAAGTATGTAGTTTCTGTGACACTGGCATCGACGAATGGAGCTTATCAAAAGGTCATGCCGAAAGTTCGGTTTGGGTTAGTAGTTGAGATGTCAAAGTGCTACAGAGCCACAGATTCTTCACAGACTCTTAAGGGATATCGGCTTATGAATAACTTACAGGTATCTCTGCACATTAAGCCAGGATGTGCAAAAAACACATTTTTTTGCAAAGACAAAAATACAATCAGACTTGCAATTATATTAGCATAACCTCTTAGAAATGGTTAGATGGACACTGTTTTGGAAACATTTATATTTTATTATATTATAAACATAATTATATTTTGAATATACATTTATATTAATACAACATTTATATATTACATTTATAATGTATACATTTATATTACAAATATATCATTACATATTTTTTTTACATCATTCATATTAGATCTTACAGATGAGAGCTTATGAAGATATGGATGAGTGAACAGCAGGCGTCTTTCCTTATGATGTTATGCCTGATTTGAAGAAGCAAACATAGCAACATTTCTTTCAGCTGTATACCAGACACAGTTCATAGTCACAAATGATGCTAATATAATGCTGTTAAATGTTTCTGTTATGTTTGCATAATTCTGTTTCCTAAAACACTTTCAAGATGATGCTGAAGGCAGGATACTGAACATTAGAATTCTGCCTGAGATGGAGAGAGACAAAGAAAGAGTGATGTTCTGCTATAGAGACTCTGTGTTCCCACTTGCTGTCAAATGGGACAAAATCCAACATCACAAACTCTCTTATCAACAGCAGGCAGAAAGTGAAGGGCGTGAGTGAGAGAAACTTCATTGCAGTGAATGAGTGACAGAAGACCAAAAATGAACAGTCGCTTGTTTTTGTTCTCTCTTTCTCTCTCAGAAAAAGGTGGTGGAGCAGTTAAGGAGAGATTTGCTGGTGAAGCAGGATGACATGAAGCTGCAGGCACAGACACTACAAACCGATGGGCAAACGTCTACCCTGCTCATCACACAGACACAGACGTCTCTTCCTGCTGCCAGCCTCACAGCTCCACAGGTACCCATACCATTACACAACACACATAGGAAACAATACTTCACTGTCTGAAATACATAAAGACATATGTAAAGACAAAATCTGCTGAATACTGAAAACACGGATCTTTACATTAGGGTTAGAAGGCTAACCTAACAAATAAGGAAGTTTACAACTGTGTTTGTGACCCTGCAGAACCCTGTGGCCCCTGTCATTGCTTCAAAGACTCTACCTCTGGTGCTTAGAGCTGCCACGCCCACCTCACCTATCATTATGACACCAGCACCCACTATCACCGTGGTTACAACCCTTGGCAGCACTCTCCTGGCAAGCTCTCATAGTGCAGATCCTCAGAACTCTCCAGTAAACTTCCAGCCGGTCATCCAGCCAACCAAACAGGGAGCAGAGCCAGTGCGAGTCATGCCCAATAGCACAGTTGTTGTAAGTGTTTGTTGAAGCTGTTTTGAGGTTCTTCAGCCAAGAGGCTAATCTGTAATGTTTCCTGTTGGTTACAAAACTTCTTGTCATGTAAATTTTGTAGGATACAGTTTACTAAAATTAAACACGCATATCAGGAAGCAAATACAAAATTGAAAGGAAGTCAATGGAATAAGACATAATGACATAACATCTAGTGTGACCACCCCTTTAATTTAGGAGTTGTTTACAGTCCAAGAGCATAGAATTGTCCTTTTAAACAAGATCTGCTGTCTGCCTCCATTTATAGCTTAATATGAATGGATAAATATGTTAAAGTTATTTGTTGTAGGGTTTGTGTTAAAAGGGTTAATGAGGTAAGGGTGTCTCTGTGTCACAAATAAATGGGCGGTCTTGTCGCAGGTTCAAGCTGCCTCTCAAACAATCAAAGTTCCTCAGTTTGTCCCACCCACCAGACAGACAACTCGGCCAGCCACTCTACTGCAGGTTTGTTTCCATGGAAACCCTTCACACCCTAATGCCTGGCTGGACTAGTGAAAAGCCCTCACTGCTAAGTGTTGGTGTGCTTCTGTGTATTTTGAGTTTGTTTTCTAAACCGCAGGTGTTGCTTTTCTGTGCAATGTTTTTCTTGTTTTATTTGCTTGTACAGTGGTGGCATTTGCACTCCCCGGCTTCAAATCTGGCTCTTGCTCTTGTTTTTGGTCCAATACTGATCCCTAACCCTGATTTTTCTCTGACAGTGTTCTGTGCTGTTTCATTCTCAGTGGTGTAAGATGAATATGTGCATATATGTTAGGCATGGGCATGAATAATCCTATTTATTCAAAAGTCTGAATAATCATTTTGTTTAATTTTTTTGTTGTTGTTTTGGAACAGGATGGATTCAAATAACACTTAAGTTAAACAAATGGCTCAAAACAGTAAAACTAATACAAATCTCTTCTGACTCAAAATATATGAGCTATATTTGTTAACTGTTGTAAAACATCTAATATACACACAGCTGTTATTATTCATTGTATGAATTATATATTAAAGCAGCAAGTTGAGATGTTGCTTGGCAACTATAAACAACTAATCCCCAGTGCCTAAAAATACCCTTTAATGCAGAGTTGTTCCTGTCTTGAGTTGTTCACCATGTCTTGTTCTCTTTATCACATTACACCATGTTGCTTTGTTGTTCTCATGTACACATAATGTAAAGCATATCTGTGTTCACACAGTATATACATACAACCTTAATATACATTAATAAATTAGCAGCAATGTGCTTGTTTAGGTATTCACATAACCTCAGTATAGACTCTCTGAGAAGCTGTAAGATAGATGCTGATGCAGGTACTGTATAGTTGGGTTGATGGTGTGTTTGGCACTGTTTCCCACACTGCTAAGCTGCTGCTCAATCTACAGCCTCAATTTAAACAGCTTGATGCCTTTGCAGATACTTAGCTTGCAGTCTGAATCGAATGTAACTTCCTGTTGAATTGGAGCTTAGAAGAGTTACAATAGTGTATGGATATATTGTATATGTAGTATTAGAGTCTACATGTGAAAGGGATGGTGTGTTCCTCCATGTCCTCACCAGCATGATTCCACAGCAATTTGTCTGTCCATGCTGAACGTAAAAATGTGGGACACAGCACTATCAATCACAATACACAGCCAATCAGAACAGTGTGTGGACAAGATCTCTGTGCACAGCTTAAGAATGCAAAATTGAGGACACAGTTTCAAGACAGTATGATTTTCATGTTTTTTCTTGTGGAACTTGATGGATTTGACATATAAAATCTGGGCAGTATAGGACAAGGCGTTAAACCGCTGAGTGGGACATTATTCTCAGCTGCTGCAGTTAACCTTAAACTCCAGTTATTTTACAAATAATTCTCCTCATTTTCTTTCCTGTGTGTGAGTAGGTCAGGCCAAAAGCTCCAGCCTCTTTATCTCCAGCTGCTGGTCAGGTGTCTGTGCAGACACCGGTGTTCCTGAGCACTGCCCTTCCTTCCTCTGGTCACATCCAGCAGATGCGTATCCTCAACGGGCTGCCCTGCAACAACAGCTCTAACACAGGCATCCTGATCTCTCCATCTACACACACACAATCATCTGCCCAGACCCACACACAGCAGTCATTTCACAGCAGCCTGGACTCTGACAACACGGTAAGGAAAATTCACTTCCACATTTTGCGTTGTATTTACGTTAATCCTAAACAATCATCAGGACATACAAAGTCTCTTTGAGGCAGGTTTAACACATTTAAATTAGGTGACGTGGTGTAGTAAATGTAGCTTCTTTCCTTGAATCAAAACATTGTATTTTAAAGCTTCTGTCCGTAACTTTTTTGTTAAAAATGAACAAAAGTCAGTACATAACTTTTTATTTTGTTTTAGGTTATTTTATTAAATTTTGAGCAAGTACATAATATATAGTGTTCAAAATGTTGTCTTTACTGTACCCTGATGGTACAGTAAATGGTGAGTTTATATAATAGTGATTTATAATTTGAGTTGATATTGCGAGAAATGTCAGTTTGACTTTTCATTACAACACATCAGTAGACTTAACCACACAGAAAGAAGGTCTAGCTACAGTACACTTGTGTGGGTGCTGGAATAGTAGACACACATTACCTGGACTGGCCTAAAGAATATGAAAGATAATTGGCTGCTGTAACTGAAAGGCGGGACCATTCCTTGAGCCACAGTATTAAGTGCTACTATTTATCCCAGGTGGTTCATCAAGTGGTTTTGTTTCCTTCCCTTATACTGTCTTTGGTACACACTGCTGTTTCTCTTTCAGGTACCTGCAGTGGAATATGGGACAGAGCCAAAGTTTTCTCCAGACACACCTACACACACTTCACCTCCACTATCCTTAGATACACCATCTTCACCTGCCCCCACCAATACACACACACCTTCCTCTAAACATCAGGACAACCCTCTGGTATAATTATACAGTCATCATCATGTTTTTTTATGATAATAATGATGATTATAGTGTTGATTGTAATGATTACTAAGATAATGACACGCTGTCGTTCGGCAGAAACTGGCCTTCATGCTTTCTCTGGGACTGGTCACGCGCGATTATTTAGAAGGTCAGTAGAATAAAATGTGTCCGTGTGTGGGCGAGTGGGTGTGTACATGTAATGACCTTTCCTGCTTCATCTGTATAGAGATTCAAAGCAGGCGTCAGGAGCGTAAGAGGCGAACAACTGCAAATCCAATATACAGCGGAGCCATGTTTGAACCAGAGGTAACAGACTCCTAAGCATCAAACAAGAACAATGTAACTTAGACAGCCCACAGAAGATGAAGATGTTTGATGATATCAACCATGCTTGTGTGTGTTTCAGCGTAAGAAGAGCTCAATGTCATATCTAAGTTCCACAAACCAATCCAGCAGACAGAGGGGTGAGTTCAGCCAATCATATTCTCTGTACACAAACATCCATATAAAGACATTACAGGTTTTATTAATGTTGGCTATTAAGGTAGACATCACTAAGACTATTGCTTATGCTCAGGAGTCAGGAATTTGAACAAAGAAAATCATCAAAACACCATAGCAACCAAACAGCACCACCCCGGCAACCATCCCCTCTAGCACTGTGGCAGCAACTGTTGCTTAGATAACACCAATGTAAAAATCGAATTCCAAATTTCATGTGGAAAACTCAATGCAAATGTGCTTTAAACAACACTGGTTCATCTCTGAAAAGTGACATTTTTTACTAACATGAATTGTCTCATTGTCTTGTTCTACAAAATCCTGTTAAGACCAGCCAGTCATTATTTTGAGCTTTAAGCTCTTTCTCCTCCAACGTCTACAGCTTTAACACCTCTCATCCTGAACTGATCCTCTCTGCCTTACAGCCATCAGTCAGTCTCTATCTATCTCACACAAGCACGCATTCAGCAGTAATGACTGTTTGATTATGTAATGTGCTCACAGGCACTCCGCTGTGGAGTGGCCCTGAAATGTGTGTGTGTGAGAGACAGGAAGAAATGACCCTGCAGTGTTTTAAGTGGGATAATGAGTGTCTTCAGGCTGCTGTAAAAGTGTATACATTAGTAAAAGCATCAGGCAATGTTCTCACCCTACTGTTTAGATTCTCAATTAGGCTTATTTTGCACATTTTAAAGATGTGAGAATGCTCCCCTATTAGTGCACCTTTAGAAGATATATTGGACAGCGCACACGTTCATCATTTTCGTGGGATAATAAAACACACACAACTTTGTTTAATGCAGCAATCCAGAGATAAACAGCTTTTGTACTATAGCAGTACTGTTGGAACTTGTTGATAATGGACATCTGTACTTCTGCTGTTAATGCCCAGTACACAAATAAATGTGCAATATCTCTTGATTTAAGATAGAAACTACACATTTACCTAACATGGCTTAGCTTAACATTTCACAGCATCTGTGTTGTCTGTAGATGAAAATAACATCAATTAAGCGTCTTGATGCCTGGATAAGCTTTTCTAATCTTCGCCTTCTGATCCTTCTTTCTTACTGGCATTTCTTATCCCCATCTGCCTAAATGTAATGCCGTCTGCCTTTATCAGCTGATCTGAGGCAAGCTTTTGCAGAATGTGTTGATACCCAGCATGCAATGCTTCCTTTGTGATTTAATGTTCCTCTCTCCCTTCCTCCCTCCCTCCCAACCAACCAACCAACCACCCCAACCCGCCTTCTTCCTGCTACCCTAGCCAATGAGGACAGCTTGTCAGAGGTATGCTACACCAATGTTTTGTCTTTTCTTTTCTGTTTTGTTTGTCCTTTGTTTCATTTCACTCAGGTCACCCTTCTAAAAACTGCAGTATTGTGGAGTGGGGGCCCCTCCCCCCAGCCACCAGCAGCCATCATTCTGCCACCCCAGGCCTACAGCGGCCCACCACGGGCAGCCCATTCTCCCCTGCCCTTTCTCTCACCCCTCCATCACATTCACCCTCACCCAGCCCCAGCTCAGCAGGGGATGTAAGTAGCTGTGATAGTACACTACAGTTACTGAGACACAATTTAGGCTCTGTCCCAAATGCCATCCTAAGCACTTGTGGTCCCCATCCGAGTCTACATTTTGGTGATGTCGTACCACATAAACATGGAAAGTAGTGTACAGCAAAGAATGTATCAGTCTGAGCTTGGCATAAGTGAGCATAGCGGCCACAGAGGGGGTTACTCGCACTATTCTGAACCCTAAAATGCCAAATGGGACACCCAATGGTCCTGTGGACTTCATGGACACAAACACACATTGCAAGATTGCATGTGCAAATACATTAAGGTGCGCCATGTGGGACAGGGCTTTCCTATCCTGATGTTTACTATTCTTACCAGCGACATCTAGTGGTAGTGGAGGTAAATTATGTATCTCAGGTAACTGAGCACTATTTAGTTTATAGCTGTTCACTATCTTATATTTAATTTTTGTTATATATCACATTTCTATCACAATTACACAATGTAATTCTTGATAGTCTATTTATAGTCTTTATAGAGTTGTATAGGTCAGTATTAGGTAACTCTGCTAGTGTTTTGAAGCTGTAATGGGCAGATATGTGCTAACATATGTATCTCTGCATGGATCCCGCCCCAACTTCTGTCCCTAAACACATGTAGATCTGCCCTAAATGAAAAACCATTTAAATTCCCATGAGCCCAACATTCTGCTCCTAAGGATCCCAAAGGTAGGAAGATAGTGATGTAGTCCTTACGAAAACACTAAAGAAATTAGTAAAAACACTCCCAGATATTCAAGAGCATAAATACAATGAAAACCAGCAACTTGCGTCAAGACTGCTCAAGACTTTGTAAGTTTAGTCTGCCTTATTTTTACACTTCATTCCTTTTTACTTCCATACATTCATTTTTCATTCATTGTTTTGGTGGTTGTGTATAGACATTTGAATGCAGACTATATATAATAATGTATTTCAGTACCATAAAGTAAACTTGTTTTCTTCAGATACTGCAAAAGGAAGATGACATTGAGTGGCCAGGGTCGCTTGCTATTGTCCATTCCTACATTTCATATAAAGCAGGTGGGTTTCACATACAACTGATGTTTACCTATAACAATAAACATACAATGAAACACAAGAAAGGTATGTGATGAGCATAAGTTCCTGGTAAAAAATAGCTTTAGTTAGGAGTGATGCATTAAGACAGAGGAACTTCTGCTGAGTTTCTTATTAAACACATGTAAAAGATTTACATGTACTCTCATATCCTTGTAGCTAAAGAGGGAGAGAAAGAGCGTCTGATGAGATGGAGCACAGAGCTGCGGCAGGAGAGAGAGACACTGGAACACAGAGCTGGACAGCTCAGCAACTCTATAACAGTGAGTCAATGGTTAAGTTCATATTACATTATTAGTACAGCGAGTCACCTGCTTCTGTATTTCTCTGTATAGCGTAACAATGATCAATCCTGTAATTCAAGCTCGATGAGTCATTGTCTCTAAATTCTCACTCTTATGCATTAATTTTCATATTTTGTAAGTATTTAATGGTGTAATTTTAGTTGTATGAGTCAGCATTTTGCCCTCTCCCTGCACAGAGTTGTATGGACAGCAGAAAAAGCATATTAGCCCAGCAGAGAGAGATGGAGGCCTCACTGGGGAAAATTAGAGGGCTGGTACGTCTGATCAGAGGGATCCAGCTGTCCCCCCTCAATTACCCAGAGTTCATCTCTTCCATAGGCGTGGCTAATGGAGACACGCACCACAATGGAGCTTCCAAACCCAGCAGCTCCAGTGCAGTCACTACAGATACAAACAATAACACAGATAATGCGACATGCTCCTCCGAAGCTACAGTGATAATTAGCGCTCTTACGAGCCTAAGCGATACCTTAAACCAAAATACCACAAATAATAACACATTTAAGACCGATACTGCAAACACAAAGGGCACCACAAGCAGTGAGGGAACCGAAGACAGCACACATATAAAAAGCGTGTCCAGAATCAAAAGTGAACCCGCCAATACAAACAGCACAGCCTTCAGCAATAACAACAGCAACCAGGGGGTTCCCAGTACCAATGGAACAGTGTCTGCTGGGGAGGAAGATCTAAAGAAGCATAAGAACAACAACAGTGACCTCAGCGTCATCCCACAAGCCCTCCTCGGCCCAATCGTACCCCTTACAGAAGTGACAGAGGGGGTAAAATAGCATCAAATACCCCACTACGTTTGGGGCTGAAAGTGTGCCAGTTAACAGTATTGTTTTGTGTTTTTGTTTCATTTCTTGTATCTATGAGGGAAAGAAAATCCATAGTGCCATTTACTACATGCAGGAGGAAGGTTCCTAAAGTACCAGCAATGTGTATGCTAATGCATGCACACTGAAAAGATTTCTACAAAGAATACTGATATAGAAAATTAAAGAAAAGAGTAATAAAATTTAAAGATATCACACCATTGTGTGCCTGATAAAGTTGCCATAGCACCTCTGAGTGGAAAAGCTTCCGAAGGATGGGGTGAAGGTCTCATTCCTGTATCCCTCTGGTAGAGAAATAGTGCAGCTTCCTATCAGGTCCTGTAGCTCTGATCTAAGACATGAGATATGAAGTATTGAGGAGTTCAGTGTCTGTTTTGTCTGTGAAATGCAGCCAAGGTGCAGTTGTTATGTCTAGTTTTGAGTTATTGTGTCTATTTCTAGAGCTCCAGAGCAGAACATGGAGCACAAAATATGTTATCACACACAAACAGAAACAAAACGTCTTCCAGACATTCTGCTGGAAATTTAATTACCATTTGCATTGGTTTATTTCTTCGTGTTTTTAAAAATGGAAACATATCTGTAAATGTTTTGGTATTTTTACATGACATTATTTATAATTTCTTTGTCTTAAAATATTCTTTAGTTCTGTTCTGCCAAATAATTGATGCCACAGGGAACTGTTATTTTGTGTTACTCTGAACATTAAATAGATATTTATAAGTAGTAGAATAGTATTTGTAGTGTCAGTCCTGAATTGTCTGTGAGGTAAATTCTGACCATGCCTTATCTACTGAACAGATGTGATTTAATGAGAACGCAGCTCTATTTCACTCAATGATCACCTTTAACAGAAGGGAATGATTTGAGACATACTGATCTAGATTTCTCTCGCCCCATTGAAACTCCGTATTCACCCCCAGAGGATTTTCTACCGGTGTGTAGCAGGGGTCTCATGCCTTCTCCAGTAACTTTGATTCCTCAAAGCTATAAAAAAGAAAATGAGGAATCTTTTTTGGCATATGCACATGCAGTCTAAAGGGTCCCATAAAACCATTGTGCCAGTAATGTTATGCTTATGGGCCGAATTTAAGG